>CM050402.1:56136636-57533136 GCA_027562975.1 Rhynchospora breviuscula
TTTTTTTATTTTTGTCACCTGGGAATGGGAAGTTGGGAACCATGCATAGTTGAAGCATAGATTTTTCCTTTAATTTGACTTTAGAAAGGAGGAAAACGAAAACGTTTCACGCTTTTATTGTGGTTCAAATTTCAATTGGAGCGAACCTTTAAATAAAAAAAAAAATGTGTAGCCAACCTAATTAATCCTATACTTGTCCTATTATTTTGGATATATAAATGAGTTACTACAATTTGCACTGAGAATTATTTTTGCCAATAGTTTTACCTCTTTAAAGTTTAAACCAGCATTGTGATAATTGCACGATTTACAATCTATAAAATGTTTCGTGAGATAACAAAAGAATGTTTTTTTTTAGACTACTAGCAAAAGATGCCCTCATATGTAGGCAAATAAAAAAAATAAAATAATATTAGGTAATAAAAATATGTTGCTAAATCTACCATCGTAAATATGTTGTTCAATTTATTTTTTTATTAGACGAAAAACCAAAACATATTGTTGCTTCGTGTAGCGATTGATACCCAACCACAAATCAAATCAATCAAACGGCACAAATAATTTTTTACACGTTAGATTTAGCATGTAACAACTCTTAGATTCGTCTTTTATAAGAAGTAGAGATCGGTTAAAATATTTTGAGCACGATGCGTTGGAGAAAAATTACATTATAAACTTGTAATTGATTGAAAAACCATGTCGGAATGTCCATTCATCGACAGTTCGACAATTGTCACATTCTAAGTAGTCATTGGATTCATAGTATCGTTGTCTTGAGATTTGATTTTCTAATTAAAGTAACGTGTAAATCTCATTTGTTACAAATTTATAAGAATCCCTTCAGCAATTTGTATTAGTTAATATCAACTCTCTAGGCTGTACACAAGATCCATGTAGTATACAGTTAGACAGGTCTTCTGTAGACTAATCAGTATACTAAATAAAGAAGCATGGGAGTCCGATTGTTTTTTCGCGGACACGCGGTTATTGCGCTATGTGAAAAGCGTTTCGCTCCTCTTACGTTTCATACTCTTCGCCGATTCGGATATTCCTTCTATTTCTTCGTACCAAACTCTTTATCTTCATCTTCCTTTCTTCGCTCTCCCAAAAAAAAAAAAAAAAATTTGCCGCGCCTCCTCCTCCCGACCCTTGCAGCCGCCTCCTCCGTTAAACCCCCAACCCAACCCCTCCTCAGATCCTTCTCTCCACTCCGCCACCAACCCCGCCCGACCCCCTCGGTCTTTGCCGAACAGCTGCACAACGAGGAGAGAGTCTCCGATACCTTCCTCTTCTTATTTCCAATGATATATTTGCAAGAGACCTCAACTGGAGCATTGCTATTGATGATAGATTAGCAAGCCAAAAAAAAATTAA
Organism: Rhynchospora breviuscula; assembly: GCA_027562975.1. NCBI lineage: Eukaryota > Viridiplantae > Streptophyta > Magnoliopsida > Poales > Cyperaceae > Rhynchospora > Rhynchospora breviuscula. Next base: position 56,138,011 of record CM050402.1, read on the forward strand.
TAAGGTATTGATCGATGGTACTTTTTGTTTAGTTTATTTGATTACTTCTTATCTTCCCCAACTATTCCGAACACCAATTTCTTACCCCAAATTGACATCATTCTCTTAGATTTTATTTTTTCTCAATTTTAATTCGAGTCTGCCTAGCTACCTAATTGCAATTTCTTCAAGTGCATTTGATTGATTTTGTTTCGAATACTCTGATTGAACTCCAATTAGTTGTTGGAACTTTTTTTTTATTATTAAAATTGTCTTTTCTTAGGTTGCAACTCCACAATTGTCTCTTCGCATTCCATGATTGGGCATTCAAAGAGACTGAAAGAGTTAAGTGGAGAGACACTACGGATTCCATGTTTAAATTTCGATAGTTGTAATACTAGAAACATGACGAAAGGAAAATTACCTATCTTTATTGATAAAATTATGTATATACAATGGTGTAATTTCACATCTAATTTGTGTAGTTAACAATTATATTTATTTAGGCATGATATGTTTGCACTCAAATGAGGGAATTTGAGATATTGTCTTTGCTTCAAGCTAGAGCAGTAGCTTATTTCATTGCAGAAAGGAACATATGAACGAAAGAAATAAATAAGGGCTACCAGTCAATTTATAGGAACATATATCACAGTTATTTTCATTATAATATTATGATCGGTAATACAATGCACTCTCATACTTTGACTAATTTAACTCTGCTCTAATTAATAAAGCACCTTTTTTTCCTCATCAGGTGCATGAAAAAAAAAAACCTTAGAAGATGAGTCAAGAGAGAAGCTCAGTGATTTGGTAGTCAAGCTTAATTCAAGAGATTTTTTTCTCATCAGGTGCATGAAAAAAAAAATTTGAATTGAGTCAAGAAAGAAACTCTGAAACTCAGTGATTTGTAAACTCAGTGATTTGGTAGTCAAGCTTTAACTCAAGAGATGAGATGCCAATACTAGAGGAAGCTGTTGATGATGAAAATTATACTCAGTAATGAAGCAAGGTTTGTATTTTATTTTTTTTTCAATGTGTTTGAATGGTTTGGTAATTGTTACATGCTTTGTAAATCCTGTGGTTTTGAATTTACCCTCTCTGTTATTATTCTTAAATTATAGCAGTCGTGCTTATTTTTAGTACAAACGATCTTTGTTTAACCTGATGATGCCAAGCTCTCTGAAACACAACCATTTAGTTCCAAAGTGACATTTTTGGCAAAAAGACTTGAAATTAAAAAGAAATATTAAAAATAAAGATCAGTTATGTATGCTGAAATTAGTAGTACTGCTTTTCTTTTTTAAAAATATCGTTATGTTCCTTCTTTTTATCAATGTTCAAGTATTTCAAAAAATTTTTGCTTGGTCTTTGAGCTGGGCCTTTATTTTTGTTAATATGTTAGATTAAACATCTAATTTTTGTATTATAATTGGACCTTTTGATCAAATCCTTCAAATTTTAGTTCTTAGTAACTTTTCAGTGCATCTTTGTGTGTAAACTGTGAATACGATCTCTATATTTAGGTTGTTCTATCATCAAGAATTTCTAGGTTTATTTTATGTGTCAAGAAAAAAATATTCTACATTATGGAGAAAAGAATGTCCTCTTTCTATCTTGAAAAGTACATTTTTAGCGTTGTGTCAATTATGGAATCTAACTTGGTAGGGTTAGTTTCTTTTCTCTGCCACTTCAACTGATAGGAGAAGTAAATCAATGTATGTTTGGAGCAGTTTAGACTAATATAAATATGTATAGATAAATGAATAAATAAGAAAGCAAACTAGCAGCCAAGTGAGAAATAAAGAAAATGTCGTAATGTACATACATTTTACAACTGCTATGGTATTTGAAAATGGTAGTTGGAAGAGCTTCAAAGGAAGCTAGAAGAGACGCAGAAAGAGCAGGAGGCCCAGATAGATATCTTTTCTGAAGAGATGACCCGCCATGACAAGGATGAGAACTTGCGAAAGAAATTGAAGGTATTCATATTGATACCAATACCTTCTATATTCAATATATATACACATGGCGCTCAGCAGCCATGTGTCCGACACTCATGTTTTGACGCAAAATATTGCAAAAGATAATGTTTATTTTGAGTTTGAAATAGTTATTTTGCTCATTTACTTGCTTTGGTATAGTGTAGTTAGACTAATGCAAAAAATTCCAATTTAAATAGATTCATGTGGAGGCATCAAATCAAGTACTGTTTGTTAGTTACTACAAAGGAAGGTGAAAAATATGAAAACAAAGGAAGGAAAAAAAGATTTATGTATTCTTTTAATTTTGTTGAGTGGATCAGGTTACAAATTTAAATGTTAGAGGCTCCAACTTGGAAATTTTGTTTTTATTTTTTTTGGTTCCTTTGTTTTTGTAATGTTATCTAATTGTTCATTAATCATAAAAAAATTATGCCATTATATTTCATAGATTATGAAAAAGATTTATGTATTCGTTTAATTTTTGTTGAGTAGATCAGGTTACAAATTTAAATGTTAGGGTCTCCAACATGGAAATTTTGTTTTTCTTTTTTGGTTCCTAAGTTTTTGTAATGTTATCTTATTGGTCATTAATTATAAAAAAATTTATACCATTATATTTCATAAATTATGAAAAAATATATATTTATAGAAAACTCATAGATCGAGCGAAGCTCGATGACCCCACCTAGTTCAAATTAAGACCCGTTTCTAAATCTGCTCCGGATTTTCAGAAATGAGAAAACTAACAATAATACTTCGAATTTTAAAATTTAAAATAATATACTTAAAAATTAACATAAGTCAATTCAGTAAAAAATAATTTCAGAGAAAGAAAAAAAAATATACATTGGGTCCCAAAGTCCAAACGCATGCGTCCACAACTTTATATATAAATAAATTATATGGATATAAGGATATTAATTTGATGAATGATGAACATGGGATTTTGTGTGCTCACGGTTCATGTTGAATGCAAAACAAGTAATTTCCGTGACCAACGTTTTTCACTTTTTCTTCTTTCGTTAGTGTGGCATGCAACATATGAGCTGATATGCAATCTATTACTTCAGCACATTAGCCACACGGGATTTGCCACATAAACTGAGCGGACACACCAGCTTCAAGTTTCGACTCCTCATCGCCGTGCAGTCAATAGGATCGTATGAAACTTTCATTGACCGTCCGATTTAATCACCGCTTCGATCTGAATGGGATCGGACGGCGCAGAATTGAAGATGACGAAATGAATCAAATGATCTGTTTTTGTTGCTTGACAAGTTCTATAGGAATGCAGATTACAATACGTCTAAAATCATAAACATCCAGAAAAATATGACATTAGAATGTGGCATATATAAAGCCTCCTAAACTATGTAGTAGCATATTTGAATATTTTTTCTACGGGTGAGATCCGACTAAAGAATATGTCAATTTAATAATTTTGACAACAGTTATTTTTAAATTTTAATTGTGAAATATGACATTAGAATGTGATTTATATGTATCATCTAATGCAAGTTTTAAATCTTTTACGTGATTAATCGATAAGTCCAGAATAGATAAACTACTAATTGTCAAGTTAAGCTATGGATCCCACCGTTTTCTATTCACTGCACTGCAGTGGTTAATCAAAGAACCGTCCGATCAATGACAAATGTTTCATGATTAATATTGGATTCATACGATTTGTAAATCTTAACCGTCGAGATTCGATTGGACGATTTTTGAGAACCACGCAGTAGAGTACCACTGAGGATATTCAGCCTTTTTCTATCATCGGCTTCAATAGGGCTACAAAACGGTCGAAACGGTGATGAAACTAGGGTGTTTCATTAACCGTTTCGTTTCGTTGACGAAACAGATTTTTTATTTTGTTAATCGTTTCGTCCGGACGAAATGATCGAAATTAATGAAATTTTCGTGATTTACACATGGACGAAACCGTTTTGTCCAACCAAACGAAATTATTTTATTGTTTCGTTAACCGTTTCGTCCAGACGAAACGAAACAGAAAACGGTTAAACGGGCTTCTGTTTTCAGCCCTAGGTTTCCACGCACCTGCACGTAGGTCGGTGGATTAAAGTTTGGGCCTAGAGTTTTTACCTCTTAAGCTCCAACTTAATTCATTTCAGCCTAATATTAGTTGAAAGAAAGCCCATCCCACTTACATGTCCAAAACTCCTAATTTGGATCAACGATTTAATTAAAGTAATAGCCTATCAATCATGAAAAGGATCCGCAAATTATAGCGGAGTTGGTTGTCAATTATTACAAGGTAGTCGGAGCAAAAGGAGGCAAGGTCGTCCGTCGTCAGAAGGCGAAATTACTTTACTCTAGTTTTCTGTAAATTTTGTGTTTTCCGGGGTTTTGTCTGAAAAAATGGCGGGGAGAAGTGGATGGATGAGCAAGAAGATAGCACGCTATGCCTCCCGTCTCTATTTCCTTCTCATTATTTTCCAGGTCCCTCTCTTCAGGTACTTTTTGCTTCCAGGTCCCTCTTCTTATAGAATTCTCAGATTCACTTTCAAAAGAGGTTAATTGAGGCTTTGGTTGCCTTCTTAGCTTGGAAATTGAGGTGGATTTTGTGGTAAAATTAGAACTAAGAAAGATCAAATTTAAAGAAGTGAATAAGTTTAATTCAAAATTGAGGTGGATCTATAGTCGAATAATTGAGGTAAAAAAGATCGGATTATAGGAAAATTTAGCAACTTTTGGTCGTCAAATCAAGTTTCTATCCTTGCTTTTGATTTTTGTGGAAGATGTGGAGCAGTGGAGTGTTTGAATTTGGTTATGCACTTGGTGCTGGATTATTCATAAATTTTTAAATGTATTAATAGGATTAGTTATAGAGCTTGTATATTTTTAGTTTTGGCCTGAATTTCTTGGTACCGGGATTTCATTATGAGAAATGAAGTTAGATTTGGTACCTTACCTAGGAAGTTCGGACCAGTATGCAGAATACTGTGTGAATTATAGGTACATATAGGAAGCTGTAAAGAAAACTGCTGATGTGATTTTCTGTTCACTTCAGCGATGAAAGGAACCTGGTGGTTAAGTACCTCTTCCTACCTGAAAAACAAATAAGAAGGAATAATCCTGTGTTAAGATTTCATATGGTACAAGCCTCGTGTCAACTAATTTTGGTTTGCCGATTGCAGGGTACCATGCAGAGCAGGGAGTTGCACAACACCTGTACAAGTGACATCATCCCAGCTAGTCGCAAATGAGATATTCCCTCCATCAGTTGTAAAGGCCTTGCTTTACCCAGGTGCAATTGCCTCCTCACTCCTTACTGACATGTCATTCCCCAAGTGGGGTGATCTGTTCGACATGTACAACCTCACCAATGCCAAAAACGCTTCAGCTGTAGTTGATCTCCAGCGGCTAGAGATTCTAGCTGGTAGCTACTTCTGTGTTGCGGGTGGGTTGGCTGGCCTGATCAACCCTGGCAGAATGACCTTGTTTGGGACACTGCTAGTGGTGTGGGGTCTTGTCAAGGAGGGTATTTTTGGAAAGCCAGCTAATGTGGATCCAGCATCGTCTGTTTATGTGTACCCCACAGTTGTACTTGCGCTACTCTTGGCATTCTCTTCTATTACTTACAATGTGAAGCAGGCAGTGACGAGTAAGCAGCCCGTGACACTTGCTAAGCCCCTAAAGAGCTCTGCTAAATCTAAATTGAAGTAGTTGATAATTCGAAGTGCTTTCCCTTCGGCTCCCCTTTTCTTTTTCCTCAATATATTTGGGCCTTGCAACTCAGATTTGCTGGCCATTGTCGGTCTCTAGCAGAGCCTTTTGTATTGCTAGGCATTTCAGCCTCACTTTTGTTTTTCCTTCTGATCACGCCTTGCTCAATGTTGCAGTTTTTTTTTTTTTTTTTTAAATTAAAGTTTGTTATTTTCTCGGTTTTCACTCTGGGTGAACATGATCTAATCTTTCTTTAGCTCTGGTTAAACTATTTTATAATTTTAATTGGTACATCTGCCATTTTTTTTTAATCTTTTCTAGCTTTTGTTCAGTGTGCGGATTTCTGTATGATAGCTTCTGTTATAGGAAATTGTTATTGGACAGTTGTAATGACGTTGGATTTAATTGTACCTGTAGCCCATTTCTCTTATTTAGGGATTTTGTTTGTTGGGTTATTAACTTATTTTTTATCTTTTCCAATGGTGGGGCTACCTGACTCTTGATAAATAACAGAAATGACGCAAGCAGGAGGAGAGTGATATTATTCTTATTTCAGTTGTCAAATTGCAGTAACCATTTTGTCTGATATCAGCAACTACTGACAAGCATATGTATTTGTCTTTTATGGTGTGTGGTCACTAGATGTGTCACACCTTCATTGGCCAGATTTGTCTTCGTATTGTGTGCAATCCTGGCTATCCTTATCATTAGGGCTGTCAAAAACCATCCTCGAACGTTTGGAACGGAATGTTAAACGAAATAGAAAGTCTGTTTCGTTTCTGATAATGGAACGGAAACGAATTTGAAATATGTAAACGTTACTGAAATGAAACGAAACGAAACGGAACATGAAAATGGGCTGAAATCAATGGTAAATGAAGGACGGAATGAAAAACAAAACAGAAATTTGTCATTGGCTGGAATGGAACGGAAACAAAATGTTTTTCTATTTCGTTAGCTGGAACGGAACAGAAATGAAATGGTGGGTTTCCGTGCATGTTCTGCACACTTGTTTCATCAATATTTGCTGCAGCTTGAGATTCTTTAAGCTTTGGAACAATAATTGGAAATACAAGTCAGATGTATCATGTATGTCACCAATGATAAAGAAATAAAGATTCCTTTCTGATACTGTTTATGTATTGACCAGTACTTCAGGGCATAATTCACCCGCTTTGAGTAGATCTGGCAAATCGAATTGAATTATTGATCAATTCCTATTACTTAAATGCATACTAGAAAAATTTAAATTTGTGGCCAAGTAATCCATGTTAGATTTAATTCCTTCTCTACTCTATCCCGTGAGATTTTTTTTTTTTTTTTTTTTTGAAGATAAATTCGGGGTCCAATCTCCCAATTTATTTTTAAATTAAATGTTTATGAAAGACCTCCAGTCGGATTTCGAACCTGCGATCTTTCACTCAAGATGCATTGTTGTTTGCCACTAGACCAAGAGCTAGTTCTCTATCCTGTGAGATTTGACGACCTCCTTCATTTTAAAGGAACATATTGTTATTATCTAAAGTAGATAAATTTGATAAACTAAACCCATCATTTAATGTTAATTTTCTCCATTTTCTACCAGCTGCGTCACCTTCAATCCTTCTTTCAACTATTTTCTCCTATAAATTTCATTTGTCCGTATTTGTCTTTGCTCATTATTCCCTTCTGGTTGTTATTTTCTTCACGGCACAAAGAGAGAAAAATCAAGGCCCGATGATAGGTTTGCTTTTGCCAGATACCAAATTAAGCTCTTATTTGGCAGTCTATAATTGGGCTGCATCTATTTTCAGCTCTCAATTGAGACAGTCTGATAAGGATTCCTGATTTGAACTTGTGTTATTTTTCTCTACTTTTCAAGATTCCTTTGCTTTGGGTTTGCAGTGTTTGCATTTGCTCACTCTGATTTTTCTCTTTCTTTCAGGAAACATGACATTTCTAGTTTGGTCTATGGATTTGACTTCTATTGGATCCCATTGCGAAGAAGTACTGCAAGATTGATTAGTGTACTTTGTTTACATCTTAAAACTAATATGCTAGAAAGAATCAGCACAATTCCTTGTGGCTTTAGCTATGTCCCTGTATATTTTCCCAAAGTTCTCCAACCGCATAGTAATATTGCTAAATCTCCGCTTTCTTGTTCTGTTTCCAATTCAAATCCATCTTCTCTTCTTATCAACAACAACCACACACATGGAAACATATCTGGCTCCAAGAATAGCGGAACAATTTTGACATCATCTGGAGATGGACATGAAGATGCATCCCTCAGATTCCCAAATAATACAGTGGGAATAGTAGGGGGCATATCAACTGCTTCAACTCTCCATTTCTTGCAGAAATTTGTTGAGCTTAGCTCTCAGGATGGAGGTGAGGCTATTCCTTTTATAGTTTGCAATGATCCCCTTTTAAATATAAATAACTTCCATGATCCAAGAAGTCAGAAGAAGTTAATTGTGAAGAAATTGAGAGAAAGGAGGGTGTTTTTGGAGAAATGTGGAGCTTGTTGCATTGTTGTGCCATGCCACAGCTCACAGGTATGGCATGAAGAAATTGTTACAGACAATTCTGTACCATTTCTTCATATCAGTGATTGCATTGTGAAGGAGCTCAAAGCAGCAAATTTGAAGCCAGTTGAGACGGGAAGCAATGTGAGAATTGGACTCCTTTCAAGTGACAGCAGCCTAACCACTAGATTTTATCAGGGCAAACTTCAAAATGAGGTAAGAACACTAGATTTTATCAAGTTGTACGTAACCCTGGCAACTGTGCTTTTCTATGTTATCCTGGTGAACAGCATCTTTTTTTCCTCTTTGGATGTTGCAGTTGATTCCAAATGCTACAATATTTTTTTAAAAGTGTTGTTGTGTTCAAACTGCAAATACGAATCATTTTTGCTCCCCTGAGTCATAATCAGGCACCTCTGTATTTACATGCCAGACTGCAATGCGGAAACGAATTTTGGAGTTCGACATCCTGCAATTTGATGAAGTCCCTTATTAATTACTTTTAGTCTCAAGTCCAAAGCCCACGAATTAATTTTCACTGTACCCAGTTATGGTATAATTGAGAATTGGGTGACAAAGATTAACATGCTCTAACGGTGTATATAGGGATTTGAAGTGATCTACCCTGACAAAGCAACAATGGAACATGCCGTGATACCAGCAGTAGATGCAGTTAGAAGAAAAGACACTGAAGGTGCTAGGAATCTCTTGAGAATAGCTATTCAAGTTCTTCTTGTGAAGGCTGTCAATACCATCGTCTTCACATCACATGATTTGTCACAAATTCTGCCGCCTGATGACCCACTTCTTGCAAAATGTATCGACCCAATGGAGTCCTTGGCAAGAGAGACTGTTAGACAGGCAACATCAATTGACACCAATGATCTTTAAGTAGTTCGCAGAATTTGTTCTGCATATGTGTCTTCATTTCTTCTATGTAAATTATATCCTGGTTTCGGTAAATAGATGTCAGATGCTAGTTAGTAAATTGTTTACAACTTTTGCAGTTACAGACAGATTTGTTTGTGATAATATAATATACTTGGACGTGATGTTGATGCCCATTTGATGTGGGAAGCATTCTGTCAGTTCTAATTATCTTTATCTCTTATTCGTTCCTTTGTAGATTTAACAATTGATACTGTTCATTTGGGACCGACATTGGTTCCAAACTTTTGATACTCTAATCCTAAGGAAATGAAAAGGGAAAAAAATCATATAGACCATGGAACCGGGTTAGTAAGAATTGGGTCTTTTATAACATTTGGTAGATTTGTCTGTCATGAATCATTATTTATTAAAGGCAGGCCGAGTTAGAACAGATGGTGAGCCCAATAGCAATTAAAGCATTATATAATTTTGTTCAGTTGTAATATATAGGTGAATTGATATCGGTTCATTTAGTTATTTATTTATACTTGGATATTTTTGTCTCCTCAGTTAACTCAGTATTGATTCCCATTTGTGGCGACACAACCATTGTGCCAAGTTGTATTTTGACTGATACTTTGTCGGGAATGCCCGAGTTAATTCGATGATCATATTAAATCATGCGTATGGGGAAAATTGATAGGATTGGATATGTACGTTTTATAATTCATAACATTTTATTTTATTTTTTGTTTTTTTAAGGAAATTGTTCAGAACAATTACTCTTTTTAAGTGGTAGCCTCCGGGAGAAGGGAGACTCTGCGACACTGCTATTTTTACACCGTTCTCTTGTATCAAAATTCGTGCTCTGATCAAATTTAGTGGACATAAAACGGTCGTATTATTCCATTAAATGTCCGGCATGGCGGTAAGCCGGTAAGGAAAAGACCGGACATATAGGGTGTGTTTGGTTGCCTCCACGAACAGGCTGTTCGCGAACAGCCGCAGTTCGCGCGAACCAAACATGTCACGAACAGGACTGTTCGCGAACATCTTCCCTTGTTCCTAATCCCCCGATTTTCACGAACTGGTTTTGTTCGTGGGCCTGTTCGTGGGCCTTTGTTCGTCCCCCTGTTCGTCCCTTGTTCACGGATGAACCAAACACACCCATAAGAATCAAATCATCACTTTATATTGGCCCTTTGGGCCTCCGATTCAAAAAAAAAAAAAAAAAAAAAAATCATCACTTTATATGTAAAGTAGAATTTGTCACTTTACTTTCTCCCATCAGTTATTATTATTATTTTGAGGAAGATCCCGCTACCTAGTAGCGAGTCCAGACTTTTTTTAAGCCTGGGCACAATAAATAATTTGCTAAATTTAATTAAAATAAAATAATAATAAATAATACTTTCAATACAAAAGTAATTTTTTTAACCTAATCGTTAATACTAATTTGTCAATTTACTCATAAAATAAAAAACATAACTTTTTTTCAATAGTGGATGAAAGTTATATCTATTCACTTGGATTATACTTGCTATTTAATTCATAATATTTATATTTATTTATTATTTTAGTACCACCATACATAAATACTCTAATGTGATATAATATCTTATTTGTTGTATTAATTCATAAGTTATATAAAAGTATTTCTATTATAAATTCATCTTAAAACTATTTTTAATTAATTTTTTTCCATTGTAACTTTATATTTTTTCAATAGATTTTGCAGATTTAGTGCAATTGATAACGTGCTAATTTTAAACAACATTATTAAATAAATAATTTTACTGAATCAAAATCGATATCACATTTCTAAATTAGTTGTATCATCATCAAATCAATCATTTCAATTAATTTGCAATCTATTAATGTTTCATGAGACTATATTACTAAGAAATCAATCTGGGCCAACAAATTACTCTCTCCCAAGTAGGACCGTACAAAAATGAAAGTTTTTTTCCATACAAAAATGAAAGTTGTTAGACAAAAAAGTTGAAAAGGAAAACTAAAGAGGCACGTGACATTCTTGATCTGGGTGTGAAGAAGAGAACAGGCAACAAGCGCGAGGAAAAAGAAAAAATAAACAGAGCCTCATAACTCATAGGCACGGAAATTTATGAAAGGAAAAGAAATTTATAGGAATGACTAAACCACGAGTAAATATAAACACAAGTCTGGACACTTCATCAACTCAAGCCTGCACCCTAGTTTTTTTTAATAAAACTAATATGAAAACTAATAATTGGAGATTAATTTTTGTAAAACAAGCCTGGCCACGTGCCCAGGCTTGCCACTACTTGGCCTCACCACTGCTGCTACCAATATTTCGATTGCCTCCAAATGCCAACATTTTGCTATTAAATTATTTTTTTAAAATTTTAAAATTCAAATGTTAAATCCAAACCGTTGATCTTATTTAGTTTAACGAGCAATGTGTTTTCATATAAGTTTTGAAAATTTTAGAGTTTATTGTTAGAGATATGTCTTAGAAGCCAATCAGTTGGTGGCTATTATATTAGTTTATGTTATTGATGATGCTTGATCATTTGTTCCTAGAGTTTATTATTGACAGATCATTCAGGTTGAGGATCTGAATTGTAGATCTCTGTGGATCATTCGTCAGAATGACAATAATATCTCTAAAGAGTCCATAATTTTGATAATTAACAAGGAACATTAATTATCATATAAGATTAGTATGCAAGTTAAGTGATGATTAAGTTCTACAAATCATGGGTAAGGAGTTACCGACTTAATTGCATATGTATATGTTACTGGAACATAGTACAGGACATGACCTAATGAAATAAATATATGGATTATGTTATGTGTCATTATTTATTTCATACGTGTTTGATTCCGAGTTTGAGATAGTTCAGTTTTTCCACATGAGGATAGGTTCTATAAATATCGTCTAACGCTGATTCCTGATAAGGGCTGCTATACGGACTTTATTTATGTTCTTTTGAATTGTGCGGGGAAAAACTGTTCATCAAGACAACCGTATGTCCCTCATTAGTTCACCTAGTGAGTGATGATATCTACTGGGTCCCTTGATGGAGTCGGATCGTATGCGCGCAACTAGGCGATCAACTCTAGATCAAGAAATGTATAATATGCAAGAATGACACATTTCTATCTTGGATTATACAAGGATATCATGTGACATAGGAATTAAAACAATAAGATACTTTTTCTTATGCAGGATTGAAGTACTGTATTGGTACAGTATTTATTTATGCGAATTGGGAATCATAACGTGTTGCTAGATACCGCTTATGATTAATGAAAATAAATGGTGATTTATTTTTATATGGCCAACATAGCATAAATCCTCAAAGGGTCACACAAATAGAACTTTAACCATACGTGCATTATTTGTTTATTTGCAGTAGCGAGTACTGCGAAAATATGATAAGTTGATTAATTAATTATATACCGTTGCGAACCGTTATAATTAATTAATTCACGAGGATCATATAGAAACAATATAATGCATATGCTAATTCTAAATTAATTATTAATATGTTAATAATTAAGTTCGTTCAACGTATATTTATTATACTGAGCTAATCGATCTTTTGTTTAATCAGTTAATTAAAAGTCCGATTTGAGATGGATTAACAGAGTAAATTAATGGGCCATTATATTATGTGGGTTAGCCCACATGGGTCCTGAAAATTTCAGATTTGAAGGGGCAATTTTGTCCAAGTAAAATTGGAAGAGAGCTACACGTTATAAAAGGCAACGTCGTTTATGGAAACGACTAACCCTAGCACCTCTCTCTCTCTTCCCTCCTTAGCCGCACTGTTCACGTACTGTTCATGGGTACTGTTCACAGTTGAGAAAATTGGTTTTCTCCATTTTTAAGCTCTTAATTCCATCTCTAGCTCATGCGTTAAGCGATTTCCCTTCCAGCTAAACAGTTAATCGTACGAAGGAATTCAAAGGGAATTAGCGATCGTCTCGGACAAGCTAGTACTTGTTTTGAGACTTTGGTTAATCTCCTAGGCGGACTCGAGGCAACCGGAGGCAGCCGTAAGGTGACGAGCACGCCATCGACTCCAAGTGATTGGACTCGAGCCTTCCGGATACGATTTCGGAAGAGATAACTATCTCCTACGCTTCTCCTTTTATGTGTTAATCACTTGAATAACTAGATCCGTTTTTCGTGCGTTTTAATTGCTTGTTAAATGTTAATAAAAAATAAAATTGCACATGGACTTGAGTTCCTAACATTTATTTGATACTTGATCAAGAGATAGTAAAACAAACGAACCTTGTTAACTGTGATGGATTTGTTCTAATACGTTCATTTTTTATCCTTTGATCAAGTATCAAATAAACTCTAAAATTTTGAAAACTTATATGAAAATACATCACTCATTAAATTAAATAAGATCAACAGTTTGGATTTAACGTTTGAATTTTAAAATTTTAAAAATTAACTAAATAGTAAAATGTTAGTATTTGGAGCAACCAAAATATTGGTAGCGGAACTTTCCTCTATTATTATTATTATCTTTTTATTATTTTTAAGATAAACTAGGGTCTACCCTTCCAACTTATTTTGAAACTTAAATGTTTATGAAATATTCTCCAATCGGGTTTCTAACCTGTGATCTTTTATTCAAGATGTATTGTTTTTTGCTATTAGACCAAAAGCTGGTTCTCATTAGCTTCTGAAACTATAGATTTTGAAACTTTTGAAATTCTGCAGTGTGAAAATGTTTTACAATTTATATTTTCTTTTATGAGATTACTCCATCGCCGATAGGCGCAAGCAAGCGTAGCGGATCACATAGAGAAGCCTTACCTGCCAGCGCACAGATAGATAGGGCGGGCGAGGATGGATGTGCATAGCGGCTGCCGAGTCGTTTGTAAAATAATTTTAATTTGAAGATTGAGATGTTTCAAATTTTGAGTTTTAATTTGACAAAACATTTTATAAGTTGTTGACTTTGTTCTATTGTTGGTGAGTTCTATTAGTTGTTTATTTCAGCTTTTAGCTTGAGCATTATTTTAGTTGTCCAATATATGGTACTGATTTTTTAAAAATCCATTTTAATATTTATTTATTTTTCATATTAATTGCTTAAATATATCGAAGAGATCAATATACACAAAAACTTATGATGATTGCCGAAGTGGAATCCATGATTCCATGTTTCTGAAGTTAGGCCGGGAATCAACTGTCATTGGAACTTTTTAATTGCAGTAAATTTAGTTTGAGAAATAAAATTATTTGGGGGTTAGTGGTGAGGACTTTAGAACATATACTCTTCATACCTGACTAACATTCTTTTCATAGGCTGTCTATATATTTCCCAATACTTCTACGTATATAAAAAATAATTGGTAAGGTGTCAATAATAGAGACTTGTTATACCAAATGTTGTTATTAAAAATCTTATTGGAGATCACTTATAAATGTTTAAAATTAGAAAATCGTACTCATCTCAATTTGAAAGAGAAATTATTCGAACGTTAAATTCATTAGAGCTCTTTTATTCTAGGTTTTTCAAAAAGCATAGAAGCCTACTACAGAGACCTAAAGACATGCTTTTCCATTATGAGTAAGACGCACAGAACATTCCATTTTCAACTTTTGGCGAAATCAAGCGGAAAAAAAAAAGGTGCTGAAGTGAGTTATTTATCAGGTCCCGTAAATTATGTGCTAGTTATAGTGTTCTTTAATCTTAAGTGTCAAGTGTCGTGTCGTGTCAAACACGATTGTATTAAAATCTCGTATCGTGTCGTGTTGACACGTATTTTTTTAATCGTGCTATGTCGTACCGAGTGGTGAGAAGAGAAAACACATCATACATTCTGACACAGCATGACTCATCGTGTCGTATCGTGTTGACACATCGTGTTAGTTGTGTCAAATCGTGCCAGAAAAATTTTTATTTTTTTATAAAGATTTATTAAAAAAATTTAAAAATATTAAAATGTAGAAAAAAATATTGCTATGGTTTATTTGACTATTTTACAAATTCAGCATATATATCAGTATAAAATTGTCAAGATATTTTTGTTAAAAATACGATGATTTCATTTTTTTTTTCTAATGCATTTGTTTGTTGTTTGAATTTATTAAAAAAATAAAATGTAAAAAAAAAGAAAGTACAGCTATAAATTGAGTACTAATATAAAAACAATTTAAATAATCGTTTAAAAAATAATTCAAAGGAGGAAGTATTTATGAGTTATTATGATGCTAATTTTGATAAGGTTAAAGATTAAATTCATATTGTCATGCCCTGTTTGTGTCGTGTCAATTCGTGTTCATGTCGTGTTGCATGTCGATCGAGTCCTGTCAACACGATAATACATACATGTTGTGCTAATTCCGTATAATGTATCGTGTCGTTTCGTGCCAACACGCATGTCGTGTCATGCCAATACAATCGTGTCATGTCATTTTGGAAAACTCTAGCCAAGTTCATTAATTTTCTGTGTATTATATCTTTCATATAGGAACATTTTGATATTGTATTTAGTTTTTGAGTCATCTTGATGTGATGAATTTGCCTAAAAAATTAAATAAATAAGCGATGCGATTTTAAGCCGTAAATTTTGGCAAAATCCGAAACAAAGTATAATTGTTTGTTATTGTTGTCTTCGTCGTCTTATTATTATTACTATAATTATTATTATTTTATTACTTTATTAGTTAGTACAACTACTACTATTACGAGGTGACGATATACAAATTTTTTGTATACCATGTTTTCTGGTGTGCACAGCATGCAGCTAAGTAGGTATATTTTGTATATTAATTATCGCAAAACTCACTCCTAAATTAGATGCAAGCATCTTTATATGGACTGATTTGGAGTTTTGGATGCTTAAAGAAAAAAAATTCGTGTGTCCATCAGACCATCACGTCCACTTCTTAGGACTAAAAGTTACCTCATTATTGGTCTTCGAATCTTATCTCTTATTTTATTATTTTTCCCTTTTCCTTTTGTTTGTCTTATCTTTCTCTTCCATGCATCTATCATTTTTTAGATGTTGGGTGATGTGGATTGTGTTATAAATGTGGTGCATGTTAAATAGGTAATTTAAATCAAGCGCCAAAACAAGTCCATCCACCATTTCCTCAAACTACCATATTATTCGACTTTACACTATATACTTGTGTACACGTCATTTAAGAAATCCTTCTACATTTCATATATATTGACATATTGTACTTCGTTTTTATAAAATACCAGAAAAGAATTGCATTTTTGTTACTGGCGTTGGCATGCATGTAGTAGCTTGCAAGTGTGTTATACACTTTTCATGCCTTGAATTATTTAATAAAAAACAACCTGATTAATTAATTCTTTCATTGTTATATATCCATAAATATATATATGGCTCACTATTATAATCGCATTGTATGTGCATTCATATTCATATATTTATAATAGTTAACTTATGTTGGTCTTAGAGACCTTAATAATAAGCTGTGAAAAATATTGGGTTAACTATCAAGAGAAAGTTTAATATGCACCAATGCACCATAGTGCATAGGGAGTTCTATGCACCGCGGGCTTTTTCGGGAGTATTTATTGTAAATTGACAAATCTAATTTAACCAATCTAATCTACATATTGAAATCTCATAACAAACCAAATTTTACAATTTTTGAGATTTTATTACTTTTTTTTCGAATTTTTTAAAACCTGCCATTTTTTGAAACAAACTACTATTTACAACATTCCAAAAATGGCAAGTTTTAAAAAAATCGAAAAAAATAGTAATAAAATCTCAAAAATTATAAAATTTGGTTTGCTATGAGATTTCAATATGTAGATTAGATTGGTTAAATTAGATTTGTCAATTTACAAAAATACTCCCGAAAAAGTCCGTGGTGCATAGAACTCCCTATGCACTATAGTGCATATTAAACTTTCTCTAACTATCAATGATAAAACTTTGCTTTTCTCTAACGACTAATTTGCAGAGATCAAAGTTGTTACTTCATGAAATTCCATGACAAACATAGAAAACTTAAAATCTCAACAAAATGTTGGCCCACAATATATTAATATCAAAACTCTAGCTTGTAACTGTCCTTAGTCTTTTATTTCCCGCTTGAAGAGTTGGAAGCGGTATGTAGGTCTATATATATATGGCTCAAAAATTAATCATCTCCTTGTCTGAAGTCATTTCCTTTTTTGTCAATTCAGCCTGTAATAAAGAAAAAAAAAATGTAAATAACAAAATATTAATGGCGTGTCAAAATGTGAGAGAAGAGGTAAAATGGGTTTTAAAAGAGAAGTTGCAACCTACCATAGTATCTTGGTGTACTGCATCTGAAGCACTCTGTTCGGCTCGCGTAATTGTGTTCATTACATCCCATTCTGCGAGAAAAGATGAATAATGATAAATACATCACATTGACAAAAGTTTTGAATCTTTTGATATATACATAGAGAGCTAGCTAGGAAAAAAATAATGCCATGCATTGTCTTCAACCCAACAATTAAAATGGCAATATGAGAGTCAAATTTAGCATGAATATGTACTTCATGTAGTTGTAGGCGCGTTTATTAATTATTTATATAAATTCGTTTTTGTGAGTAAATTAATTAATTAAGGATGATATCTTTTGCATCTTCCTAACTTAAAAACTAGCATGCATGTACATATGAAGTTGTAGGACACAATCAGAAACTGGTGCTGTTATAAAACAGAGAGATGTACATGTTGAGTACAAGATGACGTATGCAATGATGCAAATAATCATACATCTATTTATTGCGTGTAATAAAGGATGCATGCACTAAAAAAGAATTTACTATCCTAGCCGCATTTATCTTTTTTTGATCAAAGTATGCTTATACTTTTTATCTTTTTTTTAGTTTCTACTCAGAAAAGATATCTTACTAGAGAACAGAAAGAATCTACAAGTGAAAAGGAAGAACTAGCTAAGCAGACACTTCACAAAAAGGCTAGTGTCCCTAAAAACTATCCTAGCCGGAATGTGAAATGAGGATAACAGAAAATTAAGCTTTACAATATTTATGGGATGTAATATATAGTGTTATCTGAAATATAAAATTTGGTTTTTCTTGAATATCTACAATTCTACATTGTGCAATTATTCTCATGCTATGCCTATCATCATGAAAATAAGCTTTGTTCCTATCAAACCCCAGTAATTAAAAGCCTATAGCTAACTAAGTAGCAAGTTAAGCCATATATATATATATATATGAAGTTGTAAAACTTGGACATCATTTTATATAGAAAAAAAAATAATTAGTTTATATATGCATTTATTTGAACAAGTAGTAAGGACAAATTTGGCACCTTGAGCAAATCCAATCGCCGGATTTCCAGCCTTGCTGGGCAGGCTCATGGGAGAAACCCCATGATTGGGTCACAGCAGAGTCGGTCTTAGTAGCGCCACCACACTTGAAGCAGTTCGAGCGGCTAGCATAGTTGTGTACACCGCAGTTGTAGCAGTACCAGTCACCCGGCTTAACTGCCCAATTGACCGGGTTACACAGAGCACCACCACCCGTGCTGTAATCTAGACCTGGAGCACCAAGGCCAACCTTCGGTTCGCCGCACCTTTGGCACGAGTCCCTCTTACTAAAATTGAGGTATCTGCATCTCCTGCAGTCCCAATCACCTGGCTGTCTGCAACTCATTTTTATGTTTTACTCTGCTTGTTTACGTGTGTGTGTGTGTATTACACAAGTAAATCTCTTGATGCAAAGAAAAATGAGGTGAATTGTCTGGGTTGTTTGTATGCTACGGGGCTAATGGGGTATTTATATAGGGTTTGGTGTGGGACCCAAAGGTTGCTACCTGGCTAGGAAGTATCGTTCTCTTTTTAGAAAAGAATTAGGATGCATGCTTGGGGGAATAATTAAAAAGGAAAAAAGAAATTAGGAAGCATATATTGTCAGAGACAGAGTGGAAGCGTTATACGTAAGTGCTCATGAAGTGCGTTAGAGGGATAAACAGAATAAGAAAGGTGCGGCTAATGCACAGAGATAAGTTAACCGAATCGATGCTATACTTATGACTAGTTAATGCACCGTTATAACAGGAAAACTAATTGGAGGATTTTCTCAAGATACCATATTTGCTAGAGTGGGTTGAAAATAGTATTATTGTGTAGACTCGGTCTATATATTATAATAATGTTATATGTTAAGTACTAAATTTGCTTCCATAGATTAATTTGTAGTTTCTCAAAAAAAAAAAAAAAATGCCTTCATTTACTGTTAATTATTTCGGAATCTAAAACTTAGTCAGTAGATATAAGAATATAACTAGGTTTCATTTTGAACATGATCAAGTCTTAACTAACATGTCAATAATTCCTTTGTTTCTCCATATATATAGTGTGGTTTAATTTTATGGTGTTTTTTTCAAAACAAATTTATTAGTATAGGCATGTAAAATATCTAACAAGGAATTTGAAATTTTGGAGGACATTTAATAGGAAATAGTTGTGGAAGTGCGTGATTTTTCTTCTAGACGCAGAATTCTTAATATATAGTGCAATATTTACAATTTTGGTGAAGTTTTAACAGGAAGTTCTGGGACAAAACCAGAACTAAGTTATCAATTTTGGTCCACAAAATCTTAAGGACGATCGTGGTTGTGGCTGGAAGTGTTTATTTTTTTCATTAAATTAAAGAAATTTACTCATACAGTCCTACTCATAAAGTAAATTACTCTATATAGTCTAGTTTAAGAGAGATAACTAAGAATAATTTCATTACCATCTTTAGCAATTTAAGTGCACATTAACCTTTCCTCATCTTACTTTCAGCCACAGAAAATTATAAAGGAAATTACTACATTTCGGTATTCAATTATTTGAGTAATGGTATAGCCAAACGTGTTTGACACGCACATCCATCAAACATAACCATATCTAAAATTTGAGGCATCAAATGATTAACTCAAACCACTCATTGTATTATTCACATTGAATTCTTATTGGAAACAAAATTTTATATATATTTTTATTTTTTAACTATTTTTTAAAATTTTTAGAAATTAATTGATCAAAATATCTTGAGTATCCAATAATAATGCTTATCTAAAAAAAATCTAAGAAAATGATAAACAAATTTGAACTATTAGGTATTTAGGTACATAGTTTGATTTGCAATATATGACATTTTCAATGTGAAATATATAATGAGCGATTCGGATCGATCCTTTGAAATTTCTAAATTTGATATTCAATTGTGTTCAACTCATCAAACGCTTTTGACTCAAGTACTGCTCCTATTATTTTTAAAAAATAAGTACGTACAATCATTTAGCTAGCTTAAATAAGAGAAAGTTTAATATGCACTATAGTGCATAGGGAGTTCTATGCACCGCGAATTTTTTTGGAGATATTTTTGTAAATTGACAAATCTAATTTAACCAATCTAATCTACATATTGAAATCTCATAGCAAATCAAATTTTATAATTTTTGAGATTTTATTACTATTTTTTTATTTTTTTAAAACCTGTCATTTTTGGAATTTATAAATAGTAGTTTGTTTTCAAAAATGGCAGGTTTTAAAACTATAATTCAAAATAAAAAATGACGTTATTGCAACATTAAGTAAATTTAAGAGAGAAGTATGTAAGCTAAACGCTATATGGTGACAAAACGATGAAGGCGCATCTATCTCTAGGATAGCGACCGGGTTGGTTTCATCATTAGTCCGGAACTCGATCTCAACCTTGTTACACATTAGGCGGCCTTGTTTAGTCAGGTTAATTCTTAATCTATTATTTGATGAGTTTCTAAGCTGAAATTAGCGGAATCAGCATGAGTGCATGACATCAAACGGTATAACTCTGTAATATTGTCAAAAAAAAAAAAAAGAACTCTGAATTAACATGAAATGAGAATCATGTATAGAATATCTATTTTTAATACATGCTGTCACGTGTTCAATAATTGTGGGCCCACCTAGCTTATTTGATTTCTTATATCAGCATTAATTTGGTTGTAAGAACAGAGGTTTCACGTTTATTTCCAATTTAAATATAAACTACATCATTCCCCATCTAGATATTTTTTTTACGCAAGTCCGTTTGCTATGCCAAATCATTAGTCTAAAAAGTTAAAAGTAGGTCCAAAGTCCAAACTAATATAAGATATCCATAACTAAATGGACTATATGGTGCACTTTTCATTAATTTAATCATCATTCCCTCAACTTCCCATAACGTTTGGAGTTTACACACACGTTTTTCTGGAGAAAACCATGGAAAGATTTTTATGAATTGTAAAATTCATGGAAATACATGGAGATATTTCATTGAATAATAAACACAGGATTTCTCGTATTCTTTTTTTATTCGGTTCACTCAAAACTTCCCCTCAACGTATCGATACTATATATATATATATATGACAACAGAATGAATCAAATCTTTTACTTAAAGTTTACCTAGTTTCTATTTTGGTCCCCAATTAAGACTGGATGCTTAAGTTCTCGTTTCTAGTTTTGGTCCCCAATTAATTCTGGATGCTTAAGTTCTCATTCTGGTACATAAATTTTTAACCTTTTTCCATTTGGTCTCAGCCATCATTAGCCAAGTTATTTTCCAATGTGGATAATCATGCCAATCTGGAATAAATTATTTTTCCTACTAAATAATATGTGACCAAAATACCTTGCATAATATAACTTTTGATTAGCAAAGAGTTTATTCATTTTTTTACAACAAAAGAAACGGGAGATTGCGTTGAATAAAGTCCAGTTTACTTCAAACACTATAATAAAGTCTCAATGACAAAATTAAACCTACTATTACTGTGTTTAAAATTATTCCCCAACCACTTCTTTTGAGAAATTCTCTTCCTAAATCTAGTAATACGAAGCAAAAATATTTTTTAATATCATCATATATGATTTGTTCTGTTCTAAACACATATGAATATTACTCTAAATGTTTGTTCTTTCAACTATATTTATGCCTTTCACATTTGTTGTGGGTTTAATATATATTCTGTGACTTCTGCCAACTATATTGTAGGAACTTGATAAATTCTTTTTTTTCATAATCAATTATTATTAAAACTATAGACAGTTGAAAATTTACATGTAAGCTTTTTTTTTAATGTTAAACTTGATAGTCACTGTCAAAGTTTTCACCACTAGTAAGAATTTGGACATTTTTGAATTATTGACTGGGAGGATTTTTATGTGGAAAAATAAATATATGAAAATTCACGGCAACAACAATGGTAGTTTGGCCCATAAGAATTTCTTATATCTATTCAGAGAAAGCAGAATGCTGCTCAAAGCAGCCCCTGAATCGATTGAATAAAAATAGAAAGTTAAACTGATCTAAACTCAGTTTGATCTCAATTCAAAATCTGAGGTATTACAGAATTATGAATTTTTGCATCAGGACAATCTGAGGTCTTAATTATTCGATCAAGATGATTTGAGATCCTAAACAATCCAAAACTTGAAAAATTGTCCGAACTAGAAGTGACCCAAAATGTGAGATGACAAAAGCAAAAATAATCAATCCTTACTCGAGCATAATCTAAAATTGGCTATGCAAACTGACAACAACTTGATTTGAAACAATCTTACCTTCAAACAAATGTTTGTTCGATCCAAACTTTTGAACTATATAAAATTCAATATTTTATCAAATACAAAACAATTGAACAGAATGATCCTACTTAACAATTAAAATAAAAATAAATGCAAAGTCAATGGGCCAAAACGAAAAAAGTTAATAAAACTATATGGACCAGAGTACTGCATGCCTCCTCTGTTTGTTTGAAAGAAAAAGGAATTGAAAATACCGTCTAAAATATTTCTAATTATTGTTTAATTTTAATTAAATCGAGCTAGTTGATTCCGGAAAAAACGTCTATATCAAATTAATGTGCAAGAAACTTTTTTTTTTTAATAAAGTTCTATTTATCTAGCTTAAATTTTTGTTACTTCTTTTTTTGTGGCCTAATGTGTTTGTGGTTTAGATGAAGAATCAGCATTTCATAAGTAATTTGGGTATGCATAGAAATTAGAGAGAAAATATCTCTTTCAAGGAAATGCTAGTATCTAAAGGAAGGAAAATTCATGATTGGAGGAATATTTATATTAGCTTAATTGCAGACACTGAAAAGCCCTTCTGTTATGCGATTCCCTCCTCCACCCTTCAATTCCTATCTCAACAAAATCTCTCAAATATTTGCAATGCAAGGAAGGCCTTATTTGGGGATTGCATATTCCACCAACATCAAGTTACAATTATTGTCCTTGGAGATACTGAATATCAAATTATCAACGGAAGCAAAGGGAAATAATGCTGAAAAACAAAGTCATAAATAGGAGTTATTTCTTGGCATTTTACCGTCATGGTGAGACCATTTGCACATGTCGGATTGCCTAAGGAATAATACCCAAAAAGTTTCTTTTGACAGAGTCATCAGATTCTGTCCAAAGTTGTGCCAAATTGGCAAGTGTGAAGACGTTGACCTTTTCTCTATCTCAAGTTTGTCACTGTTGCTCTGAAATCCAGTAAGAAAATTAGAAATAGTATTGAAGTTAATTTGTCTTTCTTTGTTTCAATGGATATAAAAATAACACAAAGTTGTAGTAAGTGCTTTGTTTTAACTTCTTTTTGTTATTCTCCCTACAGGAAAATTACAGAACCGGCAATTAATTAATTAATGTCTTGTTATGTGAATATATATATATTTATCAAGTTAATTAATTTATGAAAATTACCTGCAAGACACATTTTCAACTTTTTGTGATTACGGTACATTCTCAAATTTTATTTTTTTTATGTATGAAAGCAATATAATATATATGAGTATTAATTACCATGATTTATCCAGTGTTTTGTAAATATGAAACCTATTTGTAAGTTTAATTTACAAAGTATAACATAGACCGAGCCTTTTGAATTGTAAGTATTAATTCATTCAGGAATTTTAATTGTTAAATTTCTAATTGTTGAAGTTTGTTGGTCAAGAAATTAATGAAATTATTATTAAAATTATTTCGTTATCTGAATATTACCATTAACTAATGAGGTTCCCATTGTTACGCAGCACACATCAGCACTAGCTAAGTGCCATGCCATTAAGTTTAGTACATGCCAAAACTGACCTTAGACCAAGTCAAGACTGTTAAAATCTATATTTTTTCCTGGCTGACAACTAATTTAGGTGGTGTTTGTTCCATGCATAAGAGATTTCATAAGAGGCTATGCAACTAAACACCCACTGCATAAGATTGCATAATTAATTACATCCAAAGAGGTTGCATAACTTATACACCATATTCTTTTCCTCTTATTTGACATTTGTATCATTCAATTAATTCTCACCGGCACTCAATGTCCAGCATTAATAATGTAGTTCATAATATGTTAATGGTGTCAGTGGTATGTAATACTCTTGTGTGGTATTTGTGTTGGATCTTGTATATAATATATATGTTAGTTAAATTGTTGTAGTTCATAATATGAATTCACATAATTTATGTTGTCAGTCTGACCTCCTTTTATTATTGTGAAAATCTTATATTTTTTAATCTAATTTATGCATTAATATACTTGAAGAAAAGACCTAAATAGCTGTCTTAATATAATTTAAAATAATTTTTTTACATCAATTCTACAAAATTAAATAGATATAGAATAATATTTGGCTCAATGAAACTAAACCAAGTATGATTGTCAGCCCATAACATATATTAGGTTAGATTTCATTCATCTAAGCTGAAATAGACGGTCCAAGTATGTATTGCATACTAAATAGGTATTATTCTTTACTAAACCAAAAAATTCAAAATCAAGGGCATTTCAATCTTTTGACATGAATATATGCATGCATTAAATTATTCTTCCCTACTACATAACCAGTGGCGAGTCCAGTAAGGGGCAAGGGTTGGCACTTGCCTACCCTTATTTTTCTGAAATTAAGTCTAATATATTGTTTTGGGTTTTGGTGCCTACGCTTGAAACTAAAGTGTGCCTACGCTTGAAACTAAAGTGTGCCTCAGTGCTTGGGTTCAAAGTGGATCTTCTATTTGTTTTAATTTGCTCGGATCTGTGTGGAATTCACATCGCTCCACTTCAAATAAACTGTTGATTCGCTGATATAAACGTCAATCATGTTCGAGAACTAAGTTTTTTCTATGCTGATCCGTATTTTTATTTTAATTTTTTCCTTTCATGTTCTTTTGCGCCTCTGTTTTGTACTTTTTTTTTCCCAATCCCCACCCAGGCATCCGCTTTTGCATTTTTTTTTTCTCTTTGATTTTTGCGTGGTCATGTGAATAGGTGATTTGTGAGCCCACAAAACCTTATTTTTTCCCCTTAATATAGCAAAAGATTAATGGAAAAACAATACAGATATAGTTTTTGTGTGTAGACAAAATTGAATATAACCCGTACAATCAAAATAGTTAATTTGATGACAATAAAATTATTTACGAATATTATTTGTTATAAAAATAATATAAATTGTTTTAAAATTAAAGTTTAAAAATTAATATTTTATTTAAAATATTTTTATTTTATATTTACATTAATAATATTTTATTGTGCCCATGCTTAAAAAAAGTCTGAACTCGCCACTGTACATAACTAAACATCTATTACATAAATACTACATTAACACTTATGCAACTCCTTACTACACAACCAAACGCCTCCTTAATTCGGAGCAGCCTTGATTATATGCTTTGTGGATGGATTGATATTATGTCAGCATTTGGGGGCTTATATTTAACTTATGGACTAAAAAAATGAGGTGATTCAAAATTCTATGAAAAAGATTGCAAAATAAGAAGCAATTTTTAGTATTTTGCATTTTTCAAAAGTTGAAGGCATCCTGGTTAATCAGGCTTGCTCAAGTGGCATAGTCTATCCATAGTCTGAATGCCACTAAGGGTCTGCTCCAGAAATGAGGGTGGGATGGGAAAGAGGAGGGGAACTAAAACTTAATCCACAAATTTGGAGTGACAAAATGGACAACAATTCTACAGGAAATGTTTCCTCATTTCTACCCTTTAACCTCCATTTCTAATCTATTTTTTTGAATATGGAGCAAGTTAACTCAATGGATAGTGGCATGGGTAGTGCCACTCCATTCCATCACCCTCTCTCTCCTCCTTCTGAAGCGGACCCGAAGTAGTTATTATTTATATATATATATATATATATATTAATTAATTTTGTGATCATATATTTTTTTTTTCTTTTGAACTAAGCTATGCTTTTAAAAGAATGGTTGGTTGTATTTTTTTTTCCTTTTCAGGTGATAAGTTAATTCTGAGTACAAACTTTAGTGTTCTTACTGTTGGAGATATGTTCTAGAAGCCAATCTTTATCTGGCTACTTCTATAGTTTATGTTATTGATGATATTTGATCATTTGTTCATTGATTTATTTATTGACAGTTCATTCAGGTTGAGGATCTGAATTGTGGATCACTGTGTCTCATTTATGACTAAATGACAATAATAAATCAAAAGATGTCCATAGTCTTGATAATTAACATGAAACATTAATTATCATATAAGACTAGTATGCAAGTTAAGTGATGATTAAGTTCTACAAATCATAAGTAAGGAGTTACTAACTTAATTGCATATGTATATGTTGTTGGAACATAGTACAGGACTTGGCCCAATGAAATAAATATATGGATTGTGTTATGTGTCATTATTTATTTCATACGTGTTTGATTCTAAGTTTGAGATGGTTCAGTTTTTCCACATGAGGATAGGTTCTATAAATATCGTCTAACGCTGATTCTTGATAAGAGCTGCTATACGAACTTTATTTATGTTCTTTTGAATTGTGCGGGAAAAAACTGTTCTTCAAGACAACTGTATGTCCCTCATTAGTTTACCTAGTAAGCGATGATATCTACTGGGCCCCTTGATGGAGATGGATTGCTTGCTAACAACTTGTGCAATCATCTCTAGATCAATAAACGTATAATCTGCAAGAATGACACACTCCTATCTTGGATTATACAAGGATATCATGTGACATAAGAATCAAAACAATAAGATACTTATTTCTTATGCAGGATTGAAATGTTGTAATAGTACAGTGTTTATTTATACGAATTGAGAATCATAACGTGTTGCTAGATACCGCTTATGATTATTGGAAATAAATAACGATTTATTTTCCATGGCCAACATAGCATAAATCCTCAAAGGATCACACAAATAGGTTTTGACCATACATGCATTATTTATTTGGTTGCATTATTGAATGCAATAATATGATATGTTGATTGATTAATTATATACCGTTGCGAACCGTTATAATTAATTAAGTCAAACGAATCATATAGAAATAAATAAATGCATATTCTAATCCTTAAATAATTATCAAGGAGTTGATAATTAATTTTGTTCAACATAATAAATTAATTAACATAAATTAATTTTAAGCTAACAGGTCTATATTTAAATGGTAAATTAAAGGTCCAACTTGAGAGCAATTTATTGGGCCTCTAATTAAATGAATTAGAGATCAATTAATTGAATTGATAAAACTCAATATAGCCCATATACATGGCTGGCCATACAAGGACATTTTTATCCATTAATTGTTGTGGAATGGTTGCTTTATAAGGAGCATTTAGGAGAGAGAAAAAGTGAGCCAACACACCATTTTCTTTCTCTCTTCCTTCTTCTTCCTTGAGGCCGGCCAAACAAAAGAGCAAAAATCTGGTTTTTGCATTTTGTTTAGCTATCTCTCATACTAATCAAGCTCATGTGTTGAGCACATCTTGCCTCCATACAATTAATTAGTTAATTAAGGCAATGAAGGAAGGGATTAGGCTTAATCGCTTGTCTACTAGCATAGACTCGTGATTTTGGTTAATACCTTGGTGGACTCGAGGCCAAGCAAGGCGGTGGTGCCGGTGAACTCGTCATCGTCTCCAAGAGAAAGGATTCGAGCCTCGCGGATACGATTTCGCGAGAGGTAAACCTCCTACGCCCTCACGTAGTGTTAAATTGCTCAAATAGCTAGATCCGTTTTTGCATGCTCGTTTTAGAGTTATTAATAAGTAATAAAATTAAAATTGAGCGTTACATGTCTTCCTAACACTTACTTGGTTGTATTTTTTCAATTAACTTTAATTGAGTTATGTCTCAATACAAACTTTAATTTCTTACTTGATTTGTTTCTTGCAACAAGAAATTAACGTTATTGCGTCAATCGTTGTCCTTTAATCCTATAATCGGTAGAATTTACAAAGACGAGGTTAATTCAAACTCCAACGGAGGCAAATCTTAACCGGCTAATTTAAAGGTGTAATTGGGTAGTTTATAAAAAGGAGATAGCAAGCGCTCTCGAACATCTTTGGACAAGAATATATTCTTCTTGTTTTCTTTTCTAATTCATCATGAATGATGAATAAACTATAAAGTATGAAGTCAGTCGGTATGTCACCAACGAAAGAAGGAAAAAAAAATCAATGAGAATGGTTATGAACTTCTTTCATATAATTTTTTATTTTATTTTATTTTTTATTATTTTTTTCTGTATTGCGCAATCAGATCGAATTGATTCTCAAGTTCTTGTTCGAAAAAGATGATGGACTGTTCCCATTATTTGAGGAGTCCACACACACACAGATCTCAATGATATAAAATGAATGTGTGGCGCCCAAACTCTTTTAAGGTTAAATTATTGGAATTAGCAGTGTTGTAAAAATGGGATCAAATATTGACCCATTAAGTTTTCAAGTTAACGGTTCACCGGTTGGCCGGTGAGTCAATCAGTGTATACATTGACTGTAAAAATAATATTGTATAAGTGATGTATTTGTCATTGGTCAAGATTCAAGACGGTAAAAAACAATTATATTTCTACATTTTTCTAGAGAAAAATAATATACAATAAAATCGAACTTTTAGGTATAAAATTTGCAACTCTGTAATAAAACAGAACAATATACGTAAATTTGAAGCAAGATCATCTATCAACCCACATATAGTTATATAGCCCCTAAATCACTAGCGTCTTAGCTGATTAAAAAAACAAACAAACAATTTTAAAATAAAATCACAATTTAATTACAGAATTCTACGATCTAATCATCACGCATTTGAATAACAGAATTACATATTATTCAGATAGTTCCAATCCATAAAGATAAAATACTTACCAAGTTTTTTTTCTTTAAAATACATATATAATAATTATTATTATTATTTTGGATAACCGTCATATATAGTGTTGATATCAAGAACGTATAAATGTGATTGTCAGGAATAATAAAAGGAACCCTTGAAGGGGGGGCTATATTATGAGAATCTAGTACATGCTGCTTGGGCTAAAATTACCGGACGAAAAGAGAGGCCACCTGGCAGCAGTTGACTGACTGGCCATTGGCAATGAGAAGCTACAATCAAATCAGATTGGGAGGTGAATCATTCATAGCACATGGAGCACATTATGTGCTCATGATTCGCTTGTTAATTTCACCTTTACGATTTTCATTTCCATTTTTCCACTAGTAAGTAATAAAGCCTCTCTCCTTTGGCAGCCTCTGCCAATGTTTCTAAAAAAAAGTAATAAAGCCTCTCTCCGATTAAGACAGGGAAGGAGGAGATGCAACAATGGTAAACAATTAAACATATACACCCTTCCCCGAGTAGTTCTCGGCCAATTATAAATATGCAGTTGGTGAGTTCCCTCTTTTGATTTGCTATCCTGTCTAACTCAAGGGGGCCCGTGTACTTGTTTAATTGAGGGAATATATCGGATAAGGTGGTAAATTAAAGCCAGAGACCAGAGACCAGGTGAATATTCTCTTCTCTTTCTCCAATCACTTTCATCTAAATCGATCCTTCCCCAATTGCCACGTCCCATTCT
Organism: Rhynchospora breviuscula; assembly: GCA_027562975.1. Taxonomy (NCBI): domain Eukaryota; kingdom Viridiplantae; phylum Streptophyta; class Magnoliopsida; order Poales; family Cyperaceae; genus Rhynchospora; species Rhynchospora breviuscula. Next base: position 56,167,906 of record CM050402.1, read on the forward strand.
TCCATATCCCTTTTTAATTCTCCCACTCCATAACGGTATTTAACCGTATTTCAATTTTTTTTTATAATTTTTTGATAAAAAATCCTTTCTTTAGGATTCCATATTCTTCAATTATACACATGCGTCTCACTTGACCATGTATTTAATAACACTGGAGATGCATAGGGAATTTTTGGGTTAAAATATTTGAAATTATAGAACACCGACCAGCCTTGTTATAAAAGCTTTCAGATGGTTAACATGTAATTAATTTAGAGTTAGATACTTTTCTGAAAAAAAAAATAATTGGAGTTACAAATTAATTTGGCACTCTATCATATTTTAAATGCATAATTTTTTTCACTTATTATTTATCTTCCGCATATTGAATTCACAAACATATTGAATAGTACAATTTTCAAATAATCATCTCAAAATATAAATATAAAAAAATAAACCATACATAATGGGAGGTAATTGGAGTAAAACTCATTATTTTCTTTTTAATCCTCGGTGCACAATTTTTTAACATCTTGTTATTCTTTGAAATGCTATTGTAAAATAGATTTATTCATCAATGATAATTTTTTCAAAATTGGGTATTGAAACCATTTTTTTTTTAAGATAAATTGGGGTCAAGCCACCCAACTTATTTTTAAATTAAATGTCTATGAAAGACCCCCTCAACCGGATTTCGAACATGCGACCTTTTACTCAAGGTACATTGCTCTTTGCTACTAGACCAAGAGCTGGTTTTTGGGTACTGAAACCATTAAAAGAACGCCCAATAACTTATTGGGTACTGTACGAAGTATTTGAAACACAGGGAAAAATTACTATTCAGGTAAGATTTCCAAAGAAGTTGCAAAAGGGTTCGCCGGTTCACCAATCATGGATGGTTCTAAAAACCGCTAAACCTACGTTACATGCAATAGTACCTAGAATTACTACAGGAAAAATATATAAAAGATCGTTGGGCCATGCGGGTTCCCCATAATAATTATGTCCCATCCCTTTAGCTAATTTTGCTCTTAACACAGGATCAATCAAGTCAGGTCTATTCATCAATGATAATTTTTTTCAAAATTGTTTTCGTCATGTCTACGTTTACAAGGAACTACTACGGCTACCTCAGAGCTAGCCGCACACGTACCGGGCTTGAGAAATGTATCTTTTGCTTTAGTGAAACTAGAATTTTTTTCTGGCGAAGGATAGATAGGTCCATGAGTATTATCCTGCAATTATGGGCCAACCGATGACTCGGTGTGCTGCCGGGTGTGATATACACCATCTAACAAAAAAACATCCAAACATCCAACCTCACTCCAACGCCCTCCCTCTCTAATTTTTCGCGTGATGACGTCATCAATCTGCCGCTGACATCATCAATTCTCGTGCTGACGTCATAAAAAAAAAATTTCAAAATTTTTTTTTTCGCGCTGACGTCATCAAATGGACGGAATTTTTTTTTCAGTTAGATGCGTCAAGGGATGGATTAATTTGCATTAAGTGTTCAGTTTGATGCAGTCATAATATGAAATTTAAGTTTTTGTGTTCAGTTAAACACATTAAGGGATGAATTTAAGGTGTTTATGTGTTCAGTTAGTTGTAGCAGAAATTTGATTTCATAGTTTTTTGTATTCAATTAAACTAGTTATGGGATAATTTAAATTGTTTATATGTTCCATTAGATGCATCCGTAATTTGAACATTGATTATTTATTGAGAATAATATCCATTATTTCAACAAACTGAACAATTCTATTAATAATACATCCATTAATAATAACACAAATTCTACACAGTTTTAACCACTACAAAGCTAACACAATTCAACAACTCCTCCTTCGATTTCTTCCGCACAACTCTTCTCGTCCTGTCATGTAATTCTTACACAAAACAAAACAAAATACAATTAAGACCAATTACTAATCGGGTGTGATATACACCATCCAACAAAAAAACATCCAAGCATCCAACCTCACTCCAGCGCCCTCCCTCTCTAATTTTTCGCGTGATGACATCATCAATCTGCCGCTGACGTCATCAATTCTCGTGCTGACGTCATCAAAAAAATTTTAAAAAAAAATTTTTTTCAAAATTTTTTTTTGCGCGCTGACGTCATCAAATGGACGGAATTTTTTTTTCAGTTAGATGCGTCAAGGGATGGATTAATTTGCGTTAAGTGTTCAGTTGATGCGGTCATAATATGAAGTTTTAAGTTTTTGTGTTCAGTTAAACACATTAAGGGATGGATTTAAAGTGTTTATGTGTTCAGTTAGTTGCAGCAGAAATTTGATTTCATAGTTTTTTGTATTCAATTAAACTAGTTATGGGATAATTTAAAATTATTTATGTGTTCTATTAGATGCATCTGTAATTTGAACATTGATCATTTATTGAGAATAATATCCATTATTTCAACAAACTGAACAATTCTATTAATAATACATCCATTAATAATAACACAAATTCTACACAGTTTTAACCACTACAAGCTAACACAATTCAACAACTCCTCCTTCGATTTCTTCCGCACAACTCTTCTCGTCCTGTCCTGTAATTCCTACACAAAACAAAACAAAATACAATTAAGACCAATTACTAATTAAGTGCTCTAATAATATTTAATCCTTTCAGATCATGTGAAGTTTTAAAAAAATACATAATGAAACAAGATGATCCCTTAGAGATACTAACTTAACACATATGATGACTAACTAATCTATTAGGGAAACTAAACAATTAATTAGTATATCTGAACACTTAATGATAATTAACTTAATCCATAATTGCAATTAACTGAACACTAATGACAACAAAGTAATAAATACCATGCAGATTATTGTAATTGATCTAATTGATTCCTAGGTGCAATAAGAAAAATATTTATAGACACTAATTGAACACTTGTATAGCTTGGTTATTCTGCTACTCACCTAAATGTAATTTAATTGAACATATATGGACACTAACTAAACACTTGTACAACTGTGTCAGAAAAATGAGTGTATGTCATCAATTGATGCAATTGATCTCTAGATGCAATAAAAACAACATATATGAATACTAACTGAACACTTGTACATCATGGTTATTCTGCTACTTAACTCTATTGTGAACACTGTGTGACTGTCCATATCAATTGATGTAATTCTTCTCTAAATCATTCTAAACTGAATGATAAAAATCATTCCAAATAGACTAAAGAGTATACAATCACTAAGCATTAAAGAGAAATTAACTAGATCGAGTGCCTCATTCAAACAAGATGTTGCTATGCATCCGACTAAATGAAATCCCAAACAAACAATTTCAAAAATAAAAAAAAAGAAAGTGACGAAGCACAGTAAAAAGAGATTAGATCGAGATACCTTTTGGAAGACGAAAAATGGCGAAGAAGCAAGGTATCGATAGAGGGATCCAGGGCTTAGATCTAGCTAGTAGAGAAAAGTTCTCATTCGCCTCTTTCAAGTGCGTGCTTGTACTTGTAAATTGTTTGTTAAATATTAATAAAAATTTAAATTGCACATGGAATGAGTTTCTAACAGTGGTATCAGAGCTCTGGTCGATAATTATATTTTTTGACATTTTTTAATTGAGAAATTAGTAATTAACTAAGTTAATTAGTGATGTGTGTGCTTGCTGTCTGGAAAAAATCTGTTTTTCTGCTTTATTGCTTATTTTTCGTGATGCAAATTTTTCTGGAATTTTTTCTATCTTACTGGAATTTGTAGATCTTTGAGTCGTGGTTCTTTTTCCACTGGTTTCACGATTTTATAAGTTGTTATGAAATTTTAGTGATTTAAACGGTAACGGTGCGCAGATCTGGAATTCTGCATCATGGTTCTGTTATTGTGGCTTGAACGATTTATTTTGAAATATAACTGCCTGTAATCTTTAGCTAGGGTTAATCTAGACTTGATAATCTTTCTGGATATGTATAATTTGTTACCTATTTCGGATTTTAATTTGGATGTTAAACTATGGAAAGAATTGAAGTTGTGAGATCTGGTTTTCTGAACAATCTGGTTATTTTGACAAAATAAAATTATTAAAGGACTTTTACAGAAAAGTATTTAAATATATTTGTTCTATTTCGAATTAGTATTCTGTGAAAATTAATCTCATAATTTTTCATTAAGGTTTGATACTTCAACTGGGTTAAAACTTTTCAGTCGTCAGTCTGTTTCAGAACAAGACAAGTCGCTTGTATGGCTTTTAACTCGATGATTTTGAATAGACCCTTATTTTTTTCTTTTCATGGATTGATAGCCTAGTATATAAAGTATTTTTATATGCAAATTGTTTGCTTGAAAAATGTCAAGGGGGTGATCACACAGACCGAAAGATTGAGGCCAAAACAGAATCTTCTCTACCGGCGCTTCGCGTGCTGTCTGGAATTTTGTATTTTTTAGTTCTCCCTGATGGTAGCTGATATCTCCTTGAAATTTTTACTGGTAGTTATACTCATTTCAAGGAGCTCTCTGGATTTATTTCGGATTTTTTGGTGACCGAAAAATATCGGATTTTATCGGGTCCCAAATTACTTATTTTAATTAATTAAAATATATTCTAATTAATCAAATTAGTTGAAATGTTAATTAGAACACTCCTTAAATACCCTCCTTTCTGTTTTTGATTTGTAGATTAAATTTCAAAGGTTTAAACAAGTAGTTGTAATGTTAAACCTTTTGCATTTGAAAGCGAGCAACGAGCACACACAAAGATTCTAATTAATGAAGTTAATTAAGAACAAGTGAACATATATATTGTATATGTGCTAACTCTGTTTTGTAGAAAGATCATGGGTTTAGTATGGCTCAAGATTTCAATGCCTTGTGGTTTGAAAATGTATGCATGTGTGAATATGTGTAATGCGGCCTTTGGTACCATTAATTAATTTTGATTAATTTTGATGTAATTTGTGAGGCTTGCATGCCCCTAAGGCCTTGGAGGGAATTAGGATTTTCCACATGTTTATTTATTTCCATTAATTATAGGATATGATCAATATAAATAGTGGGAGAGCTTGAACTAGATTAGTCTTACTACATGGAGATGCAGTGAAGATTAATATGCAAGCTGGAGCCATACAAACCCACAACAATGGTTGTGTTTTGAGATGCTTATTATAATTATGTGATTGTTTGAATGCTATGAAATATCATAGGATAGGTATGGGTGTATGTTGACACGACCACCAAACAAAGTCGCATAATGAATGTCCAAATTAATTTGATTAAGTCGACCGCCCTCATTCTCTCTATCCCCTTCACGTTGCTTGCCTTCTCATGGCGCAGTCCGCCCAAGCGGACGTCATGGTTGTCATGCGATAGTCGGGGTACAAATAAAATGATTTGTAAGGAGCAAATAGAGAGAAGTTGCTTATCGATAGACCCAACTAGAGTTTGGATATCGGGGCGAAGTTTACAATACGAACCAAGAATCATAGTTGTATGATTGGTTATAGAACCTACCTCATCTAGTTATTTTGGGTGACGTGCCATAGCAGGTCCAATTTGACGAAAATGGGGATCTTGGAAATTCATTACATTTAAGGACATAAAATGTAGTGAACGTTTTACTTTGCTAGAAAATAAAACAAATGCATAAACTAATTGACCTTAATTTTTGGAATTGTTGTAGATGTCTTCTCATTCTTTCTTCTCGCTACGTTCTCTCTTAGAAAAGGAGAAACTCGCCTTCAACGGTGCTAATTTCTTAGATTGGCACCGCAACCTTAGGCTAGCCCTTCGGTTTGAGAAGAAAGAGTATCTCCTTTCCACTCCATTTTCCTCGGCTCCCAAGACGGATGCCACTAAAGAGGACAAGGACGCCTACGACAAGCACATCAATGATGACATGGAGATGTCTGTCTTGATTGTCGCTGTCATGGAGTCTGAACTCCAAAAAGAGTTCATGGATAGTGGCTATGGTGTGTTTGACATCATAACTCGTCTCTCGAACATGTTCCAAACTAAGGCCCGCACCGAAAGGGGCTGACTGATCAAGGCTGTCGCCAATACTCGATTGGCTGAAGGTCATGAAGTCGGGCCACACGTCATGAAGATGGCGGGGTTGTTTCGGCAGCATGATAGGCTTGACATGCCCTTCCCGTCAGGGACGGTTCAAGACTTCATTCTCAATTCTCTTCCTCATAGTTTCACGAGGTTCATTGTGAACTACCGCATGAATGACATGGACAAGAGTTTGAACGACCTCCAGAACATGCTTGTCGAAACTGAGGAAAGTTTAAAGAAAGAGAAAGTGCCGAGGGATGTTCTTGCGGTGAGAGACAAGAGTAAGAAGAGTAAGAAAAAGGTCCCCAACACGAAGAAATACAAAGGCCCGGTGACGCCCCGGTGACGCCCCAAGATTCGGTCAAAGGAGCTCCCGCAAGTTCTAAGAAAAAGAAGAACCCGGCCAACTCCGAGACCGTGTGTTACTATTGTAGTAACAATGGGCATTGGAGGAGAAATTGCCCCAAGTACCTCGCAGACAAGAAGGCGGAAACTGTCCAGCCTTCCACCTCAGGTATATTTGTCATTGAAACATTTCTCGCTACCTCTAGCACTGACTGGATATTTGATACTGGTTCATGTGCTCACATTTGTCGAAATGTGCAGGTTCTAAAGAATAGAAGGCGACTTGAGAAAGGTGAAGTTCAACTCCGCGTCGGGAATGGCACATGCATCTCTGCTATGGCCATTGGGAACGTGGAAATAACTTTACCTTCTGGTTTTGTTTTGGAACTCAAAGATGTGTTTGTAGTTCCTTCTATTACTCGAAATATTATTTCTGTTTCTTGTTTGGACATGGATTGATTTAATGTTGTAATAAAGAACAAATGTTGTGCTTTATTTCGTAATGATGTTTGTTATGGTGTTGCGCATTTATTGAATGATATTTATGTGCTTGATACTTCTAATGAAAATGTTTTGAGTATTGAAAATGACAATAGAAAACGTAAGATTTCACACGAGAATGCAACTTTGATATGACATTGCCGTTTAGGTCATATCAATGAGAAACGCATCAAGAGATTACAAACTGTTGGTCTCTTGGATCAATTCGCTTTCGAGCCAATTGACAAATGCGAATCGTGTTTGATAGGAAAGATGACCAAAGCGCGTTTTACCAACAAAGGTATTAAGGCAAATGACTTATTAGATCTCGTACATACCAATTTATGTGGACCTATGAGTATTTGCGTACATGGAGGTTACTCGTACTTCATTACTTTTACCGACGATCATAGTAGATACGGGTATATCTACTTGATGCGGCATAAGTCCGAATCCTTTGAAAAGTTCAAATAATTCAAGAATGAAGTTAAGAACTAACTTAATCGAAAGATCAAAGTCTTGCGTTCCGATCGAGGTGGTGAGTACTTGAGCCACGAGTTTGGCGATTATCTAAAAGAGTGTGGAATCGTTCCACAACTCACTCCACCTTGAACACCAAAATGGAATGGTGTATCCGAAAGGAGAAATCGAACTTTGCTAGACATGGTTCGATCGATGATGAGCCAAGCAGATTTGCCTAAGTCGTTTTGGAACTATGCACTAGAAACCGCAGCTTTTACACTAAATCGTGTTCCGTCAAAGTCCGTTGAGAAGACGCCTTATGAGCTTTGGTTTGATCGGAAACCAAACATGTCGTTTCTCAAGATTTGGGGTTGTGAAACTTATGTGAAAAGGCTAATGAGCGATAAGCTTGGACCCAAATTGGACAAATATCTTTTCGTTGGATACCCTAAGGAAACGAAGGGTTACTACTTCTACAACCGCAACGAGAACAAGATAGTTGTTGCTCGCTATGGTGTGTTCTTGGAGAAAGAGTTTCTCGCAAGAAGAAGTAGTGGGAGTGATGTGGTTATTGAAGAAGTTCACGAACCGCCGCAAGATATGCCTCAAGTAGGAAACCTAGCGATTCCCAATGTGGTGCCAAATGAGGTTGTAGTTGAACCAGTTCCACAAGTTGTTGAGGAACAAATTCAAGAGAATGCTCCCTCAAATGAGGACTCGAACATTTCGCGAGTCGAAAGTGTTCAAGTTACTCCTACATTAGAGGATCAAGAACCAACTCCACAAACTGTTGTGGAACAAGTTCAAGAACCTCAAGCACTAATCCTACGAAGGTCAACGAGGGAAAGTTGTTCACCCGAAAGATACTTGGGTTTGCACGATGTCCTCGTCATTGGAAATGGCGAGCCCTTGACCATTAAAGACATGATGAAAGAACCCGATTCCAAGGAATGGCTTAAAGCCATGGAATTCGAAATGCAATCCATGTATGACAACAAGGTATGGACCTTGGTTGATCTTCCTGACGGAGTAAAACCCGTTGAGAACAAATGGATCTTTAAGAAAAAGATCGACATGGATGGAAACTTGACTGTATACAAGGCACGGCTTGTAGCGAAAGGTTATCGACAAGTTCATGGTATTGACTATGAAGAAACCTTTTCGCCTGTTGTCATGTTTAAGTCAATTCGGATCTTGTTAGCAATTGTCGCATTTCATGACTATGAGATATGGCAAATGGATGTCAAAACCGCCTTCTTAAATGAAAATTTAGAAGAGGATGTGTACATGACACAACCCGAGTGTTTTGTAGATCTAAAGAATGCTAACAAGATATGTAAGCTTCAAAGGTCCTTTTATGGATTGAAGCAAGCATCGAGGAGTTGGAACAAACGCTTCGATAAAGAGGTCAAGAAATTGAACTTCATCCAAAGAGAAAAGGAACCTTGTGTTTACAAGAGGTTTAGTGGGAGCGTGATTGTGTTTCTTGTTCTGTATGTTGATGATATACTCTTGATCGGGAATGATGTTCCCGAATTAAATGCAGTCAAGACTTCATTGAAGAATGTGTTCTCAATGAAAGACTTGGGCGAGGCCGCCTACATCCTAGGGATTAAGATCTATAGAGATAGGTCTAGAAGGATGTTGGATATGAGCTAAGATATATATATTGACAAAGTGTTGGTAAAACACAATATGGCTAGTTCCAAGAAGGGTTACTTGCCTATGTCACATAGCATATACTTGAGTAAGACTCAGTGTCTCTCGACCGAAGCAGATAGGAAGTACATGGAGAGATTCAAGTACCCTTCTATAGTCGGTTCGATTATGTACGCCATGCTATGTACTCGCCTCAATGTGGCATATCCGATTAGTGTGACTAGTCGACTCCAAGCCAACCCTGGCATGTCACACTGGACCGCAGTCAAGAATATCCTCAAGTATCTAAAGAGAACAAAGGATAGCATTCTCGTGTATGGTGGAGACCAAGAGCTCGTTGTAAGTGGTTACACCGATGCTAGTTTCCAAACCGACCGAGATGACTCAAAGTCACAGTCCGGCTTTGTATTTCTGCTCAATGGTGGTGCTGTGAGTTGGAATAGTTTCAAACAGGATACCATAGCCGATTCCGTCACTGAGGCAGAATATTTAGCGGTTGGTGAAGCAGCGAAGGAAGGAGTTTGGATCAAGGAATTCTTGACCGAGCTGGAGGTGGTTCCAAGCATCTCAGGTCCAGTGGATCTCTACTGCGACAATACGGGAGCCATAGCTCAGTCCAAGGAGCCTAGGTCTTACCAGAAGACTAGACATATTCAACGACGATTCCATCTTATCCGTCAGTTTGTGAACGACGGATGGATCAAGGTCAAGAAGGTGGACGGTGCCGCGAACACAGCGGACCCTCTGACAAAGCCTTTGTCTCGAGCCGCGCATGAGTTGCATGTTGCATCCATGGGGATCAGACGCATGCCTGAGTGGCATTGATTTGTATCTTTTACATTTGAGGTTTTAGTATGAGACATGTATATTTTGATATTGCATTGAGTACTATACACTTGCTAGAAGTCACTATTGATTGACTCTAGGCCAAGTGAGAGATTGTTAGAGATATGTCCTAGAAGCCAATCATTTTATAGCTACTTCTATAGTTTATGTTATTGATGATATTTGATCATTTGTTCCTGGATTTTATTATTGACAGTTCATTCAGGTTGAGGATCTGAATTGTGGATCACTGTGTTTCATTTATGATTAAATGACAATAATAAATCAAAACTGTCCATAGTCTTGATAATTAACAAGGAACATTAATTATCAGACAAGACTAGTATACAAGTTAAATGATGATTAAGTTCTACGAATCATAAGTAAGGAGTTACTAACTTAATTGTATATGTATATGTTACTGGAACATAGTACATGACATGACCCAATGAAATAAATATATGGATTGTGTTATGTGTCATTATTTATTTCATACGTGTTTGATTCTGAGTTTGAGATGGTTCAGTTTCTCCACATGAGGATATGTTCTATAAATATGGTCTAACGCTGATTACTGATAAGGGCTGCTATACGGACTTTATTTATGTTCTTTTGAATTGTGCGGGGAGAAACTGACCATCAAGACAACCGTATGTCCCTCGTTAGTTCACCTAACGAGTGATGATATCCACTGGGCCCCTTGATGGAGATGGATTGCTTGCTAGCAACTTGTGCAATCATCTCTAGATCAAGAAACGTATAATCTGCAACAATGACACAATCCTATCTTGGATTATACAAGGATCTCATGTGACATAAGAATCAAAACAATAAGATATTATTTCTTATGCAGGATTGAAGTGCTGTATTGGTACAGTATTTAATTTATGCGAATTGGGAATCATAACGTGTTGCTAGATACCGCTTATGATTAATGGAAATAAATGATGATTTATTTTCATAACCAACATAGCATAAATCCTCAAAGGGTCACACAAATAGGACTTTAACCAAACGTGCATTATTTGTTTGTTTGCAGTAGCGAGTACTGCGAATATATGATAAGTTGGTTAATTAATTATATACCGTTGCGAACCGTTATAATTAATTAACTCAAGTGGATCATATAGAAATAATATAATGCATATGCTAATCCCAAATTAATTATTAATATGTTAATAATTAAATTCGTTCAACACATATTTATTATACTGAGCTAATTGGGTTTCAGTTAATCAGTTAACTGTAAGCCCGATATGAGACGAATTAAAGGAGCGATTTGACGGGCCATTATATCATGTGGCCTGGCCCACATGAGGTCTGAAAATTTCGGCCAAGAGGAGGGTATTTTCGTCTAGAAAATAAAAGGGAGAGAGAAACACAATTTGGAAAGGTTCCATATATATAATGGTGAGTTTATGGAAAAATTTGAGCAAGAAAAACCCTAATCTCTTCTTCCTCCTCTCATTGGCCGACGGCTACACAAGAGAAAAGAGGTTCTTTTCTTGTGTAGGCGCTTCTCTACCTCTCGCTCTGCTGCTCGTGTTGAGCGTTCCTTCCTCGTATTATCCGGTTAATCGCACGCGAAGGAAAAACAGGGAATTAGCGATCGTCTCGGACAAGCTAGCACTTGTCTTGAGACTTTGGTTAATTTTCTAGGTGGACTCGAGGCAAACGGAGGATCGTGAAGGTGACGAGCAAGCCACCGACTTCTAAGCAAAGGTCGAGCCTTCTAGTTACGAGACTAGAAGAGGTAATCATTCTACCGTTCTCTTAAACGTATCGATTTGCATAATTATCTAGGTCCGTATAATAGCAATTGTAAATTGTTTGTTAAATGTTAATAAAAATTTAAATTGCACATGGAATGAGTTCCTAACAGTACTGGCCATGGAGAGGAGAGGCAATCTAGATCGGAAGAAGCTATGGAGAGGAGAGGAGAGGAGAAGAGAGGAGGCGATCTGACGATCTGGTCGTAAGCCATGGAGATGAGAAGAGCAATCTGGTCGGATAGAAGAGGAGAAAAGCCGATCTGGTCGGAGAGGAGAGGAGATGAGGCGATTTGGTAGAAGAAGCAGAGGCGATCTAGTCAAAAGCCATGAAGAGGAGAGGAGGCGATGGAGAAGAAGGATGAGGCTAGATCTGGTTTCTCTCTCCTCTTGCGGCTAGGGTTTGGATCTCTGGCGTCTCTTGAAAATTGAATTTGATTGAGAAAATGAAAAAGAATCGGAGGGCCTTACGTGATATCACGTGAAAAGAAAAAAATGACGGAAAAGAGCCAGTTTTTTATCCATGTAAGCCGTGGATGCTATGGATGTTTAGTCGCTGGATGGTAGATACCATTTACCTGAGAAAACAGCTTGCATTATTTTGCTACATTAAAAGAAAAAAGGAAAAAGATTGGGTCGCTATCACCAATTTACCCAGCGCCTTTATCACCGGACCCAATTGTGCACGCATGTCAATCATGTAGGGGTAAAAACGGCATTTTTTTTAACCGCTATTTCGTGAAACAGTTAACTATTTTGGTTGCGTTTCAAAAACGAAACGGTTAACGAAAGCTTGAAACGATTTCGTCCATGTGTATTTTTGTGATTTTGATCATTTCGTCCAAAACGAAACGGTTAACGAAATTGGTAGTCAGTTTTGTGTCCAAAACGAAACGGTTAACGAAACACCCCAGTTTCGTTATCGTTTTGGACGTTATGCAGCCCTACAATCATGTAACCTCAATTCAAAACCATAGTTAGGAATTTATTATCTTCACAATCTAAAACAGGAGTTCATGTCTGCCATTATTTTTGTCATGGGACTATGCAAAGCATTCAAATCTGATTTGGTAAAATTAAGATTGTAGTCCTCAATTTATACATTTTTAAATATTTGGTGGTAATTCTATTGATTCAATGCAGAAATGAAAAGCAGATGTATACTCATTACTCAACTATGGTTTTGGCCATAAGAATTAAACATAATAGAATATGAGGAAGGTTCCGCTACCAACATTTTGGTTACCCCAAATGCCAACATTTTGAGATTAAGTTATTTTTTCAAATTTTAAAATTCAAATGTTAAATCCAAACCGTTGATCTTATTTAGTTTAATGAGCGATGCGTTTTCATATAAGTTTTATAAATTTTGGAATTTATTTGATACTCCATCAGTAGATAGAAAAACAAACGAACCTTGTTAACTGTGAAATATTCATTCTAATACGTTCATGTTTTAGACTTTGATCGAGTATCAAATAAACTCTAAAATTTATAAAATTTATATGAAAACACATCGCTCATTAAATTAAATAAGATCAACGTTTGGATTTAACATTTAAATTTTAAAAATTTTAAAAACTAACTAAAGAACAAAATGTTGGCATTTGAGGGCAACCAAAATGTTGGTAGCGGAACCTTCCTCATAGAATATTACTACTAGAGTAGCAGTTTGACCAAGTGTGGTGTAGTAAGCTTGTACTTAGGTAACTAATTAAGATGGTTCCAATTTTACATTTAATAATCTGAAAATTTATCAAGGTCTGATCAGAATGACATTTTTTTAACATGGAATTTCATTTCATTAGAAAATTTTGATCAAAGCCTAAATAAGTTGTGTAAATTAAATTAGAACTCTATTATCTGAAGTTGTGTGGGGAGTCGGATCCTCTGGTCGTTTTCTAAAAACGACCACTGGTCGTTTTTTTATCCGGACCGTCTGATTTAATCTCAACGGTTAACTTTTTTCAGGCCTATCAATCCTAGTATCATGCACGGGGCAACCTTAACCGTTAAGATTAAATCAGACGACCAGAATCTAAAAACGACCAGAGAATCTCTCTGGTCTGCCGACCAGAGGATCTCATTCCAGTTGTGTGGCGGAGTAAGATGATTTATGTTCGTGCGCACTAGGGTTATACAGGTGAGGTGGTGACGAGTTATGTCAGAATTCCTTTGCAAGAACAGCAAAGTAATAATTTTATAACGTTTGCTTTAAAGACAATTTATTTTTGGAGGAATTAGATATATTTATTATGTGAATTTGAGCTACCGACCAGAGAAAAATATATATTTTAAATTATATGAGAGATTGTTTTACATGCCAATCAGTGTGAGGTGTTATTGATATCAGCTATGGGCATTCCAACGTCTCTTTCATAATTTTTACATGTCAATAAGCCAAAGCTATTAAGCATGTCAATGTTACTAAGTATAAAACACTACATTAAAATTAAGTTTGTCAATAAGCCAAAGCTATCCGCTGCACAGATCAACGCATGACCGGTGGCACAACTGATCTATTTCTAAATTGTTTATTGTTTATTATTATAATATCTTTTTAGTACAAGTTTCCGACCGGCACGCTACTGACACGCGTCCTTCAGATTAAACTTAGATGGCTTCCTCCTACTGATCTCTGATCTCAACCTATCCGGTCGGTCACTATGACATTTTTATATCATTTTAATTAACAGTAAGAGCTTTAAGGAAAAACAAAACAAAAGAAAACGGGTGATGTGGTCTATTTTTAGACGTTAAATTGAACTTCAAATCTTGATTCTCATAAAAAAATAATAAAAACGCCGTAATTTTTAACCTATATATGGTGAAGAAATGGAGCCTGACGAGGGCTGGGCTGAGATCTTGAGCCAGAAATGGGATAGGAATGTTGTGCTAGAGGAGAGTGCCAAGTTTTCTGAGCTCAAGTTGCAGGTGTAACTTCTGGCAAATTATAATTTCAGTTGCTGTTGTGATAATTTTTTATGCAATTGTGATTTAGGAGTACTAGTTTACTAATTGATTTGTTATTAACTTATGATACAGTCTGAGACTGAGCAGCGCCAACACAAAATTAGCTTCTATGTTCCCAAGGAGAAGGAACAGGAAATAACAAAAGCCCTTTCTGCACGCTTGGAAGAAAGAGAGGTATATATGATTTACTACTCATAGTTAATCTTTTATCAGATTTTTTTATTTTTCTGAATCATGTTTTTGCATGTATCTAACAAGCATATGTACACATGCATGCCAAAAATAAGGTTGAATTTTACTAGTCCGGAAAAAATGAATACTTCAAAAATGAGGCGACTTCTTGCTTTATCACAGATGAGGGAGATCCTAAACAATGCTTCCTTTTAAGGGATTACTTTCTAAGACCCTTTACATTCGTTTATTTGCAAGGCCTCAGTTAGACAAAAATAATTTGAACTTTGAAGGATAAATTTTTAGTATCTAAGTAATATTTTGTCGAGATTATATCAATTGCAGAGATTGGTACTCATCCAAATGTAAATTGAAATATTATAATTATATTTATTTGAAATACACATTTTTTCTACTAATTATTTGTTTGTTATTTATTGTTTGGGACAGTTGGATGTGAAAATCATCTATAGCGGTGGATCAGATCTTGATGTGT
This sequence comes from Rhynchospora breviuscula, assembly GCA_027562975.1. NCBI lineage: Eukaryota > Viridiplantae > Streptophyta > Magnoliopsida > Poales > Cyperaceae > Rhynchospora > Rhynchospora breviuscula. The sequence goes on from CM050402.1 coordinate 56,183,088, forward strand.
TGCCACAAGGTGCAGGAAAAGGACAGGCTCTGGCCTATCTTTTGAAAAAAATTCAACTCCATTGGAAAACCTCCAAAAAACACACTTGTGTGTGGTGATTCTGGTAATGATGCTGAATTGTTTAGCATGTGAGTGTAAAATAAAGAAAAAAGTTTCTTCTCACAAATCAAGCAGTACCAGTTGTTTCATGCAGTCTTTCACTTGGATTTCTTTGGTATACCAGTTAATACAGCATATGCACTGGCCTAGCTTATCCAAGTCCTTTTGTTTCTCCTTTATTTTCGCTCTTTTCGTTGTTTCTTTTACCAGTTTTTTTATGCAAGTTTTGTGCATCTCAAGGTTAATTTGAAATTTTGAAGTAAAATATGGATCGCATTTGCTTTTATTGAGGCATTGTTGCACTGTAGAGGGGTAATTTTGCCTGAGGTATTGTTACTGTTAAAGGGCTTAATTAATAAGGTTAACAACAGAATTGGTGTTACTCAGGTATAAAGCATGAAAGAAGATCATCATTTTGTAATACTTTTGAAATGGATTATCTTCTTTTTCTCCATGTTACTACTGAGACCAAAGGAAACAAGGGAAAATATACATTTTCATTAGATCAGTTGTACATTTGTACTCAGGTATTGACAAGCAAGATATGGCCTGAGCAATTCGGTCCCCTTAGTACTGCAGTAAATGACTAGTGCTTGTTATTAGATAGTAGCTTTTACAGATTATTCCTAGTGTCGTGTCATACATGCAAATTAAGGGACCCTATATTGTTTATAATAACAGCCCCTAGTCTAATGGTTTATCTGCAGATAGCACTTACCCCACAGATTTAAAAAGGCAATAGGTGTATTTTCTAATTAAACAAAAAATAGAAAAGAACTACAGAATAATCATATTTAATATTTTAATTATATAATAGTCATATTTTCCATGACTGTAGGTAGGGCTGTCAAGATTGTACCGTTTTTAACGTTTCCGTTCCGTTCCGTCCGGTACGGAACGAAAACGAAACGATTTTCCCTTACGTTTTACTCAGCGAAACAGAAACGAAACGATATCCTGTTTCGTTGGTATAAACGGTACGAAAACGAAACTGACCATTTCCGTTCCGTTTTCCCGTTGTTCCGTCGGCCCATATGATCAGCCCAGTCCAATTAGCCCATCTCGATCAGTCCGCTCACTCAATAAACCTAAACCTAGCGAAGCGAGAGCGCCGCTCTGTCGCCTCGAGTCCTCGACTCCTCTTCCTCTCCTCTCTTTTATCTTCCACCTCGATCCCATTTTTTGCAGATCTATGATTATTATCTGTGACTGTGATTGAGTACAACTTTACAAGCGTGAGATTGAGTCCGTGTGAGTGCGACTGTGTGTGACCTTCTCAGTCTCCTCGACTCCTGTCCTCTCTTTTCTCTTCTACCTCGATCCCACTTTTTGCAGATCTATGACTATGAGTCTATGATCTGTGAGTGATTGAGTACAAGCGTGAGATTGAGTGTCTGTGTGTGACCTTTTTGCTGTGATCTTTCTGCAGATCTGCGTCGACTATGCCAACTGCTAACTGCCAACCTAACTAGCTAAGTCTCTACCCTCCTGTACTTATAAATTATTATGTTGATTTGTTGTTGATTTGTCTTTGTAGTAAGTCTATTACACTGGTTTGAGCAGATATCTATAGAAGATAGGCTGAGAGGCATGATGATTGCTGCGCAGTTGGGGGTTTTTTATCACCAGTCACAGTCAAACAAACTGGTACAACTCAAGAGGCACTTTTTGCTCATGCTATTATATACCCAAGTTAGAGACAGAGGCAAAGAGAGAAAGAGATTAGAGAGGAGCTTGAGCAAAGCACAAAGAGAAAAAAGGTATGCTCAAAGCTCAATTGCTCATTTCTCGGTTTTTTTAAGATGAATTTTGTCGCTGATTTAAGCGTTTTTTTTTTCTTATGCTGAGTACTGATAACTGATAACCAGTGGACTTTCTAAGATGAATTTTAAGCGTTTTTTTTTTCTATTTGTCTGATTTTCTGTGGCATAGACTATGGAGTAGAATTTTATGCAAAAATTATGGTATTTTTTGAATTATCCATTGTTCTTTCTCTATTATGTTTATATGTGCTGAGAAGTCAGTCAAAGACCAAGCAGGCATTAAACTTTTTATTTTTCATTTTAATTTTTTTGAAAAGAAACAACTCCCTAATCTGTACCAGAATGTAAGAAAAAAAGAGAAAAGATAATAATGGCAAGCTGTGATATCAAGCAGTTGCATCCAGTTGTTGCTTGTTAGCTGACCTGTTAGTAAGATCAAGTAGTTGTGTCACTTGTGTGTGCATTTTGATGTTGTTGCTTGGTGTAAGATCAAGTAGTTGTAAGTTGAAGCCTGGAGTTCTCATCTCTTTGGCTCCTTAGTCTCAAGCAGTGATTCTTCGATGATGTTGTATGTGTTTTAATGGCTTCATAGTAAGCTTTATTTTTAGTCGATGGCTGAGAAAGGTAACTGAGAAGATAGCTTGAGACTAGGTTGAGTCTGTTGCTGGGACTGTGGGTTTCAAGTTCATGTGAAGTAGCATGTAGCCATGTTGGTTGTTGTTGAGTTCTTTGTGATATTTGTGTAACTTGTGCTGTGATTTGGTATGATTTGTGTAACTTGTGGTGTAACTTGAGTTTTAACAGTATGAACTGGTATGATTTGGATTTGGATGTGTAGATTTTTTTATTTGGTATGATATTTGTGTAAATTGTGCTGTGATTTGGTATGATTTGTGTAACTTGTGCCATGAAACGGAAATTTTCCGTTTTTAACGTTTTATAAAACGTAACGGAAACAAAACAAATTATATTTCCGTTTTAATAACGTAACAGAAATGAAAATGTAATCAGTTACGTTAAGTATAACGTAACAAAAACGAAAGTGCCTTCTTCCGCTTACGTTTTGCACGTTTGACACCCCTAACTGTAGGATAGCAATGCCCAGGATGAGTTGCTACAGTGGTACGAACAAAATGCAAAAGGTAAGCCGAAGATTATTCATGCAACCCAGAGGTGTGCTGGTGGAATCATAGAAGCTATTCGACACTTTAAGTTGGGCCCAGCCTAATTTTTCAGTTATCGGTGGCAATTACTAGCCTGATCGCCCTTTAGAATAAATCGGAAAATTATTTTAATATCTATGATTTGCATATTACACTGATTCAACATGTATCTGGGAAAAAATTTTATATAGAACAAAATTAGCATTAACAATTTTAAATAGAATAAAACGTATTAATTTTTTTTAATAAAAACACAACTATAGCGGTATATTGAATGCAGTTATAGACCAGTCCCTATAGCGGCATTCAAAATGCCGCTATAGGGTCATGGCGCATTTTTTAATTTCTCTCACTGTATCCAATTTCCTCAATGCACAATATGAATCTGCCTACTACTACTATTATGGGATCAAATTCAAGCCACCTAAAAGTACAAAAAGAATTAAATATGCACATTATTGGGAATGAGTCCCAAAATGAAAAAAATTGTTTGAAGTTATGCATTTATTAAGTGGTTAGTGGTGTAAGGTTAGTATAGTTAGTGGTGTGAGGTTAGTATATTTTAGAGTTAGAAAGGTAGAATGGTGGGGTAGTGATTTGGTAGTGTTAGTGGTAGCCTAAGATTAGTGAATGTTGTTTGGTGTTGTATGTTGAGGTTAGTATTTTAAGATTAGCAACTATTAGTGATATACTTATTATTAACTATTATTATTTAGTAATTATTAATAACTATTAATTTAGACAAAAAGTATTATTATTAATTATAAATTATAGAAATAAATCATTATTAATTATTATTATCATTATAGAAATAACATTACAAATTATAATAATGATATAAAGGCTAGCACTAATCATTACAGAAATAACCATTATTGAAGTTAGAGAATGTTGTTTGGTGTAGTATGTTGAAGTTAGAGATGAAGAAATATAATATAATATTAATTTTTAATTTTTTCTTTTGTGAGTAAATTAAATTAAATTCTCGTTTTAATAAACATAAAAAAGATGAATACTACATGACTCCTAGTATTAATGTAGTGAAATCTGATTAAAAAATTCATAAGCTTAAAGTTAGATATATAAAAAAAAAAAAGCAGCCATTTGTCTTCTTATCCAAATTAACCAGCTGCACAATTTTATCAAAAGATAAACAATGAAAAAAATAATTTTTGTGTTGGTTCGGTAGAGGACGAAGAGGAAGAGAAAAAGAAATATTAAAAAATTCATGAGCTTGGGAGAGAGAATATTTTAATAATATCTACAAAATACTTTATCTTTTTTTATTCGGCCACAGAGCAAACGAGCCAAACTCAACCTGTTTTCTGCATAAATATATTCGAGAAAATTGATAGCGCCATTTAATCTCTATAGCGGTATTTTGAATGCAGCTATAGGCCCTATAGAGGCATTTCGAATGTCGCTTTAGGGACTGGCTTATAGCGGCATTTTGCAGCATTTAAAATGTCGTTATAGTTGTGCTCTTATTAAAAAAAATTAATACGCTTTGTTCTATTTAAAACTGTTAATGTTAATTTTGTTCTATATAAAATTTTTCCTGTATTGGTATCTACCGAATACAAAGGATTATTTCAGTGCAAATTCTGGACTTCTGGTCTTTAGTAGAGCTTCCAAAAGCTTACTTTTTTAGCTTTTGTATTCTACTATGTATTTGCTTTGTTTAAAGATCAGTAAAGAGTATATGTAATGAATATACCTGAAAGTTACCAGAGCAACTCAGAATATAACTCGCAAAAGGTCATGACATGATTGCTACATTAACAGAGATTAGTTCTATTGTTTGTGTATATGTAGGTTATGAAGTTAAATAGAATTGGCTTGAGTCTATAATTAAGGGGTCGTTTGGATGTGTCCGGAATTTGGGGATTTTCCAATTCCGGGCATAAATTTTAATATAAACAATTCATCTCTCTCACAAAGTTACACACTTCCCAACGAAAATCCTTATTCCTTCCTAGGAATTGGCTATTCCTAACCCATCCAAACGACCCCTAAGATCTGATTTCATGCTCATTGGTGCAAACATCTTAGTTTTCTCCATGTGTGTGCATCGTTGTCTTATCAAATTCATTTTCTTAAAAATTTTGTGACCCTCATTATTTTTTTTAACAGACATAGATGGACAAGTTCTTTTAAAAATATAAAAATAAAAGAATATATGGCTGGCAGCGGATTAGATAGACAAGTTATTCCCAAAAAATAACATGTTCAAAACCAATATTGGAATATAAACTTTGAAGGGTATTTCATAATTAGAATAAGTCCGTGCCTAGTTGTGATTTATTGGAAAAATGGATCATCATTCATCGACAATCATAATCAAGTCCGAAACATTCTCCAATCCAATGAAGATAATGCGGTAATTCTAATTTCCGAAAAACAAAAAAAAAAATTGATATAATTTTTAAGCACTTATATTATATCAATTAATTTTTTAATAAAAATATTTAAAGCAATACTAGTACATTATCTTGTTTAAGTTCAATCTCTTGATTTGCTATTACTTCTGAAATTACATAAATTAACAACAGTTTTTCATTCAAATTAGTAGTATTCTTGTTTTGTTGCATTTTCTAAGAGCAACAAGATTTTGTATGTACAGAAATTATAGCAAAGTTTTATACTTTTATGAAAAATTATAGCAGTTTTGGCATTTTGTTTTGATATTACTTTCATGGGAATGAAATAAATGATTTACACCATATATGGACCATAATAAGCATGTCGGTCTTGAATAAAGAAAAAGCCTCATAAGTCATTTTTAAAAATGATATAAAATGTTAATTTCAATTATGTTATGATTTCCTAAAATTCTAATATTTTTCTTTTTTTTTCAGTACTAATTAGCATCACCTGCTGGATATAGTAGCAAAAAAACAAGCATGCGCAATTCAGTGAACTAATTAGTTGTTTGGTGTTCGCCTTGAAAAGCATGCACTTGATCGCACTGTGAAGTAAAAGAAAGAGGGTTTTTTTTTTTTGTAAATTCTCTCATGATTTTGTGTTGGTTGCTTCTGAAATAGTGATAATTTTTTTAGGTGTTTTGACGAGTGTGTTGAAGAGGTTATGTTGCAAAAATGGTACAGCTAGATGGCCTTATAGGCAGGTAACTCCTTTTTTTGTTAATTTATTATCTTATCTAGATTGATTGTATTAGTTCTTTTGTGGGTTCCTTCTGCTGTTTGCCAGTAATTGAGATTCTGGTTAAAACAATTTTAGATGATAGCTCTTTCTGAAAACTAGAATGAAGAAAATCCAAAAATTGATTTGTTACGTAAAATGCTTAGCTTGAAAAACGATAAAGCTGTTTGCTTGGTAGGTGGAAAAAAATGGAACCAATTGTATGCCCAGAAAAGCAAGATCTCTAAAATTCAGTTTGAATATTTATGTTCGAAGTTCAATTCTTCTTATTACCTCTGTGTTAAATCAATACAAGTCATAGTTTTGAGTTAAACAATCCTGACGAGACAAAAGATTATATCTGCAATTTGTTTTCTTTGGTTAGATTCCGTCTGGTGAGACAATTCATGAAATTAAAAATGAAACTGAGATAGAAATTAAAAAGAAAAGTTCGAAATGACGGTGAAGAAATAGGTAAACGCAAGGCCAACTCCTCCAAAGCAAATTCTACAATTACAGTAGGATCGTTCAAAACTTTGTAATTTTCTTTCCCTTTCATTCCTCATTTTTATTTTATTTTATTTCTGCTTTGTCGAAAATGAGGTATGCAATGGTACTGCCCACTAAATTGACAACAATAATCAACCAATTCCAATATCAAATAACATTGAAAGTGTCTTTTTACATGAAATATTTAATTCTTTTTTGTTGTCTCTGCTATTATCTTTAGTCTATAATTTATTTTTCCAGTGTTATTTGGATATGAAAATGGAAGGTGCTGACATTAAAATTGAAACCATGGAATTTTGAAACTACGAAGATTGCTAAAATTTGTTGATATCCTCCTCTTGGCTTGCAAATTAATATACGATTCAAAATTTAACATGTTAGTATCCACAAAAGATAGCAAGCATTGTCTATTACTGGAATAAAAATACTCGAAGTCATTATTTTCTGGTTAAATTTAACATATTAGTATCTACATAAGGATCTTACATGGTTGTTGATGGAATTTGTATATATGTTTATTGAGTTGTCAGAATGTCAACTTGAAATCACCGCCAAAAGTTACCATAGCAATGAGGGATTAAACGGCGAGACTCAAATAGATGCATACAAAACTTAAAAAAATATTTCTCTACTTTATTTCCTCATTAATGACTAATTACCTGTAGCTGTTTTCTAAAAATGAAAAAAAAATATTATGTTTCGAATGCATATATTTGCTGCTTTTTCTTTTGATGTTATTTTATTCACCTTAGGTCCAAGGTGTAAGAAACTAAGAATCCAGCAAGTACTAGAAGATTTGTTCTGCCACCTTGCTCACTCCAATTAGGAAGTAGGAAGGTCAGATGTCGGTTAGCTCAAACGTTACTTCTACCATTCTTGGTTTAATCTTTCAAGTTATATTTGCATATTTCTATTTCCATATTACTTCTTTCTCATTTGCAATTTAAAATTTAGCTTATTGGGCACTCATCAGTGAGTGGTTGTAAGTCATGGCAAATTAGCAAATAGTCCTTGGTTTAGGTTATTTATCATGGAAACAGCAACTATTGTGTTACCAGTAAAACTTGCTATTGTACTAATATTAGACATTGCACTAGGAGTTGCATGTACCAGTATTTGAGAGAACAAATAACGTTATTATTGTTGCGTGCCTTTTCATTTGATTATTGTTGTGTGAAATGATATGATTATTATGATTGCTGAATTAGAATATCTGTTAGTGAATTTTCTATTTCTCATATTTGTTTTCTTTTATTTTTGCATGTTGCTACGTTAATACATTAACACCACCTTTTGTTTGGGACATTTCTCCTGTCCTATCTTTTTGGCAATACAAAAAGGTAATTCTATGATTGATATGTGGTGCCATCTTTTGCTTAGGACATTTCTCCTTTCCTATCTTTTTGGCAATACAGAAAGGTGATTCTGTGATTGATTTCATCTCTTCTTACTATATACGTATCATGTTGTTAAGGCAACATGTATCAATATCATATGAGTATTAGGAACAATTAAAGTTGTACAAAAAATATGCAGATAGAAAATGAGCGCAGGAAGCACGAAAATTTAAAGTTGTACCAACAGCTATCAATATGTATTTACCTTATCTGTCGCCTACTAAAAGAAGAAAACAAGTTGCAACTTATCAAATATTGATTGTATAATTATTATTGACAAGCAATGAAAATAAAAATAGATTCCTGCTAGTTATATATTAAGCCAGATGAGACAGTAACTCTTGTATAGCCAATGACTTGACAAACTATTTTGACTTACACAACAACATCGTATATACCATTTTTAACTCGGATGATGAAAGGAAAAACAAAATCAATCCAAAATCCAAATGACGCGAGAATTGGTTTCAAACTTGCAGCAAATTGATAGTTTGATTGTATCTTCACTGCCATTAAAAATCAAGCTTCAATTTTCATGTGACATCAGCAGGATAATATCAGATAGAAAGAGATTTGAATCGCACAGTATTCATTAACAATCTGGAACAGTATACATAAACCTCAAAGAATCTAAGCAACACAGGATAAATTGTACAGTCTTAACTCTGAAATTTCTAGTAGTACCTCAAACAATAACTACATCACTACATGATAAAAAGAAACATTTCCCTCATTTTTTATACATCTTGATCCCTATTGAAAACAAATAAACACTCCAACCGAATAAAGCGAAGAGAATATCTGTTTCAACGGAGAAATCTCGTCTTGAAATAGACAAATTCTTTGCATAGACCCAAAAATTGTGGAATAAATATAGATGGTAACTGGAGAGAGTTAGCGAAGGAGGAGTCGCAATGCTAATTTTCTATTGGAGTGGGGAGATTCGACATACAGACAGAGGACGAGGATGTGCGGTTGGAGGTGAGGCAAGGAATTTGCGGAGAAGGAGACGAAAATCCACATAGGAAAGGAGAGGGGTGGACGAGGAAGCGGCGGCAATGTTGTCCGAACAATCGCTAGGGGTGGAGATTGTTGTGAGTGCTATATGTGAGGATGCGGGGGAAGCGGCGGAGAATCGAATCGATTTGACGTTGGTAGGGGATGAGACAGTCGGGATGGAGTTAATAATCTGAATTTAGGGATGAGTGAAGACTAGCATTGGAGGTAAGAATGAGGGCAAGTGAAGAAGAAAGAAGAAGGCGAGGGAGAGCCGGGAGGGGCAGGCCAGGTGAGGATGCGGGGGGGAGTAGACTAGAAGGAGGGAAGAAGGTGGAGAAGTGGGAAGACGGAGCGGACCTGGCATGGGGATGTGAGGATGTGAGGCATCTACATCCTCAGCAGTCGAAATTTGGCTGTTCCAAACAGCAAATTTTTTTTTTTTTTAATATTTCAACATTTTAAAATTCAAATATTGAATCCAAACCGTTGGCCTTGTTCAATTTTATGGGCGATGCATTTTCATATAAGTTTTATGAAATTTGGAGTTGATTTGATACTAGATCAAGTGGTTAATATATGAACGAATCTGGTTAACTATCACTGATTAATTCTAATACGTTCATAATTTGGTCACTTCATCAAGTATCAAATCGACTTCAAATTTTATAAAACTTATATGAAAATGCATCGTCCATAAAATTGAACAAGATCAACGGTTTTGATTTAACATTTGAATTTTAAAATATTGAAATATTTAAAAAGAAGGAATTTAGCTGTTTGGAACAGCCAAATTTCGGCTGTTGAGGATGTGGATCCAGGATGTGAGGGGAAGAGTAAATGGGAGACGAACAAAAGGAGATCTAGGAAGAAAGATGGAACCACCGTTTTGCCGATCCAAAATCCTGCCGCACAAACAGAACCAATGACCCAGATAATTCCACAGAAAATCAGAAATGTTACTGTTCATACGAGCGAATTAAGGTGTTCCAGGATTATTTATTTATATAATATAATGACTAACTTGGTACTCGAGGCCTACTAACAGTTTTGGATATCCAATTGTTGAGGTATTATGGATAGGCTTGATGGTTCGGCTAATCTAATGCTCGTATCTAGTCTTGATGACACTATGGTATGACCAAGTTAAATCTGAACTTTAATCACACTTAGGATTACATATCAGCCAACACTTACACTGTAAATTAAAATATACAAGATGCAACACCTTTATCTGACCTCATTGTTGACTTTGTAGTTAGGATGTGCATTGATTCAAGTATAATACAGGGAAATGGAAGTTACTGAAAAAAGATAACTTATCCCCACCAGTGCTGGTCCGGTATTGGCTGGTTCAGAAACACTGCTCGGCAAGAGTTGTACTGAAATAGCCTAAGTATAAAATCCCAAATTAATTTACTGACAATATGGAAATATATGGAAGTGGGAAACTAATCACATCCAATCTTTAAAAACACAGTACGACTTGGGAAATTTAACGATTCTTAGATTAATAGCACCGGAAGTAAAACAAGTTATTCCTTCCTCAAAATTCGAAATAGGCCCAAAAAAAGAAATAAAAACTACAATAACACCGAAGTAAAACAAGATATTCCTTCCTCAAAATGTGCCTTGGTTTTTGCCAAGTTCCTTAAAAAAAAAAGCATCAAAATAAAAGTTGAGCCTCACTCGGCTGGTTCATCTAGTTTGTTGTTGTTCACATCTTCTGGTTCGTTACGAACACCAAAGTTATAATAATGTTCCACCTTTGTGGTATTGACAAAACCAAGGCTAGGCAAAGGCAATCCGTCATCTGCTCAATTTTCAATTCTTGTGCAAGATACTTGTCTTTCAGGTCTAGCATGTTCCTTCATAAGTGTCTGATATAATAGGATAGTAGTTAGTAAAATTTATGGCCAGAACTGATTTTAAGTTTCAAAGAAAAAAAATAAATAGATTATTTAAAGTACCTGATGGGACGTTTGCAATTTTTTATTGGACTTCTCCACTGCTTCCAACCGAGCCTTCAATTCGTTAAGTTCACTGAATTCACAATCACAAACCCGTTGTTAGTGTATACGTGTATAAGTATGAGTTTGTGCACAGAGTTGCAAAATAACACTAACAAACCTTGAGATAGGCATAGAATGAACCTTCGAGCTCAGTTTTAGCCAGTATTTGCTCACAGAATTTTTTGGAGCGGGCTTTTGAAAGCCTCTCTCCATCGGAGAAAACAAGGTCACCATCTAAATACACCAGAGCAGGATGAGGATTAAATGCAAGAATATAGTCCAGTAAACCTACGGTCCCATACTTTTTCCTTGTCTCCTTCTTAGCTTGAGCCTGGCCACTGGTTTTTGACTTATGGGCTGCAATTTGTGAAGAACTTCTTGGAGGGCCCGTTTGGCCGATTGTGTTAGAAAGTGCTCAATTTTCAATTTTAGTTATTAATTAACTTAATTAAACATGAGAAAAGGATCTTGCTAAGCAATCAACACACACATGAGAAAAGGAAAGGAATCGATTACCTCTCGCGGAATCGAATCCGCGAGGCTCGACCAATGCATAGGAGTTGATGGCGTGCTCTCCTTCGCCTTCTCCTCCGTCGACGGCCGCCTCGAATCCACCAAGAAGTTTAATCACCTCCTCTTTCAACTTGTGCTAGCAAGGAAGAGGAGAGCAACTAATCCCCAAGGTTTTCTCTCTTCTACCTTTGTAAATTAACTAGTTTAATTAATGGAGAAGGGAGAAATCTCAACACATGAGCTAGATGAGGTGGAAAAGAGCAAGAGAAAGAGATGAAAATTCTGAAATTTTTTCTTTAATTTTCGTTCTAGGAGGAAAAGGGAGAGAAAATGATATGTTGGCTAGGGTTTCTCTCTCCAAATGACCTCCTTTTATAGACCAACCACTCCACAAACTTTAGGGACCTTTTTATTCCTATTAGGGCAGCCACTATATGGGCTATCAAGCCCATTTTGTGGTGTGTTAAATGTCCACTAATTCAATTAATTAATGGACATTTCTCTTGTACTCAAACCGGACCTTTAATTTACTAATTAAATAAAGGTCCATAAGCTCTATTTAATTTCTATAATTAAATTATGTTGAACAAAATTAATTATTAACTTATTAATAATTATTTTGGGATTAGTTAATGCATTAATTTATTTCTATATGATCTCCTTGACTTAATTAATTATAACGGTTCGCAACGGTATATAATTAATTAATCAACTTATCATATTTTCGCAATACACTGCTGCGAATTAATAAATAATGCACTGTGTGATTAAAGTCCTATTTGTGTGACCCTTTGAGGATTTATGCTACGTTGGTCATGGAATTAAATCGCTATTTAATTCCAATAATCATAAGCGGTATCTAGCAACACGTTATGATTCCCAATTCGCATAAATAATGTACTGCTACAATATCTCAATCCTGCATAAGAAATAAAAGTATCTCCTTGTCTGATTCTTATGTCATATGATATTATCGTATAATCCAAGATAGGAATGTGTCATTCTTGCAGATTATACGTTTCTTGATATAGAGTTGATTGTACAAGTTGGCCAAACAATCCAACTCCACCAAGGGGCCCAAACAGATATCATCACTCACTAGATATACTAATGAGGGAAATACGGTTTTCTTGATGAACAATTTTTTCCCGCACAATTCAAGAGAATATAAATAAAGTCCGTATAGCAGCCCTTATCAGGAATCAACGGTAGACGATATTTATTGAACCTATCCTCATGTGGAAAAGTTGAACCATCTCAAACTTAGAATCAAACTCATATGAATTAAACAATGACACACAACACAATCCATATGTTTATTTCATTGGGTCATGTCATGTACTATGTTCTAATAACATACACATATGCAATTAAGTTGGTAACACCTTACCTATGATTTGTAGAACTTAATCATCACTTAACTTGCATACTAATCTTTTATGATAATTAATGTTCCTTGTTAATTATCAAGATTACGGGCGATTTAGATTTATTACTGTCATTCTAATGAATGATCCACAGAGATCTACAATTCAGATCTTCAACCTGAATGATCTGTCAGTAATAAACTCTAGGAACAAATGATCAAATATCATCAATAACATAAACTAAGAAATTAAGTTATTAAATATTGACTTTTAGGATACAACTCCAACAATCTCCCACTTGGCCTAGAGTCAATCAGTAGTGACTTCTAGCCAGTGAAGAATTTAGACCGATGTCATATATCCATATATATATATGTCTCGAACCTCAAAAGAAATAATACGCTTAAAGCAAGTTACTCATACGTCCATCACGTATGGATGCACAACTACATCTCGTGTACTGCTGAAGATAGAGGTTATGTCAGAGTGTTCGTTGTGTTCGCGAATCTATCCAATTTTGTTTGACCCTATACGTATATATACTCATATATATATGTTCTTGATCATCATCATCATATGAGATCAAGTGATATTGTCATAGATTATAGCTTGATCACCAATTTAAAATTGGGTTCTTCAAGACAAAGTTATGGTTCGAGATGCATATAACCATATAAGCTTGACTGAGAACTTCTTGATCCAAACCATTCTTTTTTGTTGTTTCACAAGTTGCTATGTATTTTGCTTTGGTGACGAAAACGGTTGTAATATCCCATTTAGAACACTTTCTAAACTTACAACACCACTATTAAGCAAAATATATAGTTCAATTGTGATTATATCAATCTTTCGAAACCTAGCATCAGTGCAACAGCTTACACGATTTTTCTTTCATCCTAAAAGATGGAAAACCATATCACTCTTTCTCACAAAATACTCGAGGATATCTTTGACTATTGTCCAAATGTGTCTCTATTGTATCCATTTGATAACCGTTTATCATGTTCTTTGGATACAACATATTGGGACATATGCATAAATATGAAACTCATAATAGAAGAATGCTTGAACTGTTTCATACACTTCTTCTCAAATTGAGTTGCAATAAACCGAGTCAAACTCAAGTCTTATGCCATATGACGTGGTTAGACATCCTTTCTTGGAGTTCACCATAATGTGTTTCAAGAACACTTCGTCATTATATGCACATTAGCTTAAATCTAACATCCATCATAATCTATCTCCATAGATTTTTTTTTTCTTTGAATTTAGGTGATCTTGTCCAAGTTCTCTATTGAGAAAACATTCTCAAAAGAGATCTTGACAATATTCATTTTCTTAATGTTATTCTCAATTAGTGTTTTGTTATTTTGTACAATACAAATAATACAATCATGCTCCCACTGAATATCTTGTCTATACAAGATGCTTTTGACGAAGTTCAACTCCTTGACTTCCTTGTCAAAATATTTATTCAACTTTTTTCACAATACTTACTTCAATTCATTAATGGATACTTGAAGTATGTATATGTTTCTAGCAATACATCAAACATAGTCCTTGGTTTGTATCATATACACAACATCTTCCTTCATTCATTCGAAGAAGACGATTTTTGATGTTCCTTTCCATATATCAATATATACGAAATATAGACGTTGCTAGAACGATCTTTATTCACTTATACATAGCTACAAGCAATTCAAACATGCAAATTAAATTGCAAAATTAAGAGGAGAAATTGTCGTATTAAAGTCATGATTGAATTTCTATAAAAAAAATATTAAGTACGAACTGACGATTAAGGGTTAAATTGCTCTTGTAATTAATGTGATGTAAGACTGTTGAGAATTATTACATCTTTTAACCATTCAGCCTAGCACGCTTGGAGAGCCTGGGAAGAGACCACTGCGGAAATTATTTCTCTCACTTCTCAATTTTGGAGATTCACTTCGAACTTTTCTTCACAAGGACAAAAATAACTTTGATTCATTGCACTTCAAAAAAATATATTTATTAAAAATGAGAATATTTTGATCATTATTGGAGTGTATTTCCAAATTGGAAGTAAGCGGAGTGTTGGAATATAATGCCGCAGAAGATCGTATCTGGGATCGGATGCATGGCATGGATAGACAAGGGTTGTGCCGAATAAGATCGTGTCCTAGATCAGATGCATGGCACCGACAGAAAATGACAGTTCTGACCTTATTTGGAAACATCCTCAGAGAAGATGAAAGAATCTTTGGAGATATTTCAGAAAAGGAGAGCATATGTACAAAGCAGGTGATGACTGATTGTTGAAAATATGATTAGATTATCTGAAGATGTGTTTAGATATTTTTCAATTTTCAATTTCTTACCCGATTGTGTCTTGGGAAAGAAGTTATTGTTTTTCTATTTATTCTCTCCTTGTGTTGTATCAACTCAGATTATTCAGAAATAATAAAAAATAGTATGTGTGTATGTGGAGGACATAGACATCGAGTTGGTGTTGAATCTTGTTAAATCTTATATCTATTTTTATCTGTGTGCTTCATTGATTTCTGAGTTCACTATATCAAGGTTCTAAGAGGTAGGTTCATGTACAGATGTACTTGGATCGTGCTTCCCCATGTTCGACTTGATGAAGAAATTATTCCGCTACGATGACCGACGAAATCTTAACACGGAGCAATTCCCGACCACTCCATGCAAAGAATTACGTAATAAAAGTAATTATCCGTATTGCTTAGTTAACAGTGAATATAGTAGACTGGAGAGGTGAACTGCAAGAAAAATTGTCGTTTACTGAAAAAGTTTTTTTTTCGATATCAGTTTACTGAAAAAGTATAGTATGGAAACAAAACTTTGTATTATAACGACCGCACGCAAACTATGCAAGCTGCCAAGTAGGGCTGTAGAACGGTCGAAACGGTAACGAAACTAGAGTGTTTCGTTAACTATTTCATTTCGTTGACGAAACAGATTTTTAATTTCGTTAATCGTTTCGTCCGTTAATCGTTTCGTCCGGATGAAACGATTAAAATTAACGAAATTTCTGTAATTTACACATGGACGAAACCGTTTTATTGTTTCGTTAACCGTTTCGTCGAACCAAACGAAATCGTTTTATTGTTTCGTTAACCGTTTCGTCCGGACAAAACAAAACTGAAAACGGTTAAACGGACTTCCGTTTTCACCCCTACTGCCAAGGACACCAATTGGGCTTTCCCACCAAACAAATGTTTTTTAACACCAATTATATATAATGACTTATTGAAGAGAATGGTCGTTATGAAAACAATTTTTTAATGAAAAGGATAATTAATTTTAAAAGTTATTAAAAATTAATTAAATCAAGTTATAAAAATGCATGCTTTCATTTAATAGTCGTGAATAGTATATTCGGTGTAATTTTTTATTTTTAGGGTACATATTGTCTGTTTATGAAATAAACTTTGTGTGTTTGGATGAGGGGTTGAATAAGAAATAAGAATTAGGATCTCGAAATGCGTGTTTGTCCAAATTTCTTATTCTAATTTCATGGTTTTGTTAGAATATAGATAAGGACCCAAATTCCTTATTCTTGTGTTGTTTGGGTTGAACAAGAATAAGGAATTTGGAGCTTATTCTTATTCGAATCCTTATTCTTGCATATCGATCCAAACACAATTTTCTCAAATTATGTTGACATGTTAATCAAATAAGAGATTTAATTTACGGCCATAAGAAAAATTAAGGACAAGCTAGTGAATATATGAACTTCATGATGCGTCCATTTTATATTTTAATTATTGTTACTCAAATTAAATAAAAGCTTATAAATGTGTTCTCCACTTTTTTTTCCATTTCACTTGCATCAATGTTGAGTCAATTAGGAAATTGATTGCTCATCCATCAGAAATTCCCTTAAAACTCAACTATTAAAAATTAATAAAGTGGTTTGATAAAAATAGCTTCATGATTTTCAAATTGGACCACATTTTGATATATGAGCATTCTTTACTTTACTTTATACTGAAAAAACACATCTACAATTTTTATTCCTTAGTTTGAATATTTTAAATGGAGACCTCTTCATGCTTCTCTCCTTATTTAAGGTGTAATGAGATTCTTAAACTTTTGTGTAACTTTGTATAAATTAATATATGATTTTATTTCCCATTATATATATATATATATATATATATATAGCATTTAAAAAAAATTTATTTTCTATAATTTTACTGTATGTAATATCTCCTTACAAAATTTCTACGGTACTTGAAAATTATTAATTTCTCTAATAAATATTTCTATTTTGGATTGAAGTTGGGAAAAACAATTCTAGTTTCAATTAATAAAGCAAGAGATACATATGTACGTACATACGTTTCTATGCCGGGTACGTGTGCGGCTAGCTATGAGATAATTCCTTGCAAACATAGACATGACGAAAACAATTTTGAAAGAAATCATTGATAAATGAAACTATTTTATAACATCATTCAAAGTATAACAATATTTTAAAAGATAGTGTACCGAAAATTAATAAAAAAATAATGCATCTTACCCAGCTATCTCCCATTATATATGTCGGGTTTTTTAGATTACATTTGAGATGATTTTTTCGAAAATTATACTTTTCATAAGATATGTTTGCGAATTCATTATGTGTAAGATAAATAATAAGTGAGAAAAATTCTGCATTTAAAATTTGATAGAGTGCCAAACTAATATGCAACTCTATTTTTTTTTTTTAAAGAAACGTATCTAATTCGAAATTAATTAGATGTTAACTATCTGAAAGCCTTTATAAGAAGGCTAATTGGTGCAACTAGATAGTCTCTGTCTAGTATGTCTTAAAAAAAAAAAAAAAGCTAATTGGTGTTCCATGATTTCAATATTTTAATCCATGATCCCCTGCATCAGGACATCCATTGTAAATGTGTAATTAAATACATGATCAAGTGAGACACGTGTATAATTGAAGAATATGGAATCATAAAAAAAGTATTTTTTATCAAAAAATTATGAAAAATGGAAAATACGTTTAAATATCATGATCCGATACCATGCCAAAATTTTGTCAATAGTGACAACGGAATTATTTTTCGTCAAGTCGAGGTATGGAGAGACACAGTTCGAGTGTATCTACACAAGGACCGTGCTCTTTAGAATCTTGATACAGTGAACTCAAAATTCACTAAAACACACAAATAAAAATAAACACAAAATTTAACGAAGTTCAGCACCAACTCGGAGCCTACGTCCTCTACACACGCACACTATTTCTATTATTTTCTGTAAATGTCTGAACTGCTACAAAACAACGAGAGAATTAGTTGAAGCTTAGATCACAAAGTCGATTTCTCTCCTTCCTTTCCCGAACCCAATGCTAAAGTTAAATTTCTTTGCAATTTCTTGCAGTTCAGTGGTTATCGTTCCCTCACCATTCTTCCACTTAAGTCAAGGTGATTATTGATTATTAAGTATTAATTGTTATTTCCTTCTTCAAGTAGGTTTCCTACTATAATGCAAAAAGTATGCGATATCACTAAATTATGCCTAATGTCTCAAATTGCAATATTCTAAAAACAAAAAGGATCTCATATTGAGAACTGGGTGGCGATGATGTGAGGCCCTTTGCAATTTTTCTCTCATTAAGTAATAGTAGAATTCCTAAAAACGTAAATATTTTAAACATAAAAGGGTTATTTATTCTTAAAGATTTTTGTAGAGTAACCGAACTATTGTCCAAATCAATTACTGTCCATCAGTTATCAGATCACAGTCGGAGTTCAAGTATATATATCGAGCCAATCAGACGTGGATTCCCCTTATTATCTGAAGAATTAGAGATCTTCTATCGTACGTGCCAATACTTTATTCACTATAATATTGATCTTTTATGTGAAAATCCGTAAAAAGTTAAAACAAAATTTAATTCCAAAAAAAATATTTAAGATTTAAACTAATTAAAATTAATATGAAATATTGATTGATTTGAATTAAATAGAGAAATTTTCAGAAATCATAATTTAATTTAAATAATGAAAAACTTCAAGCAAGCAAATAAATATAAAAGATGATAAACAAAATTATGATCATTATAAACAACAAGAATGTAAAAAAATAAATAAAAAGTTTCAATCAATTAAATTAGAGGACAATTTACTTCGAATCCATTACGACAATTAATTTCGGCCATATACAAAATTTTACAAAATTTTAACGAAAGTATTTGAATGAATAATCCAAATTATGCTTCAAAAATTTTAATTAACTAATTTATAAGTTTTTGGTGACCTTAATTTCTAGCAAAATCTGAAAATTCACTGACCAATCAATTCAAAAACAAATTTCTGTTAATCGGAAACGTTGGATCGAATTTTGGAACCATGGATTATTCTGAGCCGTCTGATCCTCCTTCTCTCCCTCTCTTTTTGTTCCTTTCCTCCCTTTTCTTCCGTATCGGATCACCACTCACCAGCCCAACCCGTTCCCCTGTTTTCCTCTTCTCCTCTCGCAACTCACCAATTGACGCCTTCTCTGGCGAATCTCGTGACCCCACTTCTTTCTTCCCTTCTCTGTTTGGTAAACCCTTTTGCAAACCGATCTCATTTGTTCCATTTTCTGTGGCTATTTGAATGATTGATGGAGGCTTATAGCCATATAATTTGTTCTGTGCTTTTGAATGTTGGATGTGTGATTGCTATCTAGTTGATTATCTAAACTATGCTTATCGATTGATTGCTTATTTGTGATAAATCTCAATGATTGTGAGTTCCATGAGTTATATGAGGTCTGTTGCTTGTCTGTTAGGCGTGTAGTACCTGGTACCAGTTCGGTACACTCTTGTTTTGCTTACTGGTACGAGATATGTTGCCTTAAGAACCTGTTTGTTAATATTTTCTGGCTTAGGGACCTTTCTGTAAATCTGTTTGAATTTAACTAAGGGCTGTTCTTTGATAAATTCTGGTATTTAGGACTGTTTCACAAAGATATGTTATTTCGGTGTTTAGAGAGGTTAAACTGAAAATGTAGTTGATTGTGGATCGGATTTAATTACTGTCGGGTTTGGATTTGAGAACCGAAACCCATTAACCTGGACCCGTACCCTTTTCCTTGTTGGGTTTGCTTTCTGTTTGGGTTTAGACCCGACCAACTAGGCCTTCTTCCTCTCTGTCGGACCGTGTGAATTATGGGCCCTGTTGCTGAATTGCGTGGCCATTTTCTGTCTTGTTGACTTGTTGGCTGAGATATAAACCGAAATACCTTAA
This sequence comes from Rhynchospora breviuscula, assembly GCA_027562975.1. Lineage (NCBI taxonomy): Eukaryota > Viridiplantae > Streptophyta > Magnoliopsida > Poales > Cyperaceae > Rhynchospora > Rhynchospora breviuscula. Next base: position 56,203,293 of record CM050402.1, read on the forward strand.
CACTATGTTTGGTTCAATGGAGGTGAATGGAAAGGAAAGGACAATGTAAAGAGGGAAGGGATATGATGGAATGGAAAGAGAATTTAATTTACTTCTTCTTGTTTGGATGAATAATGAAGGGAAAGAAAACTTTTTTTTTCCCTTATGTTTCTTGTTTGGATGAATTACTACTTTATCAAAGGAAAATTAATATAATTTACTAATTTATCCTTGAGCCCTTTTAACTCTATCGTTTCATGAATCGTGCCTGCTGCCTCCATGAGTTTACAAAATCAATAGCTATTTAATTTACTGGTCCAATGAAAAATAGTATGCATATAAAAAAAACGCACTTCCATTGAAATGTTCTTTCGAGGTCAGTAACGTTCTATGAAATAAAACGTATATAATGTAAAATTCTAATACTTAAATAATATTATTATTATCATGCATTATAATCTTGCATTAATTCAAGTTGAAATTAACAATCCATCTTATATTGACACAAGTTTTTTGCACCTCCAATTAGTCATCCCAGGACGCATTTCCCTAGAACAAGTTTCTTGTGCCTTCAACTAGTCATCACATAAGGCTAAGCACAACTATTAAATGGACACATAACACAAGAATAAAACAAAGAAAATAATAACAAACCAAATTTCAGGCTCTTCTATTTGTACGGCTGAACAAATTGATGTCCTACAACCAAACCTAAAGACCTAAAGAGTTCTCCCTAATTGAAGAGGTCTAAGCGACAAGAAAAAGGTAAGTGGGAGGGTATTACTGTCAAGCGCACGGAGATGGTCCATCAAAAAATTGTTTTCCGTCCGTTCTCCTCCGATTTGGAGGGGAAAATATTTTCATAGGAAGGAAAATTCGGAAGGGAATCATTTGCCCTCATTAAATATTTATCCTTCCGATTCACTTCCATCGAAACAAGGTGATTTTTTCTAATTTCCTTCCATTTTCCATCCCTTCCCGTCCGGTACCTTCCATCCAAACACAGTGTAAGCCTATGCTCCAGAAAAGGGTAACGGAGGAGAGTGGGGAGGGTGAACTGACTAATCCCTGCCCAGCAGTGTTAACTTGCTCCAAAACTATAAATTTTCAAGGAAAACCAAGGTTAAATGGGGAAAATCTGGAGAAACTCTATAGAAAAGAATGAAAAAATGAGAAACTTGGTTCACCCCCAAATTTGAAGTTTACTGTCACTTTTCTTCCTTTCTATCCCATTCTTTCTCTTTCCTTTTCCCACTGAATTCTGGAGCAAAGTCTAAGTTGAGATTTTGGAAAATAAAACTAGAACTTTGGTTAAGAGATGGCTTAATCTTGTTGGAAAAGTAGTTAATTAGTCGGATTTATAAACAAATGATTTGGCCGAGAATTAAGTATGTCGGATTCGAAAATAAAGACGTCAGTTTTAAAATGGGAAATGATTAGATTGTCTGCAAACTAATTTTCAAAGCAGATACTATGATATAATCGGACACTATATGATCCCACCAAAACCATAAACTAGACTTGTGATTCTTTCTTTAAACTTTGTTTAATAACTTCAATTGAGTTTAACTTTTACTCTTAAGTTTTATTAAACAGAACATCATTAAAATGGAACACATTAAAGTAAATACAATAAAATTAAAAATATTAATAACAACAATATGGAATTAGCTTGACGACTTTAACATTATAGCTTCTTTTATAAATAACCTTATTAGATAAATTGTTAGGAACGAAATAAACAGTGAATGTTAGTTATCTACTTAACACAAACAATAAAAATGGAATGTTAATACTGACACTATTAAAATTAATACAACCACTTTATATAATGACAACCCTAGAACAGTAAATCCTTGAACATGCATTTGTAAATGTTAAAATTAAAATGATGATAAAACCACTTTCTAAATTATTAAAAGAGCAAAACCTAAGTCTGTCATTACAAGATTATGAAGTATTTAAGTAATTTAATAATATATACTTGTGTTGTTAGATGCTAACGCTCCTATTTACTAATAAATGTTACATGAAAACTAATTAGTAAAATAATTACATTTGTTGCATATATAAATGAATCCATAAGATAATTTCTTAAAGCATAATAAATAATAATAGATAAGTATTTCACACTTTTAATTAAATATGTATTGAATGGTAAATGCTTGCACAGCTGCTACTAATTGAGACAAATACTTGTATACTAGAGTTATAAAAATCTAACGCCTTTAATACAATCAATGATTTTTTAAAAACACATGTTCACTTCTACATAGATATTAAAAGTAGCATAATTAGTATAGTATTACTAACATAACACAAGTATATTAAACATAATTCATTCAATGATGAATATATGTGCAGCAATTCTACAAAAATAGTGTATTTAAAGTCTAAGCACTTTGGATTAAAGTACCTCCTTAAACTAATTACTCTTTAGTTAGGACTTACACAATCAAAATGATTTCTAAAGATAAACTAAAAACGACACGACTTAAAAATGTGTAGATTAAGTTGATATAGATTCGACCAAACGTCTTTCTTCACATCTTGTTTTCTAAATTGAATTTTGTCAAATTATTTCTAAAAGTAGCAATAATAATCTAACTTTCTAACTTAACTAGGGGGACTTTGTCGTCGCGGCTTCGCCGCGACCACCCCCATAACGTTGTTTTATAAATGTATTTTGCTAAGTAACATGAAGCATGATTTAAAATATTATTATGGCATATGAAATGTTCAAGTTTGAGTTGCCAAAATCAATTTGATATTTAGTCACAGTAAGTCAATAGGCATAGTAAATAACTAAGATTTTCTTTTCTTTCATATCAATGAAGCATGGTAAGCATGCGGAAAACTTATCTTCTGTTCATCACTTCACCATTTTCTTTTCACTTTACCTAAAGGTCCCTTCAAGTTCTTGTTCTTGACTATCAAGGTCACCAAAGTCTGGAGCAACTGTTCTCAAAAAGCCTAGACCAAGAAGCATGTATGCATACAAAATGGCAACTCCTCTCTTTTCCGTCAAAAGATACATTCTCCATATAAACCTGACAAGATTAGTGAAGCAGCAGATGAGTTCAATTTCAAATGAATGAAGACAGTTAAAGAAATAGTTAATTGCTTTTAGAAACCAATGTGGAATGGATTAAAAACATGTGTATATTTCGTTCCCGCGCTTTAATTGCTTAGCACACAGTACACGTCAGGACTGAATTTATCTCTGACTGTAACTGATGGAGTACAAAGTTCGATGCAAAGATAAAACAAATTAGTTCAAAATTGTACTAAGGTTATACCTGCGATTGCTCAGAACTTAAACCTCTTCAGAAGCTCCAAATTCGCTTTCTTGGGTTCTTGTGCAAATCTAACATCACATTAGATAAAGAAAAAATTAAAATAACTAATGTTGAAAGAACTGGAATAAGATCAGCAACTCAAAATAGACTACAGGGAGTCATGAGTATAGTATTTTTTTAACAAAAGAAGCCAAAACTTATTTCCATTGTTGAAACAAAATATACATCAGATAATTACATTATACGATATCTTAAAAATACAGATAAATTACATTTAAAATGCAATGAATGAAATCCACAGGTAGATCATGCCATTTCATATTAGTTTTGTTCTGAAATCGGCACCAATTATAATACGCTTATGAACCGGTACCAGTTGGTATTAATATAATAACAACTCCATATTATTATCCCTATGTTCAACAAACAGCCCAACCAAACCAATATTGTACAAGTTTGTAAAATTCTCCATATTCTAAGCATCAAAATATATGAAAAAAAACTCAATATGATATTTACTGATACATACCAGTATATACATCAGAGAAACATAATTGAGTGTGAGCTGTCAGCTACCATCTCACCCACATGGTACCATGCCAGACCCTCCATCTAATATTTACCTTTTCTATCTTTTGCATAAAAGATTGAGGAACAGAAGCTGAAGAATATAGTTGATAATCAAAATTATGATATAAAAATGACCAAAGGTACAAAGAACTAATCTGATACATTTACGTAAGCATCAAAGAATAGCATGTAAAGCAACAACAAAGGACCTACTATGCACCAGAATTAACAACAAAATCAGGAGGAATCAGAATGAGAAAAATCAAAATTAGAATGAGGTAGTGAGATCCTTATTTATCAAGCTTGACTGTTTTTTTAAAATGAGCAAAATCAACACGATATTTGGATATCTTAATAGAAAACTTGATATCAGTAATATACCCATGTTGCCTCTCTTCTAGGATAAGCCTTGAACATTAGCCTCTTCATACATACCAATGGCAGCTGGCTTCATTTGACTCAACTATGAATTTTTAATTCAAGAAAAGAAATCAGACAGACACAGCTTTTTTCAATGCGATGACTCAAACAAAAAAAAAACGACAGAATAAACAAAGAGACACAAATCAAATAAAAAAAGTATGAGAAATTTTACGAGAGAGAAGGAAGGAGTTGTAGCACCTTTCAAATGATATAACCAAAAACTAAACAAATATTGTGCACGTAATTTTTATTGTAAAATCCTAAATGCTGTAAAATTAGATTTTGTGTACTACACTTTTCAAAGAAAACAAACGGGAAACAGCTAGCTGCAACAAAATTGTTATATGGAAATGGGTGAAAGAATATTCAAAGAAGATGGGCAACACCATAGCAGTAAACTGAAGATGTCCTCTGACACACTCTTGGCAACCTCATTAGAGAGCATTTGACAGTAAAGCTCTGCCACATAGGAGGTGTACTTGGCCTCTATCTTTCCACCATCTGTCCACCTATGTTGTTTGGAGAACACATGGGCACGGTTGTTGCCTCCAAATGTCATCGTCCTTAGTTGCTATGGAATCCATGAATCAAAATTGATGTATCTAGCAATTCAATTTTCCAACAGGAAAAATGGTTAGTTAATCTACAGTGATATTTACCAGTATACTATTTAAACTATGATCATTACAATAATCATGTATATGATTAGACTTTTTTTAACTTAGAAAAATGAGATTTCACCAAAGTAGAAAGATAAATGGAGCTGCAGTCATGACTCATGATCCAATCTTCATCAAATGCTACAAACTAAGAACTTTAGGTGTAACATTTTGTCATGTGATACCAAACATTTCTAAATTAAAAAAGCCTTCAGATACCCTCGAAAAAGACTCTCGTGTTGGTAAATTCAAGATAAAACTAATGACCTGAAACATCCAATTAATCACCTTTCTCAAAACCTAAATTAAAAGAAATAACATCAAGCAACATAGAAGTAGGAACACCAGTTTTAGTCCCTCCCAATTGGACAACAATTTCAGAGATTATAACTCTACCAGTATATCACACTATCAGGTACCAGAATTCAGTAATGACTAAAAATGACCAATATCTAATTAATATAGGGTTAGTGACAACATCGACTACGTCAGGTTGATACTAATTCAGATCAATGTGGTCTCAATACATGCTAGGCAGATTCTGGTACAACAATAACTTGCAACCTACATATCAAAAAGGGATGAATATATCTCTTAAGTTGTCAAGAAAAGGATGAAATTCAGCATAATAGTAAACAAAGATCGATATAATGTACAATATCAAATAAGGCTAGCTGATTGCTACTATTCCCATACTATTATGCTGGAGATAATAAGCTGAGTTTGAAAAAGAAATATGTCAATTCTCTTTCAGATTTTAGTACGGGAATAGTAACCCATTGATGTGCTATACATATAATTGGTTGAAAAGGAAATATATCAATTCTCTTTCCGATTTCTTTGACTTTAGTTTCTGATTTTACTATTCTGATCGTAAATCATTTCAGCTACAAAAATGTTTATAGTTGCAACCACACAGACTGATATGTTGATATGTCCTTTCCTTTTCTTCTCAGTTATATACAATTTCATCTTAAACTTCAGCCTGGAAACTAAATCAAAAGAAATATGAAAAGAAAAAGAAACAAATCTGTCAAAGTTGTAGAAACTCACATCATTGGAAATAGTTGACTAATTGAGTAACTCTGGAATTGCATGTAACCATGAATCAAGATTAGAGATCCGCCTCATCTTTGCAAAAAGGAAAAATTCAGAGCAATAAAATGGAAATACTTCAAATCTTGATAAATTCATAAATCTAGAACCGAAATTGAATTATCAAGTGTGTACTCAAAACCTGCTGTGACGACGTGCCCACGGAGTTGCGGGAGGGGAGGCTATTGGGATGAGTCGGGCTGCAGTGACGAAGGTGAAGGTGGGAGGTAGGAGACTGGAAATTAGGAGGTGGGCGAGGTGATTCAGCTGGCGGACTGTTGACTGGCGGAAGAGGCGAAGGGGAGATCGGAGGTGGGGGTGGAGAATCAGGAGGAATTGGGGCTGGTGATGGAGGCGATTTCGGAGGAGGTGTAGGTGCAGGAGGCGATCTAAGATGAGGTGCTGGAGAGGGTGTAATGGGTGGTGGAGGTGGAGGCGTTGGAGCAGGAGAAGGCGGAGAAAGGGTTGAGGTTGGTGATTAATGATTTGGCCGGTGGAAGAGGAGAAGGAGTTGAAATCGGCGAATTGACTGGTCGAGGAGGAGATGGAGAATTTGGAAGAGACGAGATGGGTGATAGAAGGAGACCGACAGAGAATTTTTTTTATTTGAATCCCTCTTACTTTGATTGTACGGACCAAAGGCTTCACAAACAGAGAGAAACAAATAATAAAGCAACGGTCCACATTTAAATCAGTACACCCGTTGTACCGTTGACCAACCCACAGCCACCAATCTCAGATCTGGAAATCCAACCATTCAATCATGGATGGACGGGCCAGATAATTCACATGGAAAAAGAAAAACGGCACTGTTCATAGGGTCAAACTACCCCATTTAACTTTATATAGTTATAATAAATATTTCTTCACACTAGTCTCAGATAAACCCTATTGCTCAGTTAAACAGTGAGTCCGCTGGAGAGGTGAAATACCAAAAAAAAAACAAAAAAGAAAATCGTCCTTTACTGTAAATAAAAGAAGAATATGAAAACAAAACAGTATCATTATTTTAGGGCGTTTCCTCCGAAATTTTACACTGTAATTTTCTACAGAATTTTAGATTTGCAATTCTAGTAATAATCGAAAGAGAATGAACGTAATGACCAAATTTTTTTTTTTTTAAAAAGAACATGCCAAATATTTTAAAAGTTGTTAAAATTAAAGAAATTAAGTTATAGAAAATCATCTACCTTCTAATAGTTGTGTGGTATATTTGGAGTAATTTTTTATTTTAGAGTACATATGTACAAATTTTGGTATAAGTATTTTGTAGCTATCTGTTTATGAAATTAACTCATAATAATAATATAACCCCTCTCTTTATCAAATTGTGTTGATATGTTATCAAACAAAGGATTTTGTGACCATCACAAAAATTAAGGACAATTCTAGTGAATATATAATTTCATAAAGCGTACGTCAATTTAATATTTTCAAAAATGTTGCTCAAGTTAAATAAAAATCTTATAAATTTGTTCTTCACTTTTTTCATATAATAATATGCATCAAAGTTGAATCCATTTTGAAATTGATTTGTCATCTATAAATAATATTACATAAAACTCTACTATTAAAATTTCATAAAGTGGCTTGATAAATAGCTTCATGCTTTCCAAATTGGACCACATTTTGATATATGTGCATTCTACTTTAATTGATACTAAAGAGCACATATACAATTTTCACTCTTTAGTTTGAACGAATGTGGTTTTGAAAAATTTAAATGGATATGCCACAATAGAATCATCCATTAATTAAAACATTTCTCATGTATTTGTTTGCACGAATGTGATTCCATTAGCGGAAATAACAATAAATAAATAAAATCGGATAATGGACCAGTCCCCATGCCACCTTTTCAGCTAGTAAATAGAGTGGTATCTGCAATTAATCATTGAGAGAAATTATGTTGGATGCACAAGTAGCTAGCATAGGAAAGGTTCATTCCAAAACAATAGAAATAATGTTTCTGAATTGAAATTTATGTTGAACTTTCCATTAGTGTAACAGCAATTATACTTGGAAAATAAAACAAAGAACTCAGACAGTGTAAAAACTAAAACCAGACGATTTGTTAACCTGGAATGACATGCCCAAATAGTATACCATATACATACACATGAAGCCTGTTAAAAAGCTAAAAACTTTGCTTGCTTATGATCAAACTTTGATCAGAAAAAGAAAAGGATAAAGAAATAGCCCAAAACGGTTGAGCTTAAAATGTCAGGCTTTGATTTACAGAAAATTGGAAGAGCTGACGTATACTAGTTTTGAAGAAAAGTTGGTGAAAGACTGTCTCTAGGTTTTGCGGTTCAAACCTCAGACTCGTAATGATTCAAGCAGATAAAGTTCCTTTTTCTCATTTGAAGGAGAAATCGTTAGATCGGATAGCATGATATTTTGATATTATATTTTGTTTTAAATGATTGGAAGATGAATTTACACGTAGAGAAATTTATATATGGATGGCTAATGTGCCATCCACTTTTTTTCCGTCCGATTTTTAGCCATCCACTTTTTTTCCGTCCGATTTCTTTCAGATTGGTGAGCTGATGAGATTGTGCGGTCCAATTTAAGGCGCTGAGGAAGCGAAATTAATTTATTAACTGTCTTCGTCTGTCCGTTATTTCTCTCCGTCTCCCTCCCCCCTCTGCTCCGTTTGCTCCCTTCTCCATCGCACCTCCCTCGCTCTCTCCTTGAAAGAAAAGAAATCCTAAAACTCACGCCAGGGCCCAGGTCCAACTCGATCTTTCTTCTTGTTACTCTCTCCAGCAGATCCAACTCGCGCCTCTCCCGCCGCCAGATCTAACTTTCCTTTGTCACATCTCTCTCTAGTCTCTCCGCCTTTCACTGAACAATTGCATCTCTCTCTTCGCCTTTGTCAAAAAGTCAAGCTCGGCGGTCATAGGTAAATATTTCCCCTTCGTTTTCCCAATCCACTGAAATTGAACTCTCGCTTCCCGCTTGGTTCAATTTTCTCATTTTTCATTTTCGTTCCTTAGGTTTTGCACCTTTTTCATTGGTCCTATCTTTGTGAAATTGGGGCTGACTATGTGCAAAATTGATAAGTTTCTCAATTCCGGTTGTAATTTGTTCAATTCTGTTGCCAGATTTATTGGGGCACCGATACAAGGAGAGGGAAAAGAAAGAATGCGGCTGGAGGAGGATAGTGGTGGCGTATGATTTTCAGGTTTGTGCATAGGTAAATTGCTGTCGTTATGAACGTTTTTTTTTTTTTTCTCTTTTTTTTTTTTTTTTTGACAACAAGTGCATAGGTAAATCGGTGTTGTGTATGATTTTCAGGTTTGTGCATAGCGAAGATGTGTATAGCAGCTTGTACTTTTCTTTGACAACAAGTGAAGTTATGCTCAGTTCGCTTACTCGGCTAAATTTCCTCACCCTCTCACTTGGAGTAAAACAAAGTGCTGACACCACGATCTGGTTAATTTGTTTGTTTTTAAAAATATATGATATTTCATAGTATATCAATTATATATCTACGTTAATTATAAGCAAAAAATATGTAAAATCTTTTGAAAGTTCATGATGATAATTAAGAACCTAAATATAGAGTTTTGCTATGGTGAGTTGCAACTCACCAACGGGTCAGTGAGTTGCGATCAAAACTCGTAAATCTAGTTCAAAATGACCGATCCAAACCATCTAATACGATCTCCCTATTGAAATCTCCATGCAGACCAAAATTTATATTTTTTTCAAATTTTTAAGTATTTTTTTTCAGATTTTTAAAAACTGATGTTTTTGAATGGTTCAGAACTAATTAGATTAATGATTTTCTAAAATTTCAAAAAAATACTTAAAAATTTTAAAAAAATGTAAAATTTGGTCTGCATGGAGATTTCAATAGGGAGATCGTATTAAACGGTTTGGATCGGTCATTTTAATCTACATATATCAGTTTTGATCGCAACTCACGGACCCTTTGGTGAGTTACAACTCACCATAGCAAAACTCCCTAAATATATTTAATCATAAAAAATATTGCGTAATCTAAAAAATATTTTAGATCTCTAAAAGAATAAAAAACTTATACTACCAGATTACTTGCAAAAATGCATATAAAATTTTATGTCAAATTGAGTTTCAAAGACCCTCAAATAATTAAAATACTAAACAAAGTATTTTTAAAAAAATATGAAATGCATTTGTATACCAAGAGGCTGTCGCTGTATGTCCGGTTTTGAAAAATGTCTTTAGTCCCACAATAGGACGGAAACCCTTTTGGTTAGTGTATATATAGAGATAGGGCTGCAAAAGGAAAAAGAAATACGTAATTCCGTTTCGTTTCGGCCCTGCGAAACGATCAATGAAAGGAAAAATGGTTTCGTCCGGTATAGCGAAATGATTAACGAAACAGCGAATAGTTTCGTCACAGTGTAATTTACGTAAATCTTGACCGTTTCAGCCCTGCGAAAAGATTACCGAAGTAAAAATCAGTTTCGACACCGAAACGAAACGGTCAACGAAACACCCTTGTTTCGCCTCCGTTTCTAACATTAGACAGGTCTATATATATATATAGAGTTTTGCTATGGTGAGTTGCAACTCACCAAAGGGTCGGTGAGTCGCGCTCAAAGCTCCTAAATCTAGTTCAAAATGACCGATCCAAACCGTCTAATACGATTTCCCTATTGAAATCTCCATGCAGACCAAATTTTACATTTTTTCGAAAATTTTAAGTATTTTTTTGAAATTTTAGAAAATCGTTAATCTAATTAGTTCTGAACCGTTCAAAAACAGCAGTTTTTAAAAATCCGAAAAAAATACTTAAAAATTTCAAAAAAATATAAAATTTGGTCTGCATGGAGATTTCAATAGATAGATCATATTGGACGGTTTGGATCGGTCATTTTGAACTAGATTTAGGAGCTTTGAGCGCGACTCACCGACCTTTTGGTGAGTTGCAACTCACCATAGCAAAACTATATATATATATATTATATTATATTTAAACCGCCCGTAGGCTAGGTCTATATAGAGATTGGTTGGGTGGAGACAGCAGAAGAGTTGCCTTGGGATGGGCACGATATTTTGGTTTTTTTTTTTTTTTTTTTTTAATAGTATATTTTGGTGTTCAAACTTCAAACCGGAAAAATACATCACACTGATGGGGCCCAGACACGTGGGCCTTTAATGTTATGTATAAATAAATGTATAAATATAAATATAAATATAAAAAATAATTATATCATTCAATGATTTGGTTCTTTGCGCAGTTGCACAGACAAAATGCACCAGCCTACTAGCCTAGTCAACGTACCCAAACTATCTTTGACCGTATCCGATTCGGACCCAGTCAGTCAAATATATTAAAATATTCCAATACGCCACGTAGCGTACCCGCTTCGTACCGGTGCCGTACCGGAGGCGTATCCGTACCTGGTTCGTACCCGGTGCCGGTACTCCTGCATATATGGAGTACCGGGGTAGCATAGCTTGAAATTGAGTTTTTCTAGCTAACTAGGTCATTATAAGAGATATAACTTCAATGCCTATTAATCTAGTCTAAACTAGTTCCAAGCATAAGGAAAACTTAATCTTGATATTGCTTGACATATTCTTCAATCCTCATCTTCATTTTATTCATTTCTTGAATTTATGTATCGATTTCATACCAAATCATATCATATATTGAGAACTCAAAGAAGATTGTTAAATATTAAATGATATTGTTTTGTAATCGACAAACCTAGAGACGTTTAGTACAGTATAAAAAATAATTTTGTCGTTTCTTTTTAGTTATAAAGAACGGACGAGTGAAGAAATTACGGCTGTCTTATGGATTTCATGTCATTTTAGAGTGCAGGATTTTTTTTTTTCCCTTCGTTACTTTCTTTCCTTTCATGGATGATTTAATTTCTAATGACAATTTGGTCATTCTTAAATAATTAGGATGGCATATCTAATTATAGTGGCAAAACTCTAATTTTGCAAATAATTATAATGGCATAAAAATTAATTGTAACTATTTTATAGTGGCATAAAACTAGTTTGCATTTTAAGAATGGCATATTTCTAATTGTCAATTTTCATAATGCCATAATCTAATTATTCCTTAAAAAATTAATGATTTTATGTTTGGACAAGTTCCTTTTTTTTATAAAATGTATATTATTGTGTATATAATAAGGCATAGTCCTCACATTGCCTTCTTGCACTTACCCATGTAAAGTGATATATTTATTATTGAGAAAAATATTATTTTTTACATTCTTCAAATTTTGCCTCGTCTAGCTAATTTCTCTATGCGGTTACGGTAGGTTGCTTTCATATATGTATATATGAATGTATGAATCTTTCGAAATAACTAATCATATGTAATCTCAGTTTTCAAAAGATGTTTTTAAATTCCTTTTTGGTCAAAAGTATTTGCTTTTACTATCGGCGATAGGATCTAGCATATATGCACACTTTTAAAATTTATTAAGATGGAAAAAAGACTTCAAACATTTTTCCACTGGAAATTAACATAAAATAAGTTTTGCATGTGGCGAGGATGAGAGTTATTATGTGTGACCTATCATGTATGTGATATGCAATACTTATTATTTAAAATATCTTATAAATTACGAGAATGCTATTAATTGTTATTTACTCAATATAGGAAAAAAGGTTTAAAAAAAACTTTAGGAAATATGTCTACAATCATTTTCTAACAGTTCATTTAATATATGTTTATAGTAATTATACAATAATTATGTATATATTTTCAAATCTTGCAGTGAGAAATGAGAGAAAATCAAGTAATCCATACTAGCTAGATATACCGATATAAGGTTTGACATATTTTATAATTTTCTATATATTTTTTGTGTCAACAATTATTAATTTTCTTTTCATTTTTATGTTAATGGAAAAATCATACATCTTTAATAATACGATATGCATTTTAGAAATGTAGAAAAAAAAATTCTATGGAGTTAAAGATATTAATCTCATCTTGTATCTAGGGACACTTTAGTGAAAATTAACAAATAAACCAATTTAGTGATGTTAGCTACTACTTATAGACAAGATGCTTATTTTTAGGTATGACACTCTTAAATTGCAAATTAGTTCGATGCTATTATAAATGGTTACAATTAGTTTTATGCCATTGTTTTCTTCCAAAATTAGAGATCTATCACTCTAATTTTTTTTTTCAAAATACCTAATATGTCCTTCTATAGATTAAGAAGAGAAAAAACGAAGTAACGAACACAGAAAAAAAGAATTGGTTAGCAAGAAAAGCTACTCAAATATTGGATTCCTCCTAATGAAGATTGGAAGGTTGGAGATCCTATATATCCCAAAAATTAATGTGCAGATTTTTGGAGAACACAGATCAACCCTTTGATTCCAATCTTATTTTTTTCTGTATCCGAGTAAGACTTAGGCACCCAATCGACGTTACTTGAGTCTGATTGAGACTCAGCCTCCCATTCGAAGTCACTTGAGCTTATGGCGGCGCCTTCATCTGTATCCGAGTGAGACTGAGCCCCGGCCCTTGGTCTCCATGTGTTCCTCTCTGATAATTACTGTGTAGACATTTAGAATGGATCAAACATAGAAACCATAGTAGTAAGTACAAAAACATATTATATATGTTCGAATTTTTATTTAGATCTTCACATCAGATATCGGTTTGTAAATTTTATACATGACAAATTAACACAAGTAGCCTAAGAATCTAGGATAGATAAAAGAAATATATAGCTACTAGATCTGTAATGTGATTATGTGACTATTGAGAATGAGTCTTATGAAATCAAATCAGGGTTTCTATCTGCAATATGATTAATTAGATATTATATGTTGGCCTCGATTATGTTTTGAACTTAATTTAAAAAGAATAGCACAAAAAATACGGAGAGAGAGAGAGATCTGAGAGTAGAAGTGTAGAAGAAGCTTTCGGGGAGAGAGAGAGAGCGAGAAAGAAGCAGTGTACGAACCTCTAGAGAAGAAGCTTTTTCAGAGAAGTAGATAGAGAGAGAGAGAGAGTAGATGTAGAACCTAGAGAAGCTCGAGAAAGAAGCAGTGTACGAACCTCTCTAGAGAAGAAGCTTTTGGGGAAGTAGAGAGAGAGAGAGAGAGAGAGAGAGATCAGAGAGTAGATATAGAACCTAGAGAAGCTCGAGAAAGAAGCAGTGTACGACCCTCTCTAGAGAAGAAGCTTTCTAGGAAAGTAGAGAGAGAGAGAGCGAGAAAGAAGCAGTGTTCGAACCTCTAGAGAAGAAGCTTTCGGAGAAAGTAGACACGAGAGAGAGAGAGAGAGAGAGAGAGAAGAGGGGTTGTGGAGATATATAGAACAGTGACTTGAGCCCTAGGTAAGGTTTGGCATTTTGTAAGTGCCCCTTTCAGCTAGCAAATACGCCGTAACCTGCAATCATTAATTCGGATAAATTATGTTTGATGCTGCATTAATGTACGAAAAGAAAATTCATCAACAAAGATTGCATGTTCTCTGAATTGCAATTTATGTTGAACAGTCCATTAGTGTAACAGTAATTATATTTGCAAAATTAAAACAAAGAACCCAAAACTCCGAAGCAATTAATACTCAATAGGAAACCAGGCGATTTCCTAACCTCAAATTACATGTCCAAATTATAAAATGCATGCATGAAGCCTGTGTAAGAAACTAATTTAAAACTTTTCTTCTGATCAATTAAACAGCTTTGATCAAAGAAAAAAAAAAAGTGGCCAAGAAGTTGAGCTTTTATGTTTCACTTTTCCGAAGATCGTTACTAAATAAAACCAGACCAGAGCTGGAGGAGCCGATGTATTGTTTTGATGAAAAGTTTGTGAAAAACTCTCTCTAGGTTGGAGGGTTCAAATCTCAGACTCGTGATGATTCTTTTTTTTTTTTTTTTTTTTTTTTGAAGTGACAGACTCGTGATGATTCATTCACTCAGGTGTGCTTTTTGTCTCATTGGCAAGGAGAAATTAGATGGGTCAGTAGTATAAAATTAAAGTTGTGATATTTTTTCACAGGATTGGATGAGTGATTTACAAGGAGAGAAATATTGTAGGGTGCTAAATCTGTTTTGAGCCCATGCCCCATGCTCTAAAAATATATAACCGGCAGACATAGGCATCTGTTACTTTAATTTCTAACTCATAGATGTGAAAGCAATATATGAAATTTTATTTACATCTTACCATCAGTTCCATAAGTGCCTATTATATTAGATACGACTTAAACATATATCATTTGATTACTAATAAAACTATATTTTTTGTACATTTTACCTCTATTTAGTTACTGTTAATTACCTTCTTTAGTACCAAAAAAATATGTTAATTAATATATATATAACTTCAGTTTACGGGAAATAATTGTTTATACGTGATGTTCGTTAAGAGAAAACATGCAAAATTGCAAAAGAGGAGAGATTGTGATATTGAATTCATGATTGAATTTCTATAAACACATATTAAGTGATGATTAGGGATTAAATTACTCTTGTAATTAATGTGATGTAAGACTGTTGAGAATTATTAATTACATCTTTTAGCCATTCAGCCTCACACGCTTTGAGATCCCGGCCGGCATGGGACCGCAGCATGCAGGGAATATGTAATAAAAGTAATTATCCGTATTGCTCTGTTAGCACTTAACAGTGAACAGAGTAGACTGGAGAGGATCAATTTAAAAAAAAGAGACTGGAGAGGTGAACTGCAAGAAAAGTTGTCGTTTACTGAAAAAGTAGAGCATGAAAACAAAACTGTATCATTAATTTCAAAAAAAACAAAACTGTATCATAACGACCCGCATGTAGCATATTGCAAATGTGTATTGTGTATCGTGCTGACATGAGTTAATATTTTCAACGTGTCGTGTCGTGTCAATTCAAAAAATTGGTTAACACGACACGCGTTATGACACGACACGTCTAACACGATATTTCTTGTCGTGTTGACACGACGACGTATCAAACCATATTATAATTTATTCACTAAAAATTCATTAAAAATATTTAAATAATTTTTTATTGTTCTAAACAATTAAACTCTTAAGTTTGTCGATTTGCAAAACAATACTATTTTTTTTTCTTCTAACCTCTCTTTTCTAAGTGTTCATTTAGGCCTAAAACTGAAGCTCTGCAAGTTACTTTGTGCTATACAAACTAAGGAGCAACTCAGTACTCAGTTTATTCATTTAGAGTCTTTATTTTTGCTTGATTATTTAGTTAAATTCGTTTAAATGTGAATTTGCTGGTAAAATGCTCAGTCTCAGGGTCAGTGCGTTGTGCAACGCAACATCAAGTTACATAACGCACCAGAATGGTACAGGTTTTCTGAATTTCCTTCTTTGACTTTTCTGTGCGTTGCGCAACGTGTTATCACGTTGTGTGACACATTGGACGAGTCATACAACGTCTTTTTCCTGTCGTGCAACGCAACTTTTCAGCCTTTGCTAGAACGTTGTATAACGCAAGAAGCGTTGTACAACCTTCCTTTGTATTTTCTCTGGAATTTTTTGCTCGTTTTTGACGCAAAAATCTGATCATTTAATGCGCGTTGCACAATGGATCTTTGGCGTTGCATAACGCGTCTGACAAGTCTTGACCGTTTGACTTAAAACTTGACACGTTATACAACGGGTTGCTTGCATTGTACAACGCATCTGACACCTTTCGTAGCCGTTGAGTTGTCAGTGCTTAGCGTTACACAACGGGTCCTTTGCATTGTGTAACGCACTGATAATTCAAACGGTTATCTTATCCGTTTTGTTTGATTATAATGGTCTTTACATATGTTACACAACAGGGTAATGCGTTGTGTAACGCACTATCAACGGATAGTTCAGCTTTTTGGTCTTTTTATAACGACTAGCTGTGCGTTGCACAACGCGATATTGAGTTGTGTAACGCACGACAGAAAACTGTGTTGATTTGGAGCTCTTGACGCCCTCTATAAATATAGCCCCTTTTGGAACTGTTTTGGGTTGTTGTTTACCTTGCTATACTGCTGTCTTTGAGCTTCAAATACATAGATTTGATCCTTGAGCATTTTAAGAGCAAAACCAATAGGATTAGATTGCCACAAATCAAACCCTAGTGCATTTAGTCATACTTTAGTGTGTTTTTATTGTGAGCATCATTCCTTAAGTGTTGTTTGATTAGGTTAGTGGTTAGGCCAATCCACCTTGAGTGTTTTGTGACAAGGTGATTTGGTTCGAACTTGTAGACCCGTTCCTTGTGGAATAGAACGGAGCACACCCAATTTGGTGGTTGCGAAACTCTCGGAGACGTACGACTAAGGCTAGCCCTTCCTAGCGGGTCGGAACTCCGTAATCACATCGCTTGTCATTTCTCTCTTTCTCTATTATCTATTTATATTATTAGTATTTGTTTATTTGTGCATTGGGTGAACAAATTGTTGAATTGAACCAAGAATTGACCAAACCGGTTTGTAAACTTGAAATTGTGCCTATTCACCCCCCTCTAGGCCTATTATTAGGGACAACATTTTTAAAATAGGAAAATATAATAAATTATTGAAATAACATATATTAACACAAAAATTAATGATTGAATAAATATATTATGAGTAAAAAAAATAATAATTTAATAAATTCTAAATAATAATAATTTTTATCGTGTCAACTCGTGTCACGTGTCGTATAATGTCTCAACTCGTGTCGTGTTAAGATGTGTCAATGTATGAAAATCTCCAACACGATACGACTTTGACGCGACAAGTCGACACGCACATGTCGTGCTAATATCATAAACGTGTCGTCTAATGTTGTGTCAATACGCGTGCTTGTCATACCAACACGCTCGTGTTATGTCATTTTGAAAAACACTGGCCGCATCCAATCTGTCAAGTACACCAATTGGGCTTTCCCACCAAACAGATTTTTTTTTACACCAATTGTAATAACTTATTGAAAGAGAATGGACGTTATGAAAACAATTTTTTAAAAAAAAGGATAATTAATTTTAAAAATTATTAAAAAGTAATGAAATCAAGTTATGAAATTGCATGCTATCATCTAATAGTCGTGTATAGTACATTCGGTGTAATATTTAATTTTTAGGGTACATATATACATAATTTGTTATAAGTGAGTTGTAGCTATATATCAGTTTATGAAATAAACTTATTATACTAATATGACCTATTCCTTTCTCAAATTATGTTGACATGTTAATCAAATAAGAGATTTGATTTAGGGCCATCAGAAAAATTAAGGATAATCTAGTGAATATATAAATTTAATGATGCGTCCATTATATATTTTAATAATTGTTACTCAAATTAAATAAAAGCTTATAAATGTGTTCTCTACTTTTTTTTTCATTTCACTTGCATCAATGTTGAGTCAATTAGGAAATTGATTGGTCATCCATCAAAAATTCCCTAATTAAAACTCAACTATTAAAAATTAATAAAGTGGTTTGATAAATATAGGTTCATGATTTCAAATTGGACCACATTTTTCTATATGAGCATATATTTTACTTTAACATATACTGAAAAACACATCTAAAATTTATATTCTTTAGTTTGAATATTTTAAATGGACATATGTACCATAGAATATTCACTCAATTAAAATGTTTCTATATATAGATTAATTTAATTTGTTTGTGATTCGATTAACCAAAAAAGTATTGGATAATGCACAAGTCCCATGCCACCTTTTCAGTTCGAAAGTATAGTCGAACCTGCAATGATTCAGATAAATTATGTTGATGCACTATATATATGAAAGGTACATTCTAAAACAAAGAAAGCATGTTTTCTGTGAGTTTCATCTTAATTTTGTTCAATGAAGTGCCTATGCCCTATGGGCTTGAAACCAAAAATAAAATAAAATAAAAATAATTGGAATTATTTTCATCTCTTTCTCAGTCTTCTCGTTTTACTCTCAGGTGCCTTTTTGTTTTATATTGTTGAAAGAAATAACATTGGAGAAGTAACGATAAAAGATGGGTCCACTTACTCCCGGATTCTTTATGGCCTCTACCTGTGTGTGTATTATTTTGTATGTAATATTCTCCGTCCCTTCTTTCGATTTGTCCACAATTTTATAGCGAACAATTGGCCTTTCCGTACTTTTCTATAGCTCTTTAACTCTTTTATTACATGCCAATAAGCACAATTGGCGGCAAGATCCAGTTTTTTGGAAGATATATATATGTCTCTTTTACTTCCCCATTGAGACCGTTGGATGAAATCCAACTGTTGGTATTAGCTAGAGCAAGCTTGATACACAAAAAATAGAACCCGGCCAGGGGTGAAATTAATAGGGCTGTCAATGAAACCCGTTTACTCGTTTACCATACCCGTACCGTATTCGATAAGGCGGGTATGGATAAGGTTTTATTTTAGTTAGACTAACGGGTATGGGTACGGATAAAGAAAAATTTTCGTTAACTTATCGGGTACGGGTAAGGACTATTTCGTACCCATTATCTAACGGGTAATATTTTACAAACATATATGTATATATAATCACGTTTTTAGCATATTTCGTAAGATATGTTATTCATTTCGATCTTCATCCAAATCATCCAAATTTATTTATGATGATGAAAAAATTAACTTACGCTCTATATTATATTATAATTTATAATTAGTTATATAGATTTTTCGAATTCAATTGATATGAGAATAAATTTCATGATTTTTGTTATATCTAAAATATTATCTAAATGTTTTACTTTATCTATATATTTATTTGATACTATTTATTTAGCACATTATATATTTTTTATTAAATTAATAATATTATTATTACCCATTATGTACCGTTACCCTACCCGTACCGTTAATTCTTAACGGGTACGGATAGGGTACGGGTAAAGTCCTTTTTAACGGGTACGGGTAAAGAAAAATTTAACGGGTGCGGATATGAAAATACCTTCTACCGTACCGTACCCATTGACAGCCCTAGGTGAAAAGGTTGCTTTGTTTTTACATGAGTCCCTCTAATACTTCAAAATTTTAAATATTTCTCAGCATAGGACGATTGCAAGTTTCTTATTTATATATGGATGTGTTGCAAAATATAAGTTTTTGCCCCCCAAAATGCTCAATATTTGAGTCCGACATTAGAAACGTCTTTACAACAATATCTACCATTCTACCTTCTTCTGTCTTTGCAGTTGAACCATATTTTAGAACAAAAGAAGGATTATTAACTTTCTTTTATCTTGATTATGTTGTACATATATACATATAAGGAGAATTGCTAACGGGCCATCGATGGCACGTCCAAACTGATTTCTTGAGCCGTTTAACTTTCTCATAGGTCAAAAAGATTTACACCATTTTGAAACAGTTTATTTTTTTCATATATATCCTGTAAAGAATTTACTGGATATTTCTTATTAGTTACATGCCAAAGGACGTTTAATCTATTTTGTTTTTCCAAGAAGTTTCTTCAGTGGATCAGAATTCAAACCCAATTATCTTGCCCCTACTGTTCAAAAAATAAAAGAAATAAGAAAAAAGAAGAACACTTGAAATCTTACTGACCGAAAAAATTAATAATAACGTTACTGTTCACACGAATTACGATAATAACGGTTAAAAATTCGAAATTTTATAATAACGTTGTTGGATCGGCGTTTGGATTGCCGAAAATACAGAACGCTTGGATCAGCAATTGGAACGCCGATCCGAGTTTGGATCGGCATTCCAATTGCCGATCTAATTAATTCCTCCATCAAGTGCCGTTTCCAACTTGTTTTACTTTTTTTTTATTTGCAATTATGCTTTTTAGCCCTCAACTTTTTTATTATTACAAAACATATAATTAGTGATTAGTAATTAAACATAATTGAAACTTCTATAATGAAATATAAGTATATAATTAAATTATTTATGTTAAATACATAATATTGTATATGTGTATAATACTAATTTATACATATATATATTATGTATTATATATTTTATATATTAAATACATATTATTGTATATAATTAAAATATATGATACATATTATTATATGTACATAAAATGTACATATATTTCTATGTGTATTTATTTATACATTAAAAAAATTTTATATATTAATATCTACATTTAATGTATAACAAAAATTTTTTATTGGACTATTTTGTAAAAATAATAATATTAGGGTCATCGGCGAAAAAATTCAACAAAAATATATTTAATTTTTTCGCTGATGACCCTAAAATTATAAATTTTACAATATAGTCCAATAAAAAATTTTGTTGTACATTAAATATAAATCAAAATATATAAAAGATTTTTTATATACATACATGTTGAATATACATACATTAAATATATAAAAGATCTTTTATATCTTAAATTGTGCATGTTGAATAGCTTTATAGATATATATTATATATCATATATTTTAATTATATACAATAATATGTATAGCTATTCAACATGCATAATTTAATTATATACAATAATATGTATTTAATATATAAAATATATGATACATAATATATATGTATAAATAAGTATTATAAACATATACAATATTATGTATTTAACACGCATAATTTAATTATATACTTATATTTTTATAATAGATATTTTAATTATGTTTAATTTCTAATCACAAATTATATATTTTGTAATAATAAAAATTTTGGGGGCTAAAAAGGAAATTTTGCATTAAAAAAATAAAGTCAAAATAAAAAAGTTGCTGAATTTTTTTGTTTGGATCGGCAACCCATTTGCCGATCCAAACAAAAAATTTCGGCGACTTTTTGTGACTTATTTTTTTAATGCAAAATTTGCTTTTTAGCAATGTTTAGAAAACCGGACCGGCACCTGAACCGGAAAGGCTGCCGGGTCGCGGTTTTTTCCGGTTAACCGTGGTTGAACCGGGTTTTTTCCGGTTAAATCGGAAACGGAGAGGGCTCCGGTTCGCGGTTCAACCGGCCGGTCCGGTCCGGTTTTCAAAACATTGCTTTTTAGCCCCCAAAATTTTTATTATTACAAAATATATAATTTGTGATTAGAAATTAAACATAATTAAAATATCTATTATAAAAATATAAGTATATAATTAAATTATGCATGTTAAATACATAATATTGAATTTTTAACCGTTATTATCGTAATTCGTGTGAATAGTAACATCATTATTAATTTTTTCGGTCCTACTGAGGTCACCAAACCAGAGAGCCTGTTTGTATACGAACTAAGGTTTTAATAGGCTTTTAATTTCCTTATACAGGCTTTTCCAAACAACAAAGAGTGCTTCTCTGAAATTATTTTCTAATTTGCAAAAAGGGGCCTGTTGGCCTACAACAGTAAACGTGGAGCACACGGTACGAAAGTCCAAAGTCCAAACTCTAGGCCGTAAAAAATAAAATTTACAACTAGCAGGTTAGCACCTGTACAATTTCTACCATCTATTGACCTTTTTTATGAAATGTAATAATATATATTAACATCTTGTGATGAATAAAACAAGAAAGTTACATATGCAATCGAAAATAGAACTGAGAGATCAGAAACTGGTATAGACCTTGATAAGTCATCATGGCTTGTACCTCATGCCAAATTTGGTTAGCCTGTTTATGAATAGTTATTTACTACTATTTTCTATTAATTCACTTCAATTATTTTATATTTAATTATTTTCACAGATTCACTCCCTGCTGCATGCAAGTTCAAATTTGAACACATCACCTCCTCTTCTCTGGTGATAATCTTGAGGGAAATTCCATCCACTTTATCACAATCAATCAAAGGTTATAAACTCTGGTACTGGAAAAGCCGAGATGGTAATTTTGCAGAAGGCCCTCACGTATTGCAAAAATCAGAGAGAAAGATTGTTATGGACAATCTTGAGCCATGCACCGAATATTGCTTTCGTTGTTTCCTTCACTGAGGAAGGTGATATAGGGCATTCTGAATCGAGGTGCTTTACAGGTAGCATAGAGATTGTCATGAATCCTGCAAGACCTAGATCACATACAAACAAAGATTCAAGTAGCAGGAATTACAGATAGATTTTTATATAGAAAATGATTTTTGCATTTTTTTATTTGGTCAATCATCATCTGTTAAACTCAACAGTCAGTGGATCTCGGGTATGCAATGTAAAACATTTCATTAAAGGCAATGATTTTAGTGAACCCATTTTGCAATCCTAATAAATAGACTGGCATCATACCAGTGGTCCAGGAATATCAATGTCAGTCATGTGCTAATTATGTAATTATAAGTCAAGTGGTTTCAAGATAAGAACTGCTGGTAGATTTTTAAGGCGGGCTTGGGCCAAAGACAGCACCTTTCAGGGTTTCTTCCCAACCGAAGAAGAAGTTGAGGAAATGCCTGATACGGACAAGGACTCTTGTGGTGATGAAGCAGAGAAGCCACATGCTAATGCAGCACATCAGCACCGGCGTTAAGTCTCTCAGCGGCTTGACCTCAATGTGGAGGCAGTTGCTGGCGTGGAAGACAATGGAGACTTACACACATGTAGAGAAAATGAGATAGAAACTGAAACAGAAACCGAATCAGGACACGGAGTCCAAGTCGGGCCCACAACTGGCCTACTTGATGAGGGTACTATGAGTATTGCGTGAAAGTGGTGCGATGGCTGGACCGCTGGAGTGCTCGGGTTACATTGACAAGGGTTTCCGAATGAGGTTTCTGACATGGTTTAGCCTTGGGTCAAGTGAGCAGGAGACAAGGGTGGTTCTGAGTTCTGACCTTTATCTGCACACTCATTGATGACCCGAGTAGCCTTGCTGGTCAGCTGGAAGACTCTTTTATGGAGATAGTTTCATGTAAAAAGCAATGCCATGAGTTCTGCACCAAGTTGTGGCACTGACGTTTACTTGGTGAATGAGTTAATTGCAAGTGTAGTTGCGGCAGTTAACAAAATGTAGGCTATAACAGTCTTGCATGCAATTCTAGTTGCATGCGCCTTTTCTTGATTGAGGATTAGGATTACTAACAATAGACTAGAAATGCTAGAAACAGTAGGGTATAATATAATGTTTTCTTTTTCTAATTTAGTTACTAACAAATTTAGGAAAGATAAAGTGCAAATGTCAAGAGGTGCTAGAGAATATTCCCAGCATCTTATTTGCAATGTTGTTCCTCTATTCTTGTTTATTAGTGGTCGGCGATGGAATAAGCTATTCCGACGATTTTGTAATTTGTGAACTTAAGAAATATAACAATTTCATTCATGATAAGAGGAAACTTTGAATTCAATTTGTTCAGACCGTTGGGTTATTATTTTTACTTTATTAGAGATGGTAATCCTGACTTGGAGATTTGATACCTAGGCTTCAAACGGGACAATATGGGTTTAGGTAGCTTGTGTATGTCAGATACGAGAATGTTTCTGAGTTCCTTGATTGGGCTATAATCTATGTCATATATGAAAATGTTGCTTGGACAATGGCCGTAGATTTGAATTTCGTATGTTCAGACTTCAGACTCATATTTATTGCACATCTAACCGCTCACATTTTATGATATGGGCATATGGTAAATGGCAGGACTGGGGACCTGCCAAGCGCCATCAAGTAACTGTTTAACAGTTAATAAATGGATAACTAGAAACAGGGAAGGAGAATGTAGTACACTATCTAAGAAGGAGAAACCACCTGTACAATTTCTACCATCTATTGACCTTTTTAATGAAATGTAATAATATATTAAATTAACATCTTGTGATGAATAAAACAAAAAAGTTACATATGCAATCGAAATTAGAATTGAGAGATCAGAAAATACTTCTAAAACAGAGATGTTGACTATCACAGTTGAGGTAGTGTTAAGACTTTTAGACAGTCACTGGACACCTCCAATCAATCCAAGAAGAACTGGATAGTGATAATTCTTCTCAGGAGATGCCCGTTACAAATCAAGATCCCAATATCTGATTAGGCGCTTCACTGTATTTAGACCTCTGAATTCTACTTGAATGTGTCTTAATTAGCTGAATGTATCTTGGATTACTCTATATAGGTATAGGATGGATTGTAAATGATACTGAAATTCATTTTAATAAAATCATTCTTCTATTCACATCCTACTGTTCTCCTTCCTTAATACTGGTAAAGGTTACCAGAATCATCTTCTTCTCAATTTCCTGTCAGGTAGCTGTTGAATATATCGCGAGAAAACTCAAAATTTCTTTATTAATTTATTCTTTGAAAATTCATTCAAGAATGCTTACGAATCTATATTCTATTCCTTGATCTCCTTTTTAACTCGTCAATTCTGATCTGTTTACTAGTTTAAATTTCATCCGTTTTATTTCAATTTATTTGATATATAAATATAAATTAAATGTTGAGATAACAAACGATTGGAATTCTTTAATTTAATATTCATGGTCGTTACCTCCTTTACTGAATTTATAATCCATTTGTAACATGTATCCGTTTGACTCAATACAAGAAGTTAATATCGTCATTTATCTCCATGATCTATCCAATTAAATCAGAAATTAAATTGGAGATTGTCATAGTCATTGATTCATTTGCTATAGAAACAATGAGAAAGTTTTATATGCACCATAGTGCATAGGATTTTTTATGCACTGCGGATTTTTTCGGAGATATTTTTATAAATTCACAAATCTAATTTAACCAATTTAATCTACATATTGAAATCTCATAGCAAAACGAATTTTATAATTTTTTAGATTTTATTACTATTTTTTAAAATTTTTTAAAACCTGCCATTTTTTGAAAACAAACTACTATTTACAACGTTCCAAAAATGGCAAAGTTTTATAAAATTCGAAAAAAAATAATAAAATTTGGTTTGCTATGAGATTTCAATATGTAGATTAGATTGGTTAAATTAGATTTGTCAATTTACAAAAATACTCTCGAAAAAGTTCACAATGCATAGAAAGGTCTATGCACTATGGCGCATATTAAACTTTCTCATAAACAATAGTCCGTTTCATTAGAAAAAACATTGTGGAAAACAAATTAAACAATACTATTTCCATCAAATTCTATTCGAATTGCGTCCCTAGTATTATTCTGAATCATATTCTCAAATAGTTAAATACATATTTCGCTGGATATTTTTGGAGGTCTTCATCAGTAACTTCCATGGTCGTACTCTAAGATGCGACGGTACCCTAGATTATCTTGGTTGATGTTCTTGTCGTACATTGAGACATAATAAGCTTAAGGACAGCGCTTAGCGCAATATGGGTAAATCTATTCCTTTTATTTCTTTTATATTTTATTATTATCCGATTTGTTGTTCAATTTGCACGAACAGTAGCAACAGTAGCGGCAGCTGGTTCCTTTGCTCCAAATAATATATTTCCTTTACAACATACCTAAAACAAACATAAAACCAATGCAATTAACCGGTCAATTAGTTAAGACCAAATTAGCATATTATCGATGAACAATTAACATAACCAAATTAGCATATTCTAATCTTTTTGTTTATGCTTCTAGTCCTGTATTTATCTTTGGAGCTGATAACTACAATCAAACTTTAAGGCAATCAAACAATCAATGGACTAAAGTAGAAATGATGCATTGTCAAAAATGAAAAACGTCATTAATTAGGGTGTTGGAAGTCATTTGGACCACTTTTTACCGACGCACGTTTTCCGCGTGCTACGGAAGTTGAACGCGGTGCGAAAGTTGAACGCTACCGAATCACAGGCGACGCTGGGGAGTAAATAAATTTGCAAGACAGCAATAATATAATTACATGAGGGAGTATATATTTATTTAGAAAACATGCTGAATTTTAAAAATAATTAAATCAATGGGGCATTAATTAGTGCACTCTATTTTATTTTTAAATATATTTACACATTGAATGAGGGGAGTATCTATTTCTCAATGATCTCAATGAGTGATTAAAACAATTCGTTGAAATATAAAAGGAATTGTCCCTAATTTTTAGTAATTCTTTTTAAATCGGGTAACTCCCAAATATTATTTTTCTTCATTGAAATATAAATATAAAAGGAATAAAAGAAATATATCCCTAATTTTTAGTAATTTTTAGAAATAAAAAGAATAGTCCCTAGTAATTGCGCTGAAATCATAATATAATAATAATAAATTTATAAAACAAAATAAAATTCAGAGGGTTAAGTTTGTTCATAAAATTTTAAAAATTACTTTTTTTGTTTCTAAATTATTACTAAAATTAATGATATGAGTAAATATTTCTAATTAATGCAATTAAATGCGTATTTTAGCTGAATTTAAATATCTGAGGGATATATCTTTTAATAAAGGAAATTAGAAGGCACATATTCTGACTTGTTTACTTTTTTATTGTTTTAATTAATTTAATCTTAATATATTATGTTGTTATCGTGTCTATGGTCATGATTCGCCACCGTATAAAAGAGTATCTTATCAAATACGGTAATTGTGTGTGTGTGTGTGTTTTTTTTTTTTCTTTTTGGCAAGTGTCAAATTTGTTTGCAGTATGTCATAATTTCCAAAAATCAGCGATCCAACACGTAGCGGATAGTCCCCCTCGGAAAGTGCTTTGGACACGCGATTTTTGACTGGGCATTCTCCTCATCTTTTTTTGACACATTTGCCCCTTGTAAAATAAAGCAAATGGCTATTTCCTCCTACAATGATATCTTTCTTTTATTAAATTCTCTCTTACCTTCGCTGAATTAATTATTTAGGTTAATTTCTTAGCCGCCACTTTGAAGATCTAATTTTCAACCGACAAATTCATTTGGTCTTCATTCTTAATCGCCATTGTTGAAATTTAAGTACTTTATTTTATTTTATTTTATTCTCAAATTTATTGTCAATTTCAATGTTTGAAGGTCGGAAATTAAATTATTTTCTTACAAACCCGAGAGTTCTATCTGATGCATCATGAAAAAATGACAAACAATTTTTAATTATATAAATTGATGCTTTCTACACTAAATTGTTGCTAGATCCTTACAAACGTGAGAGTTCATACACAATATTTCTAGATTTTTGCTGCTGCATAAATAAATAAGCTGAGATATATATCGTTTATTTAGCGCATTAATCCAATATTGACACATCACATAATATTTCAGTATATGTACACTCTATAGTCATTTCTTGATAATGTTTCAGTATTTTTACACTTTTCAATATCTGTACACTCTACACGATACATAAATATGTCAACGCTAAATAAAAATCAAGAATGAAAATACATTATACACTTTTCTAAAATTGATAGATTTCTCAACTTTTTTTTTTTTTCCTTACAATAGATCTTCTGAAATTTTTCTTACAACCACATCTTCTAAAACTTCCACATACAAGTACTTTTTTACATACAACGACACCTCTAGTTCTGACATCGAAGTCAGAAGAGGAAGACATGGTGCCAAGCAAGGATGAATACACAAATTGGCAAGGTCGATGTGAGAGGAAGCGATACAAAATCGTGAGGGCAACATGGTTTGGTTATTTTCATGTTGATCGTCGGGGTTTAATGGGGCGGGTTGAGCGGCATCGACCATGGTGGAGTCACGGAGCGGAGGTGCTCATGGCTGACGAAAAACAAGGGGCCGTTCAAGGGGTCATGATCCGGACAACATTAAAATTGATCTGAACAACTTAATTTTTTATAAATGATGGCGCCCTTCATATCAAATAACTTCATCTCCATTCTTTCTTTGAACAACCTTTTCTTCAGTTTTTTTTTTTTAAAAAAAATCATTTTAGATCCTAAAACCTCAAGCACAGAGCCATCACTTTCACTGTGCCAAAAAGAACACACAAGTAATTGAACGCTCTTATTTATCATAAAAAATCTAAAAATATACAAAATTTGGTTCAAAAATCAAAACAACAATACAAGATATATTGCAAAATTAAGTAATTATTAATTGTGGCATAGGAATTTCTTAATCGATGGAAGCTTCTCTTGATGAGCAAAGTAGAAATCAAAACAAAAGCAATAAAAATTTTAAAACAACAACTATACGGTTGTGCTCTCTTAGGCTTAGCACAAAACAGAGAAATGTGGTTAAGGAAAGTTTTTAGAGTATATTTAGAAAATAAATATTATATTTCTTAATTGACATGAAGGGTATTTTTGACATAAGACATCATAAATGCTGTTCGTGGCCTAAATTCGTTGTTGTGCGGATCACTTCCCCCGTTCAAGCCTTCCGAGTTCTGCCATCTCCAGATATAGCAAAAAATGGATCCACATCCTCAGCAGCTGAGTTTTGGCTGCTCTAAGTAGCCAAAATTTGTTTTTTTTTAATATTTTAATATTTTAAAATTCAAATATTGAATCCAAACCGTTGATCTTGTTCAATTTTACGGGCGATGCATTTTCATGTAAGTTTTTTGAAATTTAGAGTTGATTTGATACTAGATCAAGTGGTCAACAAATGAATGAATCTGGTTAACTATCACTGATTAATTGTAATACGTTCATAATTTGATCACTTAATCAAGTATCAAATCGACTCCAAATTTTATAAAACTTATATGAAAACGCATCGCCTGTAAAATTGAACAAGATCAACGGTTTGGATTCAACATTTGAATTTTAAAATGTTGAAATATAAAAAAAAATAAATTTTGGACTGCTGAGGATGTGGATCCAGCAAAAAATAGTTCATGTTAGCAAATTAGCAAGAGAAGAGAGATGAAGAGCCAGGTTTTTCTATCTAGCTTAGAACAGCAGTGAAGAAGAGGAGAGATTGGGACAGAAAGAGGCCGATAAAGTGGGTTCTGGAGGTTTCCAAATAGAACCGAGGGCAAATGTGTCAAAAAAAATGAGGAGAATGCTCCCAGTCAAAAATTGCGTGTCCAAAGCACTCCCCGTCCCCCTCTTACGCCTCTCTAAAAAAAAAAAAAAAAAAAACCCAGTTTTGCGAACCCTAACCCCGGCCCCTCCTCGTCCGCCTCCGTCTTTCTCCCCGCGACATGTCTTCCCGCAAGAGAAAGAGGGAGACTAAACCCCCTCCAGTACCAGTACCAGTACCTCCTCGACCGGATGGGCCGGACTTGATCAGCCAACTCCCCGACTGCATCCTCCACTCCATTCTCTCCCTTCTCCCAATCATGAACGCCGTTCGCACCAGCGTCCTCTCCTCTCGCTGGCGCCACCTCTGGAAAGATGCCCCACTGCGCCTTAACGACTATTTCTTCAACCTCGACACTCGGCCCCCCCATGATCGCTACCTCGTGCCTGATCCCGTGCGTAATCCATGGTTTAACTGGTTGCGGTGGGCCGTCTTCAGCATTGTCAATTTACACCATGGACCGATTGAAATCCTCCACCTCTCACTCTTCACCCCTGCAACAATGGATTTCTTTGTGAAAAAAGCCGTCCAAACAGGCATCCTACAACTAAAGCTCGTTCCTTTTGACTTTGGTCGCCACACCTATGAGCTGCCTCTTTCCCTTCTAGGCAGCAACACACTGCATCAATTGTCTCTCCGAAGGTGTAGATTTCCCCAGGCATTGCTCCCGTCGATATTTCCCAATCTCAGGGAACTGAGGCTGGATAGTGTGCCGCTGCCCCATGATTTGCTGTCAAAGTGCGGGTCTCTTGAGACCTTGCTGATATCCACTTATTATGAGGGACCATCTATCAGCATTAGTTCGCAAAGCCTCCGCAAGCTTGTTTTTCATTTGGCTAGTTCACGGACAGAGTTAATCATTAAAGATGCACCTAATCTTGAATCACTCATGCTAGCGGACAAAGCCACAATTAGGAACAAGGTGAAGGTCCTAGATGCACCAAAGCTCCAACGGCTTGGTTTCATAAATGCAAATGTTCGTGCAATTCAACTAGGCAATACTCTTATCGAACGACATAAGGTGCATCTTTTTTGCTTGGTTTCTGAAAAAAAAATTTCTCGTGTTTTTTTTACGTACATTGCATAGAATCAGTGATGAGATGACCTGTGTTAGCTACTTAGTTTACAGTAACTCTATCAATTTTTTTATCAATACTTGATGAATTTTATGTGGGTAATATCTTTCCTTGTTACTTGTCAATGTATAATTGTCTTTTGGTGTAAAATGGGTCATTTTATTTAATTGATAATTGATACTTTTGTTGCTGCTAGGAATCACTAAGAAGTTTACCACCAACCTTTCTAGTTAATGTAACACCTTGTCGGATGAACCTGCTATCTTCAGTGAAAACGCTAGCAATTAAAATGGAGCAGTATTTCGAGGAGTCTATACCGAGCATATTGAAATGTTTTCCTTGCCTCGAAAATTTGGATATTATGGTACTACTTACACAATCTTCCATGAATAATGTTATTTTTTCCATCGACACTTTCCAACTTAGGTGAGATAATTAAGCGTTCTTAACCTTCAAAATTCAAAATACTTTATCCACAATGAACATTTGCTTTTCTACAACAAATATTACTAGGACATTAATTACTATTTTTGTATACAATATAAACAAATGGATTTTATTTTGACAACATAATTTCTCAGTTATGATATAGACTAATCCAAAAGGTCCAATGGAATAATGTCACAAGATAAGTGTTTAATTTTGGCATGTTGAATTCAAAAAATACAATTTAAGTTTATTAGATTAGATGGTATGTGTTTTCTATAAAATTTGTGGGTATGCAAAGAAATGATATGACATATTTCCATTTTTCTTATTTCAGAAATATGAGGGAAACGGCGATGAATGCTGTTTGAATGAGGGCATGTGGGAAGAGCAATGGGAAGAGCAAGGTTCACTCAGTTTCCTAGATCATCTGAAAACAGTTATCGTGAAGGGCTTTTGGGGTGATCAATGCGATGTGGAGCTTCTCAGATACTTAGTTGTTCATGGAAAGGTGCTTAGAACGATCACTCTTCTATGTCCTAAGCACATCACTAAGAAATTTGTGGACATTAAGAAAAGACAAATTTGTATTGAGAATAGAGCGTCATCAAATTTGGCGCTGGTTTTCTTCAGAGACACTAAAGAAAACGTTCATTTTTCCCTGTGGAATGATATGATATATTATTAATGTCAGATTTCAGTTTTTGTAATTTTGCGTCAGTATTGTGTTTTTGTTTTACTCTTTTATTTTTTGTAAATTAAGTTTGCAAGTTCATGTCAGACCATAGCTTTATAATTTCCAATGAAAAGAAAAATACATTAATTTCTAAAGTGATGAAGTTTATTCACAAGTTCATATTCAAAGTAGCTAGCATAGGCTGATAAAGTAGATAAAAGGATATTTTGCAAGGTTATCGACACTTGTAGGGGAATGTCCCAAACTCTGTTTGTTATAATTGAGTGCTCTGTTTATCAGATTCTTTAGATTTATCATTTATCTGATTTGAGCACCCTTACTGCGCTATTAATTTGTTTTGTCGTCGTAGTCTGTATTGCAGAGCTGCTCCCTCTGGTTACGCATCACCATTATGTAACCCGTCTCTCTGGATTCGCCTGTTCTCAACTTTCTATTTGTTCCACGTTAATGCAACATTCCTTAAGTTATAACTAGTTACCTAATTGTGCAGCTTTGCCACGACTAGCGACCATGTTTAACCAATCTTTAGCGTGTGTACTCGTTATAAGAATTTGTGTTTAAGCGATGTCCAAAAATTTTGCTTCGGGTCACAATCTTATAGTTTTGATCTTGTTCTAACTGGGCCGCATAAATAGAACTTTGAAGAATGAGAATGAATGAACGTTAATTATTAGCGACACATCTCTTGCAGAATAGAACTATAATATCATAGTTACAAAGAATGACAATTTCATAAATATCCAAACCATATGCAAAAGAAATAAAAGAAAAAATTCACCTAACAAACCCTTGGATATGCAAAATAACTAAAAGAAGAGATATACCTAACAAATCCTTGAATTTTGGAGCTTTTTGCAAATTAATTCTTTCGAACTCAAATATGAACCAGTACCACAGAAAAATCGAACAATTACAGGCACTTGTTCTGTATAATAATTAATCGTCCATTCATCAATGTATAGTCCTGGAAAAAAAAAAAAATCCAACATATAACTTTATCAGCTCATTTGAATAAAAAGGATCCACGTCAACCCATTGTCGCTTAGGAAGACAGTACCAGAATTCTGACCTTCATTCAAAGTTAGTCTGCTTTCAACAGTGTTTCAACATGTGCATACAACATCCACTGTAATTATTGCATTGATAAGAAGTTAGTCTATTTTCAAGCTAGCAATTATTGCACTAATAACTATATATACTAACTGAATTTCCATACTAAGTGGATAATTTTATGAAGTACTGTTTGGCACTTTCCAATGGTATGCGTAAGAGAGGAGATTTACCTTGAGATATTCAGTAAATTTTGTCAACTTGTGGTCCAAATTGAGTACTTAGACCAGGCTCAGGCACTCTCAATGTCTATGCACTTCTGCCTGTCCTCTTGAATTCGTCAAAATGTTAGCAAAAATTGAGTATTTGAGTTCATATGAAATTATACAAAGATATAATCATTATGGTTGAAAGGAAGCACCGTTCCAGTCAGACAATATCAAAATGCATATGAGTAGA
Source organism: Rhynchospora breviuscula (assembly GCA_027562975.1). NCBI lineage: Eukaryota > Viridiplantae > Streptophyta > Magnoliopsida > Poales > Cyperaceae > Rhynchospora > Rhynchospora breviuscula. The sequence continues at coordinate 56,236,773 of CM050402.1, forward strand.
AATCAAGGAAATCAGTATCTGCTGACCTGTTTAATTACAAAATATATATGTATATATAAGCAATTTTTTTTAATAGATATATTTCCAAACAATTGCATGTAGAACACGCTAATCTTAAGAAGACAATGAGGAGAAAAATGGCAATCTAATATTATAAAAACCTAGAAAGGAATCGAAAAATATGTTTACTAATTGCTATATAACAAACAGAACTAACATATCAACGCATGGGCATATTTACAGATTTGGTGGTTCAGTTATTGCATTCAATAATCAGGATATAATACATGAAAGCATGTGTCCATCAGAAAAAGAAATTATATACAACAATGAACATATATGAAAGCAATTAAGTATTCACATTTAAGTCACATATTGTTACACATTTCACTTCCAAATATAAAAAACATCTGAACAGACCAGATGATACCACTAAAATATAACACAATCATAACTGACCTTGAAAGTAGAACGAAGGGTAAAATGGTAATCGGAGATTGCTTCAGATTTGATGAAAATAACATAAACTTCGAACAACCTGAAATACCCTGGCCAGAAACGAATAAAGATATGATCAATATTAAAAAAAAATGGAATAAAATAATAATTAATAGAAATAATTAGATATATGCCACTATGAAAAATTGATAATTAGAGATATGCCACTCTTAAATTGTAAATTAGATTTATGCCACCATAAAATGGTTAAAATTAGTTTTATGCCATTATTTTTAGACAAAATTAGAGATATGCCACTCAAATTAGAGAAATGCCACTCTAACTTTTTAAAAATGCCCAAAATACCCTCTCATTAAGAAGTGAAAAAGAAATTTATTGGCATGAATTAAATTTTAAATTTAAAAAATTGAAATTTCAGATTTGCAAATTTTATATTTTCGAATTTTGAATTTTAAAAATTTAAAAATTTTGAACTTTCAAATTCAAAATTTTCAAAATATTCAAATTTTCAAATTTAAATTTTAGAATTTTAAAATTTGAAATTTTGAATTTAACATTTTAAAATTTCAACTTTTGAGATTTTAAAATCTGAAATTTGAAATTTTATTTCTTTTGTTGATGGCGTTAAATCACTTATTTACTTGGTATATTTCTAATTTTATTATTTTATAATGACATATTTAAAAGGATATAATGGTCAAATTAATTATCCAGTGGCATAAATCTAATTTTATCATTTAGTGATGGCATAAAAATAATTTGTCATTTAGTGATGGCATTTCTCTAATTTATAATTTTTATAGTGGCATAAACCTAATTAACCCTTAATTAATATTAACGAAAAAACTTTATTTGGAAAGTTGCAAAACTTTGATGCTGCATGACTATTGGGCTTCAATCAGGAGCCAAACAGATTCCATTTGTGCTAGTGGAAGAAGAGATGTTTATCCATGTCCTCCTTTTTCATATTTGTTGTTCTTACCCCAGCACAAAACTACTGCCTGCCGAGTCACCTGGCAGCCAGCATCGCTCAATTGCTGTGAGAGCTGGCCAAGTTGTGCAAGGTTGAACTTGGGAGGTTCCGAGATAGAAGATGTCATTGTCGTCAACATTGTCGATACAGTACCTTTGCTTGTCTTGTTTCGATGAGGTCGGAGGTGAGGATAAAGCACCCAACAACGGTCTCTACTGTGGCCTTCCCTCACACAGTTATCACAGTGTGTGAGCGAACTGTTACATCGGCCTCTCCTCTTGCCATGGGTGCCGGTAAAGCTTGCTGTGTTTGCATCATGGTAAGTCAATGAAGTTGCAGTATGGATTTGTTTACTGAGCTCCTTGTTAATCTCTTCACTGGTCGACATGTCTGGCCAGTGGCTTAAAACAATAAAAATGCAAAGAATGTAATTAGTGGATTTCTTCCCTTTATTGTATCATGATTTAAGCATAATTGCTTAATATTTTTTGTCAAAATAGAAAACAGAAGCTTACCTGTCAATCACCATGTCAAGAACAGCTCCCAAGTCTGGACTCGGTGTTGATTTCCATTTGTGGCGACACACTCATCGTGTCGAGTTGTATTTTGACCTATACTTTGTCGGGAATTGGCGAGTTAATTCGATGGTCATGCAAACTGCATCATGCTTATTGGCAACATTTATTGGATAATAATACATATACAGATCGTATTTCTTTTTTTTTTTTTTTTGAGGATATTTTTCAGAACAATAATACTCTTTACAAAGAGTGGCAGCTGCAAGCTGCTGGAGGAAGGGAGTGTTTACGTCATTGCGAGTTTTACCCGTTATATCAATATTTGTGCTGAGATCGAATCTAGCGGTCATAAATGAGTTGTATTATTCCATGAATATCCGGCATGGCGGAAAGGGTTAGTTCAGTCATATCTAATCTAGCATCTAACATCTAACATCTAATCTAGCATATTAATGCACAATTTATTTATTAGACTAAGACATTATTATTTATAAGACTATATCATATATAAAATTTTTTGTATTCCAAATATTTTTTAATTTGATTTCAAAATCTTGGTCAAAATTATTGATTTAGAACGTTTTCAAACAATTGGAATTGTAAATAAGGCTGGCCTCCAAGAGGTCAAGGGTTCAAGCACTACATGCATCTTTAATTTCAGAAAAAAATTTGATGGCAAAGACCTCCCTCTTTTTTCAAAAAAAAAAAAAAAATTGGAATTGTAAATATATCACTTTACATGGGTAAGTGCAAGAAGGCGATGAGAGAGCTATGCCTTTTATACATACAATAATATACATTTTATAAAGAAAGGAATGTGTCCAAACAAAAAATCATTAATTTTTTGAAAAAAATAAGTTAAATTTTCAAATGTTAACATCTCATTCTAGTAGAAATTAATACCATAGTAAATAGAATGAAATAATGATAAAAAAGATACTATTAAATAAATTATATAATAATGAATCTAATTTTAAAGTAGGAAACATAAGATTTATAAGAAATATGGGTTTTAAAACTTATAATTTTATACACACATGAATGTATAATATAAATCAAGAGTTCCCAACTTTATATATGTTCTAGAGTATTCACACGCTAAAAAAAAATTAATGCAATTATCTTTTTATTCTATGAAAATCTCATAATAATATTGAAAAAAAAAACAGACATGTTTTGCATAGTTTTATAGTATCCCGTATATAATTAAAATAATTAATATCTCTAAAAAAATATCAATATAGTGAAACTGGTTGAAGATCTCTAAGAAGAGAAGAAATTGCAAAGGATGATGTGCCGCTGCCCGATGATTTGGTGTCAAATTGCGCGTCTCTTGAGACCTTGCTGATCGCCACTTCTTATGAGGGACCACCTGTCGGCATTAGTTCCCCAAGCCTCCGCAAGCTTGTTTTTGATGTGGATTGTTCATGGACAGAGTTAATCATTAAATATGCACCTAATCTTGAATCACTCATGTTAGGGGAGGAAGCTACATGTTTTTGCAAGCTGAAGGTCCTAGATGCACCAAAGCTCCGACTGCTTGGTTTCCTGAATGCAAACTCTTCTGCCCTCCAACTAGGTGGAACTCTTATTGAACGGCATAAGGTACAGTTTTTTGCTTAATTTGGAACAGATCGACTTGATGAGCTCTTGAAAATCTGAAATATATGTTAAAACGGGTTCGTGTTAGCATTTTGTAGAATCGGTATGGGAGATTCCATTTGGAAAATATCTTTTCTTGTTAGTTGTCAATGTGTGATTGTCTTTTTGTGTTAAATGTGTTATTTTATCTAATTGATACTTTTGTTGCTGATAGGAGCCGTCCATAACCTTTCCACCAACCTTTCAAGTTACTGCAACCCCTTGTCACATGAACATGCTATCTTCTGTGAAGACGCTAGCTATCAAAATGAAGGGCTATTTCGAGCAAACTATACCACATTTATTGAGATGTTTTCCTTATCTCGAAAATTTGGATATTATGGTAACTACTCTCATTATTTTCCACCAATAATGTTATTTTTTCATTAACAATTCCAAATTAGGTGAGTTAAGTATTCTAAAACTTACAAAATTACTCTATTTACAATGATCATTTGCTTTTCTTCAAACAATACTGCTACGACAGTACATAAGATCAATATGAATTAACAAAATATTAATTATATACTGATTTTTGTCTTAATAGATTCAAGAAACTTATATTTTTGGTAACTTGACTATACTGTTAGTTCTAAAGCTTGGGTGTCTCAAGAGGGAAGTAATAGCTACTACAAAATGGTTCATGTGTGGTAATTTTCACACAAAGTTCATTACAGGCTAGATTTCATCAGTTGCAGTCCATCCAATTTGATTTTGTCCAAATATGTTTACATTGTTTATTTAAAGCCATGGTTTATCATATATAGATCTATAGTTCAAGTAGATAATCACCTTAAGAGTTGAGATCTTCTCTCATGCTGCAAAATTTCGCAGTGCACCCTGCTATTGCTATCCTTCTTTCTAATTTTCACCACCACTGAAATTGACAACTGCAAGGGCACTGCACGTGTTTCTGCATTGGAGAAGATAACAACTTCTGTAGTTAGATTGTTTGCTTATTTGACAATTAATTTGCATTGTTTTATTCAATGTAACCAAGTGACTTTTATTTTTGATAACATGGTTTTTCAGCTATGATATAGACTGATCAAATAAGGCAATGGACTACTGGCATTTAAAGCATGAGTTTGATTTTAATGACCTTACTGCACGATTAGTGTTTGAAGCAAATTTTAAGTCTTAGGTGGTATGTGTTTATTTTAGAATTTTTGGGTACTGCATGAAAATTGATATGACATTTTTCTACTTTTCTCGTTTCAGAAATACAAGAGAAACTGTGATAGAAGTTATTTGACCAAGGGCATGTGGGAAGAGCAAGGTTCACTATGTTTTCTAGACCATCTGAAAACAGTTACTGTGAAGGCCTTTTCTGGTGATCAATGCGATGTGGAGCTTCTAAGGTATTTAGTTGTTCATGGGAAGGTGCTTCAGAAGATCACTCTTCTTTGTTCCAAGCACATCAGTAAGAAATTTGTGGAAACTAAAAAGCGACAAGTTCGTATTGAGATGAGAGCATCGTCAGATTTGGCGTTGGTTTTCTTGAGAGACAGTAAAAGAAACATTCATTTTTCCGTGTGGAATGACCTGATATTGTATGAATAGAATTGATTGGAAATGATTTCGAATTGAAATTTGGTGATCGGAATCTACATACAAAGAATTGATGGGAATTGCAATTCGTTGATCAAAAGCATATGGAAATGATTTCACCGCTTGAGATTTGACCAATTTGCTCTCATCATTCTTTCTATGAATAAGCTACTGTTTACGTTGAATAATCATAAGACAAAATAAGTAAAATAATAGAGAAATTAACTCTAATTTTATAAGGTCGGACTGATAGTCTGACACGGACTTAGTTTATCTCCTGTTCCTGCCTATTGCGCTTGATACAAAGTATAATCAGTACAAATGTACAATATTGCCTCCTAAAAGTCTATTTACACTAACAACGATCAGAAATCAATATCATTTCTTAATCGATAACATTCTTAAAGTATCTAAATGATTAGTAATTACCAATTTACCATAAAGTAAGTTAGTATCTTAATGGTAAGTAACTACCATCGGTACCAATCTTACATCTAGCATGAATAACATCACAACGTCATATTAAACTACAATAAGAATGAAAACAGAAAATTGAACTTGAAAGCAACTAAATAGAACAAAAATACCTTTGCAGTTGGCTTCTACTTTGTAAGACAGGCTTAAAATTAAAAGCCATCAAGTCTGGCAACATCCAAGGACCAAAACAGCAAATTGAACTTGAAAGCAACTAAATAGAACAAAAATTCCTTTACAGTTGGCTTCTACTTTGTAAGACAGGCTTAAAATTAAAAGAGAACTTCAACAAAAAACTTTAAAATGATCATCCACATATCTCAATTACCACGTCTCCTCAAGAAAGATTTTAAAGTGTACATCTATATTCATGCCAAGCCAAATTATACAGGTTGTCCCCTTCTATTTTACCATAATAACATAAAACAAGAGCCCTTATATGTAGAACTTTCGTGAGGTCAACCCAATAATTTAAGCAAGAGAATAATTAAAAATCACACATCCTATAGACTGGAATTCTGGGATGTTCGAAGCATGAACATTTTTCAAAGCATGGTCTTGTCAATAATTCGCTTTCGCTTGCGAAATATATACTAATTAAAAAGAAAAATACATATTTGTATACTAGAAAAACCCTGCGATTTGGAATTTCAAAGTTACTCCTTCAATTCAATTGTTCTGTTACTTTTGGTTTCACAATCGCCTTTTGACCCAGGATTGACTACACAGATGGAACTACATCAACACTGTTGGCTGCTCATTATGCACTTCACAGATACTTGAAACGCCAATTCACCTTTTCTTTCATTGCAGGTTTGCTCAAGAGATATGGCAACAGCTCCACAGAAAGAGACTGATGCCTTTACGAGTGACTCTGGAAGATTGCTGCTCCACCTTTAGCATACACTTCAATCTTTGACAACTTGTGGCGCACGGTGTCTATGGAAAGAAAGAAATGCTCGGCTATTTAGAAACAACACTCGCTCATCACAGTCGATTCTACATGAGATCATCAGTTGCGCGAAGGATTGCTTCAGATTTTGTTAATTTTAATATGTTTTTATTTTTATTTTCCTTAACTAGATAGCTGCTATCTAGTATTTCTAAAAAAAAAAACTCTTCTCACCGGTTCTCTTACACGTGGGAAGGTAAAATTAAGCGGAACTTCTGCTACATTGAAAAACCATGATCTGATTTTGAACCACATGAAGTGGAGAAGGAATGGCATCGTTATTCTAATTATCGGAATGAGAGAGCAACAGATCTGGCTTATCGAAAGAGGAAGGGAGGTTAATTCGACCCGACTAGATCTTGCATCTCTCCGCTAAAATGAGATTGTGCCAAACTTCTTGGGTTTTCAATGGATTTCGCAGCCAGTAACGCCCCGAGTTCAGATCTCGTGCCGCGCGGCACCCATGTAGCACACCTCTCGGACCGTTCGATCTAATCTGAATGGCCTCTAGAAAATACCGGATTGTAAGGCCCGAAAAACATTAACCGTCGAGATCAAATCGGACGGTCCGAGAGGTGCGCTACACTGGTGCCGTGCTACATGGGATCCGGGTCCGTAAGGCCCCCGATCAAAATCCCTTTTCTTTCCCTTTTTTTAAAATGGGATTTCATTTCATTTCATTAGAAATATTTTGATCAAAATGAACGGATTTGATATCATTTGATTGGAATTTCTATATAATCAGATCCAACGAAATCCTGAGAAATCAAATGAAATCCAACCTCGTGGGATTGAGGGTTCCAATCAGAGGTATCGGTAAAATAGAATTTTGATTCCGATTCCGTCGTCGCTTCTGACCATTCCGATCAGATCAGTTCCTTAGAAAATCACTAAATTTCGAGTACTGTTGTTTCAATAGTATGTAGATTTATTAGTAATCTGAATCGAACACCTTAACTGCGCTACTAATAGCACAGTTTCTAAGGTCTGTAGATTTATCATTTAGTTGATTTAAGCACCTTAGCTGCACTAGTTTTTTTTGTTGTCCATGTCTAGATTGTAAAGCTGCTTCCTCTGGTTGAGCATCACTATGATGTAACCCGTCTCTCTGGCTTCGCCTGCTTTTGTATAATATTTTTTAATTTTTGAATATTAATTATTTACATTATTCATAAATCTAATATACCTAAATTCTCATAATTAACTGTTGGAACACTATCGATTTTTATTCACACTTCAATTTAAATATTATAGAACGTTCATAGGCACAATAAGTAATGTCATGCTTTCCTAGCTAGGTTGAGAGAGTGCTCTGTGCACTGACCAACCGAAATTCTCTCTTTTGCAAACCATTTTTCTTAATCAGTTTATTTATGTATTTTTTTTCCCTTTTGTTTCTGTTCCCCTAATCAAATGAAGAAATTCAATTTCGCACATCTTTCGGTCAGAGTAATATAATTTGAAGGTTCTTGTATACTAGCGGTTATGACTTATATGATAATTGCATTTAGAAGTTCTCTCATGTAAGAAAAAAGGTTGGGGAGTCGGATTCAATCACATAAAAAAAAATATAATCATGGTGACTTTATTCAATCCAAATCAAGGTTTTAAAATGTGATTTGTGCAGTTTACTGGTTGGGTGGTAATTTAGCATTTATCGGTGATAAAACGGCGATAAAACTGATAAAACGGTCGTGCGGTATGAACAAAAATCTAGATAAAACGGTGATAAAACTGAGTTTTTTAAAAGCTTATCGAAATCGTTTGATGGGTTTTTATAATTGAATAAAGTTCTTTCCATATACTAACCATTAGATTAGACTGAGGTGAAGTGTCTTGGATCAAAAAATTTGCTGTAAATACCGGCACAAATATGGGAGAGTTGGATCAGATGTAATATCTGATTGTATTTTCTGTGACCTTGACAGCTTGCTTTCAAGTTATGTAATTTCTGATTGTTGTCTCTCGATTTTACAATAAAATTTAAGTTTATATTGTTTCTTGTTTTGAAGGTCGGTAAAAATCAACAGATTTTCATTAATAATAAAAAAAAATATTGCAAAGATTCAATAAAAATAGCAAAATACAACAGCCCGTACCCAGAACAAAAAAAAAAAAAAAAAAGCTTAATTGCTGATGATACTCTAATGGATCTTAATACTCGTCTCATGTAAAAAAGCAATAAAAAATATAAATGCAAAAATTTAAAAGAACTAAATCTACAAAAATTTACTATACTGCTTGCTGTCAGACTATACAGAATGGGGATTATCAATAAACTTTTTTTTTTTTTTTTTTGTCTTAGTTGAAACTGGCAGTCATCTTTTCCTTCAATAATGCCTTTTTTTTTTTTTTTGAATCACTCTCAAGAGAGCTGGTAACCTCAAATTACGTCTAGATAGCTTAGCTAACTTTTGAAAATTCTCCCTAATTTTTAGTAATTGAGCTGAAATCATAAATTTATAAAACAATGCAAAATTGCGAGGGTTAAGTTTGTTCATAAAATTTTTAAATTATTTTTTTATTTCTAAATTTTAACTAAAATTAATAATATGAATAAAATATTTCTATTTAATAAAACTAGACGCGTATTTAGCTGAATTTAAATATTTGAGGTATATATCTTTTAATAAAGGAATTAGAAGGCACACATTTTAACTTATTTACTTTTTTATTTTTTAATTAATTAAAATATTCAATATATAATTTTGTTATCGTGTCTATGCTAAATGGTCATGATTCGCCACCGTATAAACTAGTATCTTATCAAATACGGTATTTTTTTCTTTCTTTCTTTGGCAAGTGTCAAATTTATTTGAAGTATGTTATAATTTCTGAATATTCATTACTATCAACAAAAATAATTCCTTGCTCACCCAATTCTTTCTGACCACCTATCGCACCTACGTCGGCGCCCGTCTTTCTCCCCACGACATGTCTTCCCTGTCTTCCCTCAAGAAAAGAAAGAGGGAGACTAATCCCCCTCCAGTACATCGTCAACCGGATGGGCCAGACTTGATTAGCCAACTCCCGGACTGCATGCTCCACTCCATCCTGTCCCTCGTCCCCGTCAAGGACACCGCTCGCACCAGCCTCCTCTCCTCTCGCTGGCTCCACCTCTGGACGGCGGCCCCGCCGCGTCTTGACAATGACTCCTTCAACCCCAACAATCACGACCCTTAAAATTAGTTGTGCTCATTCGGTACGAGTCGTAACACCGATCCTCATGACCATCTAATATGTTTATAATCCAATCCTTGCCAGAATACTCTCTATCATTTCTTATTTCTCTCCATTCCTGTGCGCATCTTATAGTAGCATATTGAGTCCATTGAACCATTGAGAAAAATAAAGTATCCATTTCTTCGTCATTTGATGATTCATCATCAGTGTTTGAGGTTTCATCATCACTTGACATTTCTACAAATTATGGAAAATAAAAAATGAGATAATTAGATAATTTAGAAAAATAAAGTATGCATTTATTTTTGTTTTTTGTAAAAAAGAGTTTGAATTTTCTATGTCAAAAAGAATAGATCCGTTAATTATGTGCCGCCTATGATATTTTTGCTTGTAGAAAAAATAATAAAATGCACCGACATTTAAAATACTTGATTTAAATATAACATAAATTATAAAAATATATAATATTGTGATATGTACATTGACTAGTACATTAAACGGTGGTTATTGTGATATTTTGAAAACTATTCCTACTAAGCAATTTTATTCCTACTCGTTAACAAAGGCACAATAAGTAACCACCGTTCAATGACCGTTAATTATTCCTACTCGTATTCAGTTATATAAGCAATTTTATTTAATATATTACACATTGACTAGTGCCTTTGTTAAAGTGTTTTGCACATTGACAGGTGGCACACAATGAACCCGTACCCCCTGAACCCGTACCAGAATGGTACCGGATTTGGTACCAGAACCGTAACCCCTGCCCCTAGAACCCATACCCCTACCCCTAGAATCCATACCAGAAGGAAAGAAAAACAAAATAATAGGAGATGAGGACTCAAATATGCAGCCGCAATAGTTATTCTAAGAAGAAAGAAGACGGAAGATTTCAAACTGCAGCGCTAATTTTACCCCTAGAACCTATACCAGAATGGTACTAGATTTGGTACCAGAAGGGAATTGAATGAAATAATATGTGATTTGGTACCAGATTTGGTACCAGAAGCACTAATTTTCACTATTCATATCTCATGTCTCCAGAAAATAATAAAATATGTGTGAAATCCTGGCCCTATATCATCTGTCGATTGCTTGCATATTGAGTAACATTGGGACATTGTATAATATGTGTGAAATCCTAGCCCTATAAAACCAGTCTTTCCTTCCTGTTTTATGAAATAATAGTCAAATCCTGGGTTTCATTGTAAAAATGTCTTAAGAATAACATAAACATCTTATATGCAGTAAACATCTGGAAAGAAGGTGAAAAAGCTAAAATAACAAGCAATCGACATATTGAAGCCATGTATAAGCAAGCAATCAGTGTAAAAGCTAAAATAACATTAAACTTCAAATTGAAACCAACAAAACTAACACACAATCATATTAAAACGAAATAAATACCAATGGAAGTTCAAACATATTAAAAACTACAGACTAAAGTTCAGTTCATGCATAACCTAAAAACTACAAGTTATTGAATAGCTAAACCCTAAAGTTCAGCCATAACCTAAACTACAGACTACAAGCTAAAGTTCATGCATAACCTAAAAACTACAAGTTATTCAAAGTTCACATTAATTTAGATTACTAATACATGACATCCATTGGTACAAGCATGTTGCTGACTAATTCATGGATTTGGTGGGCGTGGGTTCAGTCCGAAACCATTGAAATCATCATAGAAATTGTGGTTGAATGGAGGCTGGGGGGTTGCATCAAGAACTAAGTGTAGCCTTGATATGGGACAATCGCATGAGCTGGAGGGTTAGGCTGTGGTGGGACAGCTCCATGGGCTGGAGGGTTTGGCTGTGGTGGGACAGCTCCATGGGGATCTGGATTCATTGCACAATAGTAATCTTGTATAATTTGTTCCTTCCGTGCACGTAGAAAGTATCTTCTGAACAAACGCTTTTCTGATTGTTTTAAACACCAATACCGCAAATGCCCGGCCAATTGAAGTTCATTCATCTTATCAACACACATATCCATTTCATCTACATGACTTGTCTTGGTTTCAACCATATTTTTGGCAGTTCTTAACATCTCTTTAGTAGTTTCATTCATTTCCCTAATCTCCTTTCTTTTTTCAGATATTGTTGCTCGAGCTCTCCTACCGCGATTTGATGGTTCGCCAGAGTCTGTGCTCTTTCTCTTATGCGAACCAGAGCTTTCAGTCGTAGGCAATGAACCTTCAGTGCCTTCACCCCCCGATAACTGCCTAACGTTTGGTTGCTGGACTGATTCATCAACTTCAGTATTTTCACTTCCGACCACACCTTCATCATCTGGTGGATTATCGGAGCTTCCACTTTGGCTGTCCGTGCCACTACCTTCTGTGCCAGTAAAGTCCATATCCCGTTTATCTCCTCGGTATTTTGTTCCTCCCATCAATGCTTCCATTTGGTTATACCAAGGAAATTTCTTGTCCCCCAAATACTGCCAACGCTTCCCTAAAGGCCGGTCATGAAATGAATAATTATTATTGTTAGCATATGAAAACATTAGATTATGGCTAGCAAAGTTTAATATAAAGCATTAGTTGTTTGTAGTAATACCTGAAGTGCCTCTTTTAAAATTTGAGGAGAGGGTGCTTTAACGACACATTCAAGTTCTTTCCATCCCCAACCACTGTTAGGAAGTCTAAGTTTTCAAATTTTTGTGCTAATTAACCATTTAAGAAGCAATCCAAACGACTTAGACCTCGAAGGATCTAGTCCAAGCATTCACACACAAGAGAGAGATGTTAGGAATGCTACCTCTCCTTGTATCGCAACAAGGAGGCTCGAATCCGGCGATGTCGAGGTTGTGCGCACCACCACGCGTGTCTCGGCCTCAAGTCCACCAAGATATTAACCAAAACCTCGATCTATGCTAGTAGATGAGAGGTTAAGCCTAATCCTTTCCTTCCCTTTGCCTTAATTAACTATTTAATTGGATGGAGGCAAGAGGTGCTCAACACATGAGCTTAAGAGAGCAATGGTGGAGAGGAAAAATTCTGAAATTTTTCCTTTAATTTTCGTCCAAAATATTAGGAAGAGAGAAAAAGGCAAGGTGGCTAGGGTTTTGGCTCCTAAAGTGGTCCTTTTATAGACCAACCACTCTCCCAAAAAGTTGTAACTAATTTACAACTATGCCATCACTAGGGCAGCCATAAAATGGGCCTAAATGGGCTCCATCAATTATTTAATTGGTCCTCTAATTCAATTAATTAGTGGCCCAATTAATTGCTCTCAAGTTGGACCTTTAATTTACCATTTAAATATAGGCCCATTAGCTCAAATTAATTACTTTAATTAATTCATGTTGAACAAATTAATTATCAACACTTTGATAATTATTTAAGGATTAGAATATGCATTAATTTATTTCTATATAATCCGTTTGACTTAATTAATTAATTATGACGGTTCGCAACAGTACATAATTAATCAGTCAACATATCATATTGTTGCATTCCTTAATACAACCAAATAAATAATGCACGCATGGTCAAAACCTATTTGTGTGACCCTTTGAGGATTTATGCTCTGTTGGACATGGAAAATAAATCGCTATTTATTTCCAATAATCATAAGCGGTATCTAGCAACACGTTATGATTCCCAATTCACATAAATAGTGTACTGCTACAATATTTTAATCCTGCATAAGAAATAATAGTATTTCCTTGTCTGATTCTTATGTCACATGATATCATCGTATAATCCAAGATAGGAATGTGTCATTCTTGCAGATTATATGTTTCTTGATCTAGAGATGACTGTATCAGTTGCTAGCAAACAATCCATCTCCATAAAGGGGCCCAAACAGATATCATCGCTCACTAAATAAATTAATGAGGGACATACGGTTTTCTTGATGAACAACTTTTCCCCGCACAATTCAAGAGAACATAAATAAAGTCTGTATAGCAGCCCTTATCAGGAATCAACGGTAGACGATATTTATTGAACCTATCCTCATGTGGAAAAGTTGAACCATCTCAAACTTAGAATCAAACTCAAACGAAATAAATAATGACACATAACACAATCCATATATTTATCTCATTGGGTCGTGTCCTGTACTATGTTCTATAACATATACATATGCAATTAAGTTGGCAACTCCTTACCTATGATCTGTAGAACTTAATCATCACTTAATTTACATACTAATCTTATCCGATAATTAATATTCCTTATTAATTATCAAGATTACGGACCTTTTAGATCTATTATTGTCATTTAATTATAAATGAACTACAGAGATCTACAATTCAGATCCTCAACCTGAATGATCTGTCAATTAATAAATCAAGGAATAAATGATCAAATATCATCAATAACATAAACCATAGAAGTAGCCATATAATGATTGGCTTCTAGGACATAACTCTAACAATCTCCCACTTGGCCTAGAGTCAATCAACAGTGACTTCTAACCAGTGCATAGTACTCAATGTAATATCCAAAATATACATGTCTCATACTAAAGCCTCAAATGATAAAAGATACAACTCAAAGCCATTCAGGCATACGCCTAATCCCCATGGATGCAACGTGCAACTCATGTGCGGCTCGAGATAGAGGCTTTGTCAGAGGGTCCGCTGTGTTCGCGGCACCGTCCACCTTCTTGACCTTGATACATCCGTCATTCACAAACTGACGGATAAGATGGAATCGTCGTAGAATGTGCTTGGTCTTCTGGTGAGACCTAGGCTCCTTGGACTGAGCTATGGCTCCTGTGTTGTCGCAGTAGAGATCCACTGGACCAGAGATGCTTGGAACCACCTCCAGCTCGGTCAAGAATTTCTTAATCCAAACTCCTTCTTTCGCCGCTTCACCAGCCGCTAAGTATTCTGCTTCGGTGACGGAATCAGCCGTGGTATCATGTTTAGAACTCTTCCAACTCACGGCTCCACCATTGAGCAGATATACGAAGCCGGACTGTGACTTCGCATCATCTCGATCGGTTTGGAAACTAGCATCGGTGTAACCACTTACAACGAGCTCTTGGTCTCCACCGTACACGAGAATGCTATCCTTTGTTCTATTGAGATATTTGAGGATATTCTTGACTGCGGTCCAATGTGCCATACCAGGGTTAGCTTGGTATCGACTAGTCACACTAATCGGATGCGTAACATCGGGGCGAGTGCATAGCATGGCATACATGATCGAACCGACTACAGATGGATATTTGAACCGCTTCATGAAATCCCTATCTGTATCAGTCATTGGACATTGAGACTTGCTCAAGAATATGCCATGTGACATAGGCAAGTAACCCTTCTTGGAACTAGCCATTTTGTGTTTTTCCAATACTTTGTCAATATATGCATCTTGGCTCAAGCCTAACAACCTTCTTGATCTATCTCGATAGATCTTGATTCCTAGGATGTAGGCGGCTTCGCCCAAGTCTTTCATTGAGAACACTTTCTTCAATGAATCCTTGACTGCATTCAATTCGGGGATATCATTCCCGATCAAGAGTATATCATCAATATATAGAACGAGAAACACAACCACGCTCCCACTAATTCTCTTGTAAACACAAGGTTCCTTCTCGCTTTGAATGAAGTTCAACTTCTTGACCTCTTCATCAAAACGCTTGTTCCAACTCCTCGATGCTTGCTTCAATCCATAAATGGACCTTTGAAGCTTGCACACCTTGTTAGCATTCTTTGGATCCACAAAACACTCGGGTTGTGTCATATACACATCCTCTTCCAAGTTGCCATTTAAGAAGGCGGTTTTGACATCCATTTGCCATATCTCATAGTCATAATATGCGACAATCGCTAACAAGATCCGAATTGACTTGAACATGACGACATGCGAGAAAGTTTCTTCATAGTCAATACCATAAACTTGCTTGTAACCTTTCGCAACTAGTCGTGCTTTGTAAATGCTCAAGTTGCCATCCATGTCGACCTTTCTCTTAAAGATCCACTTGTTCTCAACGGGTTTTACTCCGTCAGGAATGTCAACCAAGGTCCATACCTTGTTTTCATACATGGATTGCATTTCGGATTCCATGGCCTTAAGCCATTCCTTGGAGTCGGGTTTATCTTTCATGTCCTTTATGGTCAAGGGTTCGTCATTCGCAATGACGAGAACATCGTGCAAACCCAAGTACCTTTCGGGTGGGTGACTTTCCCTCGTTGACCTTCGTAGGATCGGTGCTTGGGGTTGAGGCTCTTGAACTTGTTCCACAACGGCTTGTGGACTTGGTTCTTGGTCCTCGAAAGTTTGAGTGTCTTGAACACTATCGACTCGCGATATGTTCGAGTCCTCATTTGAGGGAGCGTACTCTTGAATTTCTTCCATAATGGCTTGTGGAACGGGTTCGGCTACAACCTCGTTTGGCACCATATTGGGAATCGCTAGATTACCTATTTGAGGCACATCTTGCGGTGGTTCATGAATTTCTTCAATGACCACATTACTCCCACTACTTTTTCTTGAGAGAAACTCCTTCTCTAAGAACACACCATAACGAGCAACAACTATCTTGTTCTCGTTGCGGTTGTAGAAGTAGTAACCATTAGTTTCCTTTGGGTATCCCACGAAATGACACTTGTCCGATTTGGGTCCAAGCTTATCGCTCATTAGCCTTTTCACATAAGCTTCACAACCCCAAATCTTGAGAAACGACATGCTTGGTTTCCTACCAAACCAAAGCTCATAAGGCGTCTTCTCAACGGACTTTGATGGAATACGGTTTAATGTAAAAGCTGCGGTTTCTATTGTAAAACCCCAAAACGATTTGGGCAAGTCGGCTTAGCTCATCATCGATCGAACCATGTCTAGCAAAGTTCGATTCCTCCTTTCGGATACACCATTCCATTGTGGTGTTCCCGGTGGAGTGAGTTGTGGAACGATTCCACACTCCTTTAGATAATCACCAAATTCGTGGCTCAAGTACTCTCCACCTCGATCGGAACGCAAGACTTTAATCTTTCGATTGAGTTGGTTCTCAACTTCATTCTTGAACTCCTTGAACTTTTCGAAGGATTCGGACTTGTGCCGCATCAAGTAGATATACCCGTATCTACTATGATCATCGGTGAAAGTGATGAAGTATGAATAACCTCCTCGTGCGCAAATGCTCATAGGTCCACATACATCGGTATGCACGAGGTCTAATAAGCCACTTGCCCTTGTACCTTTATTGGTAAAAGGCGTTTTGGTCATCTTTCCCATCAAACATGATTCGCATGTGTCAATTGGCTCGAAAGCGAATTGATCCAAGAGACCAACTGTTTGTAATCTCTTGATGCGTTTCTCGTTGATATGACCTAAGCGGCAATGCTACATTAGAGTCGTACTTTCATGTGAGATCTTACGTTTTCTACTGTCATGTTCAACACTCAAAACATGTTCGTTAGAATCAAGCACATAAAGACCATTCAATAAAAGCGCAACACAATAACAAACATCATCACGCAACAAAGTACAACTTTTGTTCTTTATTACAACACCAAATCCATCCAAGTCTAAACACGAAATAGAGATGATGTTCCGAGTGATACAAGGAACTACATAAACATCTTTTAGTTCCAAAACTAAACCAGAAGGCAAAGTGAGTTCTACGTTCCCAACGGCCATAGCGGAGACGCACGTGCCGTTACCGACGCGGAGTTGAACTTCGCCTTTCTCGAGCCGCCTCCTACTCTTTAGTGCCTGCACATTTCGACAAATGTGAGCACATGAACCAGTATCAAATATCCAGTCTGTACTAGAGGTAGCGAGAAGGGTTTCAATGACAAATATACCTGAAGTAGAAGGCCGGACAGTTCCCGCCTTCTTGTCAGCGAGGTACTTGGGGCAATTCCTCTTCCAATGGCCATTGTTGCTACAGTAGTAGCACACGGTCTCGGAAGTGGCCGGGTTCTTCTTTCTCTTGGAACCCTCGGGAGCTCCCTTGGCCGAACCTTGGGGCGTCACCGTGCCTTTGCCCTTTCTAGTTCTGCGGGTCTTTCTTTTCTTGCTCTTGTCACTCACCGCAAGAACATCTTTGGGCCCTTTTTCCTTTTTGAGACTCTCCTCCGTCTCGACAAGCATGTTTTGGAGATTATCCATGCTCTTGTCCATGCCATTCATCCGGTAGTTCATAACAAAACCGGTGAAGCTATGAGGGAGAGAGTTGAGAATGAAGTCTTGAATCGCCCCTGACGGGAAGGGCGTATCAAGCCTTTCGAGCTGCCGAAACAACCCCGCCATCTTCATGACGTGTGGCCCGACTTCATTACTTTCCGCCAATCGAGTATTGGCGACGGCCTTGATGAAACGGGCCCTTTCGGTGCGGGCCTTGGTTTGGAACATGTTCGAAAGACGAGAGACCATTTCAAACACACCATAACCACTATCCATGAACTCCTTTTGGAGTTCCGCCTCCATGACAGCGACAATCAGGACGGACATCTCCATGTCGTCCATGACGTGCTTGTCATGGGCATCCTTGTCCGCTTGAGGGGCATCCGACTTGGGAACCGCGGGGATGGGAGTGGTTAGGAGGTATTCCTTCTTTTCAAACCTAAGGACAAGCCTAAGGTTCCGGTGCCAATCCAGAAAGTTGGCACCGTTGAAGGCGAGCTTTTCTTTCTCTAAAAGAGAGCGAAGCGAAAAGGATGAGGAAGACATCTACAACAATTTTTCAAATTAAAGGTCAATTAGATTATGCTTTTGTTTTATTTTCAAATAAAGTAAAACTTTCACTACTTTAATATAAGTCCCTAAAAGTAATGAATTTTCAAGACCCTTATTTTCGTCAAGTTGGACCTGCTATGGCACGTCACCCAAAATGACTAGATAAGGTAGGTTCTCTTTAACCAATCATACAACTTTATGATTCTTGGTTCGCATCGCGAACTTCGCCCCGATGTCCAAACTCTAGTTGGGTCCATCGATAAGTAACATCTCTCTATTTGCTCCTTACAAATCCATTTATTTGTGCCCCGACTATCAAATTGACAACCATGACGTCCGCTTGGGCGGACCGCGCCATGAGAGGGCAATTGACGTGAAGGGGATAGAGAGAAGGAGGGCGGTCGACTTAATCAAATTTGGGACAAATAATTATGTGACTATTGTTTGGTGGTCGTGTAATCATACACTCATACCTATCCTATGACATTCATAGCATCCACAAACATTCACATAATAATAAGCATCTCAAGCATTATTGTGGGTTTGTATGGCTCCCGCTTGCATTAGTTCTGCCGCATCTCCATGTAGCAAAACTAATCTAATTGTCCCTCCCACTAATCATATGGATCCTATCCTATATAATTAAAGGACAAAATACATGTGAAAATATCCCTAATTCCCTCCTAGCCTTAGGGGCATGCAAGCCTCACAAGTTACATTAAGAAATTAATCATAATTAATTAATTAACCATGGCACCAAAGGCCTTACATACAATCAATCACATGCATTCACAAATTACAACACACAAGACATTGGTTTCTTGAGCCATACTAAACCCACGATTCTTCCTACAAAACAAAGTTAGCACATGTCCCTTTGTTTCTTAATTAACAACAATGAATTAGAGTCTTTGCACATCGCTTGTAGTTCGGGTCTTTCCGCATAAAAGTTTAACTTTTAAACAACTAATTTGCTTAAACCATTTGAAAAGCCAATTCAACAATTGTAAACAGAAAGGAGGAATATCATGGAGTATTCTAATTAATTTATTCAACCAATTTGATTAATTAGAAAATACTTTAACTATTTAAAATATTAAATGGGACACGATAAAATTTGAAATTTTTTCGGTCTCCAAAATTTATGAAATAAATCATGCATACTCCCTATTATGAGTGTAACTATCTGTCAAAATTTCAGGGAGAGATCACTTGCCATCAGAGAGAAACAAAATTAACAAATCGTCAAACTGTGCGCGAAACACCGTTATCCGATTTTCTGTTTTTGTCTAACTCTTTTGGTCTGTAGGATCATCTTCCAAAACGTTTTCATGAAAACACTTTACATAATAAATCTACTATATGTTATTGGCTACCAATCCATCAAACGAAATCCAACTAGTCTTATTTAAAATCATCAAGATAAATAGCAAACAAGCCACTTACCCTGTTCTGAAACAGACTAACGACTAAAAACTATTGACTCAGTTGAGGTATCAAAACTTAATGAAATTCTTTGAAACTAATTTTCACAGAATCTTAACTTCAAGTAAAAACTTTCTATTCAAACACTTTTTCATAAAGTTTTCTCAATAAGTACAGTTTATCCAAACAATCAGTTTGTTGGAAAACCAGATCTGACAACTGATTCACTTCTCATGACTTGAACGCCCACATAAAATCCGAAGCATGCAATAAATTTTACATGTCCAGAAAGAGCATCAAGTTTACAAGATTTCTAGCCAAGAAATACAGATAGTTATTTTCGAAAAATAAATCCTTCATGCCTAAAACACAGAACTGTGCAGCAGAGTACCAGATCTGCGCACCGTTACCGTTTAATTCACCATAAATTCATAACAACTTAGAAAAAGGTGAAACTAGTGGGTAAAGAACCACATCTCACAGATCTACTACCTTCAATAAAATTTAGAATTTTTCTGAAAATTTTTCTCAGCGAAAAAACCAAAACAATGTCGAAAACAGAACAGAAATCCAGACAGCAAGCAAGTGCATCACTAATCCATGTGTTAATTAATCATTTCTCAACTAATTATGTGTTAAAATGCTTTAGAACTACCTGGCTCTGATACCACTGTTAGGAAGTCTAAGTTTTCAAATTTTTGTGCTAATTAACCATTTAAGAAGCAATCCAAACGACTTAGACCTCGAAGGATCTAGTCCAAGCATTCACACACAAGAGAGAGATGTTAGGAAGGCTACCTCTCCTTGTATCGCAACAAGGAGGCTCGAATCCGGCGATGTCGAGGTTGTGCGCACCACCACGCGTGTCTCGGCCTCAAGTCCACCAAGGTATTAACCAAAACCTCAATCTATGCTAGTAGATGAGAGGTTAAGCCTAATCCCTTCCTTTCCTTTGCCTTAATTAACTATTTAATTGGATGGAGGCAAGAGGTGCTCAACACATGAGCTTAAGAGAGCAATGGTGGAGAGGAAAAATTCTGAAATTTTTCCTTTAATTTTCGTCCAAAATATTAGGGAGAGAGAAAAAGGCAAGGTGGCTAGGGTTTTGGCTCCTAAAGTGGTCCTTTTATAGACCAACCACTCTCCCAAAAAGTTGTAACTAATTTACAACTATGCCATCACTAGGGCAGCCATAAAATGGGCCTAAATGGGCTCCATCAATTATTTAATTGGTCCTCTAATTCAATTAATTAGTGGCCCAATTAATTGCTCTCAAGTTGGACCTTTAATTTACCATTTAAATATAGGCCCATTAGCTCAAATTAATTACTTTAATTAATTCATGTTGAACAAATTAATTATCAACACTTTGATAATTATTTAAGGATTAGAATATGCATTAATTTATTTCTATATAATCCGTTTGACTTAATTAATTAATTATGACGGTTCGCAACAGTACATAATTAATCAGTCAACATATCATATTGTTGCATTCCTTAATACAACCAAATAAATAATGCACGCATGGTCAAAACCTATTTGTGTGACCCTTTGAGGATTTATGCTCTGTTGGACATGGAAAATAAATCGCTATTTATTTCCAATAATCATAAGCGGTATCTAGCAACACGTTATGATTCCCAATTCACATAAATAGTGTACTGCTACAATATTTTAATCCTGCATAAGAAATAATAGTATTTCCTTGTCTGATTCTTATGTCACATGATATCATCGTATAATCCAAGATAGGAATGTGTCATTCTTGCAGATTATATGTTTCTTGATCTAGAGATGACTGTATCAGTTGCTAGCAAACAATCCATCTCCATAAAGGGGCCCAAACAGATATCATCGCTCACTAAGTAAATTAATGAGGGACATACGGTTTTCTTGATGAACAACTTTTCCCCGCACAATTCAAGAGAACATAAATAAAGTCTGTATAGCAGCCCTTATCAGGAATCAACGGTAGACGATATTTATTGAACCTATCCTCATGTGGAAAAGTTGAACCATCTCAAACTTAGAATCAAACTCAAACGAAATAAATAATGACACATAACACAATCCATATATTTATCTCATTGGGTCGTGTCCTGTACTATGTTCTATAACATATACATATGCAATTAAGTTGGCAACTCCTTACCTATGATCTGTAGAACTTAATCATCACTTAACTTACATACTAATCTTATCCGATAATTAATATTCCTTATTAATTATCAAGATTACGGACCTTTTAGATCTATTATTGTCATTTAATTATAAATGAACTACAGAGATCTACAATTCAGATCCTCAACCTGAATGATCTGTCAATTAATAAATCAAGGAATAAATGATCAAATATCATCAATAACATAAACCATAGAAGTAGCCATATAATGATTGGCTTCTAGGACATAACTCTAACAATCACTAATATGGGCCAATCGATATAAAATAGTGAACTCTTTCTTCATTGTTCCAAGCCTGGTTTTCAGTTGAGACGCCTTCCGAGTAGTTCCTTGCATCTTTTGACAGAACATGGCATGAATTTCATTGATGTTAGTCTTGGTAAAATTTAAAGAAGTCCTTTGATTCTTCAGCTGGACATCAGTTGCCAGATCCAACAATACGGTTGACTCCTTTCCTCCCCAGTTTGATGTTCTTTCTCTCTCACTAGAGGGACCAGCTTTCTTATGCTTCTTTTGAGTTAGCCGTTGAGCGGCCTTATTAATTCGATCCATGGAACTATGCAATGTATTGGAATTACAAGAATTGATCAACATACATACTTGTACCAATGATAAACTTTTTAAGTAATCAATATTATATTAAGAAAGAAACAAAAAGCATGACTAATTATAAGACATATATTAATGCAAGCATCATAATTGAAATAGAAAATGACTCTGGTGATATTGGCATCGACCCATTTAGCCCATGTCAAGAGTGCCTTTTTGCAAGATTATGTGAAAACAAATGAAGAGGTTTGAGTGTATTCTAGATGTGTCATTTTCGGATATATTATAATTATATTAATATATATTCTTTATTGTATTTATTTGAAACGTGACTGGTAAATATTGTGTATAAGATTCCTTTCCATGGGCATGGCAATGCTAGAAACATGTAGAATATAAAATAATGGAAGAAGGCAGCGGATATGGTGACTTCGACTTATTACTCCAAGAATTACGAGAGATGTCAAAAGCTATATATAAAATTATAAACGTGTTGTCTTTTATCCAAATTAATCATATAGTAAATTTAGCACAATTTGAACATTGTTTCAGTGCTGATATAAGGACAATGATATCGAACAGTTTAATTTTCAAATTATTATTTGATGGTAAGTAATTACTTTTTAAATTGTGATAAGATACTTATAATTTTAATAGCATAAATTTGGTAAAAACTTTTCACTGATATGTAGTTAAATTAATTTGCTATCAGTAATTATATTCCCAGAAAGACCAAAACAAACATAATTGCATAGAAAGGCACAATAGATTGCTTAATAACAAAACATAACTAGTACACAACTGCCATCAGAGAACAACCCAAACACTTTAGTAAAGATACCCTTTCTTTCACTATAGTAGGATCATAACTGATTGATTATTTGTTTATGTTACAAGAAAACAAGTGAAAATAAAAAGAAAGAAAGATGATAGTGATATCCTGATAAGGAGCTCACCACTTTAGTAAAGATAACGTGACTGGTAAAAGTGGTACCAACCGGAAGAAATTTTAACTAGAGACGAAACATTCAAAATAACCCAGCCATAACACTCGAGAATCAAAATTCTAAAACAAAACGGAAATACTAAATTGCAAAAAAAGGAGAGATCAGGTTCGGTACAGGGGTTACGATTTTCAACTTACCAGCAAAATAAATCCAACCCGACAACTTCAGATTTCTCAAATAAACCCGTCCAGCAAGTAGTAATTACAGATTTACATACGAGACTAGATATCAACAAGTAGCTATTTTACAATAATCAATAAATTATCCATCTTAAAATCAATAATCACAAGTTCATGCTATTGTACCTTAGACTTGTGCAGTAAACAACAATGAGCTAATCAGAAGGGGTGGGTGTCCGATCTTTCTGTTCTTCAATACCAGCAAAAGCCTCTGCTATTCGAAATAAGTAGATCAAACCAACAATACATCACTTAGATCAGAATAAAGGAGGAAAAAAGAGAGGAATAAGCCATTAAAAAAAAAAAAGGGAACAAAGTGTTTTCACCTGCAACTTCTTCTTCTCCGTCTAAACCTAAAAATTCGAGGTGCATTTCAGTCGGCGCAAGTCGACGAGCAAGCTGGTGTTGCCATTTTCTTCGATTTCTATGTGCTCCTCGGTAGATCTAAGGGATGAACTAGCCGATGGTTCTTCGGTTTTGATTTTGATCAAAGACAGAGAGAGGGGCAATGGTTGGATAGGAAATAATTGAAGAGAGAGAGTGCATCTTATTTTATCATTTATCCTTCACTTTATTTATTTTTTATTCCTCACGGATGCACAGAAAGAGGTTGGTTAGCGCTACCACTCCCTTTCGTAGAGGTAGCAGGTTAGAGGCTGGTTAGTCGCTAATCCTACTAACCTCAACTCGTTTGGCAAACTAACCTCACAGAAGGTTAGTCACTAACCCTAAAATAACCTTCACTTATCTTGCTCTCATCCTAAGAAAATTATAAGGGAAATTACTACAATATGGTATTTAAATTTTTTTATAATGGTAGAGCCAAATGTGTTTGATGAGCGTACACCCGTCAAAAACAGTCAGATCTAAAATTTGAAACATCAAATGATTGATTCGAACCACTCATTGTCTTATTGAAAACAAAATTTTATGTTTTTTTTTTTATTTTTTCACTATTTTCTAAAATTTTAGAAATCAAATATTGATCAAAAGTTCTTGAGCCATCCAATGATAAATTAATAATGCTTCTTAAAAAATAATAAAAAAATAGTAAACAAATTAGAACTATTACATAGTTTCGAATTTCAATGATATTAATTTTCAATGTGGACTATGTAACAAGCGATTCAGATCGAATCATTTGAAGTTTCCAAATTTGATATTCAACTAGCTATTGCATCGCGCTTCGCTCGATGCAAGGTTAACCCGAGGTCATTATATTGTTCATTTTAAATCTAATTTGTAGTTTACTCCACCGAGATAAAATTGGGGAAAAAAAAAATTTTCAAAATAAAATATAATACAATCCAAGCCATACCAAAGGAAAATAAGTCTAAAATCACTTAGTTTGCTATAACATGAAATAACCAAATGAAAATGAAAAGAAACAAAATGGAGTAACTAATATATTGTATTTTTCAGCCCAGAGTTGCATTATTACAACATTCTTGATAGGTGAAATCTAACTAACAACTAATTTGGTACGGTAAAAGGAACTAAGGATCTAGGAAGATAATGTCAGCATATATACAAGCAACACCAATTACCACTATGATTCTAATCTCTAATATATCTCTAGATAAAGTATGCTCTAGAAAGTTGGCAGTGATGACTCAGGGTCCCGAGAGCTAAAGAGGCAAAACAAAGAATTCATCCACAACCATCCCTCCACAACCTATTTCATGATTTCAATAGAAAAGAAACAAAATGGAGTACAATGTGAGATAAAATAATGCGAAACACAATAGAACTTATAATGGCTGTTGGATCCCATTGGCCAAAGCATCCCTCTTTCCTCGCTGATCTTTGAATCCTTGCCGCCACCTGTCATTAAATATTCCAAAACAACAAAATTATAGGAGCAGCTTATTCAAAGTATACACATAAATATAAAACAAAGAATGATTTAAAACCGAAACACAAAAAAATTAAAAATCCCTCTTGATTTGTATAGATAGATACCCAAGTTAAGTTTCTCGATAGATGAAGTGCAAAATAAAAAAATTACACAGATCAATCAAATCCGACACTATCATTTTAAAGCAACTTAATCAAATAGGTTTTAGAGATTAAAACAAAAAAATCAGTTAACCTTTGAGAAATCTAATTAAAAGAAGATAAACATATCTAAATGCCCTCTCTATTGTATCAGCACTGACCCAAATTTTTGCCTGGCCGCCTTAAGAACCTCACAATCAATAAATAAACATACATATTATTAAGATTACTAAACTAACATTAATGCGACATTTTGTAAGAAATGTTAACACTGTTTTTTGTTTGGTGGAGGGGAATGGAAAGGAAAGATAAATATATGGAAGTAAAGGGATGGAATAGGATGAGAAAGAAAATTATTTAACTTGTACTTGTTTGGATGTTAAATGAAAGGTAATTCTCTCATTTTTTGTTGTGTTTGGATGAATCAATTTAACAAAGGTAAAATAATTGTTATGACTATTATACCCTTACCCTTCATTTCATTCATCTGATCCGTCATATTGATCAAAACTAAAATTGAGTTTGAAGCGACATATATCGACTACCTAACAAAATTAACTGTAAACTTCAATCCCAAAACAAATTAATGTAGCAAAATTTTTCCTAAAACAGACCAGACTTTGAATCAATATCTAGCAGGCACAACAATAATTGCATCCAGGCACCACTTGCAACTACTAATGAAAGCAGATCCTGCATTAAAAAATGCTACAGTTAATTAAAGTAGCACAAACTTTATCCAAGTTACTTTTTATATAAGAAAGACAAAGCACATATAAACCGTTACTTTACAATTTAACGAAGCCTTATCTCAGATAAAGAAAACTCAGTAATGAACGTCCGTGTTCAATAAATATACACGACCTAGCTAATAATATGACTTTATTTCATTGAAGCCTTGGCAATCTACAAATACCTTTTTCTCATAATTAAGTAGAGCGTAGCTTTCACTGAGAAATGAAACAAACCACAAAAGGTCTAGACCAAAGCAGTATGCAAGATATATTTAAAATGTACCAGCACACAGTCCTTGTCAGATATAACTTGCTTAATCTCTTTTACTTAACCGAAAAATAAAATTCAGATCTAAATAAATAGTATAAAGATTACAGCACAAAATGTAAGACATTTCAGGTTCCAAAACCACTGATATTTGTAAAATAAATGAAATTGAAAAATGAATAGATCCTTTGCTACCTAGAAACTTCATCATAAAGACGCCATATAGAAAAATTTCAAGAAAGGTTAAAATGCAAGGAAATTAAGAGAAAAGCTAGTTGAGTTTGATAAATACCTGATTTGAATCCAAGACTGTTTATGGTTTATACTTTATACAGCTCCCGTAAGTTTCTGGTCCGCACAACTATAGAAAGAAAGTTAAATTAATCATTCTGATTGATGAAATCGGAAAAATAATTGAGATATTATTTCATTATAATATGTGAAACATAAATATTCTATCTACATTAGGATTTAAATCTTATAAAGTTATAGTACAATTGGACTCCGTATATGTTGTTAAAATCTTTGATTAATTAAGATCATACATCCACTCAACCATTATTTTATAGTCCAATGTAGAATTCTGCAACACAATTGTATTTTAGGCTCCAACCCAAGCGGCTACACTTGGCCACACATTCAAACAAACTGAAGACAAAACTAATAAAGAAAAGAAACCAAATATTAAATTAATAGAAAACTATATATAATCATTCAATAAACTGAAACTCCGACTAAAGCCTTCTGTAGAAGACAAAATAATCGCGAAACCTATTTTCTCTTCTGCTTTCTATCACAATAACTTTTTTGTTGCATTAATTATAGAGAAAATCAATGTGTTCATCCGTAAAAACTGTCTTATAACAATGTGCACTAAATTTGTCCCTCAACTCAACAGGCTCACAGTAAGCAAACGAAGACAATTTTATTTAGTCTAAGGTGATTGTGTTATTGATTCAAGTTTGCTTCCTGTTTATTTAATTAGTTATTGATGTCTGAACAAATTGGTCCTCGTTAATGTCTGCATATAACAATTGGTTCTTTATTTTGTATTACTGGCATATACGCCCACCCAATGTGTGGGCAAATTTCTAACAAACTAAGGTCCTGATCGGAATTATGCACTAATTAATAGGATTGATTGATTTCATTAAAATAGAATCGATTGGAGTTGATTTCCAATTGAAATTCAATGATCGGAATCAATATAATGACAATTGATGAAAATTGAAATACAATGATTGGAAACATATGAAAATATTAAAGAAATGATTTCACCACTTAAACTTTGACCATTTTGCCCTCTACTTTGTTTGGATGACGTACGGTTAGCATCAAGCATTACTAAGATAAAAATACAATAATTGAGGAGATAAGAATTTTTAGTGGAGATTTTATCATAGGATGCCGCAAAAGGTAATACAGGCAGCAATCGTGCAAAATCCTGACTTGCTAAAGTTCAATGTAATGGCGCTGCCAAAGAGGCAGTGGTAACCTGGGCCCACTGATTGCTGATATGGTTCCTTTCAGTCTCGTTCTACTTCTGCCACTGTTGTCTCATTTTTTGATATGTACCCTTAGACATGGAGCTTTGAAATGTGCACTGGTCAAAAGCTTAGTGTTTTAGAAACTCGGTTGATAATAGGCCTTGGATGTTGTCATCTCGCCCTTTACTATCTTGATTATTATAATGGCAACTTGGCAAGGATTATGTGTTATCAGCCTTGCTCTTTGGCTTTGCTGCTGGTTCTGTTCTGGTACCACACTGTTTTTGTCCGAGTAGAATAATTATAGTTATTCTATCTTTTTTTTTTGCATTATTCTATTTTGAACATCTATCTTTGGAAAAAATTATTTATTAAGTGCCTTTTATATAGGTTTCACTTGCTTGAAGAATTTGATGAGTGAAAGTGGAGCTGCAGGTGGTGTCTGAATTGGAATCCTTTAAAGTGGCTTTCCATCAGTCGTGTAAGGATTAAGGTGTCAATCCACTCTTTAAAAATATGTAACCTTATCTATTCCAATTTTCTAGTAAACAGTAATATTATTTACTAAGCAAGTCATGCAGCAGACTGGATAAAATAGACCTTTTGGAAATTATTTATGAGTTTCTGCAGGTTTTTTGTCAGTTAACCTTTGTAAATTATTTTTTCATTTTTTTCCCCATTTATCATTCTTTATGGAACAAATTGCTTAATGGCAGTATTGTTGAGAGTGTGGGGGAGGGTGTGACAGAGCTGGCTCCCAGGGATCACGTGCTTCATGTATTCATAGGGGAGTGCAAGGACTGTGCGCATTGCAAGTCAGCGGAGAGCAACATGTGTGACCTCTTGCATATCAGCACCGACCGTGGTGTCATGATCAGTGACTGGCAATCTCGCATCTCCATCAATGACTAGCCCATCTTCTATCTCGTATGCACCTCCATCTTCAGTGAGTACACCGTCATTCATGAGGGCTGTGTGGCCAAGATCAACCCTGCGGCCCCGCTTGACAAAGTCTGTGTTCTCAGCTGCGGCATTTCTACTGGTGGTTATCTAATCAAGATAAAAAAAAAAGAAACGTCTGATATGAATTTTTCTTTTAATAGTTTATTGATCTGAGGTGAATATTGGAATACATGGATATCACAGAGACTAAATTGTCATTTCTTTCTTCATGATTTTATAGATCAAAATAATCTGATTTAAAAAAATTAATTTCTTCTTTTTTTAATAAGGTCCGGGTGCTACTATTAATGTTGCAAAACCACCAAAGGGTTCTACTGTGGCAATTTTTGGTCTGGGAGCTGGCTCGGCAGTAAGTTCATTCTTATCTTTATTGTTTCAATGGATTGTTAAATTTGACAAGTTCAGTATGAAGTGACATTGTATTGCAATTAGGTTGCTGAGGGTGTCAGGCTGGCAGGAGCTTCACATATCATTGGTGTTGATCTGAATTCCGACAGATTTGAACCAGGTAACAGTATTTGCTTCTTCTGGATTTCATTTAAGAATTTCAGACCTCATGTATCTTGGATTCCTGGTTTAATTGTTGGTTCACCCAATACTCCCTTTTGCAGCTAGGAAATTTGAACGGAGTTTTTGAACCCAAAGAAACACTCCAAGCCAGTGCAGTGCAGCAGGTAATCTACTCCCAAAAAAAATTTGAAATATATTTATAAAACAAACTTTTAATGATAGTTTTTTTCTCATTGTTTACAGGTTCTTGCCGAGATGACTAATGGCGATGTTGACCGGTCTGTCGAGTGCACTGGAAACGTCAATGCCATGATTCAAGATTTCGAATGTGTTCATGATGTAAAGTGCCTCGTCACTACTCTTATAATTAAGATAGACTGATTTACTTGTTTCTTACAAGACTTCTGTATTTCGTTAGGGATGGGGCGTGACCGTATTGGTTGGTGTCCCACACAAAGACGTCGAACTCAAGACTCACCCAATAAATTTCTTTGGAGTATTTGATGGCCACAGAGGCTTGTGTTCATGCATTAATTATTTTATTCTTTTTGCACTGTAAAATACAACATAAAGTGCCTTAAAATTTGCTTTTCTTATCAACTTATAACCAAGGTCTTTTAATGATACCTCAATAGAATGCAGAACATCATATAATATTATTAATTGAACTGAATGTTGTTCCATTTTTATAGGTAAAGTTGTAGCTAGGTTTTGTGCAAAATACTTGCATACTTAAGACAACGAAACATGATGCTGCCACTGGTGACTTGGCTGAGTCACTGAAGAGATCCTTGTTTAGGTAAATTTAGCTTTCTCTCTAGATGTTGAGTTCTTTTTCTAATTATTATACCCAAAATATTGTTGTTTATGCTGTAAGCACCTGGAATTTGGGTTATTTGCTAATAGCAGGTCAGTTGTAAATTAGAAAGACAATGCATTGGGCTTTATTTGCATGTACTGTATCACTTCCTATTGAATCAATTTTAAAGTGTTACTATTAATACAAAATATGACTGGGAATTACAATCAACAGAATGCTTATGCGAACTATTTGTTCTGGTTTAGACTGGCTGCTGCGATGATTCCATATTTGAATAATGGTAATGTTGCCAACGGTTATTTTATATCGTTTCAGGTGACATGGAGTTCAAGCATAACAAGTTCTTGTCAGCTAAGAAGCAGATTGTGACTTGCAATCCTGACATCAATGTGGTAAGCATTACATCTAAATTTTTAATAGTACACAATACCTTGCACACTGGAGAAGATTAAAATTGTGTTTTACTATGGTCAGATTTGATAGTTTTTTTTCTTTATTTTTATTGTTTAAATTCGGTGTGTTAAAACAGATGATCTATGCAAACTAAATTTGTTGGTGATTTTCTAAATTATATGTATTTTTCTAGATTGACATAACAGATGAAGATGAATTCCTTATCCTGGTGTGTGATGGAATCTGGTAACATCTCCTTGTTCGTTTTATTTTTAAAAAATTTCTAACCTCCGGCATACCAGTGCAATAAAGTCAAGTCTGGTAAGGTATGGTGGTACGAAGATTTAATGCTTCTACAATCAATTAAATCCTTGAATATTTTTTTTATATGGATTGCATGACGAGTCATCAGCTGGTGGATTTTATTCATGAACTTAAAACTGTGAGCTCTCTATTTTGACCTCTATAATTTCTCTCATTATGAGAGTCTCATATTAGGTGTGGCAAAGGTACTTCCATTTCCCATGAATAAAATCTGGTTGGGGTTGAGAAGATTGACTGCAGCATACTGTGATTGGTATATTATATTGCAGAAAAGTTGGTAACAGTTTGATTTTATTTTCTTTTTAAACATTTCTTCATGCATTCCTTTCAATTTTTGTATATGAAATATTTGCGTTCCTTTCAAGTAAGTCTAGGTTTAGGTAGTATAACGTATTAGGATTAGCATTTGATTGACGATGTTGTAATAGGAGAAGATATTAAAAAAAAAAGTGTTAACAGGAGAAAGGAAGGAGCATGGAAGGAGTCAAGTTTTAGTTTGATGAATTTTCTTTTTCAATCCATTTAATCTGAGGTGGTCAAAGAGACAAAGTGGTTGGTCAAATGATAAAATTTTAAGTCAATGTGAGAGGGGATTTCACAGTTCCCATTCTCAAGTAAACTTTGCTGTCGGGTTTTAGAGAATAATTTCGATATACTTAAAAATTGCTGAATATTCATCCCTTGATCTCAATTTCTGAACTCTATATACCTCTTATAGTTATAGCATACTAGGTCTAGATAATGTTATAACGCATCCTGGTTTGCAATTAAGGCTTAGTTTAGTTAGCAATCGCAACTTATTTTAGGCTAATTTGCTAAAAGGTCTGTTATTGGGTTCAGAGTTCAGACCCTGACATTATTTCGTGAGACCCAGAAATCCATAAAAGAAGATAAATACATTTAATTAAGATGTGCTTTACCAAATATTAATTAAAAATTTGACATGGACTTTTATAACGGCGGCTTTTTACTCTTTTTCAGTACACCGTTCTTATACGAGCATAGAAATATATAATATACTATACTTTAGTTCACTTTCCTTTTATTGTGCGGCAGGTAGAAAAGAGGAACTAGAGAATATTAAAAAGTATTGTGTTAACATATACCGCACAAAAGGGATACTCATGCACACCGTAAGCGATGGTATTTTAAGAATTTTAATATTTCATAGTGGTATATTTAAAAGGGCATAATGTTCAAAATTATTGGTTGATGGCGTAGAACTAATTTTTATTATTTTATAGTGGCATAAAACTAATTAGTCGTTTAATAATGGCATATTACTAATTTCAAACCTATTACTGTGGCATAAAACCTAAATCACCCTATGTTTAATTACAATATCATGTCATTCCACAAGGAAAAATGAATGCTTCTTTTAGTGTCTCGGAAGAAAACCAACACCAAATCTGATG
The DNA here is from genome assembly GCA_027562975.1 of Rhynchospora breviuscula. Taxonomy (NCBI): domain Eukaryota; kingdom Viridiplantae; phylum Streptophyta; class Magnoliopsida; order Poales; family Cyperaceae; genus Rhynchospora; species Rhynchospora breviuscula. Next base: position 56,269,423 of record CM050402.1, read on the forward strand.
ACGCTCTCATCTCAATACAAAGTTGTCTCTTTTTAGATTCCACAAATTTCTTACTGATGTGCTTGGAACAAAGAAGAATGATCTTCCGAAGCACCTTCCCATGGACAACTAAATACCTTAGAAGCTCGACATCGCATTGATCACCACCAAAGCCCTTCACGGTAACTGTTTTCAGATGGTCTAGAAAACATAGTGAACCTTGCTCTTCCCACATGCCCTTGGTCAAATAACATTTATCACAGTTTCCCTCATATTTCTGAAAAAAGTAGAAAAATGTCATATCATTTCCATGCAGTACCCACAAAATCTACAGTAAACACATGCCACCTAAAACTTAAAATTTGCTTCAAACACTAATCGTGCAGTAAGGTCATTAAAATCAAACTCATGCTTTAAATGCCAGTAGTCCATTGCCGTATTTGATTAGTCTATATCATAGCTGAAAAACCATGTTATAAAAAAATAAAAGTCACTTGGTAACATTGAATAAAAAAATACAAATTAATTGTCAAATAAGCAAACAATCTAACAACTACAGAAGTTGTTATCTTCTCCAATGCAGAACCATGTGCAGTGGTTGTGAAAACTAGAAAGAAGTATAGCAATAGCAGGATGCACTGCGAAATTTTGCAGCATGAGAGAAGATCTCAACTCTCAAGGTGATGCACAAATTTATCTACTTGAACTATAAATCTATATATGATAAACCATGGCTTTAAATAAACAAAGTAAACATATTTGGGCAAAATCAAATTGGATGGACTGCAACTGATGAAATCTAGCCTGTAATGAACTTTGTGTGAAAATTACCACACATGAACCATTTTGTAGTAGCCATTACTTCCCTCTTGAGACACCCAAGCTTTAAAACTAACAGTATAGTCAAGTAAGACCAAAAAATAAGTTTCTTAAGTCTATTAAGACAAAAAATCAGTATATACTTGATATTTTGTTAATTCATATTGATCTTATGTACTGTCGTAGCAGTATTATTTGCAGAAAAGCAAATGATCATTGTAAATAGAGTAATTTTGTAAGTTGGAATTGTCAACGAAAAAATAACATTATAGGTGGAAAATAATGAGAGTAGTTACCATAATATCCAAATTTTCGAGATAAGGAAAACATCTCAATAAATGTGGTATAGTTTTCTCGAAATAGCCCTCCACTTTGATAGCTAGCGTCTTCACAGAAGATAGCATGTTCATGTGACAAGGTGTTTTAGTAACTTGAAAGGTTGGTCGAAAGATTATTGACGGCTCCTATCAGCAACAAAAGTGTCAATTAGATAAAATAACACATTTAACACAAAAAGACAATCACACATTGACACAACTAACAAGAAAAGATATTTTCCAAATGGAATCTCCCATACTGATTCTACAAATGCTAACACGAACCCATTTTAACAAGTATTTCAGATTTTCAAGAGCTCATTAACTCGATCTGTTCCAAATTAAGCAAAAAAGTGTACCTCATGCCGTTCGATAAGAGTTGCTCCTAGTTGGAGGGCAGAAGAGTTTGCATTCAGGAAACCAAGCAGTAGGAGCTTTGGTGCATTTAGGATTGTCACCTTACAACGCATTGTTGTTTCCTCCCCTAACATGAGTGATTCAAGATTAGGTGCATATTTAATGATTAACTCTGTCCATGAACAATCCACATCAAAAACAAGCTTGCGGAGGCTTGGGGAACTAATGCCGACAGGTGGTCCCTCATAAGAAGTGGCGATCAGCAAGGTCTCAAGAGACGCGCAATTTGACAGCAAATCATTGGGCAGCGGCACAGAATTGAGCCTCAGTTCTCTGAGATTGGGAAATATTGAAAGAGGCAAAGCCTGGGGAAATGTACATCCTCGGAGAGACAATTGATGCAGTGAGTTGCAGAGTAGAAGGAAAGCAGGCAGCTCGTAGGTGCCCTTCTTATAAGAAGCAACAAGGTTTAGTTGGCGGATGCCTCTTTGGACCGCTGATTTAACAAAGCGATCCATTTCAGACGGGGTGAAGAGTGTGAGGCTCAGGCTTTCGACCGGTCCGTGGTGTAAATCGAAAATACTGAAGATGGCCAACCACGACCAGTAAGGTGGACGAATCATGTGACAGACATTGACGGGGGGCTGAGGGTTGGGGTCGAAAGAGGAGTTGTCGAGACGCAGCGGGGCCGCTTTCCAGAGGGGGGGCCAGCGAGAGGAGAGGACGCTGGTGCGAACGGCGTCTTTAATTGGGAGGAGGTAGATAATGGAGTGGAGGATGCAGTCGGGGAGTTGGCTGATCATGTCCGGCCCATCCGGTCGAGGAGGTTCAGGTACTGGTACTGGTACTGGTGCGGGTTTAGTCTCCCTCTTTCTCTTGCGGGGAGAAAGACGGGCGGTGGCGGAGGCCATTAGGGTTCAGACAAATTTATTATTTATTTTTTCTTGAGAGACGATAGATAGAGAGGCTATGTTGGAGGCTTCGATTATAAGCTTATAAACTATAAAGGATTGGGATCGTAGAAGGAATTGTTTTTGCTTTTAGCAATGAAGATTCAGAAATTATGATATACTTTAAACAAATTTGACACTTGCCAAAAAAAAAAAAAAATACCGTATTTGATAAGATACTTTTATACGGTGGCGAATCATGACCATAGTCCATAGACACGATAACAACATTATATGTTAATATTAAATATTAAATTAATTAAAACAATAAAAAATAAACAACTCAAAATATGTGCCTTATAATTTCCTTTATTAAAAGATATATCTCTACTTTATTAAAAACACCAATGGAAAAATGTAAAATCTCAGGATATAATCTTGGTCTGAACAATCTGCACCATTGATTGCTTTTAATTTATATTCTACACCATTGATTGTTAAAACAAAAACTTGATTTGTGGCTCAGATTGTGTCGCAGTACGAAAAGATATTTGTCTCTTGGTTTTTAATTAGATCGGAAGTACTAGGAATTACCTACGGGTGATTTTCAAAAAAAAAAAAAAAAAAAAAAATAAGTACTAGGAATGACGAGCAAGCGCTCGATCGTCAAGCTGGAGCTGAGTTGCCCGTTCGAAAACTTCAAAAAATAATAATAATAATAATAAGCACCCAGTTCGATTGCTCGCAGGTCGTAGCCTTTGAATTCAATTCTGAAATTCGAATATTCTCCTCTCCCCTTTGAAATTTTCCTTTTCAATCGTACATCTTGGGGTGTTGCCTTTTACAGGATTTCAATTAGCAATACACGCTAATTTTTTTATTTTGACCAAAATATCCTCATCAATTATCCATACAATCTCCGACCGTCTCAGTATCTATACTATATTACTACGAATCCCACTCTATATTTACGTCTGTAGCTATCTCTCTCTTTTTTTTTTTTATTACGGTAGACCACCGGAGGCAGATATACCTCAAGTTCCAATCCTAGAAAAGCATGCATCTCTTTCACTGCTCAGTTCTCACACGCTGCTCCCACCACATGATTTTCCTGTATTTTTTTTCTGATGAAATAATTTTGTAATTACAAGTGTTTTTTTAGATTTTTTTGGGACCAATTTTGTAGTGTCTATTTCCATTTAAAAGATTAGTTAATTAAGCGATACGAATATAAATTGAGTACGCACATCCAACTTCTTGCTCCATGGCCGGCACTGTCGTTCCCTTTCTCACTTTCAAATCCCCATTTTATTCGAAGCCCTTTCGAAATATATAATTTCTGAAGTTAAGATTTGGATAAGCTATAGAAGACAAATATATAAAGGTTCATAGTCCATACTTTCTTGGGCAAAAATTTTGCTATATTCTTCTATATGCTAGTCTTACTAAATTTCGAATACTGTTGTTTCAATAGTATGTAGATTTATTAGTAATCTGAATCGAACACCTTAACTGCGCTACTAATAGCACAGTTTCTAAGGTCTGTAGATTTATCATTTAGTTGATTTAAGCACCTTAGCTGCACTAGTTTTTTTTGTTGTCCATGTCTAGATTGTAAAGCTGCTTCCTCTGGTTGAGCATCACTATGATGTAACCCGTCTCTCTGGCTTCGCCTGCTTTTGTATAATATTTTTTAATTTTTTAATATTAATTCTTTACATTATTCATAAATCTAATATACCTAAATTCTCATAATTAACTGTTGGAACACTATCGATTTTTATTCACACTTCAATTTAAATATTATAGAACGTTCATAGGCACAATAAGTAATGTCATGCTTTCCTAGCTAGGTTGAGAGAGTGCTCTGTGCACTGACCAACCGAAATTCTCTCTTTTGCAAACCATTTTTCTTAATCAGTTTATTTATGTATTTTTTTTTTCCCTTTTGTTTCTGTTCCCCTAATCAAATGAAGAAATTCAATTTCGCACATCTTTCGGTCAGAGTAATATAATTTGAAGGTTCTTGTATACTAGCGGTTATGACTTATATGATAATTGCATTTAGAAGTTCTCTCATGTAAGAAAAAAGATTGGGGAGTCGGATTCAATCACATAAAAAAAAATATAATCATGGTGACTTTATTCAATTCAAATCAAGGTTTTAAAATGTGATTTGTGCAGTTTACTGGTTGGGTGGTAATTTAGCGTTTATCGGTGATAAAACGGCGATAAAACTGATAAAACGGTCGTGCGGTATGAACAAAAATCTAGATAAAACGGTGATAAAACTGAGTTTTTTAAAAGCTTATCGAAATCGTTTGATGGGTTTTTATAATTGAATAAAGTTCCTTCCATATACTAACCATTAGATTAGACTGAGGTGAAGTCGTCTTGAATCAAAAAATTTGCTGTAAATACCGGCACAAATATGGGAGAGTTGGATCAGATGTAATATCTGATTGTATTTTCTGTGACCTTGACAGCTTGCTTTCAAGTTATGTAATTTCTGATTGTTGTCTCTCGATTTTACAATAAAATTTAAGTTTATATTGTTTCTGGTTTTGAAGGTCGGTAAAAATCAACAGATTTTCATTAATAATAAAAAAAAATATTGCAAAGATTAAATAAAAATAGCAAAATACAACAGCCCGTACCCAGAACAAAAAAAAAAAAAAAAAAACAGCTTAATTGCTGATGATACTCTAATGGATCTTAATACTCGTCTCATGTAAAAAAGCAATAAAAAATATAAATGCAAAAATTTAAAAGAACTAAATCTACAAAAATTTACTATACTGCTTGCTGTCAGACTATACAGAATGGGGATTATCAATAAACTTTTTTTTTTTTTTTTGTCTTAGTTGAAACTGGCAGTCATCTTTTCCTTCAATAATGGCTTTTTTTTTTTTTTTTTTTTAATCACTCTCAAGAGAGCTGGTAACCTCAAATTACGTCTAGATAGCTTAGCTAACTTTTGAAAATTCTCCCTAATTTTTAGTAATTGAGCTGAAATCATAAATTTATAAAACAATGCAAAATTGCGAGGGTTAAGTTTGTTCATAAAATTTTTAAATTATTTTTTTATTTCTAAATTTTAACTAAAATTAATAATATGAATAAAATATTTCTAATTAATAAAACTAGACGCGTATTTAGCTGAATTTAAATATTTGAGGTATATATCTTTTAATAAAGGAATTAGAAGGCACACATTTTGACTTATTTACTTTTTTATTTTTTAATTAATTAAAATATTCTATATATAATTTTGTTATCGTGTCTATGCTAAATGGTCATGATTCGCCATCGTATAAACTAGTATCTTATCAAATACAGTATTTTTTCTTTCTTTCTTTGGCAAGTGTCAAATTTATTTGAAGTATGTTATAATTTCTGAATATTCATTACTAACAACAAAAATAATTCCTTGCTCACCCAATTCTTTCTGATCACCTATCGCACCTACGTCGGCGCCCGTCTTTCTCCCCGCGACATGTCTTCCCAGTCTTTCCTCAAGAAAAGAAAAAGGGAGACTAAACCCCCTCCAGTACCTGCTCAACCGGATGGGCCAGACTGGATTAGCCAACTCCCGGACTGCATCCTCCACTCCATCCTGTCCCTCGTCCCCGTCAAGGACGCCGCTCGCACCAGCGTCCTCTCCTCTCGCTGGCTCCACCTCTGGACAGCGGCCCCGCTGCGCCTCGACGACGACTCCTTCAACCCCAACAATCGCTCCCCTTATGATGACCGTTACTATCACTGCGTGTCTGATCCATGGTTGGACTGGTCGCGTAAAGCCGTCTCCAGCATTTTCGATTCGCACCATGGACCCATCGAAAGCCTCCGCCTCTCACTCTTCTATCATTTTCAAATGGATCGCTTTGTGAAAACAGCGGTCCAAAGAGGCATCCGAGAACTAGACCTCGTTCCTTTTGACTTTGATCGTCAAACCTACAAGCTGCCTCTTTCCCTTCTATTCTGCAACACATTGCATCAATTGTCTCTCCAAAACTGTAGATTTCCCCAGGCGTTGCTCCCGTCGATTTTCCCCAATCTCAGAGAACTGACGCTCCATTGCGTTTTGCTGCCTAATGATTTGCTATCAAAGTGCGCATCTCTTGAGACTTTGCAGATCTCCACTGTTTCCACTTCTTATGAGGGACCACCTATCAGCATTAGTTCCGCAAGGCTCCGCAAGCTTGTTTTTTATTCGATTAGTTTACGGGCAGAGTTAATCATTAAAGATGCACCTAATCTTGAATCACTCATGCTAGAGGACGAATCAACAATTCATAGCAAGGTGAAGGTACTAGATGCACCAAAGCTCCAACGGCTTGGTTTCATAAATGCGGACATTCGTTCAATCCAACTAGGCAGGACACTTATCGAACGATATAAGGTGCAGCTTTTTTCTTGGTTTCTGAAATTTTGTGTTTTTCTTAGGTACATTGTGTAGAATCAGTGATGAGATGACCTGGGTTAGCTACTTAGCTTGCAGTAACTCTTTCAATTTTTTTATCAATACTTGATGAATTTCATGTGGGAAATAACTTTTCTTTTTAATTGCCAATGTATGGTTGTCTTTTGGTGTTAAATGTGTTATTATATTTATTTGATAATTGATACTTTTGTTGCTGCTAGGAAAATTTACCACGAACCTTTCAAGTTAATGTAACACCTTGTCGGATGAACATGCTATCTTCTGTGAAGACGCTAGCTATTAAAATGGGGATCTTTTCCGAGAAGTCTATACCGATCATATTGAAATGTTTTCCTTGTCTCGAAAATTTGGATATTATGGTACTACTTACACTATCTTCCATGAATAATGTTATTTTTTCCATCGATACTTTCCAACTTAGGTGAGATATGCGTTCTTAACCTTCAAAATTCAAAATACTTTATCCACAATGAATATTTGCTTTTCTACAACAAATATTACTAGGACAGTAATAACATAACAAGTGTGCATTAACTTTTTATCTTAATAGAGTTAGGAAACTTATTTTTGGGTCTTACTTGACTATGCTTCTAGTTCAAAAGCTTGTGCGTCTCAAGAGGAAACAATGGCCGGTGCAAAATGGTTCATGTGTGGATTAGAGTTTAGGGTTTAGGGTTTAGGGTTCAAGATGGACTGCAAATTTTGATATAATTTTGCCTCTAATGAAGTGACTTTGGATGAGATCTTCTCGAAATACACCTAAGAGTTGAGATCTTCTCTCTTGCTGCAAAATTTCGCAGTGCTTTCAGCTATAACCGTCCTTTTTCTGGTTTGTTCAAACCAATTAAATTGCCAGATGCAAGAGCTCTGCACATGGTGTCGCACCAGAGAAGATAAAATCTTGTGTTTTTGTTAGTTTGTTTGCTTATTTGACAATTAATCTGTATTTTTTACACAATATAAACAAGTGGATTTTATTTTGGAAACATAATTTCTCAGCTATGATGTAGACTAATCCAAAAACTCAATGGAATAATGGCATTTAAAGCATGAGTTTGATTGTAATGTCCTTACCACAGGATAAGTAGTGTTTAGTTTTGGCATGTTGAATTCAATACAAATTTTAAGGTTTAGATGGTATGTGTTTTCTATAAAATTTGTGTGTATCACATAGAACTAATATGACATATTTCCATTGTTCTTATTTTAGAAATATGAGGGAAATGGCGATGAATACTATTTGGACGAGGGCATGTGGGAAGAGCAAGGTTCACTCAGTTTCCTAGATCATCTGAAAACAGTTATCGTGAAGGGTTTTTGGGGTGATCAATGCGATGTGGAGCTTCTCAGGTACTTAGTTGTTCATGGGAATGTGCTTCAGACGATCACTCTTCTATGTTCTAAGCACATTACTAAGAAATTTGTGGACATTAAGAAACGACAAATTTGTATTGAGAATAGAGCATCATCAAATTTGGCGCTGGTTTTCTTCAGAGACACTAAAGAAAACGTTCATTTTTCCCTGTGGAATGATATGATATGTTATTAATGTCGGATTTCAGTTTTTGTAATTTTGCATCAGTATTGTGTTTTAATTTTACTCTTTTAATTTTTGTAAATTAAGTTTGCAAGTTCATGTCGGACTGTAGTTTTATAAGTTCCAATAAAAAGAAAAAAAAATACATTAATTGCTAAAATGATGGAGTTTCTTCACAATTTCACATTCAAAATAGCTAGCATATGCTGATAAAGTAAATAAAAGGATATTTTGCAAGGTTTACTCACTTGTAGGGGCATTTCCCAAACTCTGTTTGTTATAATTGAGTGCTATGTTTATCAGATTCTTTAAATTTATCATTTATCTGATTTGAGCACCCTTACTGCGCTATTAATTTGTTTTGTTGTCCTAGTCCGTAATGCAGAGCTGCCAAACCAGCTGCTCCCTCTGGTTAAGCATCATCATTATGTAACCCATTTCTCTGGATTCGCCTGTTCTCCGCTTTCTATTTGTTCCATGTTAATCCAGCATTCCTTTAAATTATAATATAACTTAATTCAAAATTAAGTACGACTTTCACTTGTTAACTGTACCAGTTCTTGCGAAGTTGCGATATATGTTAATTCCTGACCATCACATTTGAACAAAAATTGCTAAAGAAAAATATTTATGATGAACTGGTAGTTACATTCTTTTAACATTTAGTAATTTTGAAATGCCATTCATGATCTAGAAATGGAAAATGCATAATTTAAAGGGAAATAATAATATTAATTTTGATGCGCCCGCCCAGCGCGGAGAAGTACTTCAGTACAAATTGACATAGTATATAGTAAATTAAATGTGAAATCTTATGTATTATTTTTTACATAGTGAAAAAAGTTTATGTGAACTTGAATTTGTGCAGCGTTGATATTTATATACTGAATATGATTAACGCTTGTTAAATGTGAATCATGTATAATATTTCTTATTGAATATTAAGTCTTTACATGATTCATATTTCTAATGTATCAAAATTCTCATAATTAACTGTTGGAATACTAGCAACATTTTAGTCGTCCACAATTTCAATATCATTCATACCAAGATTGAGAGAGTCCTCTGTGCACTAACCACGATCTGTATAATTATTTAATTATTTTTCTTAATCAGTTTACTTTTTTTTTTGTTTCTTTTGTTTCTGTTTTCCTAATTAAATGAAAATTTTCAATTCCTACATCTTTCGGTTAGATTAACAGAATTTGAAGGTTCTTATATGCTGATAATTATGAATCATATGATAATTGCACTCAAAAGTTCTCATAAAAAATATAGTCATCGTGACTTTATCTAATCCAAATCGTTTGATGATTTTCAATTTTTTTAATTAAATATATGTATGCCGTTTTGGATTTCACACTCTTTTTCATATACTAACCATTGGGCCCAGGTGAAGTCGTTTTGCGTCAAATAATTTGCAGTAAATACCGGCACAATTAAGGGGGAGTTGCATCAGATGTAATATCTGATTCTTGTCCCTCGGTCTAATTATAAAAATTTAAGTTTATACTGTCCGACAATTGTAAAAAGCAGATATGTTGGAATGCCGCAGCCAGAGTCATCCTTAATTCTGAGTTTGCATCAGTTTGAAGCGTTAATTGGTTTATTACAGTTCCGAATTCTGACTCCTCTTTTATCAGTATATTTTTTTTTTTTTGCCACCTCTTTTATCAATAATTTTGTTGTTTTAATACCTTATCTAACGTTGTTGCATTCAAATAACATTGAAAAAAAAAACTTTATCACAAACTAAGCATTCATCTTCCTACTTTTTTTTTTAGATTTGTGTATGTTCTTTTGTTTTATCAGGAGATTGAAGGATGAATTGTTTTAATATGTTTATTTTCAACAATTTTCTTTTGATCTTACAAAAAATAAATAAATTGGAACGTAAACGCTTGACTTAAAATCTAGAGCAAGATCAACGAGTAAAACTCACCGTTCAAAGCGACACTCCCATAAATAATATAAGAATTTAAACTGATGCTAGTTCAGTAATTCTTTCTATGTAATTCTGGTCCGGACGGCATTGGGATCAGATTTTTAGAAGGGGAATACGTTCCAGCAAAATGTGCATTTGGAGTTCATTTTTTTTTCTATAAATACACAGGATTATATGGACTATGTTCATAAAAACTTGCACATAAATTATTTATTCTATATACATTAAAAAAAACCAATGCACCGGACAAAATTTCTTAAACAGTTAAAAAGGCTAAAATAGTGAAACCTCGTCAATTTCTGTTAAGGTAAATATGTGATTTTTCATTTCAATAAGGTAAACGCATAAAACCGCAAATCTAAAAACATTCTTGATGACATCTCTACAACATAAAAGTTCCTAAAAAAATCTTTAATGTTACATTGGACGGTAACAGGCATGGTTTAAATTTTGCAAAACTTAACTGTTAACAAAAGAACATGGAAAAATGAATACTCTATGTACTGTTTTCGCCTCCCAGTGAAGTTTATATTTACTACATCTATTCTCTCAGAGAGTCAAGTGGCAAAATGCTCAGGTTCTTCAGGGACTAGGGTGATTTGAGTCCGGATCTGATCATCTTCAAATGCATCTTCGTTTTCAGCACGAATCTTAATGCAGTTTATGTTTAGTGTTGGCCTTTCTTGCTGGAACATTCTGTTAGTAAAGGTAAAATTCAGTCATCCTAAATGTAACATCAGATTACCATGTTACATGATGTAATACAGTTAGCATTAATTCATTTAGTTATAGTGGTGTCAACATCATACTGGTCAGGTTTAATACTAGCATGTTTTGTACTGCATCCGCTTTTCTTGGTTTATTGAGGTCTAATGAGAAAATGGAAGCTTAATTGTGGCCTAAACATCAATATCCATCCGCAATAGCCACCGTGTGGTGTACTGGTGCTGCAATGTCCACTAATTTGTCAAAACACTAAAAAAAAAGAGGGATCTAAAGAATAGCACATACGGGTGCTTGCAAAGCATAGGTGCTTGCACAGTGACAACATATTTACAAGAAGAAATCTCTTTGATTGAGCCTATGACCACTTGTGTACCTGACCCTGTGCATAAGAACCTCACCTAAAAAAGCAATATGGGAAGTAAACCAATAAATATCTGAATACTTGCAAATTGCTCTTGTAAAATCTTACTCCACTTGACAATGTTTGTACAGAGAGTACACTGTATACTAACCAAGAAAATGTCATCTGTATCAGTATCTTAGTTTCCAAATCATATTCCTTAGATATACATAGCGATGTGCACAGAACCAAGGAAAAAGGTTTTTTTTTTTCTTTTTTTCTTTTTTCTTTTTTCTACTTAAAGAACAGGGCACAATATTGCTTTTTTTTTTTTTTTTTGTCTTAGAGGCCTGTAAATAAGTTCTTGCATCTTAGATTTGCAAACGATTAAATTCCTTTTAATAGTCAGTAAGAAATGAAGTAAATGTCAGTAACATCTGAAGAGTTTTGGAAAAGAAGGCAGTTACCTCAGTCTCTCTAGGGAAACCAGTTAGGTCACAAATGGTACCATTTGTATACTGATGTGCATGATACCTATAGAAAATTGAATAAGTATATTAAACATTACTATAATCAGTAATTCAAAGAAAAGTTATCAAATATTGCAAATATACCCTTGTAAACTACTAATTAGCACATATGTTTCCTTTGAATGCACTACATTTATAACCTTCGATACTAGGTTTTCTATAAATTAGCAAATCAAAATGATAAAATAATACTAAAGTAGAAAAGGGGAAATATAAGTGTGTAATTGTAGATTTATAAGAGCTTGAATAAAAAAATACCTTTGAGAGGCATCTTTAGAGCGGGGGTCCTTTAGCAAAGATGCATCAGAGTGTTTCTCATTATGTGCCAAAGTAGCTTCAGGGTCAAATTGGCCCAAAACAAACTCTTGTACAACCTAAGTGTACAAAAAGGAAAAGTCGACTTATAAGCTGATTTTTTTTTTTTCTCTTTTTTTTTTCTTTCTTTTTTCACGCAAAAGTTGTATTGATGAACATGAAACAAAAATATAAACTAATTTGTACACAAATGTGCATTTGGTATCAACTGAGCAAAATCAAGGTCTCATATGACCAAAGAATAAATAGAAAGTTTCATATAACTAGATTAAATTATTCTAGACTTTTCGTGGGTAAATATCGCAAGACATTTTGAAAACAACGATAAAAGGGAATTGATAACTTTTTTCAGAAAAAAAGAAGTTTCAAAAGAAGGTTGATAAAGGTGTGGCACGCACTTTTTCATCCTCCACATGAACTTGACGCAACGTCTTTTGGTAACAGAGCTCGTATGACCACCACCCTTCATGCTATACATAACAAATAAGTTATTATGTCAGGTAATCACAATTCTTAGATTTAACTCATTTTTATCAGTCAGTAACCATTCATAAATGGACTTTGCAGTAAGTGATTTTAGGCACAACATTTTGGCTAAATATTACATGCACGAACATCAGGTATGCTAAGCATGAAGAGTCGGTTAGCTACATGCTGGTACCCTGTGCCAGCTGAGCCAGTGCGAATGCATATAAAACAAACAAGTTATTTACTATAGAGCTGCTACTGATATCTAATTGTTTATCAAAACTGCACAACCATCTGTGCTGAATACAAGCATATTGCACACACTGTTTTAAACACCTGCCAGATGCAATATGGCACATTTCGGTAAATGTTATGACCCGCCACTATGAAAAATGGTACAACTTCTACAATATATTAAATTACAGACTGAAATGGTAGACTACTATTGGACTAATTCTTGGTGGGCAACCAAAATTATTGCTCCTACCTACATACAAATTGAAAACAAAATAATAGCATTAATGTAAAGAAGGTAGTAAACATACTCTATATAAGCATGCATCGTCTTTTAGCACATCAAGCAACTCGTCAGGGGTTTTCAAAATCTTTTTGTCATTTTCTAAAAGTGCATTGCTTGAATTCTGCAAGAAAGCCCCTGTTTTCATAGTTTTTGTCTCTTGTGTTATTGGCAAGTAACAGTTGTAGCTTGTTCCATCCTTATTTTTCATAACTACAGACTCTTGACCATTCTCCTGAGAAAACAACTAATATATAAGAACATATATATGACAATATTCATTTTCTATTATCATGTTTATAAAACCTACTTTAGGGCGAAATTTCATGTTCATTAATGTGGATGTATAATAAACATATACCAAAAGACAAAAGCTAATCCAGGCAAAGTATCTGTGTGGATACTACATCATCTGGTACTAAGTGTCGGAATGCTTAGGCTTAAAATCCCCATTGGAAAAATTCTACAACTAAAACTAAATTTAAGAAACAATTTTGTAATATCTCAAACAGATACAGAAAGTTGAAATAACATAACTAAATAAACAAACAAACAAAAAAAGGCCTAACTTTGTGCAAACCATAGCATAACCAACAATTAAGTAGTACCTTGGATCATATGGGGTTCCTTGCTAAGTCACTAATAAACAACATAAATACTTGTATCCCATATATAGCGCGCACGAAAAAAAAAACAATGGTATTTTGGTTATGTAGAAATGATCTCACTGGATGAAAGGTAGAATCTGACAAGTGAAATTCAATGTTGAATCTTGGTTCACGTGAATTTCTCCCAAATGTTGAACCTATCAACCAATATTTGAGAAGAATTAAAAAAAAAAAGGATAAAGAAAGTAAACAGAAGCTAATTATTTTCGAGTTACAGCTAATAACTTGAATCATAAAAATAATAATTCAACGTCTAAAGGCTGGAGCTCAATTTCTGGTGTGAAACATATAACAACACTGAGACTACAATTTTGCGAATTAATTCCCACAAGTAGCTGCCACATGAGTAACAACAAATTCAGCAAGTAAATTCAATTCAGAACTATGAATATTTACACATCATCAAAAACCTAGTTCCCTATTTACCAGAATTTAGAACACAAGTATTACAAGCAATTACCAAGGTATCACCCTTCATAGATAAAATCCAAATTGAAACAAGAAGTCTCCTTTCAAAGTGATAAAACTATTGGGAGAAAATCGAAAGAAACTACCCGAAGATGAGGTGATGATCTGATCTGCTGCCACTCCCTTGAACAAATCATTCGTCGAAGAATTTAGGAGTAGGAGTACGAAAATCACGAAGATTTTCGCGATTTCCATTAAAATGATTACGAAGATGGAAATTTGCGATGCTTTCAGCTCTACTTCTCTTCGCTCAATTTGTTCTTTCTTATTTTCGTTTCTTTCTGAAATGGTTGCTGCTTTGCTCGAAGTTGAGACGAAGAGGGTTTGAACAAAGCAAATGGACTCTCCAGTTTTACAAATCTGCAGAGGATTCGGATTCGGATTCATTCTGGTCTTTGGTGTTACGTCGACGTATTGGATTAGATGTCGCCATGTGGCGTGATATGAGAAGTCTACGGTGCGGATTAGAGCCAGCTATGTCACATGTGCCATGTAATATTGTAGTAAATAAATTTACACAACTAGTCCCTTAGCAGACATAAGCCTTCTACGAACATTCTCTCTCAAATAGGTTCCTTGCTTACATTTGGTCGTGGACTCGTGGTTATAATATAGGGAAATTCTTACGTGAGAACTAATTTTGAATCGGACTTTAATCGGGGTTATAATATTGAGAATTTCCCTATAATATAATATGAGTGAGGTTCAGTATTTAATTATTCATTGTTATTTTCTATTTTTTTAAATAAAAATAGTTTTAGCGGTTGACCTAAGTTTCTCAATAGAATCTATATATCAATTTTTCAAATTTAGATTTTATTACTATTTTCTAATTAGGACAAAACTGACACTATTGCATTATCTAGAATTCTCAAATTAAGGATCTTCCCAAAAACATTTCGTTTAAAATACAATTTGTTTGGTTTCATTATGCCTCATATTTGTAATTTGATAGATCCCATTTGCGAATTACCTTGTGCCTCAGTAACTCGATGCATCAATTATCATTTACCAAACAATAAAATTGCGCAGAAACAAGCTAGCAAGAGAGACATCCATCCAGATAACTTATTTATCTTTATGAGGAAATTACTCAACTTATATAAATGTATATTTAGTTATTTACTTAAAACAAGTTCACCTTCTAGTAGAAATAAGAAACAAAATATCTCGATTCTCCAAAGAGCCAATAAATCTCAAATAACAAGCATCAGGAGCAACTTCATGGTTACAACCAACAAAATTCCGGGACATCTTATTTATTTTTTTCTAACAATAATTGCACAGAAGCAATGAATACAAAACAAACATAGGAGAGATTTAATTCACTCCCAAGAACGAGGGAAGTGTCATCTAATTTTTAACAGATGTGACATGCCTGAGGAGCATGCTGACTACATCGGGGGAAATAGCAGCAGCTTGTTGCTTTAGGTTTGCAATCTTGTCCTCTGTCTCTTGTTCAAGTCTCTTCACATTTGCACCAGAATCACCACTACTCTGTTCAATGAGCAAGTAACTTCAGATAAATAATGATGAATACCCAACCACATGAGAAATAATGCAAAACCCCAATGTGATGCAAGCTCCCCCCAACCCCAAACAAAAAAAAGAAAATTATGTAGAAACATAACAGTACATAGAAGTGAAATGTATCATGCTCCTCCATGTCTAAAAGTTTATTAGGTATAAGCGTTTGTAAAATATGAGATTTCAGCTCCTTCATATGCATAAGAGGTTTCTAAAATATTTGTGCTTTGAATGTCAATGAAAACCAGGTCAAAATGTTGCAGTCTTTTGCACACATATAGTAGAGAAAGTTACACAGATTGCATTCAACATCTCGTCAATTCATGCAACTGCCCAAATGTTTTTAATAACATGAAACAAAAGATATGTTTATCCTATTTCATACAAAACAACGGCTTATTAGTATTACAGATAACACTCAGCTGTTAGATTATTATGATTGGAATGAGTGTATCTCAGCAAATCCAGTGAAGGGAAAAAAATGAGAGTACCTCGGCAACTTTCTTCTGGAATTCAGCCTCCATTTGAGCACGGTAAGCAGTTATCTCCCTCTCGGCCTCTTCTTTGGCCTGCCTCAGCCTTGCCATTTTAGCTATTGCAAATTAAGAATAATTGAAGAACAATCATATTTCCACGAGTATTTATAAACACAATTGAGAAGAGGATAAAGAGAACTACATAAACAATTTTCCACAATCCTGCAAAAACCCAATTAAGGTCCTACAAGGACACAAAATATCAAACAGGCACCTGTAAAGAATCAAACATATCAACTGTCTTTCTACCATCTTTCCTGAGTGAAACAGTAAAGATGGAGTTTGGGCATTTTTCAGAAGGGATTGAAAAAGAGAAGGGTGTTGATGATATCTCTGTGCTTCATACATAACAATATAACATTAAAGATTCCGGAGGATGCACATGAATTTATTTCAGAAACATTAGAGCACAATGTAATTTTGTCCCTACAAACTCTACATGTCTGAATCTAATAAAAAAGGTATTACAACTGATGGTTGAACAGCGGTATTGCAACAGCATAATATAAACTTAAACAAGCGCAAGTGTACAACTACTTGGATTCGGAGTTTTAAAGACAAGCAAATAAAATTGGTTGCATATCAGCCCATACAAACCATTTCTCGCAGCATTGACAATTTGTTGGGCCTCTTGTTCAGCTGCCAAAAGTTGCTGGATTCCACTCTGGCGCCTTGAGGTATCCATCCTTTTTTCTTTTATTATCTAGAACCAGCAAAATTAAACAGTCGTCAATTATAACAAAATTAAATCACTTTCAGAGACAGAGCGAGGGAGCAGTCAGCGGGGGTCCAATTTTCTAGTGACATTGACATGGAGAAGCAAAAATTCATCTTATGTGTGAATACGTATAGACTAATGTCTTCCTAAAGCAATAATAGAAAGGTTGGTCAAAACCTTTGGATCAAATTATTAGTTCTGTTCTGGTTTTTGTTCCTGATTGCTTGATTAATTCTTATTGGCTTGAGGTCAAAATGAGAATGGATGAAGCACAAACTAATCCTACACCAATTCTACTGTTTATGAGGTAGCTTATTACATAAATTAGGATCTTCTACCCAAATCATGCACCTAGTCCGCCACTGTTGCTAACCTAGTTTGGAAAATCTATCGACATCCCCCGATCCTATTAAAAAGGAATTTTCCCAATTGACCACGATTTGAGTGAAAAATGATTGAATCGGAAGAGACTTACTCTGAACTACGCCGATCCTTCCCTTTTGGTTTGTGATTGGTCGACTTTTCAGATTTGAATTGCTCACCGATTCTTCTGGATGTGAATGGGGATTGGAAGAGAGATTGGAGGTGGTCTGTTGGAGTGGACCGATCTTTTTCTTTTATTTTTTTAAAAAATTGAAATTCGACGCGACGTGGTTAATAAATGGGCTGATGAAGTGCTCTTTAGGATAAAATAAATTTTGTTACGAATTGGGCCGTAAGAGTTCTACTTGGGCCAGATAATAGTTTTTTTTTTTGGGCATCTTTTTACCTTTTTTTTCCTTCGGCTACGAGCTATAATTAAAAATATATAAATATGTATTATTATAAAACAAATGGGTTAGTTTCAGCTAACAACAAAATGCTTGTGCTTTGATAAATAGAAAAATAATGTACTCCTTTGTCTCGTTTTAATATGTTAAGACAAATGCATCTTTGAAATCCACAATTAATTCCGCTAGAAATTTCTTTTGATTTGTAGTGCTCGTATTGTATTATTAAACTAGTGTACAAAAAAATTCGCTCCCAACTTATAAGAACGAAAGTCACGGACAAATTAGATGTGAAGCATATTTAAATTATTTTAGTACGACAAACTCTATTATAAATTTAAAATTTAAGTCATAACTTTTTATCTTGTCGCACACTATCTTTACAGATTTTCATTGGTTTAGAACTTTAGATTTACTCATCGATATGATGTACCTGCGAGCTTATTACAAAAAAAAAAAGGAAAAATAAATAGATCAATGGGATGTAACTTTTCTCACAAAAACTATCAATTATTAAACAATAAAAGTAACTTCGAAACTCTCAAATTCAACACCCTATAATTCCATCTTATACAAAGAACTGTTTTTTTGTGAGAAATCTTGCACCACTAATCTATTTTATTTTATGTTGTTTTTACCAATCTTCCTTGCTTTCGTGTACTGTTCGACTCTAATTTCTATCATTTATTTCTTTATTTGCCGCCCCCACGTGATGCTGAACACTGAGGGCTAGCAAGAATGAACGGACATTGTCTTAGAGTTATTAATAGTAGTTGTGAATTTTAAGAAATTTTTTTCAGAATAAAATTAAAACCATAGAAAATACTTTTAAGCAATTTTTCAAAAAGTTTTTTTTTTTTTTTTTTGGATAAGCCGGGTAGCGACTACCAGGTTAGAAACAAAATTTTTTTTCAAAAAGTTTATACGAATTTAGAAACAACATTCGTCATCCGATTCATGACGTGCTACAAGTACCTTGCAACAGAGGATCTCGATCCTCCAAATCCATAGTCCCCACTCCCCAGTCCTCACTCCACCGTCTCCAAATGACCAACTATATTTTTATTATTTTATGCAAAATGCGTATACCCTGGAGAAACCATAATAATACTGATGTAATTGTCAATTGTCATGGAGCTCTTTTATATAGTGGGAGCGGGCTTCTTCGTACAGAAATTTTTCTGGTGGAACTTTTAACATCTCGTCTCGTCTCGTCTCAGGAAAAAATAAAATAAAAATAATTTTTACATCCGATTTATTTGCGAAAAACATAATCCGCTACGAGGAAATTTCTTCTAATGAAGATACCATAAAAATTAATACACCAGTCCAAATTCCCTGAAGTTAAATTATAAATGTACTTGACAATATGTGGAAATCAAATTAAACGGTTCTTGACAGGTTACTGAAAGATGGAAAAGGTTCTGTGCAGCATTCACAATTAATGATCAAGCAAAAAAAAAAAAGATTGGGGAGAACCAGTAATGCGTTTCATAGAACTTATAAAATTGATTCAAGAGCAAATTAAGGATCATAACAGATCTTATAGCTAATACACCTATATACATGGATTATATTTATTTTCTGAAGACGCGCAGATAAACTACAACAGAAATCTCTGTTTAAATCAAGCCTTCATATCAGCCAAGTTAGTAGCACCAAAGGAATTCTTTCTTGCCGAAGCCAACACGGTCTTGTCGGCCACGATGAAATAAGCCATTCCGGCAGCTGCAACATTTTGTAAATCCAATTATTTGAATGCTGTCTTTCAATAAATTAAAATCATTTTTAAATGAAAATGAAATTGCACAAATCAACTTACTTTATGCATCAAATTAATTACAAACCTGTAGAGATGATTAATGCCTGAGCAGTAGGATTAAGATTGGTTCTAGCCCAGGGTAACATTCTCACACTGGCAAGCTGTAGCAAACACAAAATTAAGAATGAAAAATTCAAAGCTAGATAGGTACGCAAATTTTTATTATGAGTTGAGAAAAATTAGAAGTAAAAGAACACGAAGTTTGATGCTCACAGTAGGAACGGCAGCTGCGATGGTAGCAACAACAGCTGCCTTTGCTCCAGCCATCACCCCCTCTACAATATACCAAAACCAAAAGCTTGTGAAAAGTTCTTCGCAATTAACAAATTAATTTGTAAATTAATTAAGACCAAATCAGTCTATTATCTAGGAAGAAACAATTAAACAATTACGGTACCATGAGAGCAACGCTTAGCCAAAGCGAGCTTTTGATCCAAAGATGCACGAGTAACTGAACCCATCCTTGTTTTGTAATTTGGAAATTGGTACGTTGTACTGATGAGATAGATGATAAAAGTAAGTTAGCTAGATATGGAAGAGTGAGTTTGGTGAGTTGGAGGAGTGGCATAATGCGTGAGTTTATATAGGGAAAGTGGCATTTGGTTTTCAATTGAAAACCTGGGACTGGGACCCTTGTTTTTTTTCCTGATTCTGTGGATATATATTAAATTGCATCAATATGAGTGCATTTTGGTGACCCAATCCAACGTGGATATATCAATGTACCTCCCCTTGTTTTGGTAGAGAGCATTTTGAAAGCATGAATTGTCTAGATACCTTCAATTTGAGAATCATTGGTAGGATAATTAAATAATGAAGCTGGCCACTAAAATATGATATATCCTACCTAAAAAGAAAATAGTACTTGCTATCGGGGTCTTTGGCAGTAAGGTAATATGTGCAAAATTCAAGGTATCTAGACTAAGTGCTGGTAATGATTCTCAAATTGAAGGTAACCCAAAAGTACTAACCATTAAAAAAAAAAAAAAAAAAAAAGAACCAAAAGTACTGGCAACACTGGTCCAACCATAAATTTGTGACCTGCACATGTCATTTTGGGCCGCCCCTGGGTTTGTGCACTTCAATGTAAACCAAAAGGGTCACTGACAATCCACCATAATGGTCTCGTGCTGTTTTTAAACTGGTGCCTTTTTTAATTTTTTGTATGTTACTAGTTTTTTTAGGATTTTCTTGTTTTCTAGTGGTTTTTGCTTTTTTTTTTTTCTGTTTTAAGGGTGTATCCCTTCTTCTGTTTTCAGTTTCTGAAGCTCTTGTAGTTCTCGAGCTGGGGCACCAGTCTTTCTGTTTTATTTGCGGGCTTGTAATTTGAACTACTGTTTAATGCTATTGCCTACGGGCTTCCATAAAAAAAAAAAAAAAATGTAAACCAAAAGTACTAACTAAAACCATACCGACACTACGCTGGTAGGATGCTGTATTTATTTCTCTCTATATCAATTGCCATAGCATTAGCATTATAAACTATTAAACTCTATCAACTGTAATAAGCTCCAACCAAGGAAAAGCGTTCTAACAGAAGTGTTGATATTTTATTTATTATAAATGACAATGCCTTCCTCGCAGTGCTAATTTTTGTTCTTTGGCAACTAGTTACCCAAAAAGTTTCCCTTGACGCACAAAATTTTGAAGGCGCTCATAGTTTAGCAGAAGCAGCTAATTTTGATGGAAATGAGGAATGCGGAGCAGTTAGAACTAGAAATAGTCACTGTTTCTGTAAAAAAATGGAGTTTGGACCCCCATCTTTTATGTTCGAGCTAAGTAAATTAATTGACCCTTAACGCGCTTACATTGTATAAATGTGGATTATCTATTAATAAATGGCATTGCCTTTCGCATAGCGTATATGATTGCCCAATGCCTATATTTCTTAAGCCCAAAAACAAAAAAATAATAAAACAAACTGGGTTGTTTGACGAAGTGGTTTGGCTCTATTCCTTCAACCAAGTGGTTCTTGGTTCGAATCACGGAAACAGAAATTTATTTTCAAATTTCTGATAACAAAAATAGTTGGTTTCAAACCAACTTTCAGAAAAAAAAAATTAATAATAATCTCTACTACTTATAAAAGCATCAATCCAAAGGTCTATCCAAACTATACCAAAGGTCTATCCAATTTTGAAGCCAAGGGTTGTTAACATATGTTAACAATTTGTAATATGGACTATTGATTTTGTATGATATGATCAGATCAGTGATCTGGATTTAATAACGATACAGAAAGTTTAAACCTTTTGTATAGAGCTTCGGCAGAACGGATCGCGCTGGGATAAATAGCCATAGAACGACAGTTCGATTCTCCATAGCTTAGAATTTTTTTTTTCCGATTTCCATTAAATTTGTTCGTTCGCTCCAGCTGTCCCCTCCAACCTGTCCGCTCTAGAGTTTTCAAAAGCTCCAGCCGGCTAACGAAATCGCTGATCTGGCAAGATATCTTACCAAGCATGGACAAAGCGGGATGGATAAATTTCACCATCTCTGACCTAAATCAACCGCCTCAACTCAGATCGCTCGCGAAGCTCCCATCATCCTCCCCCTCAAACCCTCCTCTCTCTGCGCTGCACCTCTCCCGAGGCCAACGAAGACCAAAAGCAAGAGCAAGAAGTAGTGGCGTTGGAGGAGGGCGGCGCGCCTTCGATGTTCTTGGGGCCATTGTTCGACTGGCCTGACGAGACGGAGGAGGAGGTCGCCAAGGGATACGAGCACCTCTATGGGCCCGCCTTCAGTGGTGAGACCCACCTTGGCAGCAATATCTACCACATGGATGGCGCCCTCAACAAACTCATCGACGAGTTCAACAATTCGATTGTTACTAAGCCCATTGATAACTTTGAGGACCACCTCCGACATCACGTCCGTGCTCTTCCTCACCTCCTGTCAGTATTCTCTTCTCTTCTCTCTGCATCCTCTATTAAATTCAATTCAATTCAATTTCTTTTTACTCAAAAATACTTCTACCTTCTTCATATTTTATTTTTTCGATGAGTTATCCTTTGCCAGGAGACGTCTCAACATTCACAACGACATATCAGGTAAGCACCTATTCCTCTTAGATATCGCTCTCTGTCTCTTTCTCTTCTCCTTCTTGCTTTATGGTGTTCTTTCTCGTGATTTTCAAGGTTTGTTGATTTTGGTTCGAAACGAGTTTCAATCGACTGATATCTACACTAGCTATAAGGTATTGTACCAGGCTATTTCTATTCAGTGAGGCATTTCGTCGAACACGTTGCATGCATGAAAAGAGGTTATGTAATTAGTGATTCTTACTCGATTGGAAATATGGAGTCAGGTGTGCTAGATTCGAGTGAGGCTTGTGAAGGATGCAGCGGTTATGTATTCTCTTTGCTGTGATCTTTGCGGTCTATTTCTCAAGGTATAAAATTATCCCTTTTTCTTTCTTTTGACTTCCTGGGATTCTATGCTTATGTGTTGGTAAAGAAACGACATTAAGAAAACTGTACAAATTGTTGTTTTTTGGTACAAATTAGGCTGGTAGATAATTTCTCTCTTTTTCTCTATTTAATTTCTTACTGGTAGATAAGAACAAACACACAAATCAGAATTTTCTTTCTGTAAAGACACCGTGTGGCACACACCTTTTCTGTTTTTTGTTTTGTTTGCATCTCTTTTCTTTGAAAAGAGAAGCATCGACTGCTGATCGAAATTCCATAAGGAACCATTCACATTACTGCTCAATTTGATTTCTTTGTTCTGTTGCAACATTCTGATTTTATCTTCTTATCATTCTTTTTTTTTTTCATTCGACAGAAGACCATTTCAGATCTGTTAATTTTTTTTTTTTTTTTGGTTTGGATTTGGATTTCATGGCTAAGAGCATCAAACAGATTGTAAAGAGCATGAGCTGTAGAATTAAACATATTATTACTTTATCAGTGCATCTTGAAATTCACAATTTTCTTTTGTTGCTGAATTTGTTACCATCAAATCTCTCTTTTTCTCTATCAAATTTCTTTTTGGTAGATAAGAACAAACCCACAAATCAGAATTTTATTTTCCTTCCATTACAACCATTTAAATCAAATAGGGGAAAAGCTGGTCTCTCTTCACAGTAACCTTGTCCAAATGCACTGGTTCACATATCTTTGTTTGCTGTTTTCAGGAAGATTCAAAGAGGGGATAACTGTTGCTGCAGTACAAGATTCAGGTTCATTTTTTATGCTAAAACCTATTTACACCTATTTCAGGTTCAAATAATTTTGATAGAAATACAAATTATAAAGTCGTACCAGTGGTTGTAATTGAAAGTACCCCATCTGGAAAGGAAAAATTATAAAATTCCTGGAAAGTCAGAGAAAGCTTTGTTTTAATTATAATTTGTATTTCTATCAAAATTATTTGAAAAAAATGCTGGCGACATTGCTTAGATTTAGGGTTTAACTATCTCTAGAGTCTAGACATATTAAGACAAATTATTGGCTATATATTTATTTTTAGTTAGAGTTTTAAACTTGAATTATGATAATTGAGTAGTTATCTGAAACTTGCAGGTTTACAACTGAAATTATATATATTTTCCTTCCGAACTAATCAATTTTTTTCTTCTGGTAAAATAAATGAAGCCCCATTCCAGTGCATATGGCCTTGCAAAGCACAGAGATGGCTGGTGGGAGTGGGTCATTGCCCCTGGTGTCGCTCCTGCCTCTTTCTCTTTACTTTTGCCTCTTCTTCGAACTAATCCTGGCTGGCGCTGTTGAGGTACAATATGACCTCCTCTATTACCTTTTCTTTTTAATTGGATTTAATTAGTTTTGGATTGTTTCATTCTTCTGTTGTAGTCTCTAGTTTTCCTTGATTTTCGATAATTTTGTGTTTGCTTGATTGAGCATGATAATCATTAATATCATTTTCATTCCTCTAACAGTAAAGTGTCAGATTTTTTGGTACTTAAAACTTTATATAAAATAATTGGATGATTTCTCCTACACTAGAATAGAGCTGTGAAGATAGTAAAAAAAAGTTGAGTCCAATTGAAAATATTGACAGACGAGTGTGCCTGGTACTCAGGGGCATGAGATCATGAACTATATCTAATATCTGTGGTTGCGGATTTTCTTTCTCGACGGGTTGTCCATAATTGGTACAGGATATTGGTATAGGAAACCTTGTACAATTTTTCATGTTTGTATTGTTTATTTGCCTTCTTTTTAATACTGCTTCATGGAATTCTGGATTTCAGTAGTATAATTCACAGCTGTCAAGAGTAAGGAATTGGTCTTTAGGGGTGTTTCAGCGTCTCTTTGATATTTGCCAACCTTAATAAAGTTTTACTTTTAATAAGACATGATAATTGATGGTTGTATGGCTTGGCCCTGGTATTGTAACAGTGAAAAAGCGAATTGCTTTCTGTAAGAATAATTTGTGCATTTATACAAAACACTAACACCTTGGTCGGAAGTGACGATGAGAAGAAATAAAACAAGTTCAATTTAATAGGAAATATACGATTTGAATTTAGTATGAAGTTTTCTAATGATGTATTGTTTAATTTTTTTTTTGGAATTTTCTTTTCGAAACAGGTTTGTGTGTTGAGTATGATAATTGCAAGGAAATAGCAAGGGCGATCAAATATTATTTCTCATGTTGTAATATTTGTTTGTATGTATGATTCAAGTATAATTTTATGCAATATTGTAATTTATAAATTTATCAATTTTTAGCAAATTACATGTTCATTTTTTTCCCTTTTGTCTAATGTTTACATGTTCATTTTCCCCTTTTTTTTAATTTTATAGACAATAATACGAAAAAGGTCCGACACAAATTCTAAGTACCAAATAAAATATTTTCTAAAAATAGAATTGCCTACATTTTGAGTGGGCATGCTTACTATATCATTAAATATAATGAGAATTGATGCAACGATATAAAAATACTGATTTTTCATTGAAACTCCAAACTTTTAATATTTTGAAGTTTAAAATAATTAGGTTCGTCCCGTGGGCGCCCGATAGGAGTATCTTTTAGTCAAATAAATATAAATTAAAATAATGAGTATCAGTTAGTCAAATAAATATAAATTAAAATAATTAGGTTCGCCGCATGGAGTATCAGGTGTGTATTGCATGAGTGTCATACGAGTATCGGTATATCGAGTATGTATCCGGTACGGACGTTAGACTCGTACGGCAGTATTTTAGAAGTATCGGTGCAGCATAGTTATAAGGGAATGCACCTATTCAACTCAAAATTTTAAGCAAGATAAATTAAAAATTCTAAGTTCATTCGATGATGCTTTCTTTATGAATAAATGGAATAGTTTAAGAAAATCTAAAATATATCATTTCCTTTTTTTTAATATTCCCTATTCATATTTTCAAATTATTGGCTTTACACGGATATGAAAAATGTTGGTATAGGAAATTAAATCAATTACCCCTACTATTTCCTTGTGTGTTTGGATTTGGTTATTTCTTGGTGGTCAATTTCGATCAAATTTATGGAATGTAGTGATTTGATCTTGATATAAAAAATGGCAAAAATTATCTACGATACTCAAATCTTATGGGGGCGTTTGGATCGCTTAGGAATTGGAGGAATTAGGGAGAATATATTGGAAAGTGTGTAACTTTGTGAGAGAGATTTAATGTCTAAGAATTGTTATTCCTAGGAATTAGCTATTCCTAGCCCCATCCAAACACCCCCATAGGAATGCAAATAAGGAATTAAAATTATCAATTAGAAATGCAATGCACGCCTACACATCTTGTATAAGGGAAAATGGATTTCTGATATGGCAAGGTCGACACTGCATATCGACGTTTTGGTGATCAGGCAAAATAATTGCTTATACTTCGTAAATGCGCGAATATCAAGGAACCTTAGTGAGTTGATTTGCTAGAATAATGCGCGAATATCAAGGAATGAAATTGCTCCCAAGAAATGCCATTTTTACCTTGATGTATCCTGCTTAGAAAATCAAATATTTTAAAGTCCATCAAAATAACATTGACCTTAAATTATTGAATATGGACAACATACATGTGTCAAATAATATTTTTATTCTTACATATTGCATATTAAAGTAGACCCACACATTGGGTGGGCCTGCTGCTAGTAAAACAAAAGAACCAAAAAAAAAAAAAAAAGGGTGACACTTGGTTTAGCTGCCGAGAATGGAACAGGGGACCATTGATTGTTTAGAAGCAAGCGCTTTTAGCCCGGACAAAGAATTAGAATTCTATCCATAAGCAACAGGTTCTATGACTTTGAAACATGTAATAATACGTCGGAATTTCTAATACTTGTAATATTGTATACAGTATTTATATTGATTAAGCCGTATCATATCTTTTTGCAATCTGATTTTGAGAATACATACGCTAAAAATTATGTTATTCTTAAATTCCACCCAATTAATTCTCAGTATAATTTATTGGCTTAATTATCAATTGATGGGTCAAAAGAATTTCTTATGAAAATTTGTAGGTGATTGCTTATTCTGCAGATGCTGTAATTGCTTTCTAAATCCAGAATTTAAAAGTAATCATTTTCTCATTCATGGGAATCGGGAACATAAATTATTTTATTCCTTCTCAAAACTTATTAGACGATCTAAATAACATACAGTCACGGTCCACAAAACTAACTACATCACGGTCACAGCCAAAGTCGGCAGAGGAAAAAAAAAACAGTTTTCTGAACCCTCAGGCCGGCCCCGCTTCCGTTGGCGGCCGTCTTTCTCCCCGCGACATGTCTTCCCTGTCTGCCCTCAAGAAAAGAAAGAGGGAGACTAAATCCACTCCAACTCCAGTACCTGTGCCTCTTCCACCGGCGGGGCCAGACTTGATCAGCCAACTCCCCGACTCCATCCTCTCCCTTCTCCCAATTAAGGACGCCGTTCGCACCAGCGTCCTCTCCTCTCGCTGGCGCCACCTCTGGAAAGCGGCCCCGCTGCGTCTTGACGATGACTCCTTCAAACCCAACAATCGCAACCCTTATTATGCCTGTTACTATCACGTCGTGTCTGATCCACGGTTCTACTCCTCGCGTAAAGCCGTCTTCAGAATTTTCGATTCACACCATGGACCGATCGAAAGCCTCCGCCTTTCACTCTTCTACCCTTTTCAAATGGATCGCTTTGTGAAAACAGCGGTCCAAAGAGGCATCCGAGAACTAAACCTCGTTCCTTTTGACTTTGATCGTCAAACCTACAAGCTGCCTCTTTCCCTTCTATCCTGCAACACACTGCATCAATTGTCTCTCCAAAACTGTAGATTTCCCGACGCGTTGCTCCCGTCAATTTTTCCCAATCTCAGAGAACTAAGGCTCAATTGTGTGTCACTGCCTGATGATTTGCTACCAAAGTGCGCCTCTCTTGAGACCCTGCTGATCTCCACTTCTTATGAGTTGCCACCTATCAGCATTAGTTCCCCAACCCTCCGCAAGCTTGTTTTTGATGTGGATAGTTCACGGACAGAGTTAATCATTAAATATGCACCTAATCTTGAATCACTCATGCTAGCAGACGTGTCAACATTTGATAACAAGGTGAAGGTCCTAGATGCACCAAAGCTGCAACGGCTTGGTTTCATAAACACGGATGTTTGTGCAATTCAACTAGGCAGGACTCTTATTGAACGACATAAGGTGCAGCTTTTTGCTTGGTTTCTGAAATATTTTTTTGTTATGTGTTTTTTATACGTACATTGTGTAGAATTAGTGATGAGATGACCTGTGTTAGCTACTTGGCTTACAGTAACTCTTTCAATTTTTTTTTTGTAATCAATGCTTGATGAATTTTATGTGGGAAATATCTTTCCTTGTTAATTATCAATTTATAATTGTCTTTTGGTGTAAAATGTGTTATTTTATTCAATTGATAATTGATACTTTTGTTTCTGCTAGGAATCACTTATAAGTTTACCACCGACCTTTCTAGTTAATGTAACACCTTGTCGGATGAACCTGCTATCTTCAGTGAAGACGCTAGCTATTAAAATGGAGCGCTATTTCGAGAAGACTATACCGACCATTTTGAAATGTTTTCCTTGTCTCGAAAATTTGGATATTATGGTACTACTTACACTATCTTCCATTAATAATGTTATTTTTTCCATCGACACTTTCCAACTTAGTGAGATAAGCATTCTTAACCTTCAAAATTCAAAATACTTTATCAACAATGAACATTTGCTTTTCTACAACAAATATTACCAGGGCATTAATTTGTATTTTTTACACAATATAAACAAGTGGATTTTATTTTGACAGAATAATTTCTCAGCTATGATATAAGACCAATGTTTTAAAAAACTCCGTTTTTTCCGTTTTATCTTAGTTTTGGTTCATACTGTACTACCGTTTTATCTGTTTTATCACCGCATAAATCGTTTTTTTACCGTTTTATCACCGATAAATGCTAAATCACCATCCAACCGTCAAACCGCATAAATCGCATTTTAAAACTTTGTATAAGACTAATCCAAAAAGTCAAATGGAATAATGTCACAGGATAAGTGTTTAATTTTGGCATTTTAAGTTTTAGATGGTATGTGTTTTCTATAAAATTTGTGGGTATCGCCTAGAAATAATATGACATATTTCCATTTTTCTTATTTCAGAAATATGAGGGAAACGGCGATGACTGTTATTTGAACGAGGGCATGTGGGAAGAGGAAGGTTCACTCAGTTTCCTAGATCATCTGAAAACAGTTATCGTGAAGGGCTTTTGGGGTGATCAATGTGATGTGGAGCTTCTCAGGTACTTAGTTGTTCATGGGAAAGTGCTTCAGACCATCACTCTTCTTTGTTCTAAGCACATCACTAAGAAATTTGTGGACATTAAGAAACGACAAATTTGTATTGAGAATAGAGCATCATCAAATTTGGCGCTGGTTTTCTTCAGAGACACTAAAGAAAACGTTCATTTTTCCCTGTGGAATGATATGATATATTATTAATGTCAGATTTCAGCTTTTGTTGCATCAGTGTTGTGTTTTATTTTTACTCTTTTATTTTTTGTAACTTAAGTTTGTAAGTTCATGTCAGACTGTAGTTTTATAAGTTCCAATAAAAAGAAAAAAATACATTAATTGCTAAAATGATGAAGTTTCTTCACAAATTCATATTCAAAATAGCTAGCATATGCTGATAAAGTAAATAAAAGGATATCTTGCAAGGTTAACTCACTTGTAGTTGCAGGGGCATTTCCCAAACTCTGCTTTGTTATAATTGAGTGCTGTGTTTATCAGATTCTTTAAATTTATCATTTATCTGATTTGGGCACCCTTACTGCGCTATTAATTGGCTCTGGATTCGCCTGTTCTCCACTTTCTATTTGTTCCATGTTAATCCAGCATTCTTTTTAAGTTATAATATAACTTAATTCAAAATTAAGTTCGACTTTCACTTGTTAAGTGTACCAGTTCTTGCGAAGTTGCGATATATGCTAATTCCTGACCTTCACATTTGAACAAAAATTGCTAAATAAAAATATTTATGATGAACTGGTAGTTACATTCTTTTAACATTTAGTAATTTTGAAATTCCATTCATGATCTAGAAATGGAAAATGCATATTTAAAAGGGAAATAATAATAATAATTTTGAGAGAGGTACTTCAAATATACTTGACAATATGAGGAAATCAATTAAAAGGTTCTTGACAAATTAGCTGAAAGATGGAAAAGGTTCTGTACGGCATTCACAACTAATGATCAAACAAAAAAAAAGATTGGGGAGAACCAGTAATGCATTTCATAGAAATTATAAAATTGATTCAAGAGCAAAGGATCATAACAGATCTTAACTAACACACCCCAAATATATACATGCATTATATTTATTTTCTGAAGGTGCGCAGATAAACTATAACATAAATCTCTGTTTAAATCAAGCCTTCATATCAGCCAAGTTAGTAGCACCAAAGGAATTCTTTCTTGCCGAAGCCAACACGGTCTTGTCGGCCACGATGAAATAAGCCATTCCGGCAGCTGCAACATTTTGTAAATCCAATCATTTGAATGCTGTCTTTCAATAAATTAAAACCATTTTTAAAAGAAAACGAAACCAATTGCACAAATGAACTTCCATAATTTATTAATGCATCAAATTAATTACAAACCTGTAGAGATGATTAATGCCTGAGCAGTAGGATTAAGATTGGTTCTAGCCCACGGTAACATTCTCACACTGGCAAGCTGGAGTAAACACAAAATTAAGAATGAAAAATTCAAAACTAGATAGGTACACAAATGAACGCGGGAGTCCAGTGGCTCTGCCATTATTCTAGAGGTAACGGCTTCAATTCTTGCTGGGTGCTGAAAGGGATAAACTCTATGCCACTATAAATAAATAGTCTTCTTTCAAAAAATAAAAAATAAAAAAAATACACAAATTTTTATTGGGAGTTCAGAAAAAATTAGAAGTAAAAGAACAGTAATTCGTCAAAAAAGAAAAGAACACAAAGTTTGGTGCTCACAGTAGGAACGGCAGCTGCGATGGTGGCAACAACAGCTGCCTTTGCTCCAGCCATCACCCCCTTTACAATATACCAAAACCAAAAAGCTTGTCAACATCACAATTAACAAATCAATTTGTAAATTAAGACCAAATCAGCATATTATCTAGGAAGAATATAATTAAACAATTACGGTACCATGAGAGCAACGCTTAGCCAAAGCGAGCTTTTGATCCAAAGACGCACGAGTAACTGAACCCAAATCCTTGTTTTGCAAATGTAGAAATTGGTACGTTGTACTGATGAAATAGATGATAAGAGTAAGTTAGCTAGATACGGAAGAGTGAGTTAGGTGAGTTGGAGGAGTGGCATAATGCGTGAGTTTATGTAGGGAAAAGTGGCATTTGGTTTTCAATTGAAAACCTGGGACTGGGACCCTTGTTTTTTTCCTGATTCTGTGGATATATATTAAATTGCATCAATATTTAGTGCATTTTGGTGACCCAATTCAACGTGGATATATCAATGTAGCTCCCCTTGTTTTGGTAGTGAGCTTTTTGAAAGCATTAATTGTCTAGATACCTTGAATTTGAGAAGCATTGGTAGGATAATTAACTTAATGGAGCTGGCCACTAATATATCCTCCCTAAAAAGAAAATAATACTTTTATCTCATGCATCAAAACAAGGGGTACAACATACCTCTTTGTAAATTTTATATATGAAAACATATTAATTCACCGACCTTTTTTGATCGGAGCATCAATACATGAAAGTAAATCTTTCATTCGGATAAAAAATTATAAAAAGTGAACCATGGACCCATGGTCCATGGGCAATACATCACATTGGATCTCACCAAACTAGTCCGACCATCAATTTGTGACCTACACATGTCATTTTGGGCCGCCCCTGGGTCTGTGCACTCCAATCCAAAGAAAAATACGAACTTTCGAAAAAACCATACCGAGACTCCGCAGCCTACGCTGCTAGGATTAGGCCGGTCAAAACGGGAAAAAAAAAAAAAAAAAGTGATGCCGTTTCGTTTTCAAAAACGAAACGGAATATGGCACCAATTTTTTCTGCCGTTTTCAGATACAAAACAGATAATTATATCGTTTTACCAAAATGGAATACGGATATGGAATTATAATGGAAAATAGAAAACGGAATGAAAAAGGTAAGGAAAGTTGTTTCGTTTAACGAAATAGAACGAAAATGAAACAATGATTTTGTTCCGTTACTGAAATGGAACGGGGTTGTTCTGTGTCCGTTTCAAACGTTTGCCAGGCCTAGCTAGGATGTTGTATTTAGTATTTATATTTACTTCTCTTTATACCAATTACCATAGCTTTAGCATTATAAACTCTATCAACTGTAATAAGCTGCAACCAAAGAAAAGCGTTCTAGCAGAAATGTTGATGTTTTATTTATTATAAATGACAACGCCTTCCTCGCAGTGTAAATTTTTGTTCTTTGGCAAATAGTCACCCAAAAAAGTTTCCCTTGACGCACAAAATTTTGAAGGCGCTCATAGTTTAGAAGCAGCAGTAAATTTTGATGGAAATGAGGCACGCAGAGCAATTACAATTAGAAATAGTCACTGTTTCTGTAAATTAATTGACCCTTAACGCGCTTACATTGTATAAATGTGGATTATCTATTAGTAAATGGCTTTGCCTTTCGCATAGCGTATTGATTGCCCATGTTTCTTAAGCCCCAAAACAAAAAATAATAAGAAAAAAAAAAAACAAAAAAGGGAGACAGAGACTTGGTTTAGCAGCAGAGAATGGAGCAGGGGACCATGGTTTAGAAGCAATCACTTTTTGCCCTGACAAAGAATTAGAATTCTATCCATAAGCAACAGGTTCTATGCGACTTTGAAAAATGTAATAATACGTCGGCATTTCTAATACTTGTAATACTTTTTGCCCGTATCATATATTTTTGCAATCTGATTTTGAGAATAAATATGCGAAAAATTGTGTTATTCTTAAATTCCACTCAATTAATTCTCAGTATAATTTATTGGCTTAATTATCAATTTATGGGTCAAAAGGAATTTCTTATGAAAATTTGCAGGTGATTGCTTATTCTGCAGATGCTGTAATTGCTTTCTAAATGTAGAATTAAAAAGTAATCATTTTCTTATTCTCGGGAATAACATAAATTATTTTATTCCTTCTCAAACTTATTAGACGAACAAGCTTCTGAGACTAAAATCGTGTAATAATTTTGAAAGCTATCATCAAGAATGTTCATAGTGACACAAACGGACTGACGATTATTAGAAAGCTTTTTATGCGAATTGTTAAAAAATTGCACGAATTTAGGCGACCCTCACCCTTAACCCTTTAATTAATTCATATATACACAATAAAACACACACAGTTGCGTGCAATAAAGGATCAGAGTCCCAGTCTGGCAGTCTCCAAAAGACTAATTAATTTAAGCATTTGTATGTAGCCTGAAGACACCATAACATAGAGTACTGATGTTTGCAAAATTGCAACTGTAATAGAGCTCTTTGTATACTGGGAGTGGGCTTCATACTAAAATTTTCTGGAATTAATTTTTAACATCTCATCTCTACAAATAAATAAGTAATATTCTTTGTTTATTAGTAAAAAATTTAAGTAAATTTTAATATCAACTAGTTAGTTGCAGAGGTGCACTGCCCAAAATTTCTTCTAGTAAAGTTAATTAACTATGAATAAACCAGCCCAATTTACCTGCAATCAAAAGTTTACTTGTTCGCCTCCCAAATTTCATTAATGTGATATTATTACAGGAAAAATACTTGTTTCGTAGCACTTTTAAATTTTAAGTTCACTTTTAACGATATTAAGGAAACTAATTAATTGAAAAGTTCTCAACAAAGTTAAGCTGGAAAAGATTCTCTACGAGATTCACAGCTAGAGGTCAAAGAAGGAAAAATTGGAGAGAAATAATAAAAAATCATGCATTTCACAGAAATTTTAGTTTGTTTCAACAGCAAATTAAGACCTTAACATATCTTATTTCTAAAAACATATATTATTATATATACATACACCAATATTTCTTTTCTTTGAAGACGCACAGATATACAAAAATCTGTGTTTAAATTAAGCCTTCATATCATATCAGACTTGTTACTAGCACCAAAGGAATTCTTTCTTGCCGAAGCCAATACGGTCTTGTCCGCCACGATGAAATACGTCATCCCGGCAGCTGCAACAATTTGTAAATCCAGTAATATCGTCTTTCAATTAATTCATTAATTTTCAGAAGAAAATGGAACCCATTGCACAAATGAACTTGAATTTTTTTTTTTTTTGGGAAGAAACTTGGTGAAATTATTTGATATATATATCAAATTAATTACAAACCTGTAGAAATGATTAGTGCCTGAGCAGTAGGGTTAAGATTGGTTCTAGCCCATGGTAACATTCTCACGCTGGCAAGCTGTAACGAACACAAAATTAAGAAAAATATAAATCTAGATAGGTATACAATTTGGAATCTTTGAGACTTGAGAATATTAAATGTAATTAATAAACACAAATTTTATGCTTACAGTAGGAACAGCAGCTGCGACGGTAGCAACAACAGCTGCCTTTGCTCCAGCCATTACTCCCTCTACAATATATACAAATAAATAAATAAATAAATAAAAACTTAATTATCAGAAGTTTCTAACGATTAACCAATTAAATTAGTCAGGACCAAATTATATATTAAAGATGAAAAAATAAATAGAGCATTACGTACCATGGGAGCAGCGCTTAGCCAAAGCGAGCTTTTGATCCAAAGATGCACGAGTAACTGAACTCATCCTTGTATTGTATTGTAATTTAGAAATTAATAAGCTTAGTACGTAGTGACTAGTGAGGAGAGGCGATGATAAAAGAAGCTAGCTAGATATGCAAGAGCAAGTTAGGTGAGTTGGAGAGGGATGCGATGCATGGTGAGTTTATATAGGGAGAGTAGCATTTGGTTTTCAACCGGAAACCTTGGACTGGGACCCTTGTTTCCTTCCTGATTCCATGGATATATATTAAATTGCACCAACTTTTAATGCACTTTGGTGACCCAACCCAACGTGGATATATATCTAGCTATGTTGCTCTAATGCTCCCTTTGTTTTGGTAGATCTCTATTGAAAAAGCACCTTGATTCTTTTATATTGTATAGATACCTCGAATTTGAGAATCATTGGTAAAGTAATTATCTAATGAAATGAAGCTGGTCACTAATCCTGCTTGAAAATTATAAAACAAGGGGTACAAAACATTCAAGTGAACTTATCAAACCATGGGCAAGTCATCATTGAATCTTGCCAAACTGGTCCACCCATCAATGTGTAACCGACAGGTGTCACTTTGAGCCCCTCGGTCTGTGCACTTGAACCCAGCCCAGGAGTAACTTTTACCATACCAACAGTCCAACACTATGCTGCTTGCTTCTTTTTTTTGATGAACGCCCATAGGCAACACATTTCATTTAGCACTAAAACATTACATTTTACATCAGATCTGGGTACTTCGAAAAAATAAAATCTAACAACCCTGTTACTGCCTTGCTACCCCCAACTAAATTAACTGAAATTAAACAAAACAAAAAAAATAAACACATAAAACCAAACGCTACTGACTACGCATAACAGTAAGAAACTACCCACTACCCCTAACATGCTGTGGCAGTACCAGTGAAAATCTGATCTAGGTATTCAGGGTGGTGCCTCTTGCACTTGTTGAAAGAACAGTTCCTCCAAATTCGTGTCCAAACATCCATGCTGTTGCAGCCCCATGTCTGGTACCCCTCTATAATTTATCGCTCTTCTCCTTGCAGTATTTGCCAGTACATGCGCCCTCTGAATCGCTTCCCTCCGTGCATGGTGTAAAGTTGCTTTGTGTTGACATCCTCCCATTTGCCTAATAATTTGAGCTACCGTCCCTGTTGCTCTCCAAGAAGGTATGTCAAAACTCTCTCCTTGATTGACTGCATCAACTAGATTAAGACAATCCGAGAAGAATTGGATTCTTGTATCCTGTGCCAGACCCAAATGGTCATACATATGTTTCATAGCCTCCATCAACACCATTGCTTCTGCCATAAAAACATCCTGAGCATCTATGGTATGTAACCCCATCGAGTGTATCTTTCCCCTCTCATACACAATGTAAGCCCCCCCCGCCATACCAGTAACTGCCCACGACGCATCCATCAAAATTTGCCACCCATCTCGGCACACCTCATACTTCTCTATAGGTCCTCTCTCATTTGGTAGCAGTACTGTGTTAATTCCAGCAATTTCTGGCGTGAGTGCAGCATTGATTCTTTTTAAGACCCCTTGTGGTTGAAATGTGCAGTGCTCTATTACTGCCTTATTTCTCTCCTTCCAAATTTCCCAAATTGTAGTAGCAAACATCTTCATGCCTTCTTCATCTAGACTCCCTGCAATCTGTTGAATCGCAGGTTCAATATTAAGAGGCAAATCATGGACTCTTATCCCCAGTGCACTGCCAAACCAGACTTGCCTTGATGTGGAGCAGAAAAACAGGCAGTGTGTTTCAAATTCATTCTCCTGATGGCATCTTTGACAAATTGGTGGGAAATTGGGCAGCCTCACATGCATGTTTACTGCCATTGGCAATCCCCTTTGTAGCAAGCGCCAAAGGAAAATTTTTATCTTTGGAGCTATACCCTTCCATTTTGATATAATAGGCCACATTGTGACCTGTACTGTTGCTGTTGCACTTTGAGAGCGAGTTATGATTTTATACCCCTCCTTGACTGAATAATTACCATCCTTCGAACCTCTCCAAACCAGTCTGTCTCTTTGAGTTTCACCTGGCAGTGGTTTATTCTGCCCCGCAACAATTTGTTGAACTTGTTCTAGCTGAAAAAGCCTATGCAACTCTTGTACATTCCACTGTGTTGTTTGACCATCAATGAGGGAGCACACTTTCTTGTGTCTATCTTTTGTTGATGCCACTTGTCTGACATCCCAAAGATCAAACCAAGGCTGGGAAAGAGCATTCACTGTTTTTCCATCACCAATATGCCAGAATACCTGATCCTTGAACCTTTCTCTCATTTTTAAAACCTGGCTCCACATTTTACTACAACCAGTTTTACTCCTTGCTCTCCAGAAGCCCATATTCGGATAGTATTTTGCTCTACACATGTTTACCCAGGGCTTGTTCTCTTCTGACATAAGTGACCATACCACTTTCATAAATAATGCCTCTCCAAAACTCTGAAGATCCTTGACACCCAGCCCTCCCATTGCTACCGGTTTACACACCTTATTCCATGCTATGAATGAAAGATATCTGGTCTGACCCGTCTTTCCCCAAAAAAATTTTGCTATCAGGCTATTCATTTCTCTAATGATGTGTCTAGGCAGCATTTCCATAGCCATAAAGTATACGGGCATCGAGGTACCAAAAAAAAAAAAAAAAAAAAAAAAAAAAAACACTACGCTGCTTGGTCGCTGTATTTACTTTTATATTTACCAATTAAAAAATGTTTTTTTTTTAAGATAAACCAATTAAAAATTGTTGATGTTTTTATTTTACTAATTAATAAATAAATTGTCCACCTTACAGTGTAATTTTCTGTTCTTCGGCCACCAAAAAAAAAATTACTCCAAAAAAGTCTCTGATAGCGGCAGAGAGATTAGAGAGGCGCTCATCGAAAGGAGCAGTTAGAAATAGAGTTACTGTTCGGAGGTTGGGCGCCTCCCCATGTTTTATGTTTACTGTTACACCTTATTGATTGACCCTAACGCGTTTACATTGTGTTAATAATGTGGATTATCTAATAGTTAATGGCATCGCCTTTCATATAGTTTATACTTGTCTCCGTTATTAGGCCCAAGAAAAGCCTGTCTAGCTGCAGAGAATAGAGCATGGACCATGGTTTTCAATTTTTCCAAGCACAACAAAAATAGAATTCTATCTATCATTAAGCAGCAGGGTCCATCCAACTTTAAGAAATGAGTAAGATGTCGGCATTTCCAACATTTGTATATATACTTATATTTGTCTGAAGTAATTGGCTTTGTATTTTTATTTCATGTATTTCATTTTCTTTTGGTCTACTTAGCAATGTTTCCTTAATTAACCGTGCAATATTCGCATAACTAGTTTGTCAAAAAAAATATTTATATTCGCATAACTAATTTTGATAATTTCTTTTATCAATTATTGGCCAAGAAATTATGTTAATTTGAAGTTGATTGGTTATTCTACATATGGTGTAACAGCTTCGTAAATGCGTACTGCAAAAGTAAATTTTTCTTGTTCTCAAAACCGAATTACTTTTGCATATTCTCCAAACTGGATAATGGAAATTGTTTCTTATGCCTTCTCAAACTTATTAGATGTTCTTAATTAGAAACAGGCAGCCACGAAAGTTATTGTTAAGAGTTTTTTGAGCATACAAGAGGGCATATTGGAAATAATTCAAATAACTAGTGATGAATTTTAAAAAGCTCGTTCTAGCAACTCAGATGTTGATTTTACAGAAATAAAACAATTTTAAAGTAACTAATTGTTACTTTTTCAGACCAAAAACACGATGCATTACATGAGGGCGACAAAGGCACGACATCCAAGTATAAGTAGTCATTGTATAACCGTTTATTTTATACATATTAAATATTATATGTAGATAAATTTTAATTTGCCCTAAATATTTGATCTATTGTGTTTTTATGTTAGTTTCAATAGACGGATTTGTGGCAGATTTGTACGTTAGTTGTAGGCTTAGAGAAAACTGGAGGATTGATATGTAAATTTTAATAAAATTTCTGTGACATTTCTGTTACATTTGTGATTGTATTGGCTGTTGGCTGCAATACAACATAAATTCAAGTATATTTACGTGATTATAGTCCTATCTGGCAAATTGTTATTGGCAAAAAAAGTTCAATCAGTTGAAGTTTAAGTAAAACGGAAATATTTTGAAAGTTACAATTCAAATTTAATCGAGTCCAAGTGGGGAAAAACAACTCCCAGCTTTAAAAATTTTAATGGCGACATGTCGACATGTCAATGCATCGATTATGGAACAACCTATTTTGCCACGTCACTCTTTAAGTAAACATAGGTAAGAATTAATGATAACCATATTTTAATGAAGGCGGATAGGGAACACCCTGACGCATTGCTCAATTGAATTACCTCTAAGTATCTGTTTTCCTAGATAAAATTCCTCTTCCTCTTTTTATTTTTTCGATTGACCAATTTTATCACTAGTTCCCAACAAAATATATAGACATATATTATTAAAATATCATTTCTCACATCCCCAAAAAAATGCGCATCTCTAGCAATTATGAGAAGTTAAGCAAAATTATTGTGCGCTAGATGCCAGAATATAAAATTAGTTACTCATGAGTCACGGACTCACGGTTACTGAGATTAATCGGGAAAAAAAAAACAGTCAGATATAGCAAATTTTAAACTAATTCAAAATGAAACCAATATTTATTGCTAGAATATTTTATATAGATTTGTCCTTGAAGACGCAATACAACACAAACGGAATACTATCTTGTTAAATTAAGCTGTCGTATTAGACCTATTAGAAGCATATAAGGAATTCTTTCTTGCAGAAGCCAGCACTGTCTTATCCGCCACAATGAAATATGCCATTCCAGCAGCTGAAAAAAAAAAAAGAAATGCAATCTGATTATTTTTCATCTAAAATCTTCTATGTTTTTCTTACCCAAATTTGCACAAGTGAAATTGGAGAAATTGATGTATAAAAATTGCATATATACCTGTAGAGATGATAAGTGCCTGAGCTGTGGGATTAAGGTTGGTCCTAGCCCATGGCAGCATCCTCACACTTGCCAACTAAATGATAATCATTTTAAATTTAGTTACAATAGATAAAATTAAGACAGTTGGAAAAAAGAAAATGAAAAACATAGTTTTTCACACTCACTGTCGGAATGGCCGTTGCGACGGTAGCAAGAACAGCTGCTTTTGCTCCAGCCATCACTCCCTCTACAACATACCAAAATTGAACTAAGCATTCTAACAAAGTCCAAATCAATTTAGTTTGTAGTAATAATAACAAGAAGAAATTAAGAGCTTATGGTAGTACCATGGGAGCAGCGCTTTGCTAAGGCAAGCTTCTGATCCAAAGATGCATGAGTAACTGAACTCATCCTGAATCAATTAATTTTGCACTTGCTTGGAATATGGAATCAAGAAGGTTTGTATTTGAGTGGGAGTGGGATGTTAGAGGTAAGGTGAGTGTTTGTTTATATAA
This sequence comes from Rhynchospora breviuscula, assembly GCA_027562975.1. Taxonomy (NCBI): domain Eukaryota; kingdom Viridiplantae; phylum Streptophyta; class Magnoliopsida; order Poales; family Cyperaceae; genus Rhynchospora; species Rhynchospora breviuscula. The sequence continues at coordinate 56,309,825 of CM050402.1, forward strand.
AGAAAGTGGCAGATGGTTTTCAGTTGAAATCAGTGGGGCTGTTTACTAGAGTAGAGAGTCGGTGAGGCATAGTTTACAGCATAGTACAGTCCCTAGTTTTTTCTGATTTTTTTTTTATGAACTTCTTTTGATGTTCTGTGGATACTTTTTACTTTTTTGGGTTTATTTTGAGTTGCAGGCGCAAAGTGGTTCTATGGATATTAAATCGCCTATTTATGATCGATGCATTTTGATTATATCACAACGTATATGTAACTTAACAATACCGTAACCAGTATCTCACAAAAAAAAAAAAACAAAACAAAATTACCGCAACCATATTTCTAGACATCTTGTTCAAGCACCCAGCTTTTTGTGGTAAAAAATAATAATTTGAGAATCATTTAAAAAATATTATTTATTATCTTTTGAAACAGGGTGACGATTTTAATAAAATAAATTTAAAGAAAGTAAAATTGTATTCGCTACAAAAAAAAAAAGAAAAGAATTATTTATTTAAATCAATTTGACTGATTTCTTCTGATCTGGCCACCAAACGTGAAATTTCACTCCAGACAAAAAAAAAAAAAAAAAAAAAAGTGAAAAGTGAGTTAGCTCAATTACTGGGTTCTGGAGGTTTAATTGATTCCCAGTTTCTCACCAAAAACCACATGATCCACATCACTCTATGTGCTACTTTACTTTTGTCGCTTTCAGCTCCTTGGTTAATAAAGAAGTATCCGTACATCTCCCAGAAAAGTAGACAGGAATGAAAAAATAGTGCGCACTGCAAATTAATGGGCCTTTAGCACCGCCGATCTACGCCATTTGTCAAATCCAACGGTCTCTATTGCTCTCCCTATCCATTCTTCTCTTGTCACATGCTCTTTTTAAGCGCAGGGAGACGACAAGAACGCTGCAATTGCATTAAGAGCTTATGGTAGTACCATGGGAGCAGCGCTTTGCTAAGGCAAGCTTTTGATCCAAAGATGCACGAGTAACTAAACTCATCCTGAATCAATTAATTTTGCACTTGCTTGAAATATGGAATCAAGAAGGTTTGTATTTGAGTGGGAGTGAGATGTTAGAGGTAAGGTGAGTGTTTGTTTATACAGGGAAAGTGGCAGATGGTTTTCAGTTGAAATCAGTGGGGCTGTTTGCTAGGGTGAGAGTCGGCGAGGCATAGTACAGTCCCTAGTTTACTTCTGAGTTTTTTTTTTTTTTTAGGAACTTCTTTTGAGGTTCTTTAGATACATTTTAGTTTTTGCTTTTATGGGTCTATTAAATCGCCTTTTTTTTTATGATGCATTTTGATTATATCACTACATGTAATTTTAAGTATTTAATAATACCGTAACCAGTTTCTCACAAAAAATAAAAAAAAAATTACCGCAACCATATTCCTTTTTCGGGATATCTTGTTCAAGCACCCAGCTTTTTTGTGGTAAAAGTGTTTTAATTTTGCCTACGGGCTGTTCCTTCAAAAAAAAAAAAAAGTGTTTTAATTTGAGAATCATTTAAAAACATACTTCTTATTTATTATCTTTTGAGACGGTGACGATTTTCATAAAATAAATTTAAAAAAAATAAAATTGTATTCGCTACAAAAAGGAAAGATTATTTATTTAAGTTAAATTTGACTGACTTCTTCTGATCTGACCACCAAACGTGAATTTCACTCCAGTAAAAAAAAATTGTAAAAATTGAGTTGGCTCAATTACTGGGTTCTGGTCTTCTGGAGGTTTGATTGAATCCCAGTTTGAGTTTCTCACCAAAAACTATATCACTCTATCTGCTACTTTAGTCGCTTTCAGCCCCTTGGGCCTTGGTTAATAAAGAAGTATCCGTACATCTCTCAGAAAGTAGACAGGAATGAAAAAATAGTGCGCACTGCCCGAAAATTTTAAAAATAATATTCAATTAATATAATATATTAAAAATAATATCAATATAATAATATTTTTTAAATAGTATCACAATTACGGAATCCGGAATTCTGACCGCAATTACAGAAACTCAGATTCCGTAACTAGCTGGTTACGGAATCCGGGATTCCGTAACCAGCTAGTTACAGAATCTCAGTTTCCTAACAAGACCAGAACTGGATTTTTGTCATTTTGAATGATTTTAATATAATTCTATATTATATATATTAGTTTAATATTAATATATATATTAGTTTAATATTAATATATATATTAGTTTAATATTAATAGTTTTTATATTAATTTAATATTAATGCTTTTATTTTTTAATTATCTAAAATGTTGTTGTTCTTACCTTACCTTAATAATTAAATAATATTTTATGTTGGCCTCTATATATAATCAAATAATATATAATACGCCAATAATTAAATTTTAATCATTACTATTTCCTAAATTAAATTTTAATTTATAATTTGTACTTAATATTTTTAATATTAAATTTTTAAATATAATGCAAGACAATTCATAAAAATAAAGTACATAACATTACAAAAACAATTAACTTAATCGACCATAATATAATTTAACACATGAAAAGGAAAAAAAACTACATTAAAAACTGCAAACCATTACAATAATAGGTAACTTACTAAATATTAAAGCACATAAATATTAAAATGAAATAAATCTTTAGAGATTTTGACTGTCTACATGTTGCAGAAGTTCATCCCACCATGGCTGCTCATCTTCCTCATTCATTTCTTGTTGATTACTCACACCGGTGTTGTCAGTGAACTGAGCGGTTTCGTTCCAGAAATCCGCATCAGCTTCTTGTTGATTACTCGCACCGGCGTTGTCAGCGAATTGAGCGGCTTCGTTCTAGAAATCCGTATCAGTTTCTTGTTGATTACTCGCACCAGCGTTGTCAGCGAATTGAGCGGTTTCGTTCCAGAAGGCCGCATCAGTTTCTTGTTTTTCTATCTTTGCCATTCGGCTTGCTGCAATTCTTCTTTGTCCATCTCTCTTATTACTTTCTCTCATTATTTGGTCCCATCTTCTCACCATCTTTTTCATGGCCTTTTCTTTCCTTAGCTTTTTTTGACGATCCATTTCTTACTCTCTTTCTTTAATAATCCTCTGGGTCTCTCTGTCCCGAGCTCTTTGTTCATTTTCGTCGTGATGTTTGTGCTCATGGTAGTGGTCACGCAAAATATTCTCTTTGTAATTGAACGCTTGAGCACACCTTGTACAGCTCACTATGTGGTCTCCACAAAAGTTGTATATTTTCTCGTAAACGGTCCAGCGTGTTGGTTCAGACGAGAAATAGAGTTTTGGTTGTGTGGTGTCCATGTGCTCGAGTTTCTCGGTTGAGATTTTTTTCGTGTTCCCGCCATCGCCGCTCCAGGTACTCCTTCCATTTCCTTTCCGGCCCACCATTAATGTGCCACTAGTAGTGTATTTTTAACTCGAGCACGTGGCCCTCTTCAGTGGGGTCTTCATAGATATTGTATTTGAAACTTCGATAACATGAGCGATATATTGCCTCATATTCTCCATTTTCTGGTTCATTTCTATTGGAAGGGTAATGGTGGTAATTTGGCCAATACTCAATTCGGGTTGCTGTTTGATAGTTTGGCACATCATTGTTAGAGTTAGAGCTATTTCCTTTCTCCATTATAGTGAACTTTTTAAGAAGAAGGATGTAGTGGGTGTTGTGTATTGTAGTTGATGAAGGATACTTTTATAGACCATTTTAGAGTTACAAATTAATTAAAAAAATATATCATGTGATACATTTTCAGACTTTATTAGACCACGCCTTTCCTTTTGCAGAGCTTAGGTTGGCATCAACAAATGAAGGAATTTTAAGTTTTTACTTATAAAGGCGTGTGTAAGCCAAAGATAAAGGCGACATCCTACAAGATAATTTTAAGTTTTTACTTATACTACACAATAGAAAAACAATAAATAAATATGTATCAACAAAATTTTGAAAAATCAATACCTCAAAAGTCCCTGTCATCTCGCCTACGTGGGGAAAGTGGAAGGTGTGTGTCGCTGGCCTCCAGAACATGGCCAGACCCTGTATCATGGATCGATCCAATGGCATATGACCTAACTAAGTGAAATGATTCAGGCCCAATGTCACGAGGCGCTGGTCCACCTCCTCGCTTCGTACCATTTTTGCCTTATGAACTTCAGGCTTCCACTCCTTAACAATTTACAAAACAAAATTATTCCTATTTATATTATTACAAACAAAAATACATACATACATACATTAATATTAAAAAAAATTAGAACTTACTTGTACTCCTCGAAGCTCCGACTGACTGATGTGCAGGAGCCGATCAGCCGGGGGAGGACCGGGTGGGGGGGGAGCAGATGTAGAAGCGCCGTGATCTCTTTCCGATGTAGAAGCGCCTGGATTAGCACGAGGCCTCGTGGATCGACTAGGATCCTGTGGTACTCTTCTTCACGGTGGCATTTCGACTTTACTGCAATTAAAAGTCAATAAAGTCAAAAACCTGCAAAAAATTCGGCAGCATCTCCCCTGTACCGGGACAATTTTCCAAAAATTTAAACCCTAATCCCACCCTACAATTATCCCCCAACAATCATTCAAGAATTCACAACAACAATCATTCAGTAATTCAATCATTCAAGCATCACAACAACAATCATTCACAAGCATTTAAATTAAAATAATGTACAATCTATTCAAATATAGAAAAGTTAACCTCGAGTAGAAGCGGTGCAACTCTCTTTCAACAATTTTTTCCTACATTTAAAATTAATCCTATCAATTTTTAACAATTTTTGGTAATTTTTAATATTTAATTATGAATTTCTTAATTATTAAATGAAAAAATTTCAAAATAAATTTAAATTACATTTTAAATTTTTTCCTATTTTTTCCTAATTTTTTACTAATTTTTAATTTATTTTTACAATATATTATTTATTATTCTAATTTATTAACTAAATAAATAATTTAAAAAATAAGGAAAACAATTTCAAAAAAAAATATTGAATCACATCTAAAAAAATTTTCATATTTTTCCTGATTTTTCAATAATTTTTAATTTATTTTTACAATATATTATCTATTTTTTATTAAAAAACTAATTAAATAATTAAAAAATTAATAAACTAATTAAATTAAAAAAAAACTTACCGACTCGACTCTGCAGACGCGCGGAGAGGAAAATGACGCGGAGAGAGGAGAGAGGGCGAGTTCGGAACCTAAAAACCTCTTTTATGTTAGTTATGAAATCCTGAATTCCGTAACTAGCTAGTTATGGAATCTGAGTTTAATTGCGGTCGGAATCCCGGATTCCGTAATTGTGATACTATTTAAAAAAATATTATTATATTGATCTTATTTTTAATATATTATATTAATTTAATATTATTTTTTAATTTTTCTGGCGCACTGCTAATTAATGGGTTTTTAGCACCGCCGATCTACGCCATTTGGGCCTTTAGCAAGAAAACCCAAATTATGATCAACTTCTAAATGTAAATTGTTCTAATAAGTGCAAGCCCATGTTAGATTGTTAGGGAATCAACAAATAGCCTCCGGTTTATATTTTTGGGCACAATGACCTATTCTACAGCTAGTACTTCACAAATCTAGAGCCGCATAACGTCGAAAACGGTTACAAAAATCACCTATTTTTGTTAATCGTTCCGTGTATAAGATGAAAACTTTTATTTTTTGCGTTTTGCGTTTCGTCCTACGAGAATTCGTGGCGTTGGTCGTTGCGTAATATTAGACGATTAAAACGACTAAATCGTTTAACCGTGCCCAGCGAATAGTTCATATACCTTTACAGGCCTGTTGTTTCTTTACTTTCAATTTTATAGAAAGGCAATTGTTTGGCAACTTCCGTTTCCTTACAAAAATGCATGAAATTTTTAGGCCGACTGAACATATATATATTTCAAGCATCATTCAGCATTTCAGCATACTTTGATTCATATACCACTTGAGCAATATTTTTTTTCTATCCTCACAAAAACAACATTTAACATAAATAAATTACGCGCACTTGTTTAGAAAGAAACAAGTTGCCTGAAAAAACACCAGAAAACTTGTACACTTTGATTCATATACCAGAAAATACTATTTAAACAGAAAAATAAAAAAAATTCCATAAAACAAAACAAATTTGCTAGAAAATTTTTTCAGAAAAACATACTTTCATTCATATACCAGAAAAAAAAACTGATGCCAGAAAAAAAAATACAAATTTACCGGCTACAATTGAGGGCTTAGGGTTTGCTCATGTGAATTCAAAACCATAGCTTCAAACATGAAGAAGATAAGCTCTGGCCACGAAAAAAATACTTACAAATTTCAAAAATATATAAAATTTGATCTGTATAGAGATTTCAATAGGGAGATCGTATTAGACGGTTTGGATCAGTCATTTTGAACTAGATATAGCAGTTTTGATCGCAACTCACAGACCCTTTGATGAATTGCAACTCACCGTAGCAAAACTCTCTCTCTCTCTATATATATCCAACTAATTGGCTTATGCATTTAGAATTTTCAAAACCACTGCTCAAACTATAGAATGAAAAATGTAGGTGTGTTTTTTTGGTAGAAATTAAAGTAGGATGCCCTCATATATCAAATTGTGGTCCACTTTGAAAATAATGAAGCTATTTTATCAAGCCAATTTGTGAATTTTTAATAGTATGTAATTTTTTATGGATGGCCAATCATATTCCAATTGACTCAACTTTAATGCATGTTATTATATGAAAAAAGCGAAGATTTAATTTGAGCAACAGTTTTGAAAATATTAAACGCATCATGAAATTATATGTTCACTAGAAATGTCCTTATATACTTTTTGTGATGGCCGCAAAAAATTTCTTCCTTGATATCATATCAACACAATTTGATAAAGATAGAGGTCATATTATTATAATATCAGTTTAATTCATAAAACTGATAGGTACAAAACACTTATACTAACATTTATAAATATGTACCCTAAAATTATAATTACACCAAATATACTATGAAAAGTTTAAAAGACATGATTAATTTCTATTACTGATTTTTTAAAATGTTAATAACTTTTTAAATTATTTGTTATTTTTTTAAAAAATTGTGGCCATTACATCCATTTTCTTTCAATTTTTGCTAGAATTGTAAATCTAAAATGATGTAAAAATTAACATTTGTAAAAATCATTTGTTCGGAGGAAAAGCCCCAACAGATGATAGTGTTTTGCTTCCATATTCTTCTTTTATAGTAAACGACGATTTTTTTTTTTTTTTTGTATATTTCACCTCTCTAGGACTAGCCTACTTTTCACTGTTAAACTGAGCAATAGGGATAATAACTTCTGTTATACATGGGTGGTCCCGTTTCAGGTTCTCCAGGCGTGTGACGAACGTTGAGTGGTTTAAACATCTGATAATTCCAACGGCTTTAATAATTAATTAATTATTAATTACATGAGAAAAGAAATGCTTAATCATAAAATAAATATTATGAATTTGCACGTTTGATTTCGATATCAATATTAATTCTGATAAAAAACGAATAACTAAGCAATAAACTTTTTTTTGGTAATTGGTAATAAACAAGCGAATTAACATTAATAACTAATAAATAGAGGTGAGAAGGCGTGGGCCCAGAGGAGAGGAGACAAATCTCTGGAAGCTAGACCCTGTCAGTCGTAGCCTCAACAGCTCCAGGGACAATACTCCTTCCATGAAACAAAACATAATAGCTACCATCCAAATTTCTCCCTCCTTCTATTCCTTTATTTTCCCTCCTTTAAACTTATTTTCTATTCTATACAAATATCAACTAGTACACGAATGTGATATATCCCCAAAAAGCCTAAACACAATTTCTCATTTCTTTTATGTCTTTAACAAATGTTAAGGTAAAATTGTGAGAGGGGGCACAATCACCTAGGCCTACTGTTTTATCTCCACTTTGAGAGTGTTTTTCTTCTCTGTCTCTCTCTCTCTCTCCAAATCTTGACTTCAAAAGAGGTGCTCAGATCAGAGAACATGGAGCCGATCAAGGAAGACGAAGATAAGAGGAATCATAAAGGAAAGCCGTCAGAAGAAGGCAAGGATTCTTCACAAGCACAACCTCTCTCTCTCTCTCTCTCTCTCTCTCTCTCTCTCTCTCCCTCTCTCTAGGTGCGCACAATCTCTATCTCTCTCTTTTGTTTTGAAACTACTGATCTGAATGGCTATATTGAACTGAAAGGTTTTAGTCATCCCTGTTTGCTTTACCTTTTCCTTTTGACTTTTGATTCGTTGTCTGTGATTTAGTTTTCGAAAATAGCAACTCGTGTATAGTTCATCTATTCTCTACTCTTAGACTTGTGTTTTGAAGATATAATATGATTTACAAAACGCAAGAAAACCGAATCTGAACATCTAAATAAGGATTTGAGCATTTAAATCAGAATTCAAATATTATAATATCCTTTTTTATATCTATGCAGATCAGAGGAACATGAAAGAAACTGAGTCTGAAGCACAACCCCCCTCTCTCTCTATAGGTGCGTCACAACCTCTCTCTCTCTCTCTCTTCTTTTGAATCTAAAGGTTTGAGGCTTTCTTGAAAAAGGATTTAGTTATCCCTGTTTGATTTACCTTTTCCTTTTGATTTGTTATCTGTGATTTAATTTTCGAAATAGCTAATCGTGCATAGTTCATCTATCCTCTACTATTAGACATGTTTTAAAGACATATATTAACAGTAACAATACAGTTACTGGTTAGGATAGATTAAAATTGTATAGGTTGGTTTACAAGATCCGTTAGCTGTAATTAATCAACATCCGTTAGGATTAAGTACTTGTATCAGTCCTTATATATAGAACATATAAGAGCTGTACCCACTCACTGAGAGACACAATCAGCCAATAAACATTTTCATTTACAACTATTGCACTATCTTCAACTCTATTCTGTTTCTCTACAATATAATATGATTTAAAAAATGCAAGCTAAATGAATCTGAACATCCGAATCAGGATTTGAGCATTTATATTAGAATTCAAACATTATAATATCCTTTTTTTATGTCAATGCAGATCAGAGGAACACGAAGGAAACTGAATCTGAAGCCCAGCCCCTCTCTCTGTCTCTAGGTGCATCACAACCTCTCTCTCTCTTTTCTATTGAATCTAAAGGTTTGAAGCTTTCTTAATTCACATCTCAAAGGCTTTAGTTATCCCATTTTGCTTTACCTTTTCCTTTTGATCAGTAATGGCAGATACTGATGTGCATTGTTTTTTTTTTTTTAGAGAAAACTGATCAATCCAACGGTATTCATTGTCTTTGTTTTAATTTTCAAAAATAGCTAATCGTGCATAGTTCATCTATCCTCTACCCTTAGACTCATGTTTTGAAGATACATATAATTTTAAAAGCACAAGGCAATCAGATCTGAGCATGGATTCGAACATATAAGTCAGATTTCAAAGATTATAGTATCTTTTTTCATGTCTATGCAGATCAGAGGAAAATTGAGACCAAGGGGAAGCAGAAAGGAAATCAGTCGACAGAGGATGGCGAGAGCTCTGCGAAGCGGGGAGTAAAAATAGGGGGATTGTTGTTAAATGAGGTGTCCTGCATAAATGGTGTCAAATGGGGGAAACAGAAGAAACGCAGTAGAAAGATAAAGAATTCGCGAGAGATGGCAAGCTTCAAAAAAAAAGATCAATCTTCCAGTGAGAGAAATGACAAGCATCTTCTCATTAAAGAAGGCAAAAGCCCAATTAATGATGGGAGCAGTTTTGGTTCCAATATTAGAACAAAAGATCAATCTGCCAGTGATGTCAAATGGGGTAAACAGAAGAAACACGGTAGGAAGATACAAACTTCGCGAGAGATGGCAAGCTTCAATACAAAAGAACAATCTGCTAGTGAGAGGAATGACAAACGTCTTCTCATTAAAGAAGGCAAAAGATCAATTAATGATGGGAGCAGTTTTGGTTCCAATATTAGAACAACTGAGAAAGCTGGCCGTTGGCTGACGGAAAGGTACAAATCTGCCATGAAGGCCCTTCATGGAGTGCTGCAGAAATTGGATGCCACATGGCACAACAGGGTGAACAGGGAAGATCTGAGAAATGAGGCGAAAAAATTTATAAGGGACACAGGTTTACTGGACAACCTTCTCGCAATAAAAAATTCTGATGGTTTACTATTCTCTGATGGAGATGAAGGGCCAGAACGGCTTGTTAGAGAGTTCAACTCAAAAGGTGTGCCCGAATATTGGCTTGAGCCAGCTGTTATGAAAGATATTCGACAGCTAGAAGGGGTCGACGAATACTGGATTCCAACTGATAAAAACTGGAAAGTTGGGGATCCAATCCCATCAACTGATAGCCTCCAAAGGTACATATAGATTATGCAAATTTTACCTTGTGAACTTTTCTGCTATATAATAATTTGGAATCTTTGTTATATGCAGAGAGATTGATGAATTGAAGTCAGAAATAACAGATATGAGAAATCAGTTGAATCTAGTCAGTAACAAATTAAAGGAAGTTAAGGTAATTACTTACATACAGTCTTCTTTTTTTTATATTATTTACTTGAAAGAGATATTTTCTCTCTAATTTCTGTGCATACCCAAGGTTACATACGAAATGTTGACTCTTCATATAAATTAGAAACACGTTAGGCCATGATAGAGAATTCAACTTGAATAAAAAAGTTTTTTGCACATTAATTCGATATAAACGAGAACTTGAAATATTTTAGAAGGAATTGTCAAATTCTTTTCTTCAACAGGCAGAGCTTAGTGTTTACAAAGATGATGAAGAAAGAAGGTTCCAATTTGCTTCTAGCCTGATTGACAGATGGGAAGCTATCCATGGTCTCGACTTCCAGGCAATTCCAGGGGAAGGTATTGTCATCTGTTTTGACTCGCAAGTTATGTGTTAGTGTCTCTGCTTCATCTCAGTCCTATATATTCTGGATTTGAACATCAAAATCAGGATTCGAACATTTAAGTCAGATTTCAAAGATTATAGTATATTTTTTTTATGTCTATGCAGATCAGAGGAAAATTGAGACCAAGGGGAAGCAGAAAGGAAATCAGTCGACAGTGGAAGGCGAGAGCTCTGTGAAGTGGGGAGTAAAAATAGGAGGGCTGTTGTTAAATGAGGTGTCCTGCTTAAGTAATGTCAAATGGGGGAAACAGAAGAAACGTGCTGACAATGGTAGGAAGATAAAGAATTCGCGAGAGATGGCAAGCTTCAATACAAAAGAACAATCTGCTAGTGAGAGGAATGACAAACGTCTTCTCATTAAAGAAGGCAAAAGATCAATTAATGATGGGAGCAGTTTTGGTTCCAATATTAGAACAACTGCGAAAGCTGGCCGTTGGCTGACGGAAAGGTACAAATCTGCCATGAAGGCCCTTCATGGAGTGCTGCAGAAATTGGATGCCACATGGCACAACAGGGTGAACAGGGAAGATCTGAGAAATGAGGCGAAAAAATTTATAAGGGACACGGGTTTAGTGGACAACCTTCTCGCAATAAAAAATTCTGATGGTATACTATTCTCTGATGGAGATGAAGGGCCAGAACGGCTTGTTAGAAAGTTCAACTCAAAGGGTGTGCCCGAATATTGGCTTGAGTCAGCTGTTATGAAAGATATTCGACAGCTAGAAGGGGTCGACGAATACTGGATTCCAACTGATAAAAACTGGAAAGTTGGGGATCCAATCATAACAACTGATAAACTCCAAAGGTACATATAGATTATGCAAATTTTACCTTGTGAACTTTTCTGCTATATAATAATTTGGAATCTTTGTTATATGCAGAGAAATTGATGAATTGAAGTCAGAAATGACAGATATGAGAATTCAGTTGAATCTAGTCAGTAATGAATTGAAGGAAAAGCAGGTCATTACTTATATACAAGTGTTCAGTTTTTTTTTTTTATATTATTTCCTTGAAAAAGATATTTTCTCTCTAATTCCTGTGCATGCCCAAGGTTACATACGAAATGTTGAGACTCTTCATATAAATCAGAAACACGTTAGGCCATGATAAAAATAACAAAAAATCAAGCTAGAGAATTTAACTTGAATAAAACGGTTTCTTACACATTAATTCGATATAAACAAGAACTAGAAATATTTTAGAAGGTATTGTCAAATTCTTTTCTTCAACAGGAAGAGCTTACTGTTTATAAAAATGGTGAGGAAGCTTGGCTGTCCGAACTTCATCCTTCTAGCCCGATTGACTGGGATTCTGTCTATGATTTCGTCTACGGGGCAATTCCAGGGGAAGGTATTTTAATCTATGCTTTGACTCTCATGTTATAACTTTGTTGTTTTCATCTCAGTCCTATATATTCTTTTCTAGATATTCTTTCTAGCCAGATTGACTGGGATTCTAGCCAGATTGACTGGGATTCTGACTTTGATCTCATCCTCGAGGCAATTCCAGAGGAAGGTATTTTAATCTATGCTTTGACTCTCATGTTATAACTTTGCTGTTTTCATCTCAGTCCTATATATTCTTTTCCAGATACCCCTTTGAACAACAATGAACCGGAAGCAATTGCCCGAGTGAATTCAGATGGGGCTCAACTTTCAGCAACTGATAGATCAGTGAATGCCGATGCACTGGGACCTGATACAGCTGCAAATGGTGGCAGCTTCCCCAGTGATTCAGGGGGTACATGAGTGAGATAGAGACTGGTTGGCTTGCTGTTGCAGCTGCTTAAACAAATTTTATGCTGCTGTGCAATTCTTTTTCTGTTTTTGTTATATGATTTTGGCTTAAAGTCTGATGTTGTGGCTTGATGCCCCTTTTCATAGCTGTTTGTGATTGCTGACGATTTACAGTGTTTGTTTGGGATGTCCCTGATGGCTTGGATCTATCAGTTACAAACCTGAGATAGAGAGAATCTACTCTCTGTCAAAACAAACTTTTTGGGTATTATTCCTTAGGCAATCCGACTCGTGCAAATGGTCTCACCATGATAGTAAAATTCCGAGAATTAACTCCTATTTATGACTTTGTATTTCATTTTTGTTTTTCTTTCTCCCATTGATATGCAGTATCTCCGATCGAAGAGATCAATGAAGTAAGAAAATATATATGATTGCTGAAGTTGTACCATGATTCCATATGTTTCTAAATTTAGGCTAGGAATCAACTGTTATCCATGATTCCATGTTTCTAGCATCCCTTTTTATAATGCTTCCTACATATATAAAAAGTAATTGGTACTGCCTCATTGGGGACACTTCTTATAAAAAAAATTTATTAGAATTTTGATTGAATATCTATTATAAATATTTGAAATTAGAAATTTGTACTCACCTCATCAATTTCAAAGAGAAATTATTCGAGCTGGTTTTTAAAAGGCATGCTTTTCCATTATTAAAACACACAGAAAATTCCATTTTCAACTTTTGGCGAAATCAAGCGGAAAAAGGGAAGTGAAGTGATCAGTTATTTATTATAGGCCCCGTAAATTAGTTATGTGCATGTGCTGTGTTCATTAATTTTTTTGCGGTGCAATTTGAGACCGTCAGTTTTGGTAATGTCCCAAACCAAAGAATAATTATTGTTGGTATATATCTTTTTTTTATTGCTATAATAATTAATATTATAATTACTTCATTTTGGGTTTAATAATTGTAACATAGTAGAATTACTAGACTAAGTTTAATTGTGACAATTAGGTTAATTTTAAAAATAATACTTAGATAAACAAAATTTTAAAACTATTAATCTTCAAACGATTAATTAAATAGTAAGAGTAAAACTTACTCAAAATCAGAATATTTCAACTTGTGTAGTATTTAAAAATCATCTGAATGATTCTAGCAAAATCAAAGTTTAATTAATATTGAAATTTAATGTCAGAATAATTAAATTTGAATGGAAATCATTAATTAAGCAACTCTATATGGGTTGCAGCATCCTTGGCCATAAAGTTGCTGCCACAGAGGGTCCAGAGACTGAAATTTTGGTAAAAATCGGATTTTTACCGTGGCACCGTCTCCTTTTCCTCTCTCTTTTCTTTCATTTTTCCGCTCCTTTCGATTCTTCTCTCTTTTCTCTTCTTCTCCGACGAAAACTCACCTCGAGAAATTGAGGCGGGATGGATTGTGGCCAGCTCATACCGCCGTACCACACTATACCTCACCTCTGATTGGTTGTCCCTCCTCGTTCTTATGCCCTAGAGAACGGATAAGGGTTGAAACTTTGACTCGACAGTAAGAAAAGAAAACGTGGTTGAATCAGAGGTGAGGTATATAAAATTTCAAAAGTATATAAAATTGATCTGCATGGAGATTTCAATAGAGAGATCATATTGAACGGTTTGGATCGGTCATTTTAAACTAGATTTAAGAGTTTTGAGCGCGACTCACCGATCCTTTAATGAGTTGTAACTCACCATAACAAAACTCTATATATATACATAATCTTAGTTGAAACTGGCAGTCGTCTTTTCCTTCAATAATGCCCTTTCGTTTTTCTTTTTGAATCACACTTAGAGCTGGTAACCTCAAATTACATCTAGATAGCTTAGCTAACTTGTGGAAATTCTCCTAATTTTTAGTAATTGCGCCGGAATCATAATTTTTTAAAACAACGCAAAATTGCGAGGGTTAAGTTTGATCATAAAATTTTAAAATTATTTTTTTATTTCTAAATTCTCACTAACATTGATAATATGAATAAATCTCTATCTCTACTACTTATAAAGCACCCTTAGTAAGGTCAGCATTTTTCACAAAAAGGGATGGAAACAATTGTTAACATCATTATAAGCCATTGATCAATATGATGTACGGTTTGGATCGCTATTTCTATAAAGGAGTCGACTCTACACACAAACAAGTCAGGTCGCTGGATGGTATGCCTCTGTGGTTTCTCTTCTAAAACACGCGAGTTCGATTCCGCTTTGCGCTGAAATTGTTTTATTTTTTTCGCTGCTCCCACATGCATTTATTTTTGAGATAGGCTAAAATCAGTCGCGACTGACGGATGAGATCGTCAGCTACGATCAAATCTCAATTTTCGAGATACTAACCGTCGATCCAAACCGTTCAATGTGTTCTCCATATTGAAATCTCATTGGAGACAAAATTTTATATTTTTCTGAATTTTTTTAGTATTTGTTTGGTATTTTACAAAATTCTTAATCTAAACAATTCTGGACCCTTCAATAACTATGATTTTTAAAATTCTCAAAAAAATAGTAAATAAAATCAGAAAAATGTAAAATTTGGTCTCCAATGAGATTTCAATATGGAGAACACATTGAACGGTTCAGATTAGCCATCAGAACCGCAAAAGTTGAGATATAATCGCAGCTGACGGGTCCATCCGTCAGTCGTGGCTGATTTTAGCCTATCTCTTTATTTTTTTTGCTGGTATGTTTAGTTCTATCGGTGGAGATAATAAAATGCACTCGGTTCTCAAGAGGGAAGCAGGAACAAAATAGCAGGGTCCACTGAAAGTCTCTCGGTGCATCACACGCCAAGCACAGCCCCTCCTCTCTCGTCTCTTCTGTTCCGATCGATCCCAAAATCTCCCCTCGCTTCTCCTCTATTATGATCCCAAACAATTATCGCAGAATCTCAGAAAAAGGAAAGCAATCTTCCACCGATCTGCTCTCCCTACAACCTACCATGATTGCCCCTCCTTCGTGTGTGCCCTAAAACGACTATGGAAGGTCGCCGCCTCTAATCGGATCTAGGTCAGAAAATTTTTGTTCTATCTCTAA
The DNA here is from genome assembly GCA_027562975.1 of Rhynchospora breviuscula. Lineage (NCBI taxonomy): Eukaryota > Viridiplantae > Streptophyta > Magnoliopsida > Poales > Cyperaceae > Rhynchospora > Rhynchospora breviuscula. The sequence continues at coordinate 56,325,502 of CM050402.1, forward strand.
AATTTTCTGTTCAATATTTTCATTTCCCGCTCTCTGCGACTCTCACAATGGAAAGAGTATTCAATTTTTTCCGAATTTTCATTTGGCGCTAACCTAATTTTCATTTTGCCGCTCCATGTATGAATTTTCAGATGCTCTATTTAAACAACGCACGATTGCTATGGGTAACAAACAAAGCACTTGTCTCTCTGATTTCAGGTGAGCCACTGTATACACAATTCAATTTCATTGTTTATCTCTTTTCCATTTTCCATTTATCTCTATAGTTATGATGTTCTGAATACTTTTCCATGTTCATTTTTTTTTTTCTGAGTTTTCAGTTTCTCATCAAAATACTCTGCGTTTGAAGAAAGGTAATGCCTTAAATCTTATTAACTAATAACTAAATCCAATAGTTGGTCTGCGGTTGTTGGAGAAAATCACTTAACTCTATTATCCTAATAACGGAATCAAATACTGGTATAGCTAGGCATGTTGAATGGCTTAATCTTTATTTACTTTTGATGCAATAAAATTAAATATTTTCGTCTGATATTCTGATATTTGTGCGAGATGTTGTTTGTTCTGATATTCTAGTATAGCTAGGCATGTTGTTTGTCTTAAATTCTGATATTTTCGTCTGATATTATGATATTCTAATGTTGTTTGTTTTGTGCAATAAAATTAAATATTTTCGCAAATAAGAGAGGGGCTTCTCAAATAAGAGAGGGGTTTCTGAAAATGTGTTATTGGATTTAACTAAAAATGACTTTAGAACTTCAGATCCATCACCAAAAAGTCAGAGCTTATTTACCATATACATTTACTGTTCGTACATTAACCTTAGAAGATCTGAACATCATGCTGGCTATGTATTGAGATGAATGATGAAAATATGCTGATGTGCACTTTTTCAATATTTGTTGACGCTGATTGACCTAAGAATAGTGGATTCTAGGTTCATAGGTTTCCTTTTTTATTGTGATTTAATGAAAACTCTACCAAATATTCAATCTGACTAAGACAATATATTGACTAATGACATCTCAATGTTTTTCTTTGAATTTAGGTGTTGGGGCTACTATACTATATGGCGTCATCCAACACAATTCGTCGCATTTATGCTATGAAGGATGTGTATCCCATTAGTGACATAACTGATGGTGTCGATCCAATACATGTACAAGTAGGATCTCAAACTCCGCCTTCTAATAGGATCAGGTATTTCTGGCTGCCTTAATGTGTCTACCCCCAATCAATTCCTATCTGAGATTCTTGTTTTGTTGTATAGCCACATTTCTTTCTTCTGTCAACCTTGAAATCATCAATGCAACCTAAAAATTTGAAGAAAAATGACCTTTTGACTTTTAAGGTGTAGTAACCGAATCAATATTTATATACATTGAGTGCACCCTTGCTTTACAGGGAGTGTCCTTTTGTATTGACAACAGTACTAATAACATCAGAGAACAAATTAAAAACAAATTAAAAACATTAGAAGGCAGAGAGGGACATAAACCTCGGGAGAACTATCTTCTGACTCCATGCGTGCCCTTGGTAACTATTTCAAACAAAATTAATCAATTGATTAATAATATATAGGCCTTGCAATTTTAAAGACAACATATTCTTGTATAGACAGTACTATGCTCCTGATCTTGCTCCCAATCAATTCCCTTGAGCCCAATTAGGCAATTGGTAACTACAGGTCACGCCTGTTTTCTGGCAATGTCAAATATGTGTTGTCCAGAAATACATGTACTGGTCAACATATTAAAAAACAGATGCTTTTCAGGATAAATCCATGCATAGGATATAATTTTAATTCAAAGAACCTAAACAAAATAAAATATAAAATACAATTCATTTTTCTCCTCTCTTTTTGCTTTCTGGGTTCATTAAGCTGACAAAGAGGGACTGTATTAACACATAAGCATGTATGTTATATCGAGATGCTTCAACAATCAACTTTAAGGTTAATGTACTTAGTTCGATATCATATATACTCTCATCTTTGGTTAACTGCTATTTGATAAAGTATTCTGTTTTCTTATTATTAGTTTAAAATAGTTTGTGATATCTAAATTCCATTAAATGATTTCTTATATGTCAGGTCGAAGAGAGCTGCATTGACATACAATCATGTGGCAGAAAAGTTCATCATGCCAATATCGGTTGCCGCAAAGGAGCTGGGTGTATCTACCTCTACATTGAAGTACCGATGCTGTGAACTCGGCATTCCTGATTAGCCCTATTTGAAGATGAAAAGCTTCGCAACCCTAGAAGCATCTGTGTTAGGTTTTGCACGCGCAGGATCCCAACACATTATCCGCCACATCAGAGAGGAAATGGAGGCGATTATGCACAATCTGACCTTAAAGATCAATGATGAAACCAAAGATCTTAGGTACCGAATGTATGAATTGAAAAAAAAGATGAAGAGGAAAGCCACAGGGGCTGTTTAGTGAAATTGGGTATGGGTATTGGTTAAAGAATAATTATCTAATGATTAGGATAAATCGTTGTTAGTGTTTTGGGTATGGGTATTGGTTAAAGAATAATAATTATCTAATGGAGAGGATAAATCATTGTTAGTGTTTTACCAACATTTCTGCTTTAGTCTTGTTTCTGGAAATTATCAATAAAATTTATTATTGGCTGTTTGTTTGTTTTATCTTATTGGCTATGTGTTTTATAAAGCTTGTATCTATTCCCTTGCAATATTAGTCTTGTTTATAAGGCTTGTATCTATGAGTTTTTTGTATCTATTCCCTACCAATATTTCACTGCAACATTTCTGCTTTTATCTATTCCTGGCTATCAGTAAATTGTTTTGACTTCTTTTTTTTTTGGGTTAGAGACTGTAATGTGTTCCTTTTCTACTTGCTTTGTTGAGGGCACTATTGTTTATCTTGACATCATAATTGCCTGGCTATATGATATTATTTAAGATATATTTAATCAAATACTTTTTATCTTGCCACACATTGGTAGCGCAGGAGGAAAAAAAAATCAGAAAAGATGCTTTTCTCATTAATTCAATTTTGTCATATCTAGGAAGACAGGAAAGAGAACTATTGCAAATTCATTCCTTGATATTCTTGGGGAGCATTTATTATCCAATTTCATTGTTTGATATTCTCCCTAAATTACTAACTGTGGTTTGTTTTAAAAGGAAGCACAATTGAAACCAGTAGAATTCGTAATTGTTGGATAGCAAATTCATTCCTTGTTGGATAGCAAATTCATTCCATATCTATAAAGCTGCGCATGTTGACTTCTCCTTTGACCAACTATAGCTTCACAGTTCTTGGAACAGTCGCAGATCTTGGCCCTTCGTCTATGGTTGGTCGATTTGGACGGCTCAGATGCACTGCACGTTTTGGGATAGGTTTGCGCATCTGTGGGGATCCGATTGTCTGCGCTGTCTTCGATGGCAGCCCTTCGATTGCTCTCCTCTCGGCGCTGCGATTTCTTTTTCGCACGACTGCCGACAGCATCTTTTCCCTGCGTGGTTCCTGCCGTTTTTTCCTCCCTTGCTTTTCTTCGCTCCTTTCTGAGGTATGGCACCAAGTCAATTGGCATGTGCCTTCTATACGGGAGAGTTCCGGTTGCTGAGCCTGGTTCGTGGGCCGTCCCCTCTCGATTTCCTGCGGTGTATTTCCGGTTCATCTCTGCGGTTTACAGGTCTGTTTTGCTTTCGCTCTTTCTTAGGATTGTTCTTTGCTGCTCCTTCTTTGGAAAATTGTGTCTTTACCTCGGTCTTTTGTGTTCTAGGCTCATCGTTATGCTTCCACGACTGTTGTCTTCCTGTTCTTCTGCTGGACTCTCGATTGTGCCTCCGTACTGCTTTTTTCGGGTTGGCTTATGCGGTTTATAGGTATCCTTTTGTTTCGTTCTTTGTTAGGATTGTTCTTTGCTGCTCCTGTTGTGCAAATTTTTGTCTTTATCTCGGTCTTTTGTGTTCTAGGCTCACCGTTCTGGTGGGGCTCCTATTGCGTTGCTGTTCGGTTGCTCACCAGTCGATCGTGCCTCCATACTGCCTTTTATGCCCTCATGGATTTTTTCTTTTCCAATCACTCTCTGTCTCCTGGTCTTTTGTTCATCCGCGTCAGGTTGGTTTTGCTCTAATTCTTCTTCTTCTCAGTGTTTACTTTTTTTTTTTCTTCCAGTAGAATTTTCTTTCAGATCCATTTCGGTCTTAATTAGTTGCCTTTTCCTGTCATCGTAGGTTGTTCTGTGCACATTCTCGCTGTTCCTATTAGCAGGTAATGTAGCTTCTCTTACAATGCGTGTGCTCTTTTTTTTCATTTACTTTTGTATGATGTGCCAACAATGGTGGGTTGGAATCTTTTTTGGTTTGTTCTGCTTCTTCCTGCTTTATTGTGCTTCTGTCTGGTTTCTTGGTTCTAAAAAAATAAATGTCAATTCAGTACATGTTTCGCTCTATGCACTTTCACGAATCTGATGATGACACAAACATAATTTTTCTTAGGAATCAAATTTCGATGTTACCAAATTGTGGTTGATAATAGAGGTTCCTGTCCTTGATAGTTTTTGCTTTGTATTTAATTTGTTTTGTTTCGCTTCGCCTGCCACATTTTATCAGGGGTTCAGCTCTTATAGGTGCGGTGTGCTTTGGTCATGTCTATGCTTTGTATCTTTCTTTTGCTTACCGTTCTGTCATTGCCTCCCCCCTTTTTATTTTTGCTTTTGTATTTGCAGAATTCTCTTTTACTGCACATGTATATTTCTTTGGGTCCTCAATATAATTTGGTGCTGTTTTCGTTTCTCATCTGTGTGTTTGTTACCAGCCTACTTTTATTGAGAAAAACATTTGCTTTGCTGTCTTTTCGGATTCTAGATTCAGTTTCTTACCTTCATAATGCTGTTCAGTACAAGGTTATTGTTATTCTCTGTATTTTTATTTCAAACAGGTGCTGTGAGTTGTTGGTTTGGTTTGTTTTATTATTACATGTTTGCAATAATAGGTTCTGCTTTTTTCTGTGTCACTATCATACATTTATGCTAATCTCATTCTTTACAAATCATTACAGATCACCATGCAACCACCAGTGCCAGTTTCAACCCTAACAACAACAACTGAGACACAGCTCGCAAGCATCCATGCGAGACCTGTTAGGATCTGGCCGGCATCAGATCCTCGCCGAGGCAGAGTCTGGAAAATGGCTTTCCTCCTCAGAGATCATATGGTACACACATTTGTTTCCAGCTTGCATACAAAGTATAATATAATCTTTAGTATTTCATATGTAATCTTCTGTCGTTATTTAATCCACACTACCAATCGCATTGCAAAAAACTGTCAGGTTTGTAAAAAAATACTAAATTTTGCATTGCAGGGTGGCAGGATACAAGGAATAATCTTCACCCCAGACTACGAGAGACTTTCCAATACATTTTCTGAACAAAATATTGTCGAGATAACAAGATTCACAATTGAAAACGCGAAAAAAGACTACAAATTTGTGGAACATGATTATTCACTAAAGCTCACATCAGAAACTCAAGTCAAATCCCTTCCTCCTGACATGTACAACATCCCAATGTACGACTTTGATTTTAAACCATTTGAAGCTATTGGCAAAGATGTAACATATGAGAAAGCAGTTGTAGGTAATCACCAGCTATCTTGAACACTATACATCATTAGCATAATAATTATTGTATATAGTTCACCTACTCAAAAATATCCTTCTTCATTTTATAGACATTATAGGGAGATTGTCAGCATTCAGTGATGTGCGCACTGTCTTGGGACACACAAGAATACATAATATGTATTTAACAGATCATAGGTGACTTTATTGAACTTCAGTTTAATATTTCTGCACCTTAAGACAGATATTTACCCTGAACATCCAATAAACACTGCTGAATTCTCATTGCAGAGGGCACGCGATGGATATCACACTCTGGGCAGAATTCATTGATCAGTTCAACATGACCACACTTTATGAGAAATCAAAAGAGTCTCCAATCATTATTGCATGCAATGGCCTCCAGATAAACAAATTTCAGAGTACACTTTTTGATTACAAACAGTTCTTCCAGACCTCCTCACAGAAAAATATATTTTTCTATATTGTTAAATCATTTTTTATCACTCTTTTCATTCATGTCCTTCATAATTTTACTCCGCAGAGATGTATGGACTCAAGACTTACACAGGAACGAGGTTCTACTTTGATACTGATCTGAAAGAAATTTCAGAATATCTTGAGAGGTGAATGATTTTCTTTCTATTGTGAAGCCTATGCTTTACTGTTTCATTTCAAAATTGTCAGCAACTAAATATCCATATTCCTACAAAAAATATTATCTCACCAACATGAAACACTGTTTGTATTCTATGTCTGGAAAATAAAATCATAATGATCTTCTTCTTTCTGCAGCACGCCTTTCGATGGAAAACCTATAATCCTTCATGCAACACCAGACATGTTCAACAGGAACGCACCAGCACGAGCGTTACTCCCCCGACCAAATCCTATAAGAGTCACATTAACTGACCTGAACGCGCTCTACCTTGATAACTTCACTGTAAGTCTTCCCTGAGCAATGAACCTGCAAAAAATAAATACAACCATAGAATTCCAGCCTTATATTTGATGGTCTCACTCTCAATTTGGCCTCCTCGCACAATCCAGGAATCTTTGTATGAATGTGTCGCTCGGATAACACACGTTATCAATCCTTTTGATTGGTGCTACTGAGGATGCACTGAATGCCACAAAAAGCTAGAACAAACCACAGGCGGACTATACTGCTCAAACTGCTATCTTCCTAGAAAGCAGTTCATACCATGGTACCTATCATTTTCAGATTTCTCTGGTCTGCCGTCACTATCATTATTGATACATGTTTTAATACCAATGATTTCCAATGATGCAGGTATAGAATAAGAGTGCATGTTAGAGATCAAACAGGAGCAGCTGAATTTGTTCTTCTTGGTAAAACTGGAGAAATGATTGTTGGCACCGACACACCAACACTCAAAGCAGAGCAAGATAGGCAAGAAGGCAACAGGGCAGCACCAACGCTCCTCGGTATCCTCAACAAAGCATACCTTTTTACTGTCTCAGGAAAACAACCTGGAGGATACGAAGCAAGCCGCAGCTATACTGTCACATGACATCAAGAAGTCCCAGAAAACATGATTAATTTACTGCCAGACCCAATTCTTCTTTTACAGTATCCTTCACCACAGCAAGAAACACCGGCACCAACAACCGTCGCCAAAACGCCCACATCAGACAAAAACCACCCTATACCAGACCAAACTACTGTCACTGTAACAGAAGACACAGAAAAAAACACTCAGAAAAGGTGGCATTATTTTCATCAAACATCATATGATACGAGTTGTATATAATTTCCTATCTAACATACATGGTGATTGCGCACAGATCTACACCAGAGACACCATCAGAGAGCACAATCCATGCAAAAAACGTGAGGAGAAAGCTCGAGTTCGGCCCCTCCCAATCGAATGAAGAAGCAAGGTGATATAACTACACAATTTAGTATAACACAATAAACATAACTCTGCTCAGCAAAAGATTGCTGTACACAATCTTTTCTTATCTAATAGAGCACCTATAATTCTCGCTAACTAAGATACAGTTTTACAATCATTACTGAATAGATCATCTTCTGACACGCACGCGCCAGAATCTGGAGGAGAAAACTAAATCCCGCCACTACCTCCCAGAATATCATCTGTACTATCCATCCTCTTTCGAAATATAAGTAAGCAAGCTATCTATTAACCTTCTCGAAAATCGCCATACTTTTTGAGCTGTAAAATATTGGTCCAAACCACTAACCACCATAATTTAGGTTTTTAAGGCTGTTGTAATTATCTGGTATCAGAAATTAAAACTATATACTAGAAATCAATGCACTCTATTTGTAATAGATAGTGCATTTCTTTCCAGGTCCATGTATTATGTCTGCAACTAAAAACATGAAATGTAACATATTCTCTCACCCATCCACATTGTTATGCAATAGAACAATAGCTTTAATTTATTCGTATAGAATAGAAACAAACCACCACAATCACAACACAAACATATAACACACACAGCTAGACATTGCAGAGTACACCATTAGTAACAACCTTGCCAAACCACCCCACTCAGACACACACAGTCTTCATTTATTTAAACAAACAAAACAACTTAGACACACTAAACAAAACACAACCACAGCAAAAAAAAACATCCATAACATCAATGACTATCCCTTGACAACCATCAGTACCCTTGGCCGCCAAAACCAAACACACCCGTTCACTCCCTTCCAGCCAAATTATTGTCCCCACTAATTAGACCAGCCATTCCGACACTACCATCCCTGCCAGCAGCAATCCATCCACTACCAGCATCAACACAAACAGTACCCTCAGCACCTATTCCTGTTCCAAGATTCTGAACATAATTTCCATCCACCTCGCCAGCATCACCTCCACCAGATTGACCACTACCAGACTCATTCCCATCACTATCGAGAACATCAGGAACTCCAGCATTACCACCTTGACTTACAATCAAAACAGGAGGAACCCTTAACACAGTTTTATTGCATTTAACAAGAACACCAAGTTTGGAAACATAGAGGGACTTTCCATGTTCTCTTCTTTCTTCAGCTGTCTTTTTGCCCTTACCAGCCCCGGACTAAACATTGATAAAAACCAAAAAAATCTGGTCAAAACAAGATAACAATTCTGTAACCTTAACATACGGCTTCTCCTCTATCGGTGCAACCCCAACCATGTCCCGAATGTCGTCATTTTTAATCCGGTCTCTCCTCGTGTGACCGCAGATCCACCGCAACATACGCATCTCAGCTACACTTATCTTCTGGACATGTCGTCTTTTAGTAGCCCAACATTCTGCACCATACAGCATCGCAGGTCTAATCGCTGTCCTATAAAACTTGCCTTTTAGCTTCTGTGGGGCTTTCTTATCGCATAGGATGCCTGATGCGTGCCGCCATTTGACCCACCCTGCTCTTATCCTATGACTAACATCTTCATCTATCTCGCCATCGCTCTGCAGCATCGATCCCAAATATCTAAAGGTATCTTTCATAGGTACTACCTGTCCGTCTAAACAAACATCTCCATTTCTTGATAGTACCCCACTAAAATCACACATCATATATTCTGTCTTAGTTCTACTAAGCCTAAAACCTTTGGATTCTAGAGTTTGCCTCCATAACTCTAATTTCCGATCGACCTCCGTCCTACTCTCATCTACTAGCACCACATCATCAGCAAAGAGCATACACCAAGGAATCTCTCCCTGTATATCCTTCGTGATCTCATCCATCACTAAGGCAAAAATATATGGACTCAATGCTGATCCCTGATGTAGTCCTATTTTAATAGGAGAGTCACTAGTCACACTATCACATGTCCTGATGCAAGTAACAGCACCATCATACATGTCTTGGATGAGAGTAACATACTTGGTGGGGACTTTCTTCTTTTCCAGTGCCCACCACATGACTTTCCTTAGTACTTTGTCGTATGCTTTCTCCAGATCAATGAAAATCATAATAGAGTTTGCAAATTCTACAACATAATAAAATATCGCACCTTAGAAACACCAATGCTCTGGGCTGCATCCATTCTTGAGATCTACTCTTCTATGATATTTGGTTGGTTCCACTAAAACAGCTTATGCTGATAGATAGCAAGCACACATTGTATATATAAACAACAATTCACCCTTCTGTTGTGTCGCAAAATTAATAGGACAGCTGTGCAAAACTACATAGATTCTACATTGAATAAAGACGAGAAAAAACAAAACGTACCGCCTCCTTTTGTTCTCACATGGACACAGTTATTTTTACTATATCTCATGCAAAGTTTTTATGTTGCCAGAATTCACCTTCGTACTATGCGTTCACTCACCGTTTAGAAATCCATGGAAGAAGTTATTTTTTTGCATGTATCGATATTCACCTGGCCAACAGAATACCAATCGCGCACAACAAAAAAAAATCACGTCAACATACAATATTCATGTCAACCTACCTGAAATGCGTTACCTAGATTCCTTTCCACTTGGATACCAATAATTGACTCTCCTCTTTCCTTCGTACTCTACTCTGCCAAATAATTACAATCCAAAAATTTTTTAGTCAATAATATAACATTTATTATACTCTATTTGTTGTAATCTCTGCTTCAAACTATAATCTGATGAATACAATGAATGAATTTCCAAATAAAATCACCTGTGTTACATAACTCGAACTAACCTTTTAAAAAAAAAAAATTAGGTCGCGCAACGCGCGACGAGCCACCTAGTTGTTTTAAAAGGAAGCACAATTGAAACCAGTAAAATTCATATCCTATCCTATATATTTCCCTTCTATAAACGACTAAATGCAGATCCATCACTAATCTTTTTTTTTTTGTGACTTTCAATCTTTTTTTTTTGTGTATAAAATGATCTATCAGGATACATTGATACAAAGATACCATATCCTAATAACTTCATTACCAAACTTGGTATAACATGATCTTTCAGGGTACATTGATACAAACAACCAGGTTGTCATTGGTTCATTAGTCAAAATAGGAAGATGACTATGCAGAAGCCCAAATGCACGCAAAGCAATTTAGAAAGAAAATTCTAAATTTGCACTGTATCACCTGAAGGTACCAACGAATGTACCAAAAGTGTCAGATGTAATAGGCTATCATCAAAAGGAAAAAAATTTCACTGTATCACCTGAAGGTTCCATAATTTGTTTCCATTTTTTATATCATAATCAAATCACTACATTCCATATAAATTGGATCGAAATTACCCACCAAGAAATTCTATTAATACCTTGATATATTTATTTCTCTTTTTCTCTTTGGTATTCAATTTTCCCACAAGAGCCAACCATTAGGAGCAAAAAAAAGAGTCCCCTATTCCATCTCTGTTTTGTTAATGGTACGTAGTGATATTGTTAAACTGATTTAGCTTGTTCCATACAAATTACCTGATTCTTAGGTGCTTGAGGCATACCAGAAAATGAATATTTGTTTGTCTGGAAAATCATTTTTTTAAACTATGCAATATGCAATTAGGTGATAGACCTTCACGTCATATTGGATACATGTGTAGACATCTATCATGTACTACTAACCAAAATTTTTTCATTTTGCCGTGAACTTCAAACTGTTCTAATGTTAATAAATTTGTAATAGAAGTTTACTAGCAGCAAAGCCCACCCAATGTGTGGGCATACTTTGATATGCTAAAATTTTTTTTAAAAATGGATATTTCATTCCCTTATTGATCTCTATGTTTCTTTAGTTTGGTTTCTAAAATCATTTGATGACAACTTTTGTGTATTCGACCAAGATGAATAAGAACATAATCGAATTAGGAAGATAAAAATATGATACAGAGGATCTGCCACTATTATTAACTCAGTCTACCTGGTGCTAGAAAAGATTTGATGAAATTGGAAGAATAAAAAAAATATATTAAGAATGATTTAGTTGAATATCTATAAAATATTTAGGATATATATGAATTTTTCTATTTTTATTTGTTTTTTAGATTTAGTTTAATCTCGATAGACTATTTAGGACAATTGATTTTTTTCTTTTTTTTTAAAAAAAATTGGTACTGAGATTTCAAATGCTCGATTAAGTATGTACGTTAGTTGAATCTCTAAAGAAAATTTAGGAAATATATATATTTTCCTTTTACCTTTTTAGCTATTACTTAGAATAGTTGAATTTCTACAGAATATTTAGGAGATATATATGATTTTTATTCTTTTCTTTTAATCGTTACTTAGATTTAATTGAATCCCTTCAAAAGACTCCAAATGCTGGGTTAATTAGTTTCAGAACTATTTTTCCTTGCACAACAGATTCGAGATAATTCTACAGCTAAATTATCACAATTGATCAAACACAAAACACAAATTGAGAGCAAATCAAGCATGTGTACAACTTATTATGAGTCAAGAAAATACAAATAATCTAGAGAAAATACGGAACAACAGTACATAGACCCTGCATTCTGTCATTCTCTTCAGTCTCTGTGAAGAACTTGACCTCTTTCGTGTAATATCAAATCAATAATATGGTTAGATTACAATATGATGCCATTCATGATGTTTTCCTGCTTATTGAATAATTGTATAAGTAGCATTGCCACACCTGTAGCGATAATTAGGCACCGGCCACACCTGACAGAAACAAATATATAGCTAACTATTGTTAGAGTTTGGAGAACTCAAATGTGTTACTTTTAGTCGGTAAACAATATTTCCAAATGCACTTATCATGTATTGTGTTTAGCGAACTTATAGATTTTCAGTACCAAACTCAACAATCTATTGTGCTGGTAACATATAAATTGATGCACAATTTATGTCTCGGTCACTGATTCATCATGTGTTCCTTGTGATATGTTATCTAACTAATGGTACGGATTGTTTTGATGCAGCTAGACTGATAAAGCAAAGAAGAAAGACATGGCCATTGATAAACGGCACAAACAAAAAGATAAAGGAAAGCAACAGATGGGCGAACACAAGAGAGGCAATGCAGATAGTCTGCATGCCACAGTTCCCGTCAAAAGGGTCTTTGAAAGTTAATATATAAACATGTTTCTTATTAAAAGAGCCATACATAATTAGACATATATATTAAATTAACTTTCAGCATATTTTCGCTGTAAATAGAAATAAAAAATAGATCAAATTTAATTAGACATATATATTTTCTTTGGGTATACATGATTACTAGAAGAATTATCGAAACCCGCACAAAGTAGTTGCAGTGCCTCAGCCACCGACATGAGTGAGGCGCCTCAAGGTATATGTATACATTTTAAATACCACTAGACTATTTTTCTACATTGAGTGTTTACAATATCTATAGATTAAATTAATAGAAATATGGAAATATTAATTAAATTATTATTGTTTCGCTCGAAGCAAAACGTGCAAGAACTACTGAAGGAAAGATGCCAAATTCAACTGAAGCAAAAAAAGAGGCTCGAAACAACTATATGCGTGAATATATGCGCAAGAAGAGAGTAAATAGTCAGAACAGTATGAATGAATCAAATCTGCCTCAAGGTATGCACATTATGTATAGTAACTACAAATTACAAGCGCATTTTTTAGTAATAATAATTATACAAATATACAAATTAAAATTTACAATTACATCATTAGCTAATAAATATTTGTTTAATATTCCAATATAATTTTTTTCAATTGATAGAAAAAATTTCAAGGCTTACTGGAACAAAGATGTCAACTTCAACTGAATCAGAAAAGGAGGCTCGAAAGATTTACATGCATAATTATTTGCGCGAGTATAAAAAGAGAAAATATGATCATGGCAATACAGATGAATCAAATAGGTTGAATGAAATTGAGTTGCTACAACCATTTGCACAGAATCAGATCTTGACAACTAACCCAACTTCTTCAGTGACACACGTTACCATATAGCCTGAAGGTATGTGAATTTTCCTTTTCTGACATTTTCACTATTTACATGATTACATGGTTAATATAATTAATATTAATATTAAATTATTGTTTCAATTAATTGAACAACTTCCAACACTTATAGAAACACAAAATTTAAATCCAACTGAAACAAAGAAGGAGGCTTGGAATGTTTATATGCGTAATACTTTGCGCGGGTATAAGAAGAGAAAAATCGTTCAAAGCAGTACGAATGAATCAAATGGGTTTGATGCGAGTGGTTTGCCGCGGACATATCCAGAGAACAGAATCTGGACATCTAATGAAACCTCTATTGTGACCCATTGTACCAACGAAGTAGATGAAGAAGAATACGTATATGGTGATTTACTTTGTTCTTTTTTTCCCAATAAAAAATTTTCATTATTTTTTTCTTAAAGGAACAATCAAGCTTAAAATGATTTTAATTTCTTAAACAGGAGAAGTTCATGATACAGACGAAACTGTGGACCTTGTGATTACTCCTTTAGATTTCGAAGATTGGGCCAACGGTACTGCATTTCACATATTATATTATTATCATCATAATCAAATGTTAGCATGCGACATTTTACTTGAAAGGATACAAGAAGATTGATAATGTTAATTTTGTACTATTTCCTAGACACACCGTCACTGACCCCCACCGATGCACAGTCAACCGATGATCATCTAGCTGCTGAAGAAGATCCGTTTGAATTCGTTTACCAAAACTTGCCCACCGGACAAATGGTGCTCAGAAAGCAGAAAAATTGCACCGAATGCAAGGCAAAAAGATTTCAGTACGAATTCCCCACATTTTGTTGCATGAATGGCAAGGTGGTACTGGCCGGTAATGAGATCCCAGACAAGCTGTATGATCTATTTACATCAGCAGAGCCACATTGTGTTGAATTTCATGAATTAGTACGGGCTTACAACACTAATTTCTCATTCGCATCTTTTGGAGCCAAATATGATCATGACCTGGCAAACAAGAGACGTGGCGTCTACACATTTCGAATGCATGGCCAGGTTTATCATTTCCTAGATCAATTAGTTCCTAAAGATAAACCAAGCTACCTCCAGCTTTACTTCTATGACACAGAAGAAGAAGTGAAGCGATGTTTGGAAAGAACCGAATCATTAGATCGGTACACTATTTTTATATAAAATATATACATCTACATTAACTTATATTTTTGTTACGTAAATAATAAAGTTTATTTATTTCGCATAACTTTTAGGGCCATTGTCGAGACAATTATGGAGGTACTTTCCCACAACCCGTATGCACAAAAGTTCAAAACACTTGGGGAGATGGAGTCCCTTGATAATGTTGGAATTACCTTGAATGCGTCTGTTGAACTTGATCAAAGGAGATACAACAAACCTACTGTATCTCAAGTTGGGGCTATCTGGGTTGAGAGAAATGAAGAGAATGCTACGTACCAGAGGAGCATCAAAATATATGATAAGAATGACTCCTCCATACGAGTCCAATGCTACTGGGGCATTTATGATCCTCTGGCCTACCCGTTGTTATTTCCTAATGGTGAAGTTGGTTGGCACGGCAAGATTCTACGAAAAAATATAACTGAAAATTCCATTCCAGCAGAAGACGATACGCATGCAGAAGAAGGCGAAGGTAACATATGAAATTTCCATATAAACAGATATAAATATAGATTGTTCTTTCTATCTAACTACCTATAAAATAAGTAATTTATTATTATTAGTTATTAATAATTAAAAATTAAAATAATTTGTATTTTACTGTTTCAATAGAAATGGAAGATGCTGAAAAAAACAAGAGAACCGTATCAATGAGAGAGTACTACAGCTATAAATTGCAGATACGGTCGGAGAGGAGTCTGATCCTATTAGGCGGAAGACTGTTGCAGCAATTTGTGGTGGACATGTACATCAAGATGGAGACATGTCGTCTAGAGTATTACAGGAAAAATCAAATTAGGATACGGGTGGACCTATACCAAGGAATTATGGACAGAATCCATTCTGGTGAGGTGCGAGCATCTCAAACTGGGAAACGGATCGTGCTTCCGGGTTCGTTCATTGGCAGGCCAAGAGACATGCAGAGGAGGTACTTAGATGCAATGGCATTGGTCCAGAGATTTGGGAAACCGGACATATTCCTTACCATGACGTGCAATCCTGAATGGGATGAGATTCGCAATGAGCTGTCCCCAGGACAAACTGCACAAGACCGGCCCGACCTAACTGCTCGAGTGTTTCGGGCCAAACTAGAGGACCTCAAGAAGTATTTATTTGGTGATAGTGCAAATAAAAAGAAAAAAACATTCTTTGGTGAGGTAGCTGCACATGTTTATGTTAGGAAATACTCAACTTTTAATTTTTGTGCTAATTATAATTAATTTAGCAATTAAAACATCAAGCATCAAAAATCTAGTGCAAAAGCTTAACGACACAAGAGAAAGGAACAAGATTTATACCTCTCCTTGAATCGTATCAAGGAGGCTTGTTCCTAGGCTTTGAAATCGATGGCGTGCAACTCCAACTTCCTTCGATCCTCGCCTCGAGTCCACCTAGAGATTAACCAAGCTCTCGAATCGATTTGTGCTAGCAAATCAATGAGAACCAAGCTAATCCAAAGGAGATACCCTTCTTCTAGATCAATGATGTCACATTTATATATATGGTATTTGACTGGACTTAACCCTAAAATCATAACCTAAACTCTTAAAATTGTGTGCTTTTCAGTTTGGATTTGTAGGATTTGGTACTGCTTTCGGTTTGTTTTTGAATTTCAGTGATTTGAAGCGAAACCAACGCAATTCGGCACATTTCGGGCGCTACAGATGATCTGGTGCGGGCTACATCGACCCTGTGCGGCATACACCTCATATCCCTCTTCTCTGGATGCCTCCAGTTCGGAGTACAACCTTCTTGTGCGGCCTACAAGACATGTACCGTGCCCTGGACACCTCCAGTGCGGGGTACAATCCAGCTGTGCGGCCAACACTTGGGCTGGATGACTCATTCCCAGCCCAGCATGCTATTGTACCCCGAACTGGGCCCTGCTGTAGCCCGCACAACCCAAGTGTACTCCGCACCAAACCCTAAACCTAACCCATACACTATATAAAGCGCTTCCCACGCCAAAAAAAGGGTTCCTCTCCTTCCATTCCACCTCCTGGCGGCGCCCAGACCTTTCCCACCTCGATTCCACCATTTTCCACCATTGTTGCCCGCACAGCCACCACTGTTGGCCGCACAGGACCCCCTGTAGGCCAAACAGCACCTCATCCCGCCTTGGAGATCATCGTTCCAGCCACCACCGCTTGGTTCTTTGCTCAAATCTGTTCCATTCGACTTGTAGAAGAAGAAAGGCTTGACCAGGGGTTCATCCTCCCTTTTTCTTCTCACTTAGTTTAATGGATATTGTATCTCTTTACTTTGTTATTTGTGTTTGTTTCTCCATTATGTTAGGCTAGTTTATCTATGTTCTAGCGTAAGGTTAAAACTGAGGTTAGGGCTGATGTGTTGATTGGATGCTTTAGTTTCTAGTGTGTACTACTTGTTTTGATTGCTTATTGATATGCTTGTTTGTTATTGATTGATGAACTGAACCTCCTATTGGGTGAATGCGCACACCTAATTTTGGCCAAAGGTGTAGGTTAGTTAATCGGTTGAACAAGTGACTTGAGGTAGGACATAGGCCGAAAGGTAGTCCAATTGGTACCCGATAGGGGAAAGTTTCTGCTGTAGCGAAAGTTAAGTAGATACCTTTAGGAAATCAACAAGTGGACTTAGGATAGTTAAGCCAACAAGCGAAAGTTGAGGGTTAATTAACCTAATGGGGATGTTAGACTAGGTTCCGGTCCCGATACCATGACCAACAAGCGACAGCTGAGGTCTAGGGAGTCCAAGTCCGGCTAGATCTGTCCCACACGTCTTAGAAACTAAAACACCAAGCCAACACATCACTAACCGAGGGCCTGTGCGGCTTACAATTGTACCTGTACAGCCAGCAATTGTGCATGTGCGGCTAACAATTGCTCCTGTGCGGCCAACAATTGTACTCAGCACATGCATTGGTCGGGGTAAGGCACGAAAGTGACCTGCACCGACCGCCCGAGGCCTAACCAAGGTAAAACCAAACCCCTAGGACACCTTTTTACCTGAATTTACAACAGTTTCACCCCAAAAATTGTTAGTTTCTATTTTTATTACTTGTTTGGTTTATGTTTAGTTAATTTCAATTGCTTGTTATTATATTGTTTGAAAACCCAACTTGAATTGCTAGATCTAGACTTTGTGAAAGTGTAAGACCAGTACTTGTTTCACCGTCTCTGTGGTTCGACCCCTAACCAAATCCAACGATTTACCGTGCGCTTGCGGTATTTTTAGGACTAAATTAGGGTACTATTAGCTACACATCAATCAACTAATTGATTTAAGTGGAGGGTGTATGGCTCAACACATGAGCAAAAGAGAGGGGGAGAAAGAGGTGGCGCACGGCCAAAGAAGAGAGGGAGAGGTGATGGTGGCGGCTAGGTCAAGGGGGAAGAGAAATCCATCCCAAGGGGTCCTTTTATAGCCATCTAACCCTAGGTATAAGTTGCTAGAAATTACACCTCATGCCACCCTACCTACCACCTTGTTTGGCCGGCCATAAAGTAGGCTTTTTGGGCCACTTCAACCTTTCTAATTGGACTCTAATTCTATTAATTAGATCCTTTGTTATTTGCTCTATGTTTGGGCTATACATTTTACTATATAAATATTAGCCCAATAATTTAATATAACTATTTATATTAAATTGAGTTGAACCAAAATAATTATTAACTAATTAATAATTATTCTAGGATTAGCTTATGCAATTATTTATTTCTATATGATCCGTTTGACTCAATTAATTATTACGTTCAATAACGGTACATAATTAATTAATCAACACATCATATATTCCGCAATTTCTACTGTTGCGAATAAATAAATAATGCACTGTCTTGGTCAAAACTCTGTTTGTGTGACCCTTTGAGGATTTATGTTATATTGGACATGGAATTAAATAGTTATTTAATTCTAATAATCATAAGCGGTATCTAGCAACACGTTATGATTTCCAATTCTCATAAATAGTGTACTGCTACAGTATTTCAATCCTGCATAAGAGAATAAATGTATTCCTCTATTTTGATTCTTATGTCACACGATATCATCGTATAATCCAAGATTGGAACGTGTCATTCTTGCAGATTATACGTTTCTTGATCTAGAGATAATTGTATCAGTTGCTAGCAAACAATCTATCTCCATCAAGGGGCCCAAACAGATATCGTCACTCATTAAATAAATTAATGAGGGACATACGGTTATCTTGATGATTTAGCTTTTCCCCGCACAATTCAAGAGAGCATAAATAAAGTCCGTATAGCAGCCCTTATCGGGAATCAGCGGTAGACGATATTTATTGAACCTATCCTCATGTGGAAAAGATAAACATCTCAAACTTAGAATCAAAATCATAACGAAATAAATAATGACACATAACACAATCCATATATTTATTTCGTTAGGTCTAGTCATGTACTATGTTCAATTAACATAAACATATGCAATTAAGTTGGTTACCATTTAACCTATGATTTATAGAACTTAATCATCACTTAACTTGCATACTAATCTTATTGATAATTAATGTTCCTTGTTATTATCAAGATTATGGACCGTTTAGATTTATCATTGTCATTTACTACTAAATGAAATACAGAGATCTATAAATCAGATCCTCAACCTGATTGATCTGTCAACAAATAAATCAAGGAACAAATGATATAAAATCATCAATGACATAAAACCATAGAAGTAGTCATTTATTATTGACTCCTTGGACATATCTCTAACAATCTCCCACTTGGTCTAGAGTCAATCAACAGTGACTTCTAGCCAGTGCATAGTACTCAATGTAATATCTAAATATACATGTCTCATACTAAAGCCTAAAATCTAAAAGATACAACTCAAAGCCAATCAGGCATGCGCCTAATCCCCATGGATGCAACATGCAACTCATGCGCGGCTCGAGACAAAGGCTTTGTCAGAGGGTCCGCTGTGTTCGCAGCACCGTCCACCTTCTTGACCTTGACCCAACTGTCATTGACCAACTGACGGATGAGATGGAATCGTCGTAGAATGTGCCTAGTCTTTTGGTGAGACCTAGGCTCCTTGGGCTGAGCTATGGCTCCCGTGTTGTGGCAGTAGATATCCACTGGACCTGAGATGCTTGGAATCACCTCTATCTCGGTCAAGAACTCCTTGATCCATACGGCTTCTTTTACTGCTTCGCCAGCCACTAAGTATTCTGCTTCGGTGACGGAATCGGCCGTAGTATCTTGCTTGGAACTTTTTCAACTTACGGCACCACCATTGAGCAGAAAAACAAAGCCGGACTGTGATTTCGAGTAATCTCGATCGGTTTGGAAACTAGCATCGATGTAACCAGTTACAACGAGCTCTTGGTCTCCACCGTATACGAGGATGCTCTCCTTGGTTCTCTTGAGATACTTGAGGATATTCTTGACTGCGGTCCAGTGTGGCATGCCGAGGTTGGCTTGGTATCGACTAGTCACACTAATCGGATGTGCCACATCGGGGCGAGTGCATAGCATGTCATACATAATTGATCCGACCACAGATGGATATTTGAACCGTTTCATGTGTTCCCGATCTGTATCAGTCGTCGGTCCTTGAGTCTTACTCAAGTAAATGCCATGTGACATAGGCAAGAATCTCTTCTTGGAATTCGCTATGTTGTGTTTTTGCAACACCTTGTCAATATATGCATCTTGGCTCAAACCTAACATCATCTTTGATCTATCTCTATAGATCTTGATTCCTAGGATGTAGGCGGCTTCGCCCAAGTCTTTCATTGAGAACACCTTCTTCAATGAATCCTTGACTGCATTCAACTCGGGGATGTCATTCCCGATCAAGAGTATATCATCAACATAAAGAATAAGAAACACAACCACACTCCCACTAAATCTCTTGTAGACACAAGGTTCCTTTTCACTTTGAGAGAAGTTCAATTTCTTGACTTCCTCATCAAAGCGTTTGTTCCAACTCCTTGATGCTTGCTTCAATCCATAAATAGACCTTTGAAGCTTGCATACCTTGTTAGCATTCTTTGGATCCACAAAACACTCGGGTTGTGTCATATACACATCCTCTTCCAAGTTGCCATTTAGGAAGGCGGTTTTGACATCCATTTGCCATATCTCATAGTCATAAAATGCGGCAATTGCTAACATGATCCGAATTGACTTGAACATGACGACGGGCGAGTAAGTTTCTTCATAGTCAATACCATGAATTTTGCTTGTAACCTTTCGCTACAAGTCGTGCCTTGTAAATGGTCAAGTTGCCATCCATGTTGACCTTTCTCTTAAAGATTCATTTGTTTTCAACGGGTTTTACTCCGTTGGGAAGATCAACCAAGGTCCATACCTTGTTGTCATACATGGATTGCATTTCGGATTCCATAGCTTTGAGTCATTCCTTGGAGTCGGGTTTCTTTCTCATGTCATCAATGGTCAAAGGCTCATCGTTCTCCATGACGAGAACGTTGTACAAACCTAAGTATCTTATAGGTGGACGACTTGGCCTTGCCGACCTTTGTAGGGTAAATGCTTGAGATTCTTGAACTTGTTCCACAACGGTTTGTGGACTTAGTTCTTGAACTTCAAGTGTGGGTGCAACTTCAACATTATCGACTCGCGATATGTTTGAGTCTTCAATTGAGGAAGCTTGCTCTTGAACCTCTTCTTCCACAACAACTTGTGGAATGGGTTCGGCTACCACCTCATTTGGCACCACATTGGGAACAACTAGATTGTCTACTTGAGGCATCTCTTGTTGTTGCGGTTCTTAAATTTCTTCAATCACCACGTTGCTCCCACTACTTCTTCTTGAGAGAAACTCCTTCTCCAAGAATACACCATAACGAGCAACAACTATCTTGTTCTCGTTGCGGTTATAGAAGTAGTAACCCTTTGTTTCCTTAGGGTATCCTACGAAATGACATTTGTTCGATTTGGGTCCAAGCTTATCGCTCACTAGCCTTTTCACATAAGCTTTACAATCCCAAATCTTGAGAAACGACATGCTTGGTTTCCTCCCAAACCAAAGCTCATAGGACGTCTTTTCAACGGACTTTGATGGAACATGGTTTAATGTAAAAGCTGCGGTTTCAAGAGCGTATCTCCAAAAGGACTTAGACAAATCGGCTTGGCTCATCATCGATCGAACCATGTCAAGCAAAGTTCGATTCCTCCTTTCGGATACACCATTCCATTGTGGTGTTTCCGATGGAGTGAGTTGTGGAACAATTCCACACTTCTTTAGATAATCACCAAATTCATGACTCAAGTACTCACCACCTCGATCGGATCATAAGACCTTGATCTTTCGACCAAGTTGGTTCTCAACTTCACTCTTGAATTCTTGGAACTTGTCAAAGGATTCGAACTTGTGACGCATCAAGTAGATATACCCGTATCTACTATGATCATCGGTGAATGTAATGAAGTATGAGTAACCTCCACGTGCACAAATGCTCATAGGTCCACATACATCGGTATGTATTAGATCTAACAAGTCATTTGCCCTTGTCCCTTTGTTGGAAAAAGGCGCTTTGGTCATCTTTCCTATCAAACAAGATTCGCATGTGTCAATTGGCTCGAAAGCGAATTGATCCAAGAGACCAACGGTTTGTAATCTCTCGATGCGCTTCTCGTTGATGTGACCTAAGCGGCAATGCCACATCAAAGTTGCATTCTCATGTGAAATCTTACGTTTCCTATTGTCATTCTCAACACTCAAAACAAGTTCGTTAGAATCAAGCAAATAAAGACCATTCAATAAATGCGCATCACAAAAGCGAACTTCATTACGAAACAAAGTCAAGCACTTATTCTTTATTACAACATCAAAACCATCCATGTCCAAACAAGAGATAGAGATAATGTTTCGAGTGATACAAGGAACTAAAAATACATCCTTTAGTTCCAAAACAAAACCGGAAGGCAAAGTTATTTCTACGTTCCCAACGGCCATAGTGTATACGTACGTGCCGTTACCGACGCGGAGTTGAACTTCGCCTTTCTCGAACGTCTTCTACTCTTTAGAACCTATACATTTCGACAAATGTGAGCACACGAACCGGTATCGAATACCCAATAGGTGTGAGAAATAGCGAGAAGGGTTTCGATGACAAAAATACCTGAGGTAGAAGGTTGGACGGTTTCCGCCTTCTTATCTGCGAGGTACTTGGGGCAGTTTCTCCTCCAATGACCCTTGTTGCTACAGTAGTAGCAAACGGTCTCGGGAGTGGCCGGGTTCTTTTTCTTCTTGGAACCCACGGGAGCACCCTTGGCCGGACCTTGAGGCGTCACCGGGCCTTTGCCTTTCTTGGTTTTACGGCCTCGCTTCTTGATCTTCTTGCTTTTGTCACTCACGGCAAGAACGTCCCTTGGGCCCTTCTCCTTTTTGAGACTGTCCTCGTCTCAACAAGCATGTTTTGGAGATCATTCATGCTTTTCTCCATGCCGTTCATCCGGTAGTTCACAACAAAACCGGTGAAACTAGGAGAGAGGGAGTTAAGGATGAAGTCTTGAATCGCACCCGAAGGAAAGGGCGTGTCATGCTTCTCGAGCTGCCAAAACAATCCCGCCATCTTCATGACGTGTGGCCCGACTTCATGGCCCTCCGCCAAGCGAGTGTTGGCGACGGCCTTGATGAGACGGGCCCTTTCGGTGCGGACCTTGGTTTGGAACATGTTCTTGAGACGAGTGATCATCTCAAAGACTCCATAACCACTATCAATGAACTCCTTTTGGAGTTTCGATTCCATGACCGCAACCATCAAGACCGACATCTCCATGTCGTCATTGATGTGCTTGTCATATGCCTCTTGCTTATCCTTTGGAGCATTGTCCGCGGGAGCTTGAGGAATCGGAGTGGTTAGGACGTATTTCTTTTTCTCAGACCTAAGGGCAAGCCTAAGGTTGCGGTGCCAATCTAAGAAGTTGGCACCGTTGAAAGCAAGTTTCTCTTTCTCAAGAAGAGACCGAAGCGTTAAAGAAGAAGAAGACATCTACAACATTCATCAAATTTAAGGTCAATTAGTTTTATGTTTTGGTTTTAGTTTCAACAAAGTAAAACTTTCACTATACTTATTTAAGTCCCTTAAGTATAGTGATTTCCAAGATCCCTATTTTCGTTAAATTGGACCTGCTATGGCACATCACCCAAAATGACTAGATAAGGTAGGTTTTCTAACCAATCATCTTATCATGACTCTTGGTTCGCTTAGCGAATTTCGCCCCGATGTCCAAACTCTAGTTGGGTCCATCGATAAGTAACTTCTCTCCATTTACTCCTTGCAAATCTTAGTTATTTGCACCCCGACAACCGAATTGACAACCATGACATCCGCTTGGGCGGACCGCGCCATGAGAGGGCAATCGGCGTGAAGGGGATAGAGAGAAGGAGGGCGATTAGACTTAATCGTATTTTAATTGGGACAAACAATTATGTGACACTTGTTTGGTGGTCATGTAAGCATACACCCATACCTATCCTATGACATTCATAGCATTCACAAGCAATCACAAATAAGCATCTCATCCATTGTTGTGGGTTTGTATGGCTCCCGTTTGCATTAGTTTCACCGCATCACCTATGAAGCAAAACTAATCTAATTTTTGTCCCTCTCACTAAATTCTATATGGATCTAAATCCTATATAAAATAAAGGAACAAAATTACATGTGTAAATTTCTGGTCTCATCCTAACCTTAGGGGCATGCAAGCCTCACAAGTTACACAAAAATTAATCAAAAATTAATTATTGGCACCAAAGGCCTCATTACAAGCAATCACACATGCATTCAATTTACAAACCACAAGGCATTGAATCATGAGCCATACTAAACCTACCATCCACCTACAAAACAAAGTTAGCACATGTACAACTACTAGTCCACTTTGTTTCCAATTAATGACTTTCAAGCATCTTTGCATTTTATTTGCTATTCGCAATTTTCACGTATAAATGTTCAACTTTAAATAACAAAACTTGTTTAAATTCATTTTGAGAAACTTTTCAACATCCAACAACTGAAAGGAGATCAAACAAGGAGTATTCTAATTACTTTTTCAACTAATTTGAATAATTAGAAAGTAATACTTTACCAAAAAAAGTATCTATTGGGACACAACAAAAACCATAGTTTCCGGTCTCCAAAAATTATGAAATAATTTATATAAGCTCCTTATCTAGATTGTGAATACCAGTAAAAATTTCAAGAAGAGATCTTAAACCATTAAGGAGAATAAAAAAAGACAAATCTGCAACAAGTGCACGAAAGCACCGTTATGAGATTTTTTATTTTTCCTCTCAACCTTCCGGTCTGTTAGACCACCTTCTATCCAGTTTTTATATATACAATATAAATAGAAAAACTAGTTTAGACTATAGGCTAATCATCCAAGAAAAGAAAAACACTAAGTTCAGTTCAAGAAATTCAAGTTACATGCTTAACAATCAACAAATCCTGTACTGGAACAGACTATCGACCGAAATGTATTAACCTAGTTGAAGGTCCAAACATCCATGAAAAACTATGAAACTAATTTTTCTGGAATCCTAACTTGATAAAGAACAACTCTATTCAAACTAACTTTCAGAAAGAGTTCTCAGTTGGTACAGTTTATTAGAGCAATCGATTTGCTCAATAAACCAGATCTGACGAGATCTCTCTTTTCTTACTTGAATACCCACAAATTAATCTGAACCATGCAACAATCTATACATGTTCAGAAAGAGTTTCAAGTCCTCTTTGATTCTAGCCATAGAACACTGGTACTTATATTCAAAATATAAATCTTTCAAGCCATTCAAACAGAACAGTGCAAGCAGAAACTGGTTCTGCGCACCGTTGCCGTTTTATTCACAGTAAATCTATACTAATTTAGAAAAATGTGAATCCAAAGTCAAAAGAATCACAATCAACAGATCTACAACTTTCATGTAGATAGAAAGTTCATCCAGAGAATATAACATAGCGAAAAATGCGTAACAACACAAAAAATGCTATTTCCAGACAGCAAACAAAAGCATCATCTCTACTAATCCATTAATTAGCCAATTTCTCTTAATTAAGTGTCAAATTAACTTAAGCACAACATTTCTCTGATACCACTGTTAGGAAATGCTCAACTTTTAATTTTTGTGCTAATTACAATTAATTTAGCAATTAAAACATCAAGCATCAAGAATCTAGTGCAAAAGCTTAACGACACAAGAGAAAGGAACAAGATTTATACCTCTCCTTGAATCGTATCAAGGAGGCTTGTTCCTAGGCTTTGAAATCGGTGGCGTGCAACTCCAACTTCCTTCGATCCTCGCCTCGAGTCCACCTAGAGATTAACCAAGCTCTCGAATCGATTTGTGCTAGCAAATCAATGAGAACCAAGCTAATCCAAAAGAGATACCCTTCTTCTAGATCAACTAATTGATTTAAGTGGAGGGTGTATGGCTCAACACATGAGCAAAAGAGAGGGGGAGAAAGAGGTGGCGCACGGCCAAAGAAGAGAGGGAGAGGTGATGGTGGCGGCTAGGTCAAGGGGGAAGAGAAATCCATCCCAAGGGGTCCTTTTATAGCCATCTAACCCTAGGTATAAGTTGCTAGAAATTACACCTCATGCCACCCTACCTACCACCTTGTTTGGCCGGCCATAAAGTAGGCTTTTTGGGCCACTTCAACCTTTCTAATTGGACTCTAATTCTATTAATTAGATCCTTTGTTATTTGCTCTATGTTTGGGCTATACATTTTACTATATAAATATTAGCCCAATAATTTAATATAACTATTTATATTAAATTGAGTTGAACCAAAATAATTATTAACTAATTAATAATTATTCTAGGATTAGCTTATGCAATTATTTATTTCTATATGATCCGTTTGACTCAATTAATTATTACGTTCAATAACGGTACATAATTAATTAATCAACACATCATATATTCCGCAATTTCTACTGTTGCGAATAAATAAATAATGCACTATCTTGGTCAAAACTCTGTTTGTGTGACCCTTTGAGGATTTATGTTATATTGGACATGGAATTAAATCGTTATTTAATTCCAATAATCATAAGCGGTATCTAGCAACACGTTATGATTCCCAATTTATATAAATAGTGTACTGCTACAGTATTTCAATCCTGCATAAGAGAATAAATGTATTCCTCTATTTTGATTCTTATGTCACACGATATCATCGTATAATCCAAGATTGGAACGTGTCATTCTTGCAGATTATACGTTTATTGATCTAGAGATAATTGTATCAGTTGCTAGCAAACAATCTATCTCCATCAAGGGGCCCAAACAGATATCGTCACTCATTAAATAAATTAATGAGGGACATACGGTTATCTTGATGATTTAGTTTTTCCCCGCACAATTCAAGAGAACATAAATAAAGTCCGTATAGCAGCCCTTATCGGGAATCAGCGGTAGACGATATTTATTGAACCTATCCTCATGTGGAAAAGATAAACATCTCAAACTTAGAATCAAAATCATAACGAAATAAATAATGACACATAACACAATTCATATATTTATTTCGTTGGGTCTAGTCCTGTACTATGTTCAATTAACATAAACATATGCAATTAAGTTGGTTACCATTTAACCTATGATTTATAGAATTTAATCATCACTTAACTTGCATACTAATCTTATTGATAATTAATGTTCATTGTTAATTATCAAGATTATGGACCGTTTAGATTTATCGTTGTCATTTACTACTAAATGAAATACAGAGATCTATAAATCAGATCCTCAACCTGATTGATCTGCCAACAAATAAATCAAGGAACAAATGATATAAAATCATCAATGACATAAAACCATAGAAGTAGTCATTTATTATTGACTCCTAGGACATATCTCTAACAGTTTATGTCGTTGAGTTCCAGAAGAGAGGACTCCCACATGCTCACATCTTGATAATATTAAAGTCTCATTGTAAAATTTTGAACCCAGACCAGTATGACAAGATTGTTTGTGCAGAGATTCCGGACCCTAGAAGATATCCTTTGCTGCATAAATATGTGAGTAAGCACATGATGCACGGACCTTGTGGGGCTCTGAAAAATAATTGCCCGTGCATGAGGGACGGTGCTTGCAGGTTTAAGTATCCAAGGGCGTTCAATCAGGCAACCATTCAAGGTAAAGACTCTTACCCTGTATACAGGAGGAGAGATAATGGGCGTAAAGTTCGTGTACGTGGTTGTGACCTAGACAATCGTTGGGTTTCTCCTTACAATCCTCACCTGTTGATGCGGTACAATTGCCACATCAACGTGGAGGTCTATTCGAGCATTAGGGCCGTCAAGTATATGTTCAAGTACATATACAAGGGACATGATTGTGACGAAGTCTATCGAGAGTTTTCTGAGCATTTCACATGGGATACGAGCCGTAAGGTGTGGAAGAGACGTCAACAAGGAGGTGAAATCGGTAGGATGGTTCATGTTAATATATCAGATGCGGAGAAATACTATCCTTATACTTTGCTTAATCACAGGAGGGGACCAGAATCATATGAAGATCTTCAAACGGTGGATGGGATACAACATTTGACTTTTCAGGATGCAGCATATGCAATGGGACTGATAGATAATGATGAGACTTTATCAGAATGCCTCTCAGAGGCGGCAACATACCATATGCCGTCTGAACTCAGAAGACTATTCGCCACGATTCTGACTTTTTGTGAGGGGGCTAAAGCTCGAGAGTTATGGGACAAGCATTTTGAAAACATGTCTGAAGATTATCGGCGACGTTATTCATCAGACGAGATGGTTGAACAGAGGACCCTGATAGATATCAGCAGGTTTCTCGAGTCGATGGGTAGACACCTGGAGGACTATAATCTCCCTGAACTCTATGAAAATGTTGAATTGGATGACCATGGTAATTTTCAAGAAGTTACTGATGAAGGGAGAATAAACGTATCAGAGCAGGACTTGCGGGCCCATGGTTCGCTTAATCCCGAACAGTTGTCGGCATTTGAAGAAATCATGAATCATGTGACAGAGAAGAAGCCGGGGGCATTTTTCATTGATGGTCCCGGTGGTACGGGTAAAACATATCTGTACAAGGCATTATTGGCTGCAATTCGATCCCGAAAACTCATTGCAATTGTAACTGCTACTTCGGGTGCAACGGCAAACAACATGCCAGGAGGAAGGACAACACACTCCAGGTTTAAGATTTCTCTCAAATTGGTGTTAGAAAAGTTTCTACTATATATTTTTTTTAGTATTGTTAACATCAGTTTCACTATTTTTCAGGTTTAAGATTCCTCTCAAATTAGAAGGCACTCCTATGTGTACGGTGAGCAAACAGAGCGGGATTGCAGAGCTTCTTCGGAGGGCGACGCTTATCATATGGGACGAGGCATCCATGTCAAAAAGGCAAGCCGTCGAAGCGCTCGACAGAACATTAAAGGATATCACAGATTCTCGCCATCCATTCGGCGGAAAAATTGTCGTATTTGGCGGCGATTTCAGACAAGTTCTACCTATGGTTAGACGTGGGACCAAAGCTCAGATCATCGACGCGACACTGCGCATGTCCCCTTTGTGGACATACATTAAAAAAAGAAAACTGACTAGAAATATGAGAGCTTCGAGTGATCCATGGTTCGCTCAGTTCCTACTCAATGTCGGTGATGGAACTGAGCCCTCGATTGGAAATGACTTCATTCGCGTCCCTAATGAGATGATAATCCCGTACACTATAGAAGAAGAATCGATAAATGAACTAATTGAGACAGTATTCCCCTCTCTCAATGAAAATGGCCATCGAACAGATTATATTGCTTCTCGGGCAATTCTCTCTACCAAGAATGAGTATGTCGACAGGCTTAACCAGCATATAATTGAGTCTTATCCTGGAGAAGAATTGATATATCACAGTATTGATACAGCAGAGGATGACGCGCGTGGCAACTATCCCTCTGAATTTTTGAACTCTCTGACACCCAATGGATTGTCGCCACATATCCTCAAACTTAAAAGGGGATGTCCAGTAATTCTGTTACGTAATCTGGATCCTACAAATGGACTTTGCAACGGCAAAAGGCTGGTGTGTCGGAATTTTCAAAAGAATGTAATTGATGCAGAGATCGCTACCGGAGGACATGCGGAGAAAAGAATATTTATTCCCAGGATTCCGCTAAGTCCGCCGGATGATGATTTATTTCCTTTTAGGTTCAAGAGGAAACAATTCCCTGTTCGATTGTGCTTTGCGATGACAATCAACGAGGCATAGGGACAGACTATCCCCAATGTCGGAGTTTACTTACCTGAGCCAGTGTTTTCGCACGGACAACTTTATGTGGCGCTATCAAGAGGTGTGTCCCGACAAAATACAAAGTTGCTTATCAAACCAGGTGCTAATATCGACCCGAAAGAAGGAGCATGCACCAAAAATGTTGTATACAGAGAAGTGCTACGAAGGAATTAAGGTAACGAAATTTTAATTCAGAAATATTTATTTATTTCTCTCATATCACACTCACACATGCGCTCAAAGTATAAAATTATCTTATATTTTTCATTTTATTTTTATTTTTTATAAAACAGGTCTCTGTCTTGAGTATGATCAATGTTCATTACAACAGGGGAGCAAGAGTGATTCGACAATCTTATCATGTTGCATTATATTTTTTTTGTTTGAGAGAAACTTTTATGTGAAACTTCTTATTGAGAATTTTTTTTATAACATCGAATTATTTTTTTGGACCGTTAACATGTCTACTTTTATCGATTTCCATTGTTTAAAATTAGTGAATACTACTGTTACCTTTAGTACCGATCAATACAATGTTAACCTTAAATATTGAAAATAGACAACATATCTTTGTCAAATAAGATCTTTCTTTTCACATATCACATATTAAAATTGGCCCACACATTGGGTAGACACTGCTGCTAGTATTTCTAATTAATACGATTAGACGCGTATTTAGCTGAATTTAAATGTTTGAGGTATTTAATAAAGGAAATTAGAAGGCACACATTTTGACTTATTTATTTTTTAATTAGTTTTTATTTCTTAAATAAATATATAATTTTGTTATCGTGTCTATTAGAAATGGTCATGATTCGCCTCCGTATATATATAAAAATAGTATCTTATCAAATACGGTTTTTTTCCCCTTTCTTTGGCAGGTGTCAAATTTGTTTGCAGTATGTTATAATTTCTGAATATTCGTTACCAAAAAAAAATCCTTATACAGCGATTCGGCGATTCCAATCCCTTCTTTCCTTCTCTAAAATACAAGCCTCCAACAGTTTTCTGAACCTACGATCACCTATCGCCTAAAAAGAGGGAAAAAAAAACAGTTTTCTGAACCCTAACGCCGGCCCCGCCTCCGTGGGCGCCCGTCTTTCTCCCTGCGACATGTCTTCCCAGTCTTTGGACAAGAAAAGAAAGAGGGAGACTAAACCCCCTCCAGTACCTGCTCAACCGGATGGACCAGACTTGATTAGCCAACTCCCGGACCGGATCCTCCACTCCATCCTGTCGCTCGTCCCCGTCAAGGACGCCGCTCGCACCAGCGTCCTCTCCTCTCGTTGGATCCACCTCTGGAAAGATGTCTCGCTGCGCCTCGACGACGACTCCTTCAACCCCAATAATCACCGCCCTTATGATGACCGTTACTATCACGTCGTGTCTGATCCATGGTTGGACTGGTCGCGTAAAGCCGTCTCCAGCATTTTCGATTCACACCATGGACCCATCGAAAGCCTCCGCCTTTCACTCTTCTACCCTTTTAAAATGGATCGCTTTGTGGAAACAGCGGTCCAAAGAGGCATCCGAGAACTAAACCTCGTTCCTTTTGACTTTGGTCGTGACACCTACAAGCTGCCTCTTTCCCTTCTATTCTGCAACACACTGCATCAATTGTCTCTCCGAAGGTGTAGATTTCCCCAGGCATTGCTCCCGTCGATATTTCCCAATCTCAGGGAACTGAGGCTGGATAGTGTGCCGCTGCCCGATGATTTACTGTCAAAGTGCGGGTCTCTTGAAACCTTGCAGATATCCAATTATTATGAGCCTATCAGCATCACTTCACAAAGCCTCCGCAAGATCGTTTATGATTTGGTTAGTTCACGGGCAGAGTTAATCATTAAAGATGCACCTAATCTTGAATCACTCATGCTAGCGAATGAAGTTACAATTCATAGCAAGGTGAAGGTCCTAGATGCACCAAAGCTCCAACGGCTTGGTTTCATAAACGCGAATGTGGGGGCAATTCAACTAGGCAGGACTCTTATCGAACGACATAAGGTGCAGCTTTTCTCTTGGTTTCTGAAATATTATTTTGTTATGTATTTCTTTTACGTACATTGTGTAGAATCAGTGATGAGATGACCTGTGTTAGCTACTTAGCTTACAGTAACTCTTTTAATTTCTTTTTATCAACACTTGATGAATTTTATGTGGGAAATATCTTTCCTTGTTAATTATCAATTTATAATTGTCTTTTGGTGTAAAATGTGTTATTTTATTCAATTGATAATTGATACTTTTGTTTCTGCTAGGAATCACTTATAAGTTTACCACCGACCTTTCTAGTTAATGTAACACCTTGTCGGATGAACCTGCTATCTTCAGTGAAGACGCTAGCTATTAAAATGGAGCGCTATTTCGAGAAGACTATACCGACCATTTTGAAATGTTTTCCTTGTCTCGAAAATTTGGATATTATGGTACTACTTACACTATCTTCCATGAATAATGTTATTTTTTCCATCGACACTTTCCAACTTAGTGAGATAAGCATTCTTAACCTTCAAAATTCAAAATACTTTATCATGAACATTTGCTTTTCTACAACAAATATTACCAGGGCATTAATTTGTATTTTTTACACAATATAAACAAGTGGATTTTATTTTGACAGCATAATTTCTCAGCTATGATATAAGACCAATGTTTTAAAAAACTCCGTTTTTTCCGTTTTATCTTAGTTTTGGTTCATACTGTACTACCGTTTTATCTGTTTTATCACCGCATAAATCGTTTTTTTTACCGTTTTATCACCGATAAATGCTAAATCACCATCCAACCGTCAAACCGCATAAATCGCATTTTAAAACTTTGTATAAGACTAATCCAAAAAGTCAAATGGAATAATGTCACAGGATAAGTGTTTAATTTTGGCATTTTAAGTTTTAGATGGTATGTGTTTTCTATAAAATTTGTGGGTATCGCCTAGAAATAATATGACGTATTTCCATTTTTCTTATTTCAGAAATATGAGGGAAACGGCGATGACTGTTATTTGAACGAGGGCATGTGGGAAGAGGAAGGTTCACTCAGTTTCCTAGATCATCTGAAAACAGTTATCGTGAAGGGCTTTTGGGGTGATCAATGTGATGTGGAGCTTCTCAGGTACTTAGTTGTTCATGGGAAAGTGCTTCAGACCATCACTCTTCTTTGTTCTAAGCACATCACTAAGAAATTTGTGGACATTAAGAAACGACAAATTTGTATTGAGAATAGAGCATCATCAAATTTGGCGCTGGTTTTCTTCAGAGACACTAAAGAAAACGTTCATTTTTCCCTGTGGAATGATATGATATATTATTAATGTCAGATTTCAGCTTTTGTTGCATCAGTGTTGTGTTTTAATTTTACTCTTTTATTTTTTGTAACTTAAGTTTGTAAGTTCATGTCAGACTGTAGTTTTATAAGTTCCAATAAAAAGAAAAAAAATACATTAATTGCTAAAATGATGAAGTTTCTTCACAAATTCATATTCAAAATAGCTAGCATATGCTGATAAAGTAAATAAAAGGATATTTTGCAAGGTTAACTCACTTGTAGTTGTAGGGGCATTTCCCAAACTCTGCTTTGTTATAATTGAGTGCTGTGTTTATCAGATTCTTTAAATTTATCATTTATCTGATTTGGGCACCCTTACTGCGCTATTAATTGGCTCTGGATTCGCCTGTTCTCCACTTTCTATTTGTTCCATGTTAATCCAGCATTCTTTTTAAGTTATAATATAACTTAATTCAAAATTAAGTTCGACTTTCACTTGTTAAGTGTACCAGTTCTTGCGAAGTTGCGATATATGCTAATTCCTGACCTTCACATTTGAACAAAAATTGCTAAATAAAAATATTTATGATGAACTGGTAGTTACATTCTTTTAACATTTAGTAATTTTGAAATTCCATTCATGATCTAGAAATGGAAAATGCATATTTAAAAGGGAAATAATAATAATAATTTTGAGAGAGGTACTTCAAATATACTTGACAATATGAGGAAATCAATTAAAAGGTTCTTGACAAATTAGCTGAAAGATGGAAAAGGTTCTGTACGGCATTCAGAACTAATGATCAAACAAAAAAAAGATTGGGGAGAACCAGTAATGCATTTCATAGAAATTATAAAATTGATTCAAGAGCAAAGGATCATAACAGATCTTAACTAACACACCCCAAATATATACATGCATTAATATTTATTTTATGAAGGTGCGCAGATAAACTATAACAGAAATCTCTGTTTAAATCAAGCCTTCATATCAGCCAAGTTAGTAGCACCAAAGGAATTCTTTCTAGCCGAAGCCAACACGGTCTTGTCGGCTACGATGAAATAAGCCATTCCGGCAGCTGCAACATTTTGTAAATTCAATTATTTGAATGCTGTCTTTCAATAAATTAAAATCGTTTTTAAAAGAAAACGAAACCAATTGCACAAATGAACTTCCATAATTTCTTAAAGCATCAAATTAATTACAAACCTGTAGAGATGATTAATGCCTGAGCAGTAGGATTAAGATTGGTTCTAGCCCACGGTAACATTCTCACACTGGCAAGCTGGAGTAAACACAAAATTAAGAATGAAAAAATTCAAAACTAGATAGGTACACAAATGAACGCAGGAGTCCAGTGGCTCTGCCGTTATTCTAGAGGTAACGGCTTCAATTCTTGCTGGGTGCAGAAAAGGGATAAACTCTATGCCACTATAAATAAATAGCCTTCTTTCCAAAAAAAATATATATATATATATACAAATTTTTATTGGGAGTTCAGAAAAAATTAGAAGTAAAAGAACAGTTTGGTCAAAAAAGAAAAGAACACAAAGTTTGGTGCTCACAGTAGGAACGGCAGCTGCGATAGTGGCAACAACAGCTGCCTTTGCTCCAGCCATCACCCCCTCTACAATATACCAAAACCAAAATGCTTGTCAACATCACAATTAACAAATCAATTTGTAAATTAAGACCAAATCAGCATATTATCTAGGAAGAAATATAATTAAACAATTACGGTACCATGAGAGCAACGCTTAGCCAAAGCGAGCTTTTGATCCAGAGATGCACGAATAACTGAACCCATATCCTTGTTTTGCAAATGTAGAAATTGGTACGTTGTACTGATGAAATAGATGATAAGAGTAAGTTAGCTAGATATGGAAGAGTAAGTTAGGTGAGTTGGAGGAGTGGCATAATGCGTGAGTTTATGTAGGGAAAAGTGGCATTTGGTTTTCAATTGAAAACCTGGGACTGAGACCCTTGTTTTTTTCCTGATTCTGTGGATATATATTAAATTGCATCAATATTTAGTGCATTTTGGTGACCCAATTCAATGTGGATATATCAATGTAGCTCCTCTTGTTTTGGTAGAGAACTTTTTGAAAGCATATAAGATACCTTGAATTTGAGAAGCATTGGTAGGATAATTAACTAATTTATGGAGCTGGCCACTAATATATCCTCCCTAAAAAGAAAATAATACTTTTATCTCAAGCATCAAAACAAGGGGTACAACATACCTCTTTGTAAATTTTATATATGAAAAGATATTAATTCACCGACCTTTTTTGATCGGAGCATCAATACATGAAAGTGAATCTTTCATTCGGATAAAAAATTAGAAAAAGTGAACCATGGACCATGGGTCCATGGGCAATACATCACATTGGATCTCACCAACCTAGTCCAACCATCAATTTGTGACCTACATATGTCATTTTGGGCCGCCCATGGGTCTGTGCACTTCAATCCAAACAAAAATACTAACTTCCAAAAAAACCATACCGACACTCCGCAGCCTACGCTGCTAGGATTAGGCCGGTCAAAACGGCAAAAAAAAAAAAAAAAAACGTGATGCCGTTTCGTTTTAAAAAACGAAACGGAATATGGCACCAATTTTTTTCTCCCATTTTCAAGTACAAAACAGATAATTATACCGTTTTACCGAAATGGAATACGGAAATATGAAATTATAATGGAAAATAGAAAACGGAATGAAAACGGCAAGGAAAGTTGTTTCGTTTAACGAAATAGAACCCAAATGAAACAATGATTTTCCGTTACTGAAATGAAACGGGGTTGTTCTGTGTCCGTTTTGAACGTTTGCCAGGCCTAGCTAGGATGCTGTATTTAGTATTTATATTTGCTTCTCTTTATACCAATTACCATAGCATTAGCATTATAAACTCTATCAACTGTAATAAGCTGCAACCAAAGAAAAGCGTTCTAGCAGAAATGTTGATGTTTTATTTATTATAAATGACAACGCCTTCCTCGCAGTGTAAATTTTTGTTCTTTGGCAAATAGTCACCCAAAAAAGTTTCCCTTGACGCACAAAATTTTGAAGGCGCTAATAGTTTAGAAGCAGCAGTTAATTTTGATGGAAATGAGGCACACGGAGCAATTACAATTAGAAATAGTCACTGTTTCTGTAAATTAATTGACCCTTAACGCGCTTACATTGTATAAATGTGGATTATCTATTAGTAAATGGCTTTGCCTTTCGCATAGCGTATTGATTGCCCATGTTTCTTAAGCCCCAAAACAAAAAATAATAAGAAAAAAACAAAAAAGGGAGACAGAGACTTGGTTTAGCAGCAGAGAATGGAGCAGGGGACCATGGTTTAGAAGCAATCACTTTTTGCCCTGACAAAGAATTCTATCCATAAGCAACAGGTTCTATGCGATTTTGAAAAGTATAATAATACGTCGGCATTTCTAATACTTGTAATACTTTTTGCCCGTATCATATATTTTTGCAATCTGATTTTGAGAATAAATATGCGAAAAATTATGTTATTCTTAAATTCCACTCAATTAATTCTCAGTATAATTTATTGGCTTAATTATCAATTTATGGGTCAAAGGAATTTCTTATGAAAATTTGCAGGTGATTGCTTATTCTGCAGATGCTCTAATTGCTTTCTAAATGCAGAATTAAAAAGTAATCATTTTCTTATTCTCGGGAATAACATAAATTATTTTATTCCTTCTCAAACTTATTAGACGATCAAGCTTCTGAGACTAAAATCGTGTAATAATTTTGAAAGCTATCATCAAGAATGTTCATAGCTAGATCAAGTGGTTAACAAATGAACGAATCTGATTAATTATTGCTGATTAATTCTAATACGTTTATAATTTGGTCACTTAATCAAGTATCAAATCGACTCCAAAGTTTATAAAACTTATATGAAAACTCATCGCCCATAAAATTAAACAAAATCAATAGTTTGGATTCAACATTTAAATTTTCAAACTTTTAAATTTAAAAAAAAAATATGCCACGGCTGTTCCAAACAGCTGATATATTTGGCTGCTGAGGATGCCAATCCTTTTTTTTTTTTTTCTTTCTTAGGCAGGTGTCAAATTTGTTTGAAGTATGTTATAATTTCTTAATATTCATTAAAAAAAAATTCCTTGTACAGCGATTGCAATACCCTTCTTTCTCTAATACAAGACTCCTACGATCGGAATGGTATCCTGGCACAGTGCCAATTTTTTATCCAGACCGTTTGATCTAATCTCGACGGTTAACATTTTTCGAGCATATGAATCTGGTATTATGCATGGACTCCCATTAACCATTGAGATTAGATCTAACGGTCCGGATCAAAAGTTGGCATTCTGCCTAACTTTTAAGTTGGCAGAAGGATGTGATTCGCCGGATTCACATCCTCTACCGCCTCACCAATAGGCTGAACGGCACAGCAAACATATTTTTTTAAATATTCAAAAATTTTAAAATTCAAATGTTAAATCCAAACCATTGATCTTGTTCAATTTTACGAGCGATGTATTTTCATATAAGTTTTATAAAATTTGGAGCCGATTTGATATTAGATCAAGTGATCAACAAATGAACGAATATGGTTAACTATAACTGATTAATTCTAATACGTTCATAATTTGATCACTTAATCAAGTATCAAATCGATTTCAAATTTTATAAAACTTACATAAAAATACATTGTCCATAAAATTAAATGAGAACAATTGTTTCGATTTAACATTTGAATTTTAAAATTTTTAAATATTTAAGGGGCCGTTTGGATCGCTTAGGAATAAGAGAAATAGTCTATTCCTAGACGGAAAATATTGAGAAGTGTGTAACTTTATGAAAGAGATTTATGCCTAGGAATAACTATTTCTAGGAGCAGGCTATTCCCAGCCCCCATCCAAACGGCCCTAAGATCAATCCGTGATTCGCCTACCTATCGCCTAAAAAAGAGAGAAAAAAAAAATAGTCTTCTGAACCCTAAGGGTCTGCTCCAGAAGAAGAATCCTGGGCTAAGGAAAGGAAGAGGAAGCAAAGAGAGAGGAAGGAAGTGTATGAAAATGAATATAACTTGCTCCATAGTTTGAAATGCATGTATAAGGTTAATGGTAGTAATCTCCTCTTTAATTCATAGAAGGATAATATTACCCTTCTAATTTGAATTGGGACTGAATTTTGTGGGTTAAAAGACAGGGTCATTTTCGGTATAAAAAAGTTGATGGCTGGTTTTCTTTGTTACACCCCGATTTTGGGGGTAACCATCATTGTCTTCAGATGAGGTTCTAAGAAAACTGGATTTCCTTCCGTTTCCTTTATTTCACCCAGAAATTACAATGGGAGCAAGGTATTGAGCTTCTCCTTCCTTACCTTAGCCTAGGTTTACTCCTTCTCGAGCAGAGCCGGCCCCGCCTCCGTCGGCGCCCGTCTTTCTCCCCGCGACATGTCTTCCCGCAAGAGAAAGAGGGAGACTAAACCCC
The DNA here is from genome assembly GCA_027562975.1 of Rhynchospora breviuscula. NCBI lineage: Eukaryota > Viridiplantae > Streptophyta > Magnoliopsida > Poales > Cyperaceae > Rhynchospora > Rhynchospora breviuscula. The sequence continues at coordinate 56,364,166 of CM050402.1, forward strand.
CTCAAGTACATCCTCGACCGGATGGGCCGGACTTGATCAGCCAACTCCCCGACTCCATCGTCCACTCCATCCTCTCCCTTCTCCCAATTAAGGACGCCGTTCGCACCAGCGTCCTCTCCTCTCGCTGGCGCCACCTCTGGAAAGCGGCCCCGCTGCGTCTTGACGATGACTCCTTCAAACCCAACAATCGCAACCCTTATTATGCCTGTTACTATCACGTCGTGTCTGATCCACGGTTCTACTCCTCGCGTAAAGCCGTCTTCAGAATTTTCGATTCACACCATGGACCGATCGAAAGCCTCCGCCTTTCACTCTTCTACCCTTTTCAAATGGATCGCTTTGTGAAAACAGCGGTCCAAAGAGGCATCCGAGAACTAAACCTCGTTCCTTTTGACTTTGATCGTCAAACCTACAAGCTGCCTCTTTCCCTTCTATCCTGCAACACACTGCATCAATTGTCTCTCCAAAACTGTAGATTTCCCGACGCGTTGCTCCCGTCAATTTTTCCCAATCTCAGAGAAATAAGGCTCAATTGTGTGTCACTGCCTGATGATTTGCTACCAAAGTGCGCCTCTCTTGAGACCCTGCTGATCTCCACTTCTTATGAGTTGCCACCTATCAGCATTAGTTCCCCAACCCTCCGCAAGCTTGTTTTTGATGTGGATAGTTCACGGACAGAGTTAATCATTAAATATGCACCTAATCTTGAATCACTCATGCTAGCAGACGTGTCAACATTTGATAACAAGGTGAAGGTCCTAGATGCACCAAAGCTGCAACGGCTTGGTTTCATAAACACGGATGTTTGTGCAATTCAACTAGGCAGGACTCATATTGAACGACATAAGGTGCAGCTTTTTGCTTGGTTTCTGAAATATTTTTTTGTTATGTGTTTTTTTTACGTACATTGTGTAGAATTAGTGATGAGATGACCTGTGTTAGCTACTTGGCTTACAGTAACTCTTTCAATTTTTTTTTTTGTAATCAATGCTTGATGAATTTTATGTGGGAAATATCTTTCCTTGTTAATTATCAATTTATAATTGTCTTTTGGTGTAAAATGTGTTATTTTATTCAATTGATAATTGATACTTTTGTTTCTGCTAGGAATCACTTATAAGTTTACCACCGACCTTTCTAGTTAATGTAACACCTTGTCGGATGAACCTGCTATCTTCAGTGAAGACGCTAGCTATTAAAATGGAGCGCTATTTCGAGAAGACTATACCGACCATTTTGAAATGTTTTCCTTGTCTCGAAAATTTGGATATTATGGTACTACTTACACTATCTTCCATGAATAATGTTATTTTTTCCATCGACACTTTCCAACTTAGTGAGATAAGCATTCTTAACCTTCAAAATTCAAAATACTTTATCAACAATGAACATTTGCTTTTCTACAACAAATATTACCAGGGCATTAATTTGTATTTATTACACAATATAAACAAGTGGATTTTATTTTGACAGAATAATTTCTCAGCTATGATATAAGACCAATGTTGTAAAAAACTCCGTTTTATCTTAGTTTTGGTTCATACTGTACTACCGTTTTATCTGTTTTATCACCGCATAAATCGTTTTTTTACCGTTTTATCACCGATAAATGCTAAATCACCATCCAACCGTCAAACCGCATAAATCGCATTTTAAAACTTTGTATAAGACTAATCCAAAAAGTCAAATGGAATAATGTCACAGGATAAGTGTTTAATTTTGGCATTTTAAGTTTTAGATGGTATGTGTTTTCTATAAAATTTGTGGGTATCGCCTAGAAATAATATGACGTATTTCCATTTTTCTTATTTCAGAAATATGAGGGAAACGGCGATGACTGTTATTTGAACGAGGGCATGTGGGAAGAGGAAGGTTCACTCAGTTTCCTAGATCATCTGAAAACAGTTATCGTGAAGGGCTTTTGGGGTGATCAATGTGATGTGGAGCTTCTCAGGTACTTAGTTGTTCATGGGAAAGTGCTTCAGACCATCACTCTTCTTTGTTCTAAGCACATCACTAAGAAATTTGTGGACATTAAGAAACGACAAATTTGTATTGAGAATAGAGCATCATCAAATTTGGCGCTGGTTTTCTTCAGAGACACTAAAGAAAACGTTCATTTTTCCCTGTGGAATGATATGATATATTATTAATGTCAGATTTCAGCTTTTGTTGCATCAGTGTTGTGTTTTAATTTTACTCTTTTATTTTTTGTAACTTAAGTTTGTAAGTTCATGTCAGACTGTAGTTTTATAAGTTCCAATAAAAAGAAAAAAAATACATTAATTGCTAAAATGATGAAGTTTCTTCACAAATTCATATTCAAAATAGCTAGCATATGCTGATAAAGTAAATAAAAGGATATTTTGCAAGGTTAACTCACTTGTAGTTGTAGGGGCATTTCCCAAACTCTGCTTTGTTATAATTGAGTGCTGTGTTTATCAGATTCTTTAAATTTATCATTTATCTGATTTGGGCACCCTTACTGCGCTATTAATTGGCTCTGGATTCGCCTGTTCTCCACTTTCTATTTGTTCCATGTTAATCCAGCATTCTTTTTAAGTTATAATATAACTTAATTCAAAATTAAGTTCGACTTTCACTTGTTAAGTGTACCAGTTCTTGCGAAGTTGCGATATATGCTAATTCCTGACCTTCACATTTGAACAAAAATTGCTAAATAAAAATATTTATGATGAACTGGTAGTTACATTCTTTTAACATTTAGTAATTTTGAAATTCCATTCATGATCTAGAAATGGAAAATGCATATTTAAAAGGGAAATAATAATAATAATTTTGAGAGAGGTACTTCAAATATACTTGACAATATGAGGAAATCAATTAAAAGGTTCTTGACAAATTAGCTGAAAGATGGAAAAGGTTCTGTACGGCATTCAGAACTAATGATCAAACAAAAAAAAGATTGGGGAGAACCAGTAATGCATTTCATAGAAATTATAAAATTGATTCAAGAGCAAAGGATCATAACAGATCTTAACTAACACACCCCAAATATATACATGCATTAATATTTATTTTATGAAGGTGCGCAGATAAACTATAACAGAAATCTCTGTTTAAATCAAGCCTTCATATCAGCCAAGTTAGTAGCACCAAAGGAATTCTTTCTAGCCGAAGCCAACACGGTCTTGTCGGCTACGATGAAATAAGCCATTCCGGCAGCTGCAACATTTTGTAAATTCAATTATTTGAATGCTGTCTTTCAATAAATTAAAATCGTTTTTAAAAGAAAACGAAACCAATTGCACAAATGAACTTCCATAATTTCTTAAAGCATCAAATTAATTACAAACCTGTAGAGATGATTAATGCCTGAGCAGTAGGATTAAGATTGGTTCTAGCCCACGGTAACATTCTCACACTGGCAAGCTGGAGTAAACACAAAATTAAGAATGAAAAAATTCAAAACTAGATAGGTACACAAATGAACGCAGGAGTCCAGTGGCTCTGCCGTTATTCTAGAGGTAACGGCTTCAATTCTTGCTGGGTGCGGAAAAGGGATAAACTCTATGCCACTATAAATAAATAGCCTTCTTTCCAAAAAAAATATATATATATATATACAAATTTTTATTGGGAGTTCAGAAAAAATTAGAAGTAAAAGAACAGTTTGGTCAAAAAAGAAAAGAACACAAAGTTTGGTGCTCACAGTAGGAACGGCAGCTGCGATAGTGGCAACAACAGCTGCCTTTGCTCCAGCCATCACCCCCTCTACAATATACCAAAACCAAAATGCTTGTCAACATCACAATTAACAAATCAATTTGTAAATTAAGACCAAATCAGCATATTATCTAGGAAGAAATATAATTAAACAATTACGGTACCATGAGAGCAACGCTTAGCCAAAGCGAGCTTTTGATCCAGAGATGCACGAATAACTGAACCCATATCCTTGTTTTGCAAATGTAGAAATTGGTACGTTGTACTGATGAAATAGATGATAAGAGTAAGTTAGCTAGATATGGAAGAGTAAGTTAGGTGAGTTGGAGGAGTGGCATAATGCGTGAGTTTATGTAGGGAAAAGTGGCATTTGGTTTTCAATTGAAAACCTGGGACTGAGACCCTTGTTTTTTTCCTGATTCTGTGGATATATATTAAATTGCATCAATATTTAGTGCATTTTGGTGACCCAATTCAATGTGGATATATCAATGTAGCTCCTCTTGTTTTGGTAGAGAACTTTTTGAAAGCATATAAGATACCTTGAATTTGAGAAGCATTGGTAGGATAATTAACTAATTTATGGAGCTGGCCACTAATATATCCTCCCTAAAAAGAAAATAATACTTTTATCTCAAGCATCAAAACAAGGGGTACAACATACCTCTTTGTAAATTTTATATATGAAAAGATATTAATTCACCGACCTTTTTTGATCGGAGCATCAATACATGAAAGTGAATCTTTCATTCGGATAAAAAATTAGAAAAAGTGAACCATGGACCATGGGTCCATGGGCAATACATCACATTGGATCTCACCAACCTAGTCCAACCATCAATTTGTGACCTACATATGTCATTTTGGGCCGCCCATGGGTCTGTGCACTTCAATCCAAACAAAAATACTAACTTCCAAAAAAACCATACCGACACTCCGCAGCCTACGCTGCTAGGATTAGGCCGGTCAAAACGGCAAAAAAAAAAAAAAAAAAACGTGATGCCGTTTCGTTTTAAAAAACGAAACGGAATATGGCACCAATTTTTTTCTCCCATTTTCAAGTACAAAACAGATAATTATACCGTTTTACCGAAATGGAATACGGAAATATGAAATTATAATGGAAAATAGAAAACGGAATGAAAACGGCAAGGAAAGTTGTTTCGTTTAACGAAATAGAACCCAAATGAAACAATGATTTTCCGTTACTGAAATGAAACGGGGTTGTTCTGTGTCCGTTTTGAACGTTTGCCAGGCCTAGCTAGGATGCTGTATTTAGTATTTATATTTGCTTCTCTTTATACCAATTACCATAGCATTAGCATTATAAACTCTATCAACTGTAATAAGCTGCAACCAAAGAAAAGCGTTCTAGCAGAAATGTTGATGTTTTATTTATTATAAATGACAACGCCTTCCTCGCAGTGTAAATTTTTGTTCTTTGGCAAATAGTCACCCAAAAAAGTTTCCCTTGACGCACAAAATTTTGAAGGCGCTAATAGTTTAGAAGCAGCAGTTAATTTTGATGGAAATGAGGCACACGGAGCAATTACAATTAGAAATAGTCACTGTTTCTGTAAATTAATTGACCCTTAACGCGCTTACATTGTATAAATGTGGATTATCTATTAGTAAATGGCTTTGCCTTTCGCATAGCGTATTGATTGCCCATGTTTCTTAAGCCCCAAAACAAAAAATAATAAGAAAAAAACAAAAAAGGGAGACAGAGACTTGGTTTAGCAGCAGAGAATGGAGCAGGGGACCATGGTTTAGAAGCAATCACTTTTTGCCCTGACAAAGAATTCTATCCATAAGCAACAGGTTCTATGCGATTTTGAAAAGTATAATAATACGTCGGCATTTCTAATACTTGTAATACTTTTTGCCCGTATCATATATTTTTGCAATCTGATTTTGAGAATAAATATGCGAAAAATTATGTTATTCTTAAATTCCACTCAATTAATTCTCAGTATAATTTATTGGCTTAATTATCAATTTATGGGTCAAAGGAATTTCTTATGAAAATTTGCAGGTGATTGCTTATTCTGCAGATGCTCTAATTGCTTTCTAAATGCAGAATTAAAAAGTAATCATTTTCTTATTCTCGGGAATAACATAAATTATTTTATTCCTTCTCAAACTTATTAGACGATCAAGCTTCTGAGACTAAAATCGTGTAATAATTTTGAAAGCTATCATCAAGAATGTTCATAGCTAGATCAAGTGGTTAACAAATGAACGAATCTGATTAATTATTGCTGATTAATTCTAATACGTTTATAATTTGGTCACTTAATCAAGTATCAAATCGACTCCAAAGTTTATAAAACTTATATGAAAACTCATCGCCCATAAAATTAAACAAAATCAATAGTTTGGATTCAACATTTAAATTTTCAAACTTTTAAATTTAAAAAAAAAATATGCCACGGCTGTTCCAAACAGCTGATATATTTGGCTGCTGAGGATGCCAATCCTTTTTTTTTTTTTTCTTTCTTAGGCAGGTGTCAAATTTGTTTGAAGTATGTTATAATTTCTTAATATTCATTAAAAAAAAATTCCTTGTACAGCGATTGCAATACCCTTCTTTCTCTAATACAAGACTCCTACGATCGGAATGGTATCCTGGCACAGTGCCAATTTTTTATCCAGACCGTTTGATCTAATCTCGACGGTTAACATTTTTCGAGCATATGAATCTGGTATTATGCATGGACTCCCATTAACCATTGAGATTAGATCTAACGGTCCGGATCAAAAGTTGGCATTCTGCCTAACTTTTAAGTTGGCAGAAGGATGTGATTCGCCGGATTCACATCCTCTACCGCCTCACCAATAGGCTGAACGGCACAGCAAACATATTTTTTTAAATATTCAAAAATTTTAAAATTCAAATGTTAAATCCAAACCATTGATCTTGTTCAATTTTACGAGCGATGTATTTTCATATAAGTTTTATAAAATTTGGAGCCGATTTGATATTAGATCAAGTGATCAACAAATGAACGAATATGGTTAACTATAACTGATTAATTCTAATACGTTCATAATTTGATCACTTAATCAAGTATCAAATCGATTTCAAATTTTATAAAACTTACATAAAAATACATTGTCCATAAAATTAAATGAGAACAATTGTTTCGATTTAACATTTGAATTTTAAAATTTTTAAATATTTAAGGGGCCGTTTGGATCGCTTAGGAATAAGAGAAATAGTCTATTCCTAGACGGAAAATATTGAGAAGTGTGTAACTTTATGAAAGAGATTTATGCCTAGGAATAACTATTTCTAGGAGCAGGCTATTCCCAGCCCCCATCCAAACGGCCCTAAGATCAATCCGTGATTCGCCTACCTATCGCCTAAAAAAGAGAGAAAAAAAAAATAGTCTTCTGAACCCTAAGGGTCTGCTCCAGAAGAAGAATCCTGGGCTAAGGAAAGGAAGAGGAAGCAAAGAGAGAGGAAGGAAGTGTATGAAAATGAATATAACTTGCTCCATAGTTTGAAATGCATGTATAAGGTTAATGGTAGTAATCTCCTCTTTAATTCATAGAAGGATAATATTACCCTTCTAATTTGAATTGGGACTGAATTTTGTGGGTTAAAAGACAGGGTCATTTTCGGTATAAAAAAGTTGATGGCTGGTTTTCTTTGTTACACCCCGATTTTGGGGGTAACCATCATTGTCTTCAGATGAGGTTCTAAGAAAACTGGATTTCCTTCCGTTTCCTTTATTTCACCCAGAAATTACAATGGGAGCAAGGTATTGAGCTTCTCCTTCCTTACCTTAGCCTAGGTTTACTCCTTCTCGAGCAGAGCCGGCCCCGCCTCCGTCGGCGCCCGTCTTTCTCCCCGCGACATGTCTTCCCGCAAGAGAAAGAGGGAGACTAAACCCCCTCAAGTACATCCTCGACCGGATGGGCCGGACTTGATCAGCCAACTCCCCGACTCCATCGTCCACTCCATCCTCTCCCTTCTCCCAATTAAGGACGCCGTTCGCACCAGCGTCCTCTCCTCTCGCTGGCGCCACCTCTGGAAAGCGGCCCCGCTGCGTCTTGACGATGACTCCTTCAAACCCAACAATCGCAACCCTTATTATGCCTGTTACTATCACGTCGTGTCTGATCCACGGTTCTACTCCTCGCGTAAAGCCGTCTTCAGAATTTTCGATTCACACCATGGACCGATCGAAAGCCTCCGCCTTTCACTCTTCTACCCTTTTCAAATGGATCGCTTTGTGAAAACAGCGGTCCAAAGAGGCATCCGAGAACTAAACCTCGTTCCTTTTGACTTTGATCGTCAAACCTACAAGCTGCCTCTTTCCCTTCTATCCTGCAACACACTGCATCAATTGTCTCTCCAAAACTGTAGATTTCCCGACGCGTTGCTCCCGTCAATTTTTCCCAATCTCAGAGAAATAAGGCTCAATTGTGTGTCACTGCCTGATGATTTGCTACCAAAGTGCGCCTCTCTTGAGACCCTGCTGATCTCCACTTCTTATGAGTTGCCACCTATCAGCATTAGTTCCCCAACCCTCCGCAAGCTTGTTTTTGATGTGGATAGTTCACGGACAGAGTTAATCATTAAATATGCACCTAATCTTGAATCACTCATGCTAGCAGACGTGTCAACATTTGATAACAAGGTGAAGGTCCTAGATGCACCAAAGCTGCAACGGCTTGGTTTCATAAACACGGATGTTTGTGCAATTCAACTAGGCAGGACTCATATTGAACGACATAAGGTGCAGCTTTTTGCTTGGTTTCTGAAATATTTTTTTGTTATGTGTTTTTTTTACGTACATTGTGTAGAATTAGTGATGAGATGACCTGTGTTAGCTACTTGGCTTACAGTAACTCTTTCAATTTTTTTTTTTGTAATCAATGCTTGATGAATTTTATGTGGGAAATATCTTTCCTTGTTAATTATCAATTTATAATTGTCTTTTGGTGTAAAATGTGTTATTTTATTCAATTGATAATTGATACTTTTGTTTCTGCTAGGAATCACTTATAAGTTTACCACCGACCTTTCTAGTTAATGTAACACCTTGTCGGATGAACCTGCTATCTTCAGTGAAGACGCTAGCTATTAAAATGGAGCGCTATTTCGAGAAGACTATACCGACCATTTTGAAATGTTTTCCTTGTCTCGAAAATTTGGATATTATGGTACTACTTACACTATCTTCCATGAATAATGTTATTTTTTCCATCGACACTTTCCAACTTAGTGAGATAAGCATTCTTAACCTTCAAAATTCAAAATACTTTATCAACAATGAACATTTGCTTTTCTACAACAAATATTACCAGGGCATTAATTTGTATTTATTACACAATATAAACAAGTGGATTTTATTTTGACAGAATAATTTCTCAGCTATGATATAAGACCAATGTTGTAAAAAACTCCGTTTTATCTTAGTTTTGGTTCATACTGTACTACCGTTTTATCTGTTTTATCACCGCATAAATCGTTTTTTTACCGTTTTATCACCGATAAATGCTAAATCACCATCCAACCGTCAAACCGCATAAATCGCATTTTAAAACTTTGTATAAGACTAATCCAAAAAGTCAAATGGAATAATGTCACAGGATAAGTGTTTAATTTTGGCATTTTAAGTTTTAGATGGTATGTGTTTTCTATAAAATTTGTGGGTATCGCCTAGAAATAATATGACGTATTTCCATTTTTCTTATTTCAGAAATATGAGGGAAACGGCGATGACTGTTATTTGAACGAGGGCATGTGGGAAGAGGAAGGTTCACTCAGTTTCCTAGATCATCTGAAAACAGTTATCGTGAAGGGCTTTTGGGGTGATCAATGTGATGTGGAGCTTCTCAGGTACTTAGTTGTTCATGGGAAAGTGCTTCAGACCATCACTCTTCTTTGTTCTAAGCACATCACTAAGAAATTTGTGGACATTAAGAAACGACAAATTTGTATTGAGAATAGAGCATCATCAAATTTGGCGCTGGTTTTCTTCAGAGACACTAAAGAAAACGTTCATTTTTCCCTGTGGAATGATATGATATATTATTAATGTCAGATTTCAGCTTTTGTTGCATCAGTGTTGTGTTTTATTTTTACTCTTTTATTTTTTGTAACTTAAGTTTGTAAGTTCATGTCAGACTGTAGTTTTATAAGTTCCAATAAAAAGAAAAAAATACATTAATTGCTAAAATGATGAAGTTTCTTCACAAATTCATATTCAAAATAGCTAGCATATGCTGATAAAGTAAATAAAAGGATATTTTGCAAGGTTAACTCACTTGTAGTTGCAGGGGCATTTCCCAAACTCTGCTTTGTTATATTTGAGTGCTGTGTTTATCAGATTCTTTAAATTTATCATTTATCTGATTTGGGCACCCTTACTGCGCTATTAATTGGCTCTGGATTCGCCTGTTCTCCACTTTCTATTTGTTCCATGTTAATCCAGCATTCTTTTTAAGTTATAATATAACTTAATTCAAAATTAAGTTCGACTTTCACTTGTTAAGTGTACCAGTTCTTGCGAAGTTGCGATATATGCTAATTCCTGACCTTCACATTTGAACAAAAATTGCTAAATAAAAATATTTATGATGAACTGGTAGTTACATTCTTTTAACATTTAGTAATTTTGAAATTCCATTCATGATCTAGAAATGGAAAATGCATATTTAAAAGGGAAATAATAATAATAATTTTGAGAGAGGTACTTCAAATATACTTGACAATATGAGGAAATCAATTAAAAGGTTCTTGACAAATTAGCTGAAAGATGGAAAAGGTTCTGTACGGCATTCACAACTAAGGCTGTGCTCCAGGACACAAGCATTAAAGGAGAGGAAAGTAGAGAGAACCAGGGTTTCGTACCCCCCGATTTTGAGGTTACAGATCGAGAGTAAAGTGTACATGTTTCTGTGTCTTTCTCTCACATCGGAACCTTCCTCTCACTCTCTGTAACTTCCGTTCTGGAGCAGGGTGAAGGGGTCGGGCAGGTGCGGTCAGCAGCAGGCTTCCTCTCCCTTCCGTTCCATTCCCTCAGTTTTGCGATCCTGGAGCAGACCCTAATGATCAAACAAAAAAAAAGATTGGGGAGAACCAGTAATGCATTTCATAGAAATTATAAAATTGATTCAAGAGCAAAGGATCATAACAGATCTTAACTAACACACCCCAAATATATACATGCATTATATTTATTTTCTGAAGGTGCGCAGATAAACTATAACATAAATCTCTGTTTAAATCAAGCCTTCATATCAGCCAAGTTAGTAGCACCAAAGGAATTCTTTCTTGCCGAAGCCAACACGGTCTTGTCGGCCACGATGAAATAAGCCATTCCGGCAGCTGCAACATTTTGTAAATCCAATCATTTGAATGCTGTCTTTCAATAAATTAAAACCATTTTTAAAAGAAAACGAAACCAATTGCACAAATGAACTTCCATAATTTCTTAATGCATCAAATTAATTACAAACCTGTAGAGATGATTAATGCCTGAGCAGTAGGATTAAGATTGGTTCTAGCCCACGGTAACATTCTCACACTGGCAAGCTGGAGTAAACACAAAATTAAGAATGAAAAATTCAAAACTAGATAGGTACACAAATGAACGCGGGAGTCCAGTGGCTCTGCCATTATTCTAGAGGTAACGGCTTCAATTCTTGCTGGGTGCTGAAAGGGATAAACTCTATGCCACTATAAATAAATAGTCTTCTTTCAAAAAATAAAAAATAAAAAAAATACACAAATTTTTATTGGGAGTTCAGAAAAAATTAGAAGTAAAAGAACAGTAATTCGTCAAAAAAGAAAAGAACACAAAGTTTGGTGCTCACAGTAGGAACGGCAGCTGCGATGGTGGCAACAACAGCTGCCTTTGCTCCAGCCATCACCCCCTTTACAATATACCAAAACCAAAAAGCTTGTCAACATCACAATTAACAAATCAATTTGTAAATTAAGACCAAATCAGCATATTATCTAGGAAGAAATATAATTAAACAATTACGGTACCATGAGAGCAACGCTTAGCCAAAGCGAGCTTTTGATCCAAAGACGCACGAGTAACTGAACCCATATCCTTGTTTTGCAAATGTAGAAATTGGTACGTTGTACTGATGAAATAGATGATAAGAGTAAGTTAGCTAGATACGGAAGAGTGAGTTAGGTGAGTTGGAGGAGTGGCATAATGCGTGAGTTTATGTAGGGAAAAGTGGCATTTGGTTTTCAATTGAAAACCTGGGACTGGGACCCTTGTTTTTTTCCTGATTCTGTGGATATATATTAAATTGCATCAATATTTAGTGCATTTTGGTGACCCAATTCAACGTGGATATATCAATGTAGCTCCCCTTGTTTTGGTAGTGAGCTTTTTGAAAGCATTAATTGTCTAGATACCTTGAATTTGAGAAGCATTGGTAGGATAATTAACTTAATGGAGCTGGCCACTAATATATCCTCCCTAAAAAGAAAATAATACTTTTATCTCATGCATCAAAACAAGGGGTACAACATACCTCTTTGTAAATTTTATATATGAAAACATATTAATTCACCGACCTTTTTTGATCGGAGCATCAATACATGAAAGTAAATCTTTCATTCGGATAAAAAATTATAAAAAGTGAACCATGGACCCATGGTCCATGGGCAATACATCACATTGGATCTCACCAAACTAGTCCGACCATCAATTTGTGACCTACACATGTCATTTTGGGCCGCCCCTGGGTCTGTGCACTCCAATCCAAACAAAAATACGAACTTTCGAAAAAACCATACCGAGACTCCGCAGCCTACGCTGCTAGGATTAGGCCGGTCAAAACGGGAAAAAAAAAAAAAAAAAAAAAGTGATGCCGTTTCGTTTTCAAAAACGAAACGGAATATGGCACCAATTTTTTCTGCCGTTTTCAGATACAAAACAGATAATTATATCGTTTTACCAAAATGGAATACGGATATGGAATTATAATGGAAAATAGAAAACGGAATGAAAAAGGTAAGGAAAGTTGTTTCGTTTAACGAAATAGAACGAAAATGAAACAATGATTTTGTTCCGTTACTGAAATGGAACGGGGTTGTTCTGTGTCCGTTTCAAACGTTTGCCAGGCCTAGCTAGGATGTTGTATTTAGTATTTATATTTACTTCTCTTTATACCAATTACCATAGCTTTAGCATTATAAACTCTATCAACTGTAATAAGCTGCAACCAAAGAAAAGCGTTCTAGCAGAAATGTTGATGTTTTATTTATTATAAATGACAACGCCTTCCTCGCAGTGTAAATTTTTGTTCTTTGGCAAATAGTCACCCAAAAAAGTTTCCCTTGACGCACAAAATTTTGAAGGCGCTAATAGTTTAGAAGCAGCAGTTAATTTTGATGGAAATGAGGCACACGGAGCAATTACAATTAGAAATAGTCACTGTTTCTGTAAATTAATTGACCCTTAACGCGCTTACATTGTATAAATGTGGATTATCTATTAGTAAATGGCTTTGCCTTTCGCATAGCGTATTGATTGCCCATGTTTCTTAAGCCCCAAAACAAAAAATAATAAGAAAAAAACAAAAAAGGGAGACAGAGACTTGGTTTAGCAGCAGAGAATGGAGCAGGGGACCATGGTTTAGAAGCAATCACTTTTTGCCCTGACAAAGAATTCTATCCATAAGCAACAGGTTCTATGCGATTTTGAAAAGTATAATAATACGTCGGCATTTCTAATACTTGTAATACTTTTTGCCCGTATCATATATTTTTGCAATCTGATTTTGAGAATAAATATGCGAAAAATTATGTTATTCTTAAATTCCACTCAATTAATTCTCAGTATAATTTATTGGCTTAATTATCAATTTATGGGTCAAAGGAATTTCTTATGAAAATTTGCAGGTGATTGCTTATTCTGCAGATGCTCTAATTGCTTTCTAAATGCAGAATTAAAAAGTAATCATTTTCTTATTCTCGGGAATAACATAAATTATTTTATTCCTTCTCAAACTTATTAGACGAACAAGCTTCTGAGACTAAAATCGTGTAATAATTTTGAAAGCTATCATCAAGAATGTTCATAGTGACACAAACGGACTGACGATTATTAGAAAGCTTTTTATGCGAATTGTTAAAAAATTGCACGAATTTAGGCGACCCTCACCCTTAACCCTTTAATTAATTCATATATACACAATAAAACACACACAGTTGCGTGCAATAAAGGATCAGAGTCCCAGTCTGGCAGTCTCCAAAAGACTAATTAATTTAAGCATTTGTATGTAGCCTGAAGACACCATAACATAGAGTACTGATGTTTGCAAAATTGCAACTGTAATAGAGCTCTTTGTATACTGGGAGTGGGCTTCATACTAAAATTTTCTGGAATTAATTTTTAACATCTCATCTCTACAAATAAATAAGTAATATTCTTTGTTTATTAGTAAAAAATTTAAGTAAATTTTAATATCAACTAGTTAGTTGCAGAGGTGCACTGCCCAAAATTTCTTCTAGTAAAGTTAATTAACTATGAATAAACCAGCCCAATTTACCTGCAATCAAAAGTTTACTTGTTCGCCTCCCAAATTTCATTAATGTGATATTATTACAGGAAAAATACTTGTTTCGTAGCACTTTTAAATTTTAAGTTCACTTTTAACGATATTAAGGAAACTAATTAATTGAAAAGTTCTCAACAAAGTTAAGCTGGAAAAGATTCTCTACGAGATTCACAGCTAGAGGTCAAAGAAGGAAAAATTGGAGAGAAATAACAAAAAATCATGCATTTCACAGAAATTTTAGTTTGTTTCAACAGCAAATTAAGACCTTAACATATCTTATTTCTAAAAACATATATTATTATATATACATACGCCAATATTTCTTTTCTTTGAAGACGCACAGATATACAACAATCTGTGTTTAAATTAAGCCTTCATATCATATCAGACTTGTTACTAGCACCAAAGGAATTCTTTCTTGCCGAAGCCAATACGGTCTCGTCCGCCACGATGAAATACGTCATCCCGGCAGCTGCAACAATTTGTAAATCCAGTAATATCGTCTTTCAATTAATTCATTAATTTTCAGAAGAAAATGGAACCCATTGCACAAATGAACTTGATATATCAAATTAATTACAAACCTGTAGAGATGATTAGTGCCTGAGCAGTAGGGTTAAGATTGGTTCTAGCCCATGGTAACATTCTCACGCTGGCAAGCTGTAACGATCGAACACAAAATTAAGAAAAATATAAATCTAGATAGGTATACAATTTGGAATCTTTGAGACTTGAGAATATTAAATGTAATTAATAAACCCAAATTTTATGCTTACAGTAGGAACAGCAGCTGCGACGGTAGCAACAACAGCTGCCTTGGCTCCAGCCATTACTCCCTCTACAATATATACAAAAAAAAAAAAAATAAATAAAAACTTAATTATCAGAAGTTTCTAACGATTAACCAATTAAATTAGTCAGGACCAAATTATATATATGAGTTAGCTAGGATCGAACTGAGTTTAGATTGGTTTATAACTTTCTAAATTAATTCAGTCGATTCAAGTTTAAATTTGAATCGAATGACCAGTCTTTAGGTCAAGGTGAAGCTTATCACCTCATTTTGAGTGCTGTTTGGGCAGCGTTCTGCTTAATTTCTCCGAACAGCTGTAAGAAATTCTTATGAAACAAACTAACATTGTTGTTTCCGTGCAGATCAATATATTTTTTTGTTCCCTTATAAAATCCTCACTGTCAACAATTCAATACGGCTCCAAATTCTTACTACTGGTGAAAATCTTGTTGGAAAATTTTTACAGTGACTATCAAGTTTTACATTAAAAATAAACTTATTTGTATCTTTTCAACTGTCTAGCTTCAATATATAATTGATTGTGAAAAAGATAATTTATCATGATTCTACGATATAGGTGGCCAAAGTTATTAAACCCAAAAGGTTGATTTCGCCTACCCAACTTGTTTGGGACAAAAAACTTAGTTGTTGTTGTTGTTGATTATAGCAATAATAATAAGATATATACCAACAATAATTATTCTTTGGTTTGGGACATCACCAAAACTTACGGTCTCAAATTGCGCCGCAAAAAAATTAATGAACACAGCTCATGCACATAACTAATTTACGGGGCCTAATAAATAACTGAACACTTCACCACCTTTTTTCCGCTTGATTTCGCCAAAAGTTGAAAATGGAATTTTCTGTGTGTTTTACTCATAATGGAAAAACATGCCTTTTAGGCCTCTGTAGTAGGCTTTTTATGCTTTTTTAAAAACCTCGAATAAGAGAGCTCGATCTCCTCCATTTAACCTTCGAATAATCTCTCTTTGAAATTGATGAGGTGAGTACAAATTTCTAATTTCAAATATTTATAAGAGATATTCAATCAAATTTCTAATAAATTTTTTGTATAAGAAGTGTCCCCATTGAGGCAGTACCAATTATTTTTTATATATGTAGGAAGCATTATAAAAAGGGATGCTAGAAACATGGAATCATGGATAACAGTTGATTCCCAGCCTAAATTTAGAAACATGCAATCATGGTACAACTTCAGCAATCGTATTTTCTTACTACATTGATCTCTTCGGAGATACTGCATATCAATGGGAGAAAGAAAAAAATACTGAAAAACAAAGTCATAAACAGGAGTTAATTCTAGGGATTTAATTATCATGGTGAGACCATTTGCACGTGTCGGATTGCCTAATTAATAATACCCAAAAAGTTTGTTTTGACAGAGAGTAGATTCTCTCTATCTCAGGTTTGCAACTGATACATCCAAGCCATCAGGAACATATCCCAAGCAAACACCATAAATCGTCAGCAATCACAAACAGTATAGGAAAAGGGGCACCAAGCCACAACATCAGACTTTAAGCCAAAATCATATAACAAAAACAGAAAAAGAATTGCACAGCAGCATCAAAAATTTGTTTAAGCAGCTGCAACAGCAAGCCAACCAGTCTCTATCTCAGCCATGTCCCCCAGAATCACTGGGGAAGCTGCCACCATTTGCAGCTGTATCAGATCCCAGTGCATCGGCATCTACTGATCTATCAGATGCTAAAAGTTGAGACCCATCTGAATTCACTCGGGCAATTGCTTCCGGTTCATTGTTGTTCAAAAGGGTATCTGGAAAAGAATATATAGGACTGAGATGAAAGCAGCAAAGCTATAACATGCGAGTCAAAGCATAGATTAAAATACCTTCCCCTGGAATTGCCTCGAAGTCGACATCAAAGATAGAATCCCAGTCAATCGGGCCAGAAAAAATTTGGAACTGCCTAGCTTCCTCATCTTTAAAAACACTAAGCTCTGCCTGTTGAAGAAAAGGATTTGACAATACCTTCTAAAATATTTCTAGTTCTCGTTTATATCGAATTAATGTGCAAGAAACTTTCTTATTCAACTTGAATTCTCTAGCTTGATTTTTTGTTATTTTTATCATGGCCTAACGTGTTTCTGATTTATATGAAGAGTCAACATTTCGTATGTAACCTTGGGTATGCACAGAAATTAGAGAGAAAATATCTTTTACAAGGAAATAATATAAAAAAAACTGAAGACTGTATGTAAGTAATTACCTTCTTTTCCTTCAATTCATTACTGACTAGATTCAACTGATTTCTCATATCTGTCATTTGTGACTTCAATTCATCAATTTCTCTGCATTAACAAAGATGTCCAAATTATTATATACCAGAGAAGTTTACAAGTAAAATTTGCATAATCTATATGTACCTTTGGAGTTTATCAGTTGTTGGGATTGGATCCCCAACTTTCCAGTTTTTATCACTTGGAATCCAGTATTCGTCTACCCCTTCTAGCTGTCGAATATCTTTCATAACTGCTGGCTCAAGCCAATATTCGTAGACACCCTTTGAGATGAACTTTCTAACAAGCCGTAACCCTTCATCTCCATCAGAGAATGGTATACCATCAGCATTTTCTATTGCGAGAAGGTTGTCCAGTAAACCCGTGTCCCTTATTAATTTTCTCGCCTCATTTCTGAGATTTTCCCTGAGTACCCTATTGTGCCACGTGGCATCCAATTTCTGCAGCACTCCATGAAGGGCCTTCATGGCAGATTTGTACCTTTTAGTAGGCCAACGGCAAGTCTTCGCTGTCGTTCTAACATTGGAACCAAAACTGCTCCCATCATTAAACAGGTCTTTTGCCTTCTTTAATGAGAAGACGTTTGTCATTCCTCTCACTGGCAGATTGATCTTCTGTATAGTGAACACCTTCCAAGGCCGGACCGGGCTCTAGAGAGGCCGGGTCTAAAAGAGCCTACTCAAGGGCCGGGCCGGACTTAGGGAGGCTTTTGGAAGGGCCGGGCTTAGAAGGGCTTAAATATGAAGATTGAGCCTGACCCTTCTCAAGCCTGGCCCTTTTAGGCCCTCCGGGTTTCAAGAGGCCGGACTAGAAGGGCCTGAAGGGCTTGAAGGGCCGACAGACAGACAATATATTTCTTTAAATATTTATTTAAATTATATTTAAAACGAACAATTTTTATTTGTAAAATATAATAAAAATGCTATAAATTATTTAAATATAATTGTACACATTTATTTTTCATTATATATAATATTTTTTTTTCATCTTAATTTTGGGTTTAAGACCAGTTATATTATAATAACATAGAAAAAGTAAAAAAAAAAAGTTTTTGTTAACATATTAATGAATTAAAGTAAACTAAAATTATGAACATATGAAATAATGTAACGTAAAAGATGAAAAATATGTATGTATTTTTAACTTGTCTTAGCATCATGTTCAGAAATTTCAATATTATTTGAAATGATCTGTTCAATTTATATTGGATCAAATATGATATTATCTTTCACTTGAGATTGTGTCTGATTATTCATAACTTCGGTCTCTCTAAGTCTTAGGCCCTTCCTAAGCCTGGCCTCTCTAGGCCCTGGCCCTTCCAAAGTCTGGCCTCTCTAGGCCTCTCTTTAACTGAGATTGTGGTCTGGCTCTTCCAAAGCCTGGCCTCTCTAGGCCTCTTTTTAACTGAGATTGTGGCCTGGCCCTTCCAAAGCCTGACCTCTCTAGGCCCTGGCCCTTCTTAAGGGCTTAGAAAGGCCGGGCCGGCCCTTTGTGTTGGAAGGACTTGGCTAGGGCCGGGTCCAGGGCCAGAGGCTTTTGGATGTTCACTACTTCTGTATTGAAGCTTGCCATCTCTCGCGAATTCTTTATCTTCCTACCCTTTTCAGTACGTTTCTTCTGTTTCCTCCATTTGACATCACTTGAGCAGGACACCTCATTTAACAACAACCCTCCTAATTTTACTACCCGCTTCACAGAGCTCTCACCTTCCTCTGTTAACTGATTTCCTTTCTGCTTCCCCTTGGTCTCAAGTTTCCTCTGATCTGCATAGAAATAAAAAAAGATACTATAATCTTTGAAATCTGAGTTAAATGTTCTAATGCTGATTCCATGTTCAAATCCAGAATATATAGGACTGAAATGAAGCAGCGACACTAACACATAACATGCAAGTCAAACACAGATGATAATACCTTCCCCTGGAATTGCCTTGAAGTTGAGACGAAAGATAGAATCCCAGTCAATCGGGTTAGATGCAAAATGGGACCACTTTGCTTCAGCATCTTTGAAAATACTAAGCTTTGCCTGTTGAAGAAACGGATTTGACAATACCTTCTGAAATATTTCTAGTTCTCGTTTATATCGAATTAATGTGCAAGAAACTTTTTTATTCAAGTTGAATTCTCTAGCTTGATTTTATGTTATTTCTATCATGGCGTAACATGTTTCTTATTTATATGAAGAGTCAACATTTCATATGTAAACTTGGTTATGCACAGAAATTAGAGAGAAAATATCTCTTTAAGGAAATAATATAAAAAAAAACTGAAGACTGTATGTAAGTAATTAATTACCTTAACTTCCTTCAATTCATTACTGACTAGATTCAACTGATTTCTCATATCTGTCATTTGTGACTTCAATTCATCAATTTCTCTGCATTAACAAAGATGTCCAAATTATTATATACAAGAGAAGTTTACAAGTAAAATTTGCATAATCTATATGTACCTTTGGAGTTTATCAGTTGTTGGGATTGGATCCCCAACTTTCCAGTTTTTATCACTTGGAATCCAGTATTCGTCGACCCCTTCTAGCTGTCGAATATCTTTCATAACTGCTGGCTCAAGCCAATATTCGTAGACACCCTTTGAGATGAACTTTCTAACAAGCCGTTGCCCTTCATCTCCATCAGAGAATAGTATACCATCAGCATTTTCTATTGCGAGAAGGTTGTCCAGTAAACCTGTGTCTCTTATTAATTTTCTCGCCTCAATTCTGAGATTTTCCCTGAGTACCCTATTGTGCCACGTGGCATCCAATTTCTGCAGCACTCCAAAAAGGGCCTTCATGGCAGATTTGTACCTTTTAGTCGGCCAATGGCAAGTCTTCAATGTTGTTCTAACGTTGGAACCAAAACTGCTCCCATCATTAACGGGTCTTTTGCCTTCTTTAATGAGAAGACGTTTGTCATTCCTCTCACTGGCAGATTGATCTTCCGTATTGAAGCTTGCCATCTCTCGCGAATTCTTTATCTTCCTACCCTTTTCAGTACGTTTCTTCTGTTTCCCCCATTTGACATCACTTGAGCAGGACACCTCATTTAACAACAACCCTCCTAATTTTACTCCCCGCTTCACAGAGCTCTCGCCTTCCTCTGTTGACTGATTTCCTTTCTGCTTCCCCTTGGTCTCAATTTTCCTCTGATCTGCATAGACATTAAAAAAGATGCTATAATCTTTGAAATCTGACTTAAATGTTCGAATCCATGTTCAGATCCGATTGTCTTGTGCTTTTTAATCATATGTATCTTCGAAACATGAGTCTAAGGGTAGAGGATAGAACTATGCACGATTAGCTATTTCCGAAAATTAAATCACAGACAAGGAATACGTTGGATTGATCAGTTTTCTCTTAAAAAAAACTGCACATCAGTATCTGCTATTACTGATCAAAAGGAAAAGGTAAAGCAAACTGGGATAACTAAAGCCTTTCAGATGTTAATCAAGAAAGCCTGAAACCTTCAGATTCAAAAGAAAAGAGAGAGAGAGAGATGTTGTGACACACCTAGAGAGAGAGAGAGGGCTTGTGCTTCAGACTCACTTTCTTTCATGTTCCTCTGATCTGCAGAGACATAATAAAGGATATTATAATGTTTAAATTCTGATTTAAATGTTCAATACCCAATTTAGATGTTCAGATTCGATTTGGCTTGTGCTTTTTAAATCATATTATATCTTGAAAACAAGTCTAAGAGTAGAGTATAGATGAACTATACACATTATCAAAAAAAAAAAAAAAAAAAAGATGAACTATACACAATTAGCTATTTTCAAAAATTAAATCACAGACAACGAATACCGTTGGATTGATCAGTTCTCTAAAAAAAACTGCACATCACTATCTGCCCTTACTGATCAAAAGGAAAAGGTAAAGCAAACAGGGATAACTAAAGCCTTCAAGATGTTAATCAAGAAAGCCTCAAACCTTTAGATTCAAAAGAAAAGAGAGAAGGGGGTTGTGATGCACCTAAAGAGAGAGAGAGAGAGGGGCTGTGCTTCAGATTCAGTTTCCTTCATGTTCCTCAGATCTGCATAGACATAAAAAAGGATATTATAATGTTTGAATTCTGATTTAAATGCTCAAATCCTTATTTAGATGTTCAGATTCGATTTCTTGCGTTTTTTAAATCATATTATATCTTCAAAACACAAGTCTAAGAGTCATGAATTATGCACGAGTTGCTATTTTCGAAAACTAAATCACAGACAACGAACCAAAAGGAAAAGGTAAAGCAAACAGGGATAACTAAAACCTTTCAGATCAAGATAGCCATTCAGATCAGTAGTTTCAAAAGAAAAGAGAGAGAGAGATTGTGACGCACCTAGAGAGAGAGAGAGAGAGGTGGTGCTTGTGAAGAATCCTTGCCTTCGTTTGACTGCTTTCCTTTATGATTCCTCTTATCTTCACCTTCCTTGATCGGCTCCATGTTCCCTCACTGCCAGATCACCTCTTTTTGGGGGTGGAGAGAGAGAGAGAGAGAGAGCGAAGAAAAGAAATGAGAAATTGTGTTTACTGTTTAGGCTTTTGGGGGATATATGTACTGATATTTCTATAGGATTAGAAAAGCGGAGGGAAAATAAAGGAATAGGAGGAGGGAGAAATGGATCCGTATCTCTCGTCGCTGACCGTCCGATCTAAATGGACGGTTGCGATATAAATCAGCTCTCCGTCCCTCAAAAAAAAAAAAAAAAAAAAAAAAAAACACGGCTCCTTTCCTTCATCCTTCTTCCTTCTCAGCAGAAGCGTTTCCTTAACCCTCAGGTTTTGCTTAAACCCGCCGCGCGGGAGGAGCAGCTCCGCCTTGAGCAGTCACGCCGCGACGAGGCCGAGTTCCGCCTCCAAAGCCTTTGTCAGGTTCGAGGCCTCGCCACCGCTTCTGCCTCGACTCAGGTGATGTCGAGCCCGTCGCCGCTGCTCCAGACTCAGGTGATGTCTAGCGAAAGGAGGGGGGATTCTCGCCTTGTTGAAAGGCTGTACACAGTACACTTGTATAAGGCGATCACCTTCTCCTCCGTGGCTGTCTTCCTCCGCCTCTATGCCTTCCTTTCACGACAGGTGACAAGTAGTTGTAAAAATTCTTATTTGTTAGGTACCAATTAATTCCATAACTGTTATGGTTCTTTGTACTTTACAAATTACGAAATTGGTACTTCTATAATTCTGTAATTGAAAAATGGCGAGAGGAAAGGAATAAATTTAGCACCAGTGGTTGGATGGTACTAGTAAGGCAGTTGTTTCCATTGTTGATTTCTGTTTCCAAAAAACTCAGGAGATTCCAATCGTAACCAAATTGCTTCTTAAATTTGCATAACCAGATACAATCTATTAAGAACCACATGTGCCAATTTAACATTGGCATTTAATTGTTTAGTCTTGGTTCAATCTGTCTTGAGCGAAAGAAAAGACAAATTTGGACCAAATTTGAGCATGTATGAGCTGCTAGTGAGGTTTTAAACATGCTGTCACATAGGTTCTAAAGGGCCAAGGCAATCTCTCTCTCCCTCTCCCTCCTGTAGCGCCAGGGCCACATTGTTTGCACCTTTTGAACCAAATCAAATGGCCTGGTATGGTTTGTTTGCTATTTCTCTTCTCACCTTGGTCTAATATGGTCTGGCAGTGAGGAAAATTTTATAGAACTGCTTTTGATAGTCTAATACTTGGGTTGAAGTAGGTAAAGAAAGTTAATCCTTGAGGTAATGAGAATAAGCATGAAGCAAAAAATGTTAATGATGGCACTTGGCGTGTATTTGTCTCACATATTTGTGTTAAACAATCATTATTTGATTAAACAATTTGTAACTTCTGCTATTTTTTGAATTGTAACAGATCAGCACTTGGCGTGGATGTCAACAGAACATTGTTGCACTTTCAAAAATAGATGGCATGTAGTATGGAAGGGGCTTCTTTTGTATAGCATAGATGATATTAAATGAATTATGGATTAGGCTCATTTTGTATAGCGTAGTTGCTCTCTCATTTTATGTATGATAGACTAGAAATAGAGTTGTTAATTGGCTAGTTTCATGTACCTATTATGCTTTCACTATTGTACAAATTTAGTAAAACTGTTATGATTTTCATGTACCTATTAGAGTTGTTCTTCATGATTTTCTATTTTGTACATATTATGATTTTCATGATTTTAGTGAAACTGTTTCTAGCCATCATCAATACGAATGCCTCTTGGCTTGGTACCTGTACCTATTACTGTTTGTAAGATTGCCACAAATCACCATCCTCTTGGACTGAAATTACCATGATACAAGTTTCACTGCTTGATTGGAATAAATTTGGACCTTGCAACGACCAGGAATTATTTTAACGAAATTGGTACATTTTACTTATATTAAGTAAACTTTGTAAACTTTGCACATCCAGTACCACAGAACTAGGGCTGTCAATGGTACCCTTTTAACCGTTTACCCTACCCGTATTGTATTCGATAAGACGGGTATGGGTAAGGTTTTTTTTCGTTAAGTTATCGGGTATGGGTATGGATAAAAAAAAAATTTCGTTAATTTATTAGGTAAGGGTATGGGTAAGGCTATTTCGTATTCGTTAATTACCCGTACCGTTATATATATAGTTTATAATATTTATCATAATAAAAAAATATAATTTTGAGATTCAATTAATATGTTAATAACAAACTAAATAAAAAAGATATGCTTGTAAGATTCAATTGATATGTTAATAATTAAACTAGACAATTAAATTGTAAGATTTGATTGAGATAATAGTACATTAAATTGAAAAATATATAATGGTAAGATTCAATTGATATGTTAATTAATTTTGTTTGATTTTCATTAATGCGCTACAACGTTCATTCATGGGCTATATTAAAAAAAATAGTAAACTTTTTCAGAAGATCCCTTCTTCTCCGTTGTCATTTGAGAAAATATTGTATAATTAGTAATTAGTTATGAAATTTTTTTTTTGTGACAATTGACATGAGAAGATATTGTATGATTTTATTATATTTAAAGTATTATTCAATGTTGCACTTTATTAATATATTTATTTGTTATTATATATTTATCTCAATTGTATCATTTTATTCATTGAGTTATTAACATTATTACCCATTTTCTACCGTTACCCTACCCTTACCGTTAATTTTTAACGGGTAAGGGTAGGGTACGGGTAAAGTCAATTTTTAACGGGTAAGGGTAGGGTATGGGTAAAGAAAATTTTAACGGGTACGGATACGGGTATGAAAAATGTCTATACCGTATCGTACCCTACCCATTGACAGCCCTACACAGAACGCATAATAGTGAACACATTTTTGTTTTTCATAAACCGTTAACATTTAACTAAATATCATTTTAAGTAAATTACATTTAACTTTGCAAACTTTTCACTATCATTCTTGGGTTTTCTATCTAATTTTTTTTGTAAACGAGCTTGACATCTGGTCCGCGTCTCCGCTCTTGGGTACTTCGTCAAATGATCTCGCTTGTCTACTCCTCTTTTACCTTCGCAAGAGCACACATAAATCTTTGAAATAATTACATCATCTATTCTGCTCCTTGTGTCATGGCTCTTTCTTACTCCAAAACCATTTTTTCCACTATAGTAACTCCAAGCCGACCATGCTTCCTCCATTGTTGGATATTCCATATCCAAACGAGGTACAGAATCACCTTGTTGTTGTTCCATAACTTTCATGATAGAAAATAATTTAGTCTATGTCAGCTGTCTGGTATACCATTGCTCCATTAACAAGACTAGTGCTAATTGATGTATGGTTTTCATACTCAATTTCCAACCAGATTAAACCCTAAAATTACGTTCAAATGCATGTGTTTTTATCAATTTCTGCTAACTTAGGTTGTAGAAAAGTCCAGCCGTAGCCCGGCAAGTTTATTTTGCAGGTTCAGCATTTATTCGGCATGAAGAACAGAGAGAAAAAGCAAACGGGAGTTGCTCATACAGAGTGGAACGGACCGCCCGCACAACGGAACGGTCCGCCCTGACCAGAGGAACCAAGTCCAGACGGACTCAACCAGACTTCAGACGGACTGCCCTGACCAGACTGGAACGGTCCGCCCCAGACTCAGAACGGGCCGTTCCAGCTATCTTTGGATTGCTAAAAATAGAAGGCTATGTTTGTCAAGTCGGTTTCCTCTATTACCGACCTTCCAGAAGCACGTCTCCCACGTTTGAAGCCACCATTGCCTCATTATAAAAGCTCTGTCCTGTCTTCAATTGAGGCTAAGTTCGAAATTCTAGGTTTTAGCCTCTTTCCAACTCAGCAAAGGAGACAGCCTGCCGAGACGACCAACTGCATCTGGAACTACCCGTTCCAGAGCCAGGACGGTCCGCCCCAGACAGGACAGAGCACAGAAACGTGGAGTTTTCGAGCGCAACTTGTTGTAAACTTGATTTTTCTCTTTCTATGTCTTTGTATTTGATGAAACCTGCTTGTTCTTGCATGGATTTGTTAGAGTAGAGTAGTTTTAGGGGCTATGGTCTGAGAACCTTTCTCTAGTTGCTTGTTTTTTATTTGAATCTTTAATTATTAGTTAAATTAAGTTATGTTATGCTTCTTGCACTTTAATTTTCTATTTAATTGCTTAAGTTTGTCTCTGTTTGATCTGATTACCTCGTTAAACAAAGGCCTAGTTTAACTGTTAGGATTAAAATCAATCGCAGCCACATTAACTTAGTAATTTTACTGTTCGGTAGGCGATATCCGGAAGGATTAAACCAGACCTTAATAAACTAGGGTTTAACTTGAAATCAGAAGATTAAAAGTTTACCAAAACTCAAGAAGTAGACTAGAACAACTAAACCAAGAAACGGAAGTTGAAATTTAGGCGTTCTAGGAGTTAAACAATAAAACTTAATAGCTTGACCTGAACGGGAGTTAGAGTACAAGTCTTTAGGTTACGTATTGTTTAATCTCGCATAAAAACATTTAATTAATAATTAAAACTCATGACAAAACAAGTATCAATTGATCGGAACGGACCGTTCCAAGGTCAGAACGGACCGCCCGGAAGGGGGAGTCTGGCCTGGAACGACCTGTTCCGATCAATTGACAAAGTCCAGAACGGACCGTTCCAGAGATGGAACGGACCGTTCCAACTTTGACACAGAGAATTGTTCGAGGATCTAAACCCCTAATTTTCATTAACTTGATTATCTTTAGTTCGAGTTAGAATTTGGTAATTTAGGGATTGAACTTTACTTTATTATTCTTTATTTTAGAACTGTTTAAACTTATTGATTTATATTAAAACCAGAATTTAGTTTGAATTGTTTAAACTGAAACTTAGAAACAGAATAGTCCGTCCCCGAGATTCGACCCTTAAACTGTACTGCAAACGAATTCGCATCGGTAATTAAGGATTAAATTTGACCCGTACGCACAGAACCGATCACTAATCTCGCGCGCCGTTGCCGGGGACGGTGCCTTTATCTAAGTTTAGTTTTCAAGATTAGACTAAATTCTCTTTATCTCTTTTCACATTTTCTTGGTTTTTGGAAATTGCAGGAACACGCGCTGGCTGGAAAGAAGAAGACCACCAGCAGCACTTGCAACTACGACTTTCGACACCCAAGAAAAGGGAAGAAGAACCCCTCTCAGGCGAGCTCTTCCTCATCTGGACCTAACCGTGCGATTTTGCAACAGCAAATTCCAGAAACAGTTGAGCAGACCGAGAGGCAGGGTGACAGTTCTTTGGTTCCGCCTTTTCGCCTTTTCTACCAGCGAAATCGTAGGAATCTCTCTGGAGCACAGCCACCTGTAGCGCAATCCGAGACACTTCGTTTCACATTAGGTCGAACCACGTCAACCGCATCAACTGACATAGAAGCAATGGGAGACAACTTAAACGGAAACGGGGGCAACAACAACGAAACTGAACTTGAGCGTGCATTGCGTGAGGCACTTGAAGCTGCCAAGGAGGCTGAGGCAACTCGACCTTTGAGGGAGATCGGGGCACCTACCGCAAATAACATCCGACTTGGGGTCAAACCACCGAAAGCCGAGAGGACCAGGGATTTCTTCTACAATCCTGGCCTCGTGTCTTTGATCAAGGAAAACACTTTTGCAGGATCTCCTCATGAAGATGCCAACAGGCATTTACAATCCTTCCTGCGAAATTGCACAACCTTGGTTCCTGAAGAAGTCGATCCGGATATAATTCGCCTAACTCTTTTTCCTTTTTCTCTTAGGGACAAAGCCGAAGATTGGTTGAATAGTTTTAATGACCGACCCTTTGAAACATGGAACGATTTGACCAAAGCCTTCCTGGATAGGTTTTATCCTAGGGTAAAAACGACCAAATTAGTTAGGGAATTGTTAACCTTTCAGCAGGACCAAGATGAAAACCTGTTCGAAGCGTGGGAACGGTTTAAAGACCTGCAAAGAATGTGTCCACATCATGATGTACCTGATAGTAGACTGATTGTTAGTTTTTATGATGGTTTGGATGACATAACTCATCAGAATATAAATTCAACTGCAGGTGGTGCTTTTCTGGAGATGGGATGCAGGGATGCAAAAGCCTTGATTGAAAGCATGGCACAATCTCAGACAAATTGGTCGGTTCGCTCAAAGAACAAAGGAGGCGTGTTTGAAGTAGACAAATCCACTCACCTCCAATCTCAACTCGATTCTTTGACGGTCATGCTCAAAAACATAAGTGCAAAATCTTCAAAACCCTCAGAATCCGCCGCCGTATGTCAAATCTACGAAGAGGAAGGTCACACAGCCAAGTCTTGTCACTTGGTAGCCAGGGATAACCAGCCTGAGAATGTCAATGCCATAATTACTCCTCCCTCCTTCTTCCCTAGCAATAACTACTCATATCGCGACAAACGGAACCACCCAGGTCTCTCGTACAGCAACCCCAACGGGTGTGCCAATCCGGGCCAAACTGGTCAAGCATCAAACTCCAACAATAGCACTAACGCCCATAGCGGGCTCTCTCAGCGAACAATAGAGAAGTTTATGCAGAACCAAGGGATATTCAATCACTCAGTCCATGACGAGATCAAACTGCTAAGAGAAGACCTAGGCCTACTCATAAACAAGCTGAACCAAGGGAATGATCAAGCCAACTCAGGGGCACTAACCAAGCCAGGCATGTTTCCAAGCCAACCTGAAACCAATCCCAGGGAAGAGTGCAAAAGCGTCACGCACAGACTGAGGAGCGGGACTAGTTACGATGGCCCTGAGATGCCCAAGGATTTGCAGCCGGATTCAGCTGGGACGGACCAGCCAGAGCTGGAACGGAGGTATGGAACGGACCGCCCCAATTCGGAACGGATCGCCCCAGACATCCAGCAACCAGTCACATCTGGGACGGACCAGCCTGAGCCGGAACGACAAGCTGGAACGGACCGCCCCAACCTTGCCCAGAGTTGAGAAAGTCTTTGCTTATCCACCCCCGACGCCGAACGATCCTCCGGTTGAAGTCCCATACCCGCAGAGGCTAGCTCAGGCTAAGAAGGACAGGGAATACGGAAAATTTCTGGATATCTTGAGGCAAATGAAAATCACTATTCCCTTCACTGACCTCTTGTCAAAGATGTCATCCTACGCCAAGTTTCTCAAAGATCTCTTATCCAACAAGAAGAACTTGGAATTGAGCGGTGTCATGGCCTTGTCAGGAGATCCCGACACTCCAAACGTCAAGAAAATGCCGCCGAAGATGAAGGATCCAGGTAGATTTACTATTCCTTGTAAAGTTGGTGATTTAGGTATGAAGAGAGCGTTGCTGGACATTGGAGCAAGCGTCAGCCTGATCCCTGAAACTATCTTTCATCGAATTGGAAAACGAGAACTAGAGCCAACTCCGGTGACTTTGAGACTTGCTGATAATTCAATAAGATTGCCATTGGGGGAGGTGAAAGACGTGCCAATTCGAGTTGGAGACATCTTTGTTCCATGCGACTTCGTGGTGGTTGATATGGAGGAAGATCCTGAAGTTCCTATCATCCTGGGCAGACCCGTCCTCACCACAGCCGGTGTGTTCATCAATTGCAGAACCGGCAAGATGAAATTGGAAGTTGGAGATGAGAAAATTGAGTTTGATGTGGAAAAAGCGATGCGGATGCCTGACCATATGGATTCAATTTTTATGGTTGAATCATTGGAAGCCATGGTTGAAGAGACATTCAACAACCGGATTGTGCAAGCATACAATTCCTTCTCGGCCACACCTGAAGAGGAGGAGGCAGACTTGATATTCAACGAAATTCTGCAAACCGTTGAATACTTGGCTGCCAGAGAGGGCTGGAACGGTCCGCCCCAGATCCAGGCGGACCAGGTCAGCATGCAGCTTCGATCAGCGGCTGAAATCGACCAGATTTTCAGCCTCGATTCAGATCAGAACGGTCCGCCCCATTTTGAAACGGACCGTCCGAGCTGCCAGTCAGAGAAAGGTAAACTAGAATTGAAGACATTACCAGAGAGCCTTAGGTACGAATTCCTAGGTCCCGACCAGACCTTTCCTGTCATCATCAACGCCAAACTCGACTTGGATCAGACTGATAAGCTACTAAAGGAGTTGAGGGCTCACCGCAAGGCTATTGGATATTCTATCGAAGATCTTAAGGGTATCGACCCCTCGATATGTACCCACCGGATCTTACTTGAAGAAGACTCAAAACCGACAGTAGAACATCAAAGGAGACTCAATCCGAACATGAGTGAAGTCGTGAAGAAGGAGGTGCAGAAACTTTTGGAAGCTAGAATCATCTACCCGATCTCAGACAGCAAATGGGTCAGTCCCATTCATGTCGTCCCAAAGAAGGGAGGCACAACAGTGATTGAAAATAATGATGGCCAGCTGATCCAAACAAGGATTGTCACTGGATGGAGGATGTGTGTGGACTACCGCAAGCTGAATGCTTCAACACGAAAGGACCACTTCCCTCTGCCTTTTGTTGACCAATTACTCGAACGACTGGCTAAGCATTCTTTCTTTTGTTATTTAGATGGTTATTCAGGTTTCTTCCAAATACCGATTCACCCGCTTGACCAAGAAAAAACAACTTTTACATGCCCATATGGAACTTATGCATACCGTAGGATGCCATTTGGTTTGTGTAATGCACCAGCAACGTTCCAAAGAGCTATGATGGCAATATTTTCGGATTTTATCGAAAAAGACATGGAAGTTTTCATGGATGATTTTTCAGTATATGGTACTTCTTTTGATCATTGTCTGGCTAACTTGTCAAAAATTTTACAGAGATGTGAGGAAGTCAATCTTGTATTGAATTGGGAAAAATGTCATTTCATGGTGCAAGAAGGAGTTGTTTTGGGCCACATAATTTCAGAACAGGGAATCATGGTCGATCAAGCGAAGGTGGAGGTGATCCAAAAGCTAACCTTGCCAACTTGTGTGAAGGATGTGCGGAGCTTTCTTGGGCATGCTGGCTTCTATAGGCGTTTCATTAAAGATTTCTCTAAAATTGCTAAGCCATTAACCAATTTAACGATGAAAGATGCTGAATTTCTGTTTGATCAAAATTGTGTTGATGCTTTCAATAGGTTGAAGGAAGCGCTTGTGACTGCCCCTATCTTGCAACCTCCAAATTGGGATCAGCCATTCGAATTGATGTGTGATGCTAGTGATTACGCGGTCGGTGCAGTGCTAGGACAGCGGACAGACAAGAAGCCCTATGCAATCTATTATGCGAGCAAAGTGCTGGATGAGGCGCAAGTCAACTACACCACAACCGAAAAGGAGCTTCTAGCAGTAGTCTATGCCTTAGACAAATTCAGGTCATACCTGGTTGGCTCAAAGGTTATAGTCTACACCGATCACTCAGCACTCAAATACCTCCTATCCAAAAAAGATGCCAAGCCACGACTCATTCGATGGGTTCTCTTACTGCAAGAATTCGACCTCGAAATATGCGACAAGAAAGGTACAGAAAATAGTGTGGTTGATCATTTGTCCAGATTGAAAATAGAAGACCAAGGAACTGGATCCATACCGATCAACGACTCGTTTCCAGACGAACAATTGATGATAATCCAGTCTGGAACGGACCGCCCCAGACTAGAACGGCCCGTCCCAGCCCCTGAAGACGCTGTAGCAGCAGACAGAACGGCCCAGCCTGAGCCAGAACGGCTAGATGGAACGGTCCGCCCCAATCTGGAACGGTCCGTCCCAAACCAGGAAGTTCCATGGTATGCTGATTTCGCGAACTTTTTAGCCAGCAAAGTCATGCCCTATAAGATGTCTTCTCAGCAAAAGAAGAGGTTCCTAGCTGACGCGAAATATTACTTCTGGGAGAACCCATTTTTGTGGAAACTTGGGGTTGACGGAATATTTCGAAGATGCATACCAAAGGAAGAGGTGCAGCAAATTCTTTATCAGTGCCATTCATCCGCCTATGGTGGTCACGCTTCAACCTCGAAAACTGCAGCTAAAGTCCTTCAATCAGGTTTCTTTTGGCCGACTATTTTTAAAGATTCGAGAGAGTTTGTTTTGGCTTGCGATCAGTGCCAAAAGATGGGTAATATATCCAGCCGACAAGAAATGCCAATGAACCCGATTTTAGAGGTTGAAATTTTTGATTTGTGGGGGATTGACTTCATGGGGCCCTTCCCATCTTCGTGCGGGTATGAATATATCCTTGTAGCAGTAGACTACGTGTCTAAATGGGTTGAAGCTATTCCGAGCAAGCATGCCGATTCAGCCACAGTCAAGAAGCTGTTCACCAAGATCATCTTTCCTCGGTTTGGAATTCCGAGAGCTGTCATCAGTGACGGGGGTAAACACTTCATCAACAAACAATTTGACAATCTGCTGAAGAAGTATGGAGTGAAACACAAGGTGGCAACACCTTACCACCCGCAAACAAGTGGCCAAGTCGAGGTATCTAACCGAGAAATTAAGAACATCCTGCAGAAAACCGTTGGGAGTACAAGGAAGGATTGGGCACTGAAGTTGGATGATGCGCTATGGGCATACCGAACCGCATTCAAGACTCCGATCGGGATGAGTCCATTCAAGCTGGTGTATGGAAAGGCGTGTCATTTGCCTGTTGAGATCGAACACAAGACGTATTGGGCAACCAGAGCACTCAATTTGGAGTATAAATCAGCAGGAGAACAAAGAGTTCTAGACTTGCATGAGTTAGAAGAGATCAGACTGAACGCCTATGATAATGCTAAGATGTACAAGGAGAGAACGAAGAATTGGCATGATAAGCATATCCAAAGGCGAGATTTTAAAAAGGGTGATCTAGTGCTTTTGTTTAATTCGCGATTGAGGTTGTTTCCGGGAAAATTAAGGTCCCGATGGACAGGTCCATATGAGGTTAGAAAAGTTTACCCATTCGGAGCAGTAGATATTTGGAAGGAAGGATCAGATATTTTCAAAGTGAATGGCCAACGACTCAAGCTCTACATCAGTCAAACCGCACCAGAAGGAGGGGAAGTGCGATTTTTGGACAACCCCTCAACCGTAGAGACGTAGCCATACGGGGTCAGGCTCGAGACCTTAAACAAGCGCTGCTTGGGAGGCAACCCAAGGGTTAAAAAAAAAAAATCTTAGGCTAAAGTTTTTCTTTTTATTTTTCTTAAAAATATATGTTAAAAAAAATAATAAAAAAAAATAAAAAAATAAAAATAAAAAAATAAAAAAAATAATAATAAAAAAAATAAAAATATATATATATATATATATATATATATAAATAGGAGTAATGATAAATACTTGGCTTAGTCTGTACTTGTTTAATTTCAGTTTTTTTTAGGGATTGGAACGGACCGCCCCAAATCCAGAACGGTCCGTCCCATCATCAGGACGCATAGGTCCATGGCTGGTACTACGCATACGGAACGGACGACAAAACCATACGGAACGGACGACAAAACCATACGGAACGGACGACAAAACCATATGGAACGGACCGTCCCAATTTTGGAACGGTCCGCCCCATTTAAACCTAACTGAGGACCCAGATCCAAACCCAATAACTACCCACTATCATTAACTACCCACTAAGTCTAACCAACCCGCCTCCTCACCTTATCCGACCCGTCCCCTTCTATTCCTCTCCCAAACCAATCATTCAAACTCTCCCTCTCTCAAAACCATCTCTCCAACTCTCTCTCTCTGCCACCACCAAATCCGACGAGATCGCAACTATTTTCGCCGCCTCTTGCCACCACTCACCTCTCCAGAGCACTCTCAAGTCGGTGGACCCCACAATTTCTCCGATTACTCGAAGAAATGCCGGCGCCACCAGCTCCGCCCCGCCACCACTAGCCCTCATCGGAAATTTCGGTAACATCACCTTTTTCTCTCCTTCTTTCTATTCCAGGTACCAACCCAACTCAATACTGCACCAAAATCGAACCAAAACCCGATAAAAATCAAAACCATAAAACTTCACCTTTTCTGTCCAAAGACAGAGTGGAACGGTCCGTCCAAATCTTGAAACGGTCCGCCCCATCGCCAAACCAGATTCCAAACCAGCCCGTCCTGACCAAAACCTCCCCGTCCAACCAATCCAGAACGGTCCGTCCCAATCTTGGAACGATCCGCCCCATCACCAAACCAGATTCCAACAGCCTATCTTCCCAGCCAAACCGCTCCGTTCCAAGCTTCAAACGGTCCGTTCCATGTCTTCCAGCTCATCTTCTGGTTCGTTGGGTGACAAAATCTCTAAATTCTTCCGCAAGGGAACTAGGAGAACAGGCCAGACATCTGTCCCAATCCCTCCAGAATTCAATGTGCCATGGCCAACAAAGGAATCAAATCCGGTACCACCTTTGGATAGGCTCCCGCTCAGGCCAGAAGACTTGATCACCACACCAGAACATCCATTATCTGCCACGCCACCATACTCAGTTGACTATCCACCTCCTGACACAGAAATCATGCCCTATATTCCACAGAGACGGATGGATACCGATGCAATTGACTGGTCCCAACTAGAGGCTGCCTCAGACACGGAACAAGAGGAACAAGGTGAAACAGCCGAAGGTGAGACAGCCGAAGCAGAGGCTGAAAAAAATACTGAAGAAGAAGAGGCCGCGGATCTTGTCCCTGAGACACAAACCCGGCCAGCACAACCAGCCAGCATTGAGCTAGCAAATGTGCACATCCGCCTCAAGGGCAGCCAGGCAAAGCAGCGATACAGAAACCTCCTGAACAAGAAATTTGAGAATACCCGCTCGATCGATCTGCGGGTACTTGACACACTAGGCATCAGGGAGGACTTCTACAGGCTGACCAGAGCAATTGGGTTTCGCCCGAGGTTCTGGAAAATCAGAGCCCCAGCCTACACAGCCTTGACAATGGAATTTCTGTGCTCTCTCGACCTCTATCATAAAAATGATTTGTGGCAGCTCACATTTCGGGTGGATGGTAAGAAATATGTCGCCACAGAGCTTGATTTTGCCCGTATCTTTGGGCTTGAGAATGGCACGATAACTGATGAGTTATTTGAGGATGATCTGTGGGAAGAACTTTCACTGGAGCACAAAAAACCAGTCAACGAACGCCGCTCCTCTCACATTCAACACCCTACCATCCGGTTCATCCAGAGGATGCTCTCGCTCACCATCTTTGCCAAGGGTGAGTCGGGGGTAAAATTGACAAGGGGGGGAACAAGCCATTCTCAACCAGATATTTTATCCAAAAGGCGACGCTCAACTGAACCTTGCCTACATGATGATGAAACATTTCGAGAAGCAGGCAAATAACTTGAGAAGCGGCAAAGGTCAGATCACAATCGGTGGCTATGTCACCCATCTGGTGCAGCAGTATGACTTGGCGTTGTCTGAGATGCAGCGGAGTGGGGGCCCAAACCGGGTCTCCATGAGACAACTGGTTGAAATGCAGATGGTGGCTCAGGTTGGAAACGAGTACCAATACATCTATGGTCGATACCGTTTCCCTCTTCCTCTCAACAGGCCTATTGATCTTACCAACAAGAGAACCTGGCTGCTAGTTGACAAGGACGGTAAATTTATAAACCATGAAGAGGAGGAATTGCAGCGGCGATTAGCCGAGATGGAGGCCGCAGCTAGAGCAGCCGGAGCAGGTACGTCAGCAGAGACAGCCAGCTCACAGCCACCTCCACCCGATCAGCCACCAGTCCAGCCATTCTATGAGCCTCAGACTAACCAGCGTGAGGATATATTTTGGGGAGGGTTGCCGACTCATGAGATACCCCATCATCAAGAGCCATCCCCAGGCCAGTGGCAAGGCGGATTTGATCACGCCTACCACGACATTCTCCAGGATATCCACACTGCACAGTGGAACATCCAGGCCTCGATAGATGAAGACAGAGAAGAAATGAGGCGTGAGCGAGAAGAGAACAGAAACTGGAGGCAGCAGCAGGACGAGCGGAATGAACGAAATGATGACCTGCTAGCACGGTTGGCCAGCCATATCTTCGGACCACCGCAGGACCCACCACATCACTGAGCCAAGTTCAGTAAGTTTTCTGTTTTTCTCTCCTTTATTTTCTTTCTTGTATCTAATCAGGACTAGGGACAGTCCTTTAGATAAGCTTGGGGGGGGTAAAGATCGAGAAAAATCGAAAACTGGTACGATAGGATGCACTTCATGGCATATTGCATATTTCTGTCAAGGTTGGAACGGACCGTCCCACAAACAGGACGGTCCGGCCCAAAAGGTCGTTCTAGTCCAGAACAGTCCGTTCCAGACTTGGCAGAACTAATAGACAGCTGACAAATGTGCATGGAACGGTCCGTCCCACAAACAGAACGGTCCGCCCCATTAGGTCGTCCCAGCCCAGAACTGGCCGTTCCAAGTACAATTGTTAGCTGGTTTTTGTATATACATGTAGGAATTGCATTTTTAATCATTTAATGTTGCATTTAGATAAGCTTTAAGGATTTAATGGATAAGCTTAGCGATTGTGACTTAGGAAATTAAGGCATTTTCTGAGAGAAGCGAATTTTATTGAAAGTCTTTTTGAAATGAATTTGATGAAACTGATTTGAGCAACCTAAGGTTAGGATTTGAAAATTGTCTGAGAAGTCGTTTTCTTAAGCATTGAATTGATTAATTTCACAAGCAATTGATTGATTTAGTCGATTAGAGCCGGCAAAGGGTGATTAAGTTCGCCTAAGATCATTTTCTCAACTCAAAAACCTGATTAATTATAAGTAGATCTGCACAAGTTTTAGAAACAATTAAACCACTGTTTTTTTTAAACCTAAAAAAAAAAAAAAAAAATCAGAAAAATAACAAAAACAAAAAAAAAAAAAAAATTTTCTTTTCTGGAGGCATAAGGAATGAGGCAAAAAAATTGCCGAACTTCCGTAGTGGACCGTAGCAAAAATGCATAAAAACCGGACCGACCTCCAAGGGGAACTAAAAAGCTGTGCTCTCCAACTGGATATTGCGAGAGGCTATAGGTAACTGAAGGTAAAAAATGATCCACTAAATCAAATGGATGAGAGAAAACTCAATGATTCCAAGCCTTCTTTAATCTGGCCGATCCCCCCGCAGCGAGGAAAATTCCCAGCCCCGGGAAAATCTGTATCAATTGTATCTTACTTTCTGTTTGTTTTCGAAAATTTTAAGTGGTTTAAAACAATTTAAAAACAAGTGTATAACGACTTGGAATTAATTTAGATTATTTGAGTTGAGAAGGTTCGATCCCGTTTCTACTTGATTTCAGATTGAATGAGAACTTCGAAAAATTAATCAGATTATTGCTTAGAAAAATGAACCTTGGACAGAAAGATTTGAGAATCCTTAGGTTGACTTCAGAAAAGTTGATTCACTTGAAACAAACTGGTTTGAACTTGTTGAAAAATCTTTTTGACCAAATTGCCCCTATAACCTAATGTCACAGTTTGCTGATTTTAGTTAGGAAATCCTTAGAACTTGTTAGATACACAATCAATTGAACTTAATTTAGGTCTGAACCTGGTCTACGTTTAGAGTTTTGCTTGAGGACAAGCAATGTTCAAGCTTAGGGGGTTTTGATGTATGGTTTTCATACTCAATTTCCAACCAGATTAAACCCTAAAATTACGTTCAAATGCATGTGTTTTTATCAATTTCTGCTAACTTAGGTTGTAGAAAAGTCCAGCCGTAGCCCGGCAAGTTTATTTTGCAGGTTCAGCATTTATTCGGCATGAAGAACAGAGAGAAAAAGCAAACGGGAGTTGCTCATACAGAGTGGAACGGACCGCCCGCACAACGGAACGGTCCGCCCTGACCAGAGGAACCAAGTCCAGACGGACTCAACCAGACTTCAGACGGACTGCCCTGACCAGACTGGAACGGTCCGCCCCAGACTCAGAACGGGCCGTTCCAGCTATCTTTGGATTGCTAAAAATAGAAGGCTATGTTTGTCAAGTCGGTTTCCTCTATTACCGACCTTCCAGAAGCACGTCTCCCACGTTTGAAGCCACCATTGCCTCATTATAAAAGCTCTGTCCTGTCTTCAATTGAGGCTAAGTTCGAAATTCTAGGTTTTAGCCTCTTTCCAACTCAGCAAAGGAGACAGCCTGCCGAGACGACCAACTGCATCTGGAACTGCCCGTTCCAGAGTTAGGACGGTCCGCCCCAGACAGGACAGAGCACAGAAACGTGGAGTTTTCGAGCGCAACTTGTTGTAAACTTGATTTTTCTCTTTCTATGTCTTTGTATTTGATGAAACCTGCTTGTTCTTGCATGGATTTGTTAGAGTAGAGTAGTTTTAGGGGCTATGGTCTGAGAACCTTTCTCTAGTTGCTTGTTTTTTATTTGAATCTTTAATTATTAGTTAAATTAAGTTATGTTATGCTTCTTGCACTTTAATTTTCTATTTAATTGCTTAAGTTTGTCTCTGTTTGATCTGATTACCTCGTTAAACAAAGGCCTAGTTTAACTGTTAGGATTAAAATCAATCGCAGCCACATTAACTTAGTAATTTTACTGTTCGGTAGGCGATATCCGGAAGGATTAAACCAGACCTTAATAAACTAGGGTTTAACTTGAAATCGGAAGATTAAAAGTTTACCAAAACTCAAGAAGTAGACTAGAACAACTAAACCAAGAAACGGAAGTTGAAATTTAGGCGTTCTAGGAGTTAAACAATAAAACTTAATAGCTTGACCTGAACGGGAGTTAGAGTACAAGTCTTTAGGTTACGTATTGTTTAATCTCGCATAAAAACATTTAATTAATAATTAAAACTCATGACAAAACAAGTATCAATTGATCAGAACGGACCGTTCCAAGGTCAGAACGGACCGCCCGGAAGGGGGAGTCGGGCCTGGAACGACCTGTTCCGATCAATTGACAAAGTCCAGAACGGACCGTTCCAGAGATGGAACGGACCGTTCCAACTTTGACACAGAGAATTGTTCGAGGATCTAAACCCCTAATTTTCATTAACTTGATTATCTTTAGTTCGAGTTAGAATTTGGTAATTTAGGGATTGAACTTTACTTTATTATTCTTTATTTTAGAACTGTTGAAACTTATTGATTTATATTAAAATCAGAATTTAGTTTGAATTGTTTAAACTGAAACTTAGAAACAGAATAGTCCGTCCCCGAGATTCGACCCTTAAACTGTACTGCAAACGAATTCGCATCGGTAATTAAGGATTAAATTTGACCCGTACGCACAGAACCGATCACTAATCTCGCGCGCCGTTGCCGGGGACGGTGCCTTTATCTAAGTTTAGTTTTCAAGATTAGACTAAATTCTCTTTATCTTTTTTCACATTTTCTTGGTTTTTGGAAATTGCAGGAACACGCGCTGGCTGGAAAGAAGAAGACCACCAGCAGCACTTGCAACTACGACTTTCGACACCCAAGAAAAGGGAAGAAGAACCCCTCTCAGGCGAGCTCTTCCTCATCTGGACCTAACCGTGCGATTTTGCAACAGCAAATTCCAGAAACAGTTGAGCAGACCAAGAGGCAGGGTGACAGTTCTTTGGTTCCGCCTTTTCGCCTTTTCTACCAGCGAAATCGTAGGAATCTCTCTGGAGCACAGCCACCTGTAGCGCAATCCGAGACACTTCGTTTCACATTAGGTCGAACCACGTCAACCGCATCAACTGACATAGAAGCAATGGGAGACAACTTAAACGGAAACGGGGGCAACAATAACGAAACTGAACTTGAGCGTGCATTGCGTGAGGCACTTGAAGCTGCCAAGGAGGCTGAGGCAACTCGACCTTTGAGGGAGATCGGGGCACCTACCGCAAATAACATCCGACTTGGGGTCAAACCACCGAAAGCCGAGAGGACCAGGGATTTCTTCTACAATCCTGGCCTCGTGTCTTTGATCAAGGAAAACACTTTTGCAGGATCTCCTCATGAAGATGCCAACAGGCATTTACAATCCTTCCTGCGAAATTGCACAACCTTGGTTCCTGAAGAAGTCGATCCGGATATAATTCGTCTAACTCTTTTTCCTTTTTCTCTTAGGGACAAAGCCGAAGATTGGTTAAATAGTTTTAATGACCGACCCTTTGAAACATGGAACGATTTGACCAAAGCCTTCCTGGATAGGTTTTATCCTAGGGTAAAAACGACCAAATTAGTTAGGGAATTGTTAACCTTTCAGCAGGACCAAGATGAAAACCTGTTCGAAGCGTGGGAACGGTTTAAAGACCTGCAAAGAATGTGTCCACATCATGATGTACCTGATAGTAGACTGATTGTTAGTTTTTATGATGGTTTGGATGACATAACTCATCAGAATATAAATTCAACTGCAGGTGGTGCTTTTCTGGAGATGGGATGCAGGGATGCAAAAGCCTTGATTGAAAGCATGGCACAATCTCAGACAAATTGGTCGGTTCGCTCAAAGAACAAAGGAGGCGTGTTTGAAGTAGACAAATCCACTCACCTCCAATCTCAACTCGATTCTTTGACGGTCATGCTCAAAAACATAAGTGCAAAATCTTCAAAACCCTCCGAATCCGCCGCCGTATGTCAAATCTACGAAGAGGAAGGTCACACAACCAAGTCTTGTCACTTGGTAGCCAGGGATGACCAGCCTGAGAATGTCAATGCCATAATTACTCCTCCCTCCTTCTTCCCAAGCAATAACTACTCATATCGCGACAAACGGAACCACCCAGGTCTCTCGTACAGCAACCCCAACGGGTGTGCCAATCCGGGCCAAACTGGTCAAGCATCAAACTCCAACAATAGCACTAACGCCCATAGCGGGCTCTCTCAGCGAACAATAGAGAAGTTTATGCAGAACCAAGGGATATTCAATCACTCAGTCCATGACGAGATCAAACTGCTAAGAGAAGACCTAGGCCTACTCATAAACAAGCTGAACCAAGGGAATGATCAAGCCAACTCAGGGGCACTAACCAAGCCAGGCATGTTTCCAAGCCAACCTGAAACCAATCCCAGGGAAGAGTGCAAAAGCGTCACGCACAGACTGAGGAGCGGGACTAGTTACGATGGCCCTGAGATGCCCAAGGATTTGCAGCCGGATTCAGCTGGGACGGACCAGCCAGAGCTGGAACGGAGGTATGGAACGGACCGCCCCAATTCGGAACGGATCGCCCCAGACATCCAGCAACCAGTCACATCTGGGACGGACCAGCCTGAGCCGGAACGACAAGCTGGAACGGACCGCCCCAACCTTGCCCAGAGTTGAGAAAGTCTTTGCTTATCCACCCCCGACGCCGAACGATCCTCCGGTTGAAGTCCCATACCCGCAGAGGCTAGCTCAGGCTAAGAAGGACAGGGAATACGGAAAATTTCTGGATATCTTGAGGCAAATGAAAATCACTATTCCCTTCACTGACCTCTTGTCAAAGATGCCATCCTACGCCAAGTTTCTCAAAGATCTCTTATCCAACAAGAAGAACTTGGAATTGAGCGGTGTCATGGCCTTGTCAGGAGATCCCGACACTCCAAACGTCAAGAAAATGCCGCCGAAGATGAAGGATCCAGGTAGATTTACTATTCCTTGTAAAGTTGGTGATTTAGGTATGAAGAGAGCGTTGCTGGACATTGGAGCAAGCGTCAGCCTGATCCCTGAAACTATCTTTCATCGAATTGGAAAACGAGAACTAGAGCCAACTCCGGTGACTTTGAGACTTGCTGATAATTCAATAAGATTGCCATTGGGGGAGGTGAAAGACGTGCCAATTCGAGTTGGAGACATCTTTGTTCCATGCGACTTCGTGGTGGTTGATATGGAGGAAGATCCTGAAGTTCCTATCATCCTGGGCAGACCCTTCCTCACCACAGCCGGTGTGTTCATCAATTGCAGAACCGGCAAGATGAAATTGGAAGTTGGAGATGAGAAAATTGAGTTTGATGTGGAAAAAGCGATGCGGATGCCTGACCATATGGATTCAATTTTTATGGTTGAATCATTGGAAGCCATGGTTGAAGAGACATTCAACAACCGGATTGTGCAAGCATACAATTCCTTCTTGGCCACACCTGAAGAAGAGGAGGCAGACTTGATATTCAACGAAATTCTGCAAACCGTTGAATACTTGGCTGCCAGAGAGGGCTGGAACGGTCCGCCCCAGATCCAGGCGGACCAGGTCAGCATGCAGCTTCGATCAGCGGCTGAAATCGACCAGATTTTCAGCCTCGATTCAGATCAGAACGGTCCGCCCCATTTTGAAACGGACCGTCCGAGCTGCCAGTCAGAGAAAGGTAAACTAGAATTGAAGACATTACCAGAGAGCCTTAGGTACGAATTCCTAGGTCCCGACCAGACCTTTCCTGTCATCATCAACGCCAAACTCGACTTGCAGACTGATAAGCTACTAAAGGAGTTGAGGGCTCACCGCAAGGCTATTGGATATTCTATCGAAGATCTTAAGGGTATCGACCCCTCGATATGTACCCACCGGATCTTACTTGAAGAAGACTCAAAACCAACAGTAGAACATCAAAGGAGACTCAATCCGAACATGAGTGAAGTCGTGAAGAAGGAGGTGCAGAAACTTTTGGAAGCTAGAATCATCTACCCGATCTCAGACAGCAAATGGGTCAGTCCCATTCATGTCGTCCCAAAGAAGGGAGGCACAACAGTGATTGAAAATAATGATGGCCAGCTGATCCAAACAAGAATTGTCACTGGATGGAGGATGTGTGTGGACTACCGCAAGCTGAATGCTTCAACACGAAAGGACCACTTCCCTCTGCCTTTTGTTGACCAATTACTCGAACGACTGGCTAAGCATTCTTTCTTTTGTTATTTAGATGGTTATTCAGGTTTCTTCCAAATACCGATTCACCCGCTTGACCAAGAAAAAACAACTTTTACATGCCCATATGGAACTTATGCATACCGTAGGATGCCATTTGGTTTGTGTAATGCACCAGCAACGTTCCAAAGAGCTATGATGGCAATATTTTCGGATTTTATCGAAAAAGACATGGAAGTTTTCATGGATGATTTTTCAGTATATGGTACTTCTTTTGATCATTGTCTGGCTAACTTGTCAAAAATTTTACAGAGATGTGAGGAAGTCAATCTTGTATTGAATTGGGAAAAATGTCATTTCATGGTGCAAGAAGGAGTTGTTTTGGGCCACATAATTTCAGAACAGGGAATCATGGTCGATCAAGCGAAGGTGGAGGTGATCCAAAAGCTAACCTTGCCAACTTGTGTGAAGGATGTGCGGAGCTTTCTTGGGCATGCTGGCTTCTATAGGCGTTTCATTAAAGATTTCTCTAAAATTGCTAAGCCATTAACCAATTTAACGATGAAGGATGCTGAATTTCTGTTTGATCAAAATTGTGTTGATGCTTTCAATAGGTTGAAGGAAGCGCTTGTGACTGCCCCTATCTTGCAACCTCCAAATTGGGATCAGCCATTCGAATTGATGTGTGATGCTAGTGATTACGCGGTCGGTGCAGTGCTAGGACAGCGGACAGACAAGAAGCCCTATGCAATCTATTATGCGAGCAAAGTGCTGGATGAGGCGCAAGTCAACTACACCACAACCGAAAAGGAGCTTCTAGCAGTAGTCTATGCCTTAGACAAATTCAGGTCATACCTGGTTGGCTCAAAGGTTATAGTCTACACCGATCACTCAGCACTCAAATACCTCCTATCCAAAAAAGATGCCAAGCCACGACTCATTCGATGGGTTCTCTTACTGCAAGAATTCGACCTCGAAATATGCGACAAGAAAGGTACAGAAAATAGTGTGGTTGATCATTTGTCCAGATTGAAAATAGAAGACCAAGGAACTGGATCCATACCGATCAACGACTCGTTTCCAGACGAACAATTGATGATAATCCAGTCTGGAACGGACCGCCCCAGACTAGAACGGCCCGTCCCAGCCCCTGAAGACGCTGTAGCAGCAGACAGAACGGCCCAGCCTGAGCCAGAACGGCTAGATGGAACGGTCCGCCCCAATCTGGAACGGTCCGTCCCAAACCAGGAAGTTCCATGGTATGTTGATTTCGCGAACTTTTTAGCCAGCAAAGTCATGCCCTATAAGATGTCTTCTCAGCAAAAGAAGAGGTTCCTAGCTGACGCGAAATATTACTTCTGGGAGAACCCATTTTTGTGGAAACTTGGGGTTGACGGAATATTTCGAAGATGCATACCAAAGGAAGAGGTGCAGCAAATTCGTTATCAGTGCCATTCATCCGCCTATGGTGGTCACGCTTCAACCTCGAAAACTGCAGCTAAAGTCCTTCAATCAGGTTTCTTTTGGCCGACTATTTTTAAAGATTCGAGGGAGTTTGTTTTGGCTTGCGATCAGTGCCAAAAGATGGGTAATATATCCAGCCGACAAGAAATGCCAATGAACCCGATTTTAGAGGTTGAAATTTTTGATTTGTGGGGGATTGACTTCATGGGGCCCTTCCCATCTTCGTGCGGGTATGAATATATCCTTGTAGCAGTAGACTACGTGTCTAAATGGGTTGAAGCTATTCCGAGCAAGCATGCCGATTCAGC
Organism: Rhynchospora breviuscula; assembly: GCA_027562975.1. Classification (NCBI taxonomy): domain Eukaryota; kingdom Viridiplantae; phylum Streptophyta; class Magnoliopsida; order Poales; family Cyperaceae; genus Rhynchospora; species Rhynchospora breviuscula. The sequence continues at coordinate 56,408,359 of CM050402.1, forward strand.
CACAGTCAAGAAGCTGTTCACCAAGATCATCTTTCCTCGGTTTGGAATTCCGAGAGCTGTCATCAGTGACGGGGGTAAACACTTCATCAACAAACAATTTGACAATCTGCTGAAGAAGTATGGAGTGAAACACAAGGTGGCAACACCTTACCACCCGCAAACAAGTGGCCAAGTCGAGGTATCTAACCGAGAAATTAAGAACATCCTGCAGAAAACCGTTGGGAGTACAAGGAAGGATTGGGCACTGAAGTTGGATGATGCGCTATGGGCATACCGAACCGCATTCAAGACTCCGATCGGGATGAGTCCATTCAAGCTGGTGTATGGAAAGGCGTGTCATTTGCCTGTTGAGATCGAACACAAGACGTATTGGGCAACCAGAGCACTCAATTTGGAGTATAAATCAGCAGGAGAACAAAGAGTTCTAGACTTGCATGAGTTAGAAGAGATCAGACTGAACGCCTATGATAATGCTAAGATGTACAAGGAGAGAACGAAGAATTGGCATGATAAGCATATCCAAAGGCGAGATTTTAAAAAGGGTGATCTAGTGCTTTTGTTTAATTCGCGATTGAGGTTGTTTCCGGGAAAATTAAGGTCCCGATGGACAGGTCCATATGAGGTTAGAAAAGTTTACCCATTCGGAGCAGTAGATATTTGGAAGGAAGGATCAGATATTTTCAAAGTGAATGACAACGACTCAAGCTCTACATCAGTCAAACCGCACCAGAAGGAGGGGAAGTGCGATTTTTGGACAACCCCTCAACCGTAGAGACGTAGCCATACGGGGTCAGGCTCGAGACCTTAAACAAGCGCTGCTTGGGAGGCAACCCAAGGGTTAAAAAAAAAAATCTTAGGCTAAAGTTTTTCTTTTTATTTTTCTTAAAAATATATGTTAAAAAAAAATAATAAAAAAAAAATAAAAAAATAAAAATAAAAAAATAAAAAAAATAATAATAAAAAAAATAAAAAATATATATATATATATATATATATATATAAATAGGAGTAATGATAAATACTTGGCTTAGTCTGTACTTGTTTAATTTCAGTTTTTTTTAGGGATTGGAACGGACCGCCCCAAATCCAGAACGGTCCGTCCCATCATCAGGACGCATAGGTCCATGGCTGGTACTACGCATACGGAACGGACGACAAAACCATACGGAACGGACGACAAAACCATACGGAACGGACGACAAAACCATATGGAACGGACCGTCCCAATTTTGGAACGGTCCGCCCCATTTAAACCTAACTGAGGACCCAGATCCAAACCCAATAACTACCCACTATCATTAACTACCCACTAAGTCTAACCAACCCGCCTCCTCACCTTATCCGACCCGTCCCCTTCTATTCCTCTCCCAAACCAATCATTCAAACTCTCCCTCTCTCAAAACCATCTCTCCAACTCTCTCTCTCTGCCACCACCAAATCCGACGAGATCGCAACTATTTTCGCCGCCTCTTGCCACCACTCACCTCTCCAGAGCACTCTCAAGTCGGTGGACCCCACAATTTCTCCGATTACTCGAAGAAACGCCGGCGCCACCAGCTCCGCCCCGCCACCACTAGCCCTCATCGGAAATTTCGGTAACATCACCTTTTTCTCTCCTTCTTTCTATTCCAGGTACCAACCCAACTCAATACTGCACCAAAATCGAACCAAAACCCGATAAAAATCAAAACCATAAAACTTCACCTTTTCTGTCCAAAGCCAGAGTGGAACGGTCCGTCCAAATCTTGAAACGGTCCGCCCCATCGCCAAACCAGATTCCAAACCAGCTCGTCCTGACCAAAACCTCCCCGTCCAACCAATCCAGAACGGTCCGTCCCAATCTTGGAACGGTCCGCCCCATCACCAAACCAGATTCCAACAGCCTATCTTCCCAGCCAAACCGCTCCGTTCCAAGCTTCAAACGGTCCGTTCCATGTCTTCCAGCTCATCTTCTGGTTCGTTGGGTGACAAAATCTCTAAATTCTTCCGCAAGGGAACTAGGAGAACAGGCCAGACATCTGTCCCAATCCCTCCAGAATTCAATGTGCCATGGCCAACAAAGGAATCAAATCCGGTACCACCTCTGGATAGGCTCCCGCTCAGGCCAGAAGACTTGATCACCACACCAGAACATCCATTATCTGCCACGCCACCATACTCAGTTGACTATCCACCTCCTGACACAGAAATCATGCCCTATATTCCACAGAGACGGATGGATACCGATGCAATTGACTGGTCCCAACTAGAGGCTGCCTCAGACACGGAACAAGAGGAACAAGGTGAAACAGCCGAAGGTGAGACAGCCGAAGCAGAGGCTGAAAAAAATACTGAAGAAGAAGAGGCCGCGGATCTTGTCCCTGAGACACAAACCCGGCCAGCACAACCAGCCAGCATTGAGCTAGCAAATGTGCACATCCGCCTCAAGGGCAGCCAGGCAAAGCAGCGATACAGAAACCTCCTGAACAAGAAATTTGAGAATACCCGCTCGATCGATCTGCGGGTACTTGACACACTAGGCATCAGGGAGGACTTCTACAGGCTGACCAGAGCAATTGGGTTTCGCCCGAGGTTCTGGAAAATCAGAGCCCCAGCCTACACAGCCTTGACAATGGAATTTCTGTGCTCTCTCGACCTCTATCATAAAAATGATTTGTGGCAGCTCACATTTCGGGTGGATGGTAAGAAATATGTCGCCACAGAGCTTGATTTTGCCCGTATCTTTGGGCTTGAGAATGGCACGATAACTGATGAGTTATTTGAGGATGATCTGTGGGAAGAACTTTCACTGGAGCACAAAAAACCAGTCAACGAACGCCGCTCCTCTCACATTCAACACCCTACCATCCGGTTCATCCAGAGGATGCTCTCGCTCACCATCTTTGCCAAGGGTGAGTCGGGGGTAAAATTGACAAGGGGGGAACAAGCCATTCTCAACCAGATATTTTATCCAAAAGGCGACGCTCAACTGAACCTTGCCTACATGATGATGAAACATTTCGAGAAGCAGGCAAATAACTTGAGAAGCGGCAAAGGTCAGATCACAATCGGTGGCTATGTCACCCATCTGGTGCAGCAGTATGACTTGGCGTTGTCTGAGATGCAGCGGAGTGGGGGCCCAAACCGGGTCTCCATGAGACAACTGGTTGAAATGCAGATGGTGGCTCAGGTTGGAAACGAGTACCAATACATCTATGGTCGATACCGTTTCCCTCTTCCTCTCAACAGGCCTATTGATCTTACCAACAAGAGAACCTGGCTGCTAGTTGACAAGGACGGTAAATTTATAAACCATGAAGAGGAGGAATTGCAGCGGCGATTAGCCGAGATGGAGGCCGCAGCTAGAGCAGCCGGAGCAGGTACGTCAGCAGAGGCAGCCAGCTCACAGCCACCTCCACCCGATCAGCCACCAGTCCAGCCATTCTATGAGCCTCAGACTAACCAGCGTGAGGATATATTTTGGGGAGGGTTGCCGACTCATGAGATACCCCATCATCAAGAGCCATCCCCAGGCCAGTGGCAAGGCGGATTTGATCACGCCTACCACGACATTCTCCAGGATATCCACACTGCACAGTGGAACATCCAGGCCTCGATAGATGAAGACAAAGAAGAAAGGAGGCGTGAGCGAGAAGAGAACAGAAACTTGAGGCAGCAGCAGGACGAGCGGAATGAACGAAATGATGACCTGCTAGCACGGTTGGCCAGCCATATCTTCGGACCACCGCAGGACCCACCACATCACTGAGCCAAGTTCAGTAAGTTTTCTGTTTTTCTCTCCTTTATTTTCTTTCTTGTATCTAATCAGGACTAGGGACAGTCCTTTAGATAAGCTTGGGGGGGGTAAAGATCGAGAAAAATCGAAAACTGGTACGATAGGATGCACTTCATGGCATATTGCATATTTCTGTCAAGGTTGGAACGGACCGTCCCACAAACAGGACGGTCCGCCCCAAAAGGTCGTTCTAGTCCAGAACAGTCCGTTCCAGACTTGGCAGAACTAATAGACAGCTGACAAATGTGCATGGAACGGTCCGTCCCACAAACAGAACGGTCCGCCCCATTGGGTCGTCCCAGTCCAGAACTGGCCGTTCCAAGTACAATTGTTAGCTGGTTTTTGTATATACATGTAGGAATTGCATTTTTAATCATTTAATGTTGCATTTAGATAAGCTTTAAGGATTTAATGGATAAGCTTAGCGATTGTGACTTAGGAAATTAAGGCATTTTCTGAGAGAAGCGAATTTTATTGAAAATCTTTTTGAAATGAATTTGATGAAACTGATTTGAGCAACCTAAGGTTAGGATTTGAAAATTGTCTGAGAAGTCGTTTTCTTAAGCATTGAATTGATTAATTTCACAAGCAATTGATTGATTTAGTCGATTAGAGCCGGCAAAGGGTGATTAAGTTCGCCTAAGATCATTTTCTCAACTCAAAAACCTGATTAATTATAAGTAGATCTGCACAAGTTTTAGAAACAATTAAACCACTGTTTTTTTTAAACCTAAAAAAAAAAAAAAAAAAAAAAAAAAAATCAGAAAAATAACAAAAACAAAAATAAAAATAAAAAAAAATTTCTTTTCTGGAGGCATAAGGAATGAGGCAGAAAAATTGCCGAACTTCCGTAGTGGACCGTAGCAAAAATGCATAAAAACCGGACCGACCTCCAAGGGGAACTAAAAAGCTGTGCTCTCCAAGTGGATATTGCGAGATGCTATAGGTAACTGAAGGTAAAAAATGATCCACTAAATCAAATGGATGAGAGAAAACTCAATGATTCCAAGCCTTCTTTAATCTGGCCGATCCCCCCGCAGCGAGGAAAATTCCCAGCCCCGGGAAAATCTGTATCAATTGTATCTTACTTTCTGTTTGTTTTCGAAAATTTTAAGTGGTTTAAAACAATTTAAAAACATGTGTATAACGACTTGGAATTAATTTAGATTATTTGAGTTGAGAAGGTTCGATCCCGTTTCTACTTGATTTCAGATTGAATGAGAACTTCGAAAAATTAATCAGATTATTGCTTAGAAAAATGAACCTTGGACAGAAAGATTTGAGAATCCTTAGGTTGACTTCAGAAAAGTTGATTCACTTGAAACAAACTGGTTTGAACTTGTTGAAAAATCTTTTTGACCAAATTGCCCCTATAACCAAATGTCACAGTTTGCTGATTTTAGTTAGGAAATCCTTAGAACTTGTTAGATACACAATCAATTGAACTTAATTTAGGTCTGAACCTGGTCTACGTTTAGAGTTTTGCTTGAGGACAAGCAATGTTCAAGCTTAGGGGGTTTTGATGTATGGTTTTCATACTCAATTTCCAACCAGATTAAACCCTAAAATTACGTTCAAATGCATGTATTTTTATCAATTTCTGCTAACTTAGGTTGTAGAAAAGTCCAGCCGTAGCCCGGCAAGTTTATTTTGCAGGTTCAGCATTTATTCGGCATGAAGAACAGAGAGAAAAAGCAAACGGGAGTTGCTCATACAGAGTGGAACGGACCGCCCGCACAACGGAACGGTCCGCCCTGACCAGAGGAACCAAGTCCAGACGGACTCAACCAGACTTTAGACGGACTGCCCTGACCAGACTGGAACGGTCCGCCCCAGACTCAGAACGGGCCGTTCCAGCTATCTTTGGATTGCTAAAAATAGAAGGCTATGTTTGTCAAGTCGGTTTCCTCTATTACCGACCTTCCAGAAGCACGTCTCCCACGTTTGAAGCCACCATTGCCTCATTATAAAAGCTCTGTCCTGTCTTCAATTGAGGCTAAGTTCGAAATTCTAGGTTTTAGCCTCTTTCCAACTCAGCAAAGGAGACAGCCTGCCGAGACGACCAACTGCATCTGGAACTGCCCGTTCCAGAGCCAGGACGGTCCGCCCCAGACAGGACAGAGCACAGAAACGTGGAGTTTTCGAGCGCAACTTGTTGTAAACTTGATTTTTCTCTTTCTATGTCTTTGTATTTGATGAAACCTGCTTGTTCTTGCATGGATTTGTTAGAGTAGAGTAGTTTTATGGGCTATGGTCTGAGAACCTTTCTCTAGTTGCTTGTTTTTTATTTGAATCTTTAATTATTAGTTAAATTAAGTTATGTTATGCTTCTTGCACTTTAATTTTCTATTTAATTGCTTAAGTTTGTCTCTGTTTGATCTGATTACCTCGTTAAACAAAGGCCTAGTTTAACTGTTAGGATTAAAATCAATCGCAGCCACATTAACTTAGTAATTTTACTGTTCGGTAGGCGATATCCGGAAGGATTAAACCAGACCTTAATAAACTAGGGTTTAACTTGAAATCGGAAGATTAAAAGTTTACCAAAACTCAAGAAGTAGACTAGAACAACTAAACCAAGAAACGGAAGTTGAAATTTAGGCGTTCTAGGAGTTAAACAATAAAACTTAATAGCTTGACCTGAACGGGAGTTAGAGTACAAGTCTTTAGGTTACGTATTGTTTAATCTCGCATAAAAACATTTAATTAATAATTAAAACTCATGACAAAACAAGTATCAATTGATCGGAACGGACCGTTCCAAGGTCAGAACGGACCGCCCGGAAGGGGGAGTCTGGCCTGGAACGACCTGTTCCGATCAATTGACAAAGTCCAGAACGGACCGTTCCAGAGATGGAACGGACCGTTCCAACTTTGACACAGAGAATTGTTCGAGGATCTAAACCCCTAATTTTCATTAACTTGATTATCTTTAGTTCGAGTTAGAATTTGGTAATTTAGAGATTGAACTTTACTTTATTATTCTTTATTTTAGAACTGTTGAAACTTATTGATTTATATTAAAACCAGAATTTAGTTTGAATTGTTTAAACTGAAACTTAGAAACAAAATAGTCCGTCCCCGAGATTCGACCCTTAAACTGTACTGCAAACGAATTCGCATCGGTAATTAAGGATTAAATTTGACCCGTACGCACAGAACCGATCACTAATCTCGCGCGTTGCGCGATTCATTTTCATTTGTGTAAAGTGCGAAAAAAGTGTAAAAATTTTGAACATCAAAGACTTTTTAGTCGATTAAAAATTTTTAAAGGGAAGTGATGAAACGTGAATAACTTAAAACTATCTATATAAGCAGTTATGATGCGCACTTTAGTATGAAAAGCAACCAAAGACAGTATGGTTGATCATGTACACTTTATTGTGCATAGCGAGTACAAATAATTATGGTTGTTTATTTCATGAATACCATATTCGTATGGTTTTCTATTCTAAAAGAAATATATATTGATCATGCATACTCTAGTAAGAAAGATAGTATAGGTATTTATAAAGAGAAGTGTTCAAACTTTAACTCAAATAAACATCATATTCTGCAAGTAAACACAACCCCTAAAATGAAGCATCCTCTCAAATAAAGCCAGGATGGAATCATGAAACAAAACCAACTGCCTGCTCTAATTAACTAACAAATGGTGTTTTAGATAAGTGGTTAAAGCCCACCACATTCCATCGCTCAAAACCATCATGAAATACAACTGTTGTAAATAATAAGCGGCACAGCGACCTAGCACTGGTACCATCTCAGCTGTACCAGTGTCCCAAACATTGTCTCATCTCCGTTGACCCTATCAACCAAATCAAATTTAATCTCTTACTATTACAACACACAAACCCTAAAATAAAGCTATGTATGCATATATGATGAAACAATATATGGAACAATTGTCAGAAAATTTTCTCTGCCTTAGATTTTGTTTCATCTTTAGTTTAGTAATTAGATCATCAATTAATTGTATGCATATCATGTCATCAACATTAAGTAAACAGTTAAGCGCATGTCATTAATTAAATATTAGCTTTACATATATGAGATATACATTCATATTAATAAAGTGATTAATAAATATAAAAGTGCCTTTAATCAACACTTGCATCTGGTGCGGATCAGGATAGCGAGACCGAGTGAGATAAGGGTGTTTTGCCTGCGGTCTCCATTATCGGGAGATTGCAACCCAGCCATTGCCGGTGGTCTCCTTATTAGAGCGATCACAGGTAACGCGTTTCTGATGATCACTCAGCAGACCGACCGTCAGGCGGTACTGTGATCACTTGCTAGTTATTTGTGTTATTATTATATTCCTTTGACTTGACTTGACTTGAACCCAAACAAATGGGGTGCGTGTACCATTATACCAGACTACCTCTCGACCCCATGCGTTTAGTTTACCGGTACCGAGTAGTACTGCCCACTCCTTTAGCGGGGATGTGGAAACGGGGCACCTACGAGTTGTCGAGCATCTACGCGTTAGGTAGATCTATAGACATGGTTCCTGTCATACATATTGGGACTTGTGAATTGATTCTGAATTTTATGTGACTGATGATTTGACTATTGAGTACGGGTGCTTCACTCTCGTATTATTATTATAGCCCATATATTATTATACTATTATCATTATCCGCTTCTCCAGATATTTTTCAGATTTTATTATGGCATGTCATTAACTGTAGATTAGTGATACCATTAAATTATGCTTACACTTAGAATTTGTAATATAGGAATTAAAATGATCCAACTCAAGTATGGTTTAGTTTCTAACTAGATATTAACCAAGACCTTATGGCTTTCTTTTACCTCACTGAGTATTCATGTACTCAGCCCACATAATTTGCTTGTGGAGCAGGTTCAGGTTTGGTAGACTTAGCAAATGGAGTTTTATCAGAAGACCAAGCCGAGCTAGAATAGTCATTATCCGCTGTGCATTATTATTGTTATATTTTGTTTGTTTGAAGACTGGAAATTTTGATATGCGTATATTTTACCAATCCTTTTGTTGTATGAACAAACAATGCCATTATTATGTGATTATCTATTTGTGATTATATGTTTCAAAGACACTGTTTTATAGCCTTACGTGTGCGCAATAGAGTGTGAATACGTGGCGGGGCTGTCCTCCCCAGATTGCGGCTTAGTTTGGAGTGTAACAGATGCGTTTTCATATAAGTTTTATAAATTTTTGAGTCGATTTGATACTAGATCAAGTGGTTAACAAATGAACGAATCTGGTTAACTATTGCTGATTAATTCTAATACGTTCATAATTTGGTCACTTAATCAAGTATCAAATCGACTCCAAAGTTTATAAAACTTATATGAAAACGCATCGCCCGTAAAATTGAACAAAATCAACGGTTTGGATTCAACATTTAAATTTTCAAACTTTTAAATTTTAAAAAAATATGTCACGGCTGTTCCAAACAGTCGATATATATGGCTGCTAAGGATGCCAATCCGTTTTTTTTTTTCTTTCTTTGGCAGGTGTCAAATTTGTTTGAAGTATGTTATAATTTCTGAATATTCATTACAAAAAAAAAAAATTCCCTTGTACAGCGATTGCAATCCCCTTCTTTCTATAATACAAGACTCCTACGATCGGAATGGTATCCTGGCATAGTGCCAATTTTTTATCCGGACCGTTCGATCTAATCTCGACGGTTAAACTTTTTCAAGCCTATCAATCTAGTATTATGGACGGACTCCCATTAACCATTGAGATAACGGTCCAGATCAAAAAGTTGGCACTCTGCCTAACTTTTAAGTTGGCAGAAGGATGTGATTCGCCGGATTCACATCCTCTACAGCCTCACCAATCGGTTGGACAGTACAGCCAACATAATTTTTTTTAATATTCAAAAATTTTAAAATTCAAATGTTAAATCCAAACCGTTGATCTTGTTCAATTTTAGGGACGATGTATTTTCATATAAGTTTTATAAAATTTGGAGCCGATTTGATACTAGATCAAGTAATCAACAAATGAACGAATATGGTTAACTATCACTAATTAATTCTAATACGTTCATAATTTGATCACTTAATCAAGTATCAAATCGATTTCAAATTTTATAAAACTTACATAAAAATACATTGCCCATAAAATTGAACAAGATCAACGGTTTGGATTCAACATTTGAATTTTAAAATTTTTAAATATTAAAAAAGTTTGGGTTGGCTGGACGGAACAGCCGATTAATGAGGCTGCAGATGATGTCATTCGCCTACCTATCGCCTAAAAAAAGAGGAATCACATCCTCTGCCAACCTTAAAAGGTTGGTAGAGTGTCAATCTCTGATCTGAACCGTTAGATCTCATCTCAACGGTTAAGAGAACCCCGTGCATGTAACCAGATTGATAGGCCCGAAAAATTTTAACCGTCGAGATTAAATCAAACGGTTCGGATCAAAAGTTGGCACTCTACCAACCTCAAAAGGTTGGCAGAGGATACGGATCCTAAAAAAGAGAGAGAGAAAAAAAAACAGTTTTATGAACCCTAAGGCCGGCCCCGCCTCCGTCGGCGCCCGTCTTTCTCCCCGCGACATGTCTTTCCGCAAGAGAAAGAGGGAGACTAAACCCCCTCCAGTACATCCTCGACCGGATGGGCCGGACTTGATCAGCCAACTCCCCGACTCCATCCTCCACTCCATCCTCTCCCTTCTCCCAATTAAGGACCCCGTTCGCACCAGCGTCCTCTCCTCTCGCTGGCGCCACCTCTGGAAAGCCGCCCCGCTGCGTCTTGACGATGACTCCTTCAACCCCAACAATCACGACCCTTATTATGCCTGTTACTATCACGTCGTGTCTGATCCACGGTTCGACTCCTCGCGTAAAGCCGTCTTCAGAATTTTTGATTCACACCATGGACCGATCGAAAGACTCCGCCTTTCACTCTTCTACCCTTTTCAAATGGATCGCTTTGTGAAAACAGCGGTCCAAAGAGGCATCCGAGAACTAAACCTCGTTCCTTTTGACTTTGATCGTCAAACCTACAAGCTGCCTCTTTCCCTTCTATTCTGCAACACACTGAATCAATTGTCTCTCCAAAACTGTAGATTTCCCGACGCGTTGCTCCCGTCAATTTTTCCCAATCTCAGAGAACTAAGGCTCAATTGTGTGTCACTGCCTGATGATTTGCTACCAAAGTGCGCATCTCTTGAGACCTTGCTGATCTCCACTTCTTATGAGGGGCCACCTATCAGCATTAGTTCCCCAACCCTCCGCAAGCTTGTTTTTGGTTTGGTTAGTTCACGGGCGGAGTTAATCATTAAAGATGCACCTAATCTTGAATCACTCATGCTAGCAGACGTATCAACATTTGATAACGAGGTGAAGGTCCTAGATGCACCAAAGCTCCAACGGCTTGGTTTCATAAACGCGGATGTTCGTGCAATTCAACTAGGCAGGACTCTTATTGAACGACATAAGGTGCAGCTTTTTGCTTGGTTTCTGAAATATTTTTTTGTTATGTGTTTTTTTACGTACATTGTGTAGAATTAGTGATGAGATGACCTGTGTTACCTACTTGGCTTACAGTAACTCTTTCAATTTTTTTTTTTAATCAATACTTGATGAATTTTATGTGGGAAATATCTTTCCTCTTTAATTGTCAATTTATGATTGTCTTTTGGTGTAAAATGTGTTATTTTATTTAATTGATAATTGATGCTTTTGTTGCTGCTAGGAATCATTTCCACCAACCTATCTAGTTAATGTAGCACCTTGTCAGATGAGCCTGCTATCTTCAGTGAAGACACTAGCTATTAAAATGGAGCTCTTTTCCGAGAAGACTATACCGATCATTTTGAAATGTTTTCCTTGTCTCGAAAATTTGGATATTATGGTACTACTTACACTATCTTCCATGAATAATGTTATTTTTTCCATCGATACTTTCCAACATAGTGAGATAAGCGTGCTTAACCTTCAAAATTCAAAATACTTTATCCACAATGAACATGTGCTTTTCTACAACAAATATTACTAGGGCATTAATTTGTATTTTTTACATAATATAAACAAGTGGATTTTATTTTGACAACATAATCTCTCAGCTATGATATAAGACTAATCCAACAAGTCAAATGGAATAATGTCACAGGATAAGTGTTTAATTTTGGCATTTTAAGTTTTAGATGGTATGTGTTTTCTATAAAATTTGTGGGTATTGCAAAGAAATGATATTACATATTTCCATTTTTCTTATTTCAGAAATATGAGGGAAACGGCGATGACTGTTATTTGAACAAGGGCATGTGGGAAGAGCAAGGTTCACTAAGTTTCCTAGATCATCTGAAAACAGTTATCGTGAAGGGCTTTTGGGGTGATCAATGCGATGTGGAGCTTCTCAGGTACTTAGTTGTTCATGGGAAGGTGCTTCAGACGATCACTCTTCTATGTTCTAAGCACATCACTAAGAAATTTGTGGACATTAAGAAACGACAAATTTGTATTGAGAATAGAGCGTCATCAAATTTGGCACTGGTTTTCTTCAGAGACACTAAAGAAAACGTTCATTTTTCCCTGTGGAATGATATGATATATTATTAATGTCAGATTTCAGTTTTTGTAATTTTGTATCAGTATTGTGTGTTAATTTTGCTCTTTTATTTTTTGTAAATTAAGTTTGCAAGTTCATGTCAGACTGTAGTTTTATAAGTTACAATAAAAAGTAAATAAAAGGATATTTTGCAAGGTTAACTCACTTGTAAGGGGCATTTCCCATACTCTGTTTGTTATAATTGAGTGCTCTGTTTATCAGATTCTTTAGATTTATCATTTATCTGATTTGAGCACCCTTACTGCGCTACTAATTTGTTTTGTTGTCCTAGTCCGTATTGCAGAGCTTCCTAACCGGCTGCTACCTTTGGTTAAGCATCACCCATTTCTCTGGATTCGCCTGTTCTCCACTTTCTATTTGTTCCATGTTAATCCAGCATTCCTTAAGTTATAATATAACTTAATTCAAAATTAAGTACGACTTTCACTTGTGAACTGTACCAATTCTTGCGAAGTTGCGATATACGTTAATTCCTGACCATCACATTTGAACAAAAATTGCTAAAGAAAAATATTTATGATGAACTGGTAGTTACATTCTTTTAACATTTAGTAATTTTGAAATTCCATTCATGATCTAGAAATGGAAAATGCATATTTAAAAGGGAAATAATAATATTAATTTTGATGCGCCCAGCGCGGAGAAGTACTTCAGTACAAATTGACATAGTATATAGTAAATTAAATGTGAAATCTTATGTATTATTTTTTACATAGTGAAAAAAGTTTATGTGAACTTGAATTTGTGCAGCGTTGATATTTATATACTGAATCTTTATCTTTATCTTTACTATCTTTATCTTTATCTTTACTACTTATAAACGTATCCATGGAAAAGACGTAAACTTCCAGATAAAAAGGAGTTACACCCCTCTAATATTAAATATGAATCATTGATTTTGTTAATCTAATATGATCTGTGGTTCAGATTCAAATATCAGAGAAAGGTCGACCTTTTATTAGAAATTGTCTAGGCGGTGGGTTGTGGGTTGGTAAGTCTATTGCTTCGTTCGTCGCAGCGCAAGGGGTCGATTCTCCGCTCATGCAGATTAATTTTTTTACTCACATTTATTTTGCGCTCTTTCCTTTTTTTTTTTTTTCCCCCTCCGCTTCGCTAGATTGCAATTTGCCACGATTTTCGCCAGAATTTCTTTCCCTTTTCTGCTCTCAATATCAGGTTAGGGTTTCGTGAGCTGCCTACTCCCTATAATCCTCCTATAATCCCCGTGGCTTTCTTTTTTCCTATTGTTCCCTCAAACGGCGGCGCAGAGACCCCAAGCGAACGATTGAAGAGGAGCTGCTGCCCTCTTCGCCCGTAAATCTACCCAATCGCCGGCGTACGTATCCCCACTGTTGCCTGACATTTGACAACGATTTCCTGCTCATGGAAGTCCGTGAAAAGCGACTAGATTGATGATTAACCTATTTTCATTGTTGTTTTGTTTCCTGCGCCTCCCCCCATCGCGAGGAGAGAGCCTGGCGTTACTATCAACTTCGTCTCTCTCCTTACCTGCTTTCTCATTGGGTGAGTTCTCGCTGTTCCGTTTTTTTGTTGTTTGATTTCGTCTCTGTGTTTGCAGGTTTCGTCATATCTTATTTTCCGTTATATTGCAGGCATTTATATAGCAGACAATGTATTTTTCTTCGGCTCAATGCTCTTAATTTGTGATAATTAATTCTATAATTTGATGCTACAATATAAATTTTTTTCCTTACCATTATCTTCTATTTCCTGTTACACGCAGGGTTATGATAATCGACCTAGATGCACACCAAGGAAATGGCCAGGAGAAAGACTTTGCTAATGACGGTATTGTCACAAGATTGTTATCTTGCACAAGTGCTCTAATTTGGGATTAGGCTCTCAGTCATTGTAACTGTCATGAGGTAGAGTTTATTTTTATCATGTTGATACTTTATGGAATTGTGATTACTTTAATTTAACAACTAATCACATGTAGAGATGTCTAATTTGATTTTCATTAGTGTCTTTTTAACTGATATATAATTTATAGCCCATATTGTTTATTATTTGGCAATTCAAGCATTGACATTTGCTCAAAAAAAGAATATTGCCTATGTTTTGTGGATGTTAAAAGATCAATCATCATCTTCATTTGAGGCCAAATAAAAGATAACATGTTTTCACTATTTAATTGGTTGCCACGGCTTTCTTTCTCTTAATGACCCACCTAGGCATGATAGCGCTGCAAACATAAGAGAGCTCTTAACCTCAACTTAGAGATATTATAAGCATTGAACTTGGAGACACCATTCCTGCTGATGTTCTTCTGCCAAAGGAGATTCCATTTAAAATTGTTCAAAATTGTTCAGGTAATTATCATTTTGGCCATCGTGAATTTCCTGTTGATTTGAGTTTTTTGAATTACTTGTTTTGATAGGCATAAGGTAAGAGGATTATTGTGAGGAAGTGCTACCTATAGGCTGTAGCTCTCAAGTTTAAGAGGATTATTGTAGCATATCTGATATATGCCTTGGTACTTTTTCTTTATTCACTTTATTATTCATTTAAAAGTAGAACATATTTATAATAATACTCTCACAACTGGTACTATTATTTTTTTCATGTCTTTTTTATTTTATTTGAAGGTCGTAAAATTTCATAAATATGTGTCACTGTAAAACATGGAAGATTTTACAATTACCCCTAACACTTGCATCAGAACACCAAATTCCATCTCTTCTCATAATTTGAATGGGGTCACCGATCCTTTTGTTTCTTTTTTTTTTTTTTTTTTTGGGGGGGGGGTGGGGTGGTTGCCTCAAATAATCTACTTAATAATGTACTTGCTATGCTTGGTAGATGTGTAATTATTTCCATGTGTTTTTGACATTTTATTCTCTCGCTCTAATTTTAGGGGCCCGCTTTCTGTGAAGAACATTATAGGCAGATCACTGCTTCGGTACTGGCCGCCTTCGAAAATATCATACACAATTTACTTTTTGATTATCAGTGTTTGTATTTCCTTTTTGATTAGTAGGAATTGAAGTTCCACCTCAGAAGAATGATGCCAAATCTCTATTCCATGAATTGGAGTTGTGTTGCTGGGTAATGAAAATAAAGATAAATCTGTACCCGATGTCCTTTCCTAGATGCGAGGTCAATGGGCTTTGATATGTTGACAGGTACTTTAATTTGAGAATGTCACGCCAATTATTACTGTTGTCATAAATGTACATGGGTAGACAAATATTTGCTAAACAAAAAATTTACATTTTAGATTAAGTCAAGGACAATGTGGTATGGCAAAACGATATGACCTATATCTTTTAGTAATAGTTCTTGTAAATAGGCCTTATATGTTTGAATTGAATTTTTAGATGGTACAAGTATCACCTATTCCTGGCAAGAAATCCCTTGTGACATATACAACACCTGACTTAAAGAATGTACATCTATAAAGAAAGCAGTCGTGGAGGAAAAAATCAGTAAGCATGAATGGAGGAATATGAACATGAATGTTTAATTAATATAAACATGAATGTGTTCTCTTCGAGAAATATGAACTCAAAAGTCTCAAACTAAAGATTCTTTAATTAATTGATTAACCATGAGCTTTCCTCAGATTTTGAAGGGCATTTAGTAAAAGATAATAAAATGATGGTCTTACTGGGTAAAACATCACAAATGATTTTGGCCGACCTGGAGATTATAGCATATCTGGTCAGAAGGAAATAGAGGTATTATTTTCTATTCCTATAGATATATTTTAGATTTTATAACTACATGATTCATGTTGGAGGTTTCTGGTATGTTCTTCTTTTACCCCCCTCAACTTTGGTTTTCTAAATATTCCAAATTAAATGGTCTTGCAAGAATTGAAATTATACTGGACATGCAATGCTTATTTTTGGAAATTATGGACAACACACAAAATGACTCCTTCATTGCCATATAATATTGTTTTCATCTGTTTAGAAAAATAGCTACATAGATCAACAATGTATCCTTCATTGCCAAAGACTGTTGCTTCCATCAGTTTTGAAAAATAACTATATAGACCAACATGTTACAGATCAGGACGCTCAGTATTCAAAAAGAAATAAATGCATTGCCCATAAAGGGTAATGGATGGTATTGAGGGCAACTTGTTTCATTCACTGTTCTTATAAGCAGTTGTATAAAATGGCACCTGACGTGCTTCATTAAAAGATTGTCTACACAGTTTTTTGTTGCCAAATGTCCTTGTGATCTAGAAAATAGTAGTGCAGTTAATAGATAGAAAAACTGGGGATTTACTATTATGTTCTGATATGCTGATAATACCAAAGCAATTGAAGTGAAGTAAAGATTAAGCTTTCACACCATAAACTTGGTAAAGGAAATAAAATAAAGAAAAGAAGAAACAAGAATGTAGAAGCTAAAGGAAACTAAGTTGAAGCTTTCCAAGCGCAGACAAGAGTCGAAATCTCTCGCAATAGTAGGAAAGGAGGCTTGACAGCATTAGAGAAGATTCGATTATTTCTTTCCTTCCAAATTGTCCATGACACGGCCGCCCAAATTGTATCCCAGTTAGTACCCAACCTGATCCTGTTCTCAAGCCAAAAGGTCTGTGGATCTTGCGGAAACAGTAGGAACGGAAGGTTGAAGTGCTGCTGTGTGAGGTCCCAAATATTTTTAGCAAAGGACCAATGTAGGAAAAGGTGGGCAGAAGTCTCAAGCACGTTACCCGTATAGCACATGCAACCATCATTCGCAGGCCAGTTTCTAATATTTAGGGGGTCGTTTGGATGGGTTAGGAATAGCCAATTCCTAGGAAGGAATAAGGATTTTCGTTGGAAAGTGTGTAACTTTGTGAGAGAGATGAATTGTTTATATTAAAATTTATGCCCGGAATTGGAAAATCCCCAAATTCCGGACACATCCAAACGACCCCCTATCTGTTGGGTTAGTAGCCTATCCAAAAGAAGTAACCAAAGAAAGATTTTAACTCGCGGCGGTGCTTTCAGTTTCCAGAGCTTGGAGTGGAAAATCGAGCGTATCCCCGGATCCGCTAGGACAGAGTAGGCACTAGCAGAAGAAAAAATACCCGTGGTAGTCCAACGCCACGACGGTGGGGGGCTGCCTGGATGGTTGGAGATTGAGGCTGAGAAGAAGTCTCTGAATGAAAGAATGTCCTTTAGAGCATGTGAGACTAGGTGATTGACTAGCCTAAACTAAAATTTCCCAATTATTTGCAAAAGCGCACAAAATTATAGTTATTGATTGAATAAATGGAGCAAACTTCACTCTTCTTGCTCCAAATACCCATTACCTCCAAACTGCATGTCTTGATCATGGTTTGAACATCTCTTAGTAAGGTTTATTATTCAATTTCAACGGTATTTTCCAATAAGACAAATTTGAATAATTAATATGTTACAATCACAATCAGTTCTTGCAGATCGGATTTCAAGTTGAACAGTGGTAACAAAAGAAACGACGGTTGTTCGTGATTTTTGAAGAACCTGAAAAATGAGCTTCCCTACTAAGGCTGCCATCTCAATAAAAATTTTAAAAAAAAAAGTACTCCAAAACACAGCTAATCACAATCATGCAGAAAGAAGCAATTAATTCCTGAGAGTAAGCCAAAGTTTAGAGTTTTAAGGAGAAAAATATTTCGTTGCACTCTCTTCTGTCCATCAATCCCTTTCTCCCATCGTTAGCTTTGATGAAATTGGAGGAGTTATAAGTGAATAGACTGAGCAAAAAGCTTAGAAGCAACGATTACTTTCAAATTTAGATTATACATCTTCTTTCTTTGTAATTCAAATCCCAAATGTTATAGATTACTTTTTTTTTTCCATGGAGTTTATGCACATCGGACAATTGTAAAAAGCAGATAAGTGTTGGAATGCCGCAGCCAGAGTCTCCCTCAATTCTGAGTTTGCATCAGTTTGAAGCGTTAATTGGTTTTTGTACAGTTCCAAATTCTGACTCCTCTTTTATCAGTATTTCTTTTTTGGCAGCTCTTTTATCAGTAATTTTGTTGTTTTAACACCTTACCTAACGTTGTTGCATTCAAATAACATACTTAACAAAACTTTATGACAAACTAAGCATTTATCTTCCAACATTTTTATTATTTGTGTATGTTCTTTTGTTTATCAGGAGATTAAAGGATGAACTGTTTCAATATGTTTATTTTCAACAATTTTTAGTCTTTTGATCTTACAAAAAATAAAAGAATTGGAACATAAACGCTTGACTTAAAATCTAGAGCAAGAGTAAAACTCACCGCTCAAAGCGACACTCCCATAACTAATACAAGAATTTAAACTGATGCTAGTTCAGTAATTCTTTCTATGTAATCCTGGTCCGGACGGCGTCGGAATCAGATTTTTAGAAGGGAAATACGTTCCAGCAAAATGTGCATTTGGAGCTCATCTTTTCTTTCCATACACAGGATTATATGGACTATGTTCATAAAAACTTGCATATAAATTATTTATTCTATATACATTAAAAAAAAAAAACAATGCACCGGACAAAATTTCTTAAACAATAGTTGTCAGTTAAAGAGGCCAAAATAGTGAAACCTCGTCAATTTCTGTTAAGGTAAATATGTGATTTTTCATTTCAATAAGGTAAACGCATAAAACAGCAAATCTAAAAGCATTCTTCATGACACCTATACAACATAAAAGTTCCTAAAAAAATCTTTAAATGTTACATTGGACGGTAACAGGCATGGTTTAAATTTTGCAAAACTTAACTGTTAACAAAAGAACATGGAAAAATGAATACTCTATGTACTGTTTTAGCCTCCCAGTGAAGTTTATATTTACTACATCTATTCTCTCAGAAATTCAAGTGGCGAAATGCTCAGGTTCTTCAGGGACTAGGGTGACTTGAGTCTGGATCTGATTCTCTTCAAATGCATCTTCATTTTCAGCACGAATCTTAATGCAGTTTATGTTTAGTGTTGGCCTTTCTTGCTGGAACATTCTGTTAGTAAAGGTAAAATTCAGTCATCCTAAATGTAACATCAGATTACCATGTTACATTATGTAATACAATTAGTATTAATTCATTTAGTTATAGTGGTGTCAACATCATACTGGTCAGGTTTAATACTAGCATGTGTTTCGTACTGCATCTGCTTTTCTTGGTTTATTGAGGTCTAATGAGAAAATTGAAGCTTAATTGTGGCCTAAACATCAGTATCCATCCACAATAGCCACCGTGTGGTGTACTGATGCTGCAATGTCCACTAATTTGCCAAAACACTAAAAAAAAAAGAGGGATCTAAAGAATAGCACATACGGGTGCTTGCACAGTGACAACGTATTTACAAGAAGAAATCTCTTTGATTGAGCCTATGACCACTTGTGTACCTGACCCTGTGCATAAGAACCTCACCTAGAAAAGCGATATGGGAAGTAAACCAATTAATATCTGAATACTAGCAAATGACTCGTGTAAAATCTTACTCCCCTTGAGAATGTTTGTACAGAGAGTACATTGTATACTAACCAAGAAAATGTCATCCGTATCAGTATCTTAGTTTCCAAATCATATTCCTTAGATATATATAGTGATGTGCAAAGAACCAAGGAAAAAGGTGTTTTTTTTTTTCCTTTTTTTCTTTTTTCTTTTTTCTACTTAAAGAACAGGGTACAATATTGCTTTTGTTGTTTTAGAGGCCTGTAAATAAGTTCTTCCATCTTAGACTTGCAAACCATTAAATTCCTTTTAATAGTTAGTAAGAAATGAGGTTAACTAGCTATTGTATCGCGCTCCGCGCGATAAAAGTTGGACCAAAGTCAGTTTCATCCTTCCCCATCTTTACTCAGACCACCTCGAGTTCCTTCACATATCAATTTTCTCCTCCAACGAAGTGCTTCATCATTACCTCATATGTCCTTAAGTCGCTCCCAAATTTCTTCTCTGCCTCCTAACAGTCATAATCTACTCTGAACATCCTCGGCCACTGCAGATTATAAAAAATTGGATAAATAGACCAATTATCATAGAATAAAAGACCTCCCAGAGATATATTTAGAATATTAAAGTCATTGATACTCAGGCAAAGCAATAATATTGTTTCATGAAAAAAGAAATTAATACTCTATTATAAAAATCTCAGAGTTAGCAAAACAACAAATAAACTTTTAAGTCATCACTAACTGACACACTTAAGAAAATTTTAATCATCATTGGCCACTCCCTTCTGTGCTTGCACATGCATCAACATCAATATAATTAGCACAATAGAAAAAAAAAATCAACATGTCATGTTTATGGCAGACTTTCACCAACTTGTTAATCGATCGGAATACTTATTAAACATGGCAAAAGCTAACCACTGCTTTGTTGTGTAAGCTGATTTCAATTGAAAAAAGCAACAATTCTGCCTAGCCTGAATTATTTTTATTGAAAAACAGTAGATGTACAAACTAAGCTCATCAGGTTGACCCATTTTTGGTGTGTGCCCAAATAGGTGAAACTTTGATTGAAATAAAAGGTAGTACTTTATTACTGCGATAAAATTCATTCCCTTACCTGTAAAAAAAACTATAGAATAAAGGGTAGCTAAGAAAAAAAAACGAAAAAAGGCATTGATTCTTCATCACAAATTTTATTTTAAAAAATAAACCACTGGGTAAATAAGATCATGCGAAAAAAATCAGTGCAAGGAAAGTTGGTTGGTCAGGTTTGTAACAAATCGACTTCCTAATTTCGATTCTGAGTCATACTCACCTGGCCAAGATGTGCGTTGCAGGTTTCACTACTTCGCTTCTCACATTTACTATTCTGGTGACCCCATCTAACCCCTTAAAGATTGAATGGGCTGATGCATAGATGGAACCGATCGCCAAGACGATAAGGCAGCAGTATTCCTCTTCCATCACTGTTTGAATTTTTAGAAGAAAAAGCCCTGCAAGAAAGATCTTGATCAACAGTTGCTTGTATAACCAATAGCATTCAAAGTTCAATTACATTTTCTTTCTTTATAATTGTGTGAGATGGGTTAATTCTTTACATTTGGTAAAATGATACATCTTCACGAACCAAAGAGTTTGATACAACTTCTAATTTAATTTGCATCAACTGTGAGATGAGTCAGCTAAATTATCATTTTAAGGGCATTCTGCCAGCTTTTCACGAACTGAAGAGTTTGGTTGTCCTAGCTTTCCATTTTCATTCTAAAGGATAATTTGAGCTATATTGTTTAGCCTAATGCAAAAGGACATGATTTATGTGTGTGTGTGTATGTTTTTGTGTGTGTACTGGCATGTACTTTTTTTAACCGCACAAAGGAAGCCTCAAATAAATAGGTACTTAAAATGGCACTTAAATTTCTAAAGAAAGAAGAAAGATTAGACAAATAAAGGGGTCATAGATTTCTTTGATCCTAACAGTTCATTACACTGTTATTTTCATCTCTAAAATTTTTTAATATTTAACAAATCAACATCTGCAAGGATAACTCAATCAGTTACCACGCATGGCTCAATCTAAACAGTCATTTTTCTGAAGCACGGTTTCTTTGCCAGAGGTAAAAATTGTCATGATAGTACTCAACAGGATAAGATTAATAGAAATTATGATTATCCATTATCATTGCAAAATTAGCCCTCTATTTTCATCCCAATTGATATGACCACCCAAATTAGTCTTTAGAGGTAATCAAGGGAGGGGTAGTTCAGGAAATGCTTTCAAGAGATGAAGATATTGCAAAAGTAGGGAGATAGGTAGACCTACTGGTAAGAATAAGATTTTTTTTTTCAAAACAATTCTTTAACATACCTAAAATATTGTGAAAAGGCTAATTTTCAGATGGGCCATAGTGTTCACCATTCAACATCCATACTAAGTAAAAAGAAAGAATATTACATTAGACAATTTCCATTATTTGTCGCATTGCAATAACCGTTGAACATTATATCTTCATAGGTTCACGCAATAAATGCTGGATCAAAATTGGCCCATTAATTATTTTTCAGCAAAAAATTATTAACATGAACTGATGACTATTATGGTATGAGGTCCTCTACTGTAAATAACAACTTTAATTTGACTTAATTATGTCAAACTTGCTCCATAACTACATAAGTAGGACGCAACAATGACATATATTATCAATATCTAGTAAGCAATTACCTCATGAAGCAAGCAACAACAGTGTACAGATCAGATCGTCGAAATTACCTCTTAGCAGTTAGCATCTACCTGCTCCCACAATCTAACAGTGAAAAATACAGCTTTTACCTTCAGCATATAACAATGTTTAGAATACCAGTAAGAGACTCGATTGGGTGCGTACGGAGATTGAATACGAAAAATATAGCTCCTCATCTTCAAGCAAGTTGTAAAATTTGCTGTAAGAGACTGAGCCCAAGAATATGATTTGGCCTAAATTAGGATCTTATCATCCACACATGCAAGTACACTCCATAACCGAATAACCATATCACATTATTTCGACAAATTTCTGTTTGTTGCGAGCACCAATCGCATGTACATTGAAAGGTGTCGTTAAACTAAATATGAAAAATCTAAAACTACTCACAATTCTGATTGTATACCTAGATAGCATGCAGAAGAAAGGAAATTCTAGAAGAAATTAAATGATGATACCTCCACCAAATCAGATAAGATACTATTGCTAAGTGAACACCTTCAGCAAACCGGAACAGGGTCGAACTCAAATTGACCTTCATAGTCTGCGAAGAAAGAAAGCACACCATCAACCAAGAAAATATAGAAGCAAACGAAGAAAGGCATCAATTTCAGAAGAATCAAGCAAAAATGAGAAGAAATTAATTTAATTTTCAAATACATTTCCATCTAATCTTAACAATGAAATCGAGACTGTAAATTTAACCCAAATACCTAAATATTCCTCCACTCATTTTGATTGTAACAGAGAATGTAACATCAGAACATTTTTTTAATATTTTTTTTAATATGTATATCATGACTGACTTAAATCAAGCATGCCTAGATAAATAATCTTGGCAGCACATTATTTTTCAGCTATTAGTAGCTATACGCTTAGTCGGCCATTGCAACAAAGGACATTTGATTTGATAAAACGGCTTTAAAAAAGCTAAAATTATTATATGCTGATACCGCTTTTCCATGTAACCCAATGAAACAAATCCAATCAGCATAGCCCAAAATTTACCATAATATAATCTTTTGCTCATCAAAGACATTCTTACATATAAAAGCTTTTGCTCATCAAACATTTCTAGCCAGGTACCTATATACTTTTGACACTATAACAGCAAAGTTTTACTGGAACGCACACCTGTGACCAAAATTGCTAACAATTAGAACACATAATGTTGGATTTAATGAAATAAGAAAGTAAACTTGAAAGAGAACCAACAAATCCTATATTTGACATCTTTCTATCTAAAACAATTAGCGACATATTTCCTCCAAAGTAAAAAAGTAACGAAAGCAATTGAAAAAAATCACAAACCTTGCTTCAATGTAAGAAAAATATTAGAGCAGAAATTATAACTCCAGGCTCAAAATTTGACGAAACAATCTTGTGATCCTGCAATCTTTCTACATAACCCGTAATAAGAAAATAATAAGAATAAAAATAACCTGAACAAATCGATCCAAAAATAAGCAAAGAAAACATACCTGTTAAGAAGAAATTGTCACCAAATACTTCATTCCTCATTTCTTCCCTCGGATCAAATAATGTTAGCTCGATCCACGTTCTCATTGGTCTTTTCAGTACCTTCTTTTAAGTGGTCAAATTTCAAAAACAAACTCTGATGTTCTTTATTAAAACAACAACAAACTTTAAAAAACATCAACCTGAAACTTTACAAAGCACCAACCTGTAGATATCAATAAAGCAATATTATATTTACCCTCTTTTTAAGCAGCGAGTGAACCATTAAAAATGAAAAGAAAATACAAGGAAAAACGTTAAAATCCCTGTGTCTAAAGGGAATCACAAACTTGAAATTTACCTCAGCTCCATTGTCTAAAATCATCATCCATCTTCCAGGCATCCAGCCAAGACTAACGGAAAAAATCCAAAAAGGCCAATATTAAGCCAAAAGAAATATTTAAAACCACAAAGCTTAAAAAAACTTTGAAACCTCTGCGATTTTGTATAGATAAATACCCAGTTTTGAGGAGATCGGGAACCCATGGAGCAGTCGAAACCATCAAGCGAGGTGATGCGAGGTCAATCGATGTGACTCTGAGAAAGTCGTAGGTTTTAGTTGAGAACAGAGAAGGGAAGCGGGTCCAGTGAGAGCTAATTTTGGGGCTGAGTAAATAAAAAAGGAATCCATCAGCCATCGCCTCCCCTTCCGCATCTATCGTTGCCGATGCTGCTCTCTCTCCCTCCTAATTGTGACAAAATAGATTTACCCCTTTACCATCCCAGAAATGCACAAACGATGGATGAATCGCCCCAACTTTCATAGAGCTTTTTTTTTTTGTGCAAACCATGGATCAATGGCCAGCAGACAGACCGAGGAACTGTAGAAACCATGGATCAGCAGATGGCGCGCTGGGAGGAAAAAACCCTAGACCCAGCGAAGAGAGAGGGAACAACTCGAGATGCGTCTAGAGTGTCGACGAAGCTTCGCGAAAGCGATAGAAAAGTATGGCGACAGTGTTATTGGAGAAAATCAAGCCAGATCAGGTAAGGCGGATCCGATAAAGCCCAAGGCAAGGGACAGCGCAGGAACAGAAGACGAAGCAGAAAACCACACACAAATCGCAACATAAAACTCCAACCTATGCATCCAGCCATCCGGGCCATCAGTATCCCACGGGGAGGAGGAAGGCCAAACCAATCATACGCAGCCAGCTCATCAGCATCCCACGCGTAGAAGGTAGACCAAACCAATCCAGCACAGCGAAAGGAACGGAGGGCTGAGATGAAGCACAACAGAAGCAAGGGACGGCTGGGATGCAATATTATTTCTACAGTCCTCCTCAGACTTGAAATTGAGGTATTTATAATGTCAGTGGCATCTGAAGATTTTTGGAAAAGAAGGCAGTTACCTCAGTCTCTCTAGGGAAACCAGTTAGGTCACAAATGGTACCATTTGTATACTGATGTGCATGGTACCTATAAAAAATTGAATAAGTATATTAAACATTACTATAATCAATAATTCAAAGAAAAGTTATCAAATATTACAAATATACCCTTGTAAACTACTAATTAGCATATATGTTTCCTTCGAATGCACTACATTTATAACCTTTGATACTAGGTTTTCTATAAATTAGCAAATCAAAATGATAAAATAATACTAAAGTAGAAAAGGGGAAATATAAGTGCGTAATTGTAGCTTTATAAGAGCTTGAATAAAAAAATACCTTTGAGAGGCATCTTTAGAGCGGGGGTCCTTTAGCAAAGATACATCAGAGTGTTTCTCATTATGTGCCAAAGTAGCTTCAGGGTCAAATTGGCCCAAAACAAACTCTTGAACAACCTAAAGGTGCAAAAAGGAAAACTCTGACTTATAAGCTGATTTTTTTTTTTCCTCTTTTTTATTTTTTCTTTCTTTTTTTTCACGCAAAAGTTGTATTGATGAACATGAAACAAAAATATAAACAAATTTGTACAGAAATGTGCATTTGGTATCAACTAAGCAAAATCAAGGTCTCATATGACCAAAGAATAAATAGAAAGTTTCATATAACTAGATTAAATTATTCTAGACTTTTCGTGGGTAAATATCGCAAGACATTTTGAAAACAACAATAAAAGGGAATTGACAACTTTTTTCAAAAAAAAAGAAGTTTCAAAAGAAGGTTGATAAAGGTGTGGCACGCACTTTTTCATCCTCCACGTGAACTTGACGCAACGTCTTTTGGTAACAGAGCTCGTACGACCACCACCCTTCATGCTATACATAACAAATAAGTTATTATGTCAAGTAATCACAATTTTTAGATTTAACTCATTTTTATCAGTCAGTAACCATTCATAAATGGACTTTGCAGTAAGTGATTTTAGGCACAACATTTTGGCAAAATATTACATGCACAAACATCAGGTATGCTGAGCATGAAGAGTCGGTTAGCTACATGCTGGTACCCTGTGCCAGCTGAGTCAGTGCGAATGCATATAAAACAAACAAGTTATTTACTATAGAGCTGCTACTGATATCTAATTGTTTATCAAAACTGCACAACCATCTGTGCTGAATACAAGCATATTGCACACACTGTTTTAAACACCTGCCAGATGCAATATGGCACATTTCGGTAAATGTTATGACCCACCACTATAAAAAATATTACAACTTCTGCAATATATTAAATTACAGACTGAAATGGTAGACTACTATTGGACTAATTCTTTGTGGACAACCAAAATTATTGCTCCTACCTATATACAAATTGAAAACAAAATAATAGCATTGATGTAAAGAAGAAGGTAGTAAACATACTCTATATAAGCATGCTTCGTCTTTTAGCACATCAAGCAACTCGTCAGGGGTTTTCAAAATCTTTTTGTCATTTTCTAAAAGTGCATTGTTTGAATTTTGAAAGAAAGCCCCTGTTTTCATAGTTTTTGTCTCTTGTGGGGTCGTTTGGATCGCTTGGGAATAAGAGGAATAGCCTATTCCTAGGCGGAAAGTATTGGGAAGTGTGTAACTTTGTGAAGAGTTTGGATTGTTTATAATAAAATTTCCGCCCGGAATTGCTTATTCCCCTTATTCCCAAGGCATCCAAACGAGCCCTGTGTTATT
The DNA here is from genome assembly GCA_027562975.1 of Rhynchospora breviuscula. Classification (NCBI taxonomy): domain Eukaryota; kingdom Viridiplantae; phylum Streptophyta; class Magnoliopsida; order Poales; family Cyperaceae; genus Rhynchospora; species Rhynchospora breviuscula. The sequence continues at coordinate 56,435,411 of CM050402.1, forward strand.
GGCAAGTAACAGTTGTAGCTTGTTCCATCCTTATTTTTCATAACTACAGACTCTTGACCATTCTCCTGAGAAAACAACTAATATATAAGAACATCTATATGACAATATTCATTTTCTATTATCATCTTTATAAAACCTACTTTGGGGCGAAATTTCATGTGCATTAATGTGGATGTATGACAAACATATACCAAAAGACAAAAGCTAATCCAGGCAAAGTATCTTTGTGGATACTACATCATCTGGTACTAAGTGTCGGAATGCTTAGGCTTAAAGTCCCCATTGGAAAAATTCTACAACTAGTTCATAATTTGATCACTTAATTAAGTATCAAATCTACTCTAAAGTTTATAAAAATTAAATGAAAACGCATCGCTCGTTAAATTGAACAAGATCATCGGTTTGAAATCAACATTTTAATTTTAAAATTCTTAAATATTAATAAAAAGACACTCGCCTGTACCAAACAGCTGCTTCAACTGGCTGTCGAGGATGCTGTCTTCTTGGGTTGAGGAGTGGACCGATCTTTTTTTATTTTTTAACAAAATTGAAATTCAACGTGGTTTATAAATGGGCTGCTGCAGTGCTTTTTTAGGATAAAATAAATTTTGTTACGAATTGGGCCGTAAGAGTTCTACTTGGGCCAGATAATAGTTTTTTTTTTTCATCTTTATACTTGTTTTTCTTTCAGAAATGATATACACCATCCACTAAAATACCATCCAAACCATCCAATTAGACTAGGCGGGCCTTTCTAGACTATTCGGCGCTTAAATTAGGCGCAAACGCTAATTGGCGCGCTGACGTCATCCAAATCTGGGCGCTAACGTGAACTGGCACGCTAACGTCATCAATCTGAGTGTTTTCATTGTGTCCAATTATATGCCTTAAGGGATTAGATAATATGAGATGTGCGTTCAGTTAAGCATTTTTATTTATGACCAGAAGGGATGAGCTAAAGTGAGTTATGTGTTCAATTAGATGTCTTCGTAATATGGATTTTGTGTTCGGTTAAACACATTAAGGGTTCAGATGATATGAGTTATGTGTTCAATTAGATGACTTAGTGTTGTACTAAACGTCTCTAGGTTTGTCGATTACAAAACAATATCATTTGACATTTAACAATCTTCTTTGAGTTTTATAGGATGAAGATATAAGTTATGAAGACTTTGATAAAAGTTATGGACAAGATAAAGATCAAGTCTATAGAGATCTTGTAGGCTAGTTTAGACTAGGGTTATTATTAAGTCCTTACTTATTTTTTAAATGATCTAGATAGTAGAAAAGCTCAAGAAACCAACAAAATCCAGTTTTCTGTGTTCAAGCATTACACAATGCTTCATAGCGTTACACAACGGTATGAAGCGTCACACAACGCTTGAACACAGAAAAGCTCAAGAAACTAGCAAAATCCAATTTTTTGTGTCCATGTGTTACACAACGCTTCATAGCATCACACAACGCTTCATAACGTCACACAACGTTTGATCAAGTCAGTAGACCTGTTTACCTGCTTTTAACTTATACGTTGTATAACGCCTCTTTCCGTTACACAATGGAACAAAAATTTAGCGTTACATAATTCTGAACTTGCGTTATGTAATGGATGAATTTTTGGCAAATTGAGGTTGCTCTAGCATATGTTGTGTAACGCTTGGTAGCGTTGTGTAATGCTCTGACTCCTGTCAGTGACCGTTTGAATTTCCTTGCTCAAGCGTCGTGTAATGCTTGATAGCGTTGTGTAACGCTTCTGACAAATTTCAACGACTAGTTTAATTTTATTTTATTATAACGGATATATTCAAGCATTGTGTAACGCTTGGTAGGTATTTTGACTAGGCTGAAGCTCTTGGCGCCCTTTATATATCCACCCCTTGTTCTCTCTCATGAGACAGCTTTGCCTTGAAAAATTAGACAAGAATTGAGCCTTTGAGCACAGGGATACTCTCCCACTTGAGCTTTTCATAGCTAAATCATTTTGAGAGATAAAGTAGCCTCAAACACCATCGCCCCGACATTGTCAGTAGGTGTAGGTTAGAATAGTTTGAGAGCTCATCTCCATTGGAGGCCTTGGTGCCATTTGTCTTTCGAGTTAGGCCAATCCACCTCGAGTGTCCTTGTGACGAGGTGATTCGGTTCGAAGTTGTAGTCCCGTTCTTGTTGGAATTGAACGGAGCGCTCCTTTTCGTGGTAGCGAAACTCCCGGAGACTTACGATTAAGGCTAGCATTTCCTAGCGGGTCAAAACTCCGTAATCACATCTCTTTGTCCTTTTATTTTCTTGCTATACTTGAATTGTTTGTGTGTGCTTATTAATTGTTGGGTACCAATTGAATTGTGTTAGATTAGTTCATAGCAAACTGGTCTAAAACCTTAATTGCTTCCGCTAAACCTTAATTAAGCCGCTCCATTAGGGACAACACTTAGTAATATTATTTTTTAGGGAAAATTTTTTTTGTACCCCTCAGAACTGAGGAAATACAGGATTTTCCCCCCGAAAGTTCAAACTCTTGATTATGCCCCCCCCCCAATTTGGGACGCCTTCTGTATTTGCCCATCTGCCATATTTTCTAATATAAATAAGATTAAAATAATAAAACTGAAAATTTCGGACCCTTTTACCCTTGTTCGAATCCAAACCCATTCGCTGAACAAGTCGATTCAGACACACGAAGGAACTCGATCCAGACCCATCTCTTCTCTTCAACCTTTCTCCTCTCCTCTCGCACACAGAAGGAACCCTAGATCGAAAAATGTCGATCTCTCCATCTCGCACCGAGCAGCCTTTCTAGCACCTCCGTCCACCTCCTCTACTAAACCCTAGATCGAAGGATTTTTCCTCTCCCCCACACGATCTTCTCCTCTTTCTCGCACAAATAGATAAAGTCGCTGCCATGGCCATGAGAGCTTGAGCTTATGTAATACTCTGCACGAATCTTCTCTCCCTCGCACAAACCAGGTTTATCTGGAAATTTCTTTCTTTTCACCGCATTTGTTTTGTCAATGGTTTATCATTTCTCTCACACAAATGCACGAAGCTTGAGCTTCTTTTGTTTTGTCTGGAAAGCCGTTGGGTTGCATTTGTAAATTTCTATCAATTTCTGCAATTGTACTAAATTTCTGTTTTGGATAGAACAATTTCCGTTTTGGATAGTAGGACATGTCCATAATTTATCAATTTCACAATTGATGCTATGATTAAATTTGCATTTTTCTATCTAAAAAAACAAATAGTTTTGTTTGCTTTTTAGGTCTTGAATGTGGTTAATCTCTAATGGACAGAATAACAAACTGGAGTGGTACAAACTACAGTGGCAGTCAACCATCACATATTGTTGCTGGTAGTAGGCATGGCAGTGAGAGTGAAGGAAGAAGCTCCAAGGGATGTCATATTTCTGGTGAGCATGAGGACCATGAGGCTGAGCAGTATGTCGAAGCTGATGGTGAGCGAATATATATTTCTGATGGAGATGATGTAATTGCTCCTCCAGCTGGTACACACGACTCAACTGTAGAAGTACAAACTAATTTGGAGCCAACTGTAATTCCCGAGAATGAGCAAAGTGTTCTATATGATCCTGATAATCCAAGGATCGAGCTTAATGCATTATTTTCGGACGTTGATGCATTTAGAAATAGATTGAGACATTTTGCTATCATAACAGATTTTGAATATACTAATGTGGGCTGAGATAACCTATCAGGGCTTTTAAATTTATAACCCAAATATGACTCAAAAGTCAGCTGCAAGCTCACGGCCTATGCTGAGTATTCGGGGTCGATCCTCGGGAATAGATATTCGATTTTCTCAAACCTTAGTTTGCTCAATCGATCAGGTCAAAAGTGGTGGTGAAGAAATTTATGATTTGGGGGTTAAATAATAAAATAAAATAAATAAATAAAATATGATTCCAATTAGAGAGAAGTGTTGCTAAAACAGATACAAATTAGAGATTATGATTGACTAACTTCTGCTTAACTTCTGGTCTCAAATTGCCCGCTTACTTTCGTATCGACCAGTTTGTGAACCAGAGTAGTTAGTTATAGACTAACTGATTTGTTACTAGGGTGACACAGATAACCCGCCTATAATCCAAACGGCTAGTCTTTCCTAACTATAGTTTTACACAATCTATCAGTTTCTACTTGGTTTATTTAGCAGTTCATTGGCTTAATTAATTTCCCTACGATACTTCTTTCAACAGTTCAAGTTCCTTTAACTAAACCAATTAAACTCTTATTTGGCCTAAGTTTCAACTTTTGTTTCTTGGCTTAAACCATACAAGTCTATAACTCAAATCTAAGATTTCCCTCAACTTTCGTCTGTTGGGAATAGATCACCATTTCTGATCTATGACCTAGATCTCATCTTTCAAACTATTGATCCTCTATTTGTATTGATATACTCAAATCTATCTAGGTTTGGTTGGTTTTAACTTCCTATCATTCAAGATTGGCCTAAACTTGACGGAAAAATACCAATCGACTCAAACAGAACAAGTATAACAAGTTTAGAAACTAAAAATACAAGTTATAAAACTAAATAAACAAATATAAAACTGATCAATCAATGAAAACTAAATTAAGCATCTGTTTATCAACCATAATCCCTTGATCTAACTACTCGAGTAAGATCATTGTAACAACAAACAAAAAAGTATCAATCATCATTACAGAAACAAACAAGAAATATTGAGAGATTACAACAAATCAGATGTGAATCCCTTGCTTGGCTGCTGTGACATGAACTGAACTCCTTCTTGACTTCTTGTCGAGATAACTGAAGATAAGATATCTGCTCACTTCTCCTCTGCAATAGCGTGACTTCTCTGTAAAATTGGGAACACTTGAACTCTGGAGATCATGTCCCTTTTATAGCGATGGCATAGAACCGTCGAGGGCGGGAGTGCACTCAGAAATGGGTCAGATCGTGGTAGAAATGATATTGGAGTGATTGCCAAATAACTGCTTTGAACGTGGAAGCTGCTTGATAACTTCCCAGCGGTCCGCTTACAGATGTAGTATGTTCGCTTGAAATGCTTCAAACCGTCTCCTGGCCTTCTCCAGTCTGGTTTCGTCTTGACTGCCCGATCCATCCAGTCTGGCACTCTGTCGAGTCGCTTGAAAATAGTCACTTATTGCAGATTTGATGCCATATTTGATGATTGTCATGTTCAAAATACAAAAGGATATGGCAGTACCTAAAAACTAATAAAAACAAGTTAAACTAAGTTAAAATCACATAAAGTCAATCATAATTTGAGTCCAAATTGGGTCAAAACCTGTATATGAAAACGTCCTATCATATACCACAGTGAGGTCAAACAAGAGACGATTCGTGGCAAATTGCGTCTATCTGGGTTGTTCTTGGAGGATTCGAGCTTGTAGACTTCGAGATGACAATAAAACTTTCAAGGTATAGCATTTAAGTGTACAGATTTAATAACAATAATACTATTTAGATGGCTTTAATGTTTTAGTTCAGTAATTGTTTATTTTGAGATTGCTTACTATTTAGATGGCTTAATAAGACTAAGCAATAGAAGAAAAAAAAAAAGAAATCTCCAGATTAATTAAAAAATATCTGGACTTGTTATTCTAATGTTAAAATATCATAGCTGTAATTTACTCATAGCTGGACTTGTGTGTATTCGGACTTCTGTAATTTACTCATAGTTGGAAAAAAAAAAAAGCTTGGAAATGCAAAGGCAGAGAGGGCTGAAATTTTCTTTGTTTTTTTTTGGTAATGCAGATAACTGTCTTACCCAATGTCCATATTTGTCCATCCGTCGGCAAGAGTAAGGGAACTATGGTCTCTAAGTCTTGGGTGGCAAAGAGGGCTGTCGATTTCTTAAGGACGAATCCGTCGGCTGGGGCAAAGGTAGTACAAGACCAATTAGTAAGAGATTTTTGTGTAACTTTGAATTATGGTAAAGCTTGGACTAGAAGGACTATTGCTCTTGAAGGACTCCAGGGGTCATGGGAGAATAGCTTCAAATTGGTGTACAACTTTAAAGCCGAAGTGGAAAGTAAATGTCCTGGCAGCATCCTGGAGATAGAATGCAAAAAGGATGGCACAAAGATGCGGTTTAGCAAGATGTTTGTGGCATTAAAACCGTGCATAGATGGATTTCTTCATGGTTGCAGACCTTATTTGGCTGTAGATTCAACTCATTTGACAGGTTTGTGTCCTACCTTTTTACAATTTAGCTTACTGTTTGTAATGGCTGTGACCTTATTTAGCTTACTGTTTGTGGAGTGCCTTTTATTACATCAGCATAACAGTACCTTGTGTCCTTTGAGTTGCATGACTTTGATGACTTCCTTTTATTACATCAGCATAAACAATCTCCCATACCTAAGGTGGATAGCAGCCATGTTGTTCTTCAGTTGGTTAGTCTCAACAGCTCTAACCAATTTACCAGACTTGCCATCCCATACTTTAATCTCACTCTCTGCAGCAGACATTAAATTTACCATTAAGTCTTTAATTAAAAAGGCCTTTAATGGTATTAAGCACATCAATTGAAATACTAGCAAGTACAGTATACAACTGCCAAGTACTAGCAATACCACACATTCAGCACATCAATTGAATTGAAATATCAATATAGCTTACTGTTTGGAATGGTTCACAAATATTTAGCATAGCAAGTTCTGAAATTTTTCTTTTTATTATTTGAAACAGGGAGGTATAGAGGGCAGTTGGCGACCGCTTGTGGTGTTGATAGGTTCAATTGGTTGTATCCAGTTGCATACGGTGTGTTCGATTCTGCAATCATTGAAACATGGACGTGGTTTATGACTCAATTGAAGAAGGCAATTGGAGATGTACCGGGGTTCGTTATATCCTCGGATGGATGCAAGGGATTAGATAAGGGTGCTGCAAATATATTTTCAGAAGCCGAGCGGAGGGTGTGTTTCAATCATTTGGAGAAAAATTTCAAAATGAGATTTCATGGGAAGACATTTGACGATCATTTCAAGCCGGCTTCCTACGCACACACCATAGAGCAATGTGAGAACCACCTTAGTGAGATCAAGAAAGCATTACGTGAGGCATTCAACTATTTGGTGAAATATGGAATGTGGTGTAGAAGCAAGTTCTCTGAGGCCTCAAAGGTGGATTATGTGACCAACAACATATCAGAATCTTTCAACAATTGGATAAAAGATCTGAAAGATTTGCATGTCATTGAGATGCTCAATCACATTAGGCGGCGACTTATGGTCACAATTGATAGACGGAGGAAAGTACTGAGAAAATTAAATGGCAAAATTGTGCTAATTGTGATGAAGGACCTAAATGAGAAGAGTAGATGTACTGATATCAGGAGGATGACTGTAAGTAGAGCTGGTGATAATTGTGCAGAGGTGAGTGGAACAACAATAAAAAGGATAGCTTGAACTCATGCGATTGAGATAGACAAGCAACAATGCACGTGTAGAGCATGGCAGATTTCTGGGAAGCCATGTAGTCATGCAATTGCATTCATTTGCACTCTTAGAAGAACCCGTCTCGAGGACTACGTGCACGAGTATTACTCAATTGAGAGGTTTAAGTTAGCATAAGAGGGGATGATAAATCCCATAGTTGATGCATCCAAGTGTGTCAAATCAGATCCTGGATTTACTGTATGGCCACCAAAAATGGACAAAAGGCCAACTGGAAGACCTAAAAAGGAGAGGATCCCAAGTTGTCTTAAATTGGGTACAAGGAAACAACAATACAAAAGATGTAGCAGATTTGGCCATCAAGCAAGGACGTGCAAAGAAGCAGTCCAAGAAGGGCATAGAACTAGAAAAAGGTATTTTATATAATTGAAATATATGATCTGTAATAACTCTAACTAAAATATCTTAAAATTTTCCCAATATTAAACCATATTTTTTGGGCAGTTAAAAAAGTAGTACGTGGTCCATCTGAGAAGCAGGGTTGATTTGAAAGAAGCATCATTCTGTGCTAGAATCATTTTGTGTAATGCTATTAGGGTCTAATTTGAGAGAAGCAAATACATTTGATGGTTGCTGTAATGCTTAGCTATTAATTGTAGTATGTCCAGATGCTTGAATTTGTATTTTTTTTATGGATGCTTGTAATGCTATTTTATGTACTATACTGTTTAGCCTAGATATTAGATGCTTGTAATGCTTGTACAAGCAATGCTTGCTTGTATTTTGAATGGTAATAGTTCTATGGGAAATTAGATTAAGATTAATGGAAATAGTTCAGATTAATGGATTGTATTTTTGAATGCTTGTACAAGTAATGCTTGTATTTTGAATTGTAGTATGTCCAGATTAATGGAAATTAGATGCTTGTAATGCTTGTACAAGCAATGTTTGTACAAGAAATGCTTGTGAGGGATTTGCAATGCTGGTATCATTTTAATCGTCCTTTTGTTTTGGGCTAATATGTTACCATTTTAATCATCCTTTTGTAGTAGTCTCTGTAAAAAAAAAAAAAAAAAAAAAAGCAGGAATATGGTTTTGAGAATAAGCAATCCTGCTTGTAATTCCCTCATACTTCAATGGTACCACTTCATATCCAGTACGTTATAAGCAATTCATAAAAGCAACAAACTCATGGAAATAGTTCAAAAAGGCTACTGAATTCATAGAAAGGCTACAAACACTACTGAATTCATCAAAGCACTACTGAATTCATCCTAACAGTTACATCAAAATCTAAATTCATACATACATACATACATACACACTACTGAATTCTTACAACTACAATTAAAAGGACCAAAATAATCATTAAAAGAACAATAATCACAGTGACACTGATTGTATTATGCACTTTAATCTTGTCAAATGATGCAACAAGGACTTTACTTTGACGCTCATCGTCTTCACATTTCTTCTTGAATTGATCAATCAGATTGTCCAATTTACCTTCGACTCTACCATCTAGCTCATACTGGAGGGAAGGAATAACAACATTTGCATTTTTTAGATACCTCCAATACTCATTTTTCCACTTTCAGAATCTGCACTGAGTCATCTTTTAGGAAAAAAAAAATTAGTAATTAATATGGTATATATTAGATCCATATAATTGGGAAAAGATAATTTAATAATCTTTTTATGAAATTTTCCCTATTTTTAGCATAATGAAAGATGAATAGCTATTTTGGCCTTTCAACCTACAACTTGGTTAATTTATTTCCTTAGACAATATTTCATCTGAAGTCTTCCCTAAACTACTGCACCTGGTTCAAACAGCAAGAAAACCTTCTTTACTAAGCATTACAAGCATTGCAAATCTTATTTTAATCTCACATAATGAATAGGTCAAATTTTTAGTAGACAAATACAGACCCTTTTACCATTGAAAATAACCTTGTTTACACATAATGAATGGGTCAAATTTCACATAACCCTTTTAATCTCACATAACCTTCTTGTTCGAATCCAGGCCCTTTTACCATTGAAAATAATAAAATCTCACATACAGTAGTCAGAATTCAATTTTTTTGCGAGCTCCAAAAAGGAAACATCAAATTTTCCAAGAATGGGAAGAGGAGCCTCTACGAGATTAACAACCTATAAACAAACAAAATCAGGAGTTCATTGGATTACCTTGTTTACACATTTATAGAACATTCTCCCTAGATTGTCTTCGGTTCTGCTCTCAAACCTCTTAACGGCAACACCACAGGACGGGCATAGCACAAGAGGTAACTCTTCCCTTCGACTTGGCTGGGGTGCGACACTCGACGACACTGAATGCGATGACTCTGATCTGTTCGAACAACGATTCATTGCAGAGAGAGGCAAGCTGACAGAGGGGCGATATAGGTCTGGTCTCAGTCGGCGAGAGACGAGATGAGATGAAGACAGAGAAGAGATGTCTAGGTCTGGTCTGGATCTGGTCTCAGTCGGCGAGAGAGAACAGATGAGATGGGCGGTGAGATGAGTTGAAAGAGAGGAGATAGATCAGCATCTAGGGTTTATGTCTGGGTTTGGTTTCATTCGGCGAGAGAGAAATGAGTTAAAGAGAAGCGAATCGATTCGATTGACTGGGTATGCTCTTAGTCTGGGTCTGGATTCGAACAAGGGTAAAAGGGTCTGAAATTTTTAGCTTTATTATTCTAATCTTATTTATATTAGAAAATATGGCAGAGGGACAAATACAGAAGGCGTCCGAAATTCGGGAGGGGACAAAATCAGGAGTTTGAACTTTCGGGGGGCAAATCCTGTATTTCCTCAATTCTGAGGGGTACAGAAAAAATTTTCCCTATTTTTTAATAGCTATACAGAAGGAAAAGACGTACTTAATTTCTCCAATAATCTCATCCATTACGCAAACAATGACAACATATATGATAACAAAGCTATCATTTTTTCAAATACCAATCATACCAATTTCCTATATATCACAATCACAAACAATTGGGTGTGTTTGGTTTCCACCACGAACAGGCTGTTCGCGAACAGCTGTAGTTCGCTAGAACCAAACACCTCACGAACTTCTTGGCTTGTTCCAAGTTTTCTGATTTTCATGAACTAGGCGCTGTCCGTGGCTCCCTTATTCGTCTCTTGTTCGTGCGCGAACCAAACACACCCTTAACCTACAAATTACGCATGTTCATACCAAATCTTAACAGTAAAGTAACATATGTTCATACTACAAGCACAATTCATACTAATCTTATAACAACCAAAAACAAAAAAACACAAACATACAACCATAAAATCAGTTTTCAACAATTCAAAAGTAACATTAGAGGAGAACAACCATGACGACGCCAGCCCTGGCCATGATAGCAACATGACAAACCATGGCAGCAACATAGCACAAAATCTGTTAATGAATATGAACAAACACCAAATGTTAACAACATGATCCCTTAAAGTAATGAATATAACCAGTATAAGTTATAATTAAGCCTTTCAAGCAATGTACATACATAGTGATACAAGGTGAACCATTAGGAAAACTAACTTAACACATATATAGACTAACTAAACCATTAGGGAGACTAAATTAAGACATAAAATTACTAACCAACCTTTTCATGATTATGTCAACAGATTTTGAAAATTGTAAACATACCTAACGATGTAAACTGAACAACTGTAATTCTCATTAATTGAAAAAAAGCACACCTTACATAATGTAAACTGAATAGTAATTACATGCACAAGATCATTCCTGGACAATTAAACCTAATCTGATTCTAGGACACATCAATCTTTATTATGCAAGATGAACACTTCACTAACTAAATTGAACACTTATTTCTTGTAACTGAACATCATGGGTAACATAACCCTAATAACTACAAAACAAGTCAACTACATAAACCCAGCCTTATTTTCATATCTCGTGTCAACAATATGATCCCTTATCCCAAGATAAGTATCCCTAGATATAACAATATGATCTCTTATTTTCATATCTCGTGTCAACAATATGATCCCTTATCCCAACATAAGTATCCCTAGATATAACAATATGATCTTTTATTTTCATATCTCGTGTCAATAACATTGGCATCAGTAACAGAACATATAAAATCACTAACTAATCCATTAGGTAAACTAACTTAACAGTTAACATATATAATCACTAACTATTCAAGTACTATATTTCATCCATACAAGCATCTAATATAACATATATATGCAACTAAACGAACACTTACAAAATATCAAATAGCAATTGTTTATCCAGAAAGGTACAGAACATGTGTAAAAAGATGGACACTAAGACAAATAATATGAACACATATATATAATATACTGAACACTTCTAAACATAGATAAAAACAAGCAAGATCTTCATACTACTTGTACCAGTAAATACCAGTATATATCAAAACTCAAAACTACATCAAGATAGAACAAGAATACACAGATATGTAAATGCACTAATTATTCAAATCATCAACAAACACAATCGTGTTGAAACAAAAATTAGATACTCACTTAGATTCAGTGAAATCTCTCTCAATCGCTGAATTCTATCTGAATTTCTTGGAATTGCACCATATGTTCTCTTCTCTTCCTTCTTCTCTGCATAGATCTCCTTCTTCTCTCTCTCGGCATTCATCAAAAATAGAGGATTTTCTTTGATCAATCGAACATCATAAATCGCTGCAGATCTCGATTGATCAAGGTTCTTTTGAGATCTAATAAAATCTTTTTTCAAGGTTCTTTGTCTCGAATGGCGAAGTAAATCGCTGCTTAAATTGGGAGATCTACAGCGATAAATCGCTGCAGATCTTGAAAAAAGACAAAATAGAAGAAGTAATTAAGATAAATTCGAATAAAATTCACACCAATTCTAAATAAATTGATAAGACAAAATCAGTAAAAGAGAAGATCGAGAGATACTTGGTGACAGATTCTTTATGGACTTGCAAGATATGGATGGTCATGCCAGAGGCGGTGGAGAGCTTCTTGTGACACACGTGGCACTTGAAATGCTTCGCCTTCTGGTGTTGAACCAGGATTTTCTCGTCGTCGAATTCCCTGTCGCAGTAGTAACAGAACACCTTCTCCACTGCTCTTTCTTCTTCTTCCCCATATCTTTCCTCTCAACTCAACTCAATCTCCTTCAATCTATCGTCGGATTTAGATTAGGGTTTCGGTTGGAAAAGGAAGAAGAAGCGAAGAAGAGAGATCTGTAGCCGAGGAAGAGGAAGAGAGGGTTCCGTCAAGAATGCGCAATGGCAGTTTTTACAAAAGCCGCCAGAGAAACCTGATTTTTACAAAGGACGCGTCATCTGGTCGTGTCACGTGATATCATGTGCGGAGAAGGTCTGTTGGATGGGATGGATGGAATTAAGTGGGATGGTAAATACCAATTACCTTTTTCTTAGGCTACGAGCCTACGAGCTATAATTAAAAAATATATAAATATGTATTCTTATAAAATATAATGGGTTAGTTTCAGCTTGTTATACAAGTACCAACAAAATGCTTGTGTTTTGATAAATAGACAAAATAATGTACTCCTTTGAAATCCACAATTAATTCCGCTAGAATTTTCTTTTTGATTTTTAGTGCTCGTATTGTATTAAACTAGTGTACAAAAAAAAATTCGCTCCCAACTGATAGGACGAAAGTCACGTACAAATTAGATGTGAAGCATATTTAAATTATTTTAAGTACGACAAACTCTATTATAAATTTAAAATTTAATTCATATTTTTTTTATCTTGTTGCACACTATCTTTACAGATTTTCGTTGTTTTAGATTTAATATGATGTAGCTGCGAGCTTATCACAAAAAAAAAAAGGAAAAATGAATAGATCAATGGGATGTAACTTTTTCTCACAAAAATTATCAATTTTTAAACAATAAAAGTGACTTCGAAACTCTCAAATTCAACACCCTATAATTCCATCTCTACACTAAGAACTGATTTTTGTGAGAAATCTTGCACCACTATTTTGTTTTATTTAACCAATCTTCCTTGCTTTCATGTATCTGTTCGCGCTCTAATTTCTATCATTTATTTTTTTACTAGAGGGGGATATCGAGCTTCGCTCGATCCTGACTGTCTCTATTTTCTACATTCCAATATAAAGGACAAAAAAGAGTAGGATGTGACGTATCACGTATATATGCATTTGCAAAAATACTACAATTGAAGTGAAGATCTCGGTATAAAGTATAATGCAGCAAACAATTGATCTCTCCAGTTACATAAACAATTGATCTCTCCACTTATATATAATTCAAGTAACTGATCTCTTCGAAAAGTTTTACTTTGCATTTCTCTTTTGAGAACCATCAAAACTAAATTTTACTAAAGAAAAATCTCACGAAAGCTAGTTAGGAAAAGGCATACAAACATAAAAATAATAGAAGTGAAAGTTTCAGTCTCATACTACAGTATGCAACTTTCTTCAACACAAAAAAAAAAAAAAAAACTAAGTTTAAAGCACAAATAAATATTCCTTGGTATCTTTAGAAATTTTTGAGCGGTTAATATCTGCGACAACAACATAACCTATTAAAGAACACATAAAATCAAATATAAATTTAGATGTAAATTTTTTGTGCAATTTGAAAATCATATGACATCCATCCAGTCAACATATTTGAACTTCTTCATACTACGTAATCTTATGGATGGGGAAACAACCTCATGTCACAATGATAATGCATAACAAATTAACAGGATATTATAATTTTTTTTTTTTTTTTTGCAATTAGTTTTGACATAGCATGGTTATATATTTGTTGATTGGCCAAACATCCCTTTCAAATACAGCCTGTACTTTTTAACTTAAAAAAGAACCAAATGTTTGGAAGCCTTTGGACTTCTCACAAAAAAAATAAAATAAAATAAAATTAAGGATACTGATAATGTTCCAAATACTTTGACAGCCACTATATTTCTCATTTTTCAGGGTCAGTAATATTATTAGTGATATATGAGGTTTGAAAAGGTAAGGAGTATGAGCAGAATTCCAAGTAGACTCTACAAAAATAAAATAAAAGGAAAAGAAAAAGTTATAGAAGATGATCAAATTAAAAGGGTCGGCCTCAGCAAGTTGCTACCACTGTAGCAAACCATATCAGAGTACACCAAAGGGAAATAAACATTGTAGTTAGGGGTATACTTTTATGGTATTTATTGGAGGTTTTGTAACAGCAATAAACCAAGTATTTCATTTTGAAAATTTCTTAAAACATCGGCAGATATTGCTTCAATGTTTCTGACCAGGCATATCATGTCTGATTACTGGTACTGTCCAGCAAACAGTACATAACAGGTAAGGTACCAACCCAATTTATTTATTTATTTCTACCATCTTAGACTAAATCTTGTGGCCCTGCTTAACATAAGTTAATGACTATAATTATTACAAAAAATAATTTCTTCAACATAAAATTAATAAGTTAAAAAGACAAAATAAGTGTTTGTAAAATAAAAGAATTAAGTGAAAAGTTAAATGTTTATCTTGAGGGAAATGGACAACTGCCATGACCTATAATTGCCAAGATAAAATGTTACAATATAATTAGAAAAATCAATGAAAATATTGAATTAAATAAGTTATAAACAAATTACTGAGAAGCACAGAATTACAAAGGTACTTAACCTGAGCTCTTGATATGCCTCCCACCACACTCAGTTATGAAGTACCAAAAACCAAACTAAGCACAACATGGACCAAGTAAAGATATGTACAAAAAAATAGAGAAGAATTTACACTTTTCAAGCAATTTAAAGTTATCAAATTTAAAAGAAACCATGATTAAAAATAGAAGCCACTAATATGAGGTGTAAAGTTTAATTTCAATCCAATCTCTAGATGAAGCCTAACTACCTTGAGATTGTGTTGTTGTTTCTGTAAGAAGACTTCAAAATAGAAGTATATTCAATACAACCAAATAATCTCTTAACGACCACTACAAATAAATAACCTAAAGAACATACTATTTACTTTTTGATTTGTGATTATAGTTGGACTAAGGTAAGAGTCGGTGCTAGTATTAGAATCAGGACCAGGCTTCTTCACAGGTTTCTGGCACAAACTATACTTGACCCGTTAGTTATTATCTTCTGAAATTACAACATGGTAATTTATATGCAAAATACCATAAATTACCAATTCAGAAAGAGTAGTAAACTATTTCATTGTTAATTAAGTTGAGTATAGAATAGTTTAATTAATATTGAACTTGATGGAGTCATGACGACCTAAAGACTAAAATTCAACAGATAATATGTGAGAAGCGAGAAAATTGGAATTTGGACCTGACCTGAAGGCCGAGGGCTGAGGCTTGAAGCATCTGATCAATGTATCCAGGCCTCAGGAGAGGAAAATATTGACCGATTGATTATGCGGGTTTGTGAGAGAGATAGCATCGATATGAGAGGGGAGGCGGAGGCGAAGGCAAGAAAAGGAGGAGGCGGAGGCGAAGGCAAGAAAAGGAGGAGGCGGGAGGAGAAAGAAAAAAAAATTGAAGAGGCGACAATTGAGTTGGGGGTGGGAACTGGGAGGAGGCAGGTTTATGAGAGAGAGGTAGGAGGGGGAGAGTTAACGGAGAGGAGCCATGGATATCAAGAAAGGGATCGAAAAAAATGAAATCCAAAACATTGCGCTGCCAAATATTTGTCTACTGTGAATCGGGTTAATTCCATTGCTGATAATATTAGCCACACAAATATTTACAGAGTTTAACATTGCATAAATCCAAAAACTTTAATCACACAACTGAGCGAAAGGAAAAAAATTGCCGTGTCGGGTTACATCTAAGCAAAATAATCACCGACTCCCACGCATCTTTATTTATAATACTGATTTGCAGCCCCACGTGAAAAATACTTTTAAGAATGTACGGACATTGTCTTGTGTTAACAGTAGGTGTGAATTTTAAGAAAAATTTTTCAGTATAAAAAATAAAACTATAGAAAATACTTTTAAGCAAATTTTTAAAAAGTTTATTCGAATTTAGAAACAACATTTGTCATCCGATTCATGTGCTACAAGTACCGTGCAACAGAGGATCTCGATCCTCCAAATCCATAGTCTCCAGTCACTCCCCATTCCCCGTCTCCAAATGACCAACTATATTTTTATTATTTTATGCAAAATGCGTATACCCTGAACTGCAGAAACCATAATAATACTGATGTAATTGTCATGGAGCTGTTTTATATAGTGGGACTGTGGGAGTGAGTTTCTTCATACAGAAAATTTTCTGGTGGAACTTTTAACATCTCGTCTCGTCTCTAGAAAAAAAAAAATAATAATAATAATAATTTTTACATCCGACTAGTTGCGAAAAACACAATCCGCTACCAGGAAATTTCTTCTAATGAAGATACCAACAAATTAATACACCAGCCCAAATACCCCGAATTTAAATTATAAATGTACTCGACACAATATGAGGAAATCAATTAAAAGGTTCTTGACAAGTTAGCTGAAAGATGGAAAAGGCTCTGTAACGTTATTCACAACTAATGATCAAACAATAAAAGATTGGGGAGAGCCAGTAATGCATTTCATAGAAATTATAAAATTGATTCAAGAGCAAAGGATCATAACAGATCTTATAGCTAATACACCTATATTATACATGGATTATATTTATTTTCTGAAGACGCGCAGATAAACCATAACAGAAATCTCTGTTTAAATCAAGCCTTTATATCAGCCAATTTAGTAGCACCAAAGGAATTCTTTCTAGCCGAAGCCAACACGGTCTTGTCGGTCACGATGAAATAAGCCATTCCGGCAGCTGCAACATTTTGTAAATCCAATCATTTGAATGCTGTCTTTCAATAAATTAAAACCATTTTTAAAAGAAAATGAAACCAATTGCACAAATGAATTTCCATAATTTCTTAATGCATCAAATTAATTACAAACCTGTAGAGATGATTAATGCCTGAGCAGTAGGATTAAGATTGGTTCTAGCCCACGGTAACATTCTCACACTGGCAAGCTGTAGTAAACACAAAATTAAGAATGAAAAATTCAAAACTAGATAGGTACACAAATGAACGCGGGAGTCCAGTGGCTCCGCCGTTATCCTAGAGATAACGACTTCAATTCTCGCTGGATGCGAAAAAAGGATAAACTCTATGCCACTATAAATAAATAGTCTTTTTTCAAAAAAAAAAAAAAAAACAAAAGTACACAAATTTTTATTGGGAGTTCAGAAAAATTAGGTACCAGTCCAATGTAGCTCCCAATCCAACGTGGATATATCAATGTAGCTCCCCTTGTTTTGTTAGAGAGCTTTTTGAAAGCATTAATTGTCTAGATACCTTGAATTTGAGAAGCATTGGTAGGATAATTAACTAATGGAGCTGGCCACTAATATACCCTCCCTAAAAAGAAAATAATACTTTTATCTCAAGCATCAAAACAAGGGGTACAACATACCTCTTTGTAAAATTTATATATGAATATGAAAAGATATTAATTCACCAACCTTTTTTGATCGGAGCATCAATACATCATACATGAAAGTGAATCTTTCATTCGGATAAAAAATTAGAAAAAGTGAACCATGGGCAATACATCACATTGGATCTCACCAAACTAGTCCAACCATCAATTTGTGACCTACACATGTCATTTTGGGCCGCCCATGGGTCTGTGCACTTCAATCCAAACCAAAATACTAACTTTCAAATAAACCATACCGACACTACGCAGCCTACGCTGCTAGGATTAGGCCAGTCAAAACGGGAAAAAAAAAAAAAAAAAAAAAAAAAAACGTGATGCCGTTTCGTTTTCAAAAACGAAACGGAATGTGGCACCAATTTTTTCTGCCGTTTTCAGATACAAAACAGATAATTATACCATTTTACCGAAATGGAATACGAAAATATGGAATTATAATGGAAAATAGAAAACGGAACGGAAACGGCATAGGAAAGTTGTTTCGTTTAACTAAATAGAACGAAAATGAAACAATGATTTTGTTCCGTTACTGAAATGGAACGGGATTGTTCTGTGTCCGTTTCGCACGTTTGCCAGGCCTAGCTAGGATGTTGTATTTAGTATTTATATTTACTTCTCTTTATACCAATTACCATAGCATTAGCATTATAAACTCTATCAACTGTAATAAGCTGCAACCAAAGAAAAGCGTTCTAGCAGAAATGTTGATATTTTATTTATTATAAATGACAACGCCTTCCTCGCAGTGTAAATTTTTGTTCTTTGGCAAATAGTCACCCAAAAAAGTTTCCCTTGACGCACAAAATTTTGAAGGCGCTCATAGTTTAGAAGCAGCAGTTAATTTTGATGGAAATGAGGCACGCGGAGCAAGTACAATTAGAAATAGTCACTGTTTCTGTAAATTAATTGACCCTTAACGCGCTTACATTGTATAAATGTGGATTATCTATTAGTAAATGGCTTTGCCTTTCGCATAGCGTATTTGATTGCCCATATTTCTTAAGCCCAAAAACAAAAAAAAAAAATAAGAAAAAAACAAAAAAGGGAGACAGAGACTTGGTTTTTTTTTTTTTTGAAACATTGACAGTGGCTGTCAAAGAAAACACGGAAAACAAACGGAGTTTAAAGAAAGAAAAACCCAAAGTAAAAGCAGCGCCTGCTAGAAGAAATGCCAGTAAAGCTTCGCCACAACTAGCAGAATTGCCAGTAAAGTTTCGCCTCACTCAGAATTGAACTACACACCGTCTCCAAGTCCTTGCTGCGGCCCCTGAAAATTCTGTTGTTCCTCTCGTTCCAGGTATTCCTAAAGGAAGGTCGTGAGTTGAGTTTGGAAGGCCCTGTCCGTCGTTCTCTGTTGTAGAGAACAACGCAGTGAGTCCTGGATCAAATGAGATACCACCAAGGGCGGTAAAGCAAGGATGGTTCCCAGTTTGTGCCAGATGCAGGCAGTGAAAGAACATGAGAAGAAAAGGTGTATACTGTCTTCAAGCACATTTTGGTTACAGAGAACACAAAGAGGCTGCACAAGAACAGAGACTTGGTTTAACTGCAGAGAATGGAGCAGGGGACCAAGGTTTAGAAGCAAGCACTTTTTGCCCTGACAAAGAATTAGAATTCTATCCATAAGCAACAGGTTCTATGCGACTTTGAAAAATGTAATAATACGTCGGCATTTCTAATACTTGTAATATTATATACACTATATATATTGGCTTAAGCCGTATCATATCTTTTTGCAATCTGATTTTGAGAATAAATATGCGAAAAATTATGTTATTCTTAAATTCCACTCAATTAATTCTCAGTATAATTTATTAGCTTAATTATCAATTTATGGGTCAAAGGAATTTCTTATGAAAATTTGCAGGTGATTGCTTATTCTGCAGATGCTGTAATTGCTTTCTAAATGCAGAATTAAAAAGTAATCATTTTCTTATTCTCGGGAATAACATAAATTATTTTATTCCTTCTCAAACTTATTAGACGATCTTAATAACATACAGCCACGGTCCACGGAAGCTTCTGAGACTAAAGTCGTGTAATAATTTTGAAAGCTATCATCAAGAATGTTCATAGTGACACAAACGGACTGTGACGATTATGAGAAAGTTTTTAATGCAAATTGTTAAAAATTGCACGAATTTAGGCAACCCTCACCCTTAACCCTTTAATTAATTCATATATACACAATAACACACACAGTTGCGTGCAATAAAGGATCAGAGTCCCAGTCTGGCAGTCTCCAAAAGACCAATTATTTTAAGCAATTTGTATATACCCTGAGCCTGAAGACACCATAGCATAGACTGATGTTTGCAAAATTGCAACTGTAATAGAGCTCTTTGTATATTGGGAGTCAGGGTGTGGGCTTCATACTAAAGTTTTCTGGAATTAATTTTTAACATCTCATCTCTACAAATAAATTAGTAATATTCTTTGTTTATTAGAAAAGAGGTTCTCAAGTAAAAAATTTAAGTAAATTTTAATATCAACTAGTTAGTTGCAGAGGTGCACTGCCCAAAATTTCTTCTAGTAAAGTTAATTCACTATGAATAAACCAACCCAATTTACCTGCAATCAAAAGTTTACTTGTTCGCCTCCAAAATTTCATTAATGTGATATTATTACAGGGAAAAAAGACTTGTTTCGTACCACTTTTAAATTTTAAGTTTACTTAACGATACTAAGGAAATTAATTAATTAGAAAGTTCTCATCGAAGTTAAGCTGGAAAAGATTCTGTACGAGGTTCACAGGCACAGCTAAAGATCAAAGAAGGAAAATTTGGAGAGAAATAACAAATCATGCATTTCAAAATAAGCTTATTCAAGTTCAAATCAAACACCCAACAACAATTTCAAATAAGCTATTGAAAGGCTTATTTTTGTTTCTCTTTTTGAAGAACTGGATGAATAAGAAAACCAATTAGAAAAGAAAGAAACTCACCCATCTCTATTTCAAATAGCCTATTCACCCTCTCATCCAAACACACTTGTTTCAACAGCAAATTAAGACCTTAACATATCTTATTTCTAAAAACATATATTATTATATATACATACACCAATATTTCTTTTCTTTGAAGACGCACAGATATACAAAAATCTGTGTTTAAATTAAGCCTTCATATCATATCAGACTTGTTACTAGCACCAAAGGAATTCTTTCTTGCCGAAGCCAATACGGTCTTGTCCGCCACGATGAAATACGCCATCCCGGCAGCTGCAACAATTAATTTGTAAATCCAGTAATATCGTCTTTCAATTAATTCATTAATTTTCAGAAGAAAATGGCCATTGCACAAATGAACTTGATTTTCTTTTTTTTTTTTTGGAAGAAACTTGGTGAAATTATTTGATATATATATCAAATTAATTACAAACCTGTAGAAATGATTAGTGCCTGAGCAGTAGGGTTAAGATTGGTTCTAGCCCATGGTAACATTCTCACGCTGGCAAGCTGTAACGAACACAAAATTAAGAAAAATATAAATCTAGATAGGTATACAATTTGAAATCTTTGAGACTTGAGAATATTAAATGTAATTAATAAACACAAATTTTATGCTTACAGTAGGAACAGCAGCTGCGACCGTAGCAACAACAGCTGCCTTTGCTCCAGCCATTACTCCCTCTACATTATACAAAAAAAAAAAAAACATAAAAACTTAATTATCAGAAGTTTCTAACGATTAACTAATTAAATTAGCCAGGACCAAATTATATATTAAAGATGAAAAAATAAATAGAGCATTTACGGACCATGGGAGCAACGCTTAGCCAAAGCGAGCTTTTGATCCAAAGATGCACGAGTAACTGAACTCATCCTTGTATTGTATTGTAATTTAGAAATTAATAAGCTTAGTAGTGACTAGTGAGGAGAGGAGATGATAAGAGAAGCTAGCTAGATATGCAAGAGCAAGTTAGGTGAGTTGGAGAGGGATGCGATGGTGAGTTTATATAGGGAGAGTAGCATTTGGTTTTCAACTGGAAACCTTGGACTGGGACCCCTTGTTACCTTCCTGATTCTATGGATGTATATAAATTGCACCAACTTTTAATGCACTTTGGTGACCCAACCCAACGTTGTTTTGGTAGATAGCTATTGAAAAAGCACCTTGATTCTTTTATTGTATAGATGCCTCGAATTTGAGAATCATTGGTAAAGTAATTAACTAATGAAATGAAGCTGGTCACTAATCCTGCTTGAAAATTATAAAACAAGGGTACAACTTACCCCTTGTTATATTAATTTATATATGAAAAGATAGATCTATACTTCACCTACCTTTTTTGATCCGAGCATCAAAACAGAAAGTGAACTTATGAAACCATGGGCAAGTCATCATTGAATCTTACCAAACTGGTCCACCCATCAATGTGTAACCGACAGGTGTCACTTTGAGCCCCTCGGTCTGTGCACTTGAACCCAGCCCAGGAGTTACTTTTACCATACCAACAGTCCAACACTATGCTGCTTGCTTCTTGATAGAATGATTGCCCCTATCTAGTGTACCAAAAAAAAAAAAAAAAAAAACACTATGCTGCTTGGTCGCTGTATTTACTTTTATATTTACCAATTACCAATTACCAATTAAAAAATGTTGATGTTTTTATTTTACTAATTAATAAATAAATTGTCCACCTTACAGTGTAATTTTCTGTTCTTTGGCCACCAAAAAAAAAATTACTCCAAAAAAGTCTCTGATAGCGGCAGAGAGATTAGAGAGGCGCTCATAGAAAGGAGCAGTTAGAAATAGAGTTACTGTTCGGAGGTTGGGCGCCTCCCCGTGTTTTATGTTTACTGTTACACCTTATTAATTGACCCTAACGCGCTTACATTGTGTTAATAATGTGGATTATCTAATTGTTAATGGCATCGCCTTTCATATAATTTATACTTGTCTCCGTTATTAGGCCCAAGAAAAGCCTGTCTAGCTGCAGAGAATAGAGCATGGACCATGGTTTTCAATTTTTCCAAGCACAACAAAAATAGAATTCTCTCTATCATTAAGCAGCAGGGTCCATCCAACTTTAAGAAATGAGTAAGATGTCGGCATTTCCAACATTTGTATATATACTTATATTTGTCTGAAGTAACTGGCTTTGTATTTTTATTTCATGTATTTCATTTTCTTTTGGTCTACTTAGCAATGTTTCCTTAAATTAACCGTGCAATATTCGCATAACTAGTTTGTCAAAAAAAATATATATATTCGCATAACTAATTTTGATAATTTCTTTTATCAATTATTGGCCAAGAAATTATGTTAATTTGAAGTTGATTGGTTATTCTACATATGGTGTAACAGCTTCGTAAATGCGTACTGCAAAAGTAAATTTTTCTTGTTCTCAAAACCGAATTACTTTTGCATATTCTCTAAACTGGATAATGGAAATTGTTTCTTATGCCTTCTCAAACTTATTAGATGTTCTTAATTAGAAACAGGCAACCACGAAAGTTATTGTTAGAGTTTTTTTAGCATACAAGAGAGCATATTGGAAATAATTCAAATAACTAGTGATGAATTTTAAAAAGCTCGTTCTAGCAACTCAGATGTTGATTTTACAGAAATAACACAATTTTAAAGTAACTAATTGTTACTTTTTCAGACCAAAAACACGATGCATTACATGAGGGCGACAAAGGCACGACATCCAAGTATAAGTAGTCATTGTATAACCGTTTATTTTATACATATTAAATATTATATGTAGATAAATTTTAATTTGCCCTAAATATTTGATCTATTGTGTTTTTATGTTAGTTTCAATGGACGGATTTGTGGCAGATTTGTACGTTAGTTGTAGGCTTACAGAAAACTGGAGGAATTGATATGTAAATTTTAATAAAATTTCCGTAACATTTCTATTACATTTGTGATTGTATTGGCTGTTGGCTGCAATACAACATAAATTCAAGTACATTTACGTAATTATAGTCCTATCTGGCAAATTGTTATTGGCAAAAAAAAGTTCAATCAGTTGAAGTTTAAGTAAAACGGAAAATATTTTGAAAGTTACAATTCAAATTTAATCGAGTCCAAGTGGGGAAAAACAACTCCCAGCTTTAAAAATTTTAATGGCGACATGCCGACATGTCAATGCGACAATGCATCGATTATGGAACAACCTATTTTGCCACGTCACTCTTTAAGTAAACATAGGTAAGAATTAATGATAACCATATTTTAATGAAAGGCGGATAGGGAACACCCTGACGTATTGCTCAATTACCTCTAAGTATCTGTTTTCCTAGATAAAATTCCTCTTCATCTTTTTATTTTTTCGATTGACCAATTTTATCACTAGTTCCCAACAAAATATATAGATATATATTATTAAAATATCATTTCTCATATCCCCGAAAATATGTGCATCTCTAGCAATTATGAGAAGTTAAGCAAAATTATTGTGCGCTAGATGCCAGAATATAAAATTAGTTACTCATAAGTCACGGACTCACGGTTACTGAGATTAATCGGGAAAAAAAAAACAGTCATATATAGCAAATTTTAAACTAATTCAAAATGAAGCCAATATTTATTGCTAGAATATTTTACATAGATTTGTCCTTGAAGACGCATACAGCACAAACGGAATGCTATCTTGTTAAATTAAGCTGTCATATTAGACCTATTAGAAGCATATAAGGAATTCTTTCTTGCAGAAGCCAGCACTGTCTTATCCGCCACAATGAAATATGCCATTCCAGCAGCTGAAAAAAAAAAAGGAAAAGAAATGCAATCTGATTATTTTTCTTCCAAAATCTTCTATATTTTTCTTACCCAAATTTGCACAAGTGAAATTGGAGAAATTGATGTATAAAAATTGCATATATACCTGTAGAGATGATAAGTGCCTGAGCAGTGGGATTAAGGTTGGTCCTAGCCCATGGCAGCATCCTCACACTTGCCAACTAAATGAAAATCATTTTAAATTTAGTTACAATAGATAAAATTAAGACAATAGGAGAAAAGAAAATGAAAAACATAGCTATTCACACTCACCGTCGGAATGGCCGTTGCGACGGTAGCAAGAACAGCTGCTTTTGCTCCAGCCATCACTCCTTCTACAACATACCAAAAATTGAACTAAGCATTCCAAGTTCCAACAAAGGCCAAATTAATTTAGTTTGTAATAATTAATAATAAGAAGAACTTAAGAGCTTTATGGTAGTACCATGGGAGCAGCGCTTTGCTAAGGCAAGCTTCTGATCCAAAGATGCACGAGTAACTGAACTCATCCTGAATCAATTAATTTTGCACTTGTTTGAAATATGGGATCAAGAAGGTTTGTATTTGAGTGGGAGTGAGATGTTAGAGGTAAGGTGAGTGTTTGTTTATATAGGGAAAGTGGCAGATGGTTTTCAGTTGAAATCAGTGGGGCTGTTTGCTAGAGTAGAGAGTTGGTGAGGCATAGTTGACAGCATAGTACAGTCCCTAGTTTTCTTCTGAGGTTTTTTTTTTTTTATGAACTTCTTTTGAGGTTCTGTGGATATTTTTACTTTTTTTTTATTTTGAGTTGCAGGCGCAAAGTGGTTGTATGGATATTAAATCGCCTATTTTATGATGCATTTTGATTATATCACTACATGTGATTTTTTAAGTATTTAACAATACCGTAACCAGTTTCTCACAAAAAAAAATAAAAAAATACCGCAACCATGTTTTTCTAGATATCTTGTTCAAGCACCCAGCTTTTTGTGGTAAAAAAATTTTCATTTGAGAATCATTTAAATTTTTTTTATTTATTATCTTTTGAGCAGGGTGGCGATTTTCGTAAAATAAATTTAAATAAAGTAAAATTGCATTCGCTACAAAAAGGAAAGATTATTTATTTAAGTCAATTTGACTGATTTCTTCTGATCTGACCACCAAACGTGAAATTTCACTCCAGTAAAAAAATAAAAAAAAAAAGGTAAAAAGTGAGTTTGCTCAATCCAATTACTGGATTCCCAGTTTCTCACCAAAAACCACATCACTCTATGTGCTACTTTTGTCACTTTCAGCCGAGCCCCTCGGTTAATAAAGAAGTATCCGTACATCTCCCAGAAAGTAGACAGGAATGAAAAAATAGTGCGCCACTGCAAATTAATTGGCCTTTAGCATCGCCGATCTACGCCATTTGTGAAATCCAACGGTCTCTTAGTCTCTATTGCTCTCCCTATCCAATCTTCTCTTGTCACATGCTCTTTTTAACCGCAGGAGACGATCAGAACGCTGCATACATAATACATTGTACTCAGTTCACCGACCTTGTTTCCTTCATTAATTAATTATATGTTTAATCACATAGCACAATTACCTATCCATCATGGTTGTAATGATTATCAAATGGATTAGTGTAACTGTTTGATTACTTAAGTAATATATAGTATTGCTCCTACCATTAATTGTTTCTGTATTATGAGTTATGACAAATAAATAAAACAAAAAAGAGAGGAATTTAGTGCTTTTTTAAAAAAAAAACTAAAGACAGATTTCACTGTTTAGCAGGGAAATTAGGCAGGACTTAGTTTTAATTTGCAGGCTGTTGGTTTCTCGTGAGTAGGCGTGTCAACGGCAGAGATTTTAACGTTATGCCGTTTCGTTTAAATTAAATGGAACGGTTTGTGGCATAGAATTTTATACTGCTTTCTAAACGAAACGGCATGTGGCACAATTGATTATACCGTTTCGACCATTTCAACCTCATTTCAAACCGTTTTATGTGTAATTTCTGAAGTGGAACGGTTGATGGCACAGAAATATGTTTCGTTTAATAAACGAAACGGTAAATGACATGCTGGTTTCATACCGTTTTTAAGTGGCACGATAACAGTAGAGGGCGAAACCGTGGTCGTTAACCACGTTAGACACCCCTACTCGTGAGTACCAATGTACCATGTTAAAAGTACAGACTTTAGAAAAGAAAATGGGAAACCGTGTGCCCATGGGCCCGTCGTTGGCAAAAAAAAAAGAAAAAAAAAAGAAGAAGTTAAAAAGAAATAAGAAGCTAGAGGAAAAGTGAAACTGCGAATGAGTATAAATTTTTATTAAAATGATAAATTGGGTGACAATGAACGTTAATTTTGAAACAAAATTTCGAACTTAATCAAAGACTACAAACTAAAACTACTAGAGGTCTGCTTTTTAAGTAGTTGGCGAATAATAAATCACTAATCAAATTATATCAAATTCCATACAGGTTTTTGTAAGAACATATTTACAATCCTTTATTTTATTTTGATAATTATTGTATCATTAGTATTCATAGGTGTCATATTGGTTATTGTCAAATATAAACTAGTCTATTTTAACATAGAAGACTTGGCTAATATCGATTGTGGCCGCACAAAAGCAATTGTGAAATTGCATTTCCGAGTACGACCTCATTATTTAATATTTTTATTATGCATCAGCACAAAACAGTATTTTAACTTCCACAAGTTAAGGGAAATTTTGATAATTGTTTAAATATGTAAAACTTTTGGCAATTTTATTTAAAAGTCCATCTACGATAGAGTTACTTAACACCAAAATACCTCAAAAACATAACAAAATTTCCCTCCATAAATATAATGCGAGTGGCTAAACAAAAGTTTAAAAAAACCTTGCTTCTTAGGGGGTTTCTAGTCGACTATCTATCACAAACTATACTGTTCCTAACAGGTTAATTAGTGCATGCTAACAAGTACCAAGAATTCCTTAAAAAAAAAAAAATGTAAGTAGCTTAATTTAATAGTGACCAGAAACAAACATATAAAAATACGGAGGGGAACAACTAAAAGGTTTTAATTAGTAAGAGACTAATATGTGACTGATGCTAGAATCAGGTTGGCTACATCAAAACTCTGATCTTCTGAGTTGATCTCAGTTGGGAGGGCCATGGCCACCAGCAACTCATCATAATCCATTTGACTTGCTCCAAAATCGTTCATTCCCTGACACCACCAAAAATCAAAACAGTTTATTCACAAGAGAATCATAGTACCAAATGTATAATTTTAACCCCAAACCATTCTTCCAATTAAATGATGAGTGCTAACAATACAGATATTCCTTTTTATAATTTTGCATGATTTTAATGGAATCAGGTCCTTGAGATAACCTTTTCTAAGTAATTTTATTCAAAAGAATGAAATACTGCTTCTTTTCTTAAAAGAATGCTAAGTTGAATTATATAAATAAGTAAATAACAAACGGAAATGAATATTGAAATTGGGCAAGGTCAGATTGGGAAAGCTGGTACAGTGGTACATACAAGACATGGATATCTGGCACTGGGCTGAGATTGAGAAAGAACAGCATCTACTTGGGCCTGGGTCTGACCCAAACTTTTACTATTTTGTGATGGATTAAAGGTAGCAAAACATGACTGAGATGGAGGGGAACCAGGGTGGGGAAGCAATACCGACTGAGGTGGCGTTGATGTGGCAGATGAGGTGGAGTAGGGAGTGGAGCGGCCAGAAGTTGCCATGTTTGGTTGAAGAATTGTGTGCTGCGGATTGCACACATTGAACCCATTTTTGTTCACAGTTTCACTTCCAGCTACCACCTCCTTCCCCGTCTTCTCTTGCGAAAACTGCACTTCACTAGCGAGGTTGGCTTGGTTCGGCTCTTCAACAACCATGTCGAGCTCATCGGGCATTCTCTTTTCTTTCTGTGCTTTCAGTGAGGAAATCACTTCCTGTTACAAAGCATGCTTTAGTGTTGGAGTATTCTAAAAAAAGAAAGGTGATTGAAATTGAGAAAGTTAAGGCAATTTACAGATGCATATAACTAACTGCATTTACCTTCATTGCCAGTAAAGAAGTGGAGATTGCTGAAAACTGCTCTTGCAACTTTTGGTGTTGTATGAGAAGGCTGTCATGTTTCTCCTATAAATATAAGGGGACAAAAGACATAACATGATTAAGGAAAAGATAAATGCATGCACTCTCTTCTGAATCTACATTCAGTATAAATGCATTTAAATAAGAGATGGCGAATAAATAATAACTGATATAATTGATGCACCACATGTGTGCATATGTATTCAGAAACTATTTAATTGCTTAATTGCATGGTCACTAAAAGAGTAAATTGCAGAATAAAGCACTGAAATATACCTTCCAAGCCTGGTCAACTGCTTCTAGTTGCAATTGGACTTGGGACTGTAAAATCATCAACTTCAGGTCCTCATTTTCACTACATGCAAAGGAAAATTATTAATCCTATTAATTTTCTTAGACAAAATGAACCCGGCCCAATAATATAATCTTTTGACATTCCAAATATGCGTCTCTATCAGCAAACTATAATTCCACAAGTTAAAGAGAAGTAGAAAGACAACTGCCATACCGTTTTAGAAGATTGACCTCTTCTTTTAGTTGATAAGCCATCTTCTTGTAATGGCCATGACAGTTACATATCTGGTTGGTGATCCTGGCCCCCTGATCAGCCGGTTCGAGCCAGTACTCTATTTTTCCTTGTGAGTTGTGCTGCCTAGCAAACCGCTTCTTCCCATCAGCAACAACCACACCCACCATGTGAATGAGTAAATGATCCAGTAACCCAGTATCCCCAATGCACTTTCTCGCCTCCGACCTCAGGTCAGCCCGGAGCACAGGTTTGTCCCATGTGGCACCCATCTTCTCCATTACTTCTACAAGCGATTTTTCGGAATATTCAACCCGTGCAGGTGTCCATCTGCTCCATCCTCCCTTCTTTGTTCTACAATTTCTCTCAAGCTCTTTTGGTTTTGGTTCCCTTCTCTGTTCCATCAGTTTCATACCATCGGTGCATGTATTTTCCCTCTTTCTTTCGTCCCCATTGAGCAGCTTCTCTCTCTCGTTCAGTCCCTGATTGACACCTTCTCCCAGTTCATTGTCAGACTCCTTTTTTTCTCTCAAATTCTTCTCCTCATTTTTCCTTACCTCCTCAGAATCCCGTTGCTTGGTCACAAACAACACCTTCTTACGAGTCCCCCATTGGAGATTACCACTTCTTTGCAAGGTAGCCAAGCATGATTCCCTTTCATCCCCAAAATCTATCTTCCTCTTAGCTGAATGTGGATTCAACAGCCAGAAATTATCCATGCACCTCTCTTTACGGTACATTGATCTCCGACCTCCTTCATGGAGAAGCTCCGAAGCCTGATTCGAACTACTCAGGAACTGCTCTTCCATGTCAGAAAGTGCGAGATGAAGATATGAAGGTGAAGAAACGCAAAGGAATCAAAGAAGAGTCGAGAAAGGGGAAGAAAGAAATTGTGAATTTGACAAAAAAGGAGGAAGAGATTGATTTGGGAGAATGGATATAGAACACTGATGTGTACGGATCGTCCCCGTACACATCAGTCGTTTTTCAAGATCCGAAATTCAAATGGTCAATCCGAACCGTTCAAGTTGTTCGCCATATTGAAAAACCTAGATAGACCAAATTTTACATTTTTTCGAATTTTTTTGCTATTTATTATGATATTTTCAAAAAACACTATAATTGGAGTATTTCAGGCCCTCCAATTTGAAAATATCATAATATATAGCAAAAAAATTCGAAAAAAATGTAAAATTTGGTCTGCAAGAGTTTTTCAATATAAAGAACAAGTTGAACGGTTCGGATTGACCGTTTGAATTTCGGATCTTGAAAAACGACTGATGTGTACGGGGACGATCCGTACACATCAGTGTATTTTATCCATTCTCTTGATTTGGTATCATATCTATTCAGAAGAGCTTGCCTTAATTTTAATTTCCAAATGTTGCTTCAGTTCAATTTAAGGAAATGAAGTAGCAAATAGAGGTTTAATTGCTCTCAAGCGGTCGCGCGTAATAACTTGTAAATTTTCCGAGATTGCCCCTTCAAATATGCCCTGGAACTGGAAGAATGGAACTGCGCCGAACAAGGGTGTTTTGGGGATTTGATATATAATGAGAAGCAACTTGAGGAAGAAGGAAGGAAATTTTGGCTTTTAGTGCTGCTGTGCCTGTACTGACCGTCTTTCTCTGTTCGGACTTCGGAAGGCAAAAAGCAGCGATTGTCTGCTTCTTTTTTTTTTTTGGCATAAAAAAAAGCAGCGATTGTCTGCTTCTGTCATGTTTAATGAGCTCTTAATTACGACCTAAAGAAGTTTTAGAAAAGAGAACAACAGATTGTTGAGAAAGTAAAAAGAAAGATACAGGATTGAAATACAAATAAATGACACTTGACAAATGAAATAAAATTTAATAGAAATAGATGATTAATCTACAGTAGTATTAATTAAATTTCGCGTGTACGATATTTGTTTTCCTTTTGACACGTCATTAATTCCTTTTTTCTTGCTATTATTCTTTCTAAAATAGAAATTAGAGCAATCATTAATTTTATTAATTTCATTTTATGTCTGTTATTCTTTCTTTACAAAAAAGAAATTATAGAGATTAATTTCCTTTTGTGCCTCTTATGATTCCTCTTTTGTTACTAGAAAACATTCCACCTAATGGTTGGGCAAATGAATAACCTTCCAATTGAGAAACTTCTTTTTCTCAATTTATGTTTGCTAAAGCATGCGCCCTTACAATAATGTTGTAAGATAATCATAGAAAAATAAACCGAAACCCGAAGGGAAGAAAAATAAGGAGAGTAGGCAAAGAGGTGGTATTTTTTTATATTAAAAAAAAGAATAATTAGATTTATGCCACTGTGAAATTTAGCTAATTAGGGATATGCCATTGTTATATTGCAAATTAGATTTATGCCATCATCAAATTATGTAAATTAGAAATATGCCATTATCTCATTCCAAAAAAGATTCAATTCCAAAAATACCATCCTGATTCCTCTTAATATTTTTCAAAAATCCCAAATTGACATTGTTGATAAACATAGAAAATGGAGAACCGTTTAAATATTTAGTTGGAATTTTTTGACTCGAAGTCGCAGTTCCCTCTTGACTTTGTTAAAGTAATGTACATAAATAATCAATTGAATTTTCATTCAGTCCATATATGTTCGTCGTCTGTAGCATTACATCATTTTCTTTAGAATTTTTTTTCTGCCAGTAACTAGACCATAAGTAGAACAACTATAAAGGCATTAAAACATGCATATTAGTCTTTGTTCAGGCCTCATATTCGACTACATTGAAATAAATATATAGTAGCTTGGCCTCGGATTGAAATACACAGATTTATAGACGATCGTTCTATATCAAATTACATGACATTTTTCTAATTTTAAAGTCTTGTAGTGGCATAAAACTAATTTGTCATTTAGTAATGGTATTTTTCTAATTTTAAATTTTTGTAGTGGCATATTTAAAAGGGTAAAATTGGCAAATCAAATTTTCGGTGGCAAAAAACTAATTTTTACTTTTTTACAATGGCATAAAACTAATTTGTCATTAAGCGATGGCATTTTACTAATTTCAAATTTTCTGTCTAATGATGATATAGAGGAGGATTTCAAGAGACGTCTCTTTCATATGGTCATTAGGTTTTTTTATTTTTTTTATTTTAGAATAATCAAAACTTTAGTTATTTTTGTAAAGGAATTTGATTCATGTATATAGGCCTGTCAAACGTGTCTAAAACCACGGAACACGTACATACTTTGTTAAGGTGCACGGTATAAGAATCCATTCCGTTAACCATTTCGTTTTCGAAACAGTATAAAATTTCGTTTTGTTGACCGTGCCACTTCAGAAAATACACATGTAACGGATTGAAATGAGTCTAAAAACCACGGAACACGTACATACCATTTCTTTGACCATGCCACTTCATTAGATTTATTTATTTTTTTATTTTAGAAAAATCAAAACTTTAGTTATTTTTGTAAAGGAATTTGATTCATGTATATCAGCCTGTCAAATATGTCTAAAAACCACGGAACACGTACATACCGTTTCTGTTTTGTTAAGGTGCACGGTATAAGAACTCATTCCGTTAACATTTTCATTTCCGAAACGGCACAAAATTTCGTTTCGTTGATCGTGCCACTTCAGAAAATACACATGTAACGGTTTGAAATGAGTTTAAAACAGTCGAAACGGTACAATTTGGTGTTACGTCTACCGTTTCGTTTCAAAACACGTAACATTTCAGTGGTTCGTTATTCGTTCGTTTATATTCCGTAACGAGGTGGCAAAACGGTAAACAAGTACCGTTGACAGCTATACATGTATAGTCGATAAATTTTGTAGATATATATTATGGTTTAACTATTTTTCCGAAGCGCTCTCAAATTATCATCATAAATTGGTTACTTATCCTCTTAGGATTTTACAATCCAACTTTATTATTGTTTAATGAAACGTCATAAAATATGAGATGTTTTAATTTTGATTCGTTTGATTGATTAGATTTCATTATTTCATTATTTTTATGAGTATATGAGTATAATGTATCACATTTTAAAAGATGGATTTAAAAAATATACAACTATACAAGTTATTTTTTAACAATTGTTAAAGTTGGGTTTTTTTTCAAATTTCATTGCTGTGTTATTATTGTTGTTGTTGATTGGTTTGTTGTAACCGTATTCTCAACAATTTTCAAGTGTATCTTAGAATTTAGCCTGTGCGTTGTTTTTCGATTTGATGATGATTGTTTCGTTATTCAACTTATTATTGACTTATTATTTACCTTAAGTGCTTTATCAGTTTTTTTTTTAGTTTAAAGTGCTTTATCAGTTACTTTGATTGCTTTGTTTTGTTATTTTTATCTTAATGTGGTGATTTACTACTATTCACGTTAGTTTCTTTATTGTCTGAATTAAAATTGGTATTATCTTTAGTTTTAAGTGGCTACGTATACTGGCGTAATTAACCGCAATGTTGCTGGGCAGCGACAATTTTTTTTTAAATAATTTTGTTCTAAAAACTGTAATTCAATCGAATTAAAATATATACCGTTCCTTCAAATTGAATGGTCTTTCAGAAAAAAAAATGTAAATCTTATATCAAAATAAATCTCGATTTGACAAATGCAACATAACTGGAGACAAATAACGAAGAAGAGAACAACTCAACAAAGACCCATACTATCAGTTCTCACCGCTTGACCTCATGCGGTATTGCGGTTGGAGTTGAATTATGGTTGGTCCCATTGTGTTGGAAGAGAATTTAGCTTGAGGCCTTGAGCACAATTTCAAACTTCCAAGACAAATCATTTGTTTCGGGCAATAATCGACACCAATATTCTGAAAAATTTGAGTTTACCTTTATTGCTTGAAATTAAATTATATAATTTAGGATCAGCTTTTTATGTTTAAAATGAAGAAGCAACATGTTATAGTGTGGAGTATTGGACTTGCTCCTGTAGTGGTCTTAAGCTTGGTGAACAAAATGTTGTTAAAAAATTAAAGATAAGACAAGGTGTATATTTAACAAGATATTAAAAAGAGAATATGTGCGCTAGGCTGAAAGGAAGAGCTTGTCGCCTTCTGATTTTATTATCTTTTTTTAAAAAAAAAAAACAAAGAGATCGTCTCCTTCTGGGACCCAGGCTATCAATATTCCGTTTGAGCTTTGGAAGCTTGGACTTTGGAGTGATATAACTGTACCTTCACGCTTAATTAGCTCTTAATTGCCCTGCAATACTTCATTGTAGAAGTGGGGACAACTGAATATTTGGAGAATAAAGAAGAGAGAGAGTGAATATTGAGTTTATGTATAAAACAGATGACCAAAATACAAATAAAGAGGATATATAAATTTGAAATATAAATTAAAGGGGGCTGAAATAAAATTAAATTGATAATTGGAAATTCTGTTATGAGAATTAATTTCGGAATCAGGCTTTAATCTCAATCGCATTAGCACTCATTAACGGTTGCGATTAATTACATATTTTAATAAAACAATGATGTTTGATTGTAGTGAAAAAGTAGAGAAGATAAATTGAATTAAAGGATAAAAATTATTCTTATGTACAATATTAACGGATACAGAAAAAAAAAAAGTGTCAAGTATTAAAAAAATAATACATTAATACTACTTTACTATCTATGAAGAGTTGAAAACTTTTTAACTTTACTCAATCTCACTTTACCTTAATACAAACTTAATAAAGAGATAAATTAAAAGCACGTTTAGAATTTTTATCGTAACTTAGAAGTATTAGGAAGAAAAAAAAACGGCGACATCTTGCACTAAAAATAAAAACATGTGACAATTAATTCATGCAAATGTGGAATGAAGCCTACGTCAGCACATTTTTTTTCGTCCGAGCACTCTTAGGCCTCAAGCCCTCTCCTCTCTCACTCTATGGCCACCAGACACGGACAATTAAAAAGAAAGATACAGGATTGAAATACAAATAAAGGACACTTGACAAATGAAATAAAATTTAATTGAAATAAATGATTAATCTATAGCAGTATTAATTAAATTTCGCGCGTCGGATATTTTTTTTCCTTTTGACACGCTGCTTTTTTCTTGCTATTATTCTTTCTAAAATAGAAATTAGAGCAATCATTAATTTGATTAATTTCATTTTATGTCTCATTTCATTTATGTCTGTTATTCTTTCTTTACAAAAAAAGAAATTACAGAGATTAATTTCCTTTTGTACCTCTTATGATTCCTCTTTTGTTACTAGAAAGTAGAAAACATTCCACCTAATGGTTGGGCAAATGAATAACCTTCCAATTGAGAAACTTCTTTTTCTAATTTTATGTTTGCTAAAGCATACGTTCTTACAATAATTAAATAATATTGTAAGATAATCATAGAAAAAATAAGCCGAAGGGAAGAAAAACAAGGAGAGTAGGCAAAGAGGTGGTATTTTTTTGTCTAATAATGATATAGAGGACTAAGAGGAGGATTTCAAGAGACGTCTCTTTCATATGGTCATTAGGTTTTTTAATTTTTTTGTTGTTTTATTTTAGAATAAGAAAAAATTTAGTTATTTTCTTAAAGGAATGTATAGTCCATAAATTTTGTTGTTTAACTATTTTGCCGACGCGCTCTCAAATTATCATCATAAATTGGTGACTTATCGTCTTAGGATTCTATAATCCAACTTTATTATTGTTTAATAAAAGGTCATAAAATATGAGATGTTTTAATTTTGATTCGTTTGATTAATTAAATTTCATTATATGTATAACGTATGTACATTATATCACATTTTAGAACATGGATTTAAAAAATATACAAGTTATTTTTTAACAATTGTTAAAGTTGGGTTTTATTTTTCAAATTTCATTGCTGTGTTATTATCGTTGTTGTTGATTTGTTTTGTTGTAAATGTATTCTCAACAATTGTCAAGTGCATCTTAGAATTCAGTCTGTGCATTGTTTATCATTTCGATGATTGTTTTGTTATTCAACTTATTGACTTATTATTTATCTTAAGTTACTTTGATTGCTTTGTTTTGTTATTTTATCTTGATGTGGCGATAGGGCTGTCAATGGGTAGGGTACGATACGGTAAAGATATTTTTCATACCCGTACCCGTTAAATTTTTTTTTACCCATACCCTACCCTTACCCATTAAAAATTGGCTTTACCCGTACCCTACCCTTACCCATTAAGAATTAACGGTAAGGGTAGGGTAACGGTAGAAAATGGGTAATAATGTTAATAACTCAATGAAAAAAATGGTACAATTGAGATAAATAAATAATAACAAATAAATATATTAATAAAGTACAACATTGAATAATACTTTAAATATAATAAAATCATACAATATCTTCTCATGTCAATTGTCACAAAAAAAAATTTCATAACTAATTACTAATTATACAATATTTTCTCAAATGACAACGTACGGAGAAGAAGGGATCTTCTGAAAAAGTTTACTATTTTTTTTTAATGTAGCCCATGAATGAACGATATAGCGCATTAATAAAAATCAAACAAAATTTATTAACATATCAATTGAATCTTACCATTATATCTTTTTCAATTTAATGTACTATTATCTCAATCAAATCTTACGATTTAATTGTCTAGCTTAATTATTAACATATCAATTGAATCTTACAAGCATATCTTTTTTATTTAGTTTGTTATTAACATATTAATTGAATCTCACAATTATAATTTTTTTATTATTATAAATATTATAAACTATATATATAACGGTACGTGTAATTAACGAATACGAAATAGCCTTACCCATACCCTTACCCAATAAATTAACGAAATTTTTTTTTATCCATACCCATACCCGATAACTTAACGAAAAAAAAATCTTACCCATACCCGTCTTATCGAATACGATACGGGTAGGGTAAACGGTTAAAAGGGTACCATTGACAGCCCTATGTGGCGACTTATTATTCTTTTTTTTTTTTTTGGAGAAACTAGGCAGTGGCGACTTATTATTCACGTTGGTTTCTTTATTATCTAAATTAAAATTGGTATTATCTTTAGTTTAAGTGGCTACGTGTACTGACGTAAACCGCAATGTTGCTGGGCCGCAACAATTTTTTTTAAAAAAAAATTAATTCAATCGAATTAAATATATACCGTCCCTTCAAATTGAATGGTATTCAGAAAAATGTAACATCTTATGCTGAAAATAAATCTCGATTTGACAAATGTAATGTATATGAGATAATTAAATTAACGAAGAAGAGAACAACTTAACACGGGCCCATACTCTCAGTTCTCACTTCTCACCGCTTAAAATGAATTCATAAACGATTGAAATGCTCAAATTATGCTCAAAATTGCATTATTTACACTTTTATAGTAATTATCATGAATAATCCAATCTTTTTGAATAAATAACTTTTGAATCGTATTCTAGACAGTATAAAGACTGTAAATGTAGATTATTGTGATGAAATAACTTAAAAGTAATCCAGAAACGATTAAAATGCTCAAATGATGCTTAGAATTGCATTATTAGCACTTTATGTGCGTAATTACCATGAATAATCCAATCTTTTTAAAAAATATAACATATGAATTGTATTCTAGACAATATAAAAAGTTTAAATGTAGATTATTGTGATGGAATAACTTAGAATGAATCCAGAAATGATTGAAATGCTCAAATGATGCTCAGAATTACATTATTTGCATTTTATGTGCGTAATTACCATGAACAATCCAAATTTTTTTTAATAAACAAGATATGAATCAAATTCTAGACAGTATAAAAAGTTTAAATGTAGATTATTGTGATGAAATGACTAAGAAAATCCAGAAACGATTGAAATGCCCAAATGATACTTAGAATTGCATTACCTACACTTTATATCCGAAATTACCATGTATAATCCAATCTTTTATAATAAATAACATATGAATCGTATTCTAGACAATATAAAGAGTTTAAGTATAGATTATTGTGATGAAATAACTTAGAATGAATACAGAAACGATTGAAATGCTCAAATAATGCTCAGAAGTGCATTATTTGCAATTTATGTGCATAACTACCATGAATAATCCAATCTTTTTGAATAAATAACATATGAATCATATTCTACACAGTATAAAGAATTTAAATACAGATTATTGTGATGAAATAACTTAGAATGAATCCATAAATGATTGAATTGTTCAAATGATGCTCAGAATTGCATTATTCGCATTTTATGTGCCTAATTACCATGAACAATCCGATCTTTTTGAATAAACAAGATATGAATAAAATTATAGACAGTATAAAGAGTTCAAATGTAGATTATTGCGATGAAATGACTTAGAAAATCCAGAAACAATTGAAATGCCCAAATGATAATTATAATTGCATTGTTTGCAATTTATACGCGTAATTACCATGTATAATCTAA
The DNA here is from genome assembly GCA_027562975.1 of Rhynchospora breviuscula. NCBI lineage: Eukaryota > Viridiplantae > Streptophyta > Magnoliopsida > Poales > Cyperaceae > Rhynchospora > Rhynchospora breviuscula. The sequence continues at coordinate 56,474,011 of CM050402.1, forward strand.
TCTTTTTTAATAAATAACATATGAATCGTATTCTAGACAGTATAAAAAGTTTAAATCAAGATTATTGTGATGAAATGACTTAGAATGAAACCAAAAACGAATGAAATCCTCAAATGATACTCAGAATTGCATTATTTGCACGTTATGTGCGCAATTACCATGAATAATCCAATCTTTTCGAATAAATAGCATATGAATCGTATTCTAGACCATATAAATAGTTTAAATGTATATTATTCTGATGAAATGACTTAGAATGAATCTAGAAATGATTGAAATGCTAAAATGATGCTCAGAATTGCATTATTTGCACTTTATGTGCGTAATTACCTCGAATAATTCAATCTTTTTGAATAAATAATATATGAATCGTATTCTAGACAGTATAAAGAGTTTAAATGTAGATTATTGTGATGAAATCACTTAGAATGAATCCAGAAACAATTGAAATACCCAAATGATGCTCAGAATTTTATTATTTGCACTTTAAGTGCGTAATTACCATAAAAAATCCAATCTTTTTGAATAAATAACTTATAAATCGTATTCTAGACAGTATAAAGAGCTTAAATGTAGATTATTGTGATGAAATGACTTAGAATGAATCTAGAAACGATTAATATGCTCAAATGATGCTAAGAATTACATTACTTGCAGTTTATATGTGTAATTTCCAAGAATAATCCAATCTTTTTGAATTAATAATATTTGAATCGTATTCTAGACAATATAAAGGGCTTAAATGTAGATTATTGTGATTAAATAACATATAATGAATCCCGAAACGATTGAAATGCTCAATTGAGGCTATGAATTGCATTATTTCCACTTTGTGTGCATAATTACAATGTATAATCCAATCCTTTTGAATTAATAACATATGAATCGTATTCTAGAAAGTGTAAAGAGTGTAAATGTAGAATATTGTGCCGAAATGACTTAGAATGAATCCAGAAAAGATTGAAGTGCTCAAATGATACTAAGAATTGCATTATTTGCATTTTATGTGCGTAAATACCATGAATAATCCAATATTTTTTAATAAATAACTTATGAATCGTATTCTTGAAAGTATAAAGAGTTTAAATGTAGATTATTGTGATGAAATATCTTAGAATGAATCCAGAAACGATTGAAATGCTCAAATGATGCTCGGAATTGCATTATTTGCACTTTATGTGCGTAACTACCATGAATAATCCAATCTTTTTGAATAAATAACATATGAATCGTATTATTAGAGTGTATAAAGAGTTTAAATATAGATTATTGTGATGAAATGACATACAATGAATCCAAAAACGATTGAAATGCTCAAATGATGCTCAGAATTGCTTAATTTGCAGTTTATGAGCGTAATAACAAAGAATAATCCAATCTTTTCGTATAAAGAACATATGAATCGTATTCTAGACTGTGTAAAGAGTTTAAATGTAGATTATTGTAATAAAATGACTTAGAATGAATCCAAAAACGATTGAAATGCTCAAATGATGCTCAGAATCGCATTATTTGCAGTTTATGTGAGTAATTACCAAGAATAAGACAATCTTTTTGAATTAATAACATATTAATCGTATTCTAGACAGTATAAAGAGTTCAAATGTAGAATATTGTGATAACATGACTTAGAATAAATCCAGAAACGATCGAAATGCACAAACGATGCTTAGAATTGCATTATTTCCACTTTATGTGCGTAATTACCATGAATAATCCAATATTTTGGAATAAATCATATATTAATCTATTCTACACAGTATAAAGAGTTTAAATGTAGATTATTGTGATGAAATGACTTAGAATGAATCCAGAAACGATTGGAATGCACAAATGATGCTCAAAATTGCATTATTTGCACTTTAAGTGCGTAATTACCAAAAATAATCCAATCTATATGAATAAATAACATATGAATCGTATTCTAAACAGTATAAAGAGTTTAAATGTAGATTATTGTGATGAAATGGCATAGAATGAGTCAATTAATGATTGAAATGCACAACTGATGCTCAGAACTGCATTATTTGCAATTTATTTGCGTAATTAACATGACTAATCCAATCTTTTTGAATAAATAACATATGAATCGTATTCTAGAGAGTATAAAGAGTTTCAAATGTAGATTATTGTGATGAAATGACTTAGAATGAATTCAGAAACGATTGAAATGATGAGAATTGCATTATTTGCATTTTATGTGCGTAATTACCGTGAATAAACCTATCTTTTTGAATAAATAACAAATGAATCGAATTCTAGACAGTATAAAGACTTTAAATGTAGATTATTGTGATGAAATGACTCAGAATGAATCCTGAAACAATTGAAATGCTCAAATGTTGCTCAGAATTGTATTATTTGCATTTTCTGTGCGTAATTACCAAGAATAATGCAATCTTTTTTAATAAATAACATATGAATCGTATTCTAGACAGTATAAAGAGTTTAAATGTAGAATATTGTGATAACGTGACTTAGAATAAATCCAGAAACGATTGAAATGCTCAAACGATGCTCAGAATTGCATTATTTCCACTTTATGTGCGTAATTACCATGGATAATCCAATCTTTTGGAATAAATCAAATATGAATCGTATTCTACACAGTATAAAGAGTTTAAATGTAGATTATTGTGATGAAATGACTTAGAATGAATCCATAAACGATTGGAATGCACAATTGATGCTCAGAACTTTAAGTGCGTAATTACCAAGAATAATCCAATCTATGTGAATAAATAACATGCGAATCGTATTCTAAAGTATAAAGAGTTTAAATGTAGATTATTGCGATGAAAGGACATAGAATGAGTCAATTAACGATTGAAATGCACAAATGATGCTCAGAATTGCATTATTTGCAATTTATTTGCGTAATTAACATGACTAATCCAATCTTTTTGAATAAATAACATATGAATCGTATTCTAGACTGTATAAAGAGTTTTAATGTAGATTATTGTGATGAAATGACTTACAATGAATTCAGAAACGATTGAAATGCTCAGAATTGCATTATTTGCATTTTATGAGCGTAATTACTGTGAATAATCCAATCTTTTTGAATAAATAAAGACTTTAAATGTAAATTATTGTGATGAAATGACTCAGAATGAATCCAAAAACGATTGAAATGCTCAAATGTTGGACAGAATTGCATTATTTGCCTTTTCTGTGCGTAATTACCAAGAATAATCCAATCTTTTTGAATAAATAACATATGAATCGTATTAAAGACAGTATAAAGAGTTTAAATATAGATTATTGTGATAAAATGAATTAGAATGAATCCAGAAACGATTGAAATGCTCAAATGATGCTGAGAATTGCATTATTAGCACTTTATGTGCGTAATTACCATGAAAAATCCAATCTTTTTGAATTAATAAAATATCAATCATATTATAGACAGTATAAAGAGTTTAAATATAGATTATTGTGATTAAATGACTTAGAATGAAACCAGAAACGATTGAAATGCTCAAATGATGCTCAGAATTGCATTATTTGCACTTTTAATGCGTAATTACCAAGAATAATCCAATCTTTATGAATAAATAACATATGAATTGTATTCTAGCTAGTATAAAGAGTTTAAATGTAGATTATTGTGATGAAATTACTTTGAATGAATCCAGAATCAAATGAAATGGTCAAATGATGCTCAGAATTGCATTATTTGGATTTTATGTGCCTAATTACATTGAATAATCCAATTTTTTTGAATAAATGACAGATGAATCGTATTCTAGACAGTGTAAAGTGTTTAAATGTAGATTATTGCGATGAAATTACTTACAATCAATCGAGAAACGATTGAAATAATCAAATGATGCTCAGAATTGCATTATTTGCATTTTATGTGCGTAATTACCACGAATAATCCAATCATTTTCAATAAATAACATATCAATCTAATTCAAGACAGTATAAAGACTTTAAATATAGATTATTTTGATGAAATGACTTAGAATGAATCCAGAAAAGATTGAAATGCTCAAATGATTCTCAGAATTGTATTATTTGCACTATATGTGGGTAATTACCAAGAATAATCCAATCATTTTGAATAAATAACACATGAATCTAATTCTAGAGAGTATAAATAGTTTAAATATAGATTATTGTGATGGAATGACTTAGAATTAATCCAGAAACGTTTGAAATTCTCAAATGATGCTCAGAATTGCATTATTTACAATTTATGTGCGTAATTACCTTGAATATTCCAAATCTTTTTTAATTAATAACATATGAATCGTATTCTACACAGTATAAAGAGTTTAAATGTAGATTATTGTGATGAAATGACTTAGAATGAATCCAGAAACGATTGAAATGCTCATATAATGCTCAGAATTGCACTATTGGCACTTTATGCGCGTAATTACAATGAATAATCTAATCTTTTTGAATAAATAACATATGAATATAATTCTAGACACTATAAAGAGTTTGAATGTAGATTATTGTGATTAAATGACATAGAATGAAAACAGAAACGATTGAAATGCTCAAATGATGCTCAGAATTGTAGTATTTGCACTTTATATGTGTAATTACCGTGAATAATCCATTCTTTTTGAAAAATAACTTATGAATCTTGTTCTAGACAGTATAAAGAGACTAAATGTAGATTACTGTGATGAAATGACATAGAATGAACCCCGAAACGATTAAAATGCTCAAATGATGCTCAAAATTGAATTATTTGCAATTTATGTACGTAATTATCATGAATAATCCAATCTTTTTGAATAAATAATATTTGAATCGTATTCTAGACAGTACAAAGTGGTTAAATGTAGATTATTGTGATGAAATGACTTAGAATGAATCCAGAAATGACTGAAATGCTCAAATGATTTCCAGAATTGCATTATTTTCAATATATGTGCGTAATTACCTTGAATAATCCAATCTTTTAAAATAAATAACATACTAATCGTATTTTAGACAATATAAAGAGTTTAAATGTACATTATTGTGATGAAATAACATAGAATAAATCCAGAAATGATTGAAATGCTCAAATTATGCTCAGACTTGCATTATTTGCAATTTATGTGCGTAATTACCATGAATAATACAATCTTTTTGAATAAATAACATATGAATCGTATTATAGACAGTATAAAGATTTTAAATGTAGATTGTTGTGTCAAAATAACTTTGAATGAATTCAGAAACGATTGAAATGCTCAAATGATGCACAGAACTGCATTATTAGCTTTTTAGTTGCGTAATTACCACGAAAAATCCAATCATTTTGAATAAATAACGTATGAATCATATTCTAGACAGAATAAAGAGTTTAAATATTGATTATTGTGATGAAATAACTTAGAATGAATCCAGAAATGATTGAAATGCTCAAATGATGCTCAGAATTGCATTATTTCCAATTTATGTGCGTAATTACGATAAATAATCAATTATTTTTTAATTAATAAATTATGAATCTTGTTATAGACAGTATAAGGAGATTAAATGTAGATTACTGTGATTAAATGACATAGAATGAATCCCGAAACGATTAAAATGCTCAAATGATTCTCAGAATTGAATTATTTGCACTTTATGTGCGTAATTAGTATGAATAATCCAATCTTTTTGAATAAATAATATATGAATCGTATTCTAGACAGTACAAAGAGTTTAAATGTAGATTATTGTGATGAAATAACTTAGAATGAATCCAGAAACGACTGAAATGCTCAAATGATACCCAGAATTGCATTATTTTCAATATATGTGCGTAATTACCTTGAATAATCCAATCTTTTTCAATAAATAACATAGGAATCATATTCAAGACAGTATATTGTGTTTAAATGTAGATTATTGTGATGAAATGACTTAGAATGAATCCAGAAACGATTGAAATGGGCAAATGACGCGCAGAATTGCATTATTTGCAGTTTATGTGTGTAATTACCAAAAATAATCCAATATTTTTGACTTAATAACTTATAAATCGTGTTCTAGACAGTATAAAGTGTTTCAATGTAGATTATTGTGATGAAATGACATAGAATGAATCCAGAAACGATTGAACTGCTCAAATGATGATCAGAATTGCATTATTTTCAATATATGTGCGTAATTACCATGAATAATCCAATCTTATTGAAGAAATAACATACGAACCGTATTCTAGACAGTATAAAGAGCTTAAATGTAGATTATTGTGATGATATTACTTAGAATGAATCCAGAAACGATTGAGAAACGATTGAAATGCTCTAATGATGCTCAGAATTGCACTATTTGCACTTTATGCGCATAATTACAATGAATAATCTAATCTTTTTGAATAAATAACATATGAATCTAATTCTAGACACTATAAAGAGTTTGATTGTAGATTATTGTGATTAAATGACATAGAATGAATACAGAAACGATTCAAATGCTCAAATGATGCACAGAATTGTATTATTTGCAGTTTATGTGCTTATTGCCAAGGATAATCCTATCTTTTTGAATAAATAGCTTATGAATTCTATTCGGGACAGTATAAAGAGTTTAAATGTAGATTGTTGTTATGAAATGACTTATAATTACTCCAGAAAAGATTGAAATGCTCAAATGTTGCTGGAATTGCATTATTTGCAGTTTATGAGCGTAATTACCAAGAATAATCTAATTCTTTTGAATAAATAACATATGAATCGTATTCTAGACATTATAAAGAGTTCAAATGAAGATTATTGTGATAAAATGACTTATAATGAATCCAAAAACGATTGAAATGCTCAAGTGATGCTCAGAATTGCAGTATTTGCAATTTATGTGTGTAATTACCGTGGATAATCCAATATTTTTGAGAAAATAACATTTGAATCGTAATCTAGACAGTATAAAGAGTTTGAATGTAAATTATCGGGATGAAATAACTTAGAATGAATTCAGAAATGATTGAAATGCTCAAATAATGCTAATAATTGCATTATTTGCACTTTATTTGCGTAATTACCATGAATAAACAAATCTTTTTGAATAAATTACATCTGAATCGTATTCTACATAGTATAAATAGTTTAAATGTTGATTATTGTGATGAAATGACAAAGAATGAATCTTGAAACGATTGAAATGCTCAAATGATGCTCCGAATTGTATTATTTGCGGTTTATTCGCCTATTTACAAGAATAATCCAATCTTTTTGAATAAGTAACAAACGAATCGTATTCTAGACAGTAAAAAGAGTTCAAATTTATATTATTGTGATGATTTGACTTAGAATGAATGCAGAAACGATTGAAATGCTTAAATGAAGCTCAGAATTGCAGTATTTGCACTTTATGTGCGTAGTTATCGTTTATAATCCAATCTTTTAAAATAAATAACATTTGAATCGTATTAAAAACAGTATAAAGAATTTAAATATTGATTATTAATATGAAATGACATAGAATGAATCTAGAAACGATTGAAATTCTCAAATGATGCTCAGAATTGAATTATTTACTGTTTATGTGCGTATTTACCAACAATAATCCAATCTTTTTGAATAAATAACATACGAATCATATTCTAGACAGTAAAAAGAGTTTAAATGAAGATTATTGTGATGAAATGACTTAGAATAAATCCAGAAACGATTGAAATGCTCAAATGAAGCACATAATTGCAGTATTTGAACTTTATGTGTGCAATTTCCGTGAATAATACAATCTTTTGTAATTAATAACATACGTATTCTAGACTAAAGAGTTTAAATGTACATTATTGTGATGAAATAACATAAAATAAATCCAGAAACAATTGAAATGCTCAAATGATGCTCAGACTTGCATTATTTGCAATTTATGTGCTTAATTACCATGAATAATCCAATCTTTTTGAATAAATAACATATGAATCGTATTATAGACAGTATAAAGAGTTTAAATGTAGATTGTTGTGTTGAAATTGCTTTGAATGAATTCAGACACGATTGAAATCCTCAAATGATGCACATAATTGCATTATTAGCACTTTATGTGCGTAATTACCATGAAACATCCAATCTTTTTTAATAAATAACGTTTGAATCATATTCTAGACAGTACAAAGAGTTTAAATATTGATTATTGTGATGAAATGACTTTGAATGAATGAAGAAATGGTTTAAATGCTCAAATGATGCTCATAATTGCATTATCTGCAGTTTATCTGCGTAATTACCAAAAATGATCCAATATTTTTGAATTAATGACATATGTATCGTATTCACGACAGTATAAAGAGTTCAAATGGAGATTATTGTAATTAAATGACATAGAATGAATCCAGATACGATTGAAATGCTCAAATGATGCTCAGAATTTCATTATTTGCAATTTATGTGCGCATTTACCATGAATAATCCAATCCTTTTGATAAATAACATATGAATTTAATTCTAGACAGTATAAATAGTTTAAATGTAGATTATTGTGATGAAATGACATATAATGAATCCAAAAACTATTGAAATGCACAAATGATGCTCAGAATTGCATTATTTGCACTTTATGTGCGTAATTACCTTGAATAATCCAATCTTTTCGAATAAATAACATATGAATCGAATTCTAGACAGTATAAAGAGTTTAAATAAAGCTTATTGTAATTAAATGACATAGAATGAATCCATAAATGATTGAAATGCTCAAATGATTCACAGAATTATATTACTTGCACTTTATGTACGCAATTACCAAGGATATTCAAATCTTTTTGAATAAATAAAAAATGAATCATATTCAAGATATTATAAAGAGTTTAAATCTAGATTATTCTGAAGAAATGATTTAGAACTTAATCCAGAAACGATTGAAATCGTCAAATGATCCTCAGAATTGCATTATTTGCACTATATATGCGTAATTACCATGAATAATACAATCTTTTTGAATAAATAACATATGAATTTAATTATAGACAGTATAAAGAGTTTAAATGTAGAATATTGTGATGAAATGACTTAGAAATAATCCAGAAACGATTGAAATGCTCAAATTATGATCAGACTTGCATTATTTGCAATTTATGTGCATAATTACCATGAATAATCCAATCTTTTTGAATAAATAAACATATGAATCATATTCTGGACAGTATAAATAGTTTAGATGTAGATTATTGTGATGAAATTACTTAGAATGAATCCAGAAACGATTGAAATGCTCTTATGATGCTCAGACTTGGATTATTTGAAATTTATGTGCGTAATTACCATGAATAATCCAATCTTTTTGAATAAATAACATATGAATCGTATTCTGGATAGTATAAAGAGTTTAAATGTAGATTATTGTGATAAAATAACATAGAATTAATCCAGAAACGATTGAAATGCTCCAATGATGCTCATAATTGCATTATTTGCACTTTATGTGTGTAATTACCAAGGATAATCGAATATTTTTAAATAATGAACATATGAATCCTATTCAAGACAGTATAAATAGTTTAAATTTAGATTATTGTGATGATATGACTTAGAATGAATCCAGAAACGATTGAAATGCTCAAATGATGCTAAGAATTGGATTATTTGCACTTTATGTGCGTAATTACCTTGAATAATGCAATCTTTTTGAATAAATAACATATGAATCATATTCTAGATAGTATAAATAAATAGTTTAAATGTAGATTATTGTGATGAAATGACTTAGAATGAATCCAGAAACTTTTGAAATGCTCAAATGATGCTCAGAATTGCATTATTTTCAATATATGTGCGTAATTACCTTGAATAATCCAATCTTTTTGAATAAATAACATTGGAATCGTATTCAAGACAGTATAAAGAGTTTAAATGTAGATTATTATTATGAACTGACTTAGAATGAATCCAGAAACGATTGAAATGCGGAAATGACGCGCTGAATTGCATTATTTGCAGTTTATGTGGGTAATTACCAAAAATAATGCAATATTTTTTATTTATAAACATATGAATCATGTTCTAGACAGTATAAAGAGTTTCAATGTAGATTATTGTGATTAAATGACATAGATTGAATACAGAAACGATTGAACTGCTCAAATTATGCACAGATTTGCATTATTAACACATTATGTGGGTAATTACCCTGAAAAATCCAATCTTTTTGAATAAATAACATATGAATCATATTCTAGATGGTATAAAGAATTTAAATGTTGATTATTGTGATGAAATGATTTAGAATGAATCCAGAAATGATTGAATTGCTCAAATAATGCTCAGAATTGCATTATTTGCACTTTATATGCGTAACTACCATAAATAATCCAATCTTTTTGAATTAATAACATATGAATTGTATTCTAGACAGTATAAAGAGTTTAAATGTAAATTATTGTGACTAAATGACATAGAATGATTTTAGAAACGATTGAAATGCACATATGATGCTCAGATTTGCATTATTTGCACTTTATGTGCGTAATTACCATGAATAATCCAATATTTTTGAATAAACAACAGATGAATCGTATTCTAGACAGTATAAAGAGTTTAAATGTAGATTATTGTGAAGAAATGACTTAGAATGAATCTAGAAATGATTGAATTGCTCAAATGATGCGCAGAATTGCATTATTTTGCAGTTTATGTGCGTAATTACCATAAATAATCCAATCTTTTTGAATTAATGACATATGAATTGTATTCTAGACAGTAAGAATAGTTTAAATGTAGATTATTGTGATTAAATGATATAGAATGAATCCAGAAATGATTGAAATGATCAAATGATGCTCAGAATTGCATTATTTCCACTTTATGTGCGTAATTACCATGAATAATCCAATCTTTTTGAATAAATAACAGATGAATCGTATTCTACACAGTATAAAGAGTTTAAATGTAGATAATTGTGATGAAATTACTTAGAATGAATCCAGAAATGATTGAAATGCTCAAATGATGCTCCGAATTGCATTATTTGCACTTTATGTGCGTAATTACCTTGAATAATGCAATCTTTTTTAATAAATCACATATGAATCATATTTTAGACAGTATAAATAGTTTAAATGAAGATTATTGTGATGAAATAACTTAGAATGAATTCAGAAACGATTGAAATGCTCAAATGATACTCAGAATTGCATTATTAGCATTTTATGTGCATAATTACCTTGAATAATTCAATCTTTTTTAATAAACAACATATGAATCATATTCTGGACAGTATAAATAGTTTAGATGTAGATTATTGTGATGAAATTACTTAGAATGAATCCAGAAACGATTGAAATGCTCATATGATGCTCAGACTTGGATTATTTGTAATTTATGTGCGTAATTACCTTTAATAATCCATTCTTTTTGAATAAATAACATGTGAATAATATTTTACATAGTAGAAATAGTTTAAATGTATATTATTGTGATGAAATGACTTAGAATGAATCCAGAAACGATTGAAATGCTCAAATGATGCTCAGAATTACATTATTTGCACATTCTGTGCGTAATTTCCATTAATAATCAATATTTCAAAATAAATAACGTATGAGTATTCTAGACAGTATAAAGAGTTTAAATTTAGATTATTGTGATGAAATGACTTAGAATGAATCCAGAAACGATTAAAATGCTGAAATGTTGCTCAGAGTTGCATTATTTGCACTTTATGTGCGTAATTTCCATGAATTATCCAATCTTTTTGAATTATAAAATATGATTCGTATTCTAGACAGTATAAAGAGTTTAAATATAGATTATTGTGATTAAATGACACATAATGTATCCAGAAACGATTGAAATGCTCAAATGATGCTCAGAATTGCATTATTTGCAGTTTATGTGCGTAATTACCATGAATAATCCAAACTTTTTGAATAAGAAACATATGAATATAAATCAAGACAGTATAAAGAGTATAAATGTAGATTAGTGTGACGGAATAACTTAGAATTAATCCAGAAACGATTGAAATGCTCAAATGAAGCTCAGAATTGCCTTAATAGCACTTTATGTGCGTAATTACCATGAAAAATCCTATCTTTTTTTTATAAATAACATATGAATCGTATTATAGACAGTATAAATATTTTAAATATAAATTATTATGATGAAATAACATAGAATGAATCCGGAAATGATTGAAATTCTCAAATGATGCACATAATTGCATTATTAGCAATTTATGTGCGTAATTACCATGAAAAATCCAATCTTTTTGAATAAATAACATATGAATCATATCCTAGATGATATAAAGAGTTTAAATATTGATTATTGTGTTGAAATGACTTAGAATGAATCCAGAAATGATCGAATTGCTCAAATGATGCGCATAATTTCATTATTTGCACTTTATGTGCGTAATTACCATAAATAATCCAATCTTTTTTGAATTAACAACATATGAATTGTATTCTAGACAGAATAAAGAGTTTAAATGTAGATTATTGTGATTAAATGACATAGAATTAATCCAGAAACGTTTGAAATGCTCAAATGATGCTCAGAATTGCATTATTTGCACTTTATGTGCGTAATTACCATGAATAATCAAATCTTTTTGAATAAATAACAGATGAATCGTATTTTAGACAGTATAAAGAGTTTAAATGTAGATAATTGTGATGAAATTACTTAGAATGAATTCAGAAACGATTGAAACGCTCAAATGATGCTCAGAATTGCATTATTTGCACTTTATATGCGTAATTACCTTGAATAATGCAATATTTTTGAATAAATAACATATGAATCATATTCTAGACAGTATAAATAGTTTAAATGAAGATTATTGTGATGAAATAACTTAGAATGAATCCATAAACGATTGAAATGCTCAAATGATGCTCAGAATTGCATTATTTGCACTTTATGTGCGTAATTACCTTGAATAATGCAATCTTTTTTAATAAATAACATATTAATCATATTCTAGACAGTATAAATTGTTTAAATGTAGATTATTGTGATGAAATAACTTAGAAGGAATCCAGAAACGATTGAAATGCTGAAATGATGCACATAATTGCATTGTTAGCACTTTATGTGCGTAATTACCATGAAAAATCTAATATTTTTGAATAAATAACATATGAATCATATTCTAGATGGTATAAAGAGTTTAAATGTTCATTATTGTGATGAAATGACTTAGAATGAATCTAAAAATGATTGAAATGCTCAAATGATGCTCAGAATTGCATTATTTGCAGTTTATGTGCATAATTACTATAAATAATCCAATCTTTTTGAATTAATAAGATATGAAATGTATTCTAAACAGTATAAAGTGTTTTAATTGTAGATTATTGTGAATAAATTATATAGAATGAATCCGGAAACGATTGAAATGCTCAAATGATGCTCAGAATTGCATTATTTGTACTTTATGTGCGTAATTACCATGAAAAATCTAATCTTTTTTAATAAATAACAGATGAATCGTATTATAGAGAGTATAAAGAGTTTAAATGTAAATTATTGTGATGAAATAATTTAAAATGTATCCAGAAACGATTGAAATGCTCAAATGATGCACATAATTGCATTATTAGCACTTTATGTGCGTATTTACCTTTAAAAATCCAATCTTTTTGAATAAATAACATATGAATCATATTCTAGACGGTATAAAGAGTTTAAATGTTCATTATTATGATGAAATGACTTAGAATGAATCTAAAAATGATTGAAATGCTCAAATGATGCTCAGAATTGCATTATTTGCAGTTTATGTGCATAATTACTATAAATAATCCAATTTTTTTGAATTAATAAGATATGAAATGTATTCTAGACAGTATAAAGAGTTTAAATTTAGATTATTGTGAATAAATTATATAGAATGAATCCGGAAACGATTGAAATGCTCAGAATTGCATTATTTGTACTTTATGTGCGTAATTACCATGAATAATTCAATCATTTTGAATAAACAACATATGAATCGTATTCTAGACAGTATAAGGAGTTTAAATGTAGATTATTGTGATGAAATGCCTTAGAATGAATCCAAAAAAGATTGAAATGCTCAAATTATGCTCAGAATTGCATTATTTGCACTTTATGTGCGTAATTACCTTGAATAATGCAATCTTTTTTAATAAATAACATATGAATCGTATTCTAGATAGTGGAAATAGTTTAAATGTATATTATTATGATGAAATAACTTAGAATGAATCCATAAACGATTGAAATGCTCAAATGATGCACAAAATTGCATTATTAGCAGTTTATGTGCGTAATTACTATGAAAAATCCAATCTTTTTGAGTAAATAACATATGAATCATATTCTAGACGGTATAAAGAGTTTAAATGTTGATTATTGTGATGAAATGAGTTAGAATGAATCCAGAATGATTGAAATGCTCAAATGATGCTCAGAATTGCATTATTTGCAGTTTATGTGCTTAATTACCATAAATAATCCAATCTTTTTGAATTAATAGCATATGAATTGTATTCGAGATAGTATAAAAAATTTAAATGTAGATTATTGTGTTAAATGATATAGAATGAATCCAGAAACGATTGAAATGGTCAAATGATGCTCAGAATTGCATTATTTGCACTTTATGTGCGTGATTAGCATGAATAATTCAATCTTTTTGATTAAATAACATATGAATCTTATTTTAGACGGTATAAAGAGTTTAAATATAGATTATTGTGATGAAATGACTTAGAATGAATTCAGAAACGATTGAAATGCTCAAATGATGCTCAGAATTGCATTATTTTCACTATGGGTGTGTTTGGCACCTCCACGAACAGCGGACGAACAGCGGCCCACGAACAAGTTGAGGTTGGCCCACGAACATCTTCTAGTTCGTGAAAAACTAATAACTAGGAACTACCCCCTGTTCGCCAGTTCTTGAACTGCTGTTCCATGTTTGGTTCGTGCACCACCACAACTTGTTCGCGAACTAGCTGTTCGTGGAGGTGCCAAACACACCCTATATGTGCGTAATTACCTTGAATGATCAATTTTTTTGAATAAATAACATATGAATCGTATTCTAGACAGTATAAAGACTTTAAATGTAGATTATTGTGATGAAATGACTTATAATGGATGCAGAAACGATTCAAATGCACAAATGATACTCTGAATTGCATTTTTTGCACTATATATGCGTAATTACTATGTATAATCCAATTTTTTTGAATAAATAATATATGAATCATATTCTAGGCTATATTAAGAGTTTGAATTTAGATTATTGTGATGAAATGACTTAGAATAAATCCAGAAACGATTGAAATGCTTAAATGATACTCATTAAAATGTTTTCAATATTCTATTTACTAATTTGGAACTACTATTAAACTACTTTAGTTTTAGCAAATTTTATAAACCAGGGACTTGTTGTTATTATTTTCATATATTACGGTACGTCACAAGATAAAATTCGACTTTTATACTCGTATACTTGTATAAAAGACTAATAGATGTCAATCTAGTCCGTGCATTTTTCAGATCGAACGGTCTAAAACCGCAAAGCAAGGTTCTATTTTTTCTTGGTTGAAACAATAGTAGACAATAGATTTGGATGCACAACATTTGTAAAATATAAATATAAAGCATGTCAACATTGTCGTGAAAAAAATTGTGATTTATGTTAGGAACTCAAGTCCATGTGCAATTTTAATTTTTATTAACATTTAACAAGAAATTAACACGCACGAAAAACGGATCTAGTTATTCAAGTAATTAACACGTAAAAGGAGAAGCGTAGGAGGTTTACCTCTCAAGAAATCGTATTCGCGAGGCTCGAATCCAATCTCTTGGAGTCGGTGGCGTGCTCGTCACCCTCGCGGCTGCCTCCGGTTGTCTCGAGTCCACCTAGAAGATTAACCAAAGTCTCAAGACAAATGCTAGCTTGTCCGAGACGATAACTAATTTTCTGTTTTACTCATTCGCGCGGTTAACTGTTTAACTGGAAGGAAAATCGCTCAACACATGAGCTAGAGAGGGAGATGGAGGCGCATGCAAGAGGAGAACAAATTATGCCCTCTTGCTTGAGCTGTCGGCTAGAGAGAGAGAATTAGGTCAAGCCTTGGTGTTTCCATAAACGGCGTTGCTATATATGAAGCCTATCTCTCTTCCAATTTTATCTGGACAGATTTGCCCCTCAAAATCCGAAAATTAATGGGTAATTATGGGCTACACAACATATTATATTAGCCCATTAATCCATCTCAAATCGGACTTTAATTAACTGATTAAACAAAAGACCGATTAGCTCAGTATAATAAATATACGTTGAACGAACTTAATTATTAACATATTAATAATTAATTTAGAATTAGCATATACATTATATTATTTCTATATGATCCATTTGAGTTAATTAATTATAACGGTTCGCAACGGTATATAATTAATTAATCAACTTATCATATATTCGCAGTACTCGCTACTGCAAACAAATAAATAATGCATGTTTGGTTAAAGTCCTATTTGTGTGACCCTTTGAGGATTTATGCTATGTTGGCTATGAAAATAAATCATCATTTATTTCCATTAATCATAAGCGGTATCTAGCAACACGTTATGATTCCCAATTCGCATAAATTAAATACTGTACCAATACAGCACTTCAATCCTGCATAAGAAATGGTATCTTATTGTTTTGATTCCTATGTCACATGATATCCTTGTATAATCCAAGATATGAATGTGTCATTCTTGCAGATTATACGTTTCTTGATCTAGAGTTGATCGCCTAGTTGCGCGCATACGATCCAACTCCATCAAGGGGCCCAGTAGATATCATCACTCACTAGGTGAACTAATGAGGGACATACGGTTGTCTTGATGACCAGTTTCTCCCCGCACAATTCAAGAGAACATAAATAAAGTCCGTATAGCAGCCTTTATCAGGAATCAGCGTTAGACGATATTTATAGAACCTATTCTCATGTGGAAAAATTGAACTATCTCAAACTCGGAATCAAACACATATGAAATAAATAATGACACATAACACAATCCATATATTTATTTCATTGGGTCATGTCATGTACTATGTTCCAGTAACATATACATATGCAATTAAGTCGGTAACTCTTTACCCATGATTTGTAGAACTTAATCATCACTTAACTTGCATACTAATCTTATATGATAATTAATGTTTCTTGTTAATTATCAAGATTATGGACTCTTTAGAGATATTATTGTCATTCCAACGAATGATCCACAGAGATCTACAATTCAGATCCTCAACCTGAATGATCTGTCAATAATAAACTCTAGAAACAAATGATCAAACATCATCAATAACATAAACTAATATAATAGCCACCAACTAATTGGCTTCTAGGACACATCTCTAACAATTTAAGTTTAAAAAAAAATTGATAATCTGTTCTTGATCTTGTGACAAAGAACAATGCATATTGAGTGAAAGGTCGTAGATTCGAAATCCGGATGGAGAGTCTTTCATAGACATGTAATTTAAAAATAAGTTGGAAGTTTTGATTCCATTTATCTTAAAAACAAAAAAGTTAAAAAAAATTTAACGATCTTAATCGTTTAACGAGGCCAAACCTCACTGTTGCCGGTCCGCAACACGCCAAACACGTCCCTTTCTTAACTCCTCGTGTTTCATTTACATTTTATTATCAATTTTCATTCGATTTACCTTTCCATTATTTCTTCTTTTGAACTATTTTTCTTAAGCTATTTTTTTTTGAAGATAAATTGGTCTCCAATTTATTTTTAAATTAAATTAAATATCTATGAAAGACTCTCCAGTCGGATTTCAAACCTGCGACCTTTCACTTAAGGTGCATTGCTATTTACCACTAGACCAAAAGCTAGTTTTCTATTTTTCTTTTTTTTCTTAAGCTATTATTTAATCTATGTAAAAATTTATAAAAATTCTATACATTCCAAAATGTTTTATTAAAGCAAGATCATGACTGTTTCCATGATACTGTTTAAATTTCTTTTTCAACTTTTGACCCAAAATTTGCTTAATTACTTCCGTCATCTTCCGATAAAAACAAACTTAAAATGAAGATAACACGTCCCCATTCCTCTGGAAAAATTCAAAAGAAGACGCCAACGTGTAATTTCGATGTTCTTTGAACCGTTCGATCAAACGAGAGTCGAGACGCATCTCAGTCAATTAAAATCACGATTAATCACTAACCAGTAAAAAAAAAAAACAATAGAGGTACCCTTTTCTTTCTCTCAGTCACGCATGTGCACACACACAGCCACACAAAAACCTTATCAACTCGCGCGCTTTTTTAATAACCAATCAATGGCGCTGCTGAGCCCGCCGCGGCTGCTTCCGCTCGGCTCCGGCGCAACCCGTATTTGCGTATCTAAGGTCGGCGTACGGTGCGCCGCGACCATCGCAGCTGCCGACGGGGCAGTTACTGACGTGTCAAGGATACGATGGGGGTCTACCAAGTTGCAGGGCCCACGGTCAGAGATGGAGGATGACGTCATCGTACGATCCGATGGTCTTGATGGATTCTCCTTCGCTGCTGTCTTTGATGGCCACGCTGGCTTCTCCTCCGTTCAATTCCTCAGGTCTCTTTTCTTCTGTTCCTATATATGTAATTTTGAGAGATTAGTTCATAGATGAATGATTGCTTGTTTGTGTGGTCGAATGATGCTTTAGTTGCATACTTAGCTGAGTTCAATTTCTGAGGTTTGTGATCCTTTGTGAAATGATTATGCTACCATAAATGTTATCTTTTCTGTTTGGGAAATTACTAGGCGACAGTTGCTTCAATGAGATTATTATTTTGGGTTATCTAAAAAATCTTCGTAGTTTTGATTTATGACATGATCTAGCCTTTTTTGTACCATTTTACTTCATATTGGGCTACTGAGACCAGATTGAGATACCGAGACAGTTAATAAATTGGAAATTCTCTCCTCTCATTTTGATGGTTTAAGGGAGTTCACTTGAATGCCACATCAATCAATCAGTCATGATTGCTGAGATCAAAGTGGTTGCACTTGGAGTAAACATGCCAGTTAGGATTTATGTTAATTCTAAGGCATGTTGTTTTGTTTTCCTTGTAAACAGAAACAGTTTACTTAAACGTCTTAATTTTTGTTGTAAATAAAGCTTATCAATTCTTAATTAACTGAAAAGTTGCTTTGTCTGAGGCCATCATCAATTTTTTTGGGCCATTGTCCTTGATCCAATTAAGAATACTGTTCAGGAATATACAATTTCTGGGAATCATTATAATTTTGTTCATATTATAGGGATGAATTGTACAAAGAGTGTTCATTAGCAGTGCAAGGTGGATCAGTACTGAATAGTAAAAACATTGATGCAATAAAGGATGCCATTCAGCTAGCATTTACGAATGTTGATTCAAGACTATCGAGTTGGTTAGTGCCTACTCAACCCAAGCATTACTTAGAAAGCTCCAATGAAAGCCTCCTCAATGACATTTATATTGGCAGCATTAATGACCTTGTTTATCTTTGTTTTGAAGGCTCCAAGAACGTGAAGATGAATCAGGTGCGACTGCCACAGTAATGTTCATCAGGAATGATCTACTCATTGTTTCCCATTTGGGAGATTCAGCTGTTGTGAGTTTGTATTTCTGATACTTCTTCTCATTTTCTACTATTTTATGAGTATTTTTCTTTGCATAATATTATTAGCCTTTTTTGAGGAAATTCATTAGCCTTCAAATGGTAGGTGATTTCTCGTGGAGGAAGAGCTGAAGTTTTGACCAATCCCCATAGGCCGTATGGGAATAACAGAGTTTCACTTGATGAAGTCAAGCGAATCAGGGCAGCAGGTGGATGGGTCTGTGTTTTACTTTCTATTCCGTGGGAGTTAATCTCTTGGTTAACAATATTGCCGATGACTAGAATTCAATGTGTACGTAAATTTGTGCTGACTTTCTACTTGTTAATGGTTTTCCAACATTTTGATGACTTTTTAGATTAGTGATGGGCGTATATGTGGAGAGATCTCAGTTTCACGCGCTTTTGGGGACATACAATTTAAGACAAAGAAGAATGAGTTCGTCCCTTGTACTTAAACTTTCTTTTTGTGTTTCTCTCCATATCAATTATTTTTTTGATGATTAAAGAGCTACTTAAGTGATTTTTCCAATTATTGAAAATCTATACCTGCTAGTTATGTTTACTTCTGCTCCTCTCATGATTCATGAAGGATGCTTGCGAAAGGAGTTGAAGATGGAAGATGGACTGAAAAATTTGCTTCTCGGTGAGCTCACCTAATTAAAAATTACTTTTTTGGTCTCAAGTCCAATTACTTCTAGTAGACAGGTTTGACTCATTTCATCCTTGCAGAGTGCAATTCAAAGGAGATTTGGTAACAGCTATGCCGGATATTTACACCACAGAACTGGGATCTAATTCAGAGTTCATTTTGCTAGCATCTGATGGTCTTTGGGATTATATGAAAAGGTTTGCTTAACTATGATTATAGATTTTTGTTATCTGGGTTCAGATAAACCTAAACCACTAAGGTGTACTAGCATGTGAGCTAGTGATCTCTGTTGTTTCTGATTTTAAAATTAAGATTTATATTAATTAAATGTACTTTTAGTTTAAAACACCACTGGTACTATTATCAGTTTGGGGCTTTAAGCCCTATCGGTTTCACCAAAATAGATAAATGAGTTAATTAATTGAATTGTTTATGCAGCTCGGAAGCTGTAGCATTGGTTAGGAATCAGCTCCGGCAGCATGGTGATGTGCAGGTGCATTTTATTTTCTAATATGTTTTAATTCTCTCTCTTTATATCGCTGTTCTTGCTGATTTTCAATGCTCTTCCCATTTTCATCTTATTTCAGCTGGCATGTGAGGCTCTTGCTCTGACAGCTTTGGTATTGGCCTTGCTCTTTTCCCCCCTGTTACCTTTTTCCCGTCTTTGAAGTTGGTACCTTTGAGTTTAAACATGTAGTTCTGTTTCTGTTCCACTTGGTCTCATTTTCTCTGGATATCGTAATTATTCTTTTGGTTTATTATGTTTTTGTGCTAAAATGGGCTGGATCAATGCTCAACTCTAAAAGTTCGAGTTGAAGCAAAAACTTAAAACAGGCCAAGACCTTTTTGCATCATAACTTTAGTCTTTACGTACCCCTTGTGCATATGTCACACTAAGATAGCACAACTTTTCTTAAATGCAGAACCAAGGGTCACAAGACAACATCAGTGTTGCAATTGCAGATTTGGGGTAAGTTATTTACAAAATAGATGAATTTAACACTTTGTTCGGTTTTTATCTTCTTGTTTAGTTGTTGTTAGTTGTACTAGACTTCAATAATTTGACAAGATTTTGGCACGTTTGTAGGAAAACAAAGTGGGATGAGTTACCTGTGCAGGGGCCAAACATTCTGCTTGAACTTAGTCAAGCTTTTGCAACTGTCGGTATTGTCTCTGTAGGAATTTGGATTTCTTCTTTTCTTGTTGCTTCATACTAACTCATATAATGTACATGCGTATAATTTTTTCTGTTTATTTTTTTACATCTTTTTTTGTACATGTAAATTAAGTGTGTAGGTGAGTGTATTTTACAGCTACCAGTCATTTATAGTCGTCTCAGAAATATTTCTTAGAATTATTGTAGCTCTGTTGTAATTTTGGTAATAATTTATAACTTTCGACACATTCAGTTAAGACCTTCCAGTAGTGCTATGGTATAACAATAACATATTTTGTTTGGTCGAGTTTCATGCCTTTAATTCCTGAATGCTAATTAACATGGAGTCTTAATATAATTTTAGAATTTCAAAGTTCCGAAAAAGAATTTGATTTTGAAATTTGAGAAGAGATTTCTTCTCTAGCACCTTCATTAAAATAACAAAATATTATTTGTCATATAAAATTTGGCAATGAGAGTTAGTGTACGGTGTTTTTTAAACTATAACAAAGTTATGTGGTTGATTATTCAGCATAAACTTGCTCTATTAAGGGAGTATATTTATGTAGTTGAACATTAGTTTGTCTAAGACCACTAAACAGAGCATGGATGTTTGATATCACCAATATAGATACCATTATTCTTGGTATTTAGCAGTCTAACGTTTCAATATGTAGACTTGGAACAAATGTCACCAAACTTCATTGACAACGAATATTAATCTGAGCTGAAATAAATTCAATCGGCAAAATCCATACATGTTTAAATTTGGATTTTCTGTCATTTTAATCAAACGTTCATTTTGAGACATTTGCGCCAATTTTTTTGAAATATCTAAGCAAAAAAAAAAAAAAAAAATTACATCATATACATGTGAGACTCTCGACTCGATCCATCATATACACAAACTATAAGAGAACGAAGAAATTGAAAAAAAGGACAGGGATGATAAACGTCATCCCCGAAAAAACCATCCACGCCATCCACAATATTTTTTTTCCGCACCCTCCCTCCCCCCTCGCGCTCGCGCTCTCTCTCTTCCCTCCAACTTCCGATTTTTTTTTCCTCGCGTCTCTGGAGACGCACCCTCTCTCCCTCACGTGCCTTTCCTCCCTCGCGCTCCTTCCTCCCTAACACGCCTTCCTTCCTTGCCAGCCCTCCCTTCTGTCCCTCCTTCCTCCCTGGCGTTCTATTTCTCCTTCCCCTCCCTCACACTTTATTATGCCTTCTTAAACTGAACAGATATAACAACTAATTGAACATAAATAGCAAATAAACTGAACATATGTAACAGACAATGTGTACTCATAAAAAAAAAGTAAAAGTGAGCAAATAAATTGAACGAAAATAACAAATAAATTGAACAGTTATAACAAATAAACTGAACAGATATAACAAATAATGTGGACTCATAAAAAAAGAAAAAAATGAGCAAATAAACTGAACAGAAATGACAAATAAATTGAACAGTTATAATACATAAACTGAATAGATGTAACAAATAATGTGAATTCATACAAAAAGTAAAAGTGAGCAAATAAACTGAACAGAAATGACAAATAAATTGAACAGTTATAACACATAAACTGAACAGATGTAACAAATAATGTGGATTCATACAAAAAGTAAAAGTGAGCAAATAAACTGAACAGAAATGACAAATAAATTGAACAGTTATAACACATAAACTGAACAGATGTAACAAATAATGTGGATTCATACAAAAAGTAAAAGTGAGCAAATAAACTGAACATAAATGACAAATAAATTGAACACTTATAACAAATAAACTAAACAGATGTAACAAACATGTTGACTCGTATAAAAAAATAAATAGTGAACATAAATTGAATAGATATAACAAATAAATTGAACAGAAATGACAAATAAATTGAACAGTTATAACAAATATATTGAACAAATGTAACAAAATAATTTGAACATTATAAAAAAATAAAATGAACAGATATAACAACTAAATTGAACATATACAACAAATAAATTAAACATGTATCCAACAAAATTGAAAAGAAGAAATGAGTAGAGGAAGAGGAGAGAAGGAATGAAGAGGAGAGAAGCAAGAAAGAGGAGAGGTAGGCGCGAAAAAAAAAGAAGAGGGGAGAGGAGGGAGGATGCGCGGAAAAATGAAAGGGAGGGGAGGGGAGGAGAGATGCGATAGAGTTAGGCGATTCGATGAAGGCGCGGAAAAATAAAGGGCGCCGATCTCGTGGATGATGGTGATGACAAAACGATGGATGATAAGTAGTAATTACCAAAAAAAGGAGATAGGAAGAACTGAAGAAGATGAATCCATATGCAGGCTTTCCAATCTAAAAAGGCCTAAATGAGGCCCAGGTTGCGTTACCAATGGGCCGAATTACCTTAGTGTGGTTCTTCGTTCCACAGTGAAACGAACGACGCAACACTGAATACTGACAGTTGAAGAAAGAAGAAAAGAAGCATTCCAGCATTCCAGCGATCTGGATCCACCATTGTCAGAACTAGCGCGGGAGCGCCATCACCATCCCGACAGCGAGAAGAAATGGCCAGCGTGGCGGATAAGAGGAGCACCGACACGTCACTCCACTTACCTCTGACCTTCTCCAGGCCGCATCTGATTCCTCCGGCGCCGAACCCCCGTTCCTCCGCGGTCGATTGCCTCTCCGACTTCGGCGGTTCCTCCTGGATCGCATACGGCGCCGGGCCTCTTGTCGTGATATCTCCTCTCACCTCTCCTCCCTTCTTTCGCCAGGTCATAGAGCTCTCAGAGTTGGTCAATGCTGTCTCGTGGTCCCGTTCTATTCCTTCTCTCGGAGAAATTGCTATTGCCTCTGGAAGTACTGTCTTCTTCTACGCTCCCATTCCTTCTCCTTCGGAATCAGGTATTAATTGATGATTTTGAAATTTAGTATATAAATTTTCACTTTTGGCAATGGCTCAAGTTTTTCTAGATTAATAATATGTCACTGAACAACTTCGGTACTTTTGGTACATGTAGGTTCTTTCAGTTGGAATCAGACAGAGACAATTGAGGAAAACTATACCATTGAAGCTATTGCTTGGATTGAATCTGGTGATGGCCTGGTTGTAGCTGGATTTGATGTGGTTTTATGGATCAGAAAGAAACCTTCATGGGAGATTGGATGGAGATCAAGAGCTCAAGTGCCTCAAACTATTGTCTCAACGGCTGGTTTTGCTCAAGGACTGGTAGCAACTGCTTCACTTGCAGATATAGATGAGTCACAGTCTCTGCCTGGAGATGCACGAAATAATGTTCTAGTCTATCTTACTGACACAAAGGCCGGTCTAAGAAAACTTGAGCTGCCTCATCCGCGAGGTGTATTGATGATTCAGTGGAGGCCACCATCTAGATGGCATTCCAAAAAAGATCCTTCCAATTTAAGGAGGGATGTTTTGTTAACTTGTTCCATAGATGGCACAGCAAGAGTTTGGAGTGACTGTGGTAGCGGTAGGTCTAAAGATTCACATAGTAATAGAAATATATCTTTCCATGTTGTAGCCGTAATAGAGATTAATAGTAGTTTGAGTGGAATTCTTGGAAGTGATATAGCTTTGTACTGGGCAGTTGATTCCAGCAGTTTCGTGTCAAGAGATAAATCTGGTGGTTATTCTTTGTCAGAGAATGATACTGACCTTCACCAAGTGGGTACATGTG
This sequence comes from Rhynchospora breviuscula, assembly GCA_027562975.1. Classification (NCBI taxonomy): domain Eukaryota; kingdom Viridiplantae; phylum Streptophyta; class Magnoliopsida; order Poales; family Cyperaceae; genus Rhynchospora; species Rhynchospora breviuscula. Next base: position 56,499,015 of record CM050402.1, read on the forward strand.
AATGGCTAGTGAGTACTGGGCCTGGCTCGTCCGTTGCCTTTTGGGCTGTGCACTGTCTTGATGACATGTCTCCTGTGAGGTATCCACGTGTCAGTTTATGGAAAAAGATGCAGCTAACAGATCACGAGTTGTCAAAAGATGGCTCTATGCTTATTGATGCACGTGTTTCTAGGAGATCACACTCTGGGCCACCTATCATGTGCTCTTTGGTCCAGCTGGCACCTAATTGTAAGATTGTATATTCAAAGTTGTTCAGTTCAACTCCAGGATCAGGGAATGCAGATGATGAAGTCACCAGTGATTCTGCTGAAGAGAGATGTTTATCTTGTATCTCATCTCGGGTTCTGAATCAAGATGGTCATATGAGAAGCATTAGACAAGTCTGTATCTGTCCTTATAGCTGCAGAACCAGCCTGTCTGTTTCATTGGATTCAGATGGTGTACTTCTTTTCTGGTCCCTTTCATCATTGTCAACTTTCCCCTGGAACTTGCACATGGCCTCAAATCCTGTTTGGAATTTCAGTGGCAGAGTAGATTTGAAAAGCGTAGTTTCCTCTGACAATGAATTCTCGTGTTTGATCTGGGGACCATCACTTCGAGACCAGAAACAGTTTCTTCTTGTAGGATCAAAGAAACAAATTGATGGTTTTGTTGTCAGAATTCCAGGGGAACCTGAGAGCTTTACTTCACAAAACATTTTTACAGTCCCTTTTGATGGAGTTTACCATGACAAGGGTCCACCAGATGATATTTTTACTATACCATTAGATTCCAGCTGCAATCAATGTTTTATCAACAACTGTTTCCTGGTTTTTTGTGTATGGAAACAGAAGTTTCAGACTCTGTCATGGAAAGTTAACCTTCATTGTCAAACCCAAAGCGGAAGCACATACGATTGTGCTACTGGTGATCTGTTAAATGAAGGGGTCTCTTTTGATGGTGAAGTGTATTCTGTTACAGTTTCCTCATGTTCTTCAAAAACCTTTTCTACTAATCAGGATAGCTGCCAAACAACCTGTTTTTCTTATGTGATGCCAAATGCTGTCGTGTTTCCTGTCAATGGCTCATGTGGTTACTCATCAAGCTACCACATTATAACAGGATGCTCTGATGGCAGTGTTAAACTATGGAAATTAGGTATTTCAGAGAGCAACTCACAGTCTGAGAAAGAAAGCCCAAGCTGGGAATTGGTGGGTTCATTTATTGCCAGTAGTGGATATATCGATTGCGTTTCTTTCTCCAGTTGTGGTACTAGAATTGCCACTCTCAGCTCAACCAGTCAGACTGGCACTTCATGTATTGATATTTGGGAACCTGTTTGTATCACAGGTGGAACAAGTGGATTTTTTCTGTTAGAGCACACTATAAATCTGAAATTTCCTGTTGTTCGGTTAAGTTGGTTTTCTATAGGAAGTGGACAATTGCTGCTTGGGGTGAGTCTTGAAAAGGAGTTTAGAGTGTATTCTCAGAGAATGCCTGACCATGATCTGGTTTGGCCAGAGAACTCAAAGAAAACATGTTTTTGGGATTGTATTGCAGTAACCCCATCTTTCTATGAGATTAAGGATTTTTTGTGGGGCCCTGGGGCAACTCCTTTGGTTGTTTATGACAGACATCTGTCTGTTTATATCCAATGGTTATTTAAATCAAATTGCCGAGATGATGCAAGGAGAGCTGCATATGCCAGTAACATCCATGAAAAATGTGAGAAGACGAGCTTTATTAACTTGCTTGACTTGGCTGGGAGATTAGGAGGGCCTTTCCCATTGTACCACCCAAAATCACTTGTCCAGTGTCTCTATGCAGGTATTTTGTATAAAATAATCCTTGGCAATTTATCTTGCAACTGTACTGTCAGACAGTTGTACTGAATATTCTCACTCTATTGGCAGGTAAATGGAAACTTGTTCAGGAAATCCTACAACACTTGATCCAATCTGGCAAGACCGGAGAATCTATCAGTAAGATTCCAGAGATTCATTTGTCAAAGTATTTTTCTGATGTACCTCCGACAGACGTACCTAATTCAGGACTCCAATGGGGAATGAACAGTAGTAACAACTTTGCTTCCTCATTCCAGTTCAGTTCAAATGCATTTGATTATATGGGAGGCATGGGAAACAGTAATTTCACTATGACTGTACAAAAGCCAGATATCGCAGTTCTTGCAGATGCCCTTAATAAGTTCTCCGAGATTTCTGGCATTGAAAAAATTCAAATCCTTGCAATTTCTGATCTTTTGGGTGAAATCAGTGATCCAAGCCGGTCTTCTCCATATAAGAGCCTTGATGAACCTGGCCGCATGTAAGTAAACAATCTTTTTACAGTGCTCTAGCATCATTTACTAACCTGAATCAAATTGTTAAAGTACAAATACTGCATTTTGGATTGTTAAAAATTTTTATTTACTCCCCATGTGCATTTTCTAACTTTGAGTAGAATACCATCTGTTGTTTCTAAGGTTTTGGGTCTCCGTGCAATTTCAACGCCGATATCTTGCACAGAAATTTAACAGATCAGTTAATGAACAAGATTGGCATGTTGGTTCGGCTTTGATAGCATGGGCCTTTCAATCAGCGTGTAAAGATGATCTGCTTAGTTCCACTCTCTCGTCCGAACCGACTTGGTCAGAGATGAAAGCTTTGGGTATTGGGTTTTGGTACAATGATGTGGCACAACTACGGGCAAAGGTCCATTAAAACAAGAACAATAATCTAATTATTCTTTGCTATTCATGCAAATAAATGCAATGTAAAATTTGATTTGTGTTTTGATATTGATTTTCCATGCTGGACTAGGGTTATTTTTTATATTTACTGCACTGCAACTTAATTAGCTGATATTGTATGGTCTGAATGAAATCACAGATGGAGAAATTGGCCAGGATGCAATATTTGAAAAATAAAGATCCAAAAGAGTGTGCTCTTCTATATATAGCACTGAATAGGATTCAAGTCTTGGCTGGTCTTTTCAAGATTAGCAGAGATGAAAAAGACAAAGTCCTTTTCAACTTCCTCGGCCGCAATTTCCAGGCATAACAAACTCTATCCTTATTTCACTTTTTCTGAACATAATTCTATTATGTACTTCCTCCAACAAAAGAGCATTCTCTTGTAAGTGGAAAAAAGGAAATTGAATCTTGTTGCTAACTACTGGTGATATTTCATTCAGGAAGAGAAGAATAAAGCTGCTGCATTAAAGAATGCTTATGTGTTAATGGGGAGGCATCAGCTGGAGTTGGCCATTGGCTTTTTCCTCTTGGGAGGGGATGTTCCCTCTGCAGTATCGATTTGTGCAAAAAATTATGGTGATAAGCAGCTGGCTCTTGTTATCTGCCGACTTCGGGATGGTAATGTGGGGCTGCTAGAACGTGACCTTATCTCTAATGTGTTACTTCCTAGTGCAATTGAAAAGGGGGACCGTTGGCTTGCAAGCCTTTTTGAAGTATGGTTTTGTTAGATAGCATCAAGATTATTTATCATTTTCACTGGCTCTTAGGACTAAATTTTTGTTAATGTTGTTTATTGATATAACTTTTTTCTGCCATTTATAGTGGAAATTAGGGAACTATTCTAAAGCAGTGTGGAAGTTTTTTGAAAACCATGATAGGGGTATGGCTGACAAGAGTGGGACTCTGTTGCTCCATGCCTCTTTCTTTGACCCCCAAGTTGGCCGCTACTGTGCTGTATTAGCATCAAAAAATAATTTTAAGAACGAAGTTGGTGAAGTTCCTGCACTAAGATTGTCAAAGGTTCTGACAGCACTGAGCGCAAGTACTTTGAACAGATATGGCCTTCCTGTGAGTTTGTCACTTGAACTAGCTATGATTTTTCTGTTTCCTTTTTTTTCATCATTGTTGTCTTTTTGAGACAAAAGAAAAGAAGCGATTCCTTTTTTTTTTTCTTTAACCAGCTTGAAGCACTAGAATGCCTATCCTTGGCCTCGAGCATGGAACCTAGAGAACAGATAATTGTGTCCAGTGGTGAAGACCACAAGGCCTTTGAAGAGTTTGTAAAGTGTTCTTTAGGTGCAACTTTGAGTTGGATATCAGGAAGCGCTGTTTATCATACCATGTCAAGCTGTAAACTGATGATGGCTTCAAAGTACTTGTCAAAGATTCTCTGTGGTTATGCACCATTTACTCTTTGCAATCTTCCTTTTGGTGGAGAAACAGGTTGCCACTCGACAATAAGTGATGATCATATTGGAGAACTCAGCCGTGACTTAAAGACAGCTTTATTGGTGTTTGAGAAAAAATTCATTCTGCAGCCTAGTGACCTAAGAGATTTGGTAATGTTCTCTCTTTTTAACTCCTACCCTTTTTGTCTTTTGAGCACCTTGAATGGATCTATCTATTGGAGTATGTCTGTTGGTGAAGTGAACCCTCAAAAGATAAAATGATGAGGCATACAAAGACCCACAAACTCTTTTGGGAATAAAAATCAAAGATATATTAGTTAGGAGAATAGAGCAAGGAGGTGTCTTCACTAATTAATTTGTCTTAAACAATAAATATAATTTTCTTTTCTTTTTTGCAGGTTTCGCTATTCCTTTGCAATAAAGGATTGTTGTTTGTTGCCTTTTTATTATTTTGGGACGTAAGTCTGTCAGGTGATAATCTACTGACAGATAATCTAAGCGCAGTTCATGCCCATCTTCTTAAGACTAATGAGGAGATTTGCTGTTTCCTTAGTAGATATATGGTGTCTTGTGGTTTTAGCAACTCAACTCTCGATATGGGCTCTTGCAGTGAAGTTACATCTGATAATGATTTCACAGGAAAATGGTATCTGACATCTCTAAAGAGGTTGTTGAAGCTAACCAGATCAGTTTTAAAGAATTGCAATTTGGGGAGTGGTGGAGCAATCAATTACCCAAAAATCTTTGCTATACTTGACCTACTGGAATACACTATTGAATATGCTCTCAGTTGGTTGGTTAAAGATGTGAGGGGGTTGGTTATTCTGTTTAAACCTATTCTAGACTTGGTTTCTCAGGGGCAAATGGATCTTTCAACAACAGTAGATAGGCTAAATGAAGCATTGCAATGGAAAATGAGTGAGAAATCAGAAGAGATATCTGAAAATCTTTATTGTGAACAGAACACTGTTTCAACTCCTGTGCTGACAAATGATGAGAAATGGCTCTTTACTGGTACTTGTCTGTGGATACACCTTTCCAGCATTGTGAAGAATCACTTTATCGAGCTCACAGATACAGAGCAGCACTTTGTACAGTTATTGATAAAGACTGCTAACTGTATTCGTTCTTCATTTCTACACCAATTAGCATTCTACTTAACACGAAAATCATTAGACGGTTTAGATTCTAATGCTCTTGTGTGGTTAGATCCGAGTTTCTATCAGCCTGCAAACCTGAAACATAACTATAACCAGCAAGTAGACGTCCAGAGATTGCCGAACCATGGTGATGGAGGGTCTCTCATCGATCTGCTGTGGAAAATGGTGGTGAGGCCCCAGGATATATGCACGGGGTTTACCGATGAAAAAGTCAATTGCTTTCTACACAGTGGGACAAAGTCAGCTGCATGGAAAGATGCTGATAGGATTTCAGAAACAAAAGGGAATCATTCTGGCAGTGATAAAGAGATCAATGCTTATTTTAAGAATCCAAGAGAGCTAATTAAGCGAAGTGGAGAGCTTCTTGAGGTACTAGTTTTTATTGCCGATCTTTGAATTTAAGGGTCAATTTATTTTGTGGAAAATATTTTGCAGCATCTGATTTATATGTACTCTATTGTAGGCAATTTGCTTCAATTCCACTAATGAGCAGCAACTGGCTGCTACGAGCAACAAGAAGGTATTTCTTTGCTTCTGAAAAGAATTTAAATTGTTTATGTTGTTTTGGCATGCCAGCTTTGTTACTGGAACCAAAGCTATGTCTCATTTATGGTTTGGGCATCTAGCTGAGGGGCCAGACTTCTCAATGATATAGGGATGTTTTGAAGCATTTTTTAGTAGTTAAAAGTGTTTTTTTCACCCTTAATGTTAAAGTTAGTAAGGAGCATTTTCACTCTGAAAGAGGAAAACAGAAAACAATAAATTTTATTTCCTTTTTTTGTGATTCCTTCAACCGACCCCAATACAATTAGTTACTTACTATTTTGTAAATTATCCTTACAAATCCTGTAGCCATGTTTACTCGAAGAAACTGGAATTAAAAAAAAAAAACTGTATGTCACTCATGTGTGATTACTAACAAGCCATTGGGTTATTTAAACAGGGCCTTCTTTTCTTCAATTGGACTGATGGGCAACACCACAATGATGAAGCAGATTACTTATGGTCAGAATCTGATTGGCCAGTTAATGGTTGGGCTGGATATGAATCATCACCAGTGCCCACATGCATTTCCCCAGGCATTGGTCAGGGAAGCAAGAGAGACACACATCTAGGGTTAGGTGGTGCTGCAACTAGCTTAGGTACTTTGGCTAAGCCTGGAAGAGAAATGACTGGAGGTGGTGCATTTGGGATACCAGGTTATGCTGGCATAGGTGCGGCTAGCCTGGTTTGGGGGCAGCATGATGAGTTTGATGTATTTTCTGATCGACCACCAACTGCTGAGAATGTTCAGTCATGTACTTTGTCGCATCATCCTTCGCAACCACTATTGTTGGTTGGATCTAGCAATACACATGTATATTTGTGGGAGGTAATTATTACCTAAATTTTTTTACACAAAGTAGATGAACTTTGTTTCCTTTCAACTAACCAATAGCAAATGCTGCAGTTTGGTAAGGAGAGAGCACTTGCAACATATGGTGTTCTACCAGCTGTGAATGTGCCACCACCATATCCACTCGCGTCGATTTCATCTGTCTGCTTCGACACATATGGTCATAGATTTGCCACTGCAGCATTGGATGGAACAGTGTCCACATGGCAGCTGGAGGTTGGAGGCAGAAGCAATGTCCACCCAATCGACTCTTCCCTTTGTTTTGACAACCATGCATCGTATGTCCAACAAGAAGTTAAAATATTTTGAAAAATATATTACCAACATTTAAAATCATGTACAATTCTTTCAACTTATTTGTTGGTGTACTGGGTGAACAGGGATGTGGCATATGCATCAGCAAGCGGATCAACTGTGGCAACTGCTGGATATAACTCGAATAATGTAAATGTTGTAGTATGGGATACGTTGGCCCCACCTGCCACATGTCAAGCTTCTGTAGTTTGTCATGAAGGTACCAAACATATGCACTTTTTTCAAAGTTAAAATAGGCAGAGAAGCTTCCATTAGTTTTGAAAAAGCTTAATATCTGCAGGTGGAGCCCGTGCTCTTGCAGTTTTTGATAATGATACTGGAAGTGGGTCTATGTCACCATTTGTTGTTACGGGGGGTAAAAATGGTGATATTGGGTTGCATGATTTCCGCTTCATTACAACTGGAAAGACTAAGAGCGAGAGGCATAAGTCCTCTTCCATGCATGACCCTAAACTTGGGACCCACCATAGTAGTGACAATACTAGTGGAATGGTTTGGTATTTGCCAAAGGCTCATCTAGGTAACTCTTGCACCTCAACTTTTATTTGTAGTTTTTTTTTTTTTTTGTAGTTCTCATTTCTTACTGTTGTTTTCTTTCTGTCGAATGAAGGAGGCATAACAAAGATAACAATCATTCCAAATACTAGTATGTTCCTAACTGGTAGCAAGGATGGAGACGTGAAATTATGGGATGCTAAAGCATCAGAGCTGGTTTACCAGTGGCCAAGGTTGCATGACCGACACACCTTCTTCCAATCCAACTCCAGAGCCTTTGGTGGAGTTGTTAGAGTATATTTTTCTTTCATTCTTCTTCTTATCTATGTTTCATAAAGTGTGAACTATAGGGTGCACTCTTTTGGTGTAGTTGCATGGATATATGTTCAAAAGCTGAAATTCATATTAAACATCTTTACCATCTAAAATCAAAAGCCTTTTATCTTGTCCCCCCAAAACCTGAAAACCTAATTGATTTCAAAAGTAGAACATATTTGACTAAAAACACCTTCACTATCTTTTGTCACTTTACTCTAAAACCATTTATTCAACTGAAGTGATCACATTTTCATCGTGACAGAAAAACTAGTGAAGTTTCTTAAAATGTACAAGCAATTCAATGTTGATTTTGTCCTTTTGGTGTTTGTTAGATTTCATAGAAAAGATGATGAGTGGGGAAGCTTGATAGATTTTTCATTTGAAGAGTAAATATGACATAAGATTATAAACCATTGATTTTGATCTCCTTTTCTGGCCATTTATATTAAAAAAAAATTCACATCTGGAGTTCATTTGTGGAAGATTAACAGGCTGAAAATTAATAAAAATTGCACACTGCAAATTATTTTATTTTGACCTGTTGATCATACAGAACATGAGAAATGAAATGTAAACACTTAAAGTTCATGAATCCTTTTTAGTGAGCTTAAGGTCATAATAGCTTCAATCTAATTCTGTAGTCTTGGGTTGTTTCCTGCAAATTACCTGGGAATGGACATATTGACAACCAAACTTATTTCAAAAACAAATGATGATCAGCACTACAAGCTTTTGAATATTGAAAATTAAAATTTTAGATATTCTCTATTATTTCGGTATACCATGTATACAATAGGTGCAATTTGAAAATTGTTTGCCCATATCAAAATGCCAATAAAACTGAACTATTAATTTTTGAATAATTCAGTTGATGATTAATGAGCTTTTAAATTGCATTAAATTTGATGCACAGACCGTCTATATCATAGAGAACATATCTATAATTTTTTTTATTTGAATTAGAGAAGTGGCAACGCTAAATAATTTTGATATCAACATAATGTATCTGATAGATGATTTTGCATCTCTTTTTGGTAGTTTGATAATTTCTTACTAGTAAAAATGTGCAGGCTGCAGTAACAGACATCCAGGTGATGTCTCATGGTTTCCTGACATGCGGTGGAGATGGCTCAGTGAAACTTGTCCAGCTCAAATCATAATGATATGATGCTCAAATAATTTGGAATAAATATGAGGATCTGTTGTTTAGTACTCCAAAACTATTCTGATGAGTGCCGTTAAATGTTGCTCAGAGTTAGATAGATGCTTATCTTACTCATTGAAACAGACGTGAACTAGAGCCTTTTCTTTAGGTGTTCATTTTTTGTTTTCCTGTTCCTGTCCATAGTTTTGATTTTTTATATTGGTTAGTTTCTTAGGTGATCATTTCATGTAGAATTTTTGTGTTTGTATATATATCTTTTTTCCTTTTTTTGCTTCTCTGCTTCCTTTTGTGAGTTGAAGTCAGTTATCAGATCATGAGCTCTTCTCAGAAGCAACTATATTGTATGTAAAAGTTTTGGTCTTTTGGGAAAGTATAGTCTTTTTCTTTTGGATTCTGATGCTTATCTAAGGAAAAGTAGAAAATTGTTTTGTTCATTTGTCAGTTATGATATCTTTCTATGGATATATATGATCTTGGCACCACAGATCATGTTGCCATTGTAAAAAGATGATTTTTTTTTTTTTCTATCGTGTAATTTTTAACAATTAGTTATTATCTAATAACGTCAAATCATTTTTTTATTTGTATAAGTTTATTCCCAACTCAGTTTGTGAGAATTATGTTAGAGAGACGGAGACCAATCAATCATGTATGGACCTGGCAATTTGGTAAAAAGTTGTACTACCTGGTTTGCTTTTGCATCCAACATATTTCCATAGTACAATTCCTTGTGTTCTTAAAAAAAAAAAAAAAATGCCCCTGTTCAATTATTTCATGTACAATTCCTTGTGTTCCATAGTACAAAATGCCCCTGTTCCTTATAGCGCTCTAATGCAAGATCGGAAAGAAGGTTGCAGTTTGGTGATTTCATGAAAAGTCTGGAGAGAAATTGTCTTAAGATCATACTAAACGTTTCCCGGGACATTCAGAGGGAATTTTGGATATCTCATGTGCAGATCTAAGCAAATAAAAGGGAAGACAAAGGAGAAAGAAGCCTTTTGGATATCACATGCAGATTTAAACAAATAAGAGGGAAGACCAAGGAGCAAGAAGCCGAAAATAAGAATTTATATGCCTGTTAAAGGTAATTTGACCTGTTGGGTTGATCTATAAACCTGAGAATATCTTAACCTATTTTTTTTTTTTTTTTTTTGAAGGTAGGGAGATTAAAGTTCTCCTACAAATTCATTGAACGAAAAGGTTTAGTACAAGTTAACAAAAGAAAAAAGAAGCCGACTGTTTATTCTATTTATAACAAACTACGACTAATCTATCATCTCAGTACTTTCTTAACCTATTAATGTTGTAGAAGTACTTTTCTTACATATATTCACCAATTTTGTTTTGGTATAAACATAAGAGGAGAAAGGCAAGGGAAGAAGAAAAGGCGGGACAGAAAGAGAGAGGGAAAAAGAAACAGTTATTATTGTTGAAGCACAAAGCAAACCATAACTAGAGATGATGTGTCTTTTTCTCTCAATGAAGGCCTTAGTCATAGCTCTTAAGAATTGGTTACTGATGGCACAAATGAAAATTGTAACTCAGTTAAAACCAAATGTGTTCTTGTTTGCTTGATTTAACACCATTGCAATATTTTCTGCTATTTTAATGCAATGAACTCTTTGATTAATATTCTTTGCGAAGTAAAACACACCAAAATATTAAACTGAGCAACTTGAAAGGCTCCTTAGTCCGCACTCATTTCAACCAACACGTTTAATTATAATTTGTAAATTGTTATTCACTTAATTCAGGTGGAATTAGCTGAAACTTTACTGTCCAGTCAGCCATTCTTGATTTGAAGGACGAGGAAACGGAGGGTTCTAATCCTTGGATGAGTGATTTTGTCTGTTCTATTTTCTCAGGTCATCCAATCAAAAAGAGATGATAGCTCGATCTCAGAAGTAATTTACAAAAATGAATCATTTCAAGTGCTATATTTGACACACTATTAGATAGACATACATAGATCGACACATTTTCTAGTGCTCTCCACTAAATAATGTACCAAATTCGAGTATTAAGTTAATATGTTTTGTCTGATAGTATCAATTAATTTTAGTGTTTCTAACACTAGAACTGCTAGTTTAGAAACAATAAAATACATGAAGGCAAATTGGCAAAACATACGACTACTACTCGGAAGCCACTACCAATAATTTCTAAACAGAAAACATACAACTATGGGGGAACTTGTTCTTGATCGTTTTTCCAAAATTTTTACAATTCTCTTAGCTAGGTTAATATAAAGAAATTGATGTTAGCTAGGCAATTTTTTCTTTCTTTTAAATTTTACATATAACCCTAGCTAGGGTAATCATCAACACCAAAAGAGGGGAAAAAAGAAAGCTAACAAGGACCAGAAAATATTAACACTGGTGCTATGTTCAAGGGTGGTAGTAACGGTAAACTGTGAAGAAGGCTTGAAGAGCAGTGAGACCAAGAAGAATCACACCAGCGATCACAGATATAATGGCCCAAGGGCTGTGGAAGTAATCATGGACCAAGCGTGCTAAACTCCGGTTCCAACTGGAATCATAGTACAATTGCACATTCCTAAACACATCAGCAAAGTGAGGGTTTATAGTATCAAATGACATACAATCACCGAGCTGGTTGAAGAAAATTGCAGCCTCCTGATGGCTAGATAGTTTGTTGTGGATGACTCCAGCATGCTGGAGCAGTGCCACGTCCTCTTTTGTGTTTATTAAAGAATCCATTAGTGCAACATAGCTCGTGGCTATTTGGTCCCCCCAGGTTTTGTGCCTCTCTAAGGCTACTAGGTTTGCAAGGCGGGTCTTTTTGTTCGAGTCAATTTGTAGAGGGGGAATTTCTAAAATACCTCTATCAAATTTTACATCGAATAAAGATTTAGGTGATTGCTTCTTTTTGAATTGTACACCAGCCTCGTAAAGCTCAGTGGCACCAGGGATCTGTCGCGGAAATCGTTTAGAATTCCATTGGTCAGCTCTTAGATTCCAATGAATGAGCCGTTCTTTCCAAAGAGGTAATGTCACTTGATCATGTTTTTCTTCCTCTTGGCAGAAGTCAGGGACAATGAGTAACTGGTGATATAGATCAAGTAAATGATCAATTTTGTTCGGCCATGTCACAAGGCAAGTTTGCGACGGCTTCTCATCCATGAGAAAATTCGCAAGAAGGCTTAGAAATGTATCCCTTATGTTCACTGCCCCCCCTTCCATAATCATGTTGCACAACGTCTCAATGACAATAAAAGGGATCTGGTTCTCCATCAGTAGCAAATCAGATAGAATTGTAGTTGCACCCCAGCTCTCCTTGATTAAAACATCAGGGTCTTCATCGAGCCACTTGAAGAAAAGCTCGAGTATAAAGCAACCATCAAGCAGGAGCATCTCAACAAAATCATTTTTGCTGAGGTCAACCATCTCACTATAGCATTGTCGTGCATCCATCTCCAAGCTCCCCACTGCTTGGATATAGGCCTCTACACAGAGCTTGTTGTTTCTATGCAGGAAGCTCTTAAGGAAGCGCCATTTATGACACTCCATTGGCGTAAGATGGGGCCATTTGTAATAGTAGGGGCCGATCGGCACCATGCGCGGCTCGTAAAGGCTTTTGTTGGCTTCACGGATGTTTGTTGGGACCCGAAAAATGGTGAACAGTTCCTCGTAATCTGAACCCAGGTCCCTTTCTAGTTGTACGATTCTTTCTAGCCTTTTTTTAACAGAGAATATCTGATCTTCTAGTAGTGCCATTGAGCAATCAAGACATTAGATCTAGCAAGTTGTTATGTGGAGTTCTAATTTCAAAAAAAGCGGATTGTCACACAATGCAAGCACCTGGAAATTACACACCAAAAATTATTAACTCCAAAGGCTAAACAGGAATATTGTTAAAAAAATATGAATGATATAAATATATGATGTCTGATTCTGTGATTCCAAAGGGTGCGAGTTATATTTGTAGGCCATAGCAATAGTAATGTGTTAGACACTTTCCTAATCTTTTGATTATGCTATCTGCCTATGTGCTAAGAGAAAATCACAACATAAATGAGTTGTCTATTTTGCTATCAACAAATATATATTTTTGCTAGCTATCTGATGCAATCTGCTGGAGTTGATTTGATCTACGATGATTGATCTATCTGATGTGAGGCAGGGAGCAAGAACTCCATAACATCATCAGTCCCCCCTCTAATCTCTATCAGATCCTAATACTAAATAAAAAGGAAACTAAATAAGAAAAACAATCATTTACCTGAAAGAGAAGATAGAGGCAGAGCGGCTGAGAGAAGAGCGTGGTGGAGAGAGGCTCACTGATAATGGGAAAGGAGAAAGACTGCGAGGGAGAGAGAACAGAGGCGGATCTTGGGTTGGTGGAGGCGAATGAGACTGGAGTCGGTTGGCGGTTCTGTGCTCAGAAACATTGGGTTTTTCCGTTTAAGGATTGTATCTTTTCCCTTTTTTTTTAAAAAAAAAAAATTTGGAGTGTTTTTGGACCGGACTGGAATTCGGTTCTCAAATGAACCAGTCCAACCGGCTGGTCTGGTACAATTAGATGAAGTAAAAATTGTGATCCCAACTGATCTAACTCAGGCCTCGATTTGTTCAATAATCATGTTTTAATTTAAAAGACTGTCAACCATTCATTCAATAATTAAACTTACTTAAATCTAACAATTAGAATCCTAAATTTTACTAGAATTAAATCTGAATCAATACAAATAAGTTAAGTCAACTGAACTAATGTTTTGAATATTGTAATAATCATCAAACCAATAGATACTGATACAAGGTTTAGTCGATTTTAAAAATCCGATGGCTTCCATAAGCTGATAATGAATGCGATCCTATCAATAGTTGGTTAATTTGTTTTGGTACTCTTTGTTGGGTTTGCTTTAAAGCCAAAGGGAATAAACAATTCTAACAAGTCAAATAAGCAACCCAGAAAACATAAACTCGCAGAACCAGCAGTTGAAACGGACCGTTCTGGTCATAGACCGGACCGTTCCAAAACACCAGAAAACTACATCGAGAGCGGAAGCTTATCTAATTCCATTGCTATGGTCTGAATCTTGATGTTAAGCACTTCTTGATGTGTCCTGATGTGTATGCACCTTCACCAAAACTGTTCCACGCACCTAAGTAGGGAGAAAGATCTTCCAAGAGAACAAGACGCGCCCTTTGATGCCTTTAGCCTGAACAAAAGCACTATCTCTCTCTAATCGATGGAATAATTAGGGAGAGGGGCAGAGATGCTGCTATCAACGCATGTATGCAGCAATACTCGTGTGTGTCTTGTCCCTTGGGGACCAACCCCTTTATTTATAGTGCCAAGGGCTTCTTGGCCACCACACAATACCATATTTTGTCCATCATAAAATAGGTAATGTTTCTAAATATAACCACCTATAAAAGGCAACACATCTATTGCACAAAATCTGCTATTTCTTTACAGCCATGTTTAGCTTATTACCATAATCAATAGAAACTTGGATACCAAACAATAATCAGCCCATACTTAATTTAGATTGTTTCCATATAGACTCGTCAGCCTATATGGAAATAATCTAACAATCTCCCACTTGGGCTATTATGTTTAGTGTTATCCAATGTCCTTAACTTAATGAGCTCATCTTTTATGGTAATAAAATTTTGTGTCCTTAATTCCGTCCATCATTTACAATAATAGAAGACCAAGGAAGCATTCGTTACATTATAGCATTTACAGGCCTCTAATCCTATAAAGTCGTCGTAACTAAACTCACAATGATCACAATATCATTATAAAGAGCGACATTGAATTAAGATGTGTATAAGTGGTGTGGAAAATACACGTAAGTGTGACTGTCACGTGTCTATTTCCAACTTTATTGGTCACCCAAAAACTGAAGTGAGGTCAACTTAAATAAATTGAGAATGAAAACTGAAACTGAATCTGAAAACTGAAACTTTATTTATTTCTGCAGAAATATTCATTACATAATACACTGAATAAACTGAATAAACTAAAACTATCATCAAATCTAGCACTCCCACTGAACAAAACTCCCACTAAAGTCTAGAATCCTCAACTGAAATTACACCCATACTAGTTACATGTTTCAGAAACTGCTTGGGTATTAATGCTTTAGTTAGTGGATCTGCTATCATTGAGTTTGTTCCAATGTGCTTGATTGATAATTCGTCATTCTCAACTTTTTGCTTAACAGACAGAAACTTGATGTCGATGTGCTTCGAGTTGGCTGAGCTTCTGTTATTATTAGCATACATGACTGCTGAGTTATTGTCACAGAAAATTCTTAGTGGAGCTTGGATAGAGTCCACTACACGCAATCTAGTGACAAAATTTCGCAACCATGTTCCAAATAATGACGCCTCATAGCAAGCCACGCATTCTGCTGCCATGGTTGAAGATGCCACTAGGGATTGTTTGGCACTTTTCCATGAAACAGCTCCACCTGCCATCATGAAGATGAACCCTGTGGTTGACTTTAAACTATCTTGACATCCCGCAAAATCAGAATCAGAATATCCTATGACCTCCAGCCTATCTGATCTCCGATACGTTAGTGCAAAGTCTTTGGTTCTTTGAAGATATCTCAAAACTCGTTTAGCTGCCTTGATATGCTGAATTCCTGGGTTATGCAAATACCTGCCTAGCATACCTGTAATGAAAGCAATGTCTGGACGTGTACACACTTGGGCATACATTATACTTCCAACTATGGAGGCATACTTATTGTCCTTTACTTGCTTCTTTTCCAACTGTGTTTTGGGACATTGTTCTAGACTAAACTTGTCCCCTTTAGCAACAGGGGTCTCTGTTGGTTTGCAGTTTTTCAAATCATACCGCTTGAGTACTTGATCGATATAGGCTTTTTGTGATAGACCCAAAATACCTTGAGAACGATCTCTAAGTATGTTAAGACCTAACACGTATGATGCATCACCAAGATCTTTCATTTCAAAATGTCTAGATAGAAATTTCTTAGTTTCATGCAACATATCCTTATCGTTTGTGGCAAGCAGTATATCATCCACATACAAAACCAAGAAAGAATATTTACTCCCACTGAACTTGTGATATATACAATCATCCGCCGGGTTACTCTCGAAACCAAATGAGAGAATCACTCGATGGAATTTGTAATACCATTGTCGAGACGCTTGTTTGAGCCCATATATGGATTTCTTAAGTTTGCAAACCATTCTCTTTGGATCGTCCGATACAAAGTGGGGTGGTTGCACCATATAGATGGTTTCATCAATGTCACCATTGAGAAACGCAGTCTTAACATCCATTTGATGAAGCTCAAGATCTAAATGTGCCACAAGTGCCATGATTACCCTAAAAGAGTCTTTCGATGAAACTGGAGAGAAAGTCTCTTTGTAATCAATACCTTCTTTTTGAGTAAAGCCCTTAGCGACAAGACGTGCCTTATACCTTTCCACATTATCCTTAGAATCTTTTTTGGTCTTAAAAATCCATTTGCAACCAATAGGTTTCTTTCCTTCTGGTAATGGTACTAAGTTCCATACATCATTGTCATACATGGACTTCATTTCTTCATTCATGGCATCGATCCACTTTTGTGAGTTTGGACTGTCTAAAGCTTGACGAAAATCATGAGGATCTTCCATCATCCCAATGTCAAACTCATATTCTTGGAGATAGACCACATAATCATTAGATATTGCTGGTCTTTTCTCTCTAGTGGATCTCCTAGGCACAAGTTCTTGAGGCGTTTGCAGTTGTTCAATGACATCATTATCTTCAACTTGATTATTTCCAAGATCCAAGTCCATAGGATCTGGAACAGGATCCGTTTCTTGAATTAAACGGTCCGTTTCAATCCTGGGCACTGCATCTATGATCAACCGTTCCGTTTCAGCCTCAGACCGGTCTGTTCCAATCCTGGAACGGTCCGTTTCAGCCCTGTCATGGTCCGTTTGAAGATCAGTGCTCATTTCCTCCTCGAAGATAATATCCTGATGTGTCATATCTCCCCCCACAACCAAAACATCCTCAAAGAACTTAGCTATAATCGTCTAAAAAATATTCCTATTAGTGGGATCGTAAAACTTGTAACCTCTAGAACGTTCGGCATATCCAATGAAATAACAACTAACTGTCCTTTCGTCCAATTTCTTCTCATTTCAATGTTGCAGACTTGGTTTCCTACCAGTCCACATTTCATAGGAGATTTTATTGTTATTTGCCTTAGTTGGTACACGATTGAGTAAATAGGCTGCCGTTTTAAGCGCTTCGCCCCAAAGAGATCTTGGCAAATTAGTATGACTGAGCATATT
The DNA here is from genome assembly GCA_027562975.1 of Rhynchospora breviuscula. Classification (NCBI taxonomy): domain Eukaryota; kingdom Viridiplantae; phylum Streptophyta; class Magnoliopsida; order Poales; family Cyperaceae; genus Rhynchospora; species Rhynchospora breviuscula. Next base: position 56,516,301 of record CM050402.1, read on the forward strand.
TCTAACCATGTCCTTCAATGTCCTGTTTCGTCTTTCAGCTACTCCATTCATGCTAGGCGATCCTGGCATGGTATATTGAGGGACAATGCCATTTTCCTCTAGGAACTTAGCAAAAGCCCCTGGACGTTGTTCACCTGAACCGTCATATCTACCATAGTATTCACCACCACGGTCAGATTTGACTTGCTTAATCCTTTTGTTGAGTTGTAACTCAACTTCAGCTTTAAATGATTTGAATACGTCCAAAGCTTGCGCTTTTTCACTTAATAGATATAGATAACCAAATCTTGAATAATCGTCTATGAAACTGATAAAATAAGTTTGACCATTCCTTGTAGGCATAGTAAATGGTCCACAAATGTTCGTATGAATCAGTTCTAAGACATCACTCGTTCTATTGGCATCATATCTCCTTTTATTGGTTTGTTTTCCTTTAACACAACTTTTACATGGGCCTAAATCAGTCATGTCTAAAGGATCGAGTATTTCACTTTGCACAAGCCTTTCAATTCTCTTTGGAGAAATGTGACCTAAACGCTTATGCCAAAGTGCACCTGAATTCTCATGAGTTAATTTACGCTTAACACTTCTAGTACTTGTATGCAAGTTTTCATTATATGAAGCAATAGTTTCCAAAGAATATAGATTGTCATAAACTGAAAGAAAACCAGATCCAACGCATTTAGAATTATGAGATAAACTGAATTTTCCATTTCCAAAAGAACAAGAGTAACCGAATTTGTCCAATACAGAAATAGAAACTAAATTTCGTCAAAAAGACGGTACAACAAAAGTCTCATATAAATTCAAATACAATCCAGTCCTAAGTAACAATCTAAAATGTCCAATAGCTTCAACTTGTGCCTTCTTGCCATCGCCCACATAGATGTATCTTTCACCATCATTTGGCTTGCGGCAGCTCAGGCAACCCTGCATAGAGATACTTATGTGAGTTGTAGCACCCGAATCAATCCACCAAGTATCTTTTTGTACTGAAGTTAAATTAACTTCTGAACAAACCAAAGAGAGAGACATACCTTTCTTCTTGCGCCAAGCTATGTAGCCTGCACAATCAGTCTTCTTGTGTCCCTCTTCGCCACAGAAGAAGCACCCATTTGGATTCTTTGGCTTCTTGCCAGTCTTCCCCTTATTGGGTTCCTTCTTTGGCTCTGAATTAGCAGCCTTTTTCTTATTTTGTTTCTTCTTTCCATTATTCTTGGAAGTGGAGGCAACGTTAGCAATGTGTGTCTTATCAAGCTTCAACCTTTCCTCTTCTTGAACTAGATGCGAAATCAGTTCATTCAGAGTCCACTTGTCCTTAGTGCAGTTATAAGTAACCTTGAAATGGTTATACTGACTAGGGAGAGAGTTAAGCACTAGACACACTTGAATTTCTTCAGATATGTCTAACTTAAGGGCTTGTAACTTTGAAGCAAGATTAGACACTTCCAAAACGTACTCACGAATGTTGCCTTTTCCGTTATACTTTATAGAGGTGAGTCTTGTCATGAATGTACAAATCTCCGATTTCTCATTCTTGGCAAATCTCTTCTCAATTTCTTCTAAGCATTCCTTAGCCTCATCGGAATCAGAAATGGTACCCCTGAATGCCTCTGGAATTGTCTTCTTAATGATCATTATGCCCATGCGATTAGAGCGATTCCATTGAGCTACACTTTGAATGTGTTGTTGAGTACTTTTAGCATCAATCTCAGTTGGTTTCTGCTCCCTGAATGCAAGGTCAATATCTAGACAACCGAGAACTATCATCAAGTTCTCTTTCCATTCCTTAAAGTTGGAACCAGTCAGCATGGGTATGCTGTTAATGCTAGCTGGAATGTTTGCTAAAATAAACCAAAGACAAAAAATACACTAATGTTAATAACCATAATGTATAAGTTAAATCATAAAATATAAAGGTCTAAATCCCATCTACTAGTCTTTATTCATTTGCAAGTGCTCTTTGGAGTCTCCAAGCAAACTTCAATTAACTAGGTGTAGCATCAAATGTAACGATTCATAACATATCAATTAATTAATCTTCCTTTGGGCCGATTAATTAATTGTATGTAAAACCTTATAATCATTACCCATTTGATTCTACCAAAACATTGTACATGTAGTCTTTTAAATTATGTCCTTCCTTTGGGCCGATCCATAGTTTAGAAGTTACATGTACCTTAATACACTTTGTACCTGAGTCTTTGAAACAACCATTAATATGAGAGCCCACTTTGGCGGGATGATATTAATATTGGTTCAATTCTCAAAATACAACTCAAATTACCTTTATATTAGACTTAAAATATACCTAATCCTAGACTTTTCATTATGCACATCAATCCTAAGATGAAAAGCCTAACTAAATACTGACCTAGGATGATATAGACTTAGGACCCAGTTGCAAACCCTAAGGTATATACGCGTTGGATCGTACGAACCAACAAACCTGAAACGGACCGTTTTGGTGAGAGAACGGTCCGTCCTAAATAGACCAGAAGAGAACCAAAGAGAGATATGACCATACAAGCTAGTACGAGTCATATTGAGATAAGAAAAGAAAGCGGTGGTCTCCCGTTCAGCCAGCAGCCATTGAAACTACACCACATCCAGGCAAGATTCCCAGAAAAGGCCAGGGTCATATGGACACTTTAGGCGCCGACCTTATTTTCTGCGACAGAACTTGTCCTCATGACAACATGGTGTAACCCAACGCTTACAGCTCTTACTAATGAAAACCACGGCAAAGAAGAGAAGAGGATGGATGCATAAAGTGTCATTTGTACCTAACCAGTACAAACAACCTGAATTTTGGCTTAAAATCTAACAATCTGGTTCTGGAACGGACCGTTCTGGTTGTAGAACGGACCGTCCTAAACTCTGGTCAGTACCTAACAGTTTGCAACCAAAACTGAAGTGGAACGGACCGTCCCAAAGTGGAACGGACCGCCTGAAAACCGCAGAGAAGAGTAGAAAATGTCGTCCTAATCTAGGTCGAGAAACCCTAAAGATTTCTCTCCTAACCTGACAATCTACTTTAAATCTAAATCATCCAATTAGGTCAGATTTTAAACGATTTTGAATTTTTAAAACTTTAATTTAATTTTCAAAATCTTTTCAAGCAATTGCAATTTCAAAATAATTTGAATCATAACAAAGAGCTAAATCAAAATAAACAATTCAATAACAGTTCAAGTTGTAGCCCTTTGGGTCCAATTTGCAATTACAAACAATAAGTCTGGCACAATACTCAATAAACAGATCATAAACAATCCAAAGTTAATGGAACGGTCCGTTCGAGCCATGAAACGGACCGTCCAAAAGCCAGATAAATCAGAAACAGTTCAGAAAACAGTCCAGAAAAAATTTCAGAACATACGTGCCAGAAATTTAAACAGTTCAGTTCAAATCAACAATCTCACCAAATCAATACAAACACTTCAATTAGATCCAAAATTATGTGTCATGCTACTGGCTCACGACGAGTGGCTCTGATACCACTTGTTGGGTTTGCTTTAAAGCCAAAGGGAATAAACAATTCTAACAAGTCAAATAAGCAACCCAGAAAATATAAACTCGCAGAACCAGCAGTTGGAACGGACCGTTCTGGTCATAGACCGGACCGTTCCAAAACACCAGAAAACTAAATCGAGAGCGGAAGCTTACCTAATTCCATTGCTATGGTCTGAATCTTGATGTTAAGCACTTCTTGATGTGTCCTGATGTGTTTGCACCTTCACCAAAACTGTTCCACGCACCTAAGTAGGGAGAAAGATCTTCCAAGAGAACAAGACGCGCCCTTTGATGCCTTTAGCCTGAACAAAAGCACTATCTCTCTCTAATCGATGGAATAATTAGGGAGAGGGGCAGAGATGCTGCTATCAACGCATGTATGCAGCAATACTCGTGTGTGTCCTGTCCCTTGGGGACCAACCCCTTTATTTATAGTGCCAAGGGCTTCTTGGCCACCACACAATACCATATTTTGTCCATCATAAAATAGGTAATGTTTCTAAATATAACCACCTATAAAAGGCAACACATCTATTGCACAAAATCTGCTATTTCTTTACAGCCATGTTTAGCTTATTACCATAATCAATAGAAACTTGGATACCAAACAATAATCAGCCCATACTTAATTTAGATTGTTTCCATATAGACTCGTCAGCCTATATGGAAATAATCTAACACTCTTCACATTCCTGTTCTGATCAGAATTAATATTTACAGTATAAAACTTGCATGTATTGTTCTTTCTCTAGCGAATAAACTATAATTTTGCTCAAAATCATTAATAAGAATAAAGCAATAAAAATATATTATTAAAATAAAATTGTAAGTGCTAATTATAGATGCAAAATAATGTCAAAGTGTCAAGAAATTGAACTTTAGATTACGTGGCTATGCTTGGTAAGGAGCCGAACTAGCTAGCCAAACATGGGCCGAACTAGAACAAGGCCTAGTTCGCCTCCTTGTTCTAGTTCTACCAAAACTATGGAATTAGAACTAGAACTAGAACAAGTCTTGTTCTAGTTCTTGTTCTAGTTCACACCATTTGCCAAACTTTATATTATCATTTCACTGTAGAGTTAAGTTTTATCACGACAAAAACATAAATAAGATAATTAATAGAATTGATCATAAATGATAATTAACTAATTCTGTACAAGCTATGTTTGGCAAACCCACGAACTAGCTAGTTCGCGCGTAACCAAACAAACCCCGAACTAGAACAAGGTCTAGTTCTCTCTCCTTGTTCTAGTTTTACCAAATTCATGGAACTAGAACAAGCTTGTTCTAGTTCTTGTCCTAGTTCACACCCTTTGCCAAACATAACCAATTTAAATAAGTTGATTGCAACAATATTCCGAATAATTTTTTTATTAAATTTTGAATTTTAGAATATTTTGTAGGAACATTTAATAAATATAAGTTGATCGCAACATTCCGATTAACTTTTTATAAAATTTTTTAGTTTTATAATATTTTGTAAGAACAATTTATTATGGTAAAACCTCTTCGAGAGCGATTAGAAGTCTGTGGGAAGCCCATTAATTAATTAGTAGGAGCGGGCACCTGTAATCTTTATTTTATAGACAAATTGAGTTTTTAATTTAGTTCATTCATATTCAAATTTATTAATATGACATTAACATCTAAATTTTTTTAGAAATTGCGCTCATCTAAATTTGGACTTTTGTGAGGTCTCACCAGTAAGTTGATAGTTCTTAATAAACCTTAAGAGGCAACATTATCTGTGCTAATGAGACTCCAATGCATCAATACAAATATTTTGCATATAATATCGATCAAATATACTTATATACAACATTCAAATGAATAAAACTGCTATAGAAAAAAAGCGATAACCAACGAAGATTATCAAAGCACTGGAAAATGGGCACATAAACATTCTAGAAAACTTCAATTACAGGCGATGCTAACAGTTCGGAGGTTTTGTTTACTAGCTAGCTTCTCCTTTCGCTATCTAACTTGCCTAATAGGTCTTTCATTATAGAAGGACAGCTTTCCATGAGATGGCTGAATCCATCTGATGCCATCACAGCTTGTAATTTCTCCCGAGATGTAACAAAATGTAAACAGATCTCTTTCAGCTGCTCACAGTTATGCTGCTCAGCCAACACCAACGTAGTTGCGGCGGTCTCAACATCAATGTTAGCACTCAATTTCTCTTCACAAATCAGCTTCAACCTCTCCAATCCGTACCGATCAGCGGCTGCCAGTAAATGCTGAGCCATTTCTACTGAAAACTCCTCCTGAAGAGGCAGACTGTCAGTGTACACAAACTGGAGCATAAGTCTAAAAACATCTGGGTTCATATCTTCAATCTTTATGCAATCAGATTTGCTGTCAATCATCGGGCCGAAAAACTGTGCCCTGAAAACTGGGGAGCGCATTGCTAGCACCTTTTTGTGTGCAGTAATTTTCTCTCCACTCACTTTGAATGCCACGTCAGCCCCTTTTCCCGTAATCCAAAATTGCATGAATTGCTGATATAAGGCAGACCGGTAGAAGTCAGATGGGGCCACGATAACTATTTTACTTCTTGCATCGACACAAACCGGTTTTACCAAACGCAGAGTGCACTCCAGCATGAAGGAATCCTCTTTTAGATAGTTTGTAATTTCTGAACCACGCATGCAGAGCGTTACCCCAACAGCATCTTTCCAATTTCAAGAGATATCCTTTTGACTTACTAATAACCGTACGATCTCCAACCGAATATCTCCCACTCGGGTCAAGCAGGCTGAACTCGACCTCTAAATACATCAATGTTTTAGTTTCAGTCAACAGTGAGACTTCCAGCGCAATATGAGAGTATGGACAATATCTATGTGGTGTTATATTGCACACATAACTAAATGGGGAGAAATTGACAGCCCAGTTGCAACCCGCGATGTTGAATGTCGCAACCAATGGCGGATGTTGATCATTTGCTAGGAGAAGTTTCATTAGGGAGTAATTAATAATTTTCAGAGAGAATGATTTAGTGAAATTCTCCGTTGGGCAGACCATATCAACCTCCTTACTGGCCATAAATCTATTATAAATTATAATAGGGAAAAAAAAAAATTTAGTGCAAAAGAATGATGATGTGTGTTTGGAATTGTTAATGGTGGTTTCTCAGCCAACATGATTTCTTCTCTTTTTGTTTTGTTTAGTTCTTCAAATAACATGTTTAGTTTATCTCCTTGTTTTTGGTTAACAGGCGAGTGGGATACTGGGATCGGGGAAGGTAGAGAAAGATTATCGCCACTGGGGCTTTTTCTTTTCACATTTTAATTTTTTTTAAGAAAAGTATATATTTATGTGAGCAGATAAGTAGGAGTAAGGACCAACCTCTTGATTTGATAGTCTTCAAGTTACGTCCGGGGAGAGCGAGAGAGAGAGAGAGAGAGAGACTTATTTGAACAAAGGCGGAGGTAGCAATTTGCCCGAGAGTTTGACACTAATAAGATGGAGAAAGAGATATGTATAGAATTTATAGGATACCAAGTGTGGAATTTATTTTTTGATGGATAAAATTTACCAAGATACTTTAAATCCATATATATGCGTAAATCTTTAACGTTTTAGGCTAATTAAGTATGGTGTTTCCTTTTTTATATGGATTAAATTGGGCAAGATATTTTTTAATTCCGCCGTATATATATAAATCTTCTACATTACATTACATCTATAGTGTATATTAATTTCCGTGGCCGCTATGGCCGCATTTTATTTTTTTAAAGTTAAAAATAGTTTTTTTTTTGCATTTTTTATAATTAAAAATAGTTTTCTATTTTTTAAATATATTAAAAATAGTCGCACTAATTATTATTTAATTTAAGAATTATATATTTGAAAATCTAAGGTAGTTCATGTCTAATCTATACTATTAAAGTATTAATTAAAATCCATGACCGGTTTTATTATAATAAAAAATAAATTTTTTCCATTAAATATATTAAAAATAGTTGTACCAATTATTATTTAATCTAAGAATTAAATATATTTGAAAAATTAAGGTAGTTCATGCCTAATCTATAGTATTAATTAAAAATTGTGGTCAATATTATCCCCTCATACAACATGCGATTTGAGCCCTCTAATTTTCGTTGATTGATCGATCTGAATTAATGCCAAAAGTTTACTCCTCTTAATTACCCTTCTTAAAAGTTACTTTTGCAAGATTTTTTTGACAGGAAATTTATATGATGACTTTTGCAAGTTTATATGACGACTTTCTATTGCAGAAATTACTAATTTTGAACTAACAAATTTTTACCTAGAAATTTAGATGTTTTTATGTCTGATTTTATATTTTACATCAGAAATTTTGATAAGTTTGACGAAATACATTGAATTATTCTCAATCTAAAAAAACATAACGCAACGAATACCGTCATTTCTAGTGATAATATATATAGCACTTTGTTCATTGGTATAGTACGCGGTGAACGGTCGCAACTCACCTACTTACCTCCACGACTCCACCAAAACTCTGCTGCATAAATACCATCATATATATACTTGTTCAAGTACTTTTCATAATTTTATTATGCAGTTTTAAAATGTTTTTTTTAATGTGTAGTTTTAAAATGTATGTAGTTAAATTAATTAGAATATTTACGAAAAACTCGTTCAGGTTTGTAGTCTCTTGCAAGTTAATCTTCAACGTTCTAAAAGAAGGCTATATATTCAAGTAAGTTATTTACCTTTTAGATTATTAAAATTGTAAAATATATTTAAATTCCGCCATATAATATAGGTAAATCTTCTACAGCTTGACTACATAATGCTATATCATATTTCAGTGCGAATGGAATGTGGGATGAGGGAGATTGGAGCTGAGTTACGATATTTTGTTTGCATCAGTCACGCTTACCGTCTCTACAAAACAGAACCTTTCTGATTTGCAATTGTCAGTGTATCTAATCTGCCGCACAAAATCAGCTATGGAGAGTATAACATATGCCTTACAAGTATTAATATTAACATAATTATAAGTATTTCAATTTCAAACCTTGAAAAAACTGTAGAGAAAGCTCGAATCGCAACGGTTCGACTTACTGTTTGGCATGCGATGGATTTGATCTGGTCCGTCCGCCTCCACTATCTCTGCCCTGCGTCTGCCCCTTCTGCTCTTCTGTTGCCGTTTCTTCATTTTTTCCGTGAATTCCTTTCTTCTCTTCTTTGTGCATGCCTGCCCTTCTTCTTTTCTGCCGCATCTGATCTAACCCATCCCTTTTCCGGACAGAGGCGTTGGGCTGCCTGTACTTTCTCCTCATTCCGATGTGTAATTTCTTCTCTCTCTCTTTCGACGCTTCTCGATCCCTCTTCTTTTTTCTTTTCCTGGAGAATGCATCGCCGAATGAGAAAACCCTAGCTTTGTCCTGCTTCGCCTGGGGTTCTTCCTTCCTGTTCCCGGTAAGTGCCCTTCTTAGCCATTGACCACTCTCACTCCTCTCTCTCTTTCTTCCTGAAAATGCTTTTGAATCTAAGTTTTTCTTTGCAGTTTCCTGAACGATTTCGGGCTTCTACTGCTTCTGCAGCTTGCTGCTTTGGGATTTTCCGAGGTTATGAGTTCATTCCCGTTTCTTTTTACCAGATTTTTTTTGCTAAAATTTTGGACTAAATTTAGATTAGCAGATGAAAACTCAAGCAATGATTTAGGATTTTGTGAGGTTATGAGTTCATTCCCGTGTGCTTAGATGGAGCATATTATCTCCTCTCCGATGTCTGCCTCAACCCAAGCTTTTTTCTCTTTTGGCTGCCCTTCTTACCTATTTCTCCTATTTTGTTGATTGATTTGGGTATTTTATATCTTTCTTCTAGCGATTTGGTCATGTCAGTTAGACTAAAGGCATTGATTAATTTTTCTGTCCTCTTTTTTTTACATACTATAGATCAAAATGCCAAAAAAATTTAGTGATTATTGTTGAATATCTGGTAATATTCTGACGTTCATATATCTGTTGGTGTTCAATGGGAGAGGTTATGAACTAGACTTATTTGAGCTTATTATGGATTTCTTTTGTGTCTCTTTGCCATTTGTCAGGTCGAGGAGACGACGGTAGAAAGAAGGAAACATCATGTTCATATTGCGCACAAACATAGCTTTTTACAGTCTTATACAAAGTACGTTTTGCAGGTAAATTGAGGTTGATATTTCATATATATTTAGTTTACTGTTCAGTGAAATTGATTTTATGCACTTCAGTTCATAATAAGTCAAAAATGCCGATAAATACTAAATATATACATTTCTAATTTTGTCTATAGGTTTGGATAAATAAAGGTGTTGCTGAAAATGATTACATAGTCTTACTTAGTATTCATGGTATGCCTAATAGTTTCTTTATCTTCTCATTTTGTTTTTCAGTTACTGTCTGTGTGTTCAACTTACAATTTCAATTCTATGTGGCTAGAAATGTGATATAGCTGTCGGGTTAGGAAACTCTACAGTTCCAGGGTAGATATGTAAAATGGAGTTACTTTTGATTATTGTTGTTGGTACTATTTTATTAGGATGAGAAGTCTGCTGCTATCAGTGGGGAGTCCAAGGGTGCACCTGTAGGAGTGCATCTCTTCTAAGATTATCGACGTTTAGGTGCAATTTTTATGTGCCTCATTTATTCGTTCCATCATGTTTTATCTTGGAAACTGTTAAGAAAGAATTTGATGTTTTTTTCTTAGGCAAAAATTTCTAAACAAGCCCCTCAGTTTCTTACCCTCCTGATGAGAAAGTTGCAACCTATTAAGTTGGTGTGGGTTTATCTAACTTATTTTTCTGGTGTGATTATGGGTGTTCTTGAGGCTTTTTGTTATGAAGGCCAGCATCAGACTTATTCCACAAAAAAAAAACTTACATGTCCTAACTATTTAGAGGGTCTATATATAATTTAAAATGCTATCAAGTTTACCAAATTTAAATGATTGGAAACCTCTTAGCATAAAAAAAGTTTATACTTTTTCTGTCAAATGTTATATTACAGTAGATTTATATTGATTCATTATTATTGATGAATTTTTGCAACGATGGCCAGACATGCTTGGGATATTTTCTACTCAGAATTTGTTTCGCTTTGCATGTGCTTTGTGATTGGGGATGAGATTCCAGATTAAGCATTTCTCAGGTGTGTGGTCATTAGTTCAAGTTTCTTTGTCCCTTGCAATTTCAATGTCGTATCACATATTTTAAAAGGCATTGCTATAAATGGTTTTCTGGCAACGCAGTATACTTTTTCAGAGTTGGTGTTTTTTTTTTTTGCGTGTCACTTGCAGTTGTCGCTGAAGCCTTTCTCATATGTCATTCCTAAATGACCGTTACCTTTTAGCCGCTGTGAGAGCGTGTATTGTCAGGTGCATGCTTAAATATATTTTGATTGTTTGCATAGGTTCAGTTGTTCAATTTTTTACTGTATGTGTTGTGCAACACAAAAATTAGCTTCACTAGAGTTACCATACATTGTTCGATAGATCTTTCGAATTTATTATTATCTTTCATACTGAGCTTTTGCTTTTTGTTAGATTAAGACATATCAAAACTAACTAATTACATGATCCACATCTATGATTTTGATTGCTTTGCTTATGCATTAGGATACCTTAAACAACCATTATACCTTCTTTGTTCCCATCCAACAAGGTAATTTGCTAATTATTTTCTATGGCTTCATGATATATGAATCTGACATTGATTGAATTACTGCTCTTGGTGATTTTGAATTAGGCTTATATTAGGCTTCTATTGAAGGTGCTCAATTTCTATACAGCAAGCAATCTATTCGGCGTGGGTACCCAGTGTGGGGAAGGTATGCGAGCAAGCGACAGTGCCAAGAAAAGACTATTTCCAGATCCAAACGAAGTAGAGCAGAAAAGGTACGGATGTCACTGGCTATTCTCCTTGCTCCTGTTGTCTGACAAGGTATGTGTGTTCCTTCTCCCTCTTTTCCTCATAGGACTGCTCAGTAATTAATGGTTCAGCTGGTATCAACAGCAAAACTGCTGATGTAGGAGCATTATGGCATTTTGATAACTCCAGATCAATAGAAATACAAGGTTTCATTTTTTCAAATAGCTACTTAAAGTACTTATTTCTTGCTGAATAATGTGGACTCTGCAAATTACCAGAGATAAATAGTTGTTTGCAAGAAATATAAGGTTACATTTTTTTTCGAATAGTTACTGGAAGTGCTTATTTCTTATATTCTTTGTAGTTGTGTGCTTGATCTGCTTGAGGTCCTATAATTGTTCTTCCTCAAATTTTGTGGTTGTTCAAAAAAAGAAAACAAATACACGAGCTTAAATACACGAGCTTAATAGAACAATGGTATCTGGTATAAGTTGTAACAGTACTGGTCAGGTTCAATGATAGCACCACAAATGTCGAATGTAGAAAAAAACATATCAGTGAAGTTAAAGACCAGTACAAAAATTTGTTCAAAAAGGTTTGTAGGGTGCACGATCAAAAAGTCCTATTGAGCCAAAGGAAAGGTATATAGGATATCTTTTAAGACGTTTAAACGTTAACGTGGAGCCCAAATCATTTGACAATTGTTTTATTTTTATATTATTTCATAGGCTGATGCATGCTTGGGATGAGGCTCATATCATCGAAGCTGTGGGACAGACTGACCATAATACTATACTGGTATTTTGTATTATCCAAGGCAAAAGATTTGAAGTAAAAGATATGTGTTTCATTACATATTCACTCTTACATTGAACTATTTCTCTAATGATCTGATTTATCTATCTTGAATTTAAATTTTAGGTGTTTGACGGATAAGATGAGGTTAGTTTTCTACCAAAGTCACACTCTAAACTTGAAGTTTGTTCAAAACATAAAGTCAGAAACAATTTTTGGAAATCATACTTTATTTCTTTCGATCTTCTCAAGGAAAGAACTTGAATTGTTATCTGCCTCTGATCCTTTATGTAGTCTACATATACTAACATGGAAGATATAAAAGGAAGGCTAGAGAAATGCTAGAAGAAAAGGAGATCTCTTTTTGGTACTTTACTTTCCAGGTTTGATTTTCAAATAAAAAATCTCTCTCAATCAGGATTCCATATCTCATGCTGAATTAAGATAATAAATTATTTTTTTAATTAATTAAAGTGGCACATGCTTTGTAGATAATATTTACAATGACAACTACCATGAAAAAGCTTGATTTTAATATTGTGTTTCTTGATTTTAACCATATATAGGCTCAATGGTACCTATTCAGGATTGCTCAGAATACTAGAGAGACTACTGTATTTATCATGAAATTGCTATTGCTGAAAGCATCCAGGATTGCATACCAAAATTTTTTTTGATTAATGTAAATTTACCCAACCAATAGACCATCCAGACATGTCATATTGATTAACAAATTTGGATGTAAACCAGAGTTTTATCGTTAAAAGATAGGTTTGACCATTTTGCCTTCGTTTGGTGCTCCTTTACAATTTACACAGTCATTATTGTATTTGATACTTTTTTTTAACATGCAGATGTGATTTTTATTTCACCTCTTAGTATCAGTCAAAAGTTAAGTTGAACACATCTATTAGCTTACAAATTGATATGCCGCATAACTGTTTGGTGAGTGCTTCGATATCCAACCAAAGAAGTTTTATGTGTTTTTTGGTCTCACTGGGGGGTTATATTCACAGTGGTTGTGTCGTGAGTTGTATGCTCTATATAAGGTTGAGCAGAGGAATGAAAGAAATCTTATGAAGAAAGGGTCATCTAACTCAGAAAAAGATAAACCATGCATCGTTTATTATTATTTTTTATTATCAAATCTTGAAAATCTACATTTTCCAATTGCTAGGAAAGATAGATTTCTTGGAGAGAAGATCATGAAAAGAAAATTGCTAGCTTTCAATCATCTGGGCAAGCTGAGGGTTGCTTCAGGTACATCCATGTACTAAGTTGCTTTTGTTTTTCCTGCCGCTATACCAATATGCATCATCGCACTAATATGACCTTAGATATTTTTATGTTGATTTGTGATTTTGCCTTTCTATATATGTAGATTGAATCTAACTATACGATTCCAGTTCAAAATATTCCTTTTAGGAATATAAGAGAAAAAAAAAATTGAACTACAGTTGTATAATCCAGATACTTCTTTCTTTGCTCATGTAAGTAAGATTCAACAAATACCATTAGGACTATTTAATATTCCAAAAACCTACTGTCCAGTCAGAAAACTTACTAAAGAAATTATTTTGTATTGTATTTTTTTAGATATATTGATCTTGATTATCCTGCTGATTGGTTACCTATTACTTGGTTTACAGAAATTGGATTCACGGAACCCTTCGTTCTCTAGCTCTTTAGACTAAGATTTTGCCCTCCTTCCATCCAAGACCTCTCTCGAAATAAGAAAAAAATATCACAGGCCAAACAATCTTCTATTTCTGCCATCCTTTGTTAGCTCTATTTAGCTATTCTTAGCCTGCTCGATCTATTTAGTTACTAAAACTTTTCAATCTATCTATTTAATTAATGCCTCCCTTTTTTTTACCATACAAAAAAACTATCGAACAAATAAAAAAAATATATAAAAGAAGAAGAGCGGCCGCCGAAAAAAGTAGATAACCAAAAAGCTTCCCATGTATCTTAACTTAAATACTTTATATTTAAAGGCCATAAGTAGGATGTTCTATTGACAATAGAAAACATGTCGTATGAAACATGCCAGTTTAAAACTTAATGAAAAAAAAGTAATGTACTAAAATAAATAATATAATCGTTTTAGATTAATCTTACATCGCGCGAAGCGCGATGCATTAGCTAGTTATCATCAATCAAACTACTTCCTATTTAGACATCCACCTAATAGTTAATTAGCTCTTCACTCTCCACTCACCTGTCCTCAAACCAGAAACCAGCCATTTGACCAACAGCAGTGTACTCCCACCATACTCAGAATTTCGGCCTCCGACACAATCTGCTCAAGTGAACCTTTTCCTATATTTTGACAATACAAAAAAATATATATATAAAAAATAAAAGTTAAATGTGCAATCAGAACGAACAAAACTACCAAAAGGGAATAATAAACACACCTCGGTGTTGTCATGATCATAATTGACAACAAAGAGGCACCTACAGCCCCTGACATCATGTAGCTTCCTCTCTATCTTCATTACATGTGCATCATAGTGTACTGCTTCATTACTTCCCTCCTGAATTTTATTTCAAATACATATTTTCAATCATACCACATCTACATATGACATATCTACATATCTACATTACATTACATACTAATGCTCCAATAGTAGCCAATCATATATCAGTGTAAAAAGTGCATACCCGGAAACAAAGGACGAGATCCCCAGCCTGCACTTTCATGCACTCAGAAGATTCAAGAGGAATAGACCGAACACGCACCGCCTTTTTCACGCTGACCCATTCGTCCTCATCTACCCCAAAATCTGCATATCTTACTCTCACCTCCTTTCCCCCCCAATTCATTCCACAACAAGTATATTAGTTTTTTTTTTTTTAAAGTTTTTTTTTCTAGGAAAGTAACACACATGGCATACAGGTGGAAATGGATCCATGCAAATACTATTTCAATCACCATAATTACTTCATATTGGTGTGGTGTGGTGTGGTGTGGTCCGAGTATATACAACATAAGGGATGGTATTGGACCTAATACATACACACCCACAAATCAGTTTTTTATTTTTTATTTTGAAGATCCAACTCATGCTTTAACATAAGTTCTGAGCTAGAAATTCACTAGAAGAGATGCATGCAAGCAAAGCTGGTCCATAAAATTATTGACTAAACCAGGGGTTGTTTTCCTTTATTGTTTGGGACAGGGATGGGTGATGATTAAATTAAGGGACTGTTAATGACAGTAGATTTGAGATTTGTTATCTGAATGTGAATGCAAATCTAGCATTATTGTTGATTCTTAGATTTTTATCCTCTTTGTAAATAAATTAAATCCATCAAATAAGGTAATAAATAAAAGTAGAAAAAAAATAGAATACAAGTATACTCATTCTTTTAAAGTTTAGACGGGAATATATGGAGCCATGAAGGTAATAGTCAAAATAAGTAAATTAAAGGGAAAATGAGAATACCAGTTCACCGTTGATGAACCTATGAGCTAAGAATATCTGGATATCATACCTGTGTCAGCAAAATTTTGTTACATGTGGTTTGTGTGAGGTGAGTTTGGAATTACTGATAGCAAGTAAGTAAAAAAAGTATTGTATTGATTTAAGTTGAAGTGAAGCTTAAAGCAAGATTGAAGAGTGGACAAGGGAAAAAGGTACCATGCAAAATCACGAGAAGACCGTGCCTCAAATTGGAGATTTTCCAGATCAGGCATGATGTCCTTGTCATCTGAATGAATGTGCATGTATGTATGTGTGAGTGTGTGGATCAAAGGAACCACATTATTTATTTATTTTTATTTATGAGTGTTTTATTAATTAAGTAAAGTAAAGTAGGTAGTAGACTGGAGAGTAGAGTAGAGTAGAGTTACAGGTGGTAAAGAATGAAAAGAAACCTTGTGGGACGACGGGAGAAGACGTTTGTTTGGAGGGCGCAACCTCAATCTCAATCTGCGAGTGAAAAAAAGAGAAGAGAAGAAAAGAAAAATATGAATGCCGATGCGGGTGCGTAGAGTAGAGAAGAGAAAGAGAGAGAGAGAACCTCGGCCTCGGCCTCCGGAGCAGAGAGAGTGGAAAGGGAGGGGGAGGGGGAGGGGCCTCTCTCTCGCTCTCTCTGTGGTTTCCCCATATCAGCCGACGAGACACTCAGACTGGTCGAACTGAGCTCAGACCAGAAGAGAAAGAGAGAAATTCTGGGTTTGGTTGGGTTTGCCCGTTAATTAAGAAATAGAAAAGGGCCCCTAAGGCCCAGCCCACACAAGAAGGAAGGAAGGAAGTAGACAAGTAGTTAGAAGAGGGGAGAGAGAGAGAAGCAAAGAAAGAAAGGAAGAAAGATTAAAGATGGGGATCCGATTCGTGGTGTTGGTGAACAAGCAGGGGCAGACGCGGCTGGCGCAGTACTTTTACGAGCACCTCTCCCTCGACCAGCGCCGCGCCTTGGAAGCCGAGATTGTCCGCAAGTGCCTCGCCCGCACCGACCTCCAGGTACGCTACCTTCCTTCCTTCCTAGTCCCTAGATCTCATTCTCATTCTCAGATCTTACTCTTACATCTCACCTCTCTCCCTCCCAGTGCTCCTTCGTTGAGCATCGCAACTACAAAATTGTCTACCGTCGCTATGCCTCTCTCTTCTTCCTTGTTGGCGTTGACAATGATGAGGTCAGCTACCTCATCTGCTCCTCTTCTCTTCTCTTCTCGTCTCAATTCACCTTTAATTTAATTTACTTGTTGTTTGTCTTCCAATTATGTAGAATGAACTAGCCATACTGGAGTTCATTCATCTGCTCGTTGAGACTATGGATCGTCATTTTGGCAATGTGGTACCGTCTCATATTCATTCCTTTCTTCCTTTTGTGATTGATTGATGTTGTGATGATATTTGATGATGCTTTGTGTTTCTGTGCAGTGTGAGCTGGATATAATGTTCCATTTGGAGAAGGTGCACTTCATGCTAGAAGAGATGGTCATGAATGGTTGCATTGTTGAAACCAGCAAAACTAATATTCTCTCCCCTATTCAGCTCATGGACAAGGCTTCCTAAATTATAATACCTTGTCTTTTTTTTTTTTTTTTTTTTTTTGCTCCAACTAGTTAGTTAACAAACATTATCATCTGCTTGCTGGCACCATTTGCTGTTTCAATCAGCTTGTTTGTTTGAGTTGTTTTGGGGTTGGTAAATTGAATGTCTTGAGAATCAATCTATAATTTAATCCAAATATAATCTTGTGAAAAAAAATAAGAAAGATTTTTTGAGTTATATTAATTACATGATATGCTATGAGTGTATTTCATTTCATTTCATAATGTTGTGATTGTGACTGTGACTGTGATTTGAGTTGCTGGCTCGCAGGGAGCTAATCGTAAAATCATGATGGACCTAAAGTGGTTGGTTCTGGCTTTTGGGTGCTGTAACTGTTCAAAGAAACTTGATGGCCAAGAGAGTTGAGTTGAGTGTTGAGTGTTGAATTGAACTGTCGAAGGGAAGGTGTAGATAACAAATAATAATAAATAATAAAAGTAACTATAATCATTAGGGAGAAACGTTGAATCAATTTTTCTTGTGCTAGATAAGGAGTGAATCTCTTTTGCTCCGCCTTCTATAAAACAGAGCTGTTGTTTGACGTTTGTTATTTTTATTTGTCATAATAATATAAAGTCGTCAATTAGTCTAGTATGCACTGCAATTTGGGGGCTTTAACCCTCTGCTGCTGCCTTTCATTTCTTTCTGATTTCTCTCTCTAGTCTAGTAGTCTCTACTAATGGAAGAGGAAGGCGATTAGGCGAACGAACTGGATGGGCGATAGGTTGGGCTTTATTTATTATAATTATGTTTTGAAAAAGCAAGGCCCAAATAGGCCTGGACCACACCCGGGAAGCGTAAGGTAATTAGATGAGATAAGATAAGATAATGGGGGAAATTTTCGAATCAGTCCCCATAAAAGGAAAGATTCGTCAAGTCGAGTCCCACGTCTCAACTCCTCAAGTTAAAGAAATAGAAGACAGTAAAAAAAGTATGATAGAATGAATCCCCAAATGTGAAGTAAGTTCACTGTTCTTTTTTTAAAAAAAAACAAAACATAAAAAAATTGAACCAAAGGTATAACACTCATCACTTTTCCACTTTTTCATAGAAAAACCCGTCTACAACCAGACTTGTTCTGGCACTTTGATTACAAGTGACTGCAAAATTCATCTCACACTACCTAGACATGAGCTGCACTAGTACTCTCGTATTACAGCTTTTACACCTAGCTACCCCTTCTGGTTTCTCTTCCCGTGACATGTAATCTTGGAAAAATTTTATATACAGAAAATATAACATAAACAATTTTAATATGAACAGAGGACATAATTTTTTTTTAATACTAGCACAGTTCGAGCCGCAATAGAATTGCTGCTATAGCACGACCATCGAGCGGCAATAGGATTGCCGCTGGAAGCAATGTTTTGAAAACCGGACCGGACCGGCCGGTTCGACCGGTTCAACCGCGAACCGGACACCTCTCCGGTCCAAACTGACCCGGTTTTTTGTCTGTCGAAATAATAAACTTTG
This sequence comes from Rhynchospora breviuscula, assembly GCA_027562975.1. NCBI lineage: Eukaryota > Viridiplantae > Streptophyta > Magnoliopsida > Poales > Cyperaceae > Rhynchospora > Rhynchospora breviuscula. Next base: position 56,535,000 of record CM050402.1, read on the forward strand.
TTCTTACTTTCTCTTGGCACTAGCAAAATCATACCATTTTAATTCATTTTTGTTAGAACAGTAGTATTTGTTAAAATTTTACTTTTAAAAAATAAAAAGCTGGAAAATATTCTCTAATAATCTCTTATACTATTCGGTGCATATAACAAATGAATTGAGAGACAGTGCGCCTGTCAGTTGTTGCTGGAAAAATATTTTCTCTAATAATCTCTTACTCGGATTCTATTTCATATAAAAGCTTCAGGACTTGTTTAATAAAATTAAAAATAGTTTTATAGTACAAAAAGTAAAATACTATAGTAACTTAGTAAGAATGAAAATGAAAATATTATTGTTGGATTAAAAATTTCAGAATTATGCACAATGACACCTCAACTAGTAACTGGTAAACAACCCTCGTATGAGAAAAAAATGTCAGAATTATGCACAATGACACCTCAACTAGTAGCTGGTAAAGGTAAACAACCCTTATATGAGGTGATTAAAGGATGGTAGCAATTGAGATTTAGCCTATTTAAATTAGTTTCCGTTAAAAAGGTGTGATAAATTCCGGAATGTTGTTACAACAGAAGTGAACAATTCCGTAGTGATAAGCAATTGAGATTTATCCTATTTAAATTAGTTTTCGTTAAAAAGGTATGATAAATTTTGGAGTGTTGTACTGTTGTTACAACAGAAGTGAACAATTCCGTAGTGATATTTATTAGGAAAACAACAAGCTGTCTCTAATTAATGCCGAAAGGCCTATCAGGGAAGCTTCTACTGTCGTCTTGACCAAGAAAATAAATAAAAAAAAAAGATGGTGCTTTCCCCTCCACGTGTCCGCGTGGGCCCAAAAGTCGGCGTACCATAATTATAGTTCACTTTTTACCCTTTTTTCCCTTTCTTAATTGCGCATTCAAGAACGGTCTCCCTCCCTTATAACAGGATCTGTTCTAAAAAATAACGGTCGTTCATAAAAAAAAATAAAAAATAACGGTCTCCCCCCTCAACAGTCAACAGTTAGGTTGATACAGTTTCCAGGGACCAAAATGAGAAATTAAATTGTCACCGGCTTCAACTGTAAAATTGATCAATTTGTAGTATTGAACCGAGGGACCAGCAAAAGCATCTAAGCTAGATCTAATAGGCCGTTTTTTAGGAACAGGCCTTTATTAATTTGTATCGATCCTTTATCTATATTTTTTGAAAAAGATTAAAGTGATATTTACTGATAATCCAATATAAATTAGGTTATAGATAAAACATAACAAATTGTTTTTCCAGTCAGGAAACATCTTGATTACCACATAGAGGATAGTGAACAGTGAAAATCGACGGTCTTCTTTTACTTCCAAGTCGCACATTTTTTACCCTTTTAAAACTCTTGATAGCGGCTTTGAAGTTATAAATGAAGTTTTAATAAGATACCCTTTTAATTATATTTTAGAATAATGCGTAATTGATTTATAGAAATGATAACTGTCATGCGTACTTTTGTCATCCCTTGTCATCGCTAAACACAATGTGAACACATAAAACAGGCAAGATAAAAATATAAACGATCAAAGAGAACACTAACAAACAAATAAGTATTATCATCTTTTGTTCAAATTTTTATATGCGTATTCAACTTTTTTTTATTGAACTTATTTGTTTGTATGTATTCGCTTTGATCACTATATATGTTCACCTTGTTTATTTTATGTGTTCACTTTCTGTTTAGCGATGGAAAGGGATGGCAAAACTGCAGATGACAGTAATCAATTTCTATTGATTTAGGTAGATTCTATACTGTGACGATTTTTTTTTCAAAATTATGAACGTTTGTAATTGATTTAAAGTTCAAATTGAACTAAAAACAAATTCAGATGTATGATGTATCCCATGTTGGATAAGGCCAATGTGTAGTAAAATTTAATGATATTTTTTTCCCAACTTTTTTTTTAATCTATCTAATCAAGGTCACTTTTAAATCTCTGCTATCTCATTCATCAGTTGATTGTGGGGAACTGTTGCTTTGCAAAAGATTTATCAAATCCAGATTTGTTCAAATATCTTAGCTCTTTAATAGAAACAGAAGATACATCAAATGTCATCAATACACATGTCTAAAGTATAAGAATATCTGAACTGAAACTTTATTTTGGACATTTGTTAAAAATCACCGACTTAAAAAATGATAATGTTTTTATTAAAAATAATAACTGTAAACCATACTAATGGTGGAACATTGTCAACCCGGTGTTTTCAGTATATAAAAATATTCATTGGAGAAATCTATGTGCATATACTCTAGTACGAAATATTGACAAACAATATTGCTTCTATTTTCTGTCCAACTACTTAATTGACATGGTGAATAACAGAGTGTTGTCTCAATAGAAATTCACCGGAAAAATTACGTAACAACAAACTATATATAGTGCTACAAAATTAAAAAATCCACTGAGTTTCATTTAATGATCGCATAAAATACATAATTAAAATCAATTTTTAATTTTGAAAATATTCTGGTCAAACTTTGAGTATTTTTTTTTATTAAAAGTAGAATGAAAAGTAGTTGTTAATCCTGTGACGGTTTAGAGTCTAATAATACCAAGTGCAATGTCAGTAGTTGTTAATCCTTTGACGGTGTATAGTCTAATATATAGGACTCCTGAGTCCGGATCTCTGGTCGTTTTTGCATCTGAGTCGTCCGATTTAATCTGAACGAACTAATTTTTACGGACCGCACGAATCTCGACGGACCAAGTATTAATCACGGGACATTCATTAGTGATCGGATGGACATGATTAAAAAACGACCACTGGTCAGCCGACCAGAGGATCTCGTTCGATAGGACTCCAGGAAATTAATAAAAAGTAAGAGATTCTCAATCCTAGTAATATATAAATAAAAATATTTAGATAGTTTATAGTTAAGAGATGACTTTTTTTTTTAACAATTAGACGTTCATTGATCATATCTATTTTCTCAAATTATCTATTGCAAACTTGAAAATTCATGAATAAGCTTGTACGACGTCTGTATTTAATATTAATGTCGAGTATAATTTAATAACGGAGGAGGATTCAGCACTAGATTTTCGTGTCACGAAAATTTCACAATATCACTTTTCCCCCCTATGTGTCAAATTAGAAATTTAAATATCGGGTCCAAACTAATGTTTTGTTCATTTTAAAGACAAATATTTCACCATGTAAAGAAGAGCAATCACATAGGAAAGACACTGAATTTTTACGTGGTTCGATACAACTTGTATCTACGTCCACAACTCACACACACCACATTTTTTAATTTTTAATTTTTTAATTTTTTAATTTTTTAGTACATCAATGGAGGAGAAGAAGAAGAAGAAGATAAAAGATAGAAAGAAGGAGAGCGTCTTTATAGAAATACAGACATCTCTATTTATTTCTCTCTCTTTTTTCTGAAGCAATAAAAGAAAAATATAAAACTTGCACAATCCAATCTATTTCGGACCGAAATTATTTTCCTTCGGTTCGAAATTCTGCGCCTCTTGTCCACACACCACACATATTTTTATCATTTAAGTTCATTCTATACTAAATCAAAAGATAAACATATTAAGGTTTAAAATTTAATTAAAAATATAAGTAAAAAAAAAAAAAGCCAAGTTCTGACATCTTATGGTAAATAAAAGTTGTGGAATTGAAACCATGGATTGCTGCATTTGCATTATGATAACATTTTATATGATAAATGACAAACATATATACACTAAATCTTCTCATTTTTAATAGACATGATATTATATTACAAGTAGATCAACTCTAAATATTAATTTTTTTTTATTTTTGACAATTGTTCCTTCGTCGATATAAGATTACTACAGATCTGATAACCATGAACTCATCCCTAAAAGGCTAAACATCCATTATAACTTTTTACGCTTTAGAAAATACACAATGTTTATTGTATACGATACAAGCTTATATATTATACGAATGAATATTTGCTCTAATGTACTATTGCATATTTGTCTATTTTTGTTAAAAGTTAAAACACATCTTTATCGCTTGGTTTTGACCAAATAAAAAAAAAATTGGCAATTATTAAACAAGTACGTTACTATTTTGTTGAAAGTCCAAATGTGCGCTTGAATATTATACCAACTCGCTAATGCACATATAGTTATTAATTTATTTTTTCCCGAATAATTGGTCAAAAGAAGTAACAAGAAATATTTATAGGGAATAGAACTCATCTCAATGTTTCAAATTATTAGCATATCTAACTTATAGATAATTTATAAATATTAATAGTATCTAAATATTAATAGTAACATAAAATTGGAAGAGTACAAATTAAGAAAAAATATACTTTCTGGTGCCGTATTGTGTTGACAAATATATTCTTTTTGAAAATGGAGGCATTTTGAGATAACCTACACACTTCACACACCCAGTGACACCCGAATCCTTATCCCGTGCCGCGCGGCACCGTGCCGCTCAGCAATTCGAGCCGTTCGATCTGATCTTGACGGTTAGATTTTTTCGGACCTTGCAATCTGGTTACATGCACGGGGCACCCATCATCATTGGATTTAATCTGGACGGCTCAGATTGCGCCCTGGACGGTGCCGCGCGGCACTAGATTTGATTTCAGTGACACCCTGCCCTTCACAGTTGACACTGTCTCGATCGTAAGTAATGTCGTGATCGGACGATTAGTATCGTTTTGCGAGTTGATCTGTGTTACTCTGTGTAATAAAGAAGTAAAATCAGACGGTCCGGATGGAGTGGGACCGATGCCATCCTTTTCGGAACTTTTTGAGATGATATGCCTCCAGTGACCAGTGTCCAGTCCGCTGCAATCTATCCACGTGTTTCACCCACCCCTTTCCCAATTCTCATCCTTCTTTCCTACACTAGTTCTTTTGAACTCTCATTTACACCAGCCAGGGAAAGTCACATATAAACATAGGCTCATAATAAATACAATAGAACAGGTGTATGTTTCTCCTACTTGGTGCTTGCAATTTGTATTAAATGGGGAGAAGCTAGACCAGACCAGGCCATGTCTTCTTCAGTTCTTCATTTTTCCGTACCGCCTCTTCTCTTGAGCAAATTGTCATATTTCTAAGATTCTGATTCTTTCTATTTGCAACTAAGAGAGAATTTTGAATTGGCGAGCATAACACCGACCACAAAGGGATAAGTTCTCTCGAATTATTTTGTGGAATTAGTGGTAGCAAGAGAAGATAATTAGGAATTGTAAATTGTGCCTGGAAAGAAAATGCCGTATTGCGAAATAAACTCGTGCGAGGAAGAGAGCAGAGGTGTGAAACTGTTTTACAAGAAATATGGCCATGGCAAAACCAAGGTCCTTCTCATTATTGGTACATGCATCTCTCTTTCTTCCATTTATTTTCCATTTATATTTATATAATTTTGAGGAAGAACAAATAAAGAGGGTTGTTAATTGTTGTCACTTTGATGCATGCGCAGGCTTTGCGGGGACACTTGAGTCATGGGGGCCCCAGATAAAGGGACTGACAAGCGGGGACAAGGCACGAGATGAGGATGTGGCAGAGTCATCAAGGCGAGATGAAGAGGAAGAGGAAGGACTTGAGGTGTGTTGCTTTGACAATCGTGGCATGGGCCGCAGCTCTATACCGACAAACAAGTACCATTACTCGTGAGTTTCATAAACCCTATATATTCATCTTTTCTTTCTTTAAATTATGTTTCCTTTTCTGGAATTTTAGTTCATTTTGGTTTTTAATTATATTGCTAAGTGCAAACATACTTTGGTATTCCAAAAGGGGTGAGGGGCCTGATAGAGCTTTCTTCAGAGTATTGTGAAATTGAAGTATCTCCATTTATAATTATTTTTATAGAATGTTTTATTTAGATTTTTTTTTAATTAGAAAGTTGAATGTAATTTTATCAGCTGTGCGTCACGCTGTAAGGAAAAATAGATTTTCAACTAAATTGTATTTTAACTTGTTCATTAGTCTTAGTCAGAGGGGAAAAATAATTGTCATAATGAAAGTAAAAGATCAACTAATTAAAATATAAAAAATTTGTTTGGGGGCTGGGTGGGAGTAGAGACAACAACCAGAGTGTTCAATTTGCATCTCTATAGACGCCTTTAATCATCTTAACCCACTTCATCAATATAACTATTTTTATTTCAAGTAGCAGGCTGAAACACCTACATTTAAAATTTTTTAATAAATTGGATAAGAATGAAAGTCTCTAGTCTCTACATGTATTACTATGTCAATTATATGATAAAATTGATGACCAATATTGCTCGCATTGTTTCTGATTTTACAAACGTATATACATTTTATAATAACTAGTTCTTATACCTTACAATGCAATGCAGAACAACAATAATGGCAAAGGATGCTTTGAGTCTAATGGATCACTTAGGTTGGAGAAAGGCCCACGTGTTTGGTCACTCCATGGGTATGTGTACCTATTCTCAAAAACAAGTTTTCAATTTCCCCTTTTCAAACCGTGTGAAAGTGATGCCTCACTAAATCAAACCACATGAAGATTCTTCACCGTACAACAATTTTGAACCAGTCCAATGTTCCTCTCTGCTGTGATATTTTCTATATATGAGTTCTGGCACAAATCCTGACTATTGTTACCATGGCTTTGACTGTGTAATGTCTTGTTTTGAATTTGAATTTGACTTTATGTTTCATACTATTTCCAAATTGATTCTAGGAGGAATGATAGCTTGCAAGCTGGCATCAATTGCACCAGATAGACTCCGTTCTTTGGCACTTCTTAATGTTACAGGAGGTGGATATCAGTGTTTTCCTAGGGTTGGTAATCAGATCTTATTCTACACCTTCTAGATTTTGTAAATATGAAATATTTGAAGTATTATTTGAAACTGTTCTTGGAATTCTTTTTTTTTTTAATATATTCTTACAAGTAAAATCTGAATTGAAAAGTTAGGAAGCGCATGTACAAGAAGACATTGACATTTTAATTTAAAAGTTGAAACCAACATGATTACGATTTATTGCTGGCATATTTTCAGTGACACATGATCAATCACATTTTCAGAGATATTAAATATCAAAGGCATAAATATCCAATCAATTACTGGTTGATATTGAAGCAACAGTTTGAAATTTTGCCTGAACAACTTTTGCAGGCACATCCTCTAAACATTTGAAATTATAGTGCTTAAAAAAATTTCAATATTCCCAAATTAGGATGGGTGACAAAATATAATTTGTTTAAGAAACAATAAAAAACACATGCACTTTCATGGTTTTAAAAAAATTTCAACTGTCCTCAATTTTACTTGTAGATTGATCGCCAAATAATGTCTCTAGCATTTCGCTTCTTAAGAGCTAACACTCCTGAAGAAAGAGCTAGTGTTGACTTGGAAGTTCACTATACGAAGGTTAATATTTCCCTTGATTTGTGTTTGCTATTGCTTGAGTTAAAAACAAGATTTAATTGGAAATTTGATTTGCAGGAATATCTTGATCAAACTGTTGGCTCCAGTACGAGAAGGAAGATCCTCTTCCAAGTAAGTCATTCTGTGTATCTGCACCCAGTATAGCATTACAAAAAGCAGTACCATCCAAATTGACCAGTGATGGTACAATATTTTTCTTTCAAATTCTTTTTTCAAATGAAACCTGAAGATACAATTTTGAAAAGTCACTAAGTACATCAAATATGCTATTTGGAATTTTGATGAACTTAGGAATATGTGAAAGCCATGTCCTCAGCAGGGATGCAATCGAAGCACGGCTACGAAGGCCAAATACACGCATGTTGGAACCACAAAATAAATCAAGATGAAATTGACACCATTCGTCTGTCAGGGTTTCCAGTTGCCATCATCCATGGAAGGTCTCTCTCTCTCTCTCTCTCTGCCATTGTGTGTGGTCGCGTGTCGTCTTACTTTATGCTTGACACCATTGTGTGCTAATCTCTTTTCTCTTTACAATAGGGATGATTTGGTAGCTCAATTATACCACGCAAGAAGACTTGCAGAGAGACTACGTCCTGCCGCAAGAATGGTGGAACTTCATGGTGCTCATCTAGTCGGTCATGAACGGCCTGATGAGGTACTTCATTTTTCAATTTCTTTTGTATGAAATAGAGAAATCAATTTGGTGTTAGGACAAGGTTTTGAAAATAATGCTGTGTGTTCTGTTATTGAAGTTAACTATTAAGGAAGAATGGATTTAATTCTCACATGGAAAAGGTTCATGTCAGTCATAATAGATGCATGTATTTTGGAGGGGAAAAGCCAAATAATGAGTACATGGGCAGACCTTCAATCAATAGGAAGTAATCTCGATTGCCCAACAAATAAAGTAAAAAATGTTAATGTATATACAAAGGTTCCTCTTTTAGAGAACAATTATATGGACAAACTGAAAGAAGATTTGTACCGCGTCTCTGGAATCTGGATCTTTCCCAAGAAAAGGTTGCACATTTTTCCAAGATAAACACAAGGCAAATCTCTTTGCATAATTTGTTTACAAGATAGTGGAAAGACAATTCCAACTATGCCTTTCAATTATTCTCCATATTATATTTAAACAAGGGTTCATGTTAATGACTTCATAACACGCGGTTGTCTTTTTTTTTTTTTTTTTTTTTTTTTGAAGGTAGGGTGGCGATTGCCACACCTACAAAAATTCATTAATAAAAGAAAAGTCTGATTACAAAGCTAATGAGAGCCAAGCTCCAAAATAAAATAAAATTACAATAAATCTAATCTCAATACACCTCTTTAACCGTATGCTTTCAATACGTGGTTGTTATGCTGGGTTAGAATTCAATACTTTTGACAAAAATTGCCATTTGCATTAAATCCTTTTGACATGTCAAATCATATTAATTTACTACTCAAACCAGAAATATGGTATATTATAGGTTGATGTGATCCAACCTCAAATTAGATACAAATACTCAAAAAATGAACCCAACATCAAATTTGAATAAGATTTTTGACTACAGAACTCCACCAGTAACAAATTCAAGGGATTTTATTAAATTCTATTTAGACACAGAAAATAAGTTTGCCTGTGACAACCAACTTATTGTACAATTGGGATGTGTTGTTTAGTGACATTAATAACCTTGATAGAACAATATGCTGCATTGCACTAATCAAGGGGTAACCTTTGTTGTTCTTTAACAGAGTTTGACATGATCTCTTTGCACAATGTTTAACAGCTCAATCGAATTGCATGACCTCAATCTTCTGTTTCTTTTCTTGTTGACCTTGAATTTGTTAATAAATCTGATATGTCAACCCTACATGCAAATTTGTTATTATAAACACTCTTCACCTCCATACAAATGTTCATCTCCTTGAGGACCTTAAATTTGTTATTATAACCATAATACAAAAATAAGCAGGTCGATATGTTTTAGGGTGTAGGATTGTAGTGACAAAAACTTGTTTGACATCTGCGACATCATTATTAAAGAAGTAAATTGTAGGTATGTTTGTATTAGGTTAGGTTGTGTATCAAATTTGGTACAATTTGAAAACTGATTGATCTTCCTTCGAAGCACTTGAAAAATTAACAATTTTTTATGGGCACTTAATAGTTGACAAATGATTTTTAAATGGCATTAATTTTTTGATACACGATCTATCTAAACTATAAAGAAAATTATTATAATTTTACTTCTTTTGTTTTGATAATTATTTTGTCAGTTGTTATGAATTTGTGATTGTCATATTTACAATTTAAAAATCAAAAGAGGCACTGACCTGGAAATTTTGAAAATAAATAACAGGTTAACACAGCACTTCTGGATTTAATAAAGGTTTCAGAATCAAAGCTCGAGCAGCAAGAGTGGTCCAACCTCACTGAGAGGGAATCTGGTAAGAATACTATAAAATATTTTTCAGTCCAGAATAACTTTTGAATTTCTTTACAATTTACTTTTGGCTCACCTCGTTTTTTGGTTTGTAGAGAGAGCAATGCCTCTGAGCAACAGGAATAATGATGGAGCAGTGGTGCTGGTCACACTTTATAGCTTACTGGTGAAGATACAACTCAGCTTTCTATTTTTCATGGGATTTTTCTTCATGTTTTTCGGTCACATGCGCAACATTGTAAAAGTCTTGAAACCTGTCAGAGTATTAGCTGTTGAATCATAAGGTAAATTAGCTAGCTATTCTTTTCATATGATTGTAAAAAAATGTCTAATAAAGTGAAATAGGACAGAAAGAATAACAAGAGTTACATCTTATACTTGCAGGAATACAATTTGCTATATGCAGATCAGAGTATACATATACAACAAGAGATCTAGTTGAGTTAAATATTTTCTGAGATTTTTCCCGGAGATAAAATCATCTTTCGGCTACAACTTTTTCACGACAGGCATAATGGCTTCTGCCGATTTTTTCATTGGCTGATTCATTGTAATTGCAATATACATATTCCCCATGCAGTTTTTGCTGTTCTGTTCTGTTAAAGAAAATATTATTTTGTAACTGCAATAAAAATTAAAACTTCAAAGAGACGGCTGTAGATTTTATTGGCTTGATTAAATAAGGTTGTTTTGTGTACTTGTGTTGCACTTACTTCCGTTAGCATGTTCCCAGTCCCTTGTTTCAAATGCCACAATCACCAATGCCTTTCTTTTTAGTTGTTACTGGAGTAACATTTACCATCTTCCCCATTAGAGATACGCCTGTTTATTGAAACGTCTGTATCTTTCTTCTTCTTTTTATTTTGGTTTCTGAAGCATCTATATCTTATCTCACATATTCCAACCAAATTCCTCGGCAATCTTCAGAAAAAATAAATCTCACGTATTCAAAGTTTCAAATCATGTTGGGTTTAGACAATGTAACAAATGGAAGGAAAAACTGAAAACTTAAAATAAAATAAACGAAATATAGCCCACCACCACCACCAAAACACACACACACACAAACACACTTCGATTATAATAATTAGGAAAATCCAAATAAATATACTTTGTCTCTATTGCGTACAGTTTGAGCCTACTAATTATTCTTTAAAGGTCTTCTCCACCTTGTTTGTATGGCTCTGCACAGTTTGAAAGTTTCTTTGATCTACATACCAGAGCCATAACTTATGGGTGGAAGTAATGTCATAGGTTTTTATATTATAGTTTTAGCTTATGATAAGAATGTAGTAGTATTAGTATTATTATTTTTTTTCCATTATTGTTTTATTCTTAGGTGACCTTCTCCCTGGGTTCCATTTCTAACCTACCCCAACTTATTTGGGACAAAAGGCTTAGTTGTTGTTGTTGAACTCTCTCTCTCTATATATAGAATTCTAAGTTTGATTACCAAGGAAAAGAATTATTATGTACAACTTGGAAAAAAAAAAAATCTGTTTATAAGAAAAAAATGATATTAATTTTTTGTTCATGCTGAGAATGTGGTTTAGATTATATGATGTCTGATAGTTTATTCTATCATTCATACATTGCAATTGTTGAACTCTAAAAATTAGAGACATTTGAAAGCTCTCCTCTTCATAAATTCCAATGGCAGAATAGTTCTACCATTGCATTAAGGAAGCCTGGACACATGCCTTTAATCATACTGGTACCATACCAGATGTATGCTGGTATGCTTATATCACTAGGCACGCATGATATAATCACAACTCACAAGCTACGCAGCATCATGTTCGTACAAAATGCAGAGTCTTGTTGATTTGAAGCCTATGAGAAATTTGTGTAATAGCTAGGATCTACTTTAGAGATTATGAATTCTGAAGATAACAGAACAGTGCATGTGATGTGGCCATTCAATCTCCTTGAAACTTGCATCAGATAACTTAAATTCACTACTGTGGAGGATATAGCCATTTTGTATACTAGTTTTTTTTATGGAAAAAGAAAATTAGAAAATGCAAAATACTTTGCTGATCTTTCACAATATTTGCTATCTCTGGTAACTAATGGGATTGGGGTAGAGTTGAATCATTATTCCATTTTATTTTGCAATAAAGAGGCAGAAACAAATCATTTTGTTAAGAAATTCAACATAGTATCCTTTTGTTGTCATCTCTCAATGTTAATTATCTTAAATGCCATAATTTTTCTTGCTTCAGCAATTAATTACTCTTTTTTATATGACTGTAATTGATATTTAAGGAAAAAACTAGTAGATACCCTGCTTCATCTATCCTAGAGAGAAATGATTTATTAATCTATCTTAATTTAACATATTACACTACACTGCTAATCGTTCGCACTCATAAAATTGATTAGATGGTTGGACTTGGACAAAGAAAGCAAACCATAAGAAACAGTCTAAAATTGTTTATTATGTCATCATTGGAAAAACATACTGAGAAAAAGAACAATCCAATGTATCTCTTTTTTGTATGATATCGAATTTGGGAAAAAGTAAAGCATGCAAAAGAAAAGATATATGAAAAAGAAAACTAACCAAAATCAAAGACTAGACTAGCGCTTAAGAGCATGGCTGGAGGCGTTGATGTGTCTGTCAAAATTGAAAATTGGCACTCAAAACATTTAGATAGAGAAAGATTCTCTACGCTGAAGAGTAATATTCTGGGTTAGAGGAATATTCTTCGTACCAATTTCTGATGCTTACGCGGCTACGCTAATCTTCAAAAATATTCTACGTAATATTCTTTATTTCTGGGCCTGGCCTTAATGTAAATCGAGCCTTTTAATAGGCTTGGCCCAAATATCATTAATCAATAAGGGCCCAAATATCATTAATCAGCAATGGTTTATGTTCGTTCCTTCTTTATGTTCCTTTTTTCACTGTCTGCCTGTCTGGGAACAGCTAGCTTCTTTTTCCCTTACAAATATTGGGCACCTAGTATTTTAATTTAATTGGATGGAATGTCCAGAGTATTTTTTTTTTCCTGTCAAGGTTATTATTCTTTTAAGAAACTTTGTAGCTAGTCTCATAACAACTGTAATAAATAATTAGTCCAAGAAGGAAACCAACTTCACAAATATATCATACTGCCTGAGCAAGTTCAAAACTCCAGGATATACAAAAATAAAAAAAAAACAAAATTTAAGTTTTGTGTGTACAATAATAACTCTACAAAGAAGGGGGGCGGGGGTTGGGAGTCTACAAAGCAACCTCCCGTTATTAGTGAAATAAGTTAACCCATGATACTTATCCTGATATATGGTACAAAGCATGCACACCTAGTTAGAGCTGTGTATTAAAGAGTCTATATGAAATCTATGTATACATATTACATATAGGAAGTTAACTTCCTCTGGGCTTGGGATGTAAAAGAACCCACAAATTGAAATAAAACATGTATGGCTTTCCATAGTTGCATTTTTTTTCTTTAATGTTGCTGAATTGTTTGTTTCTCAATACTCATCTAAATAATTGTTCGGTGTCTCGTCCTTTCTTGACTTGCGTCTACTTAGCAATGCCTTAAGAAATTTCTTGTTTTTCTTTGGCGTATGCTCTGACTCTCTGTCATCTCTCTCTGAATGTAAGAGCAACGATGCCAATTTCTGAGGATCCGAAGGATATTGCTAACACAAAATAGAAATGGGAATCGTTAGTGATAATCCAATCAAAAAGAAATATGAAGACATTAATTATAAGCTTTTTATCTTCACAAATTGAATAAATTGTTAATATTAGTAACTGAAGTATTATATACTTCAAAGTGATTGGTAATCGTCATATATTACTGGTATAAAACCAAAAAATTTCATGTATGGTGATTTAAGTCCTTCAAAAAAGAACTGGCTTATAGTTGTGTGAAATACACAAAAATAAGCTACTCTTTGAAAATTTAATTTAAAAAAGTTGTTGTTACCTGTGACCGAACACTTGATGATTTAAGTAGAGATGGCTTTCTTGCTACTGACATGGAGCGGTTAAAAATTTCCTGGTTTGGAAGGGGTGACACTGATCTCGCATCTGCTTTAGAAGAGGAATAAATTGTTCACTAATAGATGCCTTTTAAAAATTTTATGACCACCTCTATTGTGAAAATTATTATCAATACCTTTAATTGAAGGTTTTGTAGTTTTTGGAGATGATGGCTTGGCTTTCGAGTGTGGAGAAGTAGACCGTGCTCGCTGTGACTGAATGCGTCGAATCGACCGCAGCTTACTGAATATAGAATTAAAAAGATGGGAATGTTTTACAACCTTTTTTTGGTAAGATCAAGTAATAATGTCGATGATTTCAAAATGAAGATGATTAGGATTAGTGGCTTAGAACAGATATACGCTAGTTTGCCACCAACATTGACTTCTCTGGTTATTTGCCCTTATGTTGTAATTATGAAATTATGAATTAATGTTGTTTATTTCTAATTAAATTTAACTTGGTATCGAAAATTTCATAAGCTCAGTGGCTATCGGTATTGATGATGATCCTGGCCTAATATTTCAAAATTGAGGGTATAGAAAAAAAATAAATAAAGTTGTTTTCCACACCTGAAGGAAGTTAGTTTCTCCTTTGTCTTTGGTGGAACAGCTGCTTTAGAGAGACAAAATAATTGAAAAATTACTCTCTTCTTATTAGTTTTCACACAAAAATAATCAATTAGTGGAGAGGATGCAATTTAATTAATGAAAAGCAGTGACTAACCTTCTTGGAGCTGAATTCGATGTTGAGGTGATTCAGTGCCGTTTCTTGCTTTTTGTAACTCGCGGTAGTTAGGAACTGCACTTCTACCTGCATCAGGCATGGACCCACCTACAAATATCATAAAAAGCATTTATGAAAATCGAAATATTAAAGATCAAAATTACCAAAAAAATTATTTCAGATTTGAGTAGGTGTGTTGCATAATGGCATCATGCAAGAAAAATTAGCATTTCTACTTTATTAAGAGAAGGTTTAAAGGGAAATATTTGTTTTGTTGATGAAATGTTAGTTTAATCACATCTAACAAATTAAGGAGGGTACTAACCTTGTAAAATGTATCTTTTGTAATACTTTGGTGCTGTGATAATTGATGACTGTTGAGCAAGACCTTCCTGGTCCATGCAAGCTTGACAACTACGAATTCTCTGAATTTACAGGGGAAATAAGAGTGAGAAGAACTCGATATACATTACAAAATCTTAATAAAGTAAAGCTTTAATTTGTAGATATCTCATACTTGCTCAATTGAAGAAATTTGAAGCTCTGTTTCGCTAACTTCACAAATCTTCTCTTCAAGTATGTTAGTGACCTTAAAAGAGACAGAACCCAAATGATCAACAGTATTTACCAACGCCTTTACAGCATAATCCTTCAAAGTGTCCACCACTCTGCATTCATTTAAAACAGCAGTTCAGATCAAATTAGACCATTTTCTAGTAAATGGATTGTATTTCTTAAATGGAAGTGTTGTTTTGTCTTTAATAATCCTACAATTGCTTCTGGTCATCCTTGTATGCTTGCTCAAAGTATTCTGCTGCTGAATATAGTTGTAATCTCAAAGTCTTCAAGTCCTGAAAGAATTTGGTCAACATTACATTAAATTGTATAACTAGTAATCAATATGCAAGAGTAAAAAAAAATGGTTACTTATTATCAAAGTTGATCATTGATTAAGCAAAAAGTTAACAAGTTGACCCTAACCCCTTCCCCCACAAAAGAAATAAATAAAGAAAGAAAAGAAAAAAGAATGTAGCATGTTTTTAGGAACTATGCGCTGTCTAATTATAATTTGGTTTCTTGGTTTACAAATTTCAAAATGGGAAACATAAACTTCAAGAAACAAATTTAAGAACAGGTTCAGTAAATTTCACATTATACATTTCTCTTGCTTAACACCACAACTAAACCAAACAAAACTAAAAAAAAAAACAAAAAAGATAATTTTATCGAAACGAATTCCAAAATTCAAAGACTGTTTTAGACAAGAAAAAAATTGATAGCATGTAGAAACCAACTAATAATAGGATGCAATAAAATCAAGTTTATTTCGTACCTTGTAGGTAATGTAATGCAAATTCTAATATAGAAAGTAAAAAAAATAAAAATAAAAATAAAAATAGAGATACCTTGAGGCAATCAGAGAACATGATGCTCTGTTGCATAGAGAGCTCGTCGTAGGTGGATCCTTCATGCCGATCAGAGACTGAAGGAGATACAGTCTCCATTGATTCGTTATTCCCCTTCTCCTTCTACAAAGAAGGGATAGAAGAAGAGAAGAAAAGAGGTTATAAGCCAAAAGAGAACTAAATACGTTTCTTAATCATGTTTAATTGGATTAATGAGTTGTCAATTTAGAGCACGATCATACCTTACCTTCTTTTTTATGAGTCGTCCCTGATTAAATAAATACAAAATTGAAATATCGAACCCACGTTAACTAAACCAACAACTACTGAAATATCAATTGGACTGAGTATGTGTGTGAGAAAGAGAAGAAGAAGAGGTGATTCTTTCTCTTTCAGGCCTTTTGAACTGGATTAAATTAATGACTAATTCTGTCGATGGATGGTCCTCTGCAATTTTGTCCAATAGCTGTTTCCTGGAATCTACTGAAAACTCATTTAGAATGTCAACAGGTTTGGTTAATCGGATTGCATATTTTAATTTTAACACTTGTCATTTATGTACGGGCATTAAATTACAGACAGAGAAGTATGTTCTTTCTTCTTTTTGCTCATCTGTTACTGTTATGATGTCCAAATGTTAAATGCTATGGGTACTACGTTAATGGGATCAACCTCAGTAAAATTACCTATTTCAATAAAAAAAAAAGAAGAGTAAAATTACCTATTCAACACCTTTTTAACAGTCAAAATCAAAAGCATATACCAATCATCTTTACTATTTAATAAACTTGGTCTGTATTTAGCTGAAGATAACATAATAATAATGTAAACAAGAAGAGAAAGAAAATTTAAATAGAAAATAATTATTCATTTGGAGGCCTCCCAAAATCACTGGGGACGATTTAATATTAACTTAAATATGTGTCATGTAAGCACAAATGTCAATCCAATTTTTATTAAATGTAATTATGCCCATATTTAACGACAATTGACATTTTAGGTTATTGAATTGGTGGGTAGCCCAAAATTTTATCTTCGTTCGAATCGTTTTTTTCTTTTTTTCTTCTCTCTGAAAGTTCTTCTTTCGAAAGAATTTTGTTATTATTATGTTTTTTTTTATGTCATTCGTTAGGTTGGTGATAAATATTTCCTTCCATTGACAGTTTAATTTTTAAGCTTACGAAATTAAATAGCAACCACCATTTATTTAATTTTTTTATTTGCCATAATTTTTTAAAGCGTTCTTTTGCTATAGTCCATGCAGTACCCACGGTCTAAAGATGGTGTTTGTTTCTCTTAATAAAATAATAAAAAAAATGTGTCTACATTCCTCCACCCCCGGCAGGAAATTTTTCTTAAGCTTACAGCAGGTGATGATAAGCACATCACCTTTTATTATTGGAAAAAAAAAAAGAAAAAAAAACAAACAAATAGAAACGAAATCAAATCTAGTGCCGCGCGGCACCGTGCAGCGCGCAATCTGAGCCGTCCAGATTAAATCCAATGATGATGGGTGTCCCGTGCATGTAACCAGATTGTAAGGCCCGAAAAAATCTAACCGTCGAGATCAGATTGAACGGCTCGGATGCTGAGCGGCACGATGCCGCGCGGCACGGGATAAGGATTCAATAGAAACGGTACAGAACAACATCAATTAAACCACTTCGGATGTCGTTGGCGTTTGGCTTTTCCCCTATTAATTTCCGATGACCCTCTTCTACAGTATTTAATGCGAACCTAAGCGGTCTACTTGGCGACCATCCTCTAAGTTCCTCGTTAAATCATATAAACCAGGTTCATACATAAAAATACATCCTTCCAACATGGGGCCAGTGATTGCCTGCCTCCAAATCATCACCGCTTTTAAGCTTTCAATTTCTTTGAGACACGTCAGTCTCATCTCCGCCGTCCCATCTAAATCTGAAGGAGGAAATCACTCAAAACAAGTAAAAGAGTGAACATGGAAGCATCGCTTTAAGCTTTACCGAGAAAAGATAAATAAGGTATCATTGAATCTTTATCTACTTAGATTTTGATTAATCCAACTTTAATTAGGAAAAAGCAAGACGCTACTAGACATAAGTAATTGAGTTTAGATTAGACTTATACTGTTGTACAAATCTAAAGAGCAATTTGCGGGTGGTGGGACAAACAAAATTATATGGGACCCTCTAATTTTCAGAAAAAGAAAATTACTGGATCTACTGCCCATTTCAGCTTTAGGAATAGAAATTATAATTGTATTCCTGTTCTAAAAGTAAATATTTTAATAAAATTAGTTTAATGAGACGGGACCATCAGTCAACTGTCAACGACCATCTGCCCATGTAGTGGCTACCACGACTAACAACTATGAAAAAAAGAAAATCAACTAGATATGTAATATTTCTAGATTTAATGTACTATTATTTTTGTTAGCAAATAATGTAATATTATTGGATTAACTAAATTGCTGTTAAAATATCAATTAATGGAACTAGTTGTTATACATGTGATTTAAATTTGAACCGTAAAATAATTTTCATGTGCTCAACCATAAATTATGGATGGGATCTGAAACCCCTAAAAGGAACAGAGCGTGGCTTGCTAGGTGCCAATGAAATTCGTTTTTCTTATTAATCTGATTCATATCACGTTTCATAAAATGAGTATGAATAAGTTTTTTTTTTTCCTGTTACCGCTTCTTAGCTTATCACATAAGAACTAATATAACATTGCATATAATATTGATTAGTAATTTATGTTTTTAAATTGTGAGGCCAAATATATAACTTTTGTATTTTTATGATATTATGTACTTGTTGTATTGAATAAAATATTATTTATTTATTTATTTCTTTATTAGGGATAAATTTTAATTTGGTAATTATCTGTTTTTCATCCGTTATGCATTAAATTTAATAAATAAGAGTAGGATACAAATAAAATAACCAATATAAGTATAAAAAATATCTCGATCTAATCCGTATCCTACATGTTGATATCTGATCTAGTCTCTAGACTAGGTCAGAAGAACAAATTGGATAGCTAATCATGAGGCATGGGGAAAGCATGAAATATGGTGTGCATAAATGTAAGGGGACTTGGCAGAACATTTTCACAAACGGTGTTTGCTCCGTGATTTGTGGGGGCACGATGCTGGCGCGTAAAATCATTTCATTACTCGTTACACATGATTTACTGTGCCTTTGACCTTGTGGCCTAGGCTTATCTCTCCACAGTTTCTTGTGGGCCACACCAACGTGCCACGGCCCACAGTCACAGTATACAGCAGCAATTCACTCAAAAAAATAGAGAAATAATTTGGCCTAAATCGTTGGCAACTTGTTTATAAGTTCGATGTATATATATATACTTATATAGTTCAACAATATTTAGGTCATTAATCTCGTTATTTTTTTCTTCAATCAATAGAATAGTAAATTTTTTATATATGGATTAAGTTCACCGTTTGAATGATCAATTGTTTGAACATTCTAGTTAAATTCATCGTATGTCAAATTTTTAACAACGTGTTTTGCAATATTTTTACTTTAAGAGGAATCTTGTGTTAGGTTTACTTATTATTTTTCTTTCTATAATTAATATACAGGATTAGATTCTATTTATTCTAAAAATAAGGCTGTAGTAATGTAGAGAAGACAAAGATAAAAATATTATAATTAAGAACTTTACAGCAGTCAAATTAAATTGGAACGGACGAAACAAACTTACAAGGACATATGTAAGCAAGCAAGTCTTCCATCATTCCTTTTCAAAAAAAAAAAAGTCTTCCATCATTAATATGAAGATTTATTACATCTACTGTAGATCCTTATGCGTACTTTAATATGTTTTCACATCACGAACTCTCATAAAATAGTAGACGCTAACTTATAACAAGTAATATCATTTTTAACTATCACGTAAATTCAAAGTTTCTATTTCTAATTTATATAGTTTACATCGAATATAATTCTCAAAAAAAAAAAAACATCGAATATCTGTGTGCATTGAAGTCCAACAATTGAATTTGTGTTACCAAACGTACCCTAACGCCAGAATTTATGCTAATTTGCTGTGAAGCTCTTATAAAAGAGGCACATATTCATTCATTTATTGATCATTTGATCTATTATAAACTGAATTTGGAAAAAAACGATAAAATTTTATGTACGTGCATTTATTGTAAATATCGAACAAGATTAGCAATTTAGAACGACATTTTAAGTTAGCTAGTAAGAATTCTTCCAACTATATATATATATATTAATTAAATTGGACCTAAGACCGTAAATGAATAAAAGGGAATTGCTTTTGACAAACGGATTTTTGCCGCTCGCAACATAATATTTTTTCAAATGACTACACCGTCCTTAGCATCAATTAAGATTTTTATTCTTAATTTTACTCTAACTTACTTCCTTAATTATATTTTCTATTTCTTCTAGATTTTCCGCTATAGTTACTACAAAGAAAAATAATATTTTATAGAGAAAGTTTAATATGCACTATAGTGCATATGGAGTTTTATGCACCGTGGACTTTTTTAGGGATATTTTTGTAAATTGACAAATCTAATTTAACCAATATAATCTACATATTGAAATCTTATAGCAAACCAAATTTTACAATTTTTGAGATTTTATTACTATTTTTTTCGAATTTTTTAAAACCTATCATTTTTTAAAACAAACTACTATTTACAAATTCAAAAAATGGCAGGTTTTAAAAAAATCGAAAAAAATAGTAATAAAATCTCAAAAATTATAAAATTTGATTTGCTATGAGATTTCAATATGTAGATTAGATTGGTTAAATTAGATTTGTCAATTTACAAAAATACCCCCAAAAAAGTCCGCGGTGCATAGAACTCTCTATGCACTATAGTGCATATCAAACTTTCTCTATGTTATAACAAAAGGTCACGTAATTGTGAACAGATTAAATTTGTGGCGAATTGTGCATGCGAAAGTAATTAAATAGACTAGAAATTTAATTTAATATATACTGGTTGATAATCCAAAGCTGATCGTATATATACTGCCAAAAGAATACATAGTTCCTACTTGATTCAATCACTGTTGGGTGTACTTTGAAACTCAAAATAGTTGTAAGATAGAAGCTATAGAAAGTGAAGGGGAGGGATTGTAATTATTGGGCGGAGCGAAGATCGAAGTTGTTTTGCAAAGATTAGAATTAAACTAGTAGAAGGGCAGTTTAGTCATTTGAAAAATCATTATGTTGCGAGCAAAAAAAAGCCGTTTGTCAAAAGCAATTCCCGAATAAAATTCGAACAAGTTAAACTTTACTTAAACTCAATTCTAACTTGTTTTATTCATTAACCAAATCGAGTTTTTATTTTAGAGCCCGCGAAAAGCCGTCACTTTTTATTAATTAGTTAAATAAAGTCATACTTAATTTCTTAGTTATATTAACGTTCCATTTCAAATAAATCAATATCAAAATAATTAAAAAATTATTTATTTTTTGGATGAAATTTTCAACTACCAAGTAATATCATTCTTATAAATAACTTTTAGGGGGAAAAAGACAAAGTCATATTTAGAAAAAAAAAAGCACATAGTATATATTATGTAAAAAGCTTGGTATTCAAACTTAAATTCTATAAGATACAGCAAATTAAATTTGAATCTAGTTCAAATGAGTCAATTTAAATGGATTCTTCAACATATATAAATTAGACTATATATATATAGAGTTTTGCTATGGTGAGTTGCAACTCACCAAAGGGTCGGTGAGTCGCGCTCAAAGCTCCTAAATTTAGTTCAAAATGACCGATCCAAACCGTCCAATACGATCTCCTTATTGAAATCTCCATGCAGACCAAATTTTACATTTTTTCGAAATTTTTAAGTATTTTTTTATATTTTAGAAAATCGTTAATCTAATTAGTTCTGAACCGTTCAAAAACAGCAATTTTTAAAAATCCGAAAAAAATACTTAAAAATTTAAAAAAAATATAAAATTTAGTCTGCATGGAGATTTCAATAGAGATCATATTGGACGGTTTGGATCGGTCATTTTGAACTAGATTTAGGAGTTTTGAGCGCGACTCACCATAGCAAAACTCTATATATATATATATATATATATATATATATATATATATATATATATATATAATGGCTATACTACTATCGGTATGTAAAAAGACTTTGTAGGCTAGATTTTTAGACCGCTGGATTTTTTTAAGATTCGTGCAAAGATTAGATTTAGCAGCTCAGATAGAAGCGCTGAACTCTTAAATATTTTCGTTCTCTACTATTAAATTGTCCGTCTCCTTCACGAAGCGCTCTCATATCCCCTTTATTTTTTCCTTTTGTCTTCTCTTTGAGCTTCTTTTACTTTCCAAGCCTTGATTTCTCTGCCAACGCATTCTCTTCAGAGCAACGCAAGGAGCGCCTCATACAGCACCTCCGCCTTTTCTCCTTCGAAACTCTAGTCTGAGCACGATGATCGACACCTTTCGAACGAAGGAAACCCTAGGTGACAGCAATCTATCGAGCATTAGTCTTTCGGACACAAGAAGAGCACAATGAATTTTAATGTTCTATCTTCCTCTTTCATTGAACTGATTTGGGCTCACACGGATAACAGGGACTAATTTGATTTGTATTGAACTGATTTGAGCTTATATGAACTTATTTTCAACTATTTTTTGGATAAGAGAAATTCTATTTTTCTGTGTATGAAATGATTTGGCGTAGATGGCTTGTAGAAATTCTATTTTGACTTAATTCCGTGCAAATATTTCTTTGCTCTACCATGCCACCGCCTCTGTGTGGTTCCAATGCATTTCTTTCTTGGAGAAGTAAAGAAGGCAATCAATGTTGTTCTGATTTTGTACCAATATACTCGTGTCAAATTAAGGATCATCAAATATAGGACTGTCAGACCTGATTTTGAACTAGTCTGTGTTCTCTGCTAGTTATATATGGTTCTCTATTCCACAGAAAATTACATTGGTACCTTAATCATTTTATTTTTTTTTTAAATTCTTGCTCAACGTAGCTATTTGTTGCAAGAGTTGCCAATTGTTTACAAATTCTAATTTGTACATCATGTGTGCCGTTTCATGTTATTTGCAAAGTAGGGATTATGGATTTAAGTGCTAGCTATTTTCAAGCTTGTGGCTCGATAAGTATATGTACAGAACTACATAAGTCACTTCTCCACCTTATAGATACTACAACGAAAAGACAATTCTATTATATTAGTTAATATTCCAAACTAAACATGACAGCCTAACCTGGCTCAGGCAGGTCATATGTGATGCAGCACGCTTATTAGATTTTAAAAAAAAAGGAAAAAAGAGAGCAACAAATCTAACATGCCAAATTCTTAATATACTGAAACCTTCCTTTGGGTAGCTCAACTAGAAGCCACCCTGCTAAACTGGTCTGGACCTGAACCAGACTCTAGTCCCTGTTCAGTACCAGTCCCTTTGTTACAATCTACAATTGACTCTAATATGCCCTTGATTGATATTTCCCATCTTCACAATTGCCTTTGCAAACCTACCCTCCATTGTCTTCTGATAGTTAGCATAATCAGTCACGATTACGCTTAAATTTGCATCAGTTAATAGTGCATTGTCCCATATCAGCAAACCCAGTGAATGTTTCAGCAACACATTACTTGTTGCCAAGCACCATGGGGCTGAATAAGTCGAGGGCGGTAACCATAGGAGTGAATTGAGTCAAGAATCTTGTGCAGTGGCATTGGAAATTGTGCCATCTTGCCTGCCAGCCGACACAACATAGGTAATGTTCCCTATTATTGTAGAAGATGAATAAAAATTTACACTTTGTTATAAAATGAGATAAATTGTATGTTTAGATTTTCCCCGTATAATGGCATGTAACTACAAATCATTCAAAATCTAAAAGACAAAACCAATGACATTACATTTTCTCAACCAGAACCAATTTGGTATTAAGAAATTGCAAGGCTAGAACTTTAGTAAATGACTGTTCAAGTATATCACTGGTTTGACCTTTCAAGTAATATTTACTCCAAACAAGCACAAAATAAAAACTAGTATCTGCCAAATGCGACAAAACTTTGTGAATAGTCAGTGTAAATGCGACAGAAAAATTTGTGCCTAACAGTTCAAGAAGTTTACACGCTAATATTACAATTAGTCTAGTACCAATTGGTACGTCAACCAATGACTAGGGTGAGTAAACCAGTTACAATTAGTCTAGTACGGTTCTGTAACATCCTCAAAGTGAGTAAAATAACAAAATAGAGAAAGAAAGAGTACCAATTTGTAGTCGATATAGGTTGTGTGCGAGAGAGCCTCGAGCAATTGAAGGATCGATCTAGGGTTTGCAATGGAGAAAAGTCACAGGCAAGCACTAGGGTTTGTCAGCTAATGTAGAGATGGAGACTGAAATCAGTTCAAAACACTTCAATTAACTTGTTTAAACGAAATCAGTTAACCGAAATCAGTTCAAAATAGAAATGTTTAAACGAAGGTCTATTTGCAAATGAAAGTCTCAGATTTAAACATACTTTTCTTCAATTAACATGGGAAGAACAAAATTGGTGTATAATTCAATAGGAGCCAAAGCTCTATTTGCTTGAACCGAGCTTGTATCCAGAAAAAATAAAATCCGAAATTTCAACGAGAGAGAAATAAAGAGCTCTGGTAACCTTCAATATTTCGCTAAAAGAAGAGAAAAGGAGAGCCTTTGTACTGTTACCTTCGATTCAGGGAATATTTTGCTTAGAACTTGTACTCGTCTAGGGTTTCGATCGACTAGGGTTCCGATCCAGGCTACTGTTCTTGCGATTTCGCACTGGGTTTATTTTCTTTTTTTCCGATCGAGTGCGACACAGGTGAAGAGAGATGAGAGACGGAGGGTAGATTAACAGAGAGAAACGGAAAAAACTAAGGTGAGAAGGAGATCAACGCCTCTATCTCAGCCTTTGCTTAACATATCTGCACGAATCTTGAAGAGATCCAATAGTCCAAAAAACTAGCCTACAATAGCAGTTTACATACCGATAGTAGTATAGCCATTCTATCTCTCTCTCTATATATATAGAGTTTTGCTATGGTAAGTCACAACTCAATGGGGGTCTGTGAGTCGGGCTCAAAATTCCTAGATCTTGTTCAAAATGACTGATTCAAATTGTCCAATACGATCTCCCTATTGAAATCTCAATGTTGACCAAATTTTACATTTTTTTGAAATTTGTAAGTATTTTTTTGAAATTTTATAAAATTGTTAATCTAATTAGTTCTGAACCGTTCAAAAATAGCAGTTTTTAAAAATCCGAAAAAATACTTAAAATTTTCAAAAAATGTAAAATTTGGTCTGCATGGAGATTTCAATAGGGAGATCGTATTGGACGGTTTGGATCGATCATTTTGAACTAGATCTAGAAGTTTTTTAGCGCGACTCACCGTAGCAAAACTCTATAGGTGTGTTTGGATGGACAAGAATAAGGAATCAGATAAGAATAAGCTCCAAATTTTTTATTCTTGTGAAACCCAAACAACACAAGAATAAGAAATTTGGGCCCTTATCCATATTCTAACAAAACTATGGAATTAGAATAAGAAATTTGGACAAGCATGCATTTCGAAATTCTTATTCTTTATTCAACCCCTCATCCAAACAACCCCTATATATATATATATAGAGTTTTTTCTATGGTGAGTCGCGACTCACCAGAAGGTCTATGAGTCACGCTAAAAACTCCTAGATCTGGTTCAAAATGACCGATCCAAACCGTCTAATACGATCTCCCTATTGAAATCTCCATACAGACCAAATTTTATATTTTTTCAAAATTTTTAAGTATTTTTTTGAAATTTTAGAAAATCTTTAATCTAATTAATTCTGAACCGTTCAAAAATAGCAGTTTTTAAAAATCCGAAAAAATACTTAAAAATTTCAAAAAAATATAAAATTTGGTTTTCTTAGAGATTTCAATAGGGAGATCCTATTGGACGGTTTAGATCGGTTATTTTGAACCAGATCTAGGAGTTTTTGAGCGCGACTCACCATAGCAAAACTATATATATATATATATATATATATATATATATATATATATAGCTTTTAAAAAACTCCGTATTTTCCATTTTATCTAGATTTTTGTTCATACCGCACAATCGTTTTATCCGTTTTATCACCGATAAACGCTAAATCACTACTCAATCTCTAAACCGCATAAATCGCATTTTAAAATCATAATATATATATATAAAGGCTTCAATCAAAGCGCTTTGACCGGACTCCCGGTTAAATCCCGTCGGATCTCAATTTTGAAATTTCAAATGATCAATCCAAACCGTTCAATGTGTTCTCCATATTGAAATCTCTCTGCACACCAAATTTTACATTTTTTTGAAATTTTTAAGTTTTTTTTTTCAGATTTTAGAAAATCGTTAATCCAATTTGTTTTAAACCCTACAAAAACTGCAATTTTTAAAAATCCGAAAAAAATACTTAAAATTTTCAAAAAAATGAAAAATTTGGTCGGCAAGGAGATTTCGAAATTTCAATATGGAGATCATATTTGACGGTTTAGATCGGTCATTTGAATTTTCAAAATTCAGATCTGACGGAGTTTAATCGGGACTCCGGTCAAAGCGCTTTGATTGAATCCTCCCTCATATATATATATAATCGAATTCAAATTAGATGCAATCGAGCAACGAGATACACCTGAAAAGAGCATGATTTGAATCAAACTCAAATTAAATATTATCTCGTTACAAGATAAAAACAAAACAAAAAGTGCAGCTTTGGTAGTGCAAATTTTTGTTTACAAAAATTTAATACAGCCACGTTATGAAAATCAAATTAAGAAATAATCAATTATAAACTGTTAGGAGAGTTGATGAAATTAAGCTACAGTGGAACTGAATTGAAATTTGTAAATGAAATTAAGCTACCGACGTTTTTTTTATAGTGTTTTTTTTTTTTTTTAATATTACTCGTAGGACCATATCTAGAGTTGATAGGATTCTAGGAGAGGTATCCTTCACGTCAAATGGAGCAACAAAACCAAATGGGCAGTTATAGAAAGATCCAATCCCAATAATCAGATTCACAAATTTACAAAACAAGGAGGCACTGATGAGGTAATGTGATGCTACAGTGTAGAATTGTGAATTGTCTCTATTAGCTGTCGAATCCATTATTATTCCCATCACCTTCAAGTCTTCAACTAATATTATTCTACAGTTCTTCTACATGGTTATGTTGACCCGTTAGCATGTCCCTTGTTATATTGTTATATATATTTCTAAGGCTTACTTGAATGGGCCTGTTACATATTTTGTAAATCTAAAATTGGACTTATATGCATGTAGGTTGTTTTTCTGATCATGGTAAAATTGAATCTGGATCCTTGAGTAGGCTTTTGGGCCCATAATGTATGATTGGAATTAAAAGCTACAAATTGTTTTGGGTAAGTTTTTGATTTTATGTTTACAGTAAATAAAAATATTGCAATGTTTTAAGATTGAACGTCCTACTTTTTGATTGTTACAAGTATGTGCAGTAAATTTGCATTATCCCAAAAGGAATAAAAAGCAATTATGTAAGGTAATTACTTTTGGAAAAAGAGGCAGTTGTTCCACATTATTATAACAATTTACTTGATTTATAGATTTCTAACTTAGGTTCTCTCGCAGTATCACATATTAATATAACATTAAACCTCTGTGTATGTGTATCTAAAATTCTTTTCTCATATGCTGAGTTGCTGACATGATGTTTTGTGCCTGATATACAGAAAAGAAAAAAAATAAGAACAGTATTTTGTTCCACTCCTCAAGTCAGTTAATAATGTTGATTCTGTATTTGCATTGAATGATCAATTGCACAATGTTTCGTAATTTGATCAGAAGTATCTCTTCTCTTTCTTGGATTTTATGGCCGAATCTCATCGAAAATTAATTACTTGCAACTTTTCGAAGCAAAAGCATTTCCCACAACTCTCTCTCTCTAACCCTTTTGCCAATACAAATAAGAGAGAATCTCTGCATGATTTGATTGTTCTTTCGAAAATAGTGCTTCTATTAAACGGAGGCACCATTTACTAGAGACAGAGAGGAGGGAAGTTGAGTGGATAATTAGAGCATTTAATAAGAAATTAAATTAAACCACTTCAGGAAGATGCGTTTACATTTGAAAAACAAACGGAAAATACTTGCATGCGTTTAGATTTTGAGAGCAAATGGCAATAAAAAGAGTAATTAACCAGCCGCACAACCAAGACCTCTCTTAACTAGCCACTATCTCCTCTCTCTCTTTATCAATTAAATAAATAATTAATGAATGATTATCCATTGACTGAATGGATTATCGTGGCAAGAGAAGATGCAATTGAAGTAACATCCCCAGTATCTTCCTTGCTAATAGAGCATATATATATATGAGTGAGTACCGTTTCTGGTGTCGTGTGAAAAGTTGTATCTGTTGCTACTTAATTCTCTCCTGCATTTCTTAAGTTTCACATTTTACAAAATGGAATTTGATCTTCCTTCCAACCAGTACATGCTAGAAAATGTTCCTTTCGATTGGTCATTTGCCAATGACTCGCTTCCCGACATAACTGACACAGTGAGGTGCATATTTTATTTAGTTACATTGCTACTTTCTGCTATCTAAGTTACTTTTATCTGATCTAGGTTAAAAAAGTTAGTAAAGATAGATATTTTTTCCTCTAAATATGGTTTCTGTATAATCCATATGCAGTGCCCAAGGTTTACTGGCTCCATTGCCATACAGCATGGAACAAGATTATTATGGGGTCCCCGATTTCTGTCCCATGGTAACTCCGCTTGCAGTTGATCCTTTCCATCCACCAAATTACTGTCATCCATGGTACAATGTGACCGATACAATGTCATCTATTGATAGTATTATTGACAGTATAGTACCTTCAAATGACTACTTGGTACATGATCCTAATATTGAAATTCTTGAGGCTTTGCCACTTAACTCTGTAATGATTGTACCTGACAGCACGGATACTGATAAATCCGCTGTGAGTGAAGCAGTTTTATCCCTCGGTATAAGTTTAAGCAAAAGCAACATCTCTTGTGATGAAAAGGTAGTGAAGTTAGCTGAAGAGAGAACGAGAATAGAGATGAGAGAAACAGGAAGGGCCAGCTTGGCACATATTGGCTATAATGACATAAAACAGTATTTTTATATGCCGATTACTCAAGCCGCAAAGGAGTTGAAGGTGGGTTTGACAATCCTTAAGAAGAGGTGCCGGGAGCTTGGAATACCAAGGTGGCCTCACCGCAAGATGAAGAGCTTGAGGTCACTTATTCGCAATGCGCAGGCTAGTATCTAATACTTAAATTTGATCAAATATTGTTTTATCTTATTCATGTATAATCTCAATTTTCTTCTTTACTAATATTTTCACATAACGAAACAGGAAATTCTATGAAAATTTTAGTACCATTTACTTAAGTTACGGAGGCCTGATTCCCTGACAAATTAAGAGCATGTTATTTGTGCGATTGAAATTCCAAAGAGCATATTATTTTTGTAATATAAACTTTGACCAGTGTGTATGTTTTTACTCTATTTTTTAACAATATAGTTGCAAACACAAAATTCAAGTTTTGTAATCAGAAAATTTTACTTTGAAGTTTGGAGGTTGATCTTTTGGCGCATTTCAGGAATTAGGGAAGAGTCACATGATGAATGAACTGGAGGAGCTCAGAAGACTAATGGAGGATAATCCGGAAATTGAACTGTCAAAAGAGACTAAGAAATTGAGGCAATTTTGTTTCAAGGCAAGTTATAAGAAAAGACGGGGTCAGCTGATACATTATTAACTGATGAAGATGAAGATCAGTAATTATGCCAGCAGTAAATTTTAGTTAACTCAGTTGGAACTTAGAACATAGATGATAGAACCATAGTTCTTGTGTGATGTAGGCTTAGTTTGCCATGGACTTAAATTGTTTAGACAAGTATGAATTATATGTTACTACGAGTAATGCATATAATCAGATGTCAGCCGTCAGCTTATATTTATCTTTGTAACTGTGTTCCTTTTGTTTAATTAAGTTTATCAGAATTGTTATGGCAATCTTTACATGGGATCAACCCAAAAAACAAGTTTTTGACAGTGTGATAATATCTATTCTCAAAAGACAATACATGAATACAAGTATAATCAATATACATATATGGTAGGTTGGTGCATGGCAGTAAACAATCTAAAGATAAGTAATACTTGTCTGGTTTCAAAAAACCAAAAAAAAAAAAAAACAGTAATACTTGTCTGAAGTATCCTTTCAAGTAATACTAATTTGATAATCAGAGCAAAGCTAGTGATTCTTGCTGTATTTCCTCCATGGGACGACTTGTTTTAAGTTTTCTCTGATGGTAGCCTGCAATTAATCATGAAAAACCTCATTAGATGTGTCTATTTTTACTAATTTGATTGTAAATAATAGTAGAAAAAAATAGAAAACAAAAATATACTAACGAACTTAAATACGTGGTACAACCATGGAATTATATTTGGTTGTCGTTTACTCTGTTTAATCAATGTGAACTTTTTATATGGATTTTGTGGGAAATGAAACATTTTTTTTGAAGATAAATTGGGGGTCAAGCCTCCCAACTTATTTTTAAATTAAATGTCTATAAAGACCTCCCAGCCGGATTTCGAATCTGCGAGGGAAATGAAACATTAGGCTTCCTCAATATCATATTTTAAAAAAAGTATATAAGTTCTCCATTTTGGCACTTCTGCCGGTGGAGAAATGACATTTTGTGATTGCATGATTAAGACTCGCTTTTCACATGGTTATTGACTAGTTAGCAATAGATAACTAATAACGAAAAGCATGAAAATGACACGGTATCCATATATTTAATTAACCTTCTACAATTTTTTTTTAAAAATTTTGATATACAACTTGGCCTCTCCAGTCACTCTCCCTGAACTTTTATTCCCCCTCCTAACGGTATGAATTAGATAACGATGATTCCTTATCAATTTATATATGCTGATATAAAAAAAATGAGAAAATAATGACTAATTATCTAATGATCATATGCAAGGTGCATGAACCCATAGATATGTTGTACTGACAAGTGGACCCTACGCGATATCTAATAAACATTTCCACTTCAGGGGAAGCATGTGGCCCATTTATCTGATCAGGCCTATGCTAAGATCCCCTTTTTTTTTTGTGTGGTAACCTAGGGCTAAGATCCTACTCCAAAGTTGGTGGAATAAACTTTTCTGCGCAGCAAATTCTCAGCGTATCTGGCCCCTCCATCCGTTCTCATATGCGTGCTAGCACAAATCTAATATACACAGCATCGACTCAGATCGAGGAGTTCAACTTCAACAGACATATTATTCGGGAGGAGATGTATTGACTGACTAATATGATAATTTTGGCACCCATTAAATATAAAATGCAAATTTGAAAATCAACCTTTAGGATGTGATACATACTATATTAATATTGTCAACATGTAAATTAACATCCACCAAACATGAAATTTACAATGGTTTATATATATTGGCTTTCGATCAAAATACGAAGTACGAAATAATAATAATATAATATGAAATTTGGTGCACAATTATTCCATAACACCAACAACTTGTCTATGAATTTTTTTCTGCTTTTTTAAAATATATTTATTTCAAAAGGTATTGCTGACATTGCCAAATAATCATTGTTAAAGAATGATCCCATCCGTCACGAGTCAAATCCGATCCAATCCGTGACGGTTGTCACGGTTCAGAATGAGTCATCCTGACCCATTAACATATAAAATTATACTAAGCGTATTGCATATAGAGGTTAAACTCATTAAACTATTTATTAAAAATAAAAAAAATCAATAGAAAGTTTTCACCCGAGTCAGACCTGACCTCATAATTTAATTATATAGGGGTCAGAAATTTTAAACATGAATTAATATACCCATAATTTGGTTTTAAATGGGTGTAGACAGGTCGTATATATATTAGTAGATACCTTTGGTCGAATTAAGAATTTCATCTTTATAAATAACTATCAAACATAAAATGCAAGGAGGAGCAAGAATACGTATCACAGGAGCAAAAATTGGTAGGAAAAAAAATTAAAGTCTGTGTTGTTTGAACATTTCTCGTAGAAATTTTTTAAATTTTTGTTTGTACCAAATTGGCTCTTTGTATTTTGGAATAAATAAATAAATAAATAAATAATGTTTTCCTTACACTTCAATGGAAATAGAAAATAGGTTGGTTCTTAACATTTTATTTGTACTAAATTAATGTTTTGTTTATTAAAAAAAATAAATAAGTTGGTCATGAACTTAGTACTTATATGAAAAGTAAAAAACGATATGGCTTAATAAATGTTTAAAGATCAACTTGAGTTTTTTTTTTCTTTAACAATAAAATATACGAGTTCGAGTAAAACTTTAGAGATTACTTTAGCTTTATAGGAAGGTGAAGGCAAAAGACTGAATATTCCCAAATATATATTAAGAAAATCATTTTAATTAATGTATTTTAATAAGACGTCAATATGATCGGGTAGTTCAAGTGCACATGCGCTTTTTATGATTCATCTGTTTAATGTCTTCGAAAATTTTGATGGAACTTAAATGCAACTAGAAAATAATGATAAAGTTTATAGATGTGTACTCATCATTGAGATATGTCATTATCTTAAAATTCAATAAAATTTGGATATTATTTAGGATCCAAATTATTGAAAATTTATATATTTCGATTTTTCATTCGAAATCCGGCTGGGGGTCTTTCATAGACATTTAATTTAAAAATAAGTTAGGAGGCTTGACCCCAATTTATCTTCAAAAAATATATTTCGATTTTTCCTTCTGGTTATTTGACGGTTAGCTAAATCATTCTTAAATTTAATTCTTGTAGTTAAGACTCAAGACGATAAAACAAACATATAATTTTCTTCCTTTAATTTGAATTACATTCACAAACATAGGAATGCTTTTTTTTTTTTTTTTGACATCTTGGCAGAGGCTGCCAAGTAAAACAAAAAGAAAAATAAAAAGAAGCCTAAAAGCTAAACAAAAATTCACATGATGAATGTAGAAATAGAAATATCATAAAGATATACAGAGGTACAGTGGCAAAGCTAGGATTTCGTGTCAGCGGGGTCCATAAATTTTTTTTTTAAAATATATGTTTGATGTAACGTCTAATATAAACATAGTATAATAATAATTTTTAAATAAACAACTCTAAAATAATGTTACATAAAAAAATCCATGAGAAATCAAATATATATTATAATAACAATAAAAAATCTAAAATAATATATTTAATATACAAAATAATAATTCAAAAGTCACGACAATAAAAAAGTACAATAATTTTCTATTAATTTTTATTTTTCTCATAATTTTACATAATAGGTTCATTAGAAATCTCATTGAACACTTAATTTTTCTATATTATAGATATATAAAAATGAAAGGCATACAAAGGAGTTCGGCCACTATTTAAACCACAATATTTCTGATCTTTTGTGGTGCTTGGATTTTTTTTTTTTTTTTTTGACAGGAACGGCATTTAGAATTTTTAGTGGCAGTTTTTATATAATATCCGAACTGTATTTTTGATCTTGTGTAGTAGTTTTTGTTTATAATGTCCTAAAGTTCACAAAACATTATATAGACAAATCACGCAATGCGCGAGATTCGCTCTTGTGTATATATGCTACAAATAATTATATATTCATCTCATCCAAATATTTCATTTTATTCTAAGTTTTGTCTTAATAAAATTCATTAGGGAGGAAGGAAGAAGACGATTAGTCAGGATCAAATGCTACATGGGTTCTTATACGATTTTTTAGGCACCGTTATGCAATTCAAATTAAACACGATTTGTTCAGCTGGGTCCTTCAAATTTTTGAGATGGATCCCTAACTTCTTGTGATTTTTTTTTAAAATTACAAACACTTGAAATATCAAGTAATTTTTTTTTTTTTTTGAGGTGGATCCAAATCCTACGTAGCTTCGCCATTGCAGAGGTATGTACGCTTGTTGAAAGAATCTAATATGATATACATAACCACACGTATCCCAAAATTCACAAATCTAAAAATATAAAGCTGACATTCAGAAGTACAGAACAAGCTATTTACGATTTGTTTTTATTGCAACTAATTATTAGATTTCCAGTTCTATGTCGGTTCACTTCAAGCCACTAATTAAAAACATATCACGAGTGATTGCGTGAAAATATATGACATAGTACATAGATGGGGTCAGAGACTCAGGACAGCCATAAATGCATGGTGCTTACATAGTTACATCTTGTCATTGTTTGAAGTATTTGTCAACAAACAAATAAAGGACTAAATTGCCGACGTGATGCAATTTTTTCCAATTTTTGGAATTGACATTTTGACTTTAAGTACCTCCATAAAATTATTATCCCCTTTATGTCCTTATTTTCTTATACTTGACCCTCTTTCAATTTGAACTGATAGACAATAAAAGGCTAATATTCAGTCCAAAGCAAATTCTTCTTACCCTTCTAGATTTTTTTTTTAAATTGTACCTTATCACTCTAATGTCAAAAGTGTTTGGTTGATTTGTTGAAATAAGCTTAGAGTTGGTGCAAACTAGAAATGTTGTACTGCATTAATTACTAAGAAGAACCCAAATTAATCTAAAAACCTTTTTTTAAGATAAATTGGTCAAGCCTCCCAACTTATTTTTAAATTAAATATCTATTAAAATTAATCTAAAAACAAAAAAAATTAAATTAATAAATTTATTTTTCTTGATGGCCGGTAGGCTAGCTGCCCGTGGTAATTTTATATATGGAAAATATGTACACGGAAGAAAATTTCAAAATTAAATTAAGGCTCATTGATTAAGAAAGAGTGAAAAATATGATTGGTAACGTACCCAAAAATGGGAGCTGTGATCCGAGGCTGAGTCCCCATTTAAACTCCTATTCCTGCTTAATGTTGGTGTTTCAATTTTAAATTCTTCTCC
Organism: Rhynchospora breviuscula; assembly: GCA_027562975.1. Classification (NCBI taxonomy): domain Eukaryota; kingdom Viridiplantae; phylum Streptophyta; class Magnoliopsida; order Poales; family Cyperaceae; genus Rhynchospora; species Rhynchospora breviuscula. The sequence goes on from CM050402.1 coordinate 56,569,973, forward strand.
CTGTTTATTATGCAAATTCTTCTTTCTGCGCCAAAACCAAGCCTCTTTCTGCCTCTTTGCTTTCTTCTTACCCTCCATGTAGTAAGAGAACGAATGGCATGTGACATGCACCCGGGTCGTGCCCGGCTTCGTAAGCTCCGGCCCGTGAAGCACTGTTGTTGGAGAATTCGAATCAACATGGCGTTGCATGGCCTTCATCTCGGCCACCAGACGAGGCGGTAGCTCTAAGCTCTGAACAGAGAGCCGGCCCTTGTCATCAGTGGGAGTGTCGGTGAAAGGCCCGAAAAGAGAGGCATGTTTCTTGGGCTTACCGGGTTTCTCCTCCCAGAGGAAAGGAACTGCACCCGGCTTTTGTGGCGGCGGTGTTGTCGAGCCTGGTGGGTCCCACCGGAGAGAGGATGGGGTATAGGAGGAGAGCTTAGAACTAGCCATTTTCTGGTTCAATAGTTCAAAAACCTTTGATTGGTGCCTAAGTAGTGTTAAGCCTTAGAGCACACACATCCATATATACACACAGTAATCCGCTATTATTAATTTATGATTAGACTAATGAATTAATTGAAACGTAATTTTAGCACAAATTTAGTGTTCAGATGGTAAGAGTAGACTGACAAGCGGGAGCCGGAGAATTGACCCAAGACGGGTATTGCTTTCAGTTTCAGTTACACGTGAGGAAAAAAGAAAAAGGGGGAAAAAAAAAAGATAAAGGTAAGAAGGAGGTGAGTGAAGCAAATATTATTCTGCTTTCAGTTACATGTTTGTTTCTATCTTTATCAACCTGCGTCAGAAAATAATAGTTTCATCTTGTATTTTTGCCTTTCTATTTGTTTCTCTCTTGTTATAAATTAATGCCATGAGAGAATCTTTTGTCTGTTGTATTTGTCTGGTTACCTCAGCAGTCCGGCTTTTGGCTGTCAATTTTGGGACGGTGCTGGGGTTCCTCATCACCTCATCGGGTTCTGTATCAATGTCAAATTGGTTTCATGTATTGTGCTTTTATTTTGTTCTCGTTGTTCCATTTGTAACTTTTGAGATTATCAGGCAGGGTGGCACATGTATGAAAAATGAGGTTTATGCGTTGCATATATTGATTCTAAATTTTTTTTTTTTCATTTGTAACTTTTAAGATATTTCTACTTTGGCAGTCGCTGTCAAGTTAGTTCCAAAAAAAAAATAATAATAAAAATAAAAAACTTACCACATCTTAGAACGTATGACCACACATATATATAAGTAATAATTTAAAGTAAGGAATAAATATATTAAATGTAATAAATCGTACTTAATGAAGTTCGTTTATTCTTTGACATCTATATATATTTCAAAAGCTATAAAGTTAATGTGAGTGCATGGTTTCCAAATATCAAAGATAATTATAAGTAACAAAAAATACTACATATTGCTTAATTATAAATATCAAAGATAATTGTGTCATTTTCTTACAAAAGTTGATGGCACTAAAGTACTAAACAAGGTAATGGGATGGAGCTGAGCACTTCATCGCAGATCTCGAATTTGAGAGAGGAAGTAGGAGGAGAATATTTGCCCACATTAGAAATTGAAGAAACTACTTCTCAGAATTGGAAGGATTGACGTGTCTCAAATTTACTTACAGATAACTCTTTGCTTGTAATAGGGCTGTCAATGGTACCTTTTTAACCGTTTATCCTACCTGTATCGTATTCGATAAGACGGGTATGGATAATATTTTATTTTCGTTAAGTTATCGGGTATGGGTATGGATAAAAAAAAAATTCGTTAATTTATTGGGTAAGGATATGGGTAATGCTATTTTGTATTCGTTAATTATCCGTATCGTTAATCTTATCATAACCAAAAAATATAATTGTAAGATTCAATTAATACGTTAATAACAAACTAAAATCAGAAAGATATATTCGCAAGATTCAATTGATATGTTAATAATTAAACTAGGCAATTAAATTGTAAGATTTCATTGAAATAATACTACATTAAATTGGAAAGATATAATAGTAAGATTCAATTGATATGTTAATTATTTTTTTTCATTCACACGCTACATCGTTCATTCACGGGCTACATTAAAAAAAATAATAAACTTTTTCAGAAGATCATTTTTTCTCGGTTGTCATTTGAGAAAATATTGTATAATTAGTAACTAGTTATGTAATTTTTTTTGTGACAATTGATGTGAGAAGATATAATATGATTTTATTATATTTAAAGTATTATGCAATGTTGCACTTTATTAATATATTTATCTAATAATATTTATTTATCTTTATTGTAAATTTTTTTCATTGAGTTATTAATATTATTACCTATTTTCTACCGTTACCCTACCCTTATCGTTAATTCTTAACGGATAAGGGTAGGGTACGGGTAAAGTCAAATTTTAACGGGTAAGGGTAGGGTATGAGTAAAGAAAATTTTAATGGGTATGGGTATGAAAAATGTCTCTACCGTATCGTACCCTACCCATTGACAGTCCTAGCTTGTAAATCAACAAAAAGTTAAATTATATCCATATACGTACATTATTAGATAAAATAGAAATTTGTTGGTGGACCTAATGTTGGCAAATGGGGGTCAATTTACATCATTCATTCTTGAATGTTCTACAACAATATATTGTATTTTAGTAAAAAAATATTAAAGATAAGTTTTTTTTTTCATCTCTATGATTTCTTATAAATTTTCTAAACTTGATGTACATTATACATAGAGAGAAAGGGCTAAAGTACTTAATAAAACACAAATCTCCGTGCTTTAGCAATCAAAACTCGAATTTTGAACTTCAAATGATCATCCCGTATGTTCAATGTGTTTTCCATATATTAATATCTCGTTAAAGACCAAATTTACATTTGTTTTTATCATTTGTAGATAAGATCAAAGGAATATTTTATAGTGAAAATTAATGGACGCCTTCAGTAGCAAGCCACCAAAATACTCTGGTGAATTGAGACATTGAGGCACGTACTGATACTGCCAAAACTAAAATAAATGATACAGGTATGACGTAAGTGTTAATTTGCATGCTTTTGAAGGCACACAAACTTTCCTATTCATAAATCATAAATACCATGACAAAACGGCTGAACGGCTTCTACATCGACGCTTGCTAACAATAAAATATTGTCCCAAGAACAAATGATCCCTATAGTGTAATTCTAATTAATTTATAAATTAGATCCTGGTCTAGTGATAAATAGCAATGCATTTCAAGTGAGAGGTCGCAGGTTTGAAATCCGACTGGAAGGTTTTTATAGACATTTAATTTAAAATTAAGTTAGGAAGCTTGATCCCAATTTATCTTAAAAAAAAATCTTGCCCATAAAAGTCAGCACAATGTTGTATTGTTCAAAGTTGATACAGATCCTGGTAGTTGCATTAATTCTGATGACAAGTTGATGTCCCAACCTTTTAACTATACTACAAAAGTTCTCTATTTTTCTACTGATATGACTTGAACATTAATTGCTATTACGTGTTCTGGGGTTTAATGTTTTACTGTTTTCAAAATCCTGTTACATTTCCTGTTCTAAGTACGATTATCATTTATTATTGTTATAGGATTGCAGTTATATATAACATAATCATCTGATGATGAAGGATCAGTTTCAGAATGTCAGAGCGTCTCAAGATTACGGACCAGTTCGGATTTCTTGTGTGAAAATTATGTTTTGGCGCCAATCGGCATCAACGAAAAAAAAAATTTCTGCAGTAAATTGAATTTTATAACAAAGTTAAATCTAGATCGTTCATTTAAAATTATGAATATATATATATGGGTCTGTTTGGAAACGCTGAGAATAGGGAATAAGAATAAGGAATTTCGGTTTGCGTGCTTATTCTTATTCCTTATTCTTATACCATGGTTTTGTTAGTATAGGAATAAGGGCTCTTATTCCTTATTCTTGTGTTGTTTGTGTTGCACAAGAATAAGAATAAACACGCAAACCGAAATTCCTTATTCCTATTCTCTATTCTCAGCGTTTCCAAACAGACCCATAGTTAATTATAATTCAAGTCCGGTTATAGTTTCAATCCACCACAAAATAACTCTAACATGACATATAACCATAAACATCAAACTTCATAATTTAGAAGTATTATATTATTTTAATTTCAGCTTTTAAATCTTTTAATTTTTTAAATTTCCTAAAAAACTTCATGATTATGTCTAATGGAAAAAAAAATCTTTTGTACATCAAACTTCATGATGCGTGAAATAGCTTGCCTTGATTAAAAAAACCATAAATTATTTTTTATTTTGTTCCACGGTTTTTTGGTCTACAGTACGGTATGTAGCAGAATATTTATTAGAAATAAAAAATTAAGAATTGCCAATCTAAGATTATGTCTTATGGAAGAAATTACAAACTAAAGAGCCCAATTAACGGTTTAAAAAAAAAAAAAAAACTCTTAGCTCAGCTCTGTTTACTCTTTGATTTTGTTCTTACTTCCACTTCCATACAGGATAAAACAGGGGATCACATAGAATAATCATTTTATCTTTTTTTTCTTATACTTGAGAGAATTTTTTTTTTTTTTTCATTACCAAGAATAAATATTCGGGACCAGAAAAGTTCGTCAGTTGGCACCCTAACAAGTGTCAACATGATATGCTAGCCTACCTCTGTCGACATTGTATACTGTATACAAGTACTGATTACGTAGATATGATTTTGTATTCAATACCAACCCCAACTACAAAGGTACAATTTAGAAAATGAGTCTTGTAGAACAAACATACATTTCAATACCAACTCAATCATTAAACAAAAATATTTACGAACCTTGCATTTTAAAAAGGACGTATCTATTTTTTTTTTTTTTTGGGGGGGGGGGGGGGGTTCAGATCTGATAATTGTGAATGACCAGGTAAAGTTCCTACATATATACTTATATTAATTTCCACATTTAAAAAGAGGAAGATTCAGATGCGTTCTAATTTTTATGCCTCCGACATATCTCTACTTTTTAAATTCTTAATAACAAAAATTGTAAACTTAAAAGAACTAAATAAGATTGTTAGATGTGACAGTGATTAATGAACTTGAAATATCAACGTCCTAATGTATTTTCCTTTGCTTTTATATAATTCATTAATTATGATTCTATGTAAAAAATTATCTGCATCAGTATATTTTCATAAGCTCTCGATGCGAATTAAAAACAACGTCGGAAAACCGGAAATGTTTACCTATGCAAAGAGAAAGTAATAGAAATAATAGATTGTTTTTAATGTTATCTTTTGAGTTTCAAATTATAAGTTATTAATATTTATATTTTAAAAGTAAAAAAATTACATTAAATACGTCAAAAATGTAAATATTTAAATAATTCTCAATTAGAGAAAGGCTTGGAAGATGAGGATATACGAACGGAAAGTGATTACAAACAAAGTGAACATACAGATGAACAAAGTGGACACATGCAAACAAATAAGTTCAATAAAAATAAGTTAAATTTGCATATAAAAATCTAAACAAGGATGACAAAACTTATATTTTTTTGTATATGTTCACATTGTCTATTTTTTTGTGACAATCCCAAACACTGAAATACGATGCCAACAGAATTAGAAAGTTTGTTGCTCTCTTGTTAGCATGTGGCTTCTTTGTACTATTTCAATTTTGTCCTTTTTTAATTTTTTTAGAATCACTTACTTGCCTCATTTGCCTACTGTAAAATATTAACATTATTGTCTCTGTTCCTTTTTTTTTTTTTCTAGAATACACAGTTCTATTATAAAGCAATTTGTCTGGATGACAATTTCGTATATATCCCATGGAAAATAACAAACTTCTTTATAATTGTTTTCAATTTATCTCAGAAGGACGGTATTACTATGTCTAAAGGAGCGAATGAAGGATTTAGCAAGGAAAAATTATAAATACTGACGAGGCAAGATTTTGCAACTTGCAACTTTGCAAGGCATAATACGAAACACCTTGATATGATATAAGTGGGACACATACTGTTATTGATATCTACTATCCGTTGTAGTTAGTTTAATATATAGACTTATCGTTGATTTTAATAATTTAAATGATCATATTATTAAATCAACTTTTAAACTAGTGACGGAGTCAAAAATCAGAAAATATAATAGAGGAAAGGTCATGAAACGATTTTGTCTGAATATTTAGCCTTTAGATTATAATTTAATAACGTTACAGTACAGTTAAATAAGGATGAGTCATCATTTTTGTTTTCTTATTTCTGATCTTGATATATTCATTTTTTTTTTCTCTTTTTAAAGATAGAGCTAGGCACCTGGCACCATAATCTAACATTACTTGAAATATTTTCCACTGACATTTTGATGAAATGGTCAGATTTGGATATATTTGTAACATTAAACACTAAAATAATAAGCAAGATGCAGGAATATCAAGTTTTCCTAAATCAAACCAAAAATAAAAAGGTACAATTTTAATAACCGACACATAAAACTTGGTGAAAGAGAAGGTGAGAGTCTAGTGCAGATGGTCAGTGGCTCCGTCGTTATTTTAGAGGTAACGGGTTCAATTCCCGCTAGACACGGAAGAGGGTTAAACTCTATTTCACAGAGTGAGCTATGCTTCTATAAATAAATAGCCTTCTTTCAACCAAAAAAAAAAGTGAAAGACGATGTTTTTCTTCTCTCCCTGACCCGTCATTTTAAGTAAAAAAAAAAATGAATGTATTAAATTCAACAAATTAGACAGTTGCTTTACCAGTGCTTAATTTACATGAAAATAGCTATGCAGTATGGCCTACCAATTCATGATGAATTATTTATCTGCTAAAATGCTTATCAATTCATTTTATTTTCATATTACTATATTAATTTAACGTGCCATCGTAAAACTATATTAATTTGTTATATGCCACTATTTGCAATTAATATATGCTAAAAATAATTTTCATAATTATAAAAGTAAAATGTTATGTCAATTATTTTAAAAAATACCGAAGCCCGTAGCTAATATACCATGCCGTGATTCCTTAAGAAAACAACAAAAAAAACTGCAAACCTTAATTAACCTTCTATATGGCTGGGGAGAAATAGCGTTAGTTGTTACTTTGCTTCTTTCCCTGAGCACAGCACTCTCTCTCTCTCTCAGTAAGATTTTTCTTTGCAAAAAAAAATAATAATAAGATAACGAAAGAAGAGGAGTTGATTAAGCCATAAGTATTTGCGCTGGTTTATTTTCATTTGAGCTTTTGCAATTTCAATAAATTTGGTTCGCAGAAGTTTGGCCTCACCGTTTGGTACTGGTTCGATATTTCTGACTTGTTTCGCCATAAGTCGAGATAGATTGGCACGGTCCTGACTATACCGACAATAATCATATCACTCAAATCGGAATTACTTTTGTTTTTCAGTGTTTTCGATATAATTTGCTACGTGTGGGCTTAGCACTCTAATCTTATGCACTGAAAAACAAAATCTGTGTAGAATACAAGTTTCATTCATATTTGTTCTAGTACACTTCATCATCTAATTAGTGTGAAAGTTTTTAAAGTTGATTTCGAACATTTTACAGAACATGAGAAATACCGAGAAACCTGCATATAATCAATTTATGGTTTTTTTCATTCACGTGTGGCAAAAAATATTTTTTATTGTTTTATAATATAATATTTATGCATGCCCTCTCCACAAGTTACTAAAAAGAGATTCGACAATAAAGTTGGGCTAAAATAATAAAAAGGCCCATATATTATGAATCGATCTGATATCATTTCTTTAGAAGCTCAAATTCACATTCCAACTTCCAAGTGGGGAAAGCTTAAAACTCGGATTTTTTTATTAATAAATATAATTACATTTTTTATATTTAAAATAAATATTATAATAATTGAATTTTATAAATAGCGTTGTAACTTCGGGGTTCAAAACCAAGAAGTGACCCGGTGACTCATTTCGGGTTTTGAAACCCCGAAATTATGACGTGGCAATTTTTTTATTTTTTTAATATTTTAATTTAATTTCTTATTAAATAAATAAAAAATAGATAAACTTTGTGAAAATTTCAGAAAAATATATTAAAATTAGAAAAATTAAATTGATTATTATTAGATAAATAATTTAATTTAAGTAATTATTATTAGATAATAAAAAAATAGATATAGTATGACAAAAATATAATATAAGCATATTAAAAATTTAGAAAATATATTAAAGTTTTATGTATTTTCTAGATTTTTTTAGCATAGTTTGTCTATTTTTATTTATATAATAATAAGTTAAATTTTAATATTCAAAAATAAATTAAATAATAAAAAAATAATCAAAACTCTTTTACATCTTTATTATATTTTTCTGAATTTTTTGACATAATTTATATATTTTTTCTATTTATCTAATAATAAATTAAATTTAAATATAAAAAATAATAAAAAAATTACCACGTCATAACTTCGGGGTTTCAAACCTCGAAATGGGTCACCGGGTCACTTCGGAGTTTTGAACCCCGAAGTTATAATGTTATTTATAAAAATTATTTATTTTAATATTTATTTTTAAAATAAAAATTAAGAAAGTAATTATTAATTAAAAAATCCGCTTAAAACTCTTGTATCCATTTGAGAAAGGACTTTGTACATTACTCTGGCCCATATATTATTTATGTATATGTCCATTTGGTGACCTTAAGCTTATTCATCGTCTGTATAAATGCATGCTCATTTTACTCAGCATTGGTCTGTTTTCTTCAGGCTTGATTCCAGTATAACACAAGGACCCAAATATTTCAAGTAACTTTTAAATAGGCTTGATTTTAATATCGTTAGCTTCCCAAAAGATAAAAGAAACCTTTGAAATCTCAATATGTAATTGCTATATCCTTTGTACAAATAAACAAAATTTTTGTGCCTGATTTATAAAACTTCCTGCTTTTCCTTTCTCAAAACTCTACTAGAGCTCCTCTTCAATATTCGAAATGATGAGTTTTAAACCTTGAAAGTTAATTTCGATGTTTATTAAGTTAGATTATGGTCAATTAATTTCAATTAAAATATCATGGGAAAGGTAAATGTGAGGATTTATTATTCTAGCATTTGACTCAAACACTGCTGTCTCAAGCATGGTCGTTCTTTAGAAATCGTACTAGAGAAAAGAATAAGTTGAAAGATTTAAACATCTACGGGTGGAAAATAGAAAAATAATATATATATATATATATTAAGCAGAGTTTAACCTGTCAGCTCTAACTATTCTTCTCTCAGTTACAATAAAACAAAACCAAGTATATATATCTATGCTGTCCAGTCTACTTCAAAAATTCACATCTGCAAAATACCATCAGAAGCAAGAGTTCCCTCCAAATCACCAATTATTCTGGCAATCCTCACCTCAAGCCCTCTCTGCACATCCCTGAAAAGGGATTTCACAATCTCTCCAAATTGGGCCAAATTAAGGCCCACTTTCTTATCCAGCCCAGTTTCTTTCTTCCCTGAAAAGCTTGAGTTGATTTTGGACTGTATTTCCAGCAGCTTCTGGCCTGTTGCCACCATATACCTTTGCAACTGAAATGTTTCCTCCAAGAACTGCTCCAGCTTTTCTGTTTCATCACTTGTCATGCCTTTGTCCGGGTCATTTCTTCTTCCACCTCGGTCAATTTCCTCCTGGTTTAAATAGGTGAAACAACAATATTTAGCAATAACAAATTAATATAACATCTGTTGAAAAAGAAAAAAAAACAATGCAAGAAGAAAAGGACAATGTAATAAGCTCCGTTGGTAATATATGGATCCCTTTAAAAATAAGGTATCTGATTTCAACAACTAGCTTTTATATTTTGGTTGTTGAATGTCCTGCAATCAAAGTTAGAACACATGATAGAAGTATAATTAATAAAGAAAAAGGAAATGGTTATAGGGTTAACGAGGTTATACTTGGAAAAATAACAAAGGAAAGATTAAATCAAAGATTCAATGGTGAATTTTCAGAAAATATACCATTCTTGAGCACAAATCATCAATCTTCCCTTCAAGAGACTGGTACCTCTTGACTTGCTTGTTTACCTGCAACAAGGCCGATTCATAGCCTTTACTCTTTGGCCTAGCATCATCACACGTCTTATCACTAGTTCCCTCATCCACCGGCTTCTTATTACCTCGAACTCCGGCTAATTTCTCAAGCACAATCAATTGTTGTTTCAGCCTTTTGATCTTATAAGATACCCCCAGAGCAAGGATATCATTCTTCCAAGGCAAATCTTTTCGGGGAAGTGAAGTTTCACTAACTTCTTCTGGGCAAATATTAGCTTCTGTAAAACCAGTTCCCGTGTCCATAGTAACTTCCTTCTCTTCTTCAATCTCTTGAACTACTTGTACATTCAAAGGGGATTCGCTGAGGCATGTATCAGTAGCAGAAGTAGGTGGAGAAACATTTTCTTGGGTACTTTCCTTGTATGTAATTTCACTCCTTTTCTCTGATTCTGACTCGATCTCCTTTGTCGACTCAATATTGGCACTTGCATGGCAAATAAGGTGCTCCTTCAGAGAATCCAGTTCTTCATTTTTGTCTGACAATATGGCCTGTAGCCTGGTACTCTTATCTTGGTAATGTTGGAGGTCTCGGTTGAGGCCTTCAATTTGGCATTGGATGCGTTTTTTCTCAATTTCAGTGCTAAGAAGCCTCCATTTAAAGGATTCAAGCCTCTCATCCTTCAACCTCATTTGCTCTGTAAATGCTTCTATTTCTGCATTATGTTGCTTCTCTAGAAGGCTTGCAAATTTCTCGGCCTCCATCCGGATCCAATCTTGCAGCTGGTGGAATTCTTCTGATGCTATTTTCACATCAAAATGTTACCCAATTAGATACAAATAAAGGGACTGATAGAAAAAAAAAGAAAAAGAAGAAAGGTACTTCTTTTTCATTTAAAATTATACAAATTTAACAAAGTTTCTAATGGATGCACTTACGTACACTATATTAAGTTGCAAAAAAAACAATGCTCTTTTGGAACAGATAAACTAAAAATTAGTACTACAGATCCCCATCTTCTGATACCATTGATTATAATAATATGCAACCTCGAATGTAACCAACCAATTCAAATTGTCAGTGATACAACGATTACACCTTTTGATTTGATTGAATAAATCATTTATTCCAATATTACTATAGACCTATAGGCCATAGCATATCTTGCTTAACTTTACTCCATCGAAATAGAAAAAAAATCAATGTTATATTCACCAATTCTGCACAAAATATAACCCTTCTTAATAGAAAAAAACATACCAGGCTTGTCAGCAATGTAGCTCGGGTACCGGTCAATACATTCGACACATGTCACACTACTCTCCTCAATTCCCACCTCCAATTCCCGTTCCATCCTGTTCTCGGCCTCAAAATAATCTGCCAGATGTTGCTTCTTGCGCTCGAAGCCTCTTCCCTCCATCTCCAACTCTGTTATTGTGCTTTTACTCGAACCCCCGACTTCCCCATAATACCTCGACGACCCCTTCAACACACCCTTTCTACTACCGTGCCTTTGAGACTGCCACATTTTTCTCCACCTCTCTGCTTCTAACTCTGCCTGCTTCTTTCTAGCCTTTGTTACTTTAATCTCCTTTAACAACATTTGTTTATCTGCAGTGTCGATTTTCGATTTCCTTAACATGGCAGTGAGGACTTTGTCCTTTTGTTCCACATCCTTCTTCAACCTCACCACTTCAGACGAGAGCTCATCTACTGTTGTGGTAGCCTGTTCTAGCTCTCTCTTCGACACATCAGCTTGCCTGACAGTTCGAGCCAGCTCAGCCTCGAGCCGCCTCTGGTTCGACATAAGCTCAACAAATGCTGTCTTGTGCTTCCATATTTCTACCGTGTGATCTTGTTCCTCTTTCTGTGCCTTCTCTCTTAACTCACTCATTACTTGCTCGGCAAGCTTCAATTTCTCCTCGGCCTCCCGGCATTTCTTCATCTCTTGTTCCAAGGCCTGATCTTTAAACCCAATGGCGCGTTGTTCCTCGTCTAGCCTTCTCTTCATGTCAGACATGGCCTCTTCATGCCTGGATTTCAGAGCACACATTTCGTTTATGAGTAGCTGGAGTTGGCGTTGAAGGCTCTTTTTCTCAGCGATCCACCTCTGCTCATGGGCCGCAAATATGCTGGCCACCTTCTCATTTGCCTTTGCATCCTCTGTTCGCCTCTTTTTAAGTTCTTCTACCTCCTTCTCTGATCTCTCAAGCCTTTCATGCAACTCGTTTTCATGATCCTTGGCTTTCGCAAGAAGAAGCGCAAGGAGGTGTATTCTGCTTTGGTACATCAACTCCGTCGTGTGGGACCTCCGGCATTTCTCTAAAACAGGCCGGGTTGGTTTAGATGCAAGATGGAAGGCAAGTAAAGCACAGGACACACCAAATTGCATTGGATAAGTACTATCACCTGCCTCCATTTTTAGCTCTGGATGAACTAAAGAAGATAAACCCAAAACTAAACAAAAGCTTTTATAGTTTTTGGAAGGGGAAAAAGAACAGAGAAGAACAGAAGGGGAGGGTGAAATCTGTTACCAAATGATGGGTTAGAAACTTAGAAATGAGGCTTGATGTTGAGAAAATCGATGAACAGCAGTTAATTGATGAGAATTAGTAGAGAACAGATCAAGAGAGATCAAGAGATGACTTGATGAGGGATAAGCAGAGAAAGTGGATATGATGGTGTTGGTAGAAAGCTTGACCGAACAGCGAAGTGTCAAAGTGCTAAAAAAATATGCAATTATTGATTGATTTTGAGAGAGGGAAATGGTGGGCGCAGCAGGGAGTTACTGACCCATAAATCAGGGGAAGGCGGCACGGTGTCAGTCATGCAAATGGCATTAATTTTTTAGTTGATTAAACATAAAAATGGAGATATTTTTATGAAAGAGAAAAAAAAGGAAAAAGGGAACAGAAAGTATGATGGGGATCACCATGTGTCAGAGAAGAAAAGGTAAAGATTTGGAATGCTGGGTTCATTTTATTTGCAACTCTGCACAACTTTTTTTTTTTTGAATCGGACAGTCCGTTTTGATTTTGAAGTATGTTCTGCCTTTCATCAAAGTTTTGTTTATAAATCAGACGGCTGCTAATGCGCCTAGCGTGTAGCCTTCTTGTAGAGGATCCAATGATAGAATGGAGAGCTTGAGGCAACTTCCTTTTTTTTTTTTTTTTTTTTTTTGAAAAACACCCGTAGGCAGAGGCAACTTCCTTAGGTTTCAGTGTATTGCCTAACTAACTGTCTAGTCCAATTCTTTGACTGTGTTTATTGCATTTGCATATTTGCATAGCAACAATATCTCTCAAGTATTTTGTCTGTTTTCATGTTTCATACTGTGAAAACACTGAACATGTATTTTTACTGTCCTGTTTGCGTTTTTTTAGTGATATGCTTATACATTGGGCAAATAGCACTTGTGTGATATAAGTTTTTGAGGTTATAAATGTAGTAGCTCAGATGATTGCTAGTTTGTTCCCACTTCAAAAAATAATAATAATAATAATAATAATAATAATAATAATAATAATAATAATAATAATAATAATAATAATAATAATAAATAATAATAATAAATAAATAATAGAATAGAAGAAAATAAAATAAAGATCATAAGCACTTTTTTGAAATAATAATAATCAGTTTCACTTATGGATATTGAGATTTGTATATTGTGTGCATTAAATTACAACAAATTATTTTGACAAACTGATACAAGGGTTGAATGCATGCATGAACGTTTTGAGGTTATGAATGAAGTAGCTCAGGATGATTGTTACTTTTTACTTTTTTTTAGCATGAGCGATGAATTAAAATTATAATAATCTGTTTCACTTATGCATGTTCAGCTTTCATATACGTACTGATATACTTCGTGTGCATTAATTTAGAACAAATTGGAATGGCAAATTGATCCAATCATTGAGCGGGGAAACATTTTGAGGTTATAACAAGCAGCAGCACAGGACGATTGTTATATTCCTCTTTTTTTAAAAAAAATAATAAGCATGAGCATTGTGTTAAAAATATAATAATCTATTTTACTTAAGTCTATTAAGAATTTATCTCCGTGTGCATTAAACTAGAACAAATTGGCGTGACAAACTGATCAAATAATTGAGTGTGCAGGAACAAATCTTCCTTTGGCAGAAACGTGGGGCCCTACTGAGGTATAGTTCCAATAAATAAACAAGTAACCAAGTATCACAGCTTTTGACCTGTCATGAGTCATTAAAAGGACCAGTTAATTATTTTCACATAAAGTAAACTGTACGTAGCTGCACAAAACTTTAACTGCTTAAAGTTTCAAGGAATATTTTCCATAATTTAACTTAATCATATCCTATTATTCTTAATGACCCCTTAATTATTTCCCTCTCTTAAATTTGCTAAAGTGATTTGCTAATTGCCATTTTCAGTTTCTCCAAATGAACTCAAGCTGGAATTTCGTTCAATAAAATTGAAAAGACAGAAGAAAGTAGCGTTCAAACAGTTATGAACTTTTGTACTTGGTTGTACAAAACTCTTCGAGTACTTGACCAAGTATCCGTTGTTGCTATAGAAGAAAACAAAATTTCATTTCTCTAAATCTACTACCGAATAATGCTATTTTGAATGAAGGCATCAGATCTGGGTACGGTTCAAATCGTAAAGAAATAAAAACAATTCAGGCAAAATGAACAGGTCTATTGTTAGTAGAAAGAGAAAACAAGTGCCTGCAAAAAAACTGAAATCTTAAAATTTTGAAATTCAGGTGCCTTTTTTCTTACACAAACCACAAGGATATGCTTGTACCAATTTTAAAAAATTAAAGACGGAAGAAAAAGAAAAGAATAAAGGGCAGGAACGTAATTTTGACGCAACAATACAATAAGGTAGACAAAAGAGGTATGGAGTATGGTTATCAAAAAGTTTATAAAAAAAAAAGTGGTCTCAGATATGGACTATGGAACCCATATATTTTTTTATTTCTGATAATTCAAATGAAGCGACATATTTGGATTCTCCTGTGATATGCAGTGTATTGTTTTATCAGGTTATGCTTAGTACGTTTCTGAGGTATCTTATTTATATATTATCTTTGTTTGTCCAAATTTTAATTAATTTCAATCTACTACCCCTATAATGTTTTTAATAGTTTTCAATTGGCATGCTATCTAGCGATCCCTCTTTTTTTTTATTCCATGAAAATCATGAAGAAAAGAAAAAAATTATATCCCAAATGGAATCTCCTCAAGTTGCACGGACAGAAGCTATTAGTTATTCCCCTACTTTGGAAAAAAAAAAAAAGTCTAACTAAGATAATATAAAATTTCATAACAATAGATAATCATGCTAATTGTCTCCTCAACTGCATGCCTAGCCTACACTTGAATGTCCAATATACTTTCATGTATAAACTAATATGTCTCTAAGTATGAGATTAAGAGGTCGTTAATTTCAATCAAGTGGCTTGACAATTACGCCAACAACCCACTCATCCCATAAATTGAGGCTTACAAGATGGATTGTGTCTCTCTAATGCGCTTCACATCTCTTGGGCCTCTAAAGTTGAGATGTGCCTTGAAAAAGCTTTCCAACCAGACCCCAGTGCACCCCAGAAAATTTATGTTAGAATAAATCAAAGGGAATTACCTAGTTGGTGTTCAGCTTATAAAAATTACTTTTTGATCCCTAACTGAGATGACAAAAACCATTTCTTACCACCATATTTGGAAGTTCCCGTGTAAATTAAAGAATAAAGATACAGACTATTCAAGTGCATTTTTTTTTGTGCTATTATGATATACACGAGCGTCAAATACTTCTAAACATCATTTGTTGTGGACAGTTATATATATGTATTTTCTTCTAGTCCTTGCAATTATCATCTAAATATAGGTTGAACGTTTTTATCTGGTATACTCATAAAAAAAAATAACATTGACAACATCTAACAACTTTTTATCTTGTTACTTGAGATACTTTTTATATACTGAAGCATGATAGTGATACGAAAAAAATATGAGTTCACAATATCTGTTGCTGTCTGTCGCAGTGTACCATTATAGCTGGTTGTCCTTTGATGGATGCATGGCAAGTGAGCCCCAGTAAAACGAAAAAAAAAATCCTTTTATTTGCATAATTTGGACCATATAAGTTACTTATATGGGCAGCTCATCTCAACACATCGAATGATGTTATCACTTGAACAGCAACACATTCTGGCCCATGAAAAATAATGAAGAAATTTGAATCCTGCTGAAAATATATTAGAACGAGTATAAACATTAATTAAATCTAAGTTTTTAAAACAAAAAAATAAGAAAGAGAAAAATGCTTGTCAAGTCGTGTGGTTTTAGGGATTAATTCTCTGAGGTTGATAACTTCTATGCTAAATTTTTCAAAGAAATGAGATGACAAAACTTTAAAAAAGTAAAATCCAAGGACAGGAATGAGAAGTGAAAAAAAATGACATGAAGGACCGATAATTAAGAAATTTTAAAGTATTTTGTTGCACAGGTTACAATTTATAATCTTTTCATTTGAAATTGGAGTAGCCGAAGCAGCCACAGCTGTACTTCGTTTGGGAAATAGGGAATATTGGCACATGCACATCAATCTCTAAATAAATTCATGCCCCTTTATGTTGCTGGTGCTAATCCATCTCTCGCCAATCAAAAGGACCAAGAATTGACACTTTATATATCAAAAGAATGAGCTTCACAATTTTGCTTATAAACACTGCTATAGTTCTATATTTATGTTTTTGTTGTTAGTAGACTTTTTATGACTTTTTCGTCTGAGGGTTTAAAATTTTCTTTTGCAAAATATAGTGATTCAATTTAATACCCTTCGCTTTGAAATTTCTATGCTCATAAATACAAATATGTATCTGATGTTGCATCAGCAATCAATAATTATGTGCAGTCTCCATGTGAATGATATCAACCATTTCGGCCAATTTTGGATGTGTTTGGTAGTTGTGAGCACAAAATTAGCATAAAAACTAATGTAAACGTGATGCCCACAAAAACCAATTTCTCATAAAGAAAATCATCCGAAAGAGCACTAATGTCAAGTCATGCATGTACCTTAGGAGACATGGCTTAGAGTTTAGTCTAATCAATCGAGCTAAGCTACCTAAAATTGCATAACCGGGTCATAATGAAGGCTACTTTGTTCGGCACAAGACTAGAAATTTGAGTTTGATCATCATTAAATGCACAGATCCTTGTATAAGACACTTCAACAGTTTACGCATAGTTAAAAGTCTATCCAATAAAAATAACATTTTCTAGAGAATGATGACAATTCATGTTTCCTAAAGAATGTACGAGACATAGTTTTGAAAAGTTGATGTGTAGCTTTGGAGTCATTGTTGGAGGACATTCTCCTTTAGGATCGACAAATCACCAAAAGAAACATATGATTGCTTACATGATAATTTAATTCATAAATATAAATAGAGCCGTATAATTTATATTAATTCGTTGCCATTCATTTCTTTCTGCTTGGAACATGAAGTTTCAGCATTTTAACTTATTGATCCCGTCAATATCCTTCTAACGCTTTTGGTTATTAATGTAGTCATTTAGAGTGCCGTTTATAGCTTATGTTTCTTATTGACAACATATATTTCTAACAAAGCATCTAGGTAGAGCCCATATCTACTCAGGTACCTAAGCAATTATCTGAACAATACCGACGGATCTCATCCATTCGTATGCATTCAGACACAGGTCACAAAACAATGTGATTGTAATGGTCAGATAGTTGGAATTTAGAAGTACAATTAAGAATATAGCTAGAGAGGTTTAAAAAATATGCTAGCTAGATACCCTAGATACCCTAGTACCATAGTCCTTGGCATGATGCGCTAATCAACAAAGAACAATTGGAGAGAAATGACAAATATCAGAACGATTATGACACCACAATCCGCTCAATAAAATATGAAAGTATAATTAAACAGTATGTTGGCTCTTCAAGCAAACTCTTTTGAGTTGTCAGCAAAGACAATGTAATTTTGCAACATTCTATAGTCAGAGTATATTAGTCAGGTCGAGTTATGCTGGTTTTAAAGACCAACCAGACTCAGAGAATTAGTCAGGACTCAGGACTGCTGGGTCAGTTGGTGTATCAGGTCATAACAGAAAAAATACTGTCATAATAGTTTTAAGTTCTAACCTTTACTTGGAATCTAAAAAAAACCAAGTTCAACTATTTTATTTGCTTGGAATAAAAGAATGAAGTACAGAGGAAGACACATCATAAGTGTATTCTCTCCTAAATTTTATTTAAATACCAATCAAAACCGCTACCTAGGTCATGTAATAACTTAGCAGCAGCCAATCCATAATCAAATTAGAAATACTCACAATGGCACATATTTGTCCTCTCATGCAAACCAATTTAAGTAATTGTAGATTTGATCATCATGATTCATATGAGATGCCAAATTTAACTACAATTCACTTGCCTTTTTCTTTGCCAAAAAAAAAAGAAAAGAAAAAAAGGATTAAGTTGATTGCAGCATTCTATTTATAGAAGTAGCAGGGTAACTGCCTACATAGCAATAATTTTTAAAGAAACATAATTAAGCTGATACTTCCTCTACCCACTAAAACAAATAACTGAGTATTTTAATGAATTAAAATACTGATGAATGAATTGCACAGGGTGAGCGGCGGGCCTCGGATTCAAGTGATAAGAAGCACTAGATTTGAAAAAAGGTAGTTTTTGGCATAGTCACATTTAGGGGCTTTCTTTGGTTTGTTTGGTAGTGGGTTGTTATTGGTAAAAGATATACATTTGTAATAGTGTCTTTCAGACTAAATGAAACAGGGTAGAACAAAACACGCCACTATTTTTATCCAAGAAAACTAAGTGGTGAAAGAAATGTATACAAACAAATTAGAAAACCAAATATTCACTGCCAATGCACAAAAGTAACCAAGAGAATCAAAACTCTTACACTTTTGGGAAACCATATTACAAAGAAAAGGAAAGAAACACCCCTCAATTTGCAGCAACTTTCTCCTTGGGCATCTTCTTCTTCTCAACTTTGAGGACAGAATGCCTGATTACACTGAAATCAATGCGCAATTGGTTCTCCAGTACTCCAATTGACTCAGGCTTGGTGAAGAATGTGAAAAGAAGGTAGATACCTTCCAAATAGGTATCTTTTGTACCATCCTTGTTGTATTTCTGAATGCTGTATGAAAGGGGCACAACTCCCCTGTTAAAAACCTCCACATACATGGCTCCTCCTGCGACCAGAATCTACAACAGGCCATACATACAAATATGCATAAATCAAATTATCTTCTTTGTATGGAGATACAAGTACACCTGCCCCACATACTGTCAGTTTCCTTCAACACATTATGTACACGTTCTCATATTCAGTATGTTTCAGCTCAAGATACAATGATAAACACTTCGAAATAGCGTTATAGACTTTGCTAAGACCATGCATTTCCCTATCAAGGTGTAAAGCAGGCACAGAGATATTTTTTACCAGCATGTCTCACTGCCTGTTTTTTCATACAGTAAATCAAGGGTACTGTTACTAGTATATGGTGGTCTGATACAAATTGGTACACTGGTATCAGCCAATATAAATAACTATAGTACCCCTGTACAGACGCACCTTGTCACCCAAACTAACTCACTACTTCTTTTCTTAGTTCTCTTTTATAATTCAATGCGCACAAATAACAATAATGAAATAACTGGTTGAAGCAGTAAACTATGAAAAAAGGAAATTAAAAATTACCTCTTCATATCGCTGGATAAAAGCAACACGCTTTTCCTCAGTGATATCAGGTCTGAGCACCACAATGCACTCATAGCGGCGGCATCCCGGTGGACACGGTGGCTCCTCTCTGTCCTCTAGAAGCGCCGCTGCAGCAGTCGCATCAGCAGCCGACATACCGAGCCCGAAACCCTCCTCCTCACCTAACCCTTCCTCGTCGTAATCGTAGTCATAATCACCTTCGAAGTACGAACCGGAGAAACCCAAGCTCTTCACGCCAGTGGCGGACCGATGTTTGATCGATGGCGCTTTAAAAAGGCGCGAAACGCCATTGAGAGAAAGGAGAGAGTAATGCGCACGGGAGTGGAGATGAGGTTTTGCGCGCGTGAGGTGGCGAGAAGCAGTGAAGGAAGAAGAGAGGGTTAGAGAAGCCATGGTTGCTTCTATCTCAGTGCCTCTCACTACTCAATAGTAACGAGGGAAATCGAAGAAAAGGATAAGGAGTTGGGAAAGAAGAAATTGCAACAAGTGGCATAAATGGGCTGGAGGCCCAGTATTAGTTTAATTAGGCCGGGTTAAATCAGGGCTTAATCGGGTTCGGATCAGAGAATCTGATCCATGACTGAAAAGAAATGGATCCGGCCGATTCCGGCGCGACCGTGCCGCCTGTTCTCCAGGCTCGTCTCGTATGTTCCTCTTCATTTTTCTATTATATATTCCTTCGTCCTTGCAACCGTTCAGAACTTCTCTTTCTTTATTAGTTCTCTGCACCTTTTTGAAGAGGAAGGAGATAGGTTTCGGAAGTTTCGTTACAATTTTACTCAACTACAAGCTCATCTAGGGTTTTGGTAAGAGAAGAGAACGATGGTGGAAGGGAAGATGGAGGAGGAGCTGCCTCTTCCCGCTTTGTTTGAGCAGGCGCGACAGATCCATTCTAACGCCTCCGAATCCTCCGTGGATCAGGTGCTTCTTTTTCTCCTACTATTGCTTAATTTCAGTTCTAATTGTTGAAATTTAGGATGTATATGCTTAAAAAAGGGATTCAGAATGTTCTGTATTTGTCTTCATTTCATGAAGATTGTATCTATTTACCTAATATTTTATTTGTGTATTTGGATGGTTAGGATACTGTGAGGAAGGGGATTGAGCAGCTGAGGAAATGCGATGGAATGGTTAGCAAGCTAGGGTTGTTCTCTTCTAATGAGACTAAGGATGATGTCAGCACGTCTAATCTCAAATATCTACTTGTAAGATTGGTTTTTCTCCCCATTTTATACTTGTTACTTTGTAGTTCAGTTATGGTAGTATGTAATGGATTTAACATTTTTGTATTTGTTTAGGTGCCATTCTATCTTGCAGAATTGACTGAGAAAGTGTCACAAGAGGATAGGATTCCAGTCATCAAGGCATCTCAAGATCATTTGAAGGTTAGTAATAACTTAGCTATCGGCAAGTTATGAATCTCAATTTAAGTACAAATTTTGATTATCTGATTTGGTTGTGCAGGAATTTATTTCCATATGTGAGGCACTTGAGTTTGTACCAGAAGACGAACTGGAAGCTACTAGACAAGGAGCTTCTGATACTTTTGCTACCCGTAGAGCTAAAAAGGTTTGTTTATTTTTTCTTTATCTGAAGTGTTGCTTCAGAGTTATTCCATATTTTCACAAATTAGAAGAAAGAGGGAAAAAAAGGAAAAGTGAAAGTGTGCGACAGAATACAGAAGTGATAAAGCTTATACATGTGCTATTTTTTTGCTTCAACAGATTGCTAGATTTAAGAGGCAGAAGGCAGCAGAAGCAAAGCTGCAGGAGATAAAAGAGAGAAAGGAGAGAAGGGGTCGTTCCCTCAGGGCTGCTGCCTTGTCTACCCCAGTTGATGTCGGTGATGAGGATGCACTTGAAGATGATGGAGAGGAAGAACGTGAGGTTAGCTTCAGTTTTTTTTTTCCATATTTTCTTTCAAATTATGAATTTCTTTTCCCTGATCTAATGTATATAGTTCAAGCCGGAATTGTCTTTTTTTGTTTTTTTTCTTTTACCACATATGACTCGCCTCTGAACAGATCTTACCCAATATTGACTACCATGACTACCACAAAATGGTTTTACAATTAAACATGTGAAGTACAGATATGTTCTTTATAGTGTATCCAAGTTGTAATATGAGAATAGTTTGTAGCCAATATAGTGCCCAAAAAATTGGACTGCCAAATTTTCAAATATTTCAGTGCATGGCAAATGGGCTTTCATTTTCAAATAGCATCAATTTGAGACAGCCTATCTGAACTAAAAAAGAACATATGTGCAATTTCATTTTTTTTTTAAATTTTGATCAGTCTTTTGTCAGTCGTCTCAGTTGTCAATTAAGTTTGTTGTCAGTATAACCTATCCATGCCTAATTAGCAATTGAAATATGCTCTAAGCTCTAACTGAAAACCTTGTTTACTGCTGCAGGCATGGCTGAGTACAATCTCCCTGGCACTCTGCAAGGTTTGTCAAATCCTTTGTGAGCTTGTTGATCTGCATATTATGGATTCCTTATTTAGGATCTGACTCGTATATAATGTTGTTATTGCTTCTTATGCAGGCTTTTGATCTTCTAGAAATGCTAAAGAAAGAAGAAGAAATGCTTCTTGCTGTAAAGGAAAGACAGTCTAAGGTACTTGCAGATACTTTCTGTTAAATTAAAAGATTCTTAATATGTAAAAACTGAACATTGATTTTGTAAGAATGTTATGTTTGCGTTCTATTTATCATATGAACCCATTTAGATTTCAAAATAGTCTGGAAGTTAACTAGGACAGCTAGGAACCACCTAACACTGTGGATATGAAAGGAGCCGTGTCTATATTGTCCAGAGCTGTGTCCTTTGTATATCTTATTTGTATTAAGTTTATGGTGTGGGTAGTTTGCACAGTTGTAGCGGATCCATATTAGTTGACAAAGAATAAGTTACACGTCATGCTGCTCAGTTTCCAGTTCGAACTTGTAGGGTATTACAAATTGTCAGTTTCTTGTCTGGTGCAGGGCAGATGCAGAAATCTTTTTTGTCAGTATTGTATAGTTATTAATATTTGAATGCTTATATTTTGTAAGTATGGGAGAATTTTACCACAAAATATGAGGATTGAAATGATGATATATATAGAAACTATTCTTTGGTAATTAAAAAAATGCAGTACAATTTCAACCAAATTTTGGAAGGAAAACTTGAGGGTCAAGTGACCTGCATTGTGAGTTGTGACCACTTGAATCTGCTTTTGGTTCTTTGCTGGTTTTTGACCTTGTCACTTTTGGGATTTGCATTTGAAGCATCTGCTCTTGGATTATTTTATTACTCAAGAAAATGTTGTTCTTTCTTTTCTGGTAATGTTGGAGTGAGTGGATCTGGAATAAAAGTACAAAGTAAGAATAGTTTGCAAATTATACTGAGGTAGTGGGGGTTTTATATGAAGGTTTATATTTGGTATGGGTCTGCATGCTGATTTAATATCATGGATTCAAGAATGATTAACAACACCTTCTCATTTGGCTTTTGTTTACACCTCCACTCGTAAATGAGCTGCATC
Source organism: Rhynchospora breviuscula (assembly GCA_027562975.1). Taxonomy (NCBI): domain Eukaryota; kingdom Viridiplantae; phylum Streptophyta; class Magnoliopsida; order Poales; family Cyperaceae; genus Rhynchospora; species Rhynchospora breviuscula. Next base: position 56,593,250 of record CM050402.1, read on the forward strand.
AGTAGGTCCATTTCCCAAATAAAAGAAAAAGGAAGCAGGAAAGAAATGGAAACATCTTCTGGTATTCATCATTTTTTTCATGTAAATAAACCATGTGTAACAACAATAGGATGGTGAGGAAGAGTTTGCTCGTGAGGTGCTGGACGAAAGAACAAAGAAAGTAGAAACATGGCACCGCAGTGCAGCTGCAAGAGCACCCTTATCTAAACCAGTGGAGCCCATAACTTGTGCAACTTTCGCCCAAGATGTGATTGAAGGGCGAGCTAGTGTTTCTCAAGCTGGAGATCACAAGCATCACCATCAGCCCCTTATTTTTGGGCCCGCTAGCCTCGTCAACCGCCCAATTACAAGTGAAAGGGAAAGGATTGCTGCTCAGGTTTTCCAGCCTGGTTACAGGTCTCTCTCTCTCTCTCTCTGAAAACACTTGGCAACCAAGTCTTAATAACATTATATATTGGGCTTGGACAGTCCCATAGAATTTCAGATATTCATTTTTTTCATCATTTGGCATCTCTCTCTCTCTCTCAAATGAAGTTCCATAAAAGTCGCTAATATAGTCAGGTTTTAATTACATGCATAGAGTAATTTTTTTTCAGTTATATTTTGTGTCCATGTATTCCTTAAACTATGACGGTAACTGATTGAGCCAGAATTTGCTTTATTTATGAGTCTGATTTATGTTGATACAAGATATTGTGTCTGTAACTGCTATCCATCTGTGGTGCTTTCGATATGATAGGCTGCCAACCATGAGCATCGAGGAAGCGGGGCTGCGTGAAATGGAGATAATGAACAAATGGCAGGAGAGGAACGCCGAGCTCATGAAAGAGGCCACCTCATCATGGCACCGGGATGGACCTCGCACGGCAGAAGAGGAAGAGGATTTTGAAGAAGCCAAGGCCAGAGCTTGGGATGACTGGAAGGATGACAACCCACGTGGGGCCGGCAATAAGAAGCTTACTCCTTGTGGGTAGTTACCGCTAACTAGACTGCTGTGTGCTACAGATTGCACATTTTCTTGTAAGGAATGTGGGATATTTTCTTGACATTATTGTATCATTTACTAATAGTTTTTTTTTTTTTGGTACCAATAATGATGCATGATGATGATGTATTTAATGTATTTGTAGAGATTATATTTTTGATAGAAGCTTTACTAAATCAGTGTTCATCCAACTGCACCAACAGCATGTTAGTTTGGTTGTCTTTTTTTTTGGGTTATTTTTGACGGACAGATGAAATCCATGCCATAGTTCTGCTTTTGTAACTGTTACTCCGAGTGTGGCAGCCGGTGTGAATTCGCAACTGGACTGTAAGTTTCAGTGAACAATCATTGCGAAATTCATCTCATTAGTTTGGCCAGTTTAATTGTTTTTTTTTAAGTCGGAGTGTCGGACATGGATATGTATACTGTTACGCCTTGAATTAGCTAGCTCGTTCTTTTTTTTTTGACAAGTAATAACCCGTAGGTTCATTAACAGTAAAAGTTTTACAATTACAAGGAGTATGCATTGTTTGATATTTGCACAACGCCCCATACCAGCCATAGTACCTAACTTAAAAACTAACCTGTACAGCGTTGTTCATAAAAGTCATAGCACAAGAAACAACACCAAAAAATATATATTAAAAACCTACATCAACCATAATATCTCCAAAAAACAGGTAAGTATACTTCTACACCGGACTCCACCTAAAGCAACCAGGGGCGTGATGGAAACTCTGACCAAAACCAAACGATTGCAGTGTTCCTTTCCTTGCATGATTTGCTAAAGTATGTGCAGGCACCAGAGCTTCTCTTTTTGCATGTCGGAATGTAATCATGAAGGCATCAGTTAGCTGAGACATGCATCTTTGAACAATTTGCTCTGCTCGCCAAGGAATTCCCTGCATATCACAATTATTAATGGAATCAACCAATAACTGTGAATCTGAGAAAATATGTATTCTAGAAAAAACATTTAGCAATGAGGGAGCCATTTGTAATGCCAAAAACAAAGCATTTGCCTCTGCCATAAAAGCATCCTCAACCTGACCCCTCGCAGAATTGAAGGCATACAAAGAACCATTTGGGTCATAAACAACAACTCATGTCCCCATTTTTGTACTCACATCCCATGATCCATCAATTAAAACTAAAGCCACATCATGATCCATCAAATATATAGCATCTGTGTTTTTGGATCCCCTTGCAGTATTTGAAGGAACAATTTCTGAATAGACTGTATATTCAGCCTTTGTCAAAATGACATTTACATCAAACTGTATTCCCTTGAAATAGAAATCACATCTCCCTTTCCAAATCTGCCACATCACACTTAAGAAAAGATTTGAGACCTGTTCAGGCATACACAGCAAAACTATTTGCATTATTTGTTGAAAATTTTAGGGCAAATCTTATATTCTAACTGAAAGCTTGGAGGCAAACCATACAGCTCTAGAAGAGGGACATTTAAAAATTAAATGCTCTATAGTTTCATCTTCCATTCCACACCTGACACAAATTGGGGGTATGTCAGGGAAAACCCTATTTAACCTTACGGCAGTTGGCAAACCATTATTTAAAATTCTCCACACAAAAGTAATAATTCTTGGGGGTATGCTCTTTTTCTTCCATAAACTATCCCAATAATTGAACTGAATATCCCCGCCATAGATTTCATCACTGAAAGGTTGCATTAATCTTTTATAAGAATCTTTTGTATTATATTTACCAGTTTTATTTGGCAGCCAAATAAGAGAATCAGGGATTTGTGGGTGTATTGCAACATTTTGGATTATAGTAAGAGTAATTTGTACCCCAAAAATGTCAATTAACTTATTTGTATCCCAAACTGGTTGGTTTGTAATAAATAACTGACTTACCTTTAGATCCATTCCTGCCCTTCTATTTAAAGTTATATTATGCCAACCAGGAAACCATGGGGTACGAAAAACTGAAATATTTGAACCATCTCCAACCCTCCACATGACATCTTGCTTTAAGTCGTCCCTTACCCTCGGGATATGTTTCCAAAAAAGACTTACACCATGCATATTGGAAGCTGTCCAAAAGCCTATTCTAGAAAAATACTTTGCCCTCATGATTTTAACCCACAGTTTATCTTTATTGGCAGCAATTTTCCAGGCCATCTTCATAAACAAAGCCTTATTAAAAACTTTAATATCTCTGATCCCCAAACCCCCATTACTGATTGGTTGACACACTTTTTGCCATGATAACAAGGAAAGATATCTGCTCTTATCATGTTTCCCCCATAAGAACTTTCTCATGAGTTTATTTATATCCTCCACAGTTTTGGACTGAATTAAACAAGTCGTCATATAAAAAACAGGCAACGAATAAAAGACTGATTTTAGAAGTACAATCCTTCTTGCCATAGAAAGTGTGTCAAGTTTCCACCCAGCAAGTCTCTTGTACATTTTATCAATTATATCTCTATGTACCAACTGTAACAGATAAGTGCACCCCCAAGTACCTTTCCTCATCATTTGCCTCCCCAGCACCAAGCAAGTTAGAAATGAAAAGTCTTAAACTATCATCACAGTTTTTACTGAACCACTCTTTTGATTTTGCAGGGTTAATAGTTAGGCCAGAAAAAATCGAGAAAGTGTGTAAAATATCCACTATGGCTTGTACTTCAGCTGGATTAGCCTGGCCAAATATTATTAAGTCATCAGCAAAGAGGATATTTGATAAAATTGGTGTCGTGCTAGCAATTTTAACCCCCTTGATGCTCCCACAATTAATATGTCTCAAAAAAAGTCTAGTAAGAAACTCCATCCCTAGAATGAAAATAAAGGGAGACATAGGACAACCTTGCCTCAAACCTCTCTGAGGCAGAATGAAACCATCAGTCTGACCATTTAAATTTAAAGTGATTTTTCCACTCCTAATACAGAACATGATCAAATTTGTTAAATTTTGAGGCACATTTATCAAGTGAAGAGCGGCTTCAATAAAATTCCAATTGATGGTGTTAAAAGCTTTATTTATATCAGCCTTAAAGATAAAACATTTCTGACCAAACTGCCTTTGATTAAAAGAATGCAAGACCTCTCTGATAAGAATGATATTATCTGCCACTCCTCTTCCCTTAACAAAAGCAGCCTGTTCCTGGCTGATAATTTTTGGAATAAAAGGCTTTAACCTCTCAGAGATTATCTTCATTAAAAGTCTGTAGAGAGTGTTTCCTAGAGTGATTGGTCTAAAATCTTTTGGTGTTTGAGATCCTCTGTTTTAGGTATTAAAATCACTCTAGAATTCAACCAATCATGTGGGATTTTGCTCGTATCAAAAGCTTGGCTAATAATGAGATAAACATCATTTTTAATGAAAGACCAATTCTCTTGTAAAAATCTAGTATTGACACCATCAGGACCAGGTGCCTTATCAGGGCCCATCATATATAAAATTTTAGTAATTTCATTCAGATCTGGTTTTTGTCCAATTTTATGCAAGGCCCAATCAGGTAATTTATTACCTTGATCCAAAGATAATCCCTGTAAAATATTTGTAATTTGTTGAGTGAAAAGATTAGAGTCTTCCTTAAATAATTTTTTAAAATAATGAACAAAGATTCCTCTAATACCCCTCTCAGTTGCCACTGTATTCCCTTCCTCATCATTTATCTGAAAAATTGTATTTTGTCTTTTCCTATTTGTTGCAACCATATGAAAAAAAGTGGTGTTTTTATCACCATTTAACTGCCAATTCAACCTTGATCTCTGTTTCCAGTATTCTTCAAGTTTATCTTCTGTCTGTTTGTATTTTTTTCTTAAAACTATGTCTGTCTGAGGGTCTTGCAAAGCAGGGTGTAAATTCTGAAAATCTTGTATTTCTTTTTCAATTTTTTTCAAACTATTAAAAGGATTGTCTAATTTCCTGACCCATTTTGTTATGTTCTGTCTGAAACCTTTCCATTTACTTTCCCATTGCAAATGTTTAACTTTTTCCCAACTTTGTCTACAACATTCCCTGAACCCCTTCTCACTCCACCACCAGTTTTCAACTCTAAAATGTTTTTTGAAATTAGCATAAGCAGTTGTACTCAGTAGAATTAGAGCATGATCGCTATGAATTCTAGGCAAATGATTTACATAAGCCCCGTAATGCTCTTGTAACCATTTGGGGGTTGCTAACACTCTATCTAATCTCTCATGGATGGCCCGAGAAGCATGCCGTCTATTAGTCCAAGTATATGCCGGTCCTTTAAAACCCAAGTCTATCAGCCCAGAATTATGAATGAACTCCCTAAAATTTCTATTATTTGAATTAAAATGATCACTTCCTCCAAATTTCTCATTTGAATCTAGAATAGCATTAAAATCTCCCATGACACAAACCATATCAAAACTCCTAACCAATCTCTCTATTTCTCTCCAAATCGACATATTATTTGTGTGATGTGGATCACCATAAACTCCTACTAACAACCAGTCCTTTTTCCCTCTTTGTGTTACCCAAGCTGCAATAAAATTTTTGGAATAATAAAAGACATGAACATCAATGCTTTCATGCCAAATAAGACACAAACCACCAGATCTATTGTATGCTGGAATATCGCTAGCTCGTTGTTTTTGTCCTTTAAATTGGGGTTGTTTTGTATAAATGTTTCGCATCAATGAGGTTTCCCTCATTGACAGCCGTAACTTTGGGGAAAAACATTTTTATTCTTCTCTAATTTTGTAGATTTCTATTAATGTTAACAAAATCTCCCAGATTTCTAACTTTAATAAATTTAGTATGCGGTGCTTTCTTAGTCTTGCATGTATATATGGTCAATGGAGAAAATAGAAGTACCAAACATACTTCAACCTACATACAATAATTGCCCGCTGTGAAGTGTAAATTAACAACAAATTAAAAAATCAACACAAAAGCACATGCCTTAACAAGCCTTTCCCGTTATTATTCCAACAATCTACTAAAAGTAAACAATCGCCTACTAATTATGATAGAAATATAGAATTAAACAATGCCTTGACAATAACAGAAGAGAATTATCAAGAAAAAATTTAGGCATTTAGCATGAGTAAGAACAACTGCAAGTGACGAAGCTTTCACATGTACCATGAGCTCCTACATGTACCCCGCTGCAGATAATGTCGCAATTTTTGTTCTGACATCCTGGATATCTGATGTACATCTTGCAAGTATTCATGCTAGTGTGTGTTTCTCTCTGTTCAGACTTGGTAACAGAACTCCCTGTTGATAAGCCAACAGTATTAATTACTACTTATTAAGGCAATTTTCTTCACATTGGTTAAATCATGATGAAAATGAATAAGAAATTCAATATAAATGAGGAAAAGATTGAAGCTATCGCTGCTTACCATTGAATATTAAAAGGAAGACAAGTAACAAAATCCACTGTGTCTTCATGCTTGAAAAATGGGAGACTAAAATTCAGATTTTATTTCTCCTTACTACTGTATGATAAAGGTTGCGAGGACAGAGGAGCTTATGATGCTACATATAGGAAATGCTTATATAAACAAGGTGGAAGGTTTCATATCTTCAAATTGTGTCCCCAGCTGGATATTAATTTTACAAGGTGGAAGTTTTCAATGATATGATTTTCTGATACGAAAAATAACTTTCTTAATTATTTTTTTTAGAAATACATCTCAACTATTTTTACGGCCTTTACTTTTTGGACAGTGTCTCGTAATTGCTCTTCGATACTGTCAATTTATACAAGATAAGTCGACATCCTCTTCTATTTGCTTTCATCTTAGCATTTGTTTTGTTGATAGTTGCTGCTATGCGGATGACATTTGCTAGAATCAATACGTTATATAGGAATACTTTTTATATAATTTAGATATGTTGCATACAAACTTTTGTGTAATTTGAAGATCAATCGGCCATTCACCAAAATTGTTTTTTTTTAAAAAAAAAAAATGCAAGGTTTAGTGTTTTTTGGCATTTGAAACTTTGACGAAGTTGCATAAAATTTAACGCGCAGTGTATCTAAATTTAAAAGAACAGATGTGTTATTCTATTTTTGGAATTTCAATGAATTTTAATTTTACAGTTGTCAAGATTGTAGATATCTTTTTTATATTTATAAATTGCATCAAGAAAAATCAGGGGAAAAAAAATGTTGAGTGCGTGAGAGGGCTGTTGCATTTCTGACCTAAAAACTGGAGTTAACTAAGAAAGCATGTATATAACAACTCAATCAGTCAATGTTTATTGGGTTATCAGTAATCACGTTATAGATTCCAAAAAAAACCTGGCATCACTGTTTAATGTTTATTTTATTTTCTACTTTGTTTAATACCACATTATTTTAAGTACTCTTCTGTCACTTTCGAGTTGGGAAGACGATTAGACGTTGTGTTGATTTAAGTTCTAACAATGGATACATATTGGGCCTAATGTAAAGCAATTGAATTTCATATTCGTTCAAATAAACGGCCTAGAATGTGAAGAACGGAACGAGCATTGCTGCTTGCGAGCCCAAACTTAAACATAACCCGTTGTAGGTGAAAAGTTTCAAAAGTTCTATAATACAAAGTACAGCTAGGGCTGCAAAACGGTCGAAACGGTAACGAAATTAGGGTGTTTCGTTAACTGTTTCGTTTTGTTGACGAAACTCCCTACTAATTTCGTTAACCTTTTCGTTTTGGACGAAACAATCGAAATCAATGAAATTTTCGTGATTTACACATGAACGAAACCATTTTAGTGTTTCGTCATCCGTTTCGCCACTGAAACGAAACCATAATCCTTTACCGTTATCGTTTCGTTTTGGACGAAACGAAACGATCGGACGGTTCCAAAACGAAACGATCGGACGGTTTGGATAGTTACCGTTTTCAGCCCTAAGTACAGCAAACCATGGTATTTTTAGTGGATTCTCAACCGAACACTAGTTTTATCCCAAAAAAAAAAAAAAAAAACATTCAGTGGAGTTATTCCGTGATGTCATGGCGATGAGGATCGTGGGATTTTTAACACCAACTTTTCAATACTGACGAGGAATCAAAGGGGGCTTAGGAATTAGATTGGTGATGTTGTCATTAATTTGTACTTAAAGTTTTCATCAATTTACTAGTGCCAACTTCGTTATAATATTTTGTTTCTTTCAGTTGGACAATATGTGACATTGCTAATTCTAATTTATGATTTATTACTATCTAGTAGACTATTATAGGTATATTTCATCATTTTATACATTTAGTCTCTTTGGAAATGGCCAAAGCAACGTTTAGAAAAAATAGTACTATACATAATAGAATTAGAGAGAGGAGATTTTCTAAATCCATTAATTTCAAATAGTGAGTACAAGGATCTATAAAAAAAAATCACGCTTTCAGGATCTAACAGTGGTTGGTTTTGTGAAGGTTACAGTTGAGACATTTGTTGCAGTGGTTCTCTTAATTGATTGATTGACTATCATCATAAATTAAATTTAAGCTAAAAGTCTAACACTTAAAGCAATTATATATATTAATAATGCATTTTTTAGGGGGTAAAAATATTCATAAATATTTTTGTCTTGTTGTGCTCACTTTTAAATCACTTTTGTTTTATTTGTGTCGAATATAATAGGAGGCATATGTTTTCATATATGTTAGTTTAAAAACCGTAGCCTAAATGATAAGGAAATAATTGTAATACAGGTTATATTGCATAAATGGGGAGCTAATTGTGACCATAAAATTGCCATTCAATTCGACAAAGAAGTTATACGTTTGACTACATCAAACAAAATAATTTGATCACAAGAGAATTGTGCCTTGACAAGATCAAAGAAGTAATAGAACATATAAAAATAACATTTTCATGAATTTTATAAATTTTATAATATTCCGTAACAACACGTTTAACCTTTTGCATGTGTTTCACATAGATCATATACTAGAGTTTCGTTTAAACTTGAAACTCTTTTTATTATTTTTTAAATAAAGATGAAATAAAATTTTTACTTTTACGTATTCTATAAATAAACTTGAAGATCGAGTCTTTAAGTATTTATGAAAAAAAATACTTGAGTACCGAATCTGCGAAGTTCATTTAAAGAGTTTTCCTTTAATTACTGTATTAAACAGTTGCTCGTAGATGTTTTTCAAAAGGTAGCTAAAAATTAAGCATTTTACAAAAGTAAATTAAGTATTACCCTAAAAAGTCCCAATATTATTGTGCAATTTGGTAGAGCATGATTTTCCATATCCTATTCCGTCCTTTCTGACCCTTTTTCTATAATCTGCCATAAACAGTCACCACTTCAACATACGTTCAAAACTACCACACACAACACAACTCAACTAACATTTTCCTATAAGTAAAAATAAATAAATTATCTAAACTCACACTTTGACCCAAAATAAATCATCCTTAAAAGAAACACCATCACTAACCAATTCCATCCTTCGAGTAGCCTCTTTCCACTGACCCAACCAGTTACCAGTGGACCCACCCACCTCCACACACACGGTCCGGTCCGGTCCGAACCGGACAGGAAGCATGCGAACCCACGAGTCGACACGTTTCAGTGGGCCCCACGCGCGCTCATGAAACCAAGTTAAAGATAACGACAAACAAGTACAAAAACGGACGGTCTGGATCAAGTTCCTAGTCAAACATGAAATAAATCCGGGCCCTGTGCAGATAAAAAGTCGTTATCGTCTAGAAAAGAGGCCCCACCTACCATTCCTGCTTCCCACTTTCTCTGTTACATCATCAGGACACGTGTACGATTATTGATTAACCAGCTGTTAAGTGCGTCTTTCCAGTTGTCCCTGTCTAGAGAGAACCTAGGGTAAATACGTAGCGACTAAGTCAAGGTGCGTTTCTCTAAATCTTTCCTTCACTTCATTTTCAAGGTCTTAAATGAGGGTTCATATTCACTCATTACTAAGCATTGATTTGTTAAAATTATTTTACCTTCTGTGTGCTTTCAAAAGGTTTTTGGTTATCTTAAACCCCTCACAAGTCATCTTACCCTCTGCTGACATATATAGTTTTATATCCTTATAGTTAGAATGGTGTTTATTTTATTTATATATTTTGTAAGACTAAATGATCAATATTCCACCTTAGCTAAATAAAGTAAGAAAAGGTACTCCTTGAAATATTTTCATTTTTGAATTTTGTAGATATGCAGCAGGCAGACAGAACAGTTACTCTAAATTTTTTTTTACCGGTTAGGATTTTATCTTGTAATTTATATTCGTCTAGGTGAAAACCATATAATTTATGTCAGAAGATAAAAACATTTTTTTTTACGAAGCATTGATTTGCTAAAATTATTTTTATTTTCCTGTGTGCTGTAAAAGTTTTTGTTATCTTAAACCCTACAAGTCTTCTAACACTCCACTGACTTATATTTTCTTCTAGTTAGAACGGTGTTAATTTTATTTATATTTTTGTACTACTGAATGATCACTATTCCACCTTAGCAAAATAAAATGAGAAAAGATAGATTCTGAAATATTATATATATATATAGAGAGAGAGAGTGAGAGAATATCTATTATGCACCATGATGCATAGAGGTTTCTGTGCATCGTGATCGTTTTGGTCGGTCCTTTCGCAAATTGACAAATCTAATTTAACCAATCTTATCTATATATTGAAATCTCATGGTAGACAAAATTTTACATTTTTTTGAAATATTTTTACTATTTTTTATGAATTTTTTAAAGCTTGCCATTTTTGGAATATTCTTCCTACTAATTTGTATAAAAAAATGACAAGGTTTAAAAAATTCATAAAAAATAGTAAAAAAATTTAAAAAAATATAAAATTTTGTCTACCATGAGATTTCAATATATATATATAGAGAGAGAGAGAGAGAGAGTTTTGCTATGGTGAGTTGCAACTCACCAAAGAGTCCGTGAGTTGCGATAAAATACACTAATGTGTACGGATCGTCTCCGTACGTATGAGTCGTTTTTCGAATTGAAAAATTTAATAGTCAATCCAAACCGTTCAAGTTGTTCTCCATATTAAAAAACTCTTTCAGACCAAATTTTACATTTTTTTCGAATTTTTTTGCTATATATTATGATATTTTCAAATTGGAGGGTCTGAAATACTCCAATTATAGTGTTTTTTGAAAATATCATAATAAATAGCAAAAAAATTCGAAAAAATATAAAATTTGGTCTATTTGGGTTTTTCAATATGGAGAACAACTTGAAAATATCGTCTCCGTACATATGAGTCGTTTTTCGAAATGAAAAATTTAATAGTCAATCCAAACCGTTCAAGTTGTTCTCCATATTAAAAAAACTCTTTCAGACCAAATTTTACATTTTTTTTGAATTTTTTTGCTATATATTATGATATTTTCAAATTGGAGGGTCTGAAATACTCCAATTATAGTGTTTTTTGAAAATATCATAATAAATAGCAAAAAAATTCGAAAAAATATAAAATTTGGTCTATTTGGGTTTTTCAATATGGAGAACAACTTGAATGGTTCGGATTGACCATTTGAATTTTTTAGATCTTGAAAATCGATTCATGTGTACGGGGACGATTCAAAATTCAAATGGTCAATCCGAACCGTTCAAGTTGTTCTCCATATCGAGGAACCCAAATAGACCAATTTTGTCAGCAACAGGCAGGCAGTACGGCGAGTCACAGTTTTTGTTTAGGAGAACTTTTTCTTACCAGTTTGAATTTTATATATCAATTCATATTCATATGGCTGAAGATTCACTATAATGTAAGAAAAAATAGAATAGCACCTTTAATTTCTTATCTGGCAGAAAGACTTTGAATTTATACGTGTTCGAATTTTCCAGGTACTTGTCTCTACCTTAGGATCACTCAAATTTACCAAGATGATTTTTCAGGAAAGAAAGAAAAAACAATTTTTCTGGCTTACCATTTAGGCCTACAGGCTTTGGACTGCCCATTAAAGAAAAGTAAATGCTTCCTTTTATTTTATCAGACGTAAATTTATCTTTTGATGTACTCGTCAATTAAATACATAACTACGATAAAATCCCTACTCCTTATAAAAGTATCAATCCAAAAATCTATCAAATCTAAGTCGAAGGTCTATTCAATTTTTTAGTTCGAAGATGTATCTAATTATTGGTTATAAACGATATGGTTCATCGATTATTGTAATTTAATTTGATCAGATTAAATCTCAGAATGAAAACGTTAAGTTCTTCAACATAAAAGGAGCGCTGGATGTTAGAATTGAAAGAATACCAATGCAAAAAAAAATTCATCCTATTAATATAATTTATTGATGTTAGAATTATTGAAAGAATACCAATGCAATTTTTTTTTCATCCTATTAATATAATTTATTTTAGTCAATCTGAAATAACGCCAAAAAGACAAAATCAGAAAAAAAAATATAAAAGGAGAATCTATTTATACAAAATAGATGTTTTGTAAAATATTTTGCAAAATATTTTGCAAAATTATTGGCATAAATTAGTTTTGATGATTCTTTAGTTTGTTAAACTTTGCCCACACATCGGGTGGACGCATTTGCTAGTATTTTTTAAAGATTATAGTTGTTGAGAAAAAAATTGTTGAAGCCATGAAATAAATAATGTATAAAAAAATATATAAATATTTTCTACAATGAAATACGAATATGTTCGAAGAATTGCTATGATCAAATTGATTTGATAGATCCCTCCGTTAAATCTGATTAGATCTCAAATTTAGAAATTTTAAATAACTGATCCAAATCGTTTATTGTGATCTTGATATATCTCCTCGGTGACCAAATTTTATATTTAAATATTTTATTCATAAATTGTAAAAAAACTAAAAATTAAGGGGCCATAACTAGTTAGGTCGAAGATTTGAAAAATAGTTACAAAAATTCAGAAAATAAAATTCTATTGGTTCGATTTGATCAATTGAAATTTCATATTAGACGGTTCTGAGTTGATCAATTAAAATTTCTGTATTGAAATACAATTGAGTTTGACAGCATCTTCCGTCAATGACCGTTGTAATTTTCATATTTTTGTTATTAATTCTTCCACGATAATATTAATTTAATGATTTATTGTGATTAATACAAATTATACAATCAGAAACTTCATCTTTAGTGGCTCACAGACTAAATCAAGGCATTCCCGCGTACCTCGGAGAAAAAAAAATCTTTCTCCACTTACAGACGTACGTGGCATTGTTTGATTGGTCTCGCCACTTCATCCCCAACGATAATAGTATAATATCAATCCGTGCATTCAATCAAATCGGTCAAATTCCCGAATTCCTTAAGGCCTCAACTACACATCATTTTTTATACACAAATACACTACTCTAACCCCACCATAAAGTAACCCGTTACACATATTCCACAAGGACATCGCCACAGAATCAAAACCTGCTCTCAAGTCTACGCTCTCACCAGTCTCCACTTCCCTCCAGACGAAGTAATCTCCATAATCCACCTCAACAAAAAAAATCAATTAAATTATTACTTAATAAACAAATTGAATTAATTATCCTTTCTAGAAACGCCATAGCTATCAAATCCCTTGACATTTTTGGCGCTTGCACGCGCTTTCCCTCCTCTCTCTTTCCTCGAAACTTCCTTTCCACCTTCCCTTAATATAAACCTCACCCCTCACCTCCTCTTTCCTCTCTCATTTAACATTTCATTTCCAACAACACTCGCAACGAAAACCACACACCAGCTCTCAATTCTAGATCGAATTTCGTAAACATGGAGGGGTTAATCAACGATTTGAACACGCGAGAGCAATCGTCGTTCTGGCAATTCAGCGATCAGCTGAGGCACCAAACCAATAACTTCTCTGGTCTCTCTCTCGGCGACAGTATCTGGAGCGACACCACCTCTCACTACAACAAACCGGCCATAGAAGATCGCCGGAATGTCGACGTGGCGAATTCTGATTGGAAGTCTAGCTTCTTGCCTCAGAAACTCGCCTTTGGCACCACTAACAACCTCGATCGGTACAACACTCTTAATACTATTGAGACTGGTTATTCCAAGAATAGCACTGGAATAGCGAACAGGAATAATAATAACAACAATAAGAACGATTTCAATTTCAACAATAACAACTTCAATGGAGAGATCAAGAGCTATTTCAACAAGGCCGTGACGAAGCCGATTGGTAACGGGATCGGGAATTCGAAGAAGAATCATAACAATAATGAAGGAAATGGGAAGAAAAAGAACAGTAACAATAACAACAACGGGAATAATAATTCAGTGGATAAGAGATTTAAGACTCTGCCTCCGTCCGAAGCACTGCCGAGAAACGAGGCGATTGGGGGTTATATTTTTGTGTGCAATAATGATACTATGGAGGAGAATCTCAGGAGGCAGCTCTTTGGTATGTTGTTTACTTGGCTTTTGAATTTGTTTTCTTTCATTAGGAAATGAAAAATCTATGCCCTTGAGGTTTTAATTGTTATCAGTAGAAAGGAAGACAAGGTGCTTGCCTTTTTGATCTATAGTTTTAAAGGTACCTCAATTAGGATGAGGTTTCTTCATTTCAAAGTAACAAATTGAAGAAATAGGGGTTTGATTTGGACAATTATATAGAATTGAGGTCAAAATTAAGTAGTAGTAAATTCCCAAATTCAATTTTTCAATACGTAGGTCCAATTTCTGTGGTCTGATTTGGACAATTATATAGAATTGAGCTCAAAATTAAGTAGTAGTAAATTCCCAAATTCAATTTTTCAATACGTAGGTCCAATTTCTGTGATCATAGTAACAGAATACTGGATAGTAAGTGAATAATAAACGGTAATTAAACATCAATTTTATTGTATTGAGCTGAACTTTTTAAATTTTTGTAATATAAACAGGATTGCCATCAAGATATAGGGATTCAGTAAGAGCCATAAGGCCCGGGCTTCCCCTTTTCCTCTACAACTACTCCACCCACCAACTCCATGGCATTTTTGAGGTAATTTTTTTTTTTTGGATAAGCTAGACAGTGACTGTCTAGTGGAATTTTTGAGGTAATTTTTATTTCTTTTTTTTGCAAATTCCATATCTGTTTTTTTTTTTTCTTCCATCATCAGCACTATTAACAAAAACTAGGATAATCAGTGAAAACGCTTTTCTTAATATAATTATAATTATATTGAACTTTGTGTTTACAGGCTGCTAGCTTTGGAGGAACAAACATTGACAGAACTGCTTGGGAGGATAAGAAGTGCCCCGGCGAGTCTCGCTTTCCTGCTCAGGTTTTCTTCTTTTTCCTTTTTATTTTGCATAATTTACTCAACTATCCTTCTTCTATCTAGAACATAGTTGAAGGGTAAACAAACCATTAATTTTATGACTAAGACTCCACAGTCCACTGAAAATTTTGGTTGGCCTCTTTTATGTCTACTGGGCATTAACCTTGATAAAAAAAATATTAAGAACCTAACTTTTCGGGGAGTAAAGTTTATTTGGACCAGTTAACTTTATAGTGAAGGATTGGAAAATGCTGCCTTAGTTTTGCCTCGTATAAACCTTAAAGTTTAATTGGGACCTGAGTCCTTTCACACGAAGTATGTGCTAGGTTAACCTTTTGCTTTACAAAACACTCAAAAGTAATTGATGAGTGGATCCAACTACCTTAACTTTATAAATTATTGCCTCCCAAGCACCGTGATTGGATTAGACATAAAAACGCTTATTTTTAGTCACAAGATGGACCTAACATAACAATATCTTACCTTTATGTGATTAATTCTTTCGGATTGATGTGGATTTGGATGGGCAACCACCAACTAATTTTTAATTTCTTATTGCTGACATAATTGCTTCGCTTCCTTGGTTTGGACATTGATTGCTGATACGATAAAATTAATTTATTTGTCATTAGGTGAAAGTCTTTACCAGAAAGATCTGCAACCCACTAGAGGAGGATGCTTTCCGACCAATTCTTCATCACTATGATGGCCCCAAATTCAGACTTGAACTTAGCATTCCTGAGGTATACTTTAGTTTAACAACCATTGAACATTTCTACATATTATTACTCACAAAATGACAAATTGGAATTCAGAGTTTGTTATAATTCTTTATCGTGTTATGTTGAAAATGTCCATCCACATATTCAAAGTTATCACCATTAATTGACCCTTTACAGTCATAGAAGTTTATTTAACGTAAATATGGTTTTTCTTTGCAGACGATTTCTCTTCTTGATATTTTTGAGGAAAGCAATGCTTATGCTTAAGGAGCCTGGACAAGACATGATGTTGGGCTACATTTGCAGAGATTATACACTAGGCCACATGAAATGTGGTGCAGGATTTTGAAGGAATGATGCATAACCTATGTTTGTATAATAGTAAAAAGGAAAAATAAATTGTAGCAGTATTACAGGATAGGAGTTCGATGTTTGAGGTGCTGCCAGTAAAGTGTGCGGTCTTGTAAAAAAGTTTCGAGATGTTAATAGTAAAACCTATATATGATAATTATCTTCACAAGCTTTTGTTAACCAATAGTGTAAAAACTTGGTCAAAGAGCTGTAATGATCTTTAAATTACAGTAAAATTATTAATAAATGCATATCACATTATGTACATCCTTTGGCCTTTTATTGAATTTTCTTAGGATGTTGCGTTTTATATTATGACTTCTCTCCATCTTGCATCTTGCAAATTAATTTATATAAAAGCTTTTTTGTAAAAAAAAACAGACACTACATCAGAATAGACTATAAAGGATCTCTTGCCGTATTCATTATCGGAGTTTACTCAAAAATAATTTTTATAAAATTTTCAAAATCACCATCTTTTTTTCTTTAAAACAAGAGTAGATTGTTTTACAAGAAAATCCTGCATGCCAGTTCTTGTAAAATATTAGTTGTACTAAAAAAATTATGTTGTGAACAAAGATTGGTGTGACGCAGAATGAAAAAGGGGAAAAACAAAATAACTCATTCAATCACCTTTTTGTGTTCCAGAATACTGTCAACTGATACTTCCGAAAATCTGGTAACATTTTGTGTTCCAGTCTCTTCAAAATTAGGCAGCTACTTAAGACTTGATTTCAGTTGTTAGTAATAGGTTGCATCTAGTCCTTTCTTTGATAAAACGCAACCGAAGAAATTAGAATCGAGATGCTGAAAAGTCATCCAAACCAAGTCAATAGAATGGAAAAAATCTAACCCCCTTTAGCCCTAATCATTCTTCTAGAAGCTAATTTAGACTGGTATGGACTTAAAACAATTTATAGATATTCACGTCTGGGTCTGGCTTTCAGTCAATGCTGCCTCGTCATCTAGTTCGTTTGCATTCACTAGAATGCCAAATTACGCCCTGATTGCAATCGTTTTTTTCACACGGAATTTCATTTGATTAAAATTTTTTTGATCTAAACAAAACATTTTCATTTCATTTCATCAGAATTTTTATAATATTAGTACCAACGAATCTATGAAAATCAATTATAATTAAATGAAATCAGATGAAGCCCCGTCTAAAAACCATGTCGATCAAAGTCTTACTGTTTTAATTTTGCATGAAATATTATGGTGTACCAGCAAAGAAATTGGAAGTTCAATCGTTCTGAGACAATTAATACCAGATGTTGTAAACTACCGGTAGTCCTCTGCCCGTACACTCCACTTCTATTAACAAAATAACAGAGAAAACGATAGGAAAATACATTTGCTCCTGCCTCCCTAACTTTGCATCGCTGCTATGCCTGACATAACTAAGAACTTACTATTTTCCCTAGCAGTACAAAACATTATGATTTCATTAGAAATATTTAAGGGCTCGTTTGGATGGGGTTAGAAATAACTTCTTCCTAGACATAAAACTCTTTATAAAGTTACACACTTCCCAACGTTTTCTTCCTAAAATCCTTATTCCTTCCTTATTCCCATACGATCCAAACGAGCCCTAAAGCATAAGCATTCTAAATTATTTGCTGTTAGTTTAAGTTACGTTTAAAGATGTAATGGTTTACCGTGTTTATTAAACCTTGCAAATAAAAAAACTACTGGTCTTTATTAAGTTAGAAATCTTTGCTACTAAGGCTACAAGATTAAAGCCAGAAACCAGGCCTAATAAAACCCCAAACTAGATTATAAGCTTTGACTAAAAAGAAAATATGAACCAACATCAAATTTTTCTTATATCTGGTCTAAGTAATTACATATACAGGACAAAATTAAAAAGGAAAAAAAAATGATACGCCCCTCATAGAACAGCGCACGCTGATGGCAGATAGTCACTTCTATTAACACTCAAGGCACATCTCAAGAGAAAGAACACTGACATATTTACATTCCACCCCTCGCATTTCACTAGACATAACAAAAGGCTAAAGCAACCGCTGTATTGAAAATACATGCAAATCCAATTTACAAAGCCACACTTACATGAAACACCACACTGCAATTTTCTTAGACTAAAATCAGTTGGAACCTGCAAAGATTAATTGAGGGTTTTATTCCAACACCTTATCCCAAATAACTAGTTGTTAGTGGGACCATTTGAGACATCATATTATCATTCCATAGGACAATTAATACATAACTTTCAACAGTTAATGTTTTTTTTCCTTCTCTATAAATTTACTAAGATTGGGATGCATCAATTTTCAGTACTTTGGATGGCTTTCAGCAATTTGCAGACAAAAAATAATAAAATTTGGAGGTGGAATGTCGAAAATCAGCCAAGAAAATTGAATTGGTTTGGAGCACCATCCATTAGTATCGGGGAGCTATGATGGTGAACCATGTACCAATGGCCATTGTGAAACTCATAGACATTGGTTACATGGAAGGGCCCTGCATCAACATCAGGATAGGCTTTGAAGGTGAGCCATGCCATGTCACTAAGCACACGGGCCCGCACATCCTGTAGCTGGAAACCAACAGCTTGGCCTCCTCCTGCCCCTTGTCCCCAGTTAAATGCCAGTGCCCAGCTATCCATCACTGCATTATACCTGTTGACAAATCCAAAAATATATTTGACTAATGTCTTCCAACCTTCGCATAGATTCAAATTGGAATAACAACACGGAATTTGAAAGAACTTTCATACTACTAAAGGGTAATAGTAAGGACTCAGAGCATATAGTGCACATTGTACTGCCTATACCCAAAGAAATAGATGCAACTCGTCTAAAATAAAATTTGACATACAGCATCAGGCCATGGCACCAAAGCAATCCAAATATTGCTCAGACAAATGCAAAACAGATATATGGGGATGCACCTTACCTAAAAGAAAATTTGTCATACAGCATCAGGCCATGATTCCCAAAGCAACCAAAACATTGCATAGACAATTGCAAAACAGAAATGAGACTGAAAGGTCCCATTAATGTAAAAAGTCCTGTCTACCATCATGTTTAACAAGCAATTCACCAACTCTCTTGGTAATTCAAGGTACCTGAGTTAATTAGTACATTAGAATATGAAAATTTAAAGCAGAACAAGAAACCCAGCTATGCATGTTGATTAGAGCCTTAGAGGCCATACCCAGAAAAAAGCTCTCCAGAAGAATGCACACACTTGACATATTCAGCATTAAGCCAGAATCGACTCATCAAAGGAAGCGACCTCTCTCTTATTATATTGTAGAATTCGGCATTTACATTAATGACAGCTCTTGTGGCTGCATAGTACGCCTTCCATCCATTCCTTGGATTTACATTGAATTGTTCTGTAGTGAAGTCCTGGTGGAAAAGAAGAAAAACTTAAGAGGGTAAAGAAAGAATATAACTATTCAGTAATGATGTGGACTAAAAGAAAAAAAAAAAACTTAAATTTAATTAATATCAGCTTTCACAAAACAACATCATTTGCAACTGACTTGAAAATTGGAAATAATTTAAACACAAAAATGTTTTCCTAGCCAAACATAGGATACACTGTTTCTATTACAAAAGGCCCTCTAATTTCAAACCAACAAATGTTTCAGCCACCATTAAAATGTCAGATACGAGTTGTCCATTTGCATTAGGCTATTAGTTCTCAACTAAACTGTCAAAATTTTTATTACATAGTTTAATTTGGTTCAGTTTGTTTAACAAACTGAATTTTTCAGTTTTATGAGATTGGTTTGGTTTTTAGTTTCTGAAAACCATATTGACTAAACCAACCTACATTTCCGCTTCTGTCATTTATGATATAGGGAGAAACAAAAGGCTAGTGCATTCCCATTAATCGTCTATACTTTTTTACTACTCTTGGTTCACAACTCCACCTAGTTTATTAGTAAATTGATCCCAATATTTAATGTCTAAATTTTGCTTCAAAACATACTCGAAGTGCAAATGAATTATCATGACCTGATATTTTTACCAATAAACAGAATAAAATTTAAGTTGTTTTTGCTCAGTTGTAAACTATCGGATGGTTTGGTTGTGGAAATATAAAACCAACAATATCTTAGTTGTCATTATTTAATTTGGTTTGAACCTAGCTGACCAATTGAACACCCTGATGTGAGGCATATTCTGTCTGATCTCTATATATAAACATAATCCTTACATGGTTTTTTTCTACTGTACATAAATAATAATGCAGCAACTGTAGTCATGTTAGGCAGGTAATAACATAGATGGCACCACAGAAGAACAAGGAGGCACATCACTTTAGTACATTACAGCAATTCACATGCAGAAACACCGTCAGATCCCTGATCCCGGAGAAGCTATATAAAGGCTTTTGCAGTCTAAACTCTAAAATCCTTCTCTTCCTAACTCGGGAGCAGACCCTAAGTAAACTGATTTTGGGACAATCGAACTGTCACCAAAAGGATACGGTCCTCTTTTTTCCACTTTTTCATATAACACTCATGAACTAAAATAAAATCAGGTGATATTCATAAAGTTAAAAAATATAAATCATTTTTAAAAAAATACCAAAAATCATTTTAAAAACTAGCAAAAATAATTAACAATAGCGTAAGTAACAACAAAACATTTTAACAGCTTCCTCTAAAGGCCCAAGATTAAAATTAATGACGAGCCATTCTTATAAATGCTTCTACAAGAAAGCACAAAAAAGATTTTGAAATGCATGGAATGCTGTAGAAATGCATGGAGCTCCGCCATTTCTTTCATATCATATCTAAAAGCAGGATACATTTGCCTCCAAAAGTTAACATACACTTGAACTATACTAATTAAATTAAATGTAAGACCCATAGACGATAATAAATAAGTTATACACCAAGTTAATGGCCAGAAAATCATAAGACAACTTGATTTTTATTCAACAATGACAGAATATCATAATAAAGCATGAATTTGCATGATTATCCAAAAACACCATTAATGTACATATACAATTTACACCAAATACTAATTTAAAAAAGAGACAGAATCAAACCTTTTTATAGAGAGCCTTCCAAGCGCCATCATCATTAGCAGCGCGTCTCATGGCAGAGTTAGTCATGGACAAGCGACACAAGCTCGTGTAATCCAAATAACTGAGCGCGTGAGTGGTGATCTCTGGCACCAACTGCTCCATCATGGAAGCGCCTTCCTTCACGTCCACATCCATCGCCTCCGACCCCATCTCTCCGTTCCTCCTCTCTCCTCCGCCTTCCCCACAACAACAAGCGCAACCACACTTGGTTTCTCTCCTCTTGAACAGAATTCGGAAGATCAGACGAGCGGGATCGGATCGGACGGCCCAGAAAGCGCAGAGAGAACAAACTGTGGCGGCTCCGGCGGCGATCAGGATCGGTCGGAGAAGGTGCATCGGGAAGACATGAGGAATTTGAAAACCCTAGCGAGGTTGTCGGAAGAGAAAGAGACAAGGATCGGATTAGAGAGAGAGAGGGGGGGGACAGACTAGGCAAAGCCGCTAGGGTTTTCTCGCTTTTTTTTATTATTTTTTTTTTTTGCCTTTCTTCGAATTAGTTTCTATCTTAACCCGTTCCGTCGGGATGGTCTCTCTGAACGGTCAAGTCGGGCGGTTTCGATTCTCCGACAAGCGGTAGCGAAAGGAATAGCGGGTTTTGATCTGTTACACATTTCCGTTGAGACCCTTGTATTTTCCAACATTTGTGTTTTCCCCCAAGTGAATATATTTTCTCATGTGTCTAAATTAGGCCCAGTATAAAAATAGGCCTGAATATATAAACAAGCCGGAAATTCAAATTTCCCTAATTGCTCGGCCCAAGTCAACACGTAGGACGTAGCTTCTGGTTCCAAAATCGGGATAGTCCGAAAACAGATCGGACGGTTCCAAAAGTACTTACCCAAAAGTGATAAGGAGAAAAATACTTATCTAGACTCGGTCCTAATAACAAATCACTCACTAAAGACCTTAAAGTGGGTCCCTCAATAATAATCTGATTATTTCGCTCATGCACCAAGTCTAAATAAGGATCGATTATTTTCTCTAAGCCGAAAAACAAAAACTAATTTCTGTTCTGCCCCGTTTAGTAATTAGTACTGACTTGACTCGTCGGCGTGCTCTCTAATAAAACGATCCATTACCTCCGTCTCTCTTTTCTCCTTCGTTTCTCTTTTCTCCTTCTCCAAGCAAACACCAGCCGCTTCCCTTCTCAATTTCTGTGAAGATGCCTACAGGTACGATTGCCTCCTTTCGTACCAATTTGCCACTCTCTTAGATTCTGAACTTGAATTCAGTTGATTTTGGTTCGATTGATGTGCTATTTGGTGTTGCTTCTGTGGGAAATTTTTTGGTTTGTGGTGAGGCCTTTGGTATGGTTTTGTTAGTTTTAGGGTTTTGGTAAACACAGTGGAGGGATCAAACTAGAAAGTGGTTTTGGGAAAGAGAAATGCAACTACTGTTGCTCTTATTTTTTTTGCTTTTGAAAAAAGAAAACGTGAAATTATGTTATTTATTTAGTTGTATGTTATTGACGGGGCATTTAACTAGGAACTTTATTTTATGGCTACGTGAATTAGTTTTGTTTTTGGCAAGGATTGCAGATTTGCGGATCAAAAGTGTAAATGATAAATCAGATACTGTAGATAATTGTAGGCCAAAAGGGTAATATTAGAGGCTTTATAAAGCCTGTTTGAACTCAGAATCATGGATATGAAGAAATAAGAAAGAGCTTGTTAACTGAGTATGTGTGCTTTACCCAGTGAGTGTGAAATGGCAAAAGGAGGTTTTCCCGAAGATAGAAATTGACACGAGTCAACCGCCTATTGTCTTCAAATCCCAGCTGTACACTCTCACCGGCGTACCCCCAGAAAGACAGAAAATCATGGTAAAGGGCGGATTACTGAAGGTATGGATTATAGCACATAAATTAAAACTGGTTCTTCTTTTATAGTAGCAAAAAAGAAAAACCATCTTTGGTTTCTATTTTTTTATCTGACATTATTTTGTTGTAATGTAGGATGATGCGGACTGGGCAACTTTGGGAATTAAAGATGTGAGAATTTTTTACCAGATTTGTATTTTGAATTTCCAAAAACGGTATGTAAAGTGGGGGACAATATTTTTATGCAGGGTCAAAAATTGATGATGATGGGAACTGCTGATGAAATTGTAAAAGCTCCAGAGAAAGGACCTGTTTTTGTCGAGGACCTTCCTGAAGAAGAGCAAGTTGTTAAAGTGGTAAGACCTTCATTTTTAAATTAGATATGAAGGACTTGAAATCTTCTGCCGTAGAGGTGATAATTTGGTTTGCTGTACTTTGCAGACCATTCCAATCAAATTAGATCGGAAAAGAAATTTGTGCCTCATCCCCCACCAACCGAAAAAAAAATGTTACCATAATTGCTGTAGCAGTGGACATGCCAATGATGTCCAGTACTTGTTCTTACTTGTTCAGGCAGCAGATGCAGACTCATGTTTGCTGATCTGTTATTCTGATTCTAAAATTGCTGATATTTGATCAACTGATCAACTTTGGTAGGGTCACAGTGCGGGTCTTTACAACCTGGGAAACACCTGCTACATGAACTCCACTGTTCAGTGTCTTCACATTGTGCCTGAGTTAAAATCAGCTTTGTGGAGGTTAGTTTTTCATATTTGCTTCTAGATAGGATAGCTCACTTTTATGTGAGATTGTAATTATGCTGATATAATCTATCTTTATTTTTTTGGTTATGATGAAACAGTTGTACAAATACTTCTAGACCGAATGATGTTGATTTGAACTCTCATCTGTTAACAATTGCTACTCGTGATTCTTTCTTTTTTTGGTTATGATGAAACAGTTATACAAATACTTCTAGACCAAATGATGTTGATTTGAACTCTCATCTGT
The DNA here is from genome assembly GCA_027562975.1 of Rhynchospora breviuscula. Classification (NCBI taxonomy): domain Eukaryota; kingdom Viridiplantae; phylum Streptophyta; class Magnoliopsida; order Poales; family Cyperaceae; genus Rhynchospora; species Rhynchospora breviuscula. The sequence goes on from CM050402.1 coordinate 56,617,398, forward strand.
TAACAATTGCTACTCGTGATTTGTTCAATGACCTTGATCGAAATGCCAAACCTGTTGCCCCTATGCAGTTTCTCTCGGTTAGTATTTTTTAAACAAGCATTCTAGATTGATTACTTATTATTCATCCAATCTTCAAGTAAAGCTAAATAATATCGTGTGTCTCCTGCAGGTTTTGCGGAAGAAATATCCCCAATTTGCACAACAACATAATGGTGCTTACATGCAACAGGTACTTTTTTCAGTCATGCCACAATAAAAATCCGGCATTTTTCTTTCACACTTGAGCATTCAATGATATTGCTATATGATGTCGTTTTGTGGTGCCTATTATAGGATGCAGAGGAATGCTGGACGCAGCTCATGTACACACTTTCTCAATCTCTTGTACCATCATCAGGTTCAAGGTAATTGACATTGAGATTTTAATACAATTTGAGATTCTTAATGTAAAGATTGCTTCAAACATGGTAGTCCAGCACTGATGGATGGTCAGTGACTCTGCTGTTTCCCTAGATGGGACGGGATCGTTCCCGTTAGGAGCAGAAGAGTGATTAACTATGTATTTCACATAGTAGGCTATGCTTCTCTAAATAAATGGCCTTGCTTCCAAAAGGAAAAACGATTGCTTCTCTTTGATTTGGTTGTAAGTTATAATAATTTAAACTCTTGTTAGAGTTGTTCTATTTGAGAGAAACAATTGTAATTTTGTTGAGGTATATTCAGTTAAGTTTCTGTTGTTAATTGTTATCTAAGTGAAACCTATTTTCTATATTGTGATAAAATTTCTGAAGGCAGATAGAATTAATAATGTTGACATGAAACTTCTGAAAAATTGACAGTGATGCAACTGCAGCAGTGAAGACACTTTTTGGGATTGACCTGGTCAGCAGGTAATTTATGCTGAAGTTGTGTTATATCTTTACTTTGTTGAATGGATTCTTTCAGATAAACATTGATTTGTTGAATTTGTATTCTGCATGTACCAGGGTGCACTGCCCAGAAAGTGGGGAGGAGTCATCAGAGAAAGAATCAGTGTATGCACTAAAATGTCACATCTCACAGGAAGTAAACCACCTCCATGAGGGGCTTAAGCATGTATGTAATCTGTAGCTTTATACAGTAGTAATATTATTTTGTTATAAGTCTTCTTATAGGGATCCTCACAGATTTTTGCCATTCAATAGGGTCTGAAATCTGAACTGGAGAAAGCCTCCCCAGTTTTGGGGCGCACCGCAATATATTCAAAAGAGTCGCAGATTAGTGAATTACCCAAGTATAGTACTCATCTGGTCTTTAATCTATAGTTGCATTGATTTGTGTTACTACATTGTAGTTGTTGTTGTCATGGGGGTGGTGGAAGTGATAACATTATTTGCATTTCAGATATTTGACTGTACAATTTGTTCGTTTCTTCTGGAAAAGAGAATCCAATCAAAAGGCAAAGATACTACGGGTATTTTTTTAACTGCTTTCTTTTCTTTTTCTATTATTTTCTTGAATTCCTTCCCTTTATACCCATTTGTTTGAACATCTGATAGTTAGGTGTTTGTAGCAATATAACTGTTTTACCTATTACTGTACTCATATAACAAAAATAACAACCTGGTTTCTGATTTTGAGCACTGGGCTCTCTTCTAAGAGGTCCAGGGTTCAAGCCCGCATGCTTGCAATAGGCTTGGCGAGCCAGCGTAAAAACTCAGCCATATATACAAGAAATGACCAGGGTCGGGGTGTCATTTCTAGCCTACCCCAACTTGTTTGGGACAATAGGCTCTGACTTTTTGTTCTTGGATGTTTTTTCTTGTTGGGTTTCTTTTCTAGCCTACCCCAACTTGTTTGGGACAAAAGGCTTACTAGTTGTTGTTATTGTAGTTGTTCTGATTTTGTTATCATATGAATGTCTTTTTGACTGATTGTATGTAGAAAGTGGACTACCCTTTAGAACTGGATGTGTACGAGTTTTGTTCGGATGAACTTAAGCAACAGCTTCAAGGGCCTCGTCAGGTTTCTTTTTACTTTGCATCTTGTTTTTTGTTATCATTTGACGTTTTTGTGCTAATGTTGTTATACTGTTATATAGATGTTGCGGCAAGCAGAGAATGTGAAATTTGGTCTAAAACCAGATGGGAAAAACAATGACCAGAAAGAAAACGAGGCCAATGCGTCTACACCAGAGGTACTTCATTGCTTATTTGCACTTTTTTTTTTTTTCTTTTCCTTTTAAATCTTCTGGGATGATATCTTGGAAAGTCGGTTACTATTGTATAATTTTCGGTGTCCTAATGTAAAGAAAATTTAATATGGGTCAGCGTCAGTGTCATCCTAGTGCGTCTTATAGTTCATTGATTTATATTGGATTTAAAATATTGCTCGGTTCCTGATATATGTTGCTTTTTTATATTTCGTTACATTCTTTCTGTTGCAAGCATTGTAAAAAAAAATAATAAAAAAAAAATCCATGCTAAACTATAAGCTAAGCTGCTACTTTTATTTATCAGGGAACATCAAGTGATAAAGGAGAAGCAACAAGCATGAATATAGATGCACCTGATAATAAGCCCCAGTTGACTGGGATATATGATCTAGTGGCAGTCTTGACCCACAAGGGAAGAAGTGCTGACTCGGGCCACTATGTTGCCTGGGTGAAGCAAGAAAGCGGTGGACTCTCTTTTCTTTTTATCTGACCCTTTTAGAAAGTTTTATGTTATAAAGTTAGAACTGTTTTAGTTTAGATGACGAATATTATCTATTTGGATTGTTTCAGGAAAATGGATCGAATATGATGACGACAACCCCATCCCACAAAGAGAGGAAGAGATCACAAAGCTCTCTGGTGGAGGTATTTATTTGTCCATACTGTTATACTGTTTCTCTTTTATGGATCCATCCTTAATGTTCCAACCAAATGTACCAAACGTATCTTCATGGATATCACTACATAACATTTGACATTTGCAAGGCTCCCCCCTATATATGGTATGTTTAATATTTTCATATTCTTATAGAATAATACTACCAATCTGTCTGCTCCTTTCTTGTGCCTAATTTGAAAATTTGAAGTTGGTGCCCTCCATTGCTTTAATGAGAGGGAAACAAGTGGTAGAGCTTATACACATTTTGATATAAACAGAAGCATGGTAATAGTATTTTGAGATTCTGTGTATGTTAGATGGACGGGTGATTTATTGCATCTATCTAGGAATTTATTATTATGATTGCTCGTTTGCAAGTACAAAGGAGTTTTTTTTTTTTTAATTTTATTACCTTAACCCCATAGGCCATAGTTATGGATAAATAGCAGGTGAGATTTTATTTATTTATCTTCTTCTTCTTCTTCTTTTTTTCTTTTTTTGAGCAGGTGATTGGCATATGGCATACATTTGCATGTACAAGGCCCGTGTGCTATGATTTTCAATCATAAGTTTGAATTGTGGAAATTTGTGTTCTTTTAATTGAACTATATAGTAGGTTGTATGTGTTGTTCTGTGATTCAAGTTTGTTCTGGAGTGCATATAAAATTGTAGGCTGTGCTCAGAATTTTAAGAAGCTGGGTATGTCGTATTTATTGTTAAGAAGAGAGCAATTCTTATGTTTTAAGGAATCATCTCGAACTCAAATTTCACTCATAAAGCCTTGTCATAGCCTTAATTGTCCTTTTGTTTTTTTTTTTTTCATTCCATAAATCTTATCTATTGTCTTTGTTTCTCTGATTAGCTTAACCATTTGCTTGTATATTTTGCTTTGGCTAGAAAAATAAGCTATCTTGTTGACTGTACTGCTAGTACCTAATCTGATTTTCTGATTTTTTTTTTCTTAGGATAGTAGATAGGTGACTCAAAAGTTTAGTTTATATGCCACATATCTACTGGTTATTGATGATGAGTTGATGACACATCAGCTTTAATAGCAGAATTAGTACCAAATTAACAAAAGAGGCTAAAGAGCCGATCTTGTAAAACTAGATCAAATAGTCGGGAGGCTTGAATCATGTACAATAATTGTGAGAAAGTTGAACTTTTGTTATTATTATAAAAGAATTTGAATTTAGGAATGTACATATAACTCATCTAAATTGTGATATTTTTATCGTGCGGTGATAACAAAAGTTCAACTTTCTCCCACCGAATCCATTGAAAAACATAAATTAAATTATGTTTACGTGTTAAAAAATGTCTTTTTTTTATTTGTACTTTCAAAATTATTAATAATAGGAAGGCATGTTCTTGTATGATGCTTTTTCTTTTCTTTTTGTCAATGAAACTCCTGAAATTTGACCACCTAGAGAAATAAAATTGGATGGTTTGTAGTTGTATATATTGATTAGTCATTATTCAGAAGTCTTCTAGTATGGTTTCTATATATCGAATTGAAAATCCAGGAAAATTAGATCACTTAGCCAGTTTGCACCTCTCATATTATGTGGGAATATGCTTCTGCAACGAAATATTAGAATATGGAGTGAAGAACAAAGAATTTTAATACCTGATGGATCAATTGTGAACACCATGTTAAGCTGTTTCTTTCTTTTTTTCTTTTTTTTTTTGTTAGTTATTGCACTTTCTTTCAATTAATTATTCCACAACGACTCAAAGAGTCTACTCTTTTAAGGATTTGGGTGACACCTTAATTCATGAAAAATTAAATCCCAATTTTACACTTCTTTTGGTTACAATGTATTAGATATCGTAGTAAAACTAAAATGTTGAAGAGAATGATGTGTATATGTTTATGTTGAACACTTGAACATGATGATAAAAATAATAATCTTATTTATTTATTTATTTATTTTAGTTTAGACCGACGAGCTTTGTGCCTGTGTAATTTAGTTTGCTCATAAAAAATGTCATGTTTTGGTTTAAGTTGGGTGAAAAGTAGGAAGACCTTCAAACGCCTTTTTAATTTTTGCATTTATTAGGTCGACACATAGTCGCTACGCTTGCATAAAAATCTTCAAAAAGCTTACAGACTTGCATATATACATGTGAAAAGGGATTCTGGTTATAAAAGTTCAAAGATTTTAATCGCTTTTTACTTTTTTAGCTAAGAGGAAAATGATGAAGAATGTTGTACTAATAAACTAAGATATTTGAGAAAACTAATAATCAGTGCTATGATCATCTATAAGACTGCTCGATTCAAAACAAATTATCAAAAACTGAAAACTTATGATCTTCAAGTGAGTCGTCAGCACTCGAAATATTCTCAATGCTATAACCAAAACCAGACGAGGTGGTTTGAGTTTGATAGCGATACAACTGTAGTAGTGAAGACACTTTTTGGGACTGACTTGGTAAATTTTTAGCCATCAAGTCTCTTTCCCAACACTGCAAGGATAAACAAAGCTCATCTTCTCTGCAGTGGAAAAGGTTTAAGAACAGATTTTCAACCAAGCCGGACAAAGAAGATCATAAAAAGAGCTGCAAGAAAGGTAAAGATTGTTAGTTGGGATTTTCAAATTGAAGCTTGCTCGTTCAACATTATATTTTTACCTGATGTCTTCATATTTCTTTACTAGTATTTTTGTGCTTTAAAGATTCGTTCATTCTTACCTCAGATTAAATTTTTCATTGCACCTTGTACCCATTAAAGCTTTGTTATTGTTAGGAAACTCTTAATTAAATGTAGTTATGTTAAGAAAAAGAAAAGAAAAGAAAAATGTTTGGTAGTTATTCAATTAAATATAGTTTTTTTATTCTTAATTAATTTGGTTTGTGACTTATTTTGTTAATTTATATTAGGTGGTATCTCTACCAAGTGATTCTGCGTTGTTGTCTTCGCCTCAGTCCTAAGCTAAATATCTCGAAGCAACAAAATAATAAGGTATTCCCATTATTTTAAAAAAATTTACCTAAGAGGCATAATCGAGTCAAAACACTTATTTATTTGATTAATATTGATCGTATTTGAATTTTTGTCGGCGACATTTAGTTTATCAAAGGCAGAAACGTATTATTTAGCATTAATTGAAAATAGGTTAGGTTTTGAGAGGTCCTTAGTTGGATGGCTTCCACTGTTCCACATCACATTAATTGAAACCTTTTCTTCCCCCCCCCCCCCCCCCCATATGCTGATTGGCTATATTTGTACTTGTGAGTTGTGACCCATATTTTGAAATATGTCCAGCAATTTTTTTTTCCAGAAAACTTCGATATAACCCTTAAAATCTTCTCTATTTGATATAACATCCTATAGTATTACGAATACACTGGACAAGACCAGTGATTCAGCGATTGAGACAGAAATGGACCTGACCAGTTCAGCGTTACCAGAGTGATTAATGTATTCGGTAATAGAACAGCTGTAATTAGGTAGATTACTCAAGCTATATATATATAGCTAAACACTGTAACAGACAGTTAAGAAATATAATACAATTCATTTGCAATCTATCTCTCTTCTATAGTTCTATCTTCTAAAACCTTTTATATAGTTTTTAAAATCAGAAATAACCTCTCTATTCATGTATATTTGGGATATAACCTCTTTTAATAATTTTAATTTTTTTAATTAGAAAAAGTCAACAACACAATTTTATGACTAAACTGCCCTTCCTCCTGAAAACTTTTCATCTTCCTTCTTTCTAATAGGGAAATTCGGGGGTATACCCTTCAAGTTGGAAATATCCCCTCTAATCTTCATATTTGAAAATATCCCCTCCAAACATGCTTTCTATAGATATTTATTCTTTTGGCGTTTATTTTTTAACTTTGAAAAATAATTTTTTAAATTTCAGACGAAAATACCCTTGTCCCTGACGGTTCATCTTTCGGGGAAAATCAGGGGTATGCCCCTCAAATCATAGCTAATTGAAAATATCCCCTCTAATCTTTATATTTGGAAATATCCCCCTCCAAACATACTTCTTGTGGATATTTACCCCTTGGTAGCTTTCTTAATTATGAAAAATCAGTTTTTATAATTTCAGACAAAAGTACCCTTAGCCCTCATGATTCATCTTCCCCTTAATTCTCGCTCTGTTTAACAATTAAGGATAGCAACTTTTCTCTTTCCTATTTCAAACAGTTTCCTTCTTAGACCACCGAGATAATAAAATCTTTATTTATCCTTTAAAATCGCTAGAGAATGCTTTTCCTCCGCTGGGAGCAAGCATCTCTGGAAGCAATCGGTTCTGAATTTTTTTTTTTCCCATTTTGTTGCTCATTTGTTGACCTACAATTATTTATAGTTAAATTGTGGTTGTTAAAAATAACGGTACTATTCTCTCTACATTATAGTTACTAGCAGCAGTGCCCACCCAATGTGTGGGCGGACGTGAATATGTGATATGTGAAAAAGAAGATCTTATCTTATTTGATAAACATTTGTTGTCCATTTTAAATATTTAAGGTTAGTGTTGTATTGTTCAGTACTGAAGGTAGCAGTAGTATTCACCGATTGAAACAAATAGAATCGATGAAAGTAGACATGTGAACAGTCCAAAAAAATAATTCGATGAAAAAATTATATTTCTCAATAAGAAGTTTCACATAAAATATATTCTCTCAAACAAAAAAAGATAATACAACATGATAAGATTCTCGAATCACTCTTGCTACCTGCTGTAATGAACATTGATCATACTCAAGATAGAGACCTGTTTTATAAAAAATAAAATGAAAAATTAATAAATAAAATAAAATGAAAAATTTAAGATAGTTTTATATGTTGAGTGCATGTGCGAATGTGATTTGAGATAAATAAATATTTTTGAAATGAAATTTCGTTACCTTAATTCTTTCGTAGCACTTCTCGGTATACAACATTTTTTGTGCATGCTCCATCTTTCGGGTCGATATTAGCACCTGGTTTTATAAGCAACTTTGTATTTTGTCGGGACACACCTCTCGATAGCGCCACATACAGTTGTCCGTGAGAAAACACCGGCTCAGGCAAGTAAACTCCGACATTAGGGATAGTCTGTCCCTGTGCCTTGTTGATTGTCATCGCAAAGCACAATCGAATAGGAAATTGTTTCCTCTTAAACCTGAAAGGGAATAAATCATCATCCGCCGGACTCAGCGGAATCCTGGGAATAAATATCCTTTTCCCCGCATGTCCTCCAGTAGCGATCTCTGCATCTATAACATTCCTTTCAAAATTTCGACACACCAGCCTTGTGCCGTTGCAAAGTCCATTTGCAGGATCCAGATTACGTAACAGAATTATTGGACATCCCTTTTTAAGTTTGAGGATATGTGGCGGCAATCCATTGGGTGTCAGAGAGTTCAAAAATTCAGAGGGGTAGTTGCCATGCGCGTCATCTTCTGCTGTATCAATACTGTGATATATCAATTCTTCTCCAGGATAAGACTCAATCATATGCTGGTTGAGCCTGTCGACATACTCATTCTTGGTGGAGAGAATTGCCCGAGAAGCAATGTAATCTGTTCGATGGCCATTTTCATTGAGAGAGGGGAATACTGTCTCAATTAGTTCATTTATCGATTCTTCCTCTGTTGTGTATGGGATTATCATCTCATTAGGGATACGTATGAAGTCATTCCCAATTGAGGGCTCAGTTCCATCGCCGACATTAAGCAAGAACTGAGCGAACCAAGGATCACTCGAAGCTCTCATGTTTCGAGTCAGCTTTCTCTTCTTTATGTATGTCCACAGAGGGGACATGGGCAGTGTCGCGTCGACGATCTGAGCTTTGGTCCCACGTCTAACCACAGGCAGTACTTGTCTGAAATCGCCGCCAAATACGACAATTTTTCCACCGAATGGATGGCGGGAGTCTGTGACATCTTGTAATGTTCTGTCGAGCGCTTCGACGGCTTGCCTTTTTGACATGGATGCCTCGTCCCATATGATAAGCGTCGCCCTCCGAAGAAGCTCTGCAATCCCACTCTGCTTGCTCACCGTACACATAGAAGTGCATTCCAATTTGATAGGAATCTTAAACCTGGAGTGTGCTGTCCTTCCTCCAGGCATGTTGTTTGCCGCCGCACCCGAAGTAGCAGTTGCAATTGCAATGAGCTTTCGGGATCGAACTGCAGCCAATAATGCCTTGTACAGATACGTTTTACCCGTACCACCGGGACCATCAATGAAAAATGCCCCCGGCTTCTTTGCCGTGACATGCTGCATGATCTCTTCAAATGCCGACAATTGTTCGGGATTGAGCGAACCGTATGCCCCCAAGTCCTCCTCTGATACGTCTATTCTCTCTTCATCAGTAACTTCTTGAAAATTACCATGGTCATCCAATTCAGCATTTTCATAGAGTTCAGGGAGATCGTACTTCGCCAGGTTTCTACCCATCGACTCGAGATACCTGCTGATATCTATCAGGGTCCTCTGTTCAACCATCTCATCTGATGAATAACGTCGCCGATAATCTTCAGACATGTCCGCAAAATGCTTGTCCCATAATTCTCGAGCTTTAGCCCCCTCACAGAAAGTCAAAATCGTAGCAAACAGTCTTCTGAGTGCAGGCGGCATCTGGTATGTTGCCGCCTCGTAGAGGCATTCTGAGAAAGTCCCATCATTATCTATTAGTCCCAATGCATCTGCTGCATCCTGAAAAGTCGAATGTTGTATCCCCTCCACGCTTTTAAGATCTTCATATGATTCGGGTCCCCTCCTATGGTTAAGCAAAGTACGGAGATAGTATCTCTCCGCATCTGATATCTTAGCATAAACCAACCTACCGACTTCACCTCCTTTTTGACGTCGCTTCCACACCTTACGGCTCTCATCCCATGTGAAATGCTCAGGAAACTCCCTGTAGAGGTATTGTTTTGCCTCTGGAAACCTCTTGTTCGCCTCAAAAAACTCAGTCAACATAGTCCTCTTTGCCTTATCCCTCTGAGAGACATTTTCCAGATTGTCATTGTCTTTATAAAAAACCATTTGTTGGTCAGGAGTATGCAACTGCAGAGATCTCACCGAAGGTTTAATTTCACTCAAAGGGAATCTAACAATCCGCCATACCGCCTCTGGGGCCGACACCCAACGTGCATCTTGAAACATTTTGATTTCATCAACTGTCTTGCCTTCTTCGCCGCGGGTTCCAACATACACTTCAGCACAATCATGCCCCTTGTATATGTACTTGAACAGATACTTGACGGCTCTAATGCTCGAGCAGATCTCGACATTGATGTGGCAATTGTAGCGCATCAACAGGTGAGGATTGTAAGGAGAGACCCAGCGATTGTCCAGGTCGCAACCACGTACACAAACTTTACGCCCATTATCCCTCCTCCTGTATACGGGGTATGAGTCTTTACCTTGAACAGTTTCCTGATTGAACGCCCTTGGATATTTAAACCTGCAAGCACCGTCCCTCATGCACGGGCAATTATTTCTCAGAGCCCCACACGGTCCGTGCATCATGTGCTTAGCGAACCTTGGTACAGAACAACAAAGGCGTTACGTGAAAAAGGAATTTTATTCCTTGACAATCCTATTAGCGAACCTTCTGTCCACTATGACCCATACCATCCTCCTGTAAAACTATTAAAACAGTCACAGTACCAGTCCATGGTACAGCCGTGTCAAGCCAGGAGGATGTATGAACTTGGTACCACTGAACCGACATAGTTGCAGGGTCTCAAAATCCCTTCAATTTTTTTTAACAAAAACATAAAAAGCTGAAAAAAAAAAAATGCTAACTCATGAATCCAAACTGTAAGCATTATAAAAGAAAGTAATACACATATATCCCATAATAAGAAACTATAAATTAGCACAGCAGTACTGGTACATAATAATTGATAATAAACTGAAGTAATACACATATATCCTTGAGAGGTGACTTAACCAAAATAAAGCTGAAGTGGCCAAAGAAAGCTCAGCCTTTGCATATCAATGGTAACTTTTCAAAAGTTACTCATCTTGAAGGATCCAAAAGATGGAAATTGACACATAAAACAGCAGCAACCACAACAAGCATGACTAAAGCAATAAGATAAAACAAACACGTGGCCAATAATAAATTTTATTGATCATTTCCAGAAACAAAAACAAACAAACAAGACTTATCCAGAAATGCTGGTAAAACACTAACAATGATTTACCCTAATTATTAGATATTATTCTTTAACCAATACCCATACCAAATTTCACTAAACAGCCCCTGTGGCATTCCTCTTCCTCTTGAGAAAGATACATTCCACTGCCTTTGAAAGTAACAAATTACTAAGAAGCACGCGCATCAATCTTCCGGCGATTCTTTTTCTTCATGTCATACATTTGTTGCCTGAGGACTTTTGTTTCATCCTTGATATCCAGGGATGGGTTTTGTGTGATGCTTTCAATTTCATCTTTAATCTCTTCCAAAACATTTTGGAAGCCTGGGAACCTCGCTCGCATCACATTTTTCGCTAAGTTTGTCAAACACTTCAGCTTGAGAAATGGCCACTTTTCAAACCCTAGCTCCCGACACCTAAGCTGTAAGGTACCTTTGGACAACCCAAACTCTTTTGCAGCTTTAGTTATTGGGATATTGAATTTTTGGGCCACTATATCGAATGTCAATTCAAACCTCTTAGCCCTGAAATATATGAAAACATTAATTAAAATGAAAAGCTAGAAAAAACTAATTATTTTAGCTAACACGGTTGAGGAACACACCTCACTCTTCTTGGTGCATGTTGGACCATACCATCTCTGTTGGATTGCAGCGGCTGAGACACATCTCTTCCATTTGCACTGAAACTCATACTCATAAAGATTATGCATATAATATGAACATATAATGCAGTACCTATTTACACCAAAAGAAAATAGCATTTCTTTGTATTTGCTAAAAAATGGTGAGATACATACCTTAGTGATGCATGTTGGGCCACTCCAGCACCATTGATATGCAAAGGCTGAGCTCCTTGAAATTGGTGAATTGGTTGAACCTAGATAACCACAAATAAAAAATATAGTTGAATAATAAACAACAATAATGATAAGATACTGTTATTTATAAGATATTATAGCATGGAAGAAATGATAATTGGTTTTATTTAACAAAAAATATCAAATTGTAATTACCAGAAAAAGCATGGCATCATTTGTATTAGGTACAATATTTGTGTCCCTTACAGCATAGGTGCGACGGATGTGGTTGGATGCAGGCGCCATATTCTGTGAAAGAAAAAGACGAAATTTAGTAGGTCAGGCAACAACCCCTACTTGGGCCTGTACAGTATTCATATATTCAGGGTACTTTATATCAACTTGATTTAGCTTGATAATCATGTAATAACCAGTTTATCCCTATACTAATGCGAAATGTAATAGGGCAGCAACAACACCCACTGCCATGTGATATGTTCAGGGGTTGTCAAAGCAATTGCATGTTCTACAAAAGAAGTCACTTAGCTTGTGACTTTAAGCTACCAGTTTATTAAAAACCTAAAGAAAGTAAAAAACGGATCCAACAGGTTCAAAAAGAAGACAACACCCAGCACATAAAAGGAACATCTCAAAGCAACACTAAACACAAGCAGAAAAGAAAATTAATTGACTGTATTTTACTTGAATATAGGAACATGAAAGAAATATAGTTTACAAAAACAAGAAATAAATGTGGTAAAAAATATGAAATTGTTAATACTGGTATGTGATGTGTAGCACTGATACATGATATGTACAAGAAAGAATGTTAATTGACTGTACCAAAAGGATGCAAACAACTGATCTATGCAAAACAGTCCCAAGAATTAATAGAATTAGAACAAAATTGCAAAGAAGTATTAACAAACATGCAAAATCTACAGCAGCAAACGTCAGAGCATTATGAGTGTATCCAATTGTTCGACTATGCCATTATTCTACTTGCCATGAATAATCCATCAGAAAAAGAGAAATATTAGTATGAGCAAACAACAATAGATTTTCAATTCTAATGAGCTGAATACAACCATAACAGTTATTGTTTTCACAATCAAGCCACGCATCCTTTAAGAAGTAATTGATTTGTTTAGTACAAATCAACAGAAAATATGCTCAGTTAAAATTGGAAGGTTTGGTAAAAGGTTAAACATACAAGAAACCTAAAATTATTAAACATAAAATGGAGGCAGTAACAAATATTTCATTCAGTAAAAGGTATGCTGTTTTTTTCTTATCCATTTTATATTAGACATAAAATGAAAAACCAGCATAATTACTGGTGAAATAAAAGGCCAGTAAAAAAAATATATTAAAAGAAAAGGATGGGGACGAACCCATTGAAGAAGAAGAAAAAATTATCCTCAGTTTTTACCATTAGAAGGAAAGAAAAAGCCACTAAGAAAAATTTACAACTATACATGGTATTGAACTCAGTGAAGAAGAAAAAGGCACACACAGTAGATCTTTATATTATTAGTTTACATGTGAAACCTAATTCTGCCAGTACAGATTTTGATAGAGGATGTGAGGATCATCAGAACTGTCTGGCCAATATTTGTAACCTCCATGTCTGGCGTGAGATGAATGCCAAGAGAAGCAATTAATCGATCACACAAAGAAAAACAAAAAACCAAAAGAAAAGCAAAACCAAAATAAAAGCAACAATTAAATCAAAGGAGTTCTTGAATATTGTATACATTTTTAAACATGAATTTTGAAGAGATGGAGTTCTTGAATACTGTATATATTTTCAAACATGAATTATGAAGACAAAACAACAATGAAATGCAAAACATAACAAAGGTATGAAATAAATGATCAAACCAAAGGTCTGTACCTGACAGAAACGGTACCAGTACAGTCTTGACCTCAATGATCTCTGTTGTACAAGTATAATAAAAAACAATTAGAATGTCAGAACGTCAGTATCATATCAGCAACATGTGCTGGTTTTAGATGATGGAAAACTCAAATTTCAGTGAAGAGATAAGAACTGGTGCTGTACAATTTCAGTGCTGGTTTTACATGTTTTCAGTGCATGGAAAACTCAAATTTCAGTGCTGGTTTTACATGTTTCACCTCTGGTCATAAACAATTGTTTTGCCAACCCCTGAACATGCAATTGCTAATCCTAACTTGCCTCACATACCCAACTTATTGAACATGCAATTGCTTTGACAACCCCTGAACATCACAAATTTTTGTCTCCAGCCTATCAATATATATGCAATTATCACATGTATTTGCAATTTAACTCAAAACCCATACTGTTACATCTAAATCACTTATACTTTATGCACTGTAATTACCTACACTCACAATTAACTTAAAATTAATACTATTACAATGCATTTGAACTTGTTTAATCCCAATCTAAGCAATGAACTTCTACATGGAACTATAAAATTGATATGTGAATTCAGTGTACATCATTGTTGTTTCAAGCATGTTGTTCTGGATGAAAAGCTTAGTATAGCAATTTCTGAGAAACATACGAAAAAGAAAACATTTCATGACATAAGAGAAAAATACGAAAAATTTCATGACAGAAGGGAAAACATTTCAAATATTGCTCCATAGCGGCCTCCTTGTCAGATATCAGATTTATAAAGAGAAGCAATTTCATATTCAGATTTGTAAAGAGAGTCAAGAGATAAGAACGAAAATTGAACAATATTGTTTTTGCTCACCTCAAATCAAGAGGAATGCCCATTCTTGCGAAATCCATGGATGGATTAAATAGGGAACCGAAGATCTTCAGATTACAAAGTCAAATAGAGCGGCAAAACGAAAATTCGAATTTGGGCTATTGTTTTCATTTTCCTGACAGTAAATAGGGAAAGAATTGCGAGCGGTAAATGAAATTTCGAAATTAATTGAAAATTTTGAATGAGATACTAACCCTAGCCGCAATCTTGATTTGTTGTAACCTTGATTTGTTGTGTTGTCTTATCTGGCCGCGATGGAGAAGTGAGGAAGGAGAGCTAACCCTAGCCGTATTTGTTGTGTTTCCTTATCTGGCCGCGATGGGGAAGTGAGGAAGGAGATCTAACCCTAGCCGCAACCTTTGTTGTGTTTCCTTATCTGGCCGCGATGGGGAGTGAGGAGGGAGAGCGAAGGTGAGATAGGGTTCCTTGATTTGTTGTGTTTCTCGCCATTTCCTTATCTGGTGGCGATGGGGGAAGTGAGGAGGGGGATCGAAGTCGGATGGTGTTGCCTTTTCTAAGAAGTGAGAAGGGAACGGAGGGAGCGGTTTATGCATATCATCATCAGATAAAATAAAAATAAAAAAAGTTGAAAAAAAAATAAAACACGAAGCAGGATCGAACTGTTGCGCTTCAGCGTAGCATTTGGCTTAAAAACCATTCCACCGCCCGACCAGTTTCAGACAAATGATTGAACTGATTTTTGTTACAACCTTTGTAAGGTGCTTTTATAAGTAGTAATGATTTTATGATGTTAACAAATGATCAGTTCATTCTTCTGCTGATCAAGTTGTTCATTAGTATTTCCACTAATTTTACAATAATTTATTAGGGGCCCTATTGATGGTAACATCGATAAGAGAAAAAGAAGTGCATGTTCTCTAAGCTATTCAAGATATTGCAACAAGAAGAAGAAGGATGGAAATGGGGTTATTAGAAGCATACTGATCGGGATAAAATAAGTAACGCAATGTTGATGTTGTGGGGGCTCGTGTGAAAAAATCAGGGCACATGCATAATCCATCCATATTTGGCAAATGCTTAGCGATTCAGGCCTTAGGCCAGAATTTTAGGGAAAAAAAGATGTGCAAACGGAGGAGAATATACCCGTTTAGAAATATCGAATTTTCTTTCCAGTCAGACATACCGAGAAACAGCAGCTTGGGAGGTGCTTTGTGTTAGAAAGTGCTCAATTTTCAATTTTAATTACTAATTAACTTAATTAACCATCAAGCACAAATGATCTTGCCAAGCAATCAACACACAACATGAGAAAAGGGAAGGAATCGATTACCTCTCGCGGAATCGTATCCGCGAGGCTCGACCAATGCATGAAAGTCGGTGGCGTGCTCTCCTTCACCACCAAATCGCCGGCGGCCGCCTCGAGTCCACTTAGAAGATTAATCACCTCTTTCAACTTGTACTAGCAAGGAAGAAGAGAGCAACTAATCCCACAAGATTTTCTCTCTTCTTCTTCTTTCAATCAACTAATTTAATTAGTGGAGAAGAGAGATGGCTCAACACATGAGCTAGGTAATGTGGAAAAGAGCAAGAGAAAGAGATGAAAATTCTGAAATTTTCTCTCTAATTTTCGTTCTAGGAGAAAGAGGAAGAGAAAAAACTATGATGGCTAGGGTTTCTCTCTTCAAATGATCTCCTTTTATAGACCAATCACTCCACAAACTTTAGGGACATTTTTATCCCTATTAGGGCAGCCACTATATGGGCTATCAAGTCCATTTTGTGGTGTGTCAAATGTCAACTAATTCAATTAATTAATGGATCTTTTTCTTGTATTCAAATCGGGCCTTTAATTTACTAATTAAATAAAGGTCCATAAACTCTATTTAATTCTTATAATTAAATTGTATTTAACCAAATTAATTATTAACTTATTAATAATTATTTTGGAATTAGTTAATGCATTAATTTATTTCTATATGATCTACTTGGCTTAATTAATTATAACGGTTCGCAACGGTATATAATTAATTAATCAATTTATCATATTTTCGCAATACTCACTGCTGCGAATAAATAAATAATGCACTGTGTGATTAAAGTCCTATTTGTGTGACCCGTTGAGGATTTATGCTATGTTGGCCATGGAATTAAATCGCTATTTAATTATAATAATTATAAGCGGTATCTAGCAACACGTTATGATTTCCAATTCGCATAAATAGTGTACTGCTACAATATCTCAATCCTGCATAAGAAATAAAAGTATCTCTTTGTCTGATTCTTATGTCACATGATATCATCGTATAATCTAAGATAGGAATGTGTCATTCTTGTAGATTATACGTTTTTTGATCTAGAGTTGATTGTACAAGTTGGCCAAACAATTCAACTCCATCAAGGGCCCAAACAGATATCATCACTCACTAAGTGAATTAATGAGGGACATACGGTTTTCTTGATTAACAATTTTTTTCCGCACAATTCAAGAGAACATAAATAAAGTCCGTATAGCAGTCCTTATCAGGAATCAACGGTAGACGATATTTATTTAACCTATCCTCATGTGGAAAAGTTGAACCATCTCAAACTTAGAATCAAACTCATATGAAATAAACAATGACACATAACACAATCCATATGTTTATTTCATTGGGTCATGTCATGTACTATGTTCTAATAACATACACATATGCAATTAAGTTGGTAACTCGTTACCTATGATTTGTAGAACTTAATCATCACTTAACTTGCATACTAATTTTTTATGATAATTAATGTTCCTTGTTAATTATCAAGATTACAGACGATTTAGATTTATTACTGTCATTCTAATAAATGATCCACAGAGATCTACAATTCAGATCCTCTATCTGAATGATCTGTCAGTAATAAACTCTAGGAACAAATGATCAAATGTCATTAATAACATAAACTAATAAATTAAGTCATTAAATATTGACTTCTATGACACAACTCCAACAATCTCCCACTTGGCCTAGAGTCAATCAGTAGTGACTTCTAGCCAGTGAAGAATTTAGACCGATGTCATATATCCATATATATACATGTCTCGAATCTCAAAAGAAATAATACGCTTAAAGTAAGTTACTCATACGTCCATCACGTATGGATGCACAACTGCATCTCGTATACTGCTTAAGGTAGAGGTTATGTCAGAGTGTTCACTGTGTTCGCGAACCTATCTAATTTGGGAAAATCAGTGGTATACCCCTCAAATCATAGCTAATTGGAAATATCCCCTTGTAATTATCAAATTTGGATATATCCCCCTACAATCATACTATCTATTGATATTTATCCTTTTATCACTTTTTCAATTAGAAAAAATCATTTTTTAGAAAACTGGACGAAAATATCCTCATGACGATTCATCTACCCGCATTTGCTCCTTCAGTTTAATAGGAAGCGTGGCTCCCAAAGGCATCTCTTTGAAAAATTTTATCCCTATTGGCTTAGGTGATATCTTGGAAGCGTGTAAGGAGTGTAAAAAGAATTCATTGGTTCTGCACATCAACTGTTTGGCAGATTGCTTAAGAGAAGTGATTTACTCGAACCTCTATGATCTTTGTTTTTTAAACTAGTACAAGGGACCTATATATCAGCAATTAATGATAAAATTGACAACAACAACATTTTTATTTGATATAGCAGTACATTTAGGGTGTGTTTGGATGGAGAAAGAATAAAAATAAGAATAAGGAATAAAGGGCCGGATTTAGAATCTCGTGCTAATTTTTATTCTTATTCAAATTCCATAGTTTTGTTAGTATAAGAATAAGAGGCCGGATAAGCCCAAATTCATTATTCTTGTGTTGTTTGAATTGCACAAGAATAAGAAATTTGGAGCTTATTCTTATCCGAATCCTTATTCTTACTTATCCAAACACACCCTTACATTATCAAATTCACCAACTGAGAATATGCGACCATATAAGAACAAAACGTACTGCTATTTCCAACAGCTACAAGTTCCCTAAAATAATTAAATAAGTTCACAAATACAATGAAACACTAGTACATAGTGATAGGATCAGAAACGATTGTGATTGCTTATGGAAGTGTTTGTTCTAGGGAGGAATAGAAGCATTCTCAGCAATTTTAGGGAGAAATAAGGATTTTCTTATCACGGTGGTTTAAGAAGAGAGATGATTGAAAGAGGAAGGAGAAGATTTTGCTATCGTAAATTTCTTTTCTATTAAACTGAAGGAGCAAATTAATGCGAGAAGATGAACCGTCAGGATGAGGGTATTTTCGTCCAATTTTTTATAAAATGATTTTTTATAATTAGAAAAATGATAAAAGGGTAAATATCAATAGATAGTATGATTGTAGGGGGATATATCCAAATTTGATAATTGCAAGGGGATATTTCCAATAAGCCATGATTTGAAGGGTATACCACTGATTTTCCCATCCAATTTTGTTTGACCCTATACGTATATATACTCCTATATATATGTTCTTGATCATCATCATATGAGATCAAGTGATAATGTCATAGATCATAGTTTGATCACCAATTTAGTATTGGGTTCTTCAGGACTAAGTTATGGTTCGAGATGCATAGAACCATATTAGCTTAACTGAGAACTTCTTGATCCAAACTATTCTTTTCATTGTTTCACAAGTTGCTATGTATTTTGCTTTGGTAACGGAAACGGTTGTACTATCTTGTTTAGAACACTTTCTAAACTTACAACACCACCCTTAAGCAAAATATGTAGCTCAATTGTGATTATATCAATCTTTCGAAAAGTTAGCATCAGTGCAACAACTTACACGATCTTTCTTTCATCTTAAAGAATGAAAAAATCATATCACTCTTTCTCACAGGATACTCGAGGATATCCTTGACTATTGTCCAAATGTGTCTCTATTGTATCCATTTGATAACTGTTTATCATGCTCCTTGGATACTACACATTGGGACATGTGCATAAATATGGCGTACATAATGAAACTCATAATAGAAGAATGCTTGAATTGTTTCATGCACTTCTTCTCGAATTGAGTTGTAATAAACCGAGTCAAACTCAAGTCTTATGCCATATGACGTGGTTAGACATCCTTTCTCGGAGTTCACCACAATGTGTTACTAGAACACTTTCTCATTATATGCACATTAGCTCAAACCTAACATCCATCATAATCTATCTTCATACATTTTGTTTCCTTGGATTTATGTGATCTTGTCCAAGTTCTCTATTAAGAAAAATTCTCCAAAGAGATCTTGACAATATTCATTTCCTTAGTGTTATTCCCAATTAGTGTCTTATTATCTTGTACAATACAAATAACACAATCATGCTCTCACTGAATATCTTGTCTATACAAGATATTTTTGATGAAGTTCAACTCCTTGACTTCCTTATCAAAATGTTTATTCCACTTTTCACAATACTTACTTCAATCCATTAATGGATACTTGAAGTATGTATCTGTCTCTAGCAATACATCAAACATAGTTCTTGGTTTGTATCATATACACAACATCTTCCTTCATTCATTCGAAAAAGGAGGTTTTGATGTTCCTTTTCATATATCAATATATACGAAATATAGCCGTTGCTAGAACGATCTTTATTGACTTATACATAGCTACAAGCAATAAACCGTTAGTATATAGTCAACTCGTCATCGACTTAGACATAGCTACAAGCGCGAAACTGTGTTTTGTACTTAGTCAACTTGCCGTCCATGTCGATCTTTCCTTTAAAGATCTAAATGTTCTTGATGGATTTCTCCTTCATGAACATCAACCAAGGTCTATACCTCGTTGGTATACATGGATTGCATTTAAAGATCACAAGAATTCAAACCATACTTGTGGAATTGGATCTTTCATCACTTCTTTATTTATCAACGGATTCTCATATGCCAAGTACGAGGATATCGTGAAGTATATGTACCATTCGGTTATGCTATTCACTCTCGTTGACCTTTGTAGGATTGATGCTCGAGGTTTAACTATTTCTACAAAAACTTGTAGAATAAGTTCTTGATCCTAATATATCGCACGAGTTTCTCAAACGTCATCTACATACGAGATGTTTGAGTACTCTTTAGAAGCAAGCGTGTATATAAACTTTTTCTTTTCACAACTGCTTGTGAATGAAGTTCCACTCAACTCCCACTAAGCACCATGTATGGAGTGACAAGTTTTCCATAAAAGTACTTCTTGTGATGACGCATAAACTCCTTTAATGCTCATTTTACTCCCACTACTTATTCTTGAGAATATCATTCTCCAAGACTACGTAATAATGAGCAACAACTATTTTGTTCTTATTATTTTCGTAGAAGTAGTACCTTTCGGTTAGTATAAGGTGTCCTACAAACTATCAATTGTCTAATTTGAGTCCAAGCTTATCGATCAACAAACCTTGAAATAAGCTTCTTAACACCAAATCTTGAGAAATAACGTACTTAGAGATCAAATCTCGTAAGATATCTTTTTCAACGGACTTCGATGGAACTTTTATTCAGTGTAAACAATATTGTCCTCAAATATAAATCCTTAATACGAGTTGAATAAGTCAACTTGATTTATTACCGATCGAACTATATCAAATAATATTCGATACTTCTATTCTTGGACATATTATTCCAATGTTTCTCATGGAGCGAGTTGTGAAACGACTTTCATACTCTTTAGGTAATATATCAAACCATATGACTTAACTATTTACCATGATTCATCGTAAGACTTTTGCTTTTCTTGAATGGTCTTTCAACTTCACTCTTGAACTCCTTTGAACTAGTCAAAAGTTTCATACTTACACCTTATCAAATAGATACGTTAATATCTACTATGATCGTTGGTCAAGTAGTAAAGTATTAACAACCTTCCATATCACAAAGTGATTATAGGTCTATATACATCGACATATTTAAATCCTCATCAAGTCACTTGTCCTTAAACCTTCGTAGGTTAAAGGCGCTTTTTGTCATCTAACAAACATGATTCACATATTTCAATTGATTCACAATCGAATTGAGTTACGAGCTCTACGTTACATAGACTCTCATAATGCGATTCTCGTTTATTTATGACTAAGCGGTCATTTTACATTAAAGTCAAATACTTACGTGAAGCCTTACGTCTCCTATTTGTCATTCAATACTTGTTTATCTATTTCAAGCAAATTCAATCAAGATGTATGAAATCATATAAACAAATCCATAATAAGAAAATAATATTTCTCTTTTACAAAAACATTATTATCCATCATCAAATATGAAGTGAAGATAATGGTTTTTTGAGATGTTAGGAATAAGGTATACAACCTCTAATTTCTAAACAAATTAAAAATAACTCTACGTATTCAATGATAGTGACTTAGATGAACAAGTCATTTCCAAAACGGAGTTTACTTTATTTATTCCGAACTTTCTCTTATTCTTCATTGCCTACACATTTCGTTAAATGCGAGCACATGAACTAGTACATAATTACTAGTGTGAATTAGAGATAGCGAGATAATTTGAATGACAAGCACCTTAAGGATTAGAACATTTCTATTTATCATAATCATGGTATTTCGGACAACCTTTCAAATGTCTCCATAAAACGGCAAATGAAACATCTCATGCGACACACGGTCTCAAACGAGGGTCTCGAAATCTCAACTCATACCTTAGCGAAGTATTCCTTTAATACTCGACTAATTATCTTTTGCACAAACAAGTGTGCGAAAAGTAACAACATATCCTTCATTACTAAGTAAGAGATTGCATGACAATATCAACGATCCTTGATATTGGAGGTCTTAACATCTCTAGTTGGCAATTAGCTACTCATACCTTTCGGTTTGTAAGCTAATGGAACATTCATATAAAAGAAGAATCTCTTGGTTAACTCATACTCTATCACTCGATCGTAAATGATTGAGTCGATATCTACTTTCTCTAAAAATACTTTCTTGAGTAAGTGGATGAGAGCGTAGGAGTCATATCTAGTCTGTATGAATTCTCCAATTCAAAAGTCTAGAAATTCCAAAATGTGGATTTAGGTATCCGCTTTATTGAATAACTTTTCGCTAAAAGTCAATCAATCATTGCGATGCTACGTTCGGGAAGTTGAGGAAAATTTTAGGAATAAGCATGCTCAAATTTCTTTTCACTAAGACCATGTCTTAAGAATCGGTATTATTTCTCCAAATAAATACATTTAGAAACGAGTTTGTTCTTTTCAAAGATTGATCGCAACAAAATTAACATGTTTAACATCTATAACAATTTCAATTTAAGATCATTTAGTTTATGTAATGTTTTATTTATAACAAATAAAACTCCCACTACATTTATTTAATGTCCCAAATGTAGTTGGTTCTCCAAGATCTCCGTTTTCATTAAGTAGAGCCTGCTATGGCACGTCACCCTACTTAACTAGATAATGTAGGTTCTCCAACCAATCATATCAAACATATGATTCTTGGTTCGTAAATATCTATATATATTAACAAACTTCGCCCCGATGTCCAAACTCTAGTTGGGTCTATCGATAAGCAACATCTCTCTATTTGCTCCTAACAAATCATTTTATTTGTACCCCGACTATCGAATTGACACCATAACGTCCGCTTGGGCGGACCACGCCATGAGAGGGCAATTGACGTGAAGGGGATAGAGAGAAGGATGGCGGTTGACTTAATCAAATTAAATTGGGACAAACAATTATGTGACTCTTGTTTGGTGGTCGTGTAAACATACACCCATACCTATCATATGACATTTCATAGCATTCACAAACATTCACATAATAAGCATCTCAAGTATTGTTGTGAGTTTGTATGGCTTCCGCTTGCATTAGCTTCGCCGCATCTCCATGTAGCAAAAACTAATCTAATTGTCCCTCCCACTAATCATATGAATCATATCCTATATAATTAAAGGAACAAAAATACATGTGAAAATATCTCTAATTTCCTCCTAACCTTAGGGGCATGCAAGCCTCAGAAGTTACATTAAAAAATTAATCATTATTAATTAATTAACCATGGCACCAAAGGCCTTACACACATTCATTCACATGCATTCACAAAATTATAAAACACAAGGCATTGGTTTCTTGAGCCATACTAAACCCACGATCCTTCCTACAAAACACAGTTAGCAAATGTTTCTTTGTTTCTTAATCAACAACAATGAATTAGATTCTTTGCATATCGCTTGTAGTTCGGGTCTTTCCGCATAAAAGTTTAATTTTTAAACAACTAATTTGCTTAAAGCATTTAAAAAACCATTTCAACATTTGAAGACAGAAATGAGGAATATTAAGAAGTGTTCTAATTAACTCATTCAACCAATTTGATTAATTAGAAAAATACTTTAACTATTTAAAATATTAAATGGGACCCGATAAAATCCAAATATTTTCGGTCTCCAAAAATTATGAAATAAATCATGCATACTCCCTATTATGAGTGTAACTACCTGTCAAAATTTCAGGAAGAGATCACTTACCATCAGAGAGAAACAAAATTAACAAATCCTCAAACTGTGCGCGAAACACCGTTATCCGATTTTCTGTTTTTGTCTAACTCTTTTGGTCTGTAGGATCATCTTCCAAAATGATTTCATGCAAATAATTTACATAACAAATCTACTATATATTATTGGCTACCAATCCATGAAAAGAAAACCAACTAGTTCTATTTAAAATCATCAAGATAAATAGCATACAAGCTACTTGCCCTGTTCTGAAACAGACGGATGACTAAAAAGTTTTGACTCAGTTGAGGTACCAAACCTTAATGAAATTCTATGAAACTAATTTTCACAGATTCGTAACTTCAAGTAGAAACTTTCCATTCAAACACTTTTTCATAAAGGTTTCTCAATAAGTACAGTTTATCCAAATAATCAGTTAGTTGGAAAACCAGATCTGACAACCGATTCACTACTCATGACTTGAACGCCCACATAAAATCTGAAGCATAAAACAAATTTTATATGTCCAGAAAGAGAATCAAGTTTACAAGATTTCTAGCTAAGAAAAACAGGTAGCTAGTTTCGAAAAATAAATTCTTCAAGCCAAAAATACAGAACTGTGCAGACAGAAACTGATTCTGCGCACCATTACCGTTTAATTCACCAAAAATTCATAACTACTTAGAAAAATGTGAAACCAGTGGTATAAGGACCATATCTCATAGATCTACAATATTCAATTAAAGATAAATTTTTTCTGAAATTTTTTCTCAGCGAAAAATCCGAAACAATCACGAAATCAGAACAGAAATCCAAACAGCAAGCAAGTGCATCACTAATCTATGTGTTAATTAAAATTTTCTCATCTAATTATGTGTTAAAATGCTTAAGCACAATCTGGCTCTAATACCACTGTTAGAAAGTGCTAAATTTTTAATTTTAGTTACTAATTAACTTAATTAACCATCAAGCACAAAAGATGTTGCCAAGCAATCAACACACAACATGAGAAAAGGGAAGGAATCAATTACCTCTCGCGGAATCGTATCCGCGAGGCTCGACCAATGCATGGAAGTCGGTGGCGTGCTCTCCTTCACCACCAAGTCGCCGGCGGCCGCCTCGAGTCCACCTAGAAGATTAATCACCTCCTCTTTCAACTTGTGCTAACAAGAAAGAGAAGAGCAACTAATCCCACAAAGTTTTCTCTCTTCTTCTTCTTTCAATCAACTAATTTAATTAATGGAGAAGAGCGATGGCTCAACACATGAGCTAGATGAGGTGGAAAAGAGCAAGAGAAATAGATGAAAATTATGAAATTTTCTCTCTAATTTTAGTTCTAGGAGGAAGAGGAAGAGAAAAAGCTATGTTAGCTAGGATTTCTCTCTCTAAATGACCTTCTTTTATAGACCAACCACTCCACAAACATTAGGGACATTTTTACTCCTATTTGGACAGCCACTATATGGGCTATCAAGCCCATTTTGTGGTGTGTCAAATGTCCACTAATTAAATTAATTAATGGATCTTTCTCTTGTACTCAAATCGGGCCTTTAATTTACTAATTAAATAAAGGTCCGTAGACTCTATTTAATTCCTATAGTTAAATTGTGTTGAACCAAATTAATTATTAACTTATTAATAATTATTTTGGGATTAATTAATGCATTAATTTATTTCTATATGATCTCCTTGGCTTAATCAATTATAACGGTTCGCAACAGTATATAATTAATTAATGAACCTATCATATTTTCGCAATACTTACTGCTGCGAATAAATAAATAATGCACTGTGTGATTAAAGTCTTATTTGTGTGACCCTTTGAGGATTTATGCTATGTTGGCCAATTGAATTAAATCGCTATTTAATTCCAATAATCATAAGCGGTATCTAGCAACACGTTATGATTTTCAATTCGCATAAATAGTGTACTGCTACAATATCTCAATCCTGTATAAGAAATAAAAGTATCTCCTTGTTTGATTTTTATGTCACATGATATCATCGTATAATCCAAGATAGGAATGTGTCATTCTTGCAGATTATACGTATCTTGATCTAGAGTTGATTGTACAAGTTGGCCAAACAATCCAACTCCATCAGGGGACTCAAACAGATATCATCACTCACTAAGTGAATTAATGAGGGACATACGATTTTCTTGATGAACAACTTTTTTCCGCACAATTCAAGAGAACATAAATAAAGTCCGTATAGCAGCCTTTATCAGGAATCAATGATAGACGATATTTATTGAACCTATCCTCATGTGAAAAAGTTGAATCATCTCAAACTTAGAATCAAACTCATATGAAATAAACAATGACACATAACACAATCCATATGTTTATTTCATTGGGTCATGTCATGTACTATGTTCTAATAACATACACATATGCAATTAAGTTGGTAACTCGTTACCTATGATTTGTAGAACTTAATCATCACTTAACTTGCATACTAATTTTTTATGATAATTAATGTTCCTTGTTAATTATCAAGATTACGGACGATTTAGATTTATTACTGTCATTCTAATAAATGATCCACAGAGATCTACAATTCAGATCATCAACCTGAATGATCTGTCAGTAATAAACTCTAGGAACAAATGATCAAATGTCATCAATAACATAAACTAAGAAATTAAGTCATTAAATATTGACTTCTAGGACACAACTCCAACACTTTGGGCAACTTGTTTTTCACTTGGAACAACATCAATTTTTTACTAAATGACTAAATTAACCCTCCAAACTCCTGAACTCTTTTCATGTTCGGTTTTTTATTCTAAGCAAAACTTCGGACCTTTTCTTTGTACGAATTATTTTCATATTCTATTCATAAATTGTGATTGTAAAGCTTTCTGTGAAAACGATTGGAATGAGCATGATGCATCTGAGCATTAGAGATTATGAAAAATATTTTACATAGCTTTACGACTATACGTTATATTAATTAATTTATATTGAGAGATTTTTTTTCAATTAATGATTAATTATCGTAGTATAATGAGCATTTAACTTTTATTAAGATGGTAAAAAAATTTTAGCGCACAAAAAAGAAAAGTACTGACCTTAAAATTTAAGATTAGGCCTACCAATAAATACTTAATTGAAGAATAACTAATTTTTGCATTTCAAGAGAGGATATTTAATGAACTCAAAATTAATTGAAAAATTATTAGGGACCTCAATGAAATTAAAGGCATATTAGTACAAAGAAAGGTTCAAAGTTTTGCTAGAATAAAAAATCGAATATGAAAAGGGTTTGGAAGTTCGGAGGGGTAATTTAGCCATGTAGACAAGATTGATGTTGCTCCAAGTGAAAAACATGTTGCCCGAAGCAACTCCCCATCAAGATGAACTAGTGGTCTTTTCGCGCGTTGCGCGAACTATTTTTTAAAATTTTATATCAATCATTGATTTTTTTAAATTATCAGCATGTTTTATCTAAGGTATTAACATATCTTGTATTTTTAAAAGAAAACATAAAAAACTATCTAAAGTATTTATTTCGCTTCTATCTTGTCATTATAATTTTCAAAACGTATAATCAAAAATATAAAATTCGACATCATTGGAATTTCTATAAATTTATAAGTAATCACTTTTTACATAGAATTTAATCAGATTTAGAAAAATTTAATAGAGATTAAGAATTTCAAACAATCAAAGAATAAAACCGTAATAGAAATTAAATTTTATGAGATTTAGAAAATAATTTAAAAAATTGTATAGCTCTATAATAAAAAAATATAATATTAGGAGATTCCTCATATATCTGTGAGCAAGCATATAAATTTTCATAGCCAAACGATTTTTTTAAGCCCTCCAAACAATTAAAAAACAAAACACATTTTTTCTCAAATTGAAAAATGGAGCCGTCCATCGTTGAATGGAATGGGGAGAGAGAGGCGCATCCCAATGCCCATGCACATGGGATGGCAGCCAAGAGAGAGAGAGAGGCGCCCGGATCTTCTGCGACCATCTTAATTTATTTGTGCCTGACTATATGGCCATATACTCAACCGCTGCAACAAACGATCCGACCCATGCAACACATGGGATGACAATGAAGAGAGAGAGGGGCGCTAGGATCTTCTACGACCATCTTCATTTATTTGTGGTTGACAATATAGCCACACTTTCAGCCGCTGCAACAAAGAATCCGGTCCAAATCACTGTCCGGAGCACTGTTAACCAACAGTGTCGGATCCGGATTTTAGACCCGAATCCTCACTCGGCTTTAATATATGTTTTGATGATTGTTAGGGATATTTTCGTCTGAAATTTTAGAAAATTATTTTGAGAAATGCTAGTGTTCAATATATAGGACGGATGTGTCCGTCCAATATGATCGTTTTCATATTTTTAAATTTTAAATGACTGATCCAAACCATTCAATATGTTCTCCATATTGAAAACTTACAAGAAACCAAATTTTACATTTTTTTCGAAATTTTTTACTATTTTTTTGATATTTTTGAAAATTCATAATATAAACATTATGGATCGTCCAATAACAACGATTTTCTAAAATACCAAAAAAATAGTAAAAAATTTCGAAAAAATGTAAAAATTAGTTTCTTATAAGTTTTTAATATCAATTATTGCCTTTGCTGAAAATTTTCTCTTTATCTCCTTTATTTATCAAATTCAATTTCTATAGATACAACCTTCACATTTTTCAGCTTTCTTTTTCAGAGTTAGGATTAATGACAAGGAAAAAGGTCTACCCATTTCTAATATTAGGTAGGCATAAAATTATTGCCTTTGTTGATTAATAAAATTCATAATTATTGCCTTTGCTGAAAATTTTCTCTTTATCTCCTTTATTTATCAAATTCAATTTCTATAGGTACAACCTTCACATTTTTCAGCTTTCTTTTTCGAGATGAACCATGTGGTATCAAAAAGATTATTATCAATTCCAAATGATATGTGAAGTATTGTCGGTTCCAAAGATTTTGCAAATTTTGTTTGTCAATGCATAGGCAAGTTCATTATTTATTATTATTTTTTTGGAAAACTAGACTGGTAGAAGATAGTCTTTGTACCAGCACTTTATCCTCCATTTTGGAAAAAAGTAAAACTAATCAAAAACCTCACGCTAATGCTATAACGGCATACTTGCCTTACTAATACTGTTTTTATCACCTATGTTTAGTGAAATTCATTTTATTTACACTTGCCTATAAATGTACCAGAGGAATTACCATATTACTGTGATTGCGGTAAGAGACTGTTTGGACTTCTTTGCTAGATTTCAAGGATCCGGTAGCCAAGCGGGTAATCAACCAATCCATCTCCTAAATAATATTATTGTTGGTGTGCAGTGAACCATTTAGTCAACTTCTTGCTCTAAGAAGAAAATACAGAAATTCTTTATTGCTATTATTTGAAAAAAAATTATTTTTTATTTACAAAGATGTGTATATTTTTTGTGAATTCGTGGCATAGTATGCTTCCATACAATAAATTAATGGTGGGTCATTTTTGTATATTGATTTATAAACTCAAATGATGCTTCTTCGTTTTCTTCTTTCTGCCCCAATCTTGACATGCTCCTAATTGCTTTTTTCTTCCTTTGTCGCAAAACAGGAAAAATAGAAAAATAAGAACAGCATGAATAAAAAGGAAGATAGAGATAGAGATAAAGGGAAGTCATGGCAGCAGTGAGGTGGACGACGTCTTCACTCGAGCCCTAGCGAAGAGCACGGCTAGATCAATGGAACACCTCCACGCCACAAGCTAATCCAGAGGCAAGATGGTCGCTGCTCGATTCTACATTTTTCTTATCCAATACAGCATCCCCTCACACAAGGTATCTCCTCTTCTAATTTGGACCTAATTTTGAGTTATCAGAAATTTCACTTTGGTTTCTTTTCTGTTATTTTGGAACAATTTTTATTTTTGGTATTTCTTTATGTAGTTAACTTTGCATTCCTTTAACGGCTGATTGTGAATTGGATTAATACTTTTCATGATTTTTTGTTAAGCCAACCAAATGAGGTAGAGGAAGCCGAAGCGTCGGTTAATTTGTTTATATTGAAGATTGTATTTTGAAGTTCATTGTAATTGGTATCGAATTGTTATTTTGTGGATTACATTAGTTATATTATAATTGATGTGTGCTTGTATATAGATTCATATTAGTTTTATATAATTGATATGTGTTATATATTTATACGTGTGATTGGTATTGCATGGCAACGGAAGCAGAAAATCACAAATATAAAAAGAATCATATATAAAATTGTAACCGTTTTATAAAGAAAACGTTACAATTTTGTAAATATTATTTTTTATCCCTGAAGATTGAGTTACTGCAAACTATTGTTTTGAACTTAGCATTAAAAATTCAGTTCATGCGTGCTTTATTTTTATTTATTTATTTATTATTTTTTGAAAAAAAGGTCATAAACCCATTTCATTGCTGAAATAAAACTATGCAATTAGATGAAATATCCGTTAAGAACAAAAAATTATCAGTATGTCAGCATTAATTAAGACTGAAAAAAAGAAGAGAACTTATGATGATGTTTACTAACATCTCATATACGGATCATCTAAAGTAACAACAAATAAATAAATACAAGAAGGTTGGCCATCTTAATGATTATTTGCAATTTAACAATGAATACTAGCTAACTTAATCATATGTTAGTACAATATTTTTCTTATATTTAAGTTTGCCCACCCAATGTGTGGGCGATCTTACTATGTACTAAAAGTCTTTAACTTTTTTGAAATATATCAAATAAAAAATTGCCCGCACATTGAGCGGGCACTGCTGCTAGTTCTTTTTAATTGAATAATTGTACGTAGGCAAAAATTATCTTCTTACCAAAAATTTTTTTTTTCATACCAAATTCTTTCTAAATGAGAATAAAAATCGAGACAGGGATTAAGGGGATATACTGTTTCATGAATTTCTGTTACATCCAAGCAATCATCAGTTTTATGTCCACTAGAGGCTTCGATCGCTGTTAGTGCATTACATCACATGCCATTGGTCATAATGTAGAGTTTGTAGAAGGAACATATAATCAAAATTTTGCAATTAATGTTATTGGAAAATTGAAAGAAAAGTGTGTAGTCAATAAAATTGAAATTTGATCTATCCAAGTTGTTATTCGGAGAGAGATAGAGAGCGGACAATTTGCTCTTAGCTATACTCCTAATTTTTCCTAATTTTTTCTAATTAAAAAAATTAAAATTATTAAAAAGGGGTTATATTCCTATACATGATTAGAGGGGGGGTTATTTCTGATTTTAAAGCTTGTAGGGGCTATATTCAAATGGAGAAAATTTCAGGGGGGTCATATCCAAGTTTTCTTTTCTTTTCTTTTTTTTATGCCAAATCTTTGTTTTGGTATAAAACTCCCATGAAAATGAAAAATAGAAATTTGTGTGGTAGTTATTCAATTAAAGTTAGCATTTGGAATCTTAATTAATTTGGTTCATTACTTACATGGTTGATCGAATTTGAATATTTGTGGTGAAATTTTATTGCTTTGATTGGAAATAGGTTAGGTTAGGTTCTGGGGGTTCCTTAGTGAGAGTTTAGGGTTTGGTGAGAGTAATCTTTACTCTCAAGATCATTAATAGGCAGATTATCAAATACTAATTAAGGTGTTGTAATCCTTCCTGGACCAGTTGATTATAACTTTGTTGTGAAATAAAAGGTAATTCCACTTGAGTTCCTTCGATAGCTAGGATTCTTTCATCAGAATAGTGTTGATATACTCTATGGTTTCTTTCAGACCAACCTATCTGATATAAAATTTCTGCTGGAACTTGTTGTGCCCTTCTATATTGTGAAATATTTAATTATGTGTTTGGGTTTAGTTGGGATTCTAAACTTCTTCTAAAATGCCTTCGCCCTGGTAGTCTCCTTTCTGCTTCATACCTAAGGCGACTACCCAATCTGTAACCACGAATTTGATCCTCAATTGTTGGGTTTTGATTATTTTCTCCACCTGTTACTGAGGGTCTATGAGTAGTTTCTGTTTGAGTTTGAGTTCTACTCATTTTTCTTTCTTCTTTTCAGATTCAAATATATCTTTTGGGTTCTTAAAAACAAAGAAGTGACCGGTAGTTTTACGGATTTTCCTCTCACTATGTTCTCCTAAATTTAGTTTCTGAAGATCCTTTTGAAGTTCTTCTAGAGTATTTGAGAAATTTTCTGTATTTGTAATTTTTAATCTCTCTAACTCTAGTTTCTTAATTGAATCTTTACAATCCTCAAGATCTTCTTTAATTTTAACTAGAAGCTGAATTATGGAGTTATTTTGTTTAATAAGTGCTGTTACTGATCCCCTGGTTACTTCTGATGGTTTCTGAAAGCCAACTGCTGGCTCTTCAATAGTTTCTGTTGCTTTCAAGGTTTCTTTATAAATTGAGCTTCCGGCAGTAAGTCGCCAATCGCTCATTAACTTTAAGTAAGGTTGGTTATTAAATCACAATTATTCTAACTTTCGGGTGCCTTCTTAGTATTACGAACGTAACGGTACTTTGTTTCTTCCTATCAGAAACTTCTTCCCTCTTTATCGCCTACACTAAGTACACGTCTTCCGAAATAAAATTTTTGGATAGAATAACTGACCTTAAATTAAGCTTTAGATTCTTCAAAAAGAAAGCCAAGCTCTGATACCAAGATGAAAAGCGTGGTTTTTCTCTGAAAAATTATGGTTGTTGTAAACACGAAGTCTTCAGAGAGTATAGAAAAGATTGCACAAGATTTATTTATTGAAGTACTGGATTTTACAAGAGAGATTAGGACTTGTTCGATGATGTCGAGTGTGTCCTGAAACTCTGTTATACAAACATATATATAGACTTACTAATTAGCATCTCAATAATTGAGTGCGGGTGCTCTGTGGGCCCCATCGTCCACTCATAATATTGGAATACCACAAGTGGTGAGTCTCTATCATGGTTGTCTATAACAACCCACTAATTATACAAGCATCTTATTTTGTGGTTGTCTTTATCAACCACTATTATTCTGCGCACTACAATAAATCCTAGTATTACCGGATGATATAGGCCAGTATAGTGATGTTATTGCACGATGGTAATCAATAACTTTGAATTTAATAAATGAAAAAAGTTGGGCAGATAATAAAAATAAAGTATTATATATTGAAAATTTACTTGGAGAAATTGAAAAGAAAACATGGATTCAATGGAGAATGGCCTATTCACAAGAATATGAAGAACTTGTTAATATAGCAGAAGACCCGCAAAATGTTTTATCTCAAATTAGAAGGGTTATATTATTGGAAGATCCATATCAAGGATCCACAGAGGAGCAGGATAGAGCATATAATGATTTGGAAAGATTATCGTGTAATAATATGAAAGATTTATTTAACTATTTGAATGATTATAAAATTCTATCAGCAAGGTCAGGGAGAATGTATATATCCCCCGAATTATCAGAGAAATTTTTTAGAAAAATGCCTCCATTAATTGGGAAAGAATTGGAAAAGGCATATATAGAAAAATACCCAGGAAGTACTGTTGGAGTTTTACCCAGAATAAACTTTTCATATCAATATTTATCAGAGCTATGTAAAAAGGTAGCATTACAAAGGAGTTTAAAAGATTTATCATTCTGTAGTAAGATACCTATCCCAGGATACTACCACAAGAATAAAAAGTATGGTTTAAGAAAGGCAAAAATATATAAAGGGAAACCACATGACACTCATGTAAGGGTATTTAAACGAAAACATGCAGATAAATTAAAAAGATGTAAGTGTTTTATTTGTGGAGAAGAAGGACATTTCGCTAGAGAATGCTCTAAAAAATAAGGAAATATTGCTAGGGCAGCGATTATTGAAGACCTAGATCTCTCTGATGACTGGGATATACTCTCAGTCGAACAAAATGAACCAGATAGTGATGCAATATGCTCATTATCAGAAGGAGAGATAGGTAATGTAAAATCAGTTACAACCATATTAGATGATTTACCTTATGAATCAGCTTTGATGGTAACAAATGAAAGTTCATCATGGAGAAAACAACTGATTTTACCAGAAGGAATGAGAGATTGTGTTCATTCATGGGAAGATAATGGGGAAGTGTCACAAGGGTTGGAAAGATGCATTAGTTGTCAAGAGATAACGAATAATAAAATGAGATCACACTGTTCCAAGTGTCAATTAACAATATGTCCGATGTGTTCAAGGTTCCAATTAGGAAGAAAAATCCCAATAAGAACACAAAATATAGCCCCTTATGATAGTAAAGATAAACTTATCCAGGAACTTCTGGAGTATACAAAACATCTTTCGGCAGAAAATTTGAGATTAAAAGAACAAATAAAGGAATTAAGATTGGCAGTGGATCTAAATAATTTACCTATAAGGGATCCATAAAAAGGAAAAGCTCCACTAGAAGAAGATGAAGTGAATGATTCAAATGAACTACATGAAGATGAAGAGGAATTTAATAAAGAATACTCCAAATTATCTAAAGGAGTAATAATTAAAGAAACTGCAAACAAACTATCAGATGAGGAATTGGAATATTTTAATACAGTAGTTCCAAATCCAAATAAAGGAACAAGAGTTTTAAATCGATTATACAATATGGAGATACAATTTGAAATACCAGGGATTAAAAATTTCAAAATTCAAGCAATTTTGTATACAGGAGCAACAGTTTGCTGTATAAATCAAGATGTAGTACCTCAAGAAGCATTAGAACTTAGTGCTTACCCAATACAAATAAATGGTGTAAACTCACAACAAATAGCCAAATTAAAGTTAAAAAATGGACAAATGACTATTGAAGAAAACAGATTCAGAATTCCATTTACATATGCATTCTCAATGGAGAAAAGAGATGGAATACAAATGTTAATTGGGTGTAATTTTATAAGAGCAATGCAAGGAGGGTTACGAATTGAAGGACAAATAGTTACGTTTTATAAGAATATTACAACTATTGCAACTAAAGCTGATGCAATAGTCTCAAAGGCAGCAATTGAAGAATTGGAATTATCTGAGTTAGAATATATTGAAGTTCGTGAAGCAGTGGCTTATAATATTGGTATCGAATCCCAATCTTTTAAAAAGAAATTCCAACTTATTCTAGAAAAATTAAGAACCCAAGGGTATATTGGAGAAAATCCCGTTAAGCATTGGGAGAAAAATCAGGTTAAATGTAAATTGGACATCATTAATCCTGATATAACAATACAGGATAAACCCCTAAAGCAAGTCACTCCAGCGATGAAAGAACAATTTGATAAACATATTAAGATTCTACTACAAATTGGTGTTATAAGGCCAAGTAAAAATAGACATAGAACTATGGCTATAATTGTGAATTCAGGAACTACAGTAGATCCTGAAACATGCAAAGAAATTAAAGAAAAAGAACGAATGGTCTTTAATTACAGAACACTTAATGATAATACTCATAAAGACCAATATAGCCTGCCAGGGATAAATACAATAAATAAGAAAATTGGGAATAGTAAGATTTTCTCAAAATTTGATTTAAAAATTGGTTTTCACCAAGTAGTTATGGATAAGGAATCAATACCATGGACAGCATTTGTAGTACCAGGAGGATTATATGAATGGTTAGTTATGCCATTTGGGTTGAAAAATGCGCCCACAATCTTTCAGAGAAAAATGGATGATTGTTTCAAAGGAACAGAACAATTTATTGCTGTCTATATTGATGATATTCTAATCTTTTCAGAAACAGAAGAGGAACATGCAAAACATTTAAAAATAATGTTAGAAATTTGTGAAAAATGGGGACTCGTATTATCACCAACAAAAATGAAAATTGCAGTTACGAAAATAGAATTCCTTGGAGCCGTAATTGGTGATAAAAAGATAAAACTTCAGCCTCATATTATAAAGAAAATCATAAGTTTTTATGAGAATAAACTTAAAGAAAAGGCTGGGCTGAGGTCATGGTTAGGAATTCTAAATTATGCAAGGGCCTATATTCCAAATCTAGGAACACTCTTAGGGCCCTTATATTCTAAAACCAGTCCGCATGGTGATAAAAGATTAAAGAATACTGATTACCAGCTGATTGAGAAGATAAAGAAAAAGGTACAAAATTTACTAGATCTAGAACTACCACCCAAAAATTCTTATATAATTTTGGAAACAGATGGTTGTATGGAAGGTTGGGGAGGTGTTTGTAAATGGAAAGAGCAAAAATATGATCCCAGAAAATCGGAAAAAGTTTGTGCTTATGCCAGTGGGAAATTCCCAGTTATTAAATCAACAATAGATGCAGAAATCCATGCATGTATGGAAACCCTGAAGGCTTTAAAAATTCATTATTTAGACAAAAAGGAAATAAGCCTCAGAACAGATTGCCAAGCTATTATTAGCTTTTATAATAAATCTGCACAAAATAAGCCTTCTAGAGTAAGGTGGATAAACTTTGTTGATTTTATCACTGGTACAGGAGTAAATATTAATTTTGAACATATTGATGGAAAGATGAATGTATTTGCGGATTCATTATCACGACTT
Source organism: Rhynchospora breviuscula (assembly GCA_027562975.1). Lineage (NCBI taxonomy): Eukaryota > Viridiplantae > Streptophyta > Magnoliopsida > Poales > Cyperaceae > Rhynchospora > Rhynchospora breviuscula. Next base: position 56,653,881 of record CM050402.1, read on the forward strand.
GTTATTAATATGGTGTATTCTAAGAATGTAAATTATATGGATGAACAAATAGCTTGTTTGGAGGGAGCTATTAAGGAAGTTGAAGAAGCACCATCTGAAAAAAGTATTAATAGTTTAAGCCAGATAATTGACAAAATGACTGCCTTGATGAATTAAGGGCAGAATAAAAAAATAAAAAAAATAAAAAAATAAAAAAAGGGAAGAGTGGAGGACCCATATTTTTAATAGTTTGTTTCCTGTACAGGTTGATTTTCATGGAGAACTTATCATATCAAGTTAACAAGACAAATAGCAGGCCAGGCACCAGACAAGCAATAACTGAGGCTACAAGATGGAATTCCTTAGGAGGAGGATTAGAAGGATTAGAAGAAATGGCCGAACTCACTAGTGGAATTCTGTTTAATGATCTGTCAAGTGATTGGAGGAATTATAATCCCGAAACGGCTCGTAATAGAAGACAATGGATGGAACATACTAATACAAGAACAAATGAGCTTCATAAAGCTCAAACTCTAAAAACATGTCAAGAAATCGAAACAATGCTAGCTATGTGCAATTTACAGAAAGCCAAATTAGAATCATGGGCAAGTAAGGATAATTGGGCTCGTGATGCATTAGGTCCAGTAAATGCACATATTACCAACTTAATTCAGTGCCACAATCACATGAGGAGTATTGCTCAAAGTTACTACTATTAGAAAAATTAATTGAAGCTTGTATAATATTCAGTCTGGTGGTAATCTACGGAAAACCACTGACTTTTTGTGTATCACATATAGTGATACTTTTTCTGAGTGGAATGTTTGTTGCTTGTTGTTTGTTTGTATTTGGTGTATAAGGAATATTGTAGTGCGCAGAATAATAGTGGTTGATAAAGACAACCACAAAATAAAATGCTTGTATAATTAGTGGGTTGATATAGACAACCATGATAGAGACTCACCACTTGTGGTATTCCAATATTCTGAGTGGACGATGGGGCCCACAGAGCACCCGCACTCAATTATTGAGATGCTAATTGGTAAGTCTATATATATGTTTGTATAACAGAGTTTCAGGACACACTCGACATCATCGAACAAGTCCTAATCTCTCTTGTAAAATCCAGTACTTCAATAAATAAATCTTGTTAAATCTTTTCTATACTCTCTGAAGACTTCGTGTTTACAACAACCATAATTTTTCAGAGAAAAATCACGCTTTTCATCTTGGTATCAGAGCATAGAAAACCATAATTTGGTAGTGCTTGCAACATTTTTTCCTTCCTTTGATCCCCTTTTGTGAGCCACATTTGCAGATATGTCCAACATTTCTTGCCTTGTCAGGTTTCGTTTTACTTTGCATCTTGCTCTTTGTTATCATTTGCTTAACTTTTTCTTGTGCTTTCTTTTGTTTTGATTTCGTCGCTCTATTGTATAGAAGTCACGGTAAGCTGAGAATGTGAAATTTGGGCTAAATGAGGTCAGTGTGCTAACACCATAGGTACTTCATCTTACTTATTTACATTTTCTTTACTTCTTTTTCTTTTCTTTTTGAAACTTCTGAGATCATAACTTGGAAGGTTGATTAATATTGTACGATTTTCGGATGTTCTAATGTATAAAAAAAACTTTCCAGCCTTCAAAAAAAATAAAGAAAAATTTTACGTGGGTCAGAATCAGTGTCCTCCTTTCCGTCAGTTTGTCTTATAGTTCATTTATTTGTATTGGATTTAAAATATTGTTCCTAATACATGTTGCTATAGAAAAATACTACCAAGATGTCTTTCTCCTTTCCTGTCCCTAGTTTTAAAAAAAGGGAAGTCAACGCGCTCGATCCTTTGTTGTGAGCTTCTAATGAGAGGGAAACAAGTGGTTCAGCTTATAAACTTTAATATAAACAGAAGCACAGTAAATAGTACTTTGGGTGTTATGGTTTATGTTGGGGGGGGGGGGGGTTATTATTCCATCTGTATAGGGAATTTATCATATATAAAATATTTATCGTTTGCAAGTACAGAGGAGCTTTTCCTTTTGTATTGCTTCAACAACATAGCTATAGATAAATAAATGGACAGATTTTTTTTTTTTTTTTTAGCAGGTGATTGGCATATATATGACATACATTTGTATGTACAAGGCCCGTGTGCTATGATTTTGAAATTATAAGTTATTTCTGGAGATTTTTACAATTTGTTGAACTATATAGAAGGTTGCATGTGTTGTTCTGTGATTCAAGATTATCCTCCAGTAATTATAAATGGTAGGTTGTGCTCCGACTCCGAGTTTTATGAAGCATGCAGGCTGTCTTATATATGTATGTTCAGAGAGGAGATGCAATTCTTATGTTGACTTTCACTCGTAAAGCATTGTCATAGCCTTCATTTTCTTTTTCCTCAGTTTTTCTTCTATTCCATAATTGTTACATATTCTCTTTAATTCTTTGATTGACTTGATATTTGTGTGTGTATTTGTTTTGGTTAGAAACATAAACTACCTTGGTGACTGTACGAGCATCTAATCTGTTCTTTTTGGTTCTTAGGAGAGTCGATAGGTGACTCAAAAGTTTAGTTAGATGCCACATCAGCCCTTGATAGCAGAGCATCAGTAGCAAATTGACAAAAGAGGCGATCTTCTCAAACAAGATACATCATACAATCGTTAGGAGGCTTGTATCATGTACAACATTGTGCCAAAAACGAAGTTCCAGTTATCATTACAAAAAAAAGACAATGAATTTAGGAATATATATGAGTTACTCAACTAATATAATCAATCTGAGCAACCCATCAGACCAAATTCGAAGTACGAAAAATTTGATTTTATTTGAAAAAAAAAAATTGTCTCTTTTCATTCATACACTTTCAAATTACTAATAGTAGAAAGATGTCTTGTAGGCAATGTTTTTTTTTTTTCTTTTTCTTGTTTGTCAATAGAACTCCTGAATTTGAACACTTAAAGAAATAAGTTTTAGTCGTCTTGATTAACTATTGATTAGAAGTGTCATGATATTATTTGCATATATCAAATTGAAAATCTGGGAAAAATTGGACCAGGTGGGCAGGCCGCAGGTGGTCATTTACACCTCATATATTTGTGGGAATATGCTTTAATACATGGTGGATCAGTTGTTTACACCAAGTTAAGCTGTTATTTTTTTTGGTTAATTGTTTTAATTACTCCCTTTCAATAAATCATTCCACAACGAGCGTATACTCTTTAAGGATTTGGGTGACATCTTAATTAATTAAAAATTAAATCCCAATATTTTCATTTATCTTGGATCATAAATTTGGTTACAGTATATTAAATAATGTAGACAAAAGATAATGTTGAAAAGAAAGTAGATGTTTATGTTTAACTTGATAGCCATAATAATCATATTTTGAGTATAGAACTGACGAGCTTTACGCATGTGTATGTTAGCTTGCTCATAAAAATGTCATGTTTTAAATGAATTAGGTGAAAAAAGTAGAAAGACCTTCAAGTGCATTTTCCATTTCTTTGCATGATTAGATCGACATGTTATATCTTCAAAATGCTTACAGATTTGCATATGTACAAATAAAAAAGATTTTGTTCATTTTTTTTTTTTTTTTTTTTTTTTTTTTGAAACAAGTGAGCAAAAAGAGCTCACCACTCTTTTCATTAAAACGAAAAAAGCAATTTATTACAACCCTCTCTCAACTCTTAACCCTAAAACCTAACGCACTGGTACCAAAATCGTGAGGTACCAGTGCTCCATCGCTATCTCCCTTTATTTATTACATCAATAAACTTATTCATAAAACACGCAAACAACACACAAATAGATAATGTAAATATTGAGATCCCTCCTCAACCCGAGAGATAACACAGCATAGCCTCTCGAGTTGTCCTTCTTTTGCCTCATCGCGATCAACCCACTGCATGGATCCACGCATCCTCCTCCTCTCCAAAGTTTGTGAGCTCACCTCCAGCAATTTGCAATGGCATTGTCTCAAGCGAAGGCAACCACTCTGCCACTTGAGTCTTGATCTCCTCCGACCATAACCCTGACCAGTAATTTATTGAGGCCAAAATTTGTGAGGCTAGATATCTAAACGAATGACAAAATTTATTTTGAAAACATCTTGCATTTCTATCTTTCCATACACACCACAGTGCACCACAACATATAATACAAGCGATCTTACTCTGTTGGTGATCTAAATTCGATAGCCATGTTACCAAGTCCTCTACCGATCTGAAATTTGTATTCATTTGGAATCTATCTAATAACCATGCCCACACAATCATCTGATGGGTACACCCGAAAAAAAGATGGTCAATCGATTCTACTGTTTGACAGTACACACATCTAAGGTCTCCTTCCCACCCCCTCATGGCTAGATTATCTTTAGTTAGTAATCTTTTTCTACATAATAGCCAAATAAAAATCTGTATCTTAAGAGGCACTTTAGTTTTCCAGATAGGAGCATAAGTAAAGTCCTGAATGCCTCTATTATCTAACCACCTATACATTTTTTTTGTTGAAAATTTGCCATCCCTATTGCCACCCCAAGATATGGAATCAGATCTGTGCTGCAAAGTAAAAGAGGAGACTAACTGTTGTAAATTGCACAATTCATCTCTAAGGTTCATTGATAATTGTCTATTAAAGCGTAAATTTAATATCCCCCCTAACACATCAGCTACTGTAGCATCTTTATTTATACAAATCTCAAAAAGTGACGGAAATATTAATTTTAACGAAATCTCATCACACCAACTATCTAGCCAAAATCTAGTATTTGTCCCATCCCCTACTTTGAAATGACACTGTAAAGCAACTATTTGTTCCAATCTCTTTATTTTTTTCCAAAAAGGGGACCATTTCTGATTATTACGACAATTTTCATACTTAATCTTTATAATATCTTTCCACCACCCTTTACTTAAGGGATCTTTGTACTTCCACACCCATTTGCTCAACATAGCATCGTTCATGATTCTAAGATTTAGTATGCCTAGACCACCCTCCATCTTAGTTCTACAAACTACCCCCCAATTAACCAAGTGAATTTTTTTTTTATCTTTTGCATGCCACAAAAATCTTGACCTGATTCTATCTAGTTGTTTGATTACCGAGGCCGGTGCCTCATGAAAAGATAACATGTAGGTTGCAAGTGAGCTCAGTACACTGTTGATTAATGTTAATCGTCCCCCATAAGATAAGAAATTACCCATCCATCCTTGCAATTTTTTTTGAAATTTATCTATTATTGCCTGCCAATCTATATTTTTTAGTTTTTTCCAATGAATCGGGATTCCTAAGTACCTCAAAGGAAAAGAGGCTACCTTACACCCAAATATATCTGCTAGTATTGTGGCCTCACTATCATCTAAATTAATAGGGTAAAGTTCACATTTTGAGAAATTGACTCTCATACCTGCCAAGGCCTCGAATCCAATGAAAGCCCATTTAACCGCCTGCATAACCAATCCATCTGCTTCACAAAAAATCACAGTATCATCAGCATATTGTAAATTAATCACAGGCTGCCCATTATCTATTGGGGGCCCCAGTCCTTTGATAATTCCTCTATCTCTACCTTTTTTAATAATTTGATTAAGACAATCTGCTACTAAGTTAAAAAGAAGCGGTGACATAGGATCCCCTTGTTTGAGCCCTCTACACACTGTAAAATAGTTTGACATTTTTCCATTAATATCGACACAAACTTGCCCTCCCACTAGAAGATCCTGAATCCAATTAACCCACTTATTTGAGAACCCTCTAGACTTGAGCATTTCAAATAAAAAAGTCCAGTTAACTCTATCGTAGGCCTTTTCTAAATCTACTTTTAAGACCAACCCTTTTTTTTTCAAGATCTTTGTGGAATGTAAAATTTCAGATGCACAAATCACATTATCTAAAATGAATCTTTCTTCCAAAAACGCTGCTTGGGATTGATCTAATATTTTATTCACAATAGGAGATAATCTAGTTGTCAACACTTTAGTTATCCATTTGTAAATGCAGTTCAGCAGGCTAATAGGTCTATATTGTTTTATCTCTACAGCATCTATCTGTTTCGGTAAAAGACATAACATAGCTTTATTTATCTGAGACACATGTAGATCGTGGTTAAAAAAGGCATTGAACAGACACATAATATCTTCTTTTATAATATGCCAATTTTTTTGATAAAATAAAAAAGTCATACTTAAAAAGATTTAATTGCCTTCTAGGAGATAGAAGATGAAGTATGTTGCATTGATAAACTAAGATATTTGAGAAAACTAATAATTCAGTGCTAAGATCGTGCGCAAGATCCAAACTAAACGAGGGGGATTGAAGTTAATGGTGATGTAACTGCAGCTGTCAAGACACTTTTTGGGATTGACCCGAACAGCAGGTAATTTATACTGATTTTGTATTATATATCTTTATTTTGTTGGTGGATTCTTTCAGATAAACATTGATTTGTTCTATTTGTATTATGTATGTACCAGAATGTGCCGTCCAGAAAGTGGGGAGGAGTCATTAGAGAAAGAATCAGTATACATGTCACATCTCACCAGAAATTAAACATCTCCACGAGGGGCTTAAGAATGCATGTACTTGTTGCGTCAATTCCACCTCGCAGTGACTTCCCATTGAAATGGACTTAAAATCAGCTTTTCTGAGGTCAGTTTTGCATAAGATAGCTCACTTTAATTTGAGGTTATAACTAATTATGCTAATATAATCTTTCTGCATTGGTTACGGTGAAGCAGTTATGCCAATACTTATAGATCACTAAATCCTGATATTGTAACAATGTTTCATATTTTCTGTGGAGCCATCCTTTGGATTTGTTGGCTAGAGAGAAAAACTTCGGATTTGAATCAGAAAAGTATAAAATTTTTAGTTCTCTTGGTGTAATGTTCTTATCCTTAATTTCACATTGGTCAGCTTTGTTGTTGGAGCAAGAACTCAACAAGCTGCTAGTCTATGCTGGAAGATTTTTCCTTTCAATTGAACTTGGGAGCAGAAGATACACGGACTGCATGCCCTTCACTTCAGATTGATTTTTTCCAAAGGATGACTTCAGTCCTGTTTTCTCTAATTATTTTGCCAGTGGTGGAGCTAAGAAAAGTCTAATGGGGTCAATTGACTCCACTCACTTTATCAAAACCTGACTAATGAATATTAAATCATGACACATATAATTGCTATATATCACTTAAAACAGACCCAACTGATGAATTGGTCTGCCTGGTGCCCACCACAAGCTTTGATTTTTACTGAAATTGGTCATGCCACACAGACATCCATGTTTTAGCAATCAAAGTTGAGTGTTAGTTTTGATTTTTGAGTGAATTATGGAATTTTGTGATCATTATTGTCCTTTTGCTTCGAATTTTCAGCATAAAAAGCATGAATCGACTGACCCAAGTGAATAAGGGAAGAACGGGAGTGATTTATTGCATCTATCTAGGAATTTATCTTTTATGATTTCTCGTTTCCAAGTATGAAGGAGCTTTTTTCTATGGATAAATAGCAGGTGATTGACACATGGCATACATTTGCATGTACAAGGCCCGTGTGTTATGATTTTGAATTGTGGAAATTTATCTTCTTTTTACTGAACTATTTAGTAGGTTGTATGTGTTGTTCTGTGATTCAAGATTGTTCTCGAGGGATCCACATACTCAGCAGCCAAACTTTGGCTGTTCCAAACAGCCATACTCTTTTTTTTTTTTTTTTGATATTTTAACATTTTAAAATTCAAATGTTGAATTCAAACCATTGATCTTGTTTAATTTTACGGGCGATGCATTTTCATATAAGTTTTATAAAATTTGGAGTCGATTTGATACTTGATTAAGTGACCAAATTATGAACGTATTAGAATTAATCAGTGATAGTTAACCAGATTCGTTCATTTGTTGACCACTTGATCTAGTGACCAAATTATGAACGTATTAGAATTAATCAGTGATAGTTAACCAAATTCGTTCATTTGTTGACCACTTGATCTAATATCAAATCAACTCCAAATTTCATAAAACTTATATGAAAATGCATCATCCATAAAATTAAACAAGATCAACGGTTTGGATTCAACATTTGATTTTTAAAATATTAAAATATTAAAAAAAAATTGGTTGTTTGGAACAGCCAAATCTTGGCGGCTGAGGATGTGGATTGGTTCTCGAGTGCATGTAAAATGGTAGGCTATGCTTAGAGTTTTATGAAGCTGGGTATGTCGTATTTATTGTTAAGAAGAGATTGCAATTCTTAACTGTTTCGAGGAATCATCTCGAGTTCAAAATTTCACTCATAAGTCATAAAGCCTTGTCATGGCCTTGATTTTCTTTTTCTTTTGTTTTGGAAATTGATTACTGTCATCTGTAGTTTTGTCATCTCTTGCCATCACTAAACAGAAAGTGAACAAATAAAATAGACAAGATGAACATATATAGTGATCAAAGTGAACACATACAAATAAATAAGTTCAATAAAAATAAGTTGAATGTGCATATAAAAATCTGAACAAGAGATGATAACACTTATTTGTTTGTAAGCGTTCACTTTGATCGTCTATATGTTTATCTTATGTGTTCACTTTGTGTTTAGCGATGGCAAGGATAGCAAAACTAGAGATGGCATTTATCATTTCTGTTTTGTTTTTCTTTCATTCCATTATTCTTACCTATTGTTAGTTTGATAGGGCCCACTTAGCCCAGTTTGGTTCAAAAACATAAAAACGTTGCTCAGAAGAGGTAGTTTAAAGGTGCTGCCGAGGGACCAGAAAAAATGGGCTTCTTCTCCTTCCGCATGGCCGCATGAGGTGGTTAGTTAGCGGAAGGGGAGCTCTCCTCATTCCTCCATAGCTATTTTTCTTCGACTATTAGAAACACTCTACTAGACTTTGGGCAAAGAATTAGGGGCTTCTTCTCCTTCCACAATGGGTGGTTGGTTAGTGAAAGGAAAAACTCCCTTTTACTCATTCATGGCTAAATCCTAGGCAAAACATTCTTCCAATAGCATGTAAGACCTCGATAGGTCTTAAATCCAGAAAGCCACCTTGGTCCAAAGTCCATTTTCAACTTCAGCCTCATAATACTCAGTTGAAACTCGAGGACTGGTGATAGGATTTAGGATTTATCAAAGACCCGGCCCAAATAAAGAGGAACCAGTATGGCCCAATTAGACCCAAAATAAAAAGTTGTCATAAGGAGGCAATATAAAAACAGAAATAATAACTGCCATTTGTAGTTTTGCCATCACTTGTCATCGTTAAATATAAAGTGAACACATAAAACAGACAAGATAAACATATAGACGATCAAAGTGAACACTTACAAACAAGTAAGTGTTATCATCCCTTGTTTAGATTTTTATATTCATATTCAACTTATTTTTATAAAACTTATTTGTTTGTATGTGTTCACTTTAATCATTATATATATTCACATTGTCTATGTTTTGTGTTCACTTTCTGTTTAGCGATGACAAGCGATGGCAATAATCAATTTTCATATAAAAGATGTTACCTTCTATTCTAGAGGGGAGGCCGATCTCCTGAGCTGAGGAGCTTCTTCCCTTCCGCATGGGGCGGATGGTTGTCGGAAAAAAAAAGCTGCATCCATCCATCTAATTAAGCACTCTACCAATATTAGGCTTATCATTGTTGTAACTAATGATAAATCTGGGGATATATTTATTTTCTGATTATAATCCTCTTTATTTAACTGATTAATTTGACAAAAGTGTCTGAGATTATTTTTGTTTTTGTAATTATGCCAGATTAAAACAAGAAAAATACTATTTTCTACTAACCAACGGAGGCCTTATAATTTGCACTGTAACCACAATTAACAGAATATATAAATAGTTCATCGTAATATATCTTTGTATGGATCATGTTTGATCGTTTTTTTATAAATAGAGATGGCTATGTTGGTCTGCAATACATGACGTTCAGTTTAAAAATGATAATATTGTAGTTAGTGTGGTATCAGCACCGTTTGTTGAGGATAACAGCGCGTTCAACATGTACCTCGCTGAAGATTTTGCTGGTAGAGTTCTCGTAATCATTAGGCATCAAAATTTTACAACTGATGAGCTAGTAACTTCTGATGTGAAGGTTGAAAGACTCATTGGTGGCAATGGAGAAGGAAGCAAATGGGAATGTATTGAGAGCTTGGATGGACAATCAATTTTTGTGGGTATTAATTCATCAATTTCACTTGCAAATGAGGATATACGTGGAGAAATAAAGGCAGACACAATCTATTTTACGGATGAATGGTGGTATTTTATAAGAAGTGAATCAAGTGAGGAGTCAAAGAGTAGGCGCCGGGACATTTGTTCATACAACTTAATAAGCAAATCTATGAAGCTATCCTGCCCTTATGAGCATCGCCGATGCACATGCCCCTTGCCAATCTGGATTCATTTATCAAACCCCACACTGATGCTTAATTAATATAAATTACTTATTAGATATCGCCTTTCTTTTTAATTATGCCTTCGTTCGGTTTGAAGGTACAATTGGACTGCCAAGATGTCAATTAAATACTAAATGCCTTTGTAGATGTGAAGAACATTCACCATTATTTAATTCATAATCCTAATTTTGTATAGTCTCCATGTGGGTTTTTCAATGCATGTCCAAAATTAGTTTGAAATTGGATAACCCACGGTTTCAATCTCACAAATTAATAAAAAGCTTAAGAGAACAAATGAAATTAATTAGATGACTTTTGATTTGTAATAACAATAAATATTTTTCAGTTGTGAATTGTGACAGGATTTAATTTCGTATGTTATGCTCTGAGTTTAAGTTCATCTGAAATACAGTGGAACTAAAATATCCTTGTAAAATTTGCTATTAAGACTTGGGAACGAAACTTGTACATTAAGCGTGGTGCTTTGACTGGTATTAAAATGATCGGATGTTTTTCTTTGAAGAACGGTTTTAGGTCCTCAAACAGCCATATGATAAATTTGCTCTTTTTAGCACAGTAAGACGTTTCATTATTATAGTTTTTAAAATAGGTAATATTGGTTATCGCTGTACTGCTTTTTTGTTTCTGGGTTTCGGGTCCAGGTGCTTAGTTATTTACTCGCGTCCTTATCAATTGAGACTCTTTTACTGGTTCTTTTGCATCGTCAGTAGACTGCCATTAGATTCTTTTTTAAGTTGATTATCAATTTATCATAAACCAATCCAGGTCGGTTTAAGTTTTTACAAGAAACTCTTGCAATTTATATGGACTAAACGAGTTAAATTAGTGTGCTGCAAATTTGTTATATTAGTCCTATATCTGGTATGTTAAATAATAATTTTTTTTTATAATTACAAGTCGATAGATACTAAATAAAACAACAAAATTTGAAAAAAAAAAAGTTGCATCATTCAATGCATCAAGAAAACCAATTACTTCATCTTATTGACAAATATGGAAGTGCGAATAAAGTATAAAACTTAATGATTTGATTGACAATTTTAGCTTACTCATAATCACTTCAAAACTTTCGACGGCAATTGTTTTTCAAATTATAACATTATTGTGCTATTAATGTCATAGAAAATATTTGCAGCGTATTCATCATTCTTCGCTTAACTACATTTATGCAAAAACCCCAAATTTGGTCCAAATTGTTCAAAGTCGAGATAATTGATACTTTTACGAGTTCATTAGCACGTACCAACACACGATAAACACTTTATATAAATTTAAACAACACTTAACTAGAAGTATTTATTTATAAATCTACACTTAAATAATATGGTGATTATTGATGATTGATCCAAGTAATTCCACCTAACATGTTATAAATCTACACTTGAATTTCTGTGGCAGTTACTACATAGTTTCTCTATATCGGGTAGCGGCTCGTCTCTCTATTCGTTTCTCAATAGTTCCCCTAATGTAACAATAATTCAGGAAGCACAAGAACTCTCTAACCAGATGGGTGCCCCACCCCCCCCCCCCCCCCCCCCGAAAACTATCAGAGATAACAATCTTCACTATTATAATATAGGCTCGCTCTATATTTTCAATTGGAAAAAGACAGACATAAAGTCCAATCAAGCACAATTAATCCTGTGAGACTCCGAACACACGGAGCAAAATATAAAATAGATAACAACCATCCATCTACAGCATCTACCCCCAAGCAAGCCCAATTGAACTTGACATAAACATAATAATCATATATTGAGTTTAGAACTGAACGAGCTTTCCGCATGTGTAAGTTAGTTTGCTCATAAAAATGTCATGTTTTAATTGAATTAGGTGAAAAAAGTAGAAAGACGTTCGAATGCATTTTCCCTTTTCCTTTTTTTTTTTTTTTTTTTGCATGATTAGGTCGACACATTAAATCTTCAAAATGCTTACAGATTTGCATATGTACAAATAAAAAGAGATTCTGTTCATAACACTTAAAAAAATTAATTGCTTTCTAGGAGGTAGATGATGAAGTATGTTGCATTGATAAACTAAGATATTTGAGAAAAATAATAATTCAGTGCTAAGATCGTGCGCAGGATCGAAGCTAAACGAGGTGGTTTGAAGTTACTAGTGATGCAACTACAGCCGTCATGACAATTTTGGGGATTTAGCTGAACAGCAGGTAAACTCATACTGATTTTGTATTATATCTTTACTTTGTTGGTGGGTGGATTCTTCCGGATAAACATTGATTTGTTCAATTTGTATTCTGCATGAACCAGGGTGCACTGTCCAGAAAGTGGGGAGGAGTTATTAGAGAAAGAATCAGTGTCTGTGTCTGATCTCAACGGAAATTAACCATGTCCACGAGGAGCTTAAGAATGCATGTACTTGCTGCGTCGACTCCACCTTGCAGTGTCTTCCAATTGTACTGGAGTTCGCATTAGCTTTGCTGAGGTCAGCTTTGCATAGGATAGCTCACTTTTATTTGAGGTTATAATTATGTTAATATAATCTTTCTGTTTTTTGTTACGGTGAAGTAGTTATGAAAATACTTGTAGATCTCTAAATACTGATATTGTAACAGTGTTTCGTATATATTTCTGTGGAGCCGAGCCATCCTTTATTCCTTTGGATTTGTTGGCTCCGTAGAAAGTCTGTTTCGAATCAGAAAAGTATACTAGTTCTCTTCGTGTAATGTTCTTGTCCTTAATTTTACCGTGATTTTTTAAATTCGAAATAACCAAGAACGAATTTTTAATACGAAACCTTTGACATTCAAAATTTCTAAAACAAACATGTCAGAACGCAGATATCCTGCGCAGGCTCTGACAACGCCACTGGCAATGGCGCGGGCACAACCATAGAAGGCACTCAAGCCAGTGGGAATGGCGCGGGAATCATTGGACAGAAACTTTATTTTATGTCTTTGAGCGAGAGCTGAATAAAGAAAGGTATTTGATTTATTGCTTGAACAGTGATAAGGAACAGATTGTCACGCTCATGAAAATACAAATAGAAAAAGGAGAGTAGGCACTGCAGTAATGTGTTTTTTTTTTACATTTTATTTTTTAATAAACAAAGTATTACATATTTTAATATTTTAGTAAAGCATGTTGTGACACCTGCGACAGTGAGAATGGAGTGAGTACAGATGGGCTACTGGTAGTGGTGGGTATGAAGTTTAAAGTATTTTAATATTTTAATAATGAAGTATTACATTTTTTTTTTTTTTGAGGAAAGGCCCGTAGGCATCATTAATATAAAAAAAAAAACGTAAGGTACAAACGCTGAGAAAAGTTTAAAGAAAGATAATAATATCTCCTAACAATAGACTAACTACTATCACAACTATCCGTAAGCAGCAGTATTACATATTTCAATGAGTGTTGCATTGGTTGACACAGACTGACACCAAGGTTTTGGATCGAAATCCTCTACTGTCGTTTAAACGACAGTAGAGCGCTGTCCATGTGAAGTTTAATTAATATTTAAAAATTTTAAAATTTAAATGTTTAATCCAAACCGTTGATCTTGTTAAATTTTACGGACGAAGTGTTTTTATATAAGTTTCATAAAATTTGGAGTCGATTTGATACTCGATTAAATAACCAAACTATGAACGCATTAGAATTAATCAGAGATAGTTAACCAGATTCGTTCATTTGTTGATCACTCGATCTAGTATCAAATCAACTCCAAAATTTATAAAACTTACATAAGAATACATCGCTCGTTAAATTGAACAAGAACAACGATTTAGATTGAACATTTGAAGTTTAAAACTTTAAAATATTAATAAAAATGTACCTGGACAGCACTCTGCTGTCGTTTAAACAACAGTAGAGGATTTCAATCCCCAAGGTTTTAGAGAGGGTGCTATGGGATAATTATTTTTCACACGTACGTGAACAGTTTCTTTTTTTCTTCTTAAGCATGGTAAACAGCATGGAGGGTATTTGGTAAGAAATTATAAAAAAATATATTGTGGTTTTGGTTGTTAAGAAATGAATGATCCCACTTCATCTTTTCTCTTAGGACTCCAGCTGGAGAGTGCCAGACTGACCATGTTAATCTTGATTGAGGTCAAACAAAATCACTTAAAACTAATGTAGCTACACAGTTAAGAGCATGTAATTAATAAGCAAATTTTTCTTTTGTTTTTTTTTTATTTTGTGCGTACCATCTAGGTAATTAATCAACATCAATAGGACTAGAGGTGCGAATACAATGAAGATCAATAATAATTAATTACCAGAACAGTCATATGTGTTCTTTTCGATTTTCAGCTTATGTGGATTAGATTGACCAAGTACAGAGCCACACAAAGAAGAATATCATGTTTATTTGAAAAATATATACTGTTCTTTTATAAAAGTCACAAACCTAGGAAAATAGGTCCTACTATCCTTTTCCTATTTGTATTTTTCATGAACGTGGCAATCTGTCCTTTTTCACTGTTCAAGCAGTAAATGAAGTAACTTGCTGTATTCAGCTCAAAAAAAAACTTGCTGTATTCAGCTCCTTCTCAAATGAGATAAAATAAAACGTGCCCACGCCACTCCCACTGGCTTCTATGGATGTGCCCGCGCCATTGCCAGTGGCGCCGTCAGAGCCTGCACAGGATATCTGCATCCTGACATGTTTGTTTCAGAAATTTTGAATGTCAAAGGTTTCGTATTAAAAATTCGTTTTTGGTTATTTCGAATTAAAAAAATCACGGTTAATTTTACATTGGTCAGCTTTGTGGTGGGAGCCTGTCAAGGTGCAATACAAGCTGCTGCCTATGTCAAGATCATTCTTCGCATGCCCTTCAGATCTGAATTTTTTCGGAGAGCTTCAGTTGTGTTTTCTATTGTTATCTCTGTTTCTCAACAAATTTTGGGAATTTTTGTAAGAATGTTGGTTATTTTGAACAGTGCTATATAACAGTTTTCTTTTAATGACGGTATGATAGTATGTCAGATACGCTGGTTGTAAATGTTTTTTTCTTTGTTTTTGTTTTATTCCCTAATTCTTACCTATGGTCATTCTTTCTTTGAGTATTTAATCCTTTGCTCGTACATTTGATTTGGCTAGAAAAATAAGATTAAGATCCCTTGGTGGATGTATTAGTACATAACCTTCTTCCCACTTTGTACTTTGCATTGGCTCTTTGCATACCTAAAAGTGGGGATAGTATTTTTATGTGGTACACATCCAAATCCCAGACTAAAAACCAGTGATGGAGCTGTTAAAGAGCTAGTGGTGGAGCTAGGAAAGGTTTAATGGGGTCAATTGACTATACTCACTTTATCAATACTTAACTAAATAATATCACCTCATGCCATATAGTGACATAGAATTGTTATAAAATCACTCAAAAGTCAAAACTGACCCATACAACTCAGAAATAAAGCCGCCTCCATTATTCCCTTTATTCACTATTATAGTATTATGACTCCAGATTAAATACCCTCCATACTTTTCCCTATTCAGGCCACCTCCATGCTGACGCTAGTTAAGCCCCTATCCAAATACTGATCCTCTTGAAGCCAAAACCAAATTCTCATCTAATGTCCCAATTAATCCAGAAAATTACCAAAACTAAATCCAATGTTATAGAGCCCACATCCATAGACCGGCAAGATTGCATAGTTTCAGTGAGCATGAATAAAGAAATAAAAACGATTAAACTGTATCTGTGGTAAATCTTTCTTCAATAAAATGTTGTCTTCACAGAAATGGATTCGGGTCTAATATGTGGTTCTCACAAAAAGGAACTTTCTTGATGAAAGCATCAGTCAGTGAATGAAATAAATAGTTGAGCTATGATCTGATAAGCTTTTGTCAGATACATGGGCTTAGAAATATTAGAGAAAATATATAAATGTTGACATGCTTGTGAATAAAATGTTTGCAAGGGCTAAATTGAAGAATTGTGCAAGGACTAAAATGTGAATAATACTGAAAAACAAGGACTATGGTCTATGGACCATGTCTCTGAGATTTAGATGTAAAACTGAATGTGGGATGTGTTGACCTTGTGACTGAAAGTATGGTGATGAATAAGACTATGAACTGATGAACTATGTTTGACCAAGGACTCTCCATAACTTTGTTATATATAAAAGTAAAGCTGTGCCCTGGACATGCCACTACATAGATAAAAGTGAATAAAAAATAATAACAGGGATCAAAATTCAAAAGTGCAAAATGCAACAGCAGGTGAATGTCAAGGACTGTTGAACGATTCATGTAGATAAAAAAACTTAAACATACCTCAAACCTGACAGAGGTTCCTTAGGTTCAGCATGACCTGATTATTCAAGAAAACACAAGCGTTGTAGAAATTAAAAATCTGCATTTGAAAACTTAAAAAAAAAAAGAGAAAGAACAAAATATTTCAAACATTGGGCTGTTCTGTGACATACTTTGGGCACAGTTAAGAGTATAATAACAGACATGAATGATATAATCTTGCCAAATAAAAAAAAAAAAAAAAAAAAGTGTAGCATAGACATGTCAGACCAAACTTGAAGTTGAGGTAGGTCTAAACTAAAAACTGAAATTAAAAAGAAAAAAGAGTTCAGTATTATTATTATCACCAGTAAGTAATTTCATGATGCACTTTGAACATGATAAGATATATGACAACAATAAAGAGGTAGCTTGACATTTTAAAATAAAAACGTGAACTGGACAGAATCTGAAGTCAAAATTGATGGTACTCCTACTTACCCGATTAACTGTCCCTACATCTTTTTCATGAAGACACTCTCAGCCATCAAATTGATGAATCTAACACCTTCCTCGTATCAACGTGATGCTCAGGCAGCCTCCTAATGGAGGAGATCACCGCCCAAGGCCACCAATCACTGTTGTATCATTCTGATGCCAGACCACTAGACCAGACTCGAAGCTGAGACCAAGCACCTCAAAAATCAAAAATGGGGAACGCGGAACGCCACACAAAAGGATGGGCTGATGGCAGAGGTCAAGCCACGACTGGCACCTTAACGGGTTCGTTCAAGCGGATCAGAACCCACGATTCGATTGCGGAGGATGGAGACGGGCTTTTTGAGATGAAATGGATCCTAGATGGACACGGTGTACGACTCGTAAGTACTGATCTGTGGAGCCCACCAATTGAACTCGAGTTTTTACTCAGATCCATTCGGTGCGTAGACACGAGCGTGGGCCAAGTGGTCCAACGACTCTAACTCAGCAATCTCTTCGATTCTCTGTGGCATTCTCAATGCGACAAGTCTCTGATCCGTGTTCAGATCCTTTTGATGACGTGGACCAATTACAATTTCCTGAAACGCAGAACATTCAAAATACATTAAAAATAGCTAGGAAATAAAAAAATTTTCCATAAAATATCAAAATATCCAGAAAATTACAAAGAACATTTCTATGTGATATATCACAGCCAAAAATTTAACTTAAAAGATACTTTAAATTAAAAGTTCATAGAACCCCTAAAAGTGATATAAAATAAAAAAAATAATAATAATAATATAATATAATTAACAAATAAATTTGATGAAAATGAAATTTGAACGTTGATGGACAACAATAACAATTGGACAACAGATACCATTGGACAACAGATACCATTGGACAACAGGTATAATTAAACAGCAAAAAATTGGACAACAAGTATCACCAAGCTGCTCAAGGCTAAAACCTTCCGAACCCACCCAAACCCAAAATCCAAAGAATAAAAAATCCAATCTCATCAAAAACTCCTAAATAGAAAAAAACCCAAAATCTCAAAGACTCTAAAGCTCAGATAATTCTAAACCTCTGAACCCTAAAATTAAACAAAGCTGATATACACCATCCAGTTCTAAAGCATCCAAGCATTCAACCTCATTCCAATGGATAAGTCCAGTTTTTGCTTGATGACATCATCAATCCGCATGATGACATCATCAATCTGCCGCTGACGTCATCAGTTCTCGTGGTGACATCATCAAAAAAATTTCGAATTTTTTTTTTGCGCGTTGACGTCATCAAATGGACAGAATTTTTTGTTCAGTTAGATGAGTCAAGGGATGGGTTAATTTGCGTTAAGTGTTCAGTTTGATGCAGTCGTAATATGAAGTTTTAAGTTTTTGTGTTCAGTTAAACATGTTAAGGGACGAATTTAAAGTATTCATGTGTTTCGTTAGTTGCAGCAGAAATTTGATTTCATAGTATTTTTGTGTTTAATTAAACTAGTTATGGGATAATTTAAAAAGTAACAAGCCATTCAAAAATCAATTCAAAACAATCCAAATTTTACATCACACAACAATAAAAGTATTGTCGACTGCGACAATACCAACACAAATCAAAATTATAAACTATAACAAACATGTTCACTTTGGAACAAATCAGAATGTCGGTGGAGAACGAACAAACATAAGGACACCAACTCGATCAAACCGCAGCCAAGACCTGTGTAATATGAATAAAAATATAGATATAATGTGTTAACAACATGATTCCTTAATGTGACTTATAGATCACATTTTAATACTAAATAATCTTTTCAAACAATTTTATGCAGAAACTTATTTCTAATAATTGAACATAAGATGATCCCTTAAGTCATTTAACATAACATTTGCAATATCTAACACATCCTTTTTTGAAATTTTAAATTAAGTTAACATTTGCACAAGTAAATTATTTACAAATCATATATTATAATCTAATCCCTAGATGCATGTAATATAACATATAAAGCAACTAACTGAACAATTATATAAAATCACATGAATTAGGGGTGTGCCAACAATGGCAATCTATTCAATTACTGTAATCTCATCCCTAGATGCATTAAACATAACATAGAAAGCAACTAACTGAACACTTATAGAAATGCAAATGAAACTAGTTTCTGACAATTGAATATAAGATGATCTCTTGGCTCTCTAATAATATTTAATCCTTTCAAGTCATGTGAAATTTAAAAAAAATATCTAATAAAATAAGATGATCCCTTAGAGATACTAACTTAACACTTATGATGACTAACTAATCCATTAGAGAAACTAAATAATTAATTAGTATATGGATTTCTTCAAAAGGTAAACAAACTATTTTTTCAACTTCAATCTGGCGTCTCTATTGTCAGAATCTTTACATTGCCAGAATCTTACATTGAATTGCCTCGATCTCTTTGCGAGGTTTATATCAATATCCAAAATAAGTATGTAAATTCAGATAAAATATCTTCAAGGAAGCACTACGCTATTTGCAAATAAATAATTGAGCAAAATGAGGAGTCAGGAGGTAAGTTCTTTGAAACAGTAGATCTCAAATTGTACTCACATATATACCTCTCCATGACTCAAAAGAAACTCGAACTAACGAAGGCAACCAGACAAAAAGAAGGGAAAAAGGGCAGCAAAGATTAGAGAAACGCGCCATCAAACTCAAGCAAGGTGAGATGAATCCTAGACCCTGCCATCATCGAAGAGCCATCAAAGATTGCCAAATTCTAAGCAAAGTGAGGCCGGGAACCGTCGCAAGTGGTCGGAGGATCTGTCGGTTGAACGCGACAGATTGTCAAACGAAGGAGAGAGGCGAAGGAGAGATCTGTGATACTCTCTACTCAGAAACCTAGATCTTGAAAGAAAAGAGACAAGAGGTTCTTGCGACGGTGAGAGGTGGCTTCGAAGAAGGAGGTGGAGCGGGAGATCGATGGCTTCCTCTCCGAGGTCGATCAACGCTGTTTGGAGACGAGGGCGGCGGTGTCGCCATGGCTAGAGAGAGAATGAGAGGTTGCGGATCTCAGATCTAGTCTAAGGAAGGAGAGATGCAACTGCTCGAGCGATTTGAGCGAAAATGTCACTGTTTGAAGACGGGAGAGAAGAGGAGAGATTATTTAGGTGCGACTTTTTAAAAGGACTAAATTACCCCTACTTCGAATGGATGAGTCCAGCGGATGCTATGGATGCGATTAGTTTGGATGGTATATAGTAATTACCAAAATTAAAGCTCTACCCAAAGATCTTAAAACAAAAGTCAAACCTCAAATTTAGTCAACCCAACCTAAATCTTGCGCCAAATCCAAAGATGAACTAAGCCCAAAACCCAAACTAAAGACTGAACTCCAGACCCTGAATCAAGCCTTGAGCTCAAAATTAAAAGTCCAATGTCAAAAAATAAAGAAACAAAAATTAAAATTCAAAAGTGAATACTTAATCACCAGCTATTATAACTGTCATCGCTAAATAAACCATCGCTGCCATCGCTGCTGTATGTTGCAAATGTTCAGTTTAATAATAAGAAGTGTTCAGTTTAATAATAAGAAGTGTTCAGTTAAATGAGTCAGAGTCGCACCAGAATCAAGTCGCGCGTGGGTCAAGAGGTGCGCTAGGAGGCAGGGGTAGAGTCGGAAAAAATTTAATTTGAACCGGATCGATTCATGACCCCTTCTAATTTTTTCATGTATTTTTTGTTCGGTTCTTGACCCCTTCGCTTGGTTTTTTTTTCTTATAACAGTTATATTTTCTGTTGCTACTAATTGAACATTTGTACTTATTAAACTGAACATTTGTATTGACCTAACTGAAATTTTTGGCAAAAAAAAAAAAAAAACCAAAATGAACATAGTGAACATAGCGAATACTTATAAAACAGTGAACAATTCTACTACAAAATGAACATTTGTATCTAATAAAGTGAACACTTATAATAACGAAATGAACAAAAAATACACACTGGGTGAGTAGAGGGGATAGAGCGCTGCTCAGCGAACGGTGGCAGCGATGGCAGCGATGACACAGAGTGCGATGGCATTAATCAATTTTCATTAATCACAAACAGGGGTGCATAACGTCTAAAACGACCACGAAAATAGAGTGTTGCGTTAACCGTTTAATTTTGGACGAAACGATCGAAATCACAAAAATACCACGAAAATACACATGGACGAAACCGTTTCAAACTTTCGTTAACCGTTTCATTTTTGAAACGCAACCAAAATCTTTAACTGTTTTCACCCCTGATCACAAAGCAAAAAAAAAAAAAAAAAAAATCACTTCTAAAGAAAGGAGACCCCAATTCCGAGGAACAAGTACCCACGAAGGTTTGATGCTCAGAATTCAAGAAAGTCTAAAAAGTCAAAATTTGCTCCTTTAAAACTACAGCGTGTTTCGGGTAAACAACACAAAAATCTGAACGACGACACCAAGCCTAATTCAGCGAAGTAAACAACACAAAATGATCTAAAAACATAAAGATAAAAATGATTAAGAAATCAACAATAATAACTAATAATAATTTCAATTCTAATAAGGTGTAATGTAGTCGCCTATGTATGGCATATGCTGATATGCACCCATGTTATCATTTGCATTCATATTGCATGACTTTCTCTTGAAATGTTTGATGTTTTGTTTTTATTATTATTATTCTACTTTTATCTCACCCCCTCCCACTAAAGACTAGTCATTTATTAAGTTAAATAAAAAAATTGACTTCAATTACTTATAATATCTAATTCATTGACTATCCCGATCTAGAGATGCTCTTGACTGGTTCGAAGGTGATTAATAATAAGAACTTGTTCCTATTAGAAAGAAAGGACCTGCAACAAACAATCAATTCTTGATAAACTTGAAACTGCATTAGTATCCTTTATCCTTTCAAGATTGATATTAATGGTCGAGTTGTGAGATCCTCAAGGGGTATTTGATCCGTATTATTTCTTTCCCATAAAAGAGTTATCGATATTTTGAAGGACAACAAAAAGTGCGAGACAGAGGGCAACTCATCTTAGCTGTAGCCGAGCATAAATTATGACATGCAGTAGGAAGTGCAGAGACTTCCCTTTTGGTTATGTCCAGATGATTGCAAAACATTGATACACTTTATGTAGAGAATTATATTCCCATTGGTTGAATTTTGTTTTGATTGATAAATCAATGCATTAGGAATAAATTTGTATAGGATATGTGGATACTAAAAGTTCTGGTGCATTCATGTAAATAGAATAGATTTGTTCTATATATTTTTGGTAATTAGTTCTAGGTACAGGCCAATAGGAATTTCATATCAAATGTTGTACCTAGACCTTGAGATTGTGTTTTTAATATGTATTTGAATTTCTAAAAATTCAATAAAAAAACACTTATAACCTTATTTAATATTTTTGCACCAATACAATTACATGATATGATACTTTCTAAGATGCTTTTCAAAATTATTTCCGAGAGCTAAAAAGAAAAAAAAAAAAAAAACTATTTGAGACAACTTGGAGAAGCTACTAGTACCATGTATAAATAAAGAGGAAGATTCCGCTACCAACATTTTGGTTGCTCCCAAATGCCAACATTTTGCTATTATATTTTTTTTTAAAATTTAAAAATTCAAATGTTAAATCCAAACCGTTTATCTTATTTAGTTTAATGAGCGATGTGTTTTCATATAAGTTTTATAAATTTTGGAGTTTATTTGATACTCGATCAAGAGATAGAAAAATAAACGAACCTTATTAACTATGATAGATTCATTCTAATATGTTCATGTTTTAACCTTTGATCGAGTATCAAATAAACTCTAAAATTTTCAAAATTTATATGAAACCACATCGCTCAATAAATTAAATAAGATTAATGGTTTGAATTTAATGTCTTTAAAAATCAACTAAATAGTAAAATATTGGTATTTGGGGGCAACAAAAATGTTGGTAGCGAAACTTACTCATAAATAAATAGGTATGTGAGTTTGATGACTTGTATTTATGTGCCTCTTCCTTTTATGATAACTAGAGGGGTACATCGAGCTTCGCTCGATTTAGAAATTTAATTTTTGTTAAATTTATATTTTTTACTAATTGCCTATTATAAGATATGATTCTTTTATATTGTTCAGTTTTTGCGTATTTATAATAGGACTTATGTTAAACTTTTAGCAGTAATTTGGACTCTAATTGTTCTCTTATAGTATAATAATATAAATAATTCATAATTGTGATTCGCTCAAAAGGTTGATTTATCATATTGCCCTCAGATGCTGACTTTATGAATTTATAAATACAAATAGTGGCGAAGAGATGATATGGGCTTTTATGTATATTTGATAATTTAATATTACAGGCCTATGTCGAATTAACGACTAAATTAATAACGCACCATTAATTAGCAATATTATCCGAAAAATCTCTTCAGTTTCAGAAATATTAATTAAGCACTTATAAGCAACAGATGATACCATATCAATTTTATTTTCTTTTATTCTATTTCTCCCACTTGAACATTCACCAACATTGAGAATAAAAAACATATTAACTTTTACTTATTACCAGTATGGTAAAGTCAAGATAAATATATATATTCAGTGTCAAACGCAAAACTATGGTAAAGTCAAGATAAAAATTGCTAGTTAAGTTGTATTATTGAGTTTCACAATTATAATTCCTATGCAGTATAGACAAATCTACAAACACGAAAAGCAACAAAGAGCATCAAAATCCAGCTGGTCATATAAAGAATCATATTATATTTTTGCTAATTTCTTTCATTATTTCTATGATAGCTTGCATAGTTGCATGCAAATCCTCCTATATTATCACTTTCCTCCTCTACTCCGGTACCTAATTAGTACCATGTAAGGCTCCATTATGGTAATAAATAATGTCAATCGACACTTTCCTTTCTTTCTAGTAGCATAATTTCTAAAATAATAATTAATAAGAGAAAAACAAAAGGACAAATATGTTTTTTCACCCTTTCTCTGTTGTATCTTCATATTTCTCAGCCATATTAATGCTAAAATTGAAAATTAGTCACTGGAAACTCAAGATCTGTTCAAAATAAGAAAAAAAAAAAAAGAAAGTGAAGATGATAATTATGAATATATATGCCGAAAGTGCAAGGCTTTCAGGGCCAAAATATAGAGGAATATATATATATATATATATATATATAATTCCATATATATATATTTTTTTAAAATATAAACTTGGTATAAGGTCTTTACCAGTAAACATGAAAGAGAGAAAAGAGTATCCAGCCGACGCTTGGTTTCCCCCTATGCACCACCTTCATCCACATCAGCAAAGAGACTTTCATCCAGACCAGCTACTCTTTGTTGCTCTATTCACAATATACTTTTTACCAGTAAATATTACTCCTTGCTGCATTAGTGTAACCATCTTAGTAATACTATTCTCATCATTATGAATCTGATGCTCATGTCATCTTTGGTAAAAACTTATAAGCTGCAATTGATTTTAGGAAATTAAAATCACAACTTTTGACCTTATAAAACCAAACCTTTTCATGGATGGTCCTTCTCACTCCACACTGATATTCTTTTTTGCTTCCCGGAACAAATTGAATAATGTATGGTAAAACTATATCTATATTAGGCTTTAATTTATACTAGTGAGATTTCAGGCGTTGCGGGAACTATTTTTGTTTCTATTTTTTTCTAAAAGCTTATGCTATCTATTTTCAAAACTTTTTTTGAGACATTATTAATAATTTTCCATATATTTATAAATAAGTACATAAATTTAAATAGAGAATTAAATTTTTAAAAGCCTTCACACAATCAAAGAACGAAACTATAATGGGGATTAAATATTTTATGACGTTTGAAAAATAATTAAAAATATTTTGGAACTCAAAAAGATGAAAAAAATTTTACTCCCAAGTCATTTATATTTTGTGAGCATGCATATAAAATTTGATGCTAAAATAAATTTTAGAAGGCTCTCAAATAACCAAAATACTAAAATACATTTTCTAAAAGTTAGCGAAATGGAATGATCCATTAAATGGAAATGGAGATGATAACAGAATGGGAGTTGGTTCGTCCATTGAGCGAAGGATTAGATTATTTGATTATTGTTGAACAGGGCTTGAAGCGTGTTTTTTTAATCTCATTCCACCAGTAAGCGCGTGCGCAGGATGCTTGGGACCCATTTGCTGCAGGCATACCACGTGGGTACCATTAGTTTGCAATAGACAAAGATGTGGGACCCGTTGGCAACGTCGCTGGGACAGACAGACAGACAGCAAAATCTGGAATTAATATTTACAGATTATGATGGTAGCGATATAATTTTTCTTTGATCTTTTTTGTGTGTTGTTAATTAGGTCCTTTGCTGTTGCCTCCACATTCAACTTATGTTAGTTGATGTGTTGTCTTTGTCACTATTTTCATCTTTTATTATTGAGGTTAGCACTTTATATCTGTTTATTTGTTTGCATTTGTACTTTACAAGTCATCTATTTCTTATATAGTGCTCATTAGTATTTAATTTACGTTCTTCCTTTATTCTTGGTACATTATTTTTTTGATGTTATGTTGTGTGCGCAGGTTCTATTCTCTTATTCTTTCATGTTGTCTACACTCTACTGTTGCTGCTGGGTTCTACATCCAGGTTCTTTGCCTCTTCTTCTGTCTTTATTATTGCTTCTTCTTGCTTGATCTTCAAATGATAAGACCTGCATATCAAATTAAAATAATGTCAGCGGGCAACATTTGTACTTTTTACAGATACTGAATTTTCTTTCGTATTCTCTTTGACAAAGTTGGACTATTGCATTTGGCAGGATATGTTCATGTGGTGCCAGATAACTGATCTAACCTTTGAGTGATCAAAAGGAAGAGGTCAGTACATTTTTTCTTTTTCAAATACATGATAGATAGATGTTGTGTGATGGTTTCTGTTAATGAAATATTTTTTTTTTCTTTTTAACTTGGCTCTGTTGCTCTTTTTTTCAAATTCTGGAAAAAAAAAAAAAAAAAACTCCACTGCTTTCCTCAATAGATCTGAATACCAATCAATTTTACCATGCTACCCTAATTTTATGGATTGACCTAGGGAGTTTTTCTTTTCTCACCATGAAAGCATGCTATAGGGCCTGGCCATTGTGCTGGTACAGATCTGTGTTATTTTTTTGTTCTTCCTCTCGCCTTTTCATTTGCTAATCCTTGGGGTTCTCTTCTCTCTATGAAACTGCTCATTTGTGTTTCTAATTTAGTCTTATCAGCTTTCAAGCTCATGGTTTGCTGGGTCGTTGTATGATAAAAATAATTTGAAGGTATTTACCTTTTTTAAAAAAATAAGTACTGTGTTATAAAAATAGTTACTTTATGAACATTCAATAATATATGTTGTTTTATTTACAATAAATCTTTTCCTTTTGAGAAAAGAGGCTGCCTAATCAGTTTCGATTGTGTTTGGCTTAAAGCATGAAATTTTTTTTTGCGGAAATTATGGGTTTGGGTTTGCGGACTGGTAATAAGTTTTTGTTAGTTTGTCATTCAATATTTTGAGATGTAAATAGTCAGATGACTTTTTTAGTTATCGAGTCCAGCCCGTCTGCATTTGTCGACTGGTAGAAAAGAAAAATTGGTTTTTAAAAGGACCTTAAAAAGGTAATAGCACATGATCGATTTGGCTTGCAGCTTAGAAAAAAGAAATAAAATAAGCACAGAGACTTATTAAAAGAGTGATATTATAAGGGTGAATTAATATGCTGCCATAGTTTGGGTGAATTGGTTTATGCTCCGTGTTTACCGACTGTCTATGCTTTTTACTTACGGCGAATGGAAATCATAGAAGCTTGGACTCAACAGGTTGGCTATATACAAGGATTAGGTGCATTTTACTAAAGGACAATTTGTCCTTAATCTTAAGTTGCCAATGAAATTTTAATTTCTTCAGAGAATCTGATAGGAAATTGTGTTTTTTTTTTTAATTCTTTTTCAGGAAGTGCTTTTCACATAGAATGCTCATACATTATTTGATGAGGATGATCTTTAAACTTATATAGATATCTGAGGTACAATTACTTCTATAGTTTTTTTATTAATTATATCGATCTTTACAAGTTTGGTAGTGTTTTGCACTAAAAAAAAAAATCTAAATATTCTCTTTCGTCAAAAGACAGTTACTTTTTTTTGGGGCGCAATTTGTGCTTTGTAATAATGGATTTAAGGAATTGATATAATAAATGTGTTTTAATGTCAAATGTTAAATTCGCTTAACTTGGATTAGTTGATTGTCCTCCAGATTTCCCTTCGAACGTAACCAAATTATGCTACAAAATAATCTATGGCCCTGATCAAAATCCCATTTTTTTGACGTGGGATTTCATTTCGTTGGAAAATTCTTGATCAAAATGAAGGGATTTGGTGTCATTTGGTTGGAATTCCCATGTAATTAGATCCAACGAAATCCTATGAAATCAATTCAATTGAAATGAAATTCCACGTAAACTTCATTTTGATCTGGGCTTATGACTATCGTACCAGCATATCGTTGATGATCAAGGCCTGCCATTGCCCTATTAAATAAAAAAATTAGCATTTTTTATTCCCTTATTTTAAAACTAAAAATTTATATACCATTTAGTTCCATTCAGCGTTGTCACCCTTCATTGAGTTCCTCTTTTGTACAGAGCAATGATAAAACAGCTATTTAGTAGCACTAATAAATCGATTGATAGAATGCAGATAGAAAATTTAAATTCAACGGTTCAAAATCTATTTGTATACTGCAGTTGTTTGATAGAAAGCAGTTCCTTCAAAATCGATGGGAGCAACCAAGTGGTGATGGCACTGAAAAGAATTTACTTAAAAAACAATTCATTCTATGTTGCTTGGGTATTTCTTATTTATTTTTGTTACTTTTCTACAGCGCCAATGGCATGGCAATGGAAGGGAGCATCCAAATGGTCAGAGACACAGAGGCCTTGCATGCTACAAATGGTCAGAAACACAGAGGCCTTGCGTCCTTCGAGGTTTGTTATTTTCTGTATAGTAATTTTCGAAAAAAAAAATATGATGGATTTAGCTTCAATTGAACAATTTTAGTCGGCTAGGATAAAATTAAGAATTGTGTGTGTTTTTTAGATTTACTTCTTTTTCCGTACTTGATAAAAAACGATTTTATTATTCCTATAAGCTTCTATGTAGTTCTAATTTCTGGTATGTTGTAGGGATTGGCTGCTGACAAAAAAATAAACTTTCTTACGATGGTGCAAAAAAACTTGCAACTACAGATTTACGTGCTCTCTTACATGTCCATGTATATCTAAATTTTCTCATTGCTATTATAAGTTTTGATGTAAATCTCGATCAGTATAAAAATATCATGCCAATATCAGCATACAATATCTGTAATTTTAGTCGCATAAACTACAGACCAAACTTCATCGCGCGAAGCGCGATGAGACACCTAGTTCTAGTCATTATTTGCTCCATAAATCAGTGAAAAGACCATGGAAGCTATTCTACCCGAGCATAAACATTATATGACACAGCAAAAAACATATTTACATAAATGGCTATACAAAAAAGATACATTTTGAAATCCAAAAATGCAAAATCAAGTATACTGGCAGCATAAGTAAAAATAAATAAGGTAAATTTAGTTGCAAAAAAAAAAATACGAAGATCTAATATACATGGGTATAGTGGCGAAGCCACGTTAATTTCGGTGGGTCCCTGAAAATAAAAAATTTGGTTAACACTTAGTATGTTTGTAAATAAAAAAAATATATAAGAAGTTAGGACCCATTTCAAAAATTGGAAAGACCCAGCTGGACATGTCGTGTTTAATTTGAATTGCGTAACGACTTCTAAAATATCACACAGGACCCATGTCATATTCATCCTAGTGAATCGCCTTCTTCCTCCCTCCACAATAAATCTTATTAAGATAAAACTTATAATAGAATAGGAGATTCTTAGATGAATTATTATTTTTGTATATTGAATAATTATTCTAGATCTTCAGTTGTTATCATAATGGATGTTTGATTTCTCATGTTTATTTATGCGACATTATTTTTAGAGTTATTTATTTAAAAATTATTATTATATTATGTCTATATTAGATGCAAGATTTTAAAATGTGATTTGTGTGGTTTAGCGGTTGGGTAGTGATTTAGCGTTTACTGGTGATAAAACGATGATAAAACAGTTGTACAACGATAAAACAGATAAAACGATTGTGCGGTATAAATGAAAATCTAGATACAACGGATAAAACAGAATTTTTTAAAAGCTTGATTAGACATTATGTCATTGTCGTACATATATTTTTTCAGCAAAAAAAAAATTTATGGACTCTGTTGATTTGAAATTCTAGCTTCGCCACTGCATGGGTATCTAATAAAATAAAGATGTATTATGGTTTCTGAGATGATCTTATATTAGCGGATAGACGCATAATTCTTGAAGCAAATTTGGAGAATCACATGACTGCGAAATACATTGAGGTCATTTTTAAGTAATACCCATCAACCAAAGTTAAGAAAGGGAAAAAAATTAAACCTTAACCAATAAGTCTTAAGCTCGACACAGCCATGGAGTATCGTCAGTAATTCTTGTGGTTCCCACATACAGGAAATTATTGGAGCAAATCGTCTCATCTTTAGTCCCATGGTTCATCCCATTTTGGATAATTGCTTAATTCCTTCTCTCTAACTATTTTGCATAAATTCAAACATGAACCACAAAATCAAAGGAGAAAGAAGTAAAAAAGAAAAGTAGTGCAAACACTCAGCAGCATAATTAGTCACAATTTACCCTCTCCTTCCTTGTTATACGCACAAAAAGGAAAAAACAATTTGAGGAGCCAAGGAGCAACAGAAAGAGAGAGAGAGAGAGAGAGAGAGAGTTGGGGATAGAAAGTTGAAATCACAGGTGTCCCCTTTTCTTCTTCTAGTCTCTCCCTTTTTTTTTATATTGTGTCGGTATCTTTAATCGATAGTAAAAGATTGGTATAAAGGGGTTGGGATTAGGCTGTGTTTTTTTTTCCCTCAGCGAGGTAGGAGAGAGCGACTCCCAAAGAAAGAGGGGAAGAGGAAGATGGATCAGAAATTAGAAAGGGGGCGCATGAAATTTCTAACGATTCAATGAGATTCCAAACAAACAATTATAGCTGAAACAGGTTACTTGTACGATGAACAATACCCGTTACACATACATCCATAGGTTAACATGTTGCAGATATCGAAAAATTCTCTGGATGGCGTTGGAAGAGCCATCTTGCGGAAGAAAATTTTCATCCAAACAAGGTCGAAGAAATTGGGAAGAACTTCTCCCAACAAGGTGGAAGAAGGAAAAGCTTCTTCCACTTTGTTTGTTTTTTTTTTTTAATGAAACCATCATATTATATAATAATATTATATCACATTATATAATAATATTATTATAATATCATAATATTAAAATATTTTTAGTTTTATTATTCAGATTATTAATATTAAATAATAATAATTATTTTTTAATAATATTATTAATAACAATATATAACTATAATATTAATAATATATTATAATATTATAATATCACAATTTAATTATTTTTATAATATTATTATAGTAGTCGTATTATTATTACTTATTTTATTATTCTTATTATTAGTAAGAAAATAATTATATATTATTATTATAATAATATTACAATAATAATTATTTTTATAATATTACTATAATAATTATTATAATAATAATTACTATAATTATCATAAGTGAATATTGATATTTATTAATATATTATAATATTAATAATATTATTATAATACTATTAAATTAATATCAAAATATTATTATTATTTAATTTATTATAATAATATTATAGAACTATAACATTACAATATTAATTATATCTATTGCTCTGATTATTAGTATTAAATAATTATAAATATTTTTATAATATTATCATTTTTTATTATTGTTGTTATTATTATTAAATAATAATAATTAGTTATTAAATATTATTATACAAAAAGTAATTTTATCAATTATTTTATTGCAATATTATAATTTAAACAATTATTTTATAATATTATAATAATAAATTATTAATTATTTAGTGTTATTTTATAATATTTTAATATTAATATTTAGCCTAATCATTTACTTAAATTGATATAAAAATATTAACATTATTAATGAATAAACTGTTAGAGTTATGTCCTAGAAACCAATCATTATATGGCTACTTCTATGGTTTATGTTATTGATGATATTTGATCATTTATTCCTTGATTTATTAATTGATAGATCATTCAGGTTGAGGATCTGAATTGTAGATCTCTGTAGTTCATTTATAATTAAATGACAATAATAGATCTAAAAGGTCCGTAATCTTGATAATTAACAAGGAATATTAATTATCGGATAAGATTAGTATGTAAGTTAAGTGATGATTAAGTTCTACAGATCATAGGTAAGGAGTTGCCAACTTAATTGCATATGTATATGTTATAGAACATAGTACAGGACACGACCCAATGAGATAAATATATGGATTGTGTTATGTGTCATTATTTATTTCGTTTGAGTTTGATTCTAAGTTTGAGATGGTTCAACTTTTCCACATGAGGATAGGTTCAATAAATATCGTCTACCGTTGATTCCTGATAAGGGCTGCTATACGGACTTTATTTATGTTCTCTTGAATTGTGCGGGGAAAAGTTGTTCATCAAGAAAATCGTATGTCCCTCATTAATTTACTTAGTGAGCGATGATATCTGTTTGGGCCCCTTGATGGAGATGGATTGTTTGCTAGCAACTGATACAGTCATCTCTAGATCAAGAAACGTATAATCTGCAAGAATGACACATTCCTATCTTGGATTATACGATGATATCATGTGACATAAGAATCAGACAAGGAAATACTATTATTTCTTATGCAGGATTAAAATATTGTAGCAGTACACTATTTATGCGAATTGGGAATCATAACGTGTTGCTAGATACCGCTTATGATTATTGGAAATAAATAGCGATTTATTTTCCATGTCCAACGGAGCATAAATCCTCAAAGGGTCACACAAATAGGTTTTGACCATGCGTGCATTATTTATTTGGTTGTATTAAGGAATGCAACAATATGATATGTTGACCGATTAATTATGTACTGTTGCGAACCGTCATAATTAATTAATTAAGTCAAACGGATTATATAGAAATAAATTAATGCATATACTAATCCTTAAATAATTATCAAAGTGTCGATAATTAATTTGTTCAACATGAATTAATTAAAGTAATTAATTTGAGCTAACGAGCCTATATTTAAATGGTAAATTAAAGGTCCAACTTGAGAGCAATTAATTGGGCCACTAATTAATTGAATTAGAGGACCAATTAAATAATTGATGGAGCCCATTTAGGCCCATTTTATGGCTGCCCTAGTGATGGCATAGTTGTAAATTAGTTACAACTTTTTGGGAGAGTGGTTGGTCTATAAAAGGACCACTTTGGGAGCCAAAACCCTAGCCACCTTGTCTTTTTCTCTCTCCCTAATATTTTGGACGAAAATTAAAGGAAAAATTTCAGAATTTTTTCTCTCCACCATTGCTCTCTTAAGCTCATGTGTTGAGCACCTCTTGCCTCCATCCAATTAAATAGTTAATTAAGACAAAGGGAAGGAAGGGATTAGGCTTAACCTTTCATCTACTAGCATAGATCGAGGTTTTGGTTAATACCTTGGTGGACTTGAGGCCGAGACACGCGTGGTGGTGTGCACAACCTCGACATCGTCGGATTCGAGCCTCCTTGTTGCGATACAAGGAGAAGTAGCATTCCTAACCTCTCTCTCTTGTGTGTGAATGCTTGGACTAGATCCTTCGAGGTCTAAGTCGTTTGGATTGCTTATTAAATGGTTAATTAGCACAAAAATTTGATAACTTAGACTTCCTAACATAAACTACAACAAAAAAAAAAGACAAATGAATAAACTACAAATAAATAAAAAAGGTAAATAATTATTTTAATTCATTTCTTTCATTCTTCTTCCTAACTCACCATCCAAACAACATTTCTTCTTCCCGGAATAATACTCTTCCCGCTCTTCCCAAAGTTACACTCTTCCCAATGTTTCTTCCTAAAATTCTTCTTCATTCCTTATTCCTAACTCATCCAAACGAGACCATTAGTTGGAGCAGAAGGTGTCGGACAATATTTAACAAAATAATCAATGACCTTCCGCCAATCGAGTATTTATAATACAGAAATTTATTGAGTCCTTTGGAAATTTTAATTTCTCTCCTTATATCTTCCCTTCAGAAATTTTAGTTGAATTTTCGTATTTTATTAATATATTTTAAAACCGTGATGATTTTTTTTTAATATGTCTGGTTGTGATTTTATTAGAGATTCCTTGAAGAGGTATCTATTTAATTTTTTTTCTTTTTCCATTTCAATTTTATAAGTATGTTTCAATTGTATGTGTCCATGCCAAAAACTGAAGAAGCGTCAAAGTTCTCATTGTTTAAGGACCATTGTCTTCAGTCGTAGCAGTGATTTTTTTTATTTCATAATTAAATGTATTTTGAAACTTAATATGTGTGATGATTCACGACTAATTGTCCTTCTATTGAAATACGAGAATTAAAACATAAAATAGAGCATGATATCTATTTACTCAATCAGGCTCGCTATTAAAGGTTAACAGTCAATATTATTTTAAACCAATCAAAATAAGATTAACAATATTACCTAATGTACAAGATTATTTTCAACAAAAATAGCTTATCATTTATAAAATATCATGTCCTTGATAATTGTTTAACAACCATCCACAAATTTAGATAAAAAATTTTACATGTCCATTGCAAAAATAAAATTAAATGGCGCAATTAAAAATATAAAAAGTTGAATTACAAATAAATTTCTTATAAAAATAAAAAAAATTATTTTAATAAAAACTCATTTAGCGAAACTCGATAAATCCCCTGGTATTAAATTAATGTGTTACAAGGTTCACCAGAAATCTTAATTTCTGTAATGAAGTCAGAATGGTAGATGAGTAGTGTTTAGTAGTATTTGATTTTTATTATAACTAGTATTAGCTTGTATTAGATTCGAGGCACCAAGCACGTCAAGGATTAGGAGGTTCGTGGGAACGTGTTTAGTCGATTCTGGTGCGGGTTACTAGGCTTATTTGTAAAGTTTGTACCTATCTTATTATGCATGTTGTTTTCAGATATTGTTATCGAATGGCATGTTGAATAGGATATTTTTGGATAGTGGTTAATATCCTTTTTTAATTGTTGAAATCTACTTAATGGGATAAAGTTTAGTGAGCATGAAATTGCATCATTAATATACATCGCATAGAATGTATGAATGCATACGCATCTCATAATTGTTAATTTAATGGTAAAGAAAGCAGATAGTGATAAAATCAATATTAAGTGGATTGGACGGTAACCATTGTACTGAGTGTTTGGCTTGAGGGCCCTGGTACTAGCGCTCCCATAAGTTGTCCGTTTGCGACGGGTAAGTGGGCTTCATGGGTTAGTGGAAATGATGTCAAACAAGTGGGCTTGGTAAGTAGGACGTGTTACGTAGTGTAAAGATAAAGAAAAAAATAAAGTGAAAATGTTCAAAGTTACAAAAAGTGGATATTGGAGCATTGCATAAGAAGAGAATTGTGTAATTGATATTGATAAATTATCCCTGCATATAGTTTTTTGTCTAAGAAGTTCTAAATGGTAAAATAATGCATTAAAGTAGAAAATAAAAAGTGGCAATTAACTTCTAGGGTAAGCTAATAAAGAAACTAACTATTATCAATGGAAAATAGAAAATGATATTGGAACAAATCTACAAGGTGATAATGGAAGTTGCATATGAGGTTTAATTGCATGTTTAAATTTCACTGTATTTTCATTATTACACAAGGAAAGGTTTTGCACTATATCAATATTTGCACTGCATTTAAGGATTTGCATATATGATGTACCATGCACTGTGATGTCTCTTGCACTACATATAGTTATTGCATAAAGGTACTTGTATTACTAGTCTATTAGGTATATTTAACAAATCTCCAGGCTGGAACTAAATACCGCACTAAGAGAATGTTCGATCTCTCACCCGTTTCACTTTTTATGTGTTGGAGTTGTGTCCTAGAAGTCAATATTTAATGACTTAATTTATTAGTTTATTTTATTGATGATATTTAATCATTTGTTCCTAGAGTTTATTACTGACAGATCATTCAGGTTGAGGATCTGAATTGTAGATCTCTGTGGATCATTCATTAGAATGACAGTAATAAATCTAAATCGTCCGTAATCTTGATAATTAACAAGGAACGTTAATTATCATAAAAGATTAGTATGCAAGTTAAGTGATGATTAAGTTCTACAAATCATAGGTAAGGAGTTACCAACTTAATTGCATATGTGTATGTTATTAGAACATAGTACAGGACATGACCCAATGAAATAAAAATTTGGATTGTGTTATGTGTCATTGTTTATTTCATATGAGTTTGATTCTAAGTTTGAGATGGTTTAACTTTTCCACATGAGGATAGGTTCAATAAATATCGTCTACCGTTGATTCCTGATAAGGGCTGCTATACGGACTTTATTTATGTTCTCTTGAATTGTGTGGGGAAAAATTGTTCATCAAGAAAATCATATGTCCCTCATTAGTATACCTAGTGAGTGATGATATCTGTTTGGGCCCCTTGATGGAGTTGGATCGTATGCGCACAACTCAGTGATCAACTCTAGATCAAGAAACGTATAATCTGCAAGAATGACACATTCCTATCTTGGATTATACGATGATGTCATGTGATATAAGAATCAGACAAGGAAATACTATTATTTCTTATGCAGGATTGAGATATTGTAGCAGTACATTATTTATGCGAATTGGGAGTCATAACGTGTTGCTAGATACCGCTTATGATTATTGGAATCAAATAGCGATTTAATTCCATTGCCAACATAGCATAAATCCTCAAAGGGTCACACAAATAGGACTTTAATCACACGGTGTATTATTTATTTATTCGCAGCAGTGTATTGCGAAAATATGATAAGTTGATTAATTAATTATATACCGTTGCTAACCGTTATAATTAATTAAGTCAAGAAGATCATATAGAAATAAATTAACGCATTTGCTAATTTCAAAATAATTATGAATAAGTTAATAATTAATTTTGTTCAACACAATTTAATTTTAGTAATTAAATAGAGCTTATGGACCTTTATTTAATTAGTAAATTAAAGGCACGGTTTGAGTACAAGAGAAAGGTCCATTAATTAATTGAATTAGTGGACGTTTAACACATCACAAAATGGACTTGATAGCCCATATAGTGGCTGCCCTAATAGGGGTAAAATGGTCCCTAAAGTTTGTGGAGTGGTTGGTCTATAAAAGGAGGTCATTTGGAGAGAGAAACCCTAGCCACCATAGCATTTTCTCTCCCTCTTCCTCCTAGAACGAAAATTAGAGAGAAAATTTCAGAATTTTCATCTCTTTCTCTTGCTCCTAATCCACCTCAAATGCTCATGTGTTGAGCCTTATCCCTTCTTCATTAATTAAACTAGTTAATTGAAAGAAGTAGAAGAGAAAAAACCTTGGGGATTAGTTGCTCTCATCTTCCTTGCTAGCACAAGTTGAAAGATGAGGTGATTAAACTTCTAGGTGGACTCGAGGTGGCCTCCGATGACTTGGTGGTGAAGGAGAGCACGTCACCGACTCCCACGCATCGGATTCGAGCCTCCTAGTTGCGAGCCTAGGAGAGGTAGCCTTCCTAACCCCTTCTCATGTTGTGATGTTATAATGCATGGACTAGATCCTCTTTGCTTGAGTTTAATTGAGTCAAATTAGTTGAAAAATTAAATTTGAGCACTTTCCTACATTATGTGGGTTCCAGGTAGAGAGATTGGTGTTGTAGAGATTACACAAGAAAAGAGAGCAAACCAAGCGAGTAAAATAAATGCCAATAGTTGATTTGTTTCACTTTCTTTGTTTACTTTTGACACATTAAACTAGCATGGGAGCCTTGTGTTCAGCTCGCCATGTTAGTCCTTATCATTTGTCAAACTCTTTTATTATAAATAAATAAAAATTTGTGGTATTTTATATGTATATTATTGGTATGTATGTGATGTTTGCTTCGCCTTACGTAGAAATACACGGCAGGTTGTCGAGATACACTTGCAAGTCATCCAAAAGTGACTCGGGGTGTGACATAATAATTAATAACTATATATAATCAAATATTTTGAATAAGTAAGATCTGAAACATATTTTTGACCGTATAGAGAGTTTAAATATAGATTATTGTAATGAAATGACTTAGGATGTATGCAGAAACGATTGAAATGCTCAAATGATACTCACAATAAGCATTATTTGCACTATATATGCATAATTACTATGTATAATTCAATTTTTTTTAATATTTAAGATTTGAATCATATTCTAAATCGTATAAAGATCTTAAATGTAGATCATTGTGATGAAATAACTTAGAATAAATGCATAAACGAATGAAATGCTCAAATGATACTCAGAATGTGCATTATTTGCGCTTTATATGCGTAATTGCAATGTATAATACAATCTTTTTGAATAAGTAAGATATGAATAATATTCTGGACCATATAGAGAGCTTAAATGTACATTATTGTGATGAAATAACTTGGAACGAAAGAACAAAACAGGTTAAATGTTCAAATGATTCACATAATATGCATTATTAGCACTTTATATGCATTATTACAATATATTCTAATTTTTTCTAATAAATAAGATATGAATTGTATTTTTGATTATATAGAGAGATTAAATATAAATTATCATACTCAAATGACTAAGAATGAATGCAGAATCGCTTGAAATACTCGAATAATGATTAAAATGTGTTATTTGCACATTATATGCGCAATTACTATGTATAATCCAACTTTTGAATGACTAATATCTGAATCAAATTCTAGACAGTACAGAGAGTTTAAATATAGGTTATTGTGATCAAATGACATAAAACGAATGCAAAAACAGTTGAAATGCTCAAATGATACTCGGAATATGCATTATTAGTACTTTATATGCGTAATTACAATGTATAATCAGAATAAAATGACTTCGCA
Source organism: Rhynchospora breviuscula (assembly GCA_027562975.1). NCBI lineage: Eukaryota > Viridiplantae > Streptophyta > Magnoliopsida > Poales > Cyperaceae > Rhynchospora > Rhynchospora breviuscula. Next base: position 56,692,140 of record CM050402.1, read on the forward strand.
CTTTATATTAGCACTTAAAATATATTCTTGACCTTCTAAAGAGTTTAAATGTTTATTATTGTGATGATATAACTTTGAATTACGAATTCGATGACGATAAAGCCAACAAACAGAGATTCAATCAAAATACTAAAAAGAAGAAAATAACTAATCAAAAAAGAATTTAACGGCACCCCAGCGTGGAGGTTCAGAAAATCAATGAAAAGTGGGGCGTTGTTGCCCAGGAGCATTACCTCCTGGAGCATCTCGCCGATTTGAACTAAATAAGTATCGACATCAGCGAAACCAGAAAAAGTATTGGGTCGAAGGCAGGATCCAACTTTTTGCAAATCAGCCGAAGGGCTGTTTGTTTTTCAGGTCCCACAACTATATTGTGTTGCTGTTCTAGTGGAAGTGCAAGAAACCGTTGATAAAGGTGATCCACTACACGGGATTGGTTATCATAGAGAGAGAGGAGATTGGAAGTATGTTCGAGAAACCAATCGTAAACCTCCTGAGTGGAACGCGCTGCTGAATCTAATGTCTTGGCACGATGCATAAACAATCAAAATGCTCAAATGATAATCACAATAAGTTATTTATACTTTGTAGGCGTAATAACTACGTATAATCTAATTTTTTTGAATAAATAAGTATGAACCATATTATAGACAGTATAAAGAGTTTAAACGTATATTATCGTGATGAAAACACTATAGGAGGAAGATCAAAATTTGTTTGTCGTGCTGCAACGAGATATTTACTGTCGTCATTGCAACAACGAATCAATGGTAGGTCAGTTTTCGATCACTTCTTCTTTCCTTTCACACAATTTGAAGAGATCAGTTTTTTCCCTAAGACTATATGAGGTTTTCTTTATCTTTTTTCAAAAGTTTGAGATTATTTAATTGTCATTTGTAAAGACGGTACATCATTTGTATAGACTATATGAGAAGCATTGTAACTTCGGACACTGTTATATTGTTAAAAATGTTTGCAATCATGCTAATATCATTGCTATTTCAGAATATGACGTGATATTCCACAAATTTGACAAGGTGCCCACATAGAAAAGAGCTGGAGCATTGTAAAAGGCCATGCCTATGACATCGATCATCCATGCAGGTAATTGCAAAATGAACTAACTGTTGGTGTTAAAATGAACTAATAGTTATATGTTAATCGGTTGAATCTGAATTGGTAAAATTTCATTTTGAGTAACTGGTTCTACACTCCCTATGGGAAAGTGCTTTGGGCAGCAGGTTTTTTTTTCCTCCGAGCAACATATTTTCTTCTTAAATGACTAATTTGTCTTTCAAAATTTCTCTGAAGAATTTAGATCACTTTCATTAGCACTGGCTTGTTTAGTCATTTTTGGAAACAAATAATGATGCTCCAAGTTAAAAGTCCGTTGACCCTCCTTATGTGATACTGATGGGACCATTCTTAATGAACTATTGCTTTGATTGCTCAGCGTGTATTTAATATGGATAGAAAACAGATAAGTAACTCTTTAGGGGTATTTTGGGTCTATTTCTTAGTTCATGGTAATGTATGTTGAACTATGATAAATAGATTGCCTTGCAAATTGCGAAATATTTATCCAAAATAACTACTGATAAACAACCGATTAACATAGCAATAGATGTTGCTTGAGGACCGGAGTACCTCAATGATGGTGTAAGTCATCCTATGAGGGTATTCCACCAGTCATCCACAGTGACATTAAATTTGTCAAATTGCTTGCATTCTGATGGTAAATATGTCCAAAGCAACCTATGTCAGCATTCTTTATATTTTTAATGAGAGTTGTTATTCGGCAAGCTCTTTAAGTAATTAACTTTTCTTAATGATGAGTTATTAAAGTATAGAGGAAACCTAATTCTTTCATTTTTTTTTTTATTGATTACATTCTTCCATTGTAGTCTCTAATTTTGCTTGATTTTTATATAATTATGTGTTTGTTTGATTGAGCATGATAAGCATGACTATTTTTCAGTCACTAGACAGGTCAGCCACTGGGTAAGTAGCAAATTCAATTTAAGATCCTTCATTCCAAGTCTCTAGCTAGCCAATTGAATTAGTTTATTTAGTTTTCTTTCCCTTCATTCTTTGTGCAATCTTTGTTGAAGGAAAAGTGAGCTGACTACAAATAATTGGTTTAATCTTTTCGCTGAATCATTTGCCATGTTAATCCATTCATTATGGGTGATAATCAGGTGTTGACATAGTTTTGACTTTCTGATTTCAGGGGCAAAGGCATATCTTTTTGCAACTCAGGTAGGCTTCCCACATCTGGATTCTTCTCTTTACTTCCTTTTTTAACATTGATCAGAGCAAATTCAATCTACATTCCAATAGTTTTGATTGTACTAACCATATTCTTGCAACTTGCAAGTACGTTCCAAATATGACCAAAAAAAATAGAAATCATTTGTGGAGGATCTATTTTGTAGAAAATGGGTACTTAGAAACAAGCAGTTTTTGTGAGAATGAATGCCTATTGGAGGATCAGTTTGAGAAATTGAAGTCATTTGTGGACATTGGTGACATTTTGGGTGCTACTGGTTCCATCAAGAAGACGGAAAAAAAGGTATTGTGTAAAATGAACACCTCTTGTAATTGGTTCTACATATGCACTCACTTTTAGGTGATTTCTTTCATGGTTTTCAAATTATGCGATTAGATTTAATAGTGGTTCTGTATCGTTGAAGAAATAGTTAAACCTAAGCTTGACCTATTATACTGCTTTTATACCCTCCAAATTGTGCAATTGAGGCTTTTTTTTGGTCAAAAGTTTGCTTCTTTTTACTTCCTTGATTGTGAAATAAACTTAACTCATGCACCTCCTATATCCCAATTGCTTGAAGATAATCAGAAGATTCTGATAGCCACCAGAGGACTGGAAACACACTATAGATGTGAAAACATTGTACAGTGTATAGGATTTGTTCTTTTGGTTAAAAACTGGAAAGTTAAAACATGTATTTGATGAATCTCTTGAGGTTAGTTATGCAATTAGAACTTCTGTGCATTAATTTCTTTTAATGATGAAAAACGATGTCTTATGCGATGAAACTAGAATCTTGCATTTCACAATTTAAATATTGAATTCAATTAATGCGTGAATGTTTTGATTTATGTTTCACAATTTAGACTATAATTACATTTTATTCAAATTTTGTATGTTGATTGCTGCATGTAATGGTTCCTACCAAAGCATTTCGGATGTCTTGGGTTATCTGCAACACCTTTTACAATTTAAAAATAAAAATTAGGGCAGCACCCTTGAATACTGGTTGGCTGTTGATTACATGGACAGGTACCAACAAATTCCTCTTTAATGTTTGACTGATTCTACTGTTAATCTAAATGAGCATGCTAATTTGTTTAAAATTGATTTGGCAACTTACATTTATAAACAAGGAGCTGTCAATGATGAATGGAGATCTGGATGCATGATTTGAAATTTGCAGAGTTCAAAACGAAGTAAAATTCTGTTGAATTCTTTTATGGTGGAAGTTAGCACAAGTAAATTTTTTTTCTTGGTGCTCTCTTCGTTGATTGGTTTAGGTTCTCTCTTTTGTAATCATGTGAAATAAACACTGTGCTGGAAGTTATGAATGTCAAATATTTATAATTTGTTAACTCACATTTGATTTCTCATACCTTCGGCCAACTTTAATTAGCCTGTTATAGTACCTTGTAACCTTAAAGCAAGTTTTCTTTAGCAAACTGCAAATATGCGAAGTTTCTCTATTAGCACAATAGAATTTATTTTTTTACAAAATTACAATGTGTTTAATTTAGATTTGAATGCTTTACGTGTTTAGTAGATCATATATGGAGAGTATGTTTTTACCAAATAACAATTAGCCCACACATTTGATAATAAAAGTCCTTGTTAGATCATGTGTAGCGCAATTCTTTATAACTTTTTGAAATATATCAAATAAAAAATTACCCGCACATTGAGCGGGCACTGCTGCTAGTTGGTTTATATACATAGTAATTACCCATATAAATTGAAAATAATACAATTCTGAGTATCATTCAAGCATTTCCATCGTTTCTGGATTCATTCTTTGTCGTTTCATCACAATAATCTACATTTAAACTCTTTAGACTCTCTCGAACATGGTTCATATCTTATTTATTAAAAAAAAATAGGATTATACATAGTAATTATGCATATAAATTGCAAATAATGCAATTCTGAGTATCATTTATGCATTTCAATCGTTTCTGCATTCATTCTAAGTCATTCCTTCATAATAATCTTTATTTAAACCAAAGATACTGTCTAGAATGTGATTCATATCTTATTTATTTATAACGATTGGATTATACATAGTAATTACGCATATAAATTGCAAATAATGCAATTCTGAGTATCATTACAGCATTTTAATCGGTTATGGATTCATTCTAAGTAATTAGATCACAATAATTTACATTTAAACTCTTTATACTGTCTAGAATACGCTCCATATCTTATTTTTTAAAACAGATTGGATCATACAAAGTAATTACGCATATAAAGTGCAAATAATGCAATTCTGAGTATCATTTGAGCATTTCAATCATTTCTGGATTTATTCTAAATAATATCATCACAATAATCTACATTTAAACTCTTTATACTATTAAAAACATGGTTCATCTCTTGTTTATTCTAAACAATTGGATTATACATAGTGATTACGTATATAAATTGCAAATAATGCAATTCTGAGTATCATTTGAGCATTTCAATCGTTTCTGGATTTATTCTATGTAATTTCATCACGATAATCTACATTTAAACAGTTTATACTTTCAATAATATGGTTCATATTTTATTTATTCAAAAATATTGGATTATACATAGTAATTACGCATTTAAATTGCTAATAATGCAAATTTGAGTATCATTTGAGCATTTCAATCATTTCTGGATTCATTCTAAGTCATTTCTTCACAATAATCTATATTTAAACTCCTTATACTGTCAAGAACATGGTTCATATCTTGTTTATTCTAAAAGATTGGATTATACATAGTAATTACTCACATATAATGCAAATAATGCAATTCTGAGTATCATTTGAGTATTTCAATCGTTTCTTGATTCATTCTTAGTCATTTCATCACAATAATCTATATTTAAACTCTTTATACTGAACAGAACATGGTTCATATCTTGTTTATTCTAAAAGATTTGATTATACATAGTAATTACCCATATAAAGTGCAAATAATGCAATTCTGAGTATCATTTGAGCAATTCAATTGCTTCTGGAATCATTCTATGTCATTTCATCACAATAATCAACATTTAAACTCTTTATACTTTCTAGAACATGGTTCATATCTTGTTTATTCTAAAATAATGGAGTATATATAGTAATTACGCATATAAATTGCAAATAATGCAATTCCTTGTATTAATCGAGCATTTCAATCGTTTCTCGATTCATTTTATGTCATTTCATCACAATAATCTCCATTTAAACTGTTTATACTCCATATAATATGGTCATGTCTTGCTTATTCTAAAAGATTGGATTATACATAGTAATTACAAATATAAAGTGCAAATAATACAATTCTGAGTATAATTTGAGTATTTTAATCGTTTATGGATTCATTCTAAGCTATTTCTTTACAATAGTTTACATTTAAACTCTTTATACTGTCCACAACAAGGTTCATATCTTGTTTATTCTAAAAGATTGGAATATACATAGTAATTACGCATATAAAGTGCAAATAATGCAATTCTGAGTATCATTTCAGAATTTCTATCGTTTCTGGATTCATTCTAAGTCATTTCATCACAATAATCTATATTTAAATTCTTTTTACTGTCTAGAATATGATTCATATCTCATTTATTCATAAATATTGGATTATACATAGTAATTACGCATATAAATTGCAAATAATGCAATTCTAAGTATCATTCATGCATTTCAATCGTTTTTGGATTCATTCTCAGTAATTTTTTCACAATAATCTACATTTAAACTCTTTATACTGTCTAGAATATGGTTCATATCTTATTATTTTCATGCGGATTGGATTATAGATAGTAATTATGCATATAAAGGGCAAATAATGCAAATCTGAGTATTATTTGAGCATTTCAATTGTTTCTGGATTCATTCTAAGTCATTTCTTCACAATAATCTATATTTAAATTCTTTATACTGTCTAGAATTTGATTAATATCTTATTTATTCATAAAAATTAGATTATACATTGTAATTATGTATATAAATTGCAAATAATGCAATTCTGAGTGTCATTCAAGCATTTCAATCGTTTTCGGATTCATTCTAAGTAATTTAATCACAATAATCTAAATTTAAACTCTTTATACTTTCTAGAATATGGTTCATATCTTATTTTTTCATGCAAATTGGATTACACACAGTAATTACGCATATAAAGTGCAAATAATGCAATTATGAGTATCATTTGAGCATTTCAATCCTTTCTGGATTCATTCTAAGTCATTTCTTCACAATAATCAATATTTAAACTCTTTATACTATCTAGAACATAGTTCATATCTTGTTTATTCTAAAAGATTGGATTATACATAGTAATTACGCATATAAAGTACAAATAATACAATTCTGAGTTTTATTTGAACATTTCAATCGTTTCTGGATTCATTCTAAGTCATTTCATCACAATAATCTACATTTAAACTCTATGTACTGTCTAGAACATGGTTCTTATCTTGGTTATTCTAAAATAATGGTTTATACATAGTAATTACCCATATAAATTGCAAATAATACAATTCTGAGTATCATTCTAGCATTTCAATCGTTTCTGGATTCATTCTTAGTCGTTTTATCACAATAATCAACATTTAAACTCTTTATAATGTCTAGAACATGGTTCACATCTTATTTATTCAAAAATATTAGATTATACATTGTAATTACGCATAAAAATTGCTAATAATGCAATTCGGAACATCATTTGAGCATTTCAATGCTTTCTGGATTTATTCTTAGTGATTTCATCACAATAATCTACATTTAAACTATTTATACTGTTTAGAACATGGTTCATATCTTGTTTATTCAAAATGATTGGATTATACATATTAATTACGTATATAAATTGCAAATAATGCAATTCTGAGTATCATTTGAGCATTTCAATCGTTCTATATTCATTCTAAGTCATTTCATCAGAATAATCTATATTTAAACTCTTTATACTGTCTACAATATGATTCATATCTTATTTTTTTCAAAAAGATTTGATTATACATAGTAATTACGCATATAAATTGCAAATAATGCAATTCTGAGTACCATTTGAGAATTTCAATCGTTTCTGGATTAATTCTAAGCCATTTCATCGCAATAATCTACATTTACACACTTTATAATGTCTAGAACATGGTTCATATCTTATTTATTCAAAAAGATTATATTATACATAGTAATTACGTATATAAAGTGCTAATAATGCAATCCTGAGTATTATTTGATCATTTCAATCATTTTTGGATTCATTCTTAGTCATTTCATCACAATAATCTACATTTAAAATATATATACGGTTTATAACTTGGTTCATATCTTATTTTTTCCAAAAGATTAGATTATACATATTAATTTGGCACAAAAAGTGCAAATAATGCAATTCTGAGTATCATTTGAGAATATCAATAATTTCTGGATTCATTCAAATCATTTCTTCACAATAATCAATATTTAAACTCTTTGTAATGTCTAGAACATGGTTCATATCTTATTTAATCAAAAAGATTGGATTATACATAGTAATTACACATATAAATTGCAAATAATGCAATTCTGTGTATCATTTGAGCATTTCCATCGTTTCTGGATTCATTCTAAGTCATTTCTACACAATAATCTATATTTAAACTCTTTTTACTATCAAGAATATGATTCATATCTTCCTTATTCAAAAAGATTGGATTATCCATAGTAATTACGCATATAAAGTGTAAATAATTGAATTCATAGTATCATTTGAGCATTTCAATCATTTCTGGATTTATTCTAAGTCATTTCCTCACAATAATCAACATTTAAACTCTTTATAATGTCTAGAACATGGTTCATATCTTGTTTTTTAAAAAATATTAGATTATATATAGTAATTACGCATAAAAAGTGCTAATAATACAATTCATAGTATCATTTGAGCATTTCAATGCTTTCTGGATTCATTTTAAGTCTTTTCATCACAATAATCCACATTTGAACTATTTATACTATCTAGAACATGGTTCATATCTTGTTTACTCTAAAAGATTGGACTATACCTAGAAATTATACATATAAATTGCAAATGATGCAAATCTGAATATCATTTAAGATTTTCAATCGTTTCTGGATTCATTCTATGCCATTTCATCGCAATAATTTACATTTAAACACTTTATACTGTCTAGAACATGGTACATATCTTATCTATTCAAAAAGATTAGATTATACATAGTAATTCCGCATAAAAAGTGCTAATAATGCAATTCTGAGTATCATATAAGCATTTCAAAGCTTTCTGGATTCATTCTTAGTCATTTCATCACAATAATATACATTCAAACTATTTATACTGTTTAGAACATGGTTCATATCTTATTTATTCAAAAAGATTGCATTATACATATTAATTACGCATATAAATTTTGAAATAATGCAATTCTGAGTATTATTTGAGCATTTCAATCGTTTCTGTATTGATTCTAAGTCATTTCTTCACAATAATCTATATTTAAATTCTTTATACTGTCTAGAATATGATTCATGCCTTATTTATTCATAAAGTTTGGATTATACATAGTAATTACGCATATAAATTACAAATAATGCAATTCTGAGTATCATTTGAGCATTTCAATCGTTTCAGGATTCATTCTAAGTCATTTCTTCACAATAATCAACATTTAAACTCTTTATAATGTCTAGAACATGGTTCACATCTTATTTATTCAAAAATATTAGATTATACATTGTAATTACGCATAAAAATTGCTAATAATGCAATTCGGAGCATCATTTGAGCATTTCAATGCTTTCTCGATTTATTCTTAGTCATTTCATCACAATAATCTACATTTAAACTATTTATACTGTTTAAAACATGGTTCATATCTTGTTTATTCAAAATGATTGGATTATACATATTAATTACGTATATAAATTGCAAATAATGCAATTCTGAGTATCATTTAAGCATTTCAATCGTTTCCGTATTCATTCTAAGTCATTTCATCATAATAATCTATATTTAAACTCTTTATACTGTCTACAATATGATTCATATCTTATTTTTTCAAAAAGATTTGATTATACATAGTAATTACGCATATAAATTGTAAATAATGCAATTCCGAGTATCATTTGAGCTTTTCAAAATTTTTTGGATTCATTTTAAGTCATTTCATCACAACAATCTACATTTCAACTCTTTATACTGTCTAGACCATGGTTCATATCTTGTTTACACTGAAAGATTGGACTATACCTAGAAATTAAGCATATAAATTGCAAATAATGCAATTCTGAGTATCATTTGACCATTTCAATCATATCTGGATTCATTCTATGTCATTTCATCATAATAATCTACATTTAAGTACTTTATACTGTCTAGAACATTGTTCATATCTTATTTATTTAAAAAAATTGAATTATAAATAGTAATTACCCATATAAAGTGCAAATAATGCAATTCCGAGTATCATTTAAGCATTTCAATCATTTCTGGATTCATTCTAAGTCATTTCATCAAAATAATCTTCTTTTAAACTTTTCATACTGACTATAATTAGTTTAATATCTTATTTATTCAAAAATATTCGATTATACATAGTAATTACGCATATAAAATGCAAATAATGCAATTTTGAGTATCATTTTAGCATTTCAAATATTTCTGGATTCATTCTAAGTTATTTCATCACAATAATCTACATTTAAACTCTTTATACTGACTAGAACATGGTTGATGTCTTATTTATTCAAAAAGATTGGATTATACATAATAATTAATTATATAAATTGCAAATAATGCAATTCTGAGTATCATTTGAGTATTTGAATCGTTTCTGGATTCATTCTTAGTCATTTCATCACAATAATCCACATTTAAACTATTTATACTGTTTAGAACATGGTTCATATCTTATTTATTCAAAAAAGATTGTATTATACATAGTAATTATGCATGTAAATTTCAAATAATGCAATTCTGAAAATCATTTGAGCATTTCAATGATTTCTAGATTCATTCTAAGTCATTTCTAGACAATAATCTTTATTTAAACTCTGTATACTGTCTAGAATATGATTCATATCTTATTTATTCATAAGGTTTAAATTATACATTGTAATTACGCATATAAATTGCAAATAATGCAATTCTGAGTATCATTTGAACCTTTCCATCGTTTCTGGATTCATTCTTAGTCATTTCATCACAATAATCTACATTTAAACTCTTTATACTGTCTAGAATATAGTTCATATCTTGGTAATTCTGAAATATTGGTTTATACATAGTAATTACGCATATAAATTGCAAAAAATGTAATTCTGAGTATCATTCAAGCATTTCAATCGTTTCTGGATTCATTCTTAGTCATTTTATCACAACAATCTACATTTAAACTCTTTGTACTTGTCTAGAACATTGTTCATATCTTATTTATTCAAAAAGATTGGATTATGCATAGTAATGACCCATATAAAGTGCAAACAATGCAATTTTGAGTATCATTCATGCATTTGAATCAATTCTGGATACATTCTAATTCATTTCATCACAATAATCTTCATTTAAACTTTTCATACTGACTATAATATGGTTAATATCTTATTTATTTAAAATATTGGATAATACATAGTAATTACGCATATAAAATGCAAATAATGCAATTCTGTGTATTATTTTGGCATTTCAAGCATTTCTGGATACATTCTAAGTTATTTCATCACAATAATCTACATTTAAACTCTTTATACTGATTAGAACATGGTTGATATCTTATTTATTCAGAAAGATTGAATTAGACATAGTAATTATGCACATAAATTGAAAATAATGCAATTTTGAGTATCATTTGAGTATTTTTATCGTTTCTGGATTCATTCTAAGTCATTTCATAACAATAATCTACATTTACACTCTTACTGTCTAGAACATTGTTCATATCTAATTTATTCAAAAAGATTATATTATACAAAGTAATTACGCATATGAAGTGCAAATAATGCTATTCTGAGTATCATTTGAGCATTTCAATCGTTTCTGGATTAATTCATAGTCATTTCATCACAATAATCTACATGTAAACACTTAATACTGTCTAGAACATGGTTAATATCTTATTTAGTGAAAAAAGTTGGATTATACATAGTAATTACCCATATAAAGTGCAAATAATGAAATTCTGAGTATCATTTAAGCATTTCAATCGATTCTGAATACATTCTAAGTCATTTCATCACAATAATATTTATTTAAACTTTTCACACTTACTATGATATGGTTAATATTTTATTTATTCAAAAATATTGGATTATACATAGCAATTACACATATAAAATGCAAATAATGCAATTCTGAGTATCATTTGAGCATTTCAATACTTTCTGGACTCATTCTAAGTTATTTCATCACAATAATCGACATTTAAACTCTTTATACTGACTAGAAAATGCTTGATATCAAATTTATTCAAAAATATCAGATAATACATAGTAATTACGCACATAAATTGCAAATAATGCAATTCTGAGTATCATTTGTGCATTTCAATTGTTTCTGGATACATTGTAAGTCATTTCAACACAATAATCTACATTTAAACTCTTTATACTGTCTAGAACATGGTACATATCTTATTTGTTCAAAAAGATTGGATTATACATAGTAATTACGCATATAAATTGCAAATAATGCAATTCTGAGTATCATTTCAGCATTTCAATCGTTTCTGGATTCATTCTAAGTCATTTTATCACAATAATATCCATTTAAACTGTTTATACTGTCTAGAACATGGTTCATATCTTGCTTATTCTAAAAGATTGGATTATACATAGTAATTACAAATATAAAGTACAAATAATGCAATTCTGAGTATCATTTGAGCATTTCAATCGTTTTTGGATTCATTCTAAGTCATTTCATCACAATAATCTACATTTAAATACTTTATACTGTCTAGAACATTGTTCATATCTTATTTATTCAAAAAGATTGGATTATACATTGTAATTACGCATATAAAGTGCAAATAATACAATTCCAAGTATCATTTTCGCATTTCAATCATTTTTGGATTCATTCTGAGTCATTTTTTCACAATAATCTATATTTAAACTCTTTATACCGTCTAAAATTTGATTCTTATCTTATTTATTCAAAAGGAGTGGATTATATATAGTAATTACACATATAAATTGCAAATAATGCAATTCTGAGTATCCTCTGAGCATTTCCATCGTTTCTGGATTCATTTTAAGTCATTTCTTCACAGTAATCTATATTTCAACTCTTTATACCGTCAAGAATATGATTCATATCTTCTTTATTAAAAAAGATTGGATTAAACATACTAATTACGCATATAAAATGCAAATAATGCAATTCTTAGTAACATTTGAGCATTTCAATCGTTTCTGGATTCATTCTAAGTCATTTCTTCAAAATAATATATATTTAAACTCTTTATACTGTCTAGAATATGATTCATATCATATTTATTCATAAAGATTGGACTATACATAGTATTACCCATATAAATTGCAAATAATGCAATTCGGGGTATCATTTGAGCATTTCAGTCATTTCTGGATTCATTCTAAGTAATTTAATCACAATAATCTATATTTAAACACTTTATACTGTCTAGAATATGGTTCATATCTTATTTTTTCAAACAGATTGGATTATACATAGTAATTACTCATATAAAGTGCAAATAATGAAATTCTGAGTATCATTTGAGCGTTTCAATCGTTTCTGGATTCATTCTAAATCATTTAATCGCAATAATCTACATTTAAACTCTTTATACTGTCTAGAACATGGTTTATATCTAGTTTATTCTAAAAGATTGGATTATACATAGTAATTATCCATATAAATTGCAAATAATGCAATTCTGGGTATTATTTGAGCATTTCAATCGTTTCTGGATTCATTCTCTGTCATTTCATCACAATAATCTACATTTAAACTCTTTATACTGTCTATAACATGGTTCATATATTATTTTTTCAAAACGATTAGATTATACATAGTAATTACGCATATAAAGCGCAAATAATGTAATTCTGAGTATAATTTGAGCATTTCAATCATTTCTGGATTCATTTAATGTCATTTCATCACAATAATCTATATTTAAACTCTTTATACTGTTTAGATCGTGGTTCATATCTTATTTATTTATACACAATAATTACGCATATAAAGTGCAAATAATGCAATTCTGAGTATCATTTGAGCATTTCAATCGTTTCTGGATTCATTCAAAGTCATTTTTCACAATAATCTAATTTCAACTCTTTATACTGTCTAGAATTTGACTCATATCTTATTAATTCAAAAAAATTGGATAATATATATTAATTACGTATATAATGTGGAAGTAATGGAATTATGAGTAACATTTGAGCATTTCAATCATTTCTGGATTCATTCTATGTCATTTCATCAGAATAATCTACATTCAAACTCTTTATACTATCTAGAATATGGTTCATATCTAATTTATCCAATTATATTAGATTGTACAAAGTAATTTCTATGAAGTGCAAATAATGCAATTCTGAGTATAATTTGAGCATTTCAATATTTTCTGGATACATTCTAAGTTATTTCATCACAATAATCTACATTTAAACTCTTTATACTGTCTAGAACATGGTTCATATCTTGTTTATTCTAAAAGATTGGATTATATATAGTAATTACACATATAAAGTGCAAATAATGCAATTCTGAGTATTATTTGAGCATTTCAATCGTTTCTGGATTCATTCTAAGTCATTTCATCACAATAATCTACATTTAAACTCTTTATACTTTCTAGAACATGGTTCATATCTTATTAATTCAAAACGATTGGATTATACATGGTAATTTCTCATAGAATGTGCAAATAATACAATGCTGAGTATCATTTGAGCATTCAATCGTTTCTGGATTCATTATAGTCATTTCATCACAATAATCTACATTTACACTCTTTATACTGTCTATATTGTGGTTCATATCTTATTTATTCAAAAATATTTGGATTATACATAGTTATTACACATATAAAGTGCAAATAATGCAATTCTTAGTATGATTTGAGCTTTTTAATCGTTTCTGGATTCATTTCATGTCATTTCATCACAATAATCTACATTTAAATTCTTTATACTGTCTAGAACATGGTTCATATCTTATTTTTTCAAAATGATTGGATTATACATAGTAATTATGCATATAAAGTGCAAATAATGCAATTCTTAGTATCATTTGAGATTTTTAATTGTTTCTGGATTCATTCTATGTCATTTCATCACAATAATCTACATTTAAATTCTTTATACTCTCTAGAACATGATTCATATCTTATTCATTCAAAAAGATTGGATTATACATAGTAATTACTTATAAATTGGAAATAATGCAATTCTGAGTATCATTTGAGCATTTCAATCGTTTTTGGATTTATTCTAAGTCATTTCATCACAATAATATACATTTAAACTCTTTATAATATCTAGAACATGGTTCATATCTTGTTTATTCTAAAAATTTGGATTATACATAGTAATTACGCATATGAAGTGGAAATAATGGAATTTTGAGTATCTTTTATGCATTTCAATCATTTTTTGATTCATTCTAAGTCATTTCATCATAATAATCTACATTTAAACTCTTTATACTGTGTAGAACATGGTTCTTATCTTGTTTATTCTAAAAGATTGGATTATACATAGTAATTACCCATATAAAGTGCGAATAATGCAATTCTGAGTATCATTTGAGCATTTCAATCGTTTCTGAATTCATTCTAAGTTATTTCATCACAATAATCTATATTTAAACTCTCTAAATGGTCTGAAATATGATTCAGATAAGTCATTTCATCACAATAATCAACATTTAAACTCTCTACACAGTCTACAATACGTTGTAATTACGCATTTAAAGTGAAAATAATGCTCATTCTGAGTACCGTTTGAGCATTTCAATCGTTTGTACATTCATTCTAAGTTATTTCATCATAATAATCAACTTTTAAACTCTCTATACGGTCTTGAATATAATTCAGATTCTGCTTATTCAAAATTATTGGATTATACATGGTTATCACGCCAATAATGTGCATATAATCCTTATTTTGAGTATCATTAGAGCATTTCAATATTTTTTTCATTCATTCTAAGTCATTTCACCACAATAATCAACATTTAAACTCTCTATATGGTCAAAAATGTGATTAAGATCTTACTTATTAAAAAAGATTGGATTATACATAATTATTAAGCCTATAATGTGAATATAATTCATATTCTGATCATATGAGCATTTCAACCGTTTCTATATTCATTCTAAGTTATTTCTTCACAATAATCTAAATTTAAACTATCTTTATGATCTAGAATATTATTGAGACCTTACTTATTCAAAAAGAGTCCATTGTACGTAGTAATTACGCATACAAAGTGAAAATAATGCTCATTCTGAATGATTTCAGAAACTGTTGAAATGCTCGTATGATCTGAAACATATTCTTGACCGTATATAGAGTTTAAATATTGATTATTTTGATGAAATGATTTAGAATGAATGCAGATAATGTTAGAAAGTGCTCAATTTTCAATTTTAGTTACTAATTAACTATCATTAACAAGTCTAAGTACATGGATCTAGTCCAAAAGCATCAAAACACATCCACATGAGAAAAGGGAAGGCGATTTTTACCTCTTTTTGTATCGCAACAAGAAGCGCTCGATCCGAATCAATAGAAATCGGTGGCGTGCTCATCTCCACCACCACCGCCTTGTCGCCGACCTCGAGTCCACCAAGGAATTAACCAAAACCTCAAGGTCTATGCTAGTAAGCATGAGGTAATAGCTAATCCCCTTTTAATCCTTCTATTTAATCTATTATTTAATGGAAGGGTTTGATTGCTCAACACATGAGCTAGAGGAGGTGGAATAAGAGCAAGAAAATAGGAAGAAAATCTGAATTTTCTTCTCTAATTTTCAGCCAAGGAGGAAGAGGGAAGACGGAGGCTAAGGTGGCTAGAGTTTCTCTCTCCAAATGGTCCCTTTTTATAGACAACCACTCATCATGACAAGTTGCAACTATTTACAACCTTGCCACTTGCCCTAACTGAAATTTTAATGGGCTCAAGAGCCCATTTTATCATGTGTTAAATGGTCCATTAATTAATTAATTAATGATCCATATAATTGCTCTCTTGTTGGACCTTTAGTTCACCAATTAAATAAAGGCTCGTTAGCTCAATTTAATTCTATTAATTAAATTATGTTGAACAAAATTAATTATCAACTATTTGATAATTATTTTGGGATTAGCAAATGCATTAATTTATTTCTATATGATCTCTTTGACATAATTAATTATAACGGTTCGCAACGGTATATAATTAATTAATCAACTTATCATATTTTCGCAATACTCACTGCTGCGAATAAATAAATAATGCATTGTATGGTCAAGTCCTATTTGTGTGACCCTTTGAGGATTTATGCTATGTTGGCCATGGAATTAAATCGCTATTTAATTCCAATAATCATAAGCAGTATCTAGCAACACGTTATGATTCCCAATTCGCATAAATAATGTACTGCTACGATATCTCAATCCTGCATAAGAAATAAAAGTATCTCCTTGTCTGATTCTTATGTCACACGATATCACTGTATAATCCAAGATAGGAATGTGTCATTCTTGCAGATTATACATTTCTTGATCTAGAGTTGATTGTACAAGTTGGCCAAACAATCCAACTCCATCAAGGGGCCCAAACAGATATCATCACTCACTAGGTATACTAATGAGGGACATACGATTTTCTTGATGAACAACTTTTCCCCGCACAATTCAAGTGAACATAAATAAAGTCCGTATAGCAGCCCTTATTAAGAATCAACGGTAGACAATATTTATTGAACTTATTCTCATATGGAAAAGTTGAACCATCTCAAACTTAGAATCAAACTCATGTGAAATAAACAATGACACATAACACAATCCATATGTTTATTTCATTGGATCATGTCATGTACTATGTTCTAATAACATACACATATGCAATTAAGTTGGTAACTCCTTGCCTATGATTTGTAAAACTTAATCATCACTTAACTTGCATACTAATCTTTTATGATAATTAATGTTCCTTGTTAATAATCAAGATTACGGACTATTTAGATTTATTATTGTCATTCTAATGAATGATCCACAGAGATCTACAATTCAGATCCTCAACCTGAATGATCTGTCAATAATAAGCTTTAGGAACAAATGATCAAATATCATCAATAACATAAACTAAGAAATTTAAGTCATTAAATATTGACTTCTAGGACACAACTCCAATAGAAACGATTGAAATGCTCTAATGATACTCATAATAAGCATTATTTGCACATTATAGGTGTAATAACTATGTATAAACCAATATTTTTTAATAAGTAGAATCTGAATCATATTCTAGGCCGTATAGAGAGTTTAAATGTTGATTATTGTGATGAAATTACTTAGAATGAATATAGAAACGACTGAAATACTCATATGATCAGGATATACAATATATTCACTTTATAGGCACAATAACCGTGTATAATCCAATCTTTTTGAATAAGTGAAATTTGAATCATATTTTAGATCGCATAAAGAGTTTAAATGTAGATTATTGTGATGAAATGACTTGAAATGAATTCAGAAATGGTTCAAATGCTCAAATTATACTCAAAATATGTATTATTTGCACTTTATAGGCTTAATAACTATGTATAATCAAATCTTTTTGAATAATCAAGATCTCAAATATATTCTTGATCATATAGAAAGTTTAAATGTAGATTATTGCGATGAAATGATTTCAAATGAATTCAGAAACTGTTGAAATGCTCAAATCGTACTCAGAATATGCATTATATGCATTTTATAGACGTAATAACTATGTGTAATAAAATCTTTTTGAATAAGTAAGATTTGAAACATATTCTTTGCTGTATAGAGAGTTTAAATATTGATTATTGTGATGAAATGACTTAAAATGAATGCAGAAATGATTGAAATGCTCAAATGATACTCAGAATGAGCATTATTTTCACTTTATATGCGTAATTACTACATATAATGAAATCTTTTTTGAATAAGTAAGATCTCATTCGTATTCTACCATATAGAGAATTTAATTGAAGATTACTGTGAAGAAATAACTTAGAATGAATATAGAAACGGTTGAAAAGCTCATAAGATCAGAAAATGCATTATTTGCATTTTATAAGCGTAATAACAATGTATAATCCATTCTTTTTCAATAAATTAAATTTGAATCATATTTTAGATCGTATAAAGAGTTTAAATATAGATTATTGCGATGAAATGACTTGAAATGAATTCAGAAATGGTTGAAATGCTCAAAATGATACTCAGAATTAGCATTATTTGCACTTTATAGGCGTAATAACTATGTATAGTCAAATCTTTTTGAATAAGTAGAATCTAAATCATATTCTTCACCATATAGAGAGTTTAAATGTTGATTATTGTGATGAAACGACTTAAATATATGCAGAACGATTGAAATGCTCAAAATGATACTCAGAATTAGCATTATTCACACTTCATAGGCGTAATAACTATGTATCATCCAATCTTTTCGAACAAGTAATATCTGAATCAAATTATAGATCGCATAGAGAGTTTAAATGTGGATTATTGTGATGAAATGACTTGAAATGAATTCAGAAATGGTTGAAATGCTCAAATTATACTTAGAATATGCATTATTTGCACTTTATAGCCGCAATAACTATATATAATCAAATTTTTTTGAATAAGTAATATCTGAAACATATTGTTGACCGTATAGAGAGTTTAAATGTTGATTATTGAGATGAAATGACTTATAATGAATGCAGAAACGCTTAAAATACTCAAAATGATGCTCATAATTAGCATTATTTGCACTTTATAGGCGTAATAACTATGCATATTCAAATCTTTTTGAATAAGTAAGATCTGAAACATATTCTCGACAATATATAGAGTTTAAATATTAGTTATTGTGATGAAATGACTTAGAATGAATGCAAAAATGATTGAAATGCCCTAATGATACTCAGAATAAGCATTATTTGCACTTTATAGACGTAATAACCATGTATATTCCAATATTTTTGAATAATTAAAATCTGAATTATATTCTAGACCGTATAGAGAGTTTAAATGTTGATTATTATGATGAAATGACTTAAAATGAATACATAAACGATTGAAATGCTCAAATGATACTCAGTATGAGCATTATTTTCACTTTATATGCGTGATTACTATATATTATGCAATATTTTTGAATAAGTAAGATATGAATCATATTCTAGACCGTATAGAGAGTTTAAATGTATATTATTGTAAAGAAATAACTTAAAATGAATATAAAAACGGTTGAAATGCTCATACGATCAGAATATGCATTATATTCATTTTATAGGCGCAATAACTATGTATAATCCAATCTGTTTGAATAAGTAGAATCTGAATCATATTCTAGACCGTATAAAGAGTTTAAATGTTGATTATTATGAAGAAATGATTTAGAATAAA
This sequence comes from Rhynchospora breviuscula, assembly GCA_027562975.1. Classification (NCBI taxonomy): domain Eukaryota; kingdom Viridiplantae; phylum Streptophyta; class Magnoliopsida; order Poales; family Cyperaceae; genus Rhynchospora; species Rhynchospora breviuscula. The sequence continues at coordinate 56,711,985 of CM050402.1, forward strand.
TACAAAAATGATAGAGGGGAAGGAGGAGATGATGTAGAAGGGATAGAGGGAAGCAGCGCAAGGGAGGAAAGGGACGTGATGCGAAATGAATAAAAGGAGGGGAGCGCGAAGGTCTTTGGATAGTTTGGATGGTCACTAGGTGCATGATAATAATCAATTTCCAAAACTCGTCGGGTGTTGGTTGTTAGTAATAGCCTAATAGGCTAATTGCATAGGTTCCCGGCCCAATCCAAACAGGCAGCCCGCAGCCCTCTCCATTTCCTTCCTCCATTTCCATCTCTCAGCTCTCGTCTCCTCTCTCGTTTGACCACAGCTGCTCCGATCAAATTAAAAAAAAAAAAAATTAACATAACAGTATAACACAATCATACCTGAAAAAACGAAAACCCCACTGATCTACCAACCAAATCTGCCATAATTCCCTTTCTTCTTCCTTCGATTTCTCGTGCCGATTTGTTTCTCTAGCTCGTTGCGATGGTTTTGAAGCTGTGTCACACCAAATCGCTAATCTCTGTCAGTTTCTGCGACGCTCTCGAATAACAGTTTTGGTAATTAACAGTGAAAGAGGTGGTATTTCGGTTTGAAATTCCACATCCAGCTTGAGAATTGGTTCTTCGTATTTATCATTTTCCAAATTGGGTTCCAAATCGGGTTGAATTTGTCAATTACTATGTTAATAGAACCTGAAGTGTATAATCTTTATGGAAAGGTAATGCACAACTCTTCAAGCCTCATAATATCATATACAGAGTTGTGAGTGTATTGAAATGATGAATTCAGCCATGGACGAGATAAACCTCTTGAGACAAGCTCAGAGGCACCAGTTAGTGGTGAGAGGCATGGGAGAAGAAATTGACCTAGAAATTGGGCCAGGTGATGACCCATCTTTCACTGCTGCTGCCTTAGTTGGTGTAACCGGTACTGATTCAGTGGGACCCGATGAGCATGAAGACCAAAAGAATCTTCTATTGTCTTCTAGTGAAGTGGAACAACAAGATATTGAGATGAATGCCATGCCTCAATTGAAAAAGAAGAAGAAAGTGGTGAAGAAATGGAGGGAAGAATGGGCCGACACGTACAAGTGGGCTTATGTGGCGGAACATGATAACACAAGTCGAATATTTTGTTCGGTTTGTAAAGAATATGGAAGAAAGCATAGGAGAAACCCTTATGGGAATGAAGGTAGTAGAAATATGCAAATGAGTGCATTGGAGGAGCATAATAACAGTTTGCTTCATAAAGAGGCTGTTAGATTGCAAATGGCTTCTAAGGAAAAGGTTCAACCCATTGTCGAGGCACCAATTTATGTCAAAGGTTAGTGTTCTGCTGCAGTTGTTGCTTTGAAATAGAATAAGCAGTTTTCAGATCAGTATCGATTTTTTTTGTAATTGGAATTGTTTCAGCTTTACTGTCAAAAACGGCTGGATCAATACTGGAATCAGTACTAAAGAGAGATCCCCATGAAGTAGAATTTGTGCAATCTGTTCAAGAGGTTGTTCACTCACTGGAACCTGTTCTAGCCAAAAACTCTCAGTAGGTTTTTTTAGCTATTTCACTATTTTTAATCCAACATAGGTGCTGTTCTTCCCAGTTATTTACAAAGAAATGTCTGGTTATATTTGGACAGATACATGCACATATTGGAGAGGATGTTAGAGCCTGAGAGATGTGTTGTGTTTAGAGTTCCGTGGGTTGATGACAGAGGGGAGATGCATGTAAATCGTGGGTTCCGAGTACAATTTAGCCAGGTTTTGGGCCCTTGCAGAGGTGGTCTTCGTTTTCATCCCTCTATGAACCTCAGTATTTCCAAGTTCCTTGCTTTTGAGCAGGTAAATGTACTTTATTTTATCTTTATTTGTCTATAAATTATATATTTGGTTATCTATTTGAATTCTTAAATTTCACTTAGAGCCAGGGTCACACACGAGCATGGAGAGGTGGGGGCAATTATTTCAAAATAATGTTTAATATATGCTTTTATTAGTAAGTTTTAACTCCTGAATTATTAGACCCCAACATGGCCTGTATAATGTGTCAAGAGTCACCAAGAAGTAAAAGCCGCCAACAGTGAAATGGTTATAAATGGGACTGAAATCCTCTACTGTCATCTCCGACAGTAGAGGTCTACTGCCCACGAGATTTTATTAATATTTAAAAATTTTAAAATTGCAATTGTTGAATCCAAACCGTTGATCTTGTTCAATTTTACGAGCGATGTATTTTCATATAAGTTTTATAAATTTTGGAATTGATTTAATATCAGATCAAGTGGTCAACAAATGAACGAATCTGGTTAGATTAATTCTAATACGTTCATAATTTGATCACTTAATCGAGTATCAAATCGACTCCAAATTTTATAAAAATTATACGAAAACGCATCGCCCGTAAAATTAAACAAGATCAACGGTTTGGATTCAGCATTTCAATTTTAAAATTTTTATATATAAATAAAATGTGTGAGGGCAGTAGGCCTCTACTGTCGGAAACGACAGTAGAGGATTTCAGTCCGTTATAAATGAGGGGTTGTCGAGATCCTAGGAAAGACAATAAACAGTAGTAACAATATCCCCTTCCCAACCTCCGGCTTTTCTGAAAAATTCAATTTCCATTGCTTTGACCGGTCCGTCATATTGTCACAGAGCAAACCGTTAAGAAGAGTAGTCTCAATACTTCTTCTCATCTTTGATCTACTTGCTTAAGTACTAAGTAGTCTTCTGTTTCATTCTTTAACTGGTAGATTTTCTTCTTGGTTAGGGTCTTAGGGATTTGAACAGTAATCTAGAAGTATGTATATGACTGTTTTCTGTTCTAACAATGTTAAAATTTGTGTTGTGCTATTTATGAGAGTCTTTATTATCCTTTATCCATATAGGTTGTTGATGAACAATACAGAATATCCGGCTGCTTCGGGCCACAATTGCTCAACTCATACATCTATTTAATAATTTATTAAGTCATCTAATCCATCATCCAAGTTTTAACTTATCTCTTGCTATTTATATTTAGGTGAACTCATGCACGAAAGAAAAGACTTGTATTCTTTAATATTTTTGACCCTCCAGCGACAAAACATTGGCTTTAGCCCTGTCAATACCAGACCTATATATTGGGAACTTGGGTGTACAATTGTTGTGTGTAAGCAGCTTCTAGTCCTGCCAGAGTTCAGTTTCATGAAAATTTGTTTTTGGAATCTTTCTATGTAGACTTTAAAGAATGCATTATCATTGTACAAACTTGGTGGTGCTGGAGGTGGCAGTGATTTCGACCCTAAAGGAAAGAGCGAAAGTGAGGTATTAACATTTCCTATAATGAAAAACCTTTTGAGTTTTAAATAAGTTAATGATTACAAAGATTTGAAAAATACTGGCAGATCATGCGCTTCTGTCAGAGCTTTATGGATGAGCTTTACAGATATCTTGGCCCTGACCAGGTAACAAAACCAACAATAGTGTTTGTTTATCATTCTATTCTGATGTATGATCAATGTCTTGTCATCTTTTTATCCTGTCCTAATTGACGTGGAAGCATATTCTGGTTTCTTTATATCTAATCTAAGCTGAATTAAAAATAATGAAAAATATAGGACCTCCCAGCTGAAGACATAGGTGTCGGTCCTAGAGAAATGGGTTACCTCTTTGGGCAGTATAAACGACTTTCTGGTCACTTCCAGGTACTTTGTTATTGTATGACCAATTGACATTCTACTCCTCTTAATCTGGATAAATGGAGGTGTGCTTGATAAAAATCTTCTTCCCTATTATCCTTGTAACTGATTATTTACATTTGTATGGTAAAGGGAAGTTTTACAGGACCAAAGATCTTCTGGTCAGGTTCTAGCCTTCGCACTGAAGCAACTGGATATGGACTGGTGTGTTGGTTTCTATAATTGGTCCAATTGTCTTTGTCGTTTTAACAAATGTTTTACTATCAATAATTGTCTATGTTGTTTGTGTGTGCAGGTCTTCTTTGCACGACTTATACTTGCTGAGATGAACAAGGAACTCAAGGGACTTAGGTTATTTGCTCATTTATCCATTCATATATTAATTTATTTATGCTTGCTGCTGATGAACAAGGGACAAATAACTATACAGTCTTTGGCATACCAGCATTTATCTTGCTAGTGTTGCTCTGCTTAATAAAAAAAAAATGTACCTACTTGGTTCTATGAAAAGATCTTGTGTTTATCATGAGACTAACATATGACAATATTTAATTACTCTTCTAATCTCCAAACTTATAAAATCAAATCCAAGGATGGCTTAATTTTGAATTTATAATGTGAAACATTCCCTTGCTGATGTAGTTTCCTTTTTCCCTTCTGTAATAGGTGTGCAGTAAGTGGTTCAGGGAAGATAGCAATGCAGGTCTTAGAGAAGCTCCTTCCATGTGGTGCTATCCCAATCACGCTCTCTGGTTAGTTGTTGGTTACACTAGTCAACTTAACAGGTTTTATGATTTATTTCCTCTATCCATATCATTTTAATGTTATTGAATAGATTCCAAGGGTTACTTACTAGATGAAGAAGGTTTTGACTATGTAAAATTCTCGCTTTTAAGGGACATCAAGGTTCAGCAGAGAAGTCTCAGGTCCAATCATTCACATATACAATTCAATATTTATAATGAGTCCGCATATAGTTTCTAAACTTATTTATCTTAAATTCAGAGACTACTTGAAATCATATCCAAGAGCTAAGTATGTAGAAGACGGAAAGCCATGGACTGAGAGGTGTGATCTGGCATTCCCTTGTGCTTCCCAAAATGAGATTGATCAATCTGATGCCCTTTCTCTAGTTACTTTAGGCTGTCGGATTATTATTGAAGGTATTATAGTTTTATGCTTTTTTCTTATTTTAATAGCAATTTTTTCCCTGTTACTTTTTAATGAAGTCCCTTTTAAATTTGAATGAACAGGTGCAAACATGCCGTGCACCTCACAAGCAGTGGATGTACTAAGAAAGGCTAAAGTTCTGATTGCTCCCGCTAAGATCACCGGTGCTGGAGGGGTAATTCAGCAATGTTGGCATTGTTTTATTTTTTTGAACTGTTGGCTGAAATAAGGCTTGCCATTTATCTTGCTGGGCATCACAAATGAACAGGTTGCAGTTGGAGAGCTGGAGCTCAATCATGAATATAATCTGATGCAGTGGTCTGTGGAAGATTTTGAAAATAAAATACATGTGAGCACCTCTTTTCTGCCTAAAAATCTATTTAGTGTTTTTTTTTTTTATTTCTTCTGATGACTATATTATATTTTGGATGACGATTTAAAATGGACAAAAGGATACAATGAAGCAAACATATGAAAGGTCTATTAAAGCTGCTTGTGAATATGGAATGCTCAAGGAAAGCCCCGAGTAAGTTCTCCTTTTGTGCTCTTGTTGTTACAACCAGAAATCTTACCTAGCCTGTTTCAGAATGCATCTCAAAAGTTTTGTTTGTATAGTAATTTCTACCAGGCTTTAATACGGAAAGCTCTGTAATTCTGTATATCTGTGGTACCAAATGATCGTTGCCTAGGGATCATATACTTTTATTTTCGTGATGTTACCTCTCTGTAGCTTTGATTTTGCTGTCAATTGGCACAGTATTAAGACTCTCTTTCTCTCATGCAGAGCACTGGTGCACGGTGCAAATATAAGCGCTTTCCTTAATCTTGCTCAAGCAATGATTGATCAAGGATGTGTGTGAATTTATATGTACAAATAATTACATCTTGATTAGGTCATATCATGCTTTCACACCAGAAACCTGGTACAGATCTACTCCTGCGTAGGATAACATTTAACCAAGCTTGCGCAGGTCTTTTTGAGCTACAGGTGTGTGACCATGTCTGTAAAGTAGCGCATCAAAGGTAGAGAGCTTATCTGACAACATTGTAATCATATGTAATTTGACACATTAATTATTATTTAGATAGCTGAAGAGGTCATAAGGAAGTTCTTTTAAAACCATTCTAGATGCGAAGTTTTCCGCTGTTGTCGTAGGCAGGTAGACGAAAATATTTAAATCTAAGATTTTTGTGGTTTTATGGTTACCATGAGTTAGTGCTCTAGGAAAGGAAAAAAGCGACGGTTGTCCATCCAATGTGATTGGATCGTTGCAAGATCAAGTTATATACGAGTTATCTAGTTCTTCTATGAATTATCTAGTTAATTTGATTGTTTGTTGTAGCTCTTACACTTTCCATACTCTTCAGCAACATGAAAATTATAGATGTAAATTAGTTTTTGTGCTTGTATCTTCAATCTGAATGCCAATGGCCATGGAATCCTTCTCCATTTGGGATGTTTTGATGCACTAGAAACTACTTTTTACTCTTTTCTTTTTTAATAAAGCATTTTAAAATAGCAATAAAAACAACATACCTCGTCAAATATATTCAATTTGTCCCCAGAGATCAAGTTATGCTTGTAAGCTATAAGCTATTGATGCTCAGATAAAGAAGGAATTTTAATACACAAGAAAGTTAAACAAGTAAAATTCTGGACTTAATAATAATAATAATAATAACAATAAAGAAATGAGAACTCCAAGAATCCAAACGCTACAAACCTCGAATTGCTGTAAAGCAGCTATACCAATCTTACATGCGTAAAGAATGGAACAATGATTCGCTTTGCTATTTAAGGTTTTAAGTTCTTCCAAACCCCTAAAATCAACTCTACCTCATAATTACCTGTTTCTGAAGAACAAAAGCAAATTATTCATCCAGAATAAGTACGATTCAACTTTCTAAATCAACTCAGGGCAAAATTTAGGACACTATACTTTATATCAACTTATTCTCGTTCTTCGCCTTTATTTTGTGGAACCCCCAGCTGTTTTCTCTGCCAAATAGTGCTCAAGCATGTCTTCCTCATCATCATCTGAAAAAATAGTAAAACAAAAACTTCTGATTGGAGAGCGAGGCCGCAAGTAGACAATAATCATTTAACTTTTGTGGCATGTACTTTAAGATTGTTTGGTCATCCAAGCATGCTCTTTTATGTTCTTTGGTGCTAATTTCTACATAGGATTCTAGCAGGAAGAAAACCTCCATATTTAGTTATCTTACTACTTGGCCTCATTTTTCTTTTCATTATCTCCTTATGGGAATTAATTGCTTAGAACTTAATTAACCACAGTTTATTCATCAAAAAGCCTGAAAAACTAAAATAAAGAATACTAACAAGAAGAGTCTTGGACCAATTACCAAACAGAGAAAAAAGTTTGTTGAGAGATACCTTCAAAGTCTTCGTCGAAGTCAATATCTTCTTCATCTTCGTCCTCCTCAGAGCCATCAGCCACCACAGCTGCTCCTTTCTGTGCTCCAACAAAAAGGAAAATCAATTCATACATGGCTTTTAAGATACTATAATAAATCAATAAAAGGAACCAAGAATATCATGAGCTAGATACTGTTATTTACGTAGTGAAGATGGCGAGGCTGATTAAAATATAAAAATAATAAACTCACCAAAGTGTGTCTTCCACTCTCGAACCATTGTCTTCCTGTCAGTTTCTTTTCCTTTGGAGCTGTCAGAGCTGACTCAGGCATCAGCCTGTTCCATATTTTGCAAACAAAAAACAAATTTGATCATGATAAGTGTTAGTATGATTTAAAACCAAGCACCTATAATTTAGAACCGATATAAACAAAATGCAGAAAGTTCATTATTAATGATTATATACTTGGCTCGTTCAAGTGCTAGCTCTGCTTCAAACCGTTCTCTCCAGGCAAGGAAACTCTCTACTGTTACTGCTTCACCATGAGGCACTATTACCTGAAATTAAAGCATAACCATTTCAAAACAAAGCACTGAAGGTCAATCAATTTTCAAAAAGTGTGAAAACACACATATTGACGAGCACACAAATAAAGTTAAAAGGAAAAGAGAATAAAACATAGATACCTCATCTTCTGTTTTCTCGGTTTCTTCAGACTCCTCCACATCATCACCACCACAAAATTTCTCAGTTAACCATTCTTTCGCTGATGTGGCAAGAGTGTATATCATTGCCATGCCAAGATTTTCTTCTGCCTGGCCAATAGAATCAAGGGAAGTTATGCCAACTGATGATAGTAAAAGGAGAGGAAAAAAAAAAAAAAAACCTCTCATATTCCTGCAAAAGCTCTATGTAATGCCCGACCAAAAAAATAGAGAAAATTTCCTTAAATAAATACCTCATTTTGAAGCTTCTCTTTAAGCAAAGCAAGATCATCAGGCCGAATTCCCTTTATACTACACAGTACAATGGCATTCAGTAATATGGAACTATTATTTGACTAAAATTTAACATAATGATAGAGCAAGCAGACCTTTTGACATTGAGTAGTGGAGGTTCGTCAGGATATTTCTCAGTGTGGGAGAATATAAGTGCCAGCTGAACTGAAAAGGTAACAATTTCATTGGTGCTTCAACAAGTTTTAATTTTAATAATGACATATCATTTTATGCTAAATGAGAAAATTTAACCAGTATTTATTATTTAAAGAAATAAAAAAAAATAACCTGGAACTTGACTTGATTCATCAAAATTATCATCCTAGACAATTTAGAGACAAAGATAAGCAGGAGTAATATCAGCAAAAGAACAAAATCAAATGATTTAGCATAAGAATTAGTCGTTCACAAATTGATTGTGTAAACCTGTGGAGACAGCACAATTTGGAAGCACCTGTTGCTTGTTGTCAGGCCACTCTCAGAACTATCAATCTCTAGAAAACAAGCTCATCAGAATAAGGTCCAGACGAGAAATCTATCATCTAAACTTGAAATAAGAGAAAGTATCAAGAACAAACCTCGAAATTCGTCCATTAAGATAGCTTCCAGTGCTTCGATCTCCATCTCCTGCTCCTGTATGTAGTCTACCAAAGCAAAAATAAAACAAAAAAAAAATTGAGAATTTCAGAAAAAGAGATTGACAAAAATTAAACAAAATAAGTGGCGAGAGAATTCCAGTTAGGCGTTTACCCGTCATGATTGATTTTGATTTAGGTTTTGGCGAGAATCGGAGATTGAATTGAGAGTCTTTAGAGATGGAACAGACCGGCGCTACTACTGGTAAGGTGGAATTGCTTCTGTACCCTTGTACAACTATAAAATTGCGCTTCCCTAGTGCCAAGCGCTCGCCCGGGCCTCTCCATGTCTTGGTCAGTTGGTCTATATCTTGTCGGGTACGGGTAATAGTGATACTGCAAATCGGGTGGTCAATAGAAATAGTATTTCGGATCCATTATCAACTATCCAAGGGCTGCAAAAAATTGTAACTCGCGAGTTATTCAAACTCAACTCGAGAAAATTATAGTTGTAACTCGAATTAGCATAATTCAAGTTGAGCCAAACTCGTTGAGTCGAATTCAAGTTTAGCTCAATTCGATTGGCCAACTTGTCAGCCGACTCGTCACATAATAAATTAATATTCCAAAATATTATTATCGACATGTTTTAAGAGTATTAAAAATTTATAAAAATTTATATTTTTTTTATTATATTTTTGCATATCACATAATTTTAACAAGCATCAGAGTGAATTTCAAAGTAAATTTTTCTCTAAATGATCCCAATTTAATAGAGAAAATCAACATGATCACAATTTTATTATTTACAATGTTGTACACATCAATTAGTTTTAATATTAAAATAATATATTGATTTAATTTAATAAAAAATTTTTTGAAGTGCATAGTTTTTTTTTTTTTTTTAACTACTAGTAATGTACTTACAAGTCAATTCGAGTTAAAAGACAAATTGAGTTTGAGCTTGTTAGAAAACTCAAAAAGTATTTCCACTCGACTCGAACGACTCGAGTTGAGATCCTCTGGTCGGCAGACCAAAGAGATTCTCTGGTCGTTTTTAAATTATGGCCGTCTGATTTAATCTTAACGGTTAAGGTTGCCCCGTGCATGATACCAGAATTGATAGGCCCGAAAAAGTTAACCATTGAGATTAAATCAGACGGTCCGGATCAAAAAACGACTAGTGGTCGTTTTTAAAAAACGACCAAAGGATCCGACTCCCAGCCGAGCTGCAGTCAAACTTTGACTCGTATACGGTATACGGCGTTAATCAAGGCCTTGAGGAGTGAGTGACAATGGAGTCGGATCCTCTGGTCATTTTTTATAAACGACCGGGTGGTCGTTTTTAGATCCCGACCGTCTGATTTAATCTCAACGGTTAACTTTTTTCGGGCCTATCAATCCTGGTATCATGCACGGGACATCCTTAACCGTTGAGATTAAATCAGACGGCCGTGATCTAAAACGACCAGAGGATCTCTCTGGTCTGCCGACCAGAGGATCTCATTCCGAGTGACAATGGGCCTGACAAAATCCAGATCCGGGCAGTAGGGCCCATATACAGAAAAATAAGCCTAGCCCAAAGAATCCGGATCACCTAACCCATCTCTTCCCTTCCCTTTCCTTCCCTTTCCCTTCTCCAATTTCCTCTCTCATCAAGCGGTTCTCTGTACACCTGACGCCAGTCTGTGTTTCCACTTTCCACTTCCGCACAGGCGGCAGGGTCGAACCACAAAACCCTTCTCCTCTCCTCTCCAACCTCTCCTTCTCAAATCTCACCACAACGCTTCCCTCTCTCGCTTTCTCCTCCGCATAGACAGATACAAGCTCAAGTAACAGTGCCTCTCTTCCTCTCTCTCTTCCTCTTTCTCTTAACCTCCATTTGGTGGCTCCACCTTTCTCCTTCTCTCTTCATCGGAACAGAGAGGTTGTCAGGAGGAATCGGTTGTAACAGAGGCGAAAACAAATCGGTAAGTTCCCTCGTTTTCTCTTTAAGGATTTGAAGATCAGAACCTTGAGCGGATTTCTTTTTTTCTTATTCTTCAATATTGTTTTTTTAGTTTTCTCCGTAAGCCAGGGTTTCTCGGAGTTTTTTTGTTTTTTTTTTTCTGCCCTAATTGTTTTCTTATTTTATTACAAGTAATTTTTTCTCCTGGGATTTGTCAATAAAATTTTAATTTAGTTTATCATGTTTTGTTTTGTTTTGTTTTTTTTGTAAATGATCCTTGAAGAGAAAAGAAATATCATCTTTTCACATAGTTTCTAAACCCTAAAAATTTGTTGCTTATTTGTCTATTTTTATCTCCAACTATACTATTCTGATCCTCTTTTGTATATTAAGCAGGGTTCAACTGTGATGTGGTAAGAGAAGTCCTTCACACCACTTTATTTGCATTCTACAGTCAACTCATACTCATCTGGAAAGAGAGAGATGAGTAGCTGTGATGAGAAAGGGGATGCAAGCATGGCAGATGATGATTGGACCCCGATTGAAGACAGGTCGCCGGGTACACTGGTGTGGGTCCGGCGTCGTAACGGGTCGTGGTGGCCCGGCCGCATCCTTCCGAAGGAAGAGGTTCCATCCAAGCTTAGGAAGCCTCAGAGATCTGGGGTTCCTATCAAGCTCCTTGGCAGAGAAGATGGAAACATGTAATCTCTCTATATCACCCTTTGCTCATATTCATGCATGTAATTATTCCACTCGAGATATACGTGATGTAGGATTGATTACGGTAGTTAATACTTTAGTATATAAGCTGAGCTAGCTGATGTGTGACAAGTTTTACCACGGATGCTCCTGCTCCCAAAGTATTGGATAGGAGGCGTTACATACAATGCACTTTATTTGATATCTCAAATGCTCCTCTGCTAATCGATTCTGATCAAATCACTTTCTTAATTGGTCCAAAGTACCCCTCTTTCCTTGTTCTGCCTACTTTCTAATTCTCAATCCTCATTTGCAATTTTACTTTGTCCTGCTTTATTTTTCTGGCTTTCTTTGTCTTGACAAGCTCTTTTTACCCTTTCATATTGGTGATCTTACTGTAATTAGAGAAGATACTTTGTGATCCTGATGCAGCATTACATCAATTGTCGAATTTAGAGGATTTTTTTATCCAATGCTTAGCCCAACTTCCTAAAAGTATTAATCTACTCCAGATCTTTTCCAAAAGAAAATATGATTTAGAGCTTATTTGCCAAAATATGACTTCAAAAGAACACATCTATGGCAATAACTAATACAAAGATCTTCACTTAAAATATGAGCAATCTACATGCAGGAAGGCATGAGCTCACATGTCTCATTGCCACAGAGATGTACCTTGTGAAAAAGTGACAGGAATTTGATTCTCTTGAATTCTAAACTCAATTGTTTTTTAGGTTGCTCGGAGTTATGTTTTGACTTGATTAGGTTTGCATGCCAGTAGAATTATGCATAATGCAGACTGTTATAAAGCTGTTAGCTAATCTCTATTCAATGTGACACTAGCACCAGGAGACTATTTGCTATGATTAAATTATAAAAAAAAAGGAAAAATCAACAATTGAAAAACAATGCCCTTCAATTCTTTATTCATTACATATTTAAACTTCATCTAAAAATGATTTACAATAAGTGTGAACAGACCCTGTAGAAACAAGTGTTGAATCTAATTTCTTTACCAAGTTAATTATAGGACAATCTAAGAGGTAGTCTTGTCTTCCTTGATTTCTTGTTTAAATTGTTTGTTTTCTGGAAGTAATCCGAAGGAGGCCGTTATCTCTGAGTTATAATTATGACTTATCTTCATGAATATCCAAATCTTAAACCAAAATTGAACTAGGGATAACACTATATTAGCTCTGGGATTCTGGGCTCAGAGAAGTTGGGTACTATTGGTATTGCACTTAGTTCAGAAGTCAATTGAAGCATGAAAATAGGAAAAAGGAAGTTGGAGGTATATGATATTTAATGTACAAGGACCCAGCAAGATTAGAGATTAAAAGTAATGGAAAGCAGTGGTGAAGCCAGCGTGGGGGCCCTGCTGGGCTTGGCCCCCACTCATTTTTAAATTTTACTAATAATTATAAGGTTATTTTAGTAAATATATGAGCAAATATGTGGAATGGCCCCTCCAAAATATAGATTTTTCATATTTCTGGCTTCGCCCCTGATGGAAAGTGTTATAACTTATAACTGATGCTTGATGTCCTACTTTTACTCATTACGCACTTGCTTGTCTGACGGTAAAAAAAAAATTATACTGACACTTAGTGATTAACCTCATTGCTAGTGCAAATTGTTCTGTATTACAATGAATGACTTGGCGAGTTGCTTTATCTTATGGGAAAAATTTATTAACTTACCAAGTAAAAAAATGAAAAATCTAGGTTACTGTGAGGTGATTAAGTGTACACAGTGACCCATCTTGTGCTGTGATTTACTTAGAGAACCTGCACAAACTAAGAATATGAGAACTTGTTGAAAACTGATAGTGCAGGTGCTGCTCATAACACTATTCTTGAAGATAGAGGTCAATGATTATAGTACTGTTGAAAATCTTATCACAGTATTTAATGAGAAAGTTTAATATGCACTATAGTGCATAGGGCTTTTTATGCACCGCGGACTTTTTTAGAGGTATTTTTGTACATTGACAAATCTTATTTAACCAATCTAATCTACATATTGAAATCTCATAGCAAACCAAATTTTACAATTTTTGAGATTTTATTACTATTTTTTTCGAATTTTTTAATACCTGCCATTTTTTGAATGTTGTAAATAGTAGTTTGTTTCCAATAATAGCATGTTTTAAAAAATTCAAAAAAAATAGTAATAAAATCTCAAAAATTGTAAAATTTAGTTTGCTATGAGATTTCAATATGTAGATTAGATTGGTTAAATTAGATTTGTCAATTTACAAAAATACCCCCGAAAAAGGCCGCGGTGCATAGAAAGCCCTATGCACTATGGTGCATATTAAACTTTCTCGTATTTAATTGCATATCTGAATATAATTTTTCTGCCGTTGTGATTTTTTAAATTTCTGTATTAATGAGTTGATTTGTTTTCTATTTACAAAACTAATGGGCCATTACAATGTTGCCATTCGTAAGGGCATTTTGACAACAGTACATCATAAAATATCATTGGACCCCTCTTTTATGTAGTTTTCTACTATTTCATTCCTGAATGTCAAATTTTGTCTCTGATGCAGAGATTATTACAACCTAGACAAATCAAGGCGCGTCAAACTATTTCGGTGTGGTGAGTATGACGACTGCATAGAGAAGGCCAAAGTACATGGCTCCCAAAAGCATGCCAAAAAGTACCCCAACCAAGGGAAATATGTTCGTAGAGAGGATGCCATACTCCATGCTCTAGAAATTGAACGCAGTGCTGTGCGCCTGACAGCAACTGGTCCTTCTACTTCATCATCAAAGCCAAAACAAATTAATGGGTTAAAGAAAAAACCCTCTTGCAGTACTCACAAAAAAGCTGCTGGGGGACGGCATCTAGCTTCGAAGAAGAAAGTAAAGAACCCTAATGATTCAGAGGAGGATGTGAAAACTGAAGGAATGCTCAGAATGAGGGATTTGACAGAAATTGGGTCAGAGGTGTTACCATCGAAAAAAAAGAGTGAATCCCAAGAACTAGCTCTTGTAAAACCTAATTTGGTAAATGGTATGAATTTTCAATTTGGTGGTGTAGGTAGTTTTGGCATGTCCACTAGTAATAGCTTGACTACCAAAAAGAAGAGGTCTAACATGGCACAGGCATATGAAAATATGAGGAAAAAGCAAAAGAGTGTTCCTTTGTCTGAGATTTGCGATGGCACAAGAGTAATCATCCCATCATATTGTGATTGGGTGGGCCCAAAGGTATCAAACAAGTATTATCTCATGGACTCAGGGATGAATAACAAAGGACCTGACAGCTCAGAGACCTCATCTCACAGTACATGCAATGGTAGGGACTTGGAATCAGGTGGTGCCTTGGGGGCTGTAGTAGAACATGCCTCCTCTGATGGGTTCTTTAATGTGCCTCTTGTTATGGGAGACTTCTACGAGGGAGGTAAATTTATTTTGAAGTTGTCACTTTATGCTTGTGTAATATTATGTTGATACATTTTGGAGCTCAATAAATGGGTCATTTATTCTGATTCAGTACTCAGTTTGAAACTTGATGAGCAATGCTGCTCCATTCCTATATGGGTTGAAAATACTCACATGTACTGATGTACTGGGTGGTGTGGTAAAGGCCTTCATTACTGTGGTGCAGGTTTGATTCTGGGGTGTTATGGTTCCCCGCCCCACACACCCCCCAGCCCTCACCTAACCACCACCGCCTCCACCATTTTTTCCCCTTTTGGTCAAGGCGGTGGGGATGCTATTCTCAACTTCTTAGAGAGTAGCATTGTGCATTACTGGTACTATAATCGTGCTATGAATCTGCCAGTCCTGGAAAACCTTGCTACATAACCATGGTTTTATTTTATACATATGTATATATTCTTGGCTTACTTATCTGAACTTATATTTTGACTCTGTCCTTGCTGACTTCTTCAGATCTTGCGCCATTCAGCTCTTGCACATCTGACAAGGCTGGCATGTTCATGTTAGGATGGAAAACCACTAATTCAAACCATGAGACCTCAAATTCGCAACACAACCGCATCCCTGCAGCTGGGATTCTGGGCCGCAGAAAGCAATCTCATGAGGACAGTGATGCTGCAGATATTCCTTTTCCTGAGTCAACTGAATCCGAGACTAACAAGTCCATGGATGCAAAACTGGATCTCCACTCAGATTCAGATGATACAATTGCTGAAATGGAAGTGACCAATTCAGGTTGCAACAATGATATGTTATCTCTAGTAGATTCTCCTGTATCTGATGTACAATATGAAACGGTAAAACCATTAAAGAGCATTTCTATGGAGCCAACTCTCTATGAAGTGGAGATGCAAGTAGAAGCAAGTTACAAGGGCCCACGGGTCCCACTTGTCTCTCTCATGAGTAAGTTGAATGGGAAAGCTATTGTTGGTCACCCCATCTCGGTTAAAGTGCTGAAAGACGGATCTACCCTTTCCCTAATTAGTAGAAGAGAGCATCACCGCCCAAGCACAAGCAGCATCAGTCAGCTGCTAAAGAGGGATGAAAAGGTAAGTTCAGGTCAAAGGAAGGGGGCTAGTCATAAGTCTTCCAAGCCTTGGAAAAAGATGGTTGTTGGTAACAGTAGCAATGGTAACAGTACAAATAAAAAAGTCGGGTTTTCTCCTAGGAAGATGAGGAGGCTTTCTTCAATTACAATTGATAATAAAGAGAGAGGAGAGAGAAAGCTGTTGGTGGAAAAGGTCGGCGGGCCCAGGGTGGCATGCGTACCTCTGAGACTTGTTTTTAGTAGGATAAATGAGGCACTGAAATTTTCTTCTAGGCTAGAAAACCCTTAGATACAATACTGGGAGCGAGAGAATAGCATGTTACTTCAGTGTGGCTGCTCCGTGGCCCATTGGAATTTCCATTTGTAAATTTCTTGTTTCTTTCAACTGTGAGGGTAAGATACCGTTCAAATGTTTCAAAATTAGCGTTTAAATTATAAGTGTAGGAAATTCATGCGTGTTTATCCCCCATTTTACTTTTGGCTTCAATATGTGTCTGTGTTTATGTTATCTTTCGTCGTTGCTGGGGGAAGTGCCTCTGCTGCAATTAGTCTAGGGTTTTAAATTAACCAATGAATCTGTCACTGGCAAGCTCAATAAAATAAAATTTGACGTTTCATTCGTCATATTTTGTTCGTATGTATATGTTAATTGCATCAAAAGTATGGAAAAAGGGACTTGAGATCCACAAGTAGCAAAATTAATCTCGTTAGCAGTAAGTAGACAGCATAGGATGTTAACTGCATAGATGATCATTCAAACAAAACATGTGAGTAGACAAAATATTATTATGGTAGGTCACATTTCTTGTAAAAACCCGTAAACTAAAAAGTAGAATTAATTTTAAAAATTAATAGTCAACTTCTAGAATAATTAAAAACTATTAAAACTAGTGATTGATCTGAAATTAACAGAAAAATTCTTAGAAATCATAACATAACTAAAATTTTTGCAATTTAAATTAGACTTCAAACAAACAAATAAATTTAATTAATGAGGAACCAAATCTTAATTAATCAACCAACACAAAAATTCGAAAGGCGAATATCAATTAATTTGATATGACAGATAACTATAATGTCAAATCAATCCGATAATTAGTTTCAATTAATTTCCAACTTTCATAAAATATGTTAATATAATTGGAAAAACACACCTTAAAATTTAGGTAGATATTATGAAAATTGTTATAACTCATTTTGAATTAAAATCGAACTAAAAGCTGAGTTTCACTAATCAATTAATCCAGAAATCAATTTCCATTCGTTTCCTTCATGTTAGATCGTTGGATCAAGAATTAAACCTTTGATTTTTATCAGCCGTCCGATCATCTCCTCTTCTCTCCTTATCTCTTTCTCTCTTCTCCTCCTAGCTTTTCCGGACGAGTCATCGTCCCCACTCGACCCCTCCTTCTTTTCCGCTTGCCTCGACTCGATCGCCACTTCTCTCTCTCTCTCCGATGGCGAGGCCCGGATTTCCCACTCCTCCGTCCCCTCTCCTCTCCTTCCTCGACCCGATCGCCTCTCCCTCCTATCTCACCAATAAAAAAACGACCCCACTCTCTCCTCTCTTTTCTTCTCCGCTCGACTCTCTCTCTCTCTCTCACTCACACTCGAACCCACAGAGAAAACCTCTCTCACTCCCTCGTTCCCTCCGCCTGTCGCCTCTTCTTTACCCGTCTCCCTCTCACTCGCAAAACCCACCAGAGCTCCACACTAATCTCTGTCTCCTCTCCGATGAACTCACATCATAAGCCCCTTTCTCCCTCTCTCACACCCACTGCCTCTCCCTCTCACCACAGTGACTAAACCCTAAGCACCTCTCTCTCACTCACTCACTCACAACTTCCCTCAAACCAGTCACTCAAACACACACACTCTCTCTCCTTGTTTGCTTGTACTGATCGGCAACAATGGTGATGGCGGCTGGCATCAGGTGGCTGATGGCAATGCCGCTTGGTGATTGATTGACCTAACTCCTCTCTTCCTCAAGTTGCTTCCTTCTTCATTTGAGACCATCTCGGTTTGCCATCTATATCTCTCTCTTTTGCTTATTCTGGGTTTGTGATTGGATGATTGTGTGAGGCATGCACGATATTGGAATTGTTGTTTTGCTTATGGAATCGACTGATTAAGTGTTGTGATTGTGCTTTGCCTCTGTTAGAACTGATCTGTATTGCTTGCTTATGTGTTGGTTCGATTGAACTGTTGAATGTCAATTTGGACTAATTTAGAATAGTTAGGCTTGTGAATAGTTCAATCTGATCTGTTTATTGTTATAAGTGCTTGATTTAGGCTCTCTCTTACTAGTTTGAACTGAGTAGTAGCATGTATAGTAATGGTTATGCTAGATGCTCGTTTTTGAGACCTTATTTCAGTTGTGTGATGCTCTCTGGTTTGTTTCCAAGCTGGTACAGGCTTGGTACCAGCTCCGTATCTCTCTATCTTGCTTATTGGTACGCTATACCAGCGTATTAGGCATCTGTGTGGTTTGTTTCAGGTCCCAGGGACTTGTTTGCAAAGTTTTCCGAGTGTTAGGGCTGTTGTGTAAATATTTTTGAACTAAAAATGGACTTCTCTGTAGATTAATCTGTTATTAAGGTCTATTTTGTAAATATTTAGTAAATAAAAATGATTCAGGGTCTTGTATGCAAAAGGTAGGCTTGTCGGGTCGGATCGGACTCGTGTTGGGTCGGGTATGTTCTCTGTTTGGGTTCGGATTTGATCCCCAAACCCGGATCCTTTTTCCCTGACGCCTGGGCTCTCTGTTTATGGGCCTTGCGTGATTTTCTGGCCTGTTGAGGCCTGGTGTTTTGTGTTGTGGGCTCTGCCGGGTTAGCTGGGCCTTTCTCTGTTCTGTGTGGACTCTAAACCGAGCCTTTCTCCTTTGAATTAATTCTCTGGACTGGGCCAGGTTCAGATACAAAGTTAATTGATTAAATAAATTAAGGACTAATCAAGATCATTAGACTGATTGAATTAAAATGGAATTAAGAAAATAATTAAGTCAACTTAAAAATGGACTTAAGAAGTAAAATGGGTGCCTAATTAAAATCAGATTAATACATAAACTTAAAGATGTAAGATGATTACTAACAGTCCAGTCATCCGGGCTGCATGATCCCAAACACATTAAAACACCAACGCATTATTGATTTGGTACATTGATGTAATATGTTTAAAGTTATTGAGAGACATAATAATTGAAATACTAAGTACAATGAAAAGAATTAACTATGTTATTATCTGTTATACAATACACAATACATATACGCATTTTTTTGTATCCCCTTTAAGTGACACAAAAACATTAGTTTTTCCCAACTAAATAAATCACACGAATTCTAAGAAAAACATTAAATAATGTTACAAAATAATTATTCATTTTAATACACGATATTAAAATTGATCTAAGTAATTGTAGAATAATTAATTCAAAAGTAAACTCAATCAAACATCAAAACACCTAAATACTTACTTTCGAATATCATAAAATATTTAAGCAAGTTATACAACATAAACTTAATCTATTTGATATAATTAAAAAGTGTTTTATTTTTAAGTAAGCTCGATAATATATTCTTTAAGTAAGAAAAATGATATCACATTAATATTTGCTTTTATTCATACTCTCAAAATACAAAGTAATGAAAGTGAAGTATTAATATTAACATTATTAGGAATAAGGTTAAAATGCTTATAAACACACTTTTGTAACATTGGATTAATAATGATAAAGTTGATTTATAACAAATTTGCTTTTATCTCCACTGATTAGAAAATGTATATATTAAATGCTTTCTAAAAACAAACTAAAGTTGTCAACGACTCAACCGTATAGATTGGACTGTATGAACTCGTCTAGACGTCTTTTCTCACACCGTTTTATAGTGGAAACTCTGCCAAAATTTTATAAAGTATTTCTTAAATTAAAATAATATATTTTAAAACAGAATTCCTTTTCATAAATCCTAAGTTCAACTTTCCTTAGGTTAGAGTCTAAGTTTCTAAGTATGGTTTAGTACACCAATAACCAGAACGGGGTAGATCGTTAGAATAGATTTTCACGTGTGAGTTTCGTTCGCCAGGTACACGGCAGGACTTCTCCAAACAGATAGACGACTTTTACCCTGAGCACGAGACTGCAGGAACTAGTCAGGGCTTCACCGACCATCCGGAGTAGTCGCGTCTTCTCAGACTTTTCCAGGTGTGGTAGTCTTTTTATGACTTATGGATGCCTTAGACTTTGTTTAATCTTTAGTTAGCAATTAGATCATTAATTAATTGTGTGCACATCATGTCATTAACATTAAGTAAACAGTTAAGCGCATGTCATTAATTAAAGATTAGTTTTGCATATATAGGATATGCATTCATATTAATAATGTGACTAATGAACTTAAAAGTAATTAAATCAACACTTGCATCTGGTGCGGATCAGGATAGCGAGACCGAGTGAGATAAGGGTGTTTTGCACGCGGTCTCCATTACCGGGAGATTGCACCCCAGCCATTGCCGGTGGTCTCCTTATGATAGCGATCTCGAGCAACGCGTTACTGATGATCACTCTGCAGACCGACCGTCAGGCGGTTCTGCGGTCACTTGATGGTTATTTGTGTTACTATTATATTCCTTTGATTTGTGCTATTATATTCCTTTGGCTTGACATTGAACTAAGAGCTGAGTGTGTCATTATATCAGACTACCTCTCGATCCCCATGAGTCAGTTGGCTGGTACCGTGTTTTATTGCCCACTTCTTTAGCGGGAATGTGGGAATAGGGGCAAGGTTGAGTAATCGAGCAAGGCTGAGTTAGGTAAATCTGTAGGTACGGTTCATGTCATTTATTTATTGGGACTTGTGAGTTGATTCTGGATTTTATGTGACTTATAATTTGACCATTGAGTGCGGGTGCTTCACTCTCGTATTATTATATAGACTCCGTATATTATTATACTATTATCATTATCTGCTTCTTCAGATACTTTTCAGATTTTATTTTTGAGCATGTCATTAATTGTAGATTAATAACATCATTAACTTATGTTTACACTTAGATATTGCATTATAAGATTTAAAATGATCCAACTAAGTATGGTTTAGTTTCTAATTAGATTTTAACCAATACCTTAGGGCTTTCTTTTACCACCACTGAGTATTCATGTACTCAACCCACATAATTGCTTGTGGAGCAGGTTCAGGTTTGGCAGACTTAGCAGAGGAGTTTGTGCCAGAAGACCAAGCCGAGCTGGTATAGTATTTATCCGCTGTGCATTATTATTCTATGTTTTGTTTGTATGATGATTGGAGATTTTGATATGTGTATACTTTACCAGTCCCTTTTGTTGTATGAACAAACAATGCCATTATTATGGGATTATCTATTTGTGATTATTTGTATCTGTGACACTGTTTTATAGCCTTACGTGTGCGCGGCAGAGTGTGCATACGTGGCGGGGCTGTCCTCCCCAGATTGCTTCTTGGTTTGGGGTGTGACATTTCTTGACGGGGAAATTTCATGCCCATATCGAGAATCTTCAATTATATATATGAAGTAACAGTCTCTACGACCATAAGGCTTTATACTAGAAAAAATTAAATGAAATGGGAAGAGGAAAAAAAATTCCATCTAAATTTGAGGGTAATAAGAAATTAATTTAGTTTGTATAGAGAAGTCTGGTAGTTTGTTCTCAATTTTCCTACATTTATTTTCACTTTTTTTTTAGTTTGAAGCAAGGGAAAATAAAGGCAAAGAGTTTTTTTCCCCCGTGAATATATGACTGTCTCAATGAGCATAATTAGATAGGATCGTTTAGGATGATATATTATCCATATTAAAAGAAAATATCGTCATATTTGGTGCACCCATATTAGAAGATTGTAATGGTGTCTTAAAAGTTTCTTGGGGCTTACAAGTTACAACGACTCTATTCTATAGCTCGTATTGGATAAAGTGTAAATGAATTTTTATTATGGTTTCGTTAAAAATACGATTTATTATGGCTCACAGTGGGAAGTTCAGTGAGAATGTTTTTTATGGTTCATAAAAAACATTATGACTTTTCAATAATAAATGGTATGATTCATATGAAATAGTAATAAATCAATGTAATAATGAATGATATTATGACTTTTCATGGATGGTATAATTCTCTTTTATTTAAGAAAAGAAAATGATTCCTCTATCTATCACCGTACAACATAATATGCACCGCTCATTTTTGCAAGTGCCAAGTAGGAAAAGATCTTTTATCAATCTTTTTATAAAGAACTAGTAATAAAAAGAAAGATAGAAGAACATTTTAACGAGATAATGCAGAGATTTGTTGATATAACTAAGATTGAAGTTACTTGAGATTCTTAACATCTGTTTAATTTTTTTTTCAAAGACCTATATTTTATTTTCTATAAAAGGCTGACAAATAGACTCAAAATTGATATCTTGAATAAAATTTTTTATTGATACTTGGAGAGAGTAGCGAGGAACAATGGTTTTGTTTCAAAAAAAAAAAAAAAAAAGGAACAATGATTATGGCTGGAGGCTGATGGTACTTCTGTCTGCTGCTTCCTTAAATCTCTACTTAAAAAAATTTTCAACTTCTAACTTCTAATTGACTTATGGATTGTTCAACTGCATATCGTCAATTTTATTTCGTGTTGAGATAAAATAGAATAAAATAAATTCGGAACCTGGTGGGCGTGGGAAGTGTTATTTTTGTAAAAATTTCATATGTGACTGCAAAAAGCATATATAGCGTTCGTATTGAATCGAACGTCTGAGCGTGTTGTAACTTGTAAGAAATCTATTGAGTACTAAAATACAACTAATAGAAGCACAAAAAAAGGAAATGATCCCCACCCATATTAGCAACGTTACTATTTCCATCCATGAAGTCATTTTAAGGTCCACTTGCATTTTATATAATTTATTTGAAATTAATAATAGAATTTTATCTGAAATTTGAACCAATATAAATAAAAAAAGGTCAAATACAATTTTCCATGCTTCTCAAGAAACATAAGAATATGGATGTCTTAGTAAAGTTTGGTTAGCAGTGTCCAATGCACTGTATATATATTTTTGGGATCAACAATTCGTAACATAAGTAGTTTTTTTTTTTAATTTATTACTCAAGTTTTAATTATCAAATAAAACTTATTGAAATTTTCACTTGATCACATATTTATATTTATATATACTATATGCAAATTGGTAGTGCGAATAAAATTAGGTAAGAAAATTTGAAATGTTTGACGAAGCAGAAAGTTAGACACATCCAGTTTACCAAGGAGAGTAATATGTGTTGGAGTTGTGTCCTAGAAGTCAATATTTAATGACTTAATTTCTTAGTTTATGTTATTGATGATATTTAATCATTTGTTCCTAGAGTTTATTACTGACAGATCATTCAAGTTGAAGATCTGAATTATAGATCTCTGTGGATCATTCATTAGAATGACAGTAATAAATCTAAATCGTCCGTAATCTTGATAATTAACAAGGAACATTAATTATCATAAAAGATTAGTATGCAAGTTAAGTGATGATTAAGTTCTACAAATCATAGGTAAGGAGTTACCAACTTAATTACATATGTGTATGTTATTAGAACATAGTACAGGACACGACCCAATGAAATAAACATATGGATTGTGTTATGTGTCATTGTTTATTTCATATGAGTTTGATTCTAAGTTTGAGATGGTACAACTTTTCCACATGATGATAAGTTCAATAAATATCGTCTACCGTTGATTCCTGATAAGGGCTGCTATACGGACTTTATTTATGTTCTCTTGAATTGTGCGGGGAAAAGTTGTTCATCAAGAAAACCGTATGTCCCTCATTAATTTACTTAGTGAGTGACGATATCTGTTTGGGTCCCTTGATGGAGTTGGATCGTATGCGCAACTAGACCATCAACTCTAGATCAAGAAACATATAATCTGCAAGAATGACACATTCCTATTTTGGATTATACGATGATATCATGAGACATAAGAATCAGACAAGGAAATACTATTATTTCTTAGGCAGGATTGAAATATTGTAGCAGTACACTATTTATGTGAATTGGGAATCATAACGTGTTGCTAGATGCCACTTATGATTATTGGAATTAAATAACGATTTAATTCCATGGCCAACATAGCATAAATCCTCAAAGGGTCACACAAATATGACTTTAATCACACGGTGCATTATTTATTTATTCGCAGCAGTGTATTGCAAAAATATGATAAGTTGATTAATTAATTATATACCGTTGCGAACCGTTATAATTAATTAAGTCAAGAAGATCATATAGAAATAAATTAATGCATTTGCTAATCCCAAAATAATTATTAATAAGTTAATAATTTTTTTTGTTCAACACAATTTAATTATAGAAATTAAGAGCTTATGGATTTTTATTTAATTAGTAAATTAAAGATCCGGTTTGAGTACAAAAGAAATGTCCATTAATTAATTGAATTAGTGGACATTTAACACATCATAAAATGGACTTGATAGCCCATATAGTGGCTGCCCTAATAGAGGTAAAAAGGTCCATAAAATTTATGGAGTGGTTGGTCTATAAAAAGAGGTCATTTGGAGAGAGAAACCCAATCCACCATAGTTTTTTCTCTCCCTCTTCCTCCTAGAACGAAAATTAGAGAGAAAATTTCAGAATTTTCATCTCTTCCTCTCGCTCTTAATCCACCTCAAATGCTCATGTGTTGAGCCTTCTCCCTTCTCTATTAATTAAACTAGTTAATTGAAAGAAGTAGAAGATAGAAAATCTTGGGGATTAGTTGCTCTCCTCTTTCTTGCTAGAACAAGTTGAAAGATGAGGTGATTAAACTTCTAGGTGGACTCGAGGCGGCCGCCGGCGACTTGGTGGTGAAGGAGAGCACGTCACCGACTCCTACGCATCGGATTCGAGCCTCCTAGTTGCAAGTCTAGGAGAGGTAGTTTTTCCTTCCCTTCTCATGATGTGTTGATGCTTGAACAAGATCCATCGAGGTCTTTGTTGTTTAGATGGTTAATTAATAATTAATTAACAAGAAAATTTAAAAACAAGTACTTTTTCTAACAATATGTGCCATCTTTCGATCTAAAAAAAAAATTTGTCATTTTTCCTTTTTCGCCTACATTTTCTTATACAAAAAAATGTTATAGACAGCAATGAACATTAAATAAATATAAAAAAAAAGTCCTCATATATAGCTACTCATGCAGGAATTTTCCCTTGTTTTTTAGGGAAGAAGTACATGTAACATGTTTGAAGCTATATCCTCGCTAGAAGGACTTTAAATGGAATAAAATATTCTGAGGGTCAATGTACAAAATCCTCCCACCTCCACTGGCACGTGCAATGCACGCGCCACAAAACCCTCTCCAATGATCCAATCGACGGCGCGTTAACTGAAACAAAAACCCTAGCATCCGACCTCTCTCTTCTCCACTTCGCTGCTTGGTTTGTGTTGATCGAGTTCGTGCAAGCATGAGGAAGAAGGTGGATGAGAGGATTCGAACCCTAATCGAAAATGGAGTCAAGCTCAGACACCGCTCCATGTTCTTCATCGTTGGCGACAGGTCTCGCGACCAGGTTTGCTGCCTTCCTCCGTTTCTTTTTTCTGTACATGTTAGAATCATTCCCTTTAAGGTTGTGAGTTTTTTTGTGGTAATTTTGCAAGCTTCCTCAGAAGTGTTGGGCTATCAAAGAATCGAATTAAAATTAAGATTACGTTGATCTGATTTAGATTAATTGCACACATGTGCAAATGGTCCTTCCTATTTTGTACCGGAGAAGTTTGAACATGCTACATCCAAGTTGGGTTGTTCTAGGTTGTCTCATAGGATATCAGGGTTTTTATTTTAGTTTATTTATTTCTTTTCAGCACAAATACTTGATAACAATTGGAACTTTTTTTTAAAAAAAAAAAAAACCAATACACAGATTGCAAATCTTAATATGATGTTGAGACATGCATCACTAAAGTCCCGCCGCTCGATATTATGGTGCTACAGAGACAAGCTCGAGATTAGCAGGTACACTTATGGAATATTTCTCATGCATATCTTTTCTCAATTTAATGTGAGTTGTAGTAATTGTAAGCCTGATCATATTGTTGTGCATGTGACAGTCACAAGCAGAAGCAAAAGAAACAAGTAAAGAAAATGATGGCCAGAGGGTTGCTGGACCAGGAGTTGGCAGACCACTACACACTTTTCCTTGCCACAGAAGATATAACATATTGCATGTACAAAGACTCTGAGAGAATTCTGGGAAATACTTTCTCCATGTGCATCCTTCAGGTACTTATTTCTGGTTCCTTTTTTTTTTTTTTTTTTTTGAGGAAAGTAGTCTTTTTGATAGACTACCTATTTCATTATAGAAACAGTATTACAAAAGAAAATTTTTTTTTAGCACACTACAGCCCACCTGCTATAGTGTAACTCTACATCCAAGTTTGTTCAAGCTCTATTCATCCAACACAAATACCAAACTTGCAAAAGAAAAACTCAACTACATGTAGCACAAACAGGAAGTAAACAGCATGTACTGTATCATAACTATTGCACAAAAACCATCTTTCATCCTCAATCATCCCTGTACCGGAACCATCATTCTTGTTACCAACATCTCTTCATCTTCCACCACTGTATCCATCCCTAGCAGTCCTCCAGGCAGAATCATTTGCAGGGGAATTTCATCCCAGTTCGTGGGCATCCACTGAGCTACTGCTTGCCTGAGTTGACTCTGTTCCTGACCAATATTCAACAAAACCACATATAAGAATAATCATGTTTCTCATACTCCTCAGGGAAGTATTATTAAAATTAAATTCCAAATCCCCCAGCATAAGGCACTTTATTTCTGCTTTTTTAATTGGTGTTACAGAAATTGCTTTATATGTTGTGTTGCACTCTCATGCCTCACTTTGCCAATTGAGAATTGTCAAAGTTTGCTTTTTTTGGATCATTTCTTTTTGTCTAGAAAGACACATGTATTATTGTTTTGTTGAGTGTAGTTGGTTATTGACATTTCAGGATTTTGAGGCCTTGACGCCTAATATACTAGCAAGAACCATAGAGACAGTGGAAGGTGGTGGATTAATTTTGTTGTTGCTTCGTTCGCTATCCTCTCTATCTAGTCTGTACACCATGGTCATGGTATGTTTACTCTCTCTCTGTCTCTTCCCTCTCTTCCACTCTCTCCCAACCTCACTTTCTCATAGACATGCAGGCAGAAAGAGCATAACTCATAGGTGTAAACCCAAAGAAAATGTTATTCTTCTTGAAACCTTATTGCTGATGAGCATAAGAAATGGACAAACATAAATTTGATGTTTTTTTAAGTGAACATTTCAGATTGTAACAGATTCAGGGTTTGTAGAACTTGTACTTTTCTATGAAAAATGGATCAAAAGAAAAAAAAAACATAAGTTTGAATTCCAGTCAATCTAAACTCATCTGTTTTGGGGAGAATTGTGCAGGATGTACACGAAAGGTTCAGAACAGAATCACACACTGAG
Source organism: Rhynchospora breviuscula (assembly GCA_027562975.1). Taxonomy (NCBI): domain Eukaryota; kingdom Viridiplantae; phylum Streptophyta; class Magnoliopsida; order Poales; family Cyperaceae; genus Rhynchospora; species Rhynchospora breviuscula. The sequence continues at coordinate 56,739,439 of CM050402.1, forward strand.
GCTGTACCAAGGTTCAATGAAAGGTTCCTCCTATCAATTGCATCATGCAAAGCATGCGTTGTAATGGATGACGAGCTCAACATCCTTCCAATCTCTTCTCATATTTGCAACATCCAGCCTGTATCTACATCTGAGGTAGTACATGAATGAAGGACACTCTTTACTATAGTTGATTTGTTGTACTTACTGATTATATGTCCTTGTTTCTGAATTTCATTTTAACAATTTTAATAAATGAAGGACTCAGAGGGTTTGTCAGAAAGGGAAAGGGAGCTGAAGGATTTGAAGGAGCAGCTACGTGACACACCCCCAATGGGGCAATTAGTTGGCAAGTGCTGCACAATGGATCAGGTTCTCACATGTTCCACCTCCATTAGGATATGCCATTTTTTATTCCTTAATATCTTCAATTGTGTTGAGACTAATTCTTGTTGTAAATGTTAGGCAACTGCAGTGATTAGTTTTCTTGATGCTATATTTGATAAGACACTTCGACGCACCGTCGCATTGCTGGCTAATCGTGGTCGGGGGAAATCGGCAGCTCTCGGCCTTTCTGTAGCTGGTGCAGTTGCTGCTGGGTGCGTTGATTCCTAACATAGATATAAAGTGTGGTACTTTTATAACCTTAGTTTGGTGCTGAGGTGGGTTTCTTGTTAGGAAGGTTTTGGCTGATTAGAGCACCGTGTAACAAACTGTATTGTATTTTCCTATATATGCATTTTCTATGCTTGTTTTGTTTGGAGGTTTTCCATGTTATGTTACGGTAGAAACACCTGCGGAATAACCACTTTTGGTTTTTAGTCTTTTCTGATATCTTGGATGCATTAGTGTGTTCTCCGGAAGCATAATCACTTACATATGCTAGTCTTGTCTCAGGTACTCAAATATTTTTGTAACTGCTCCAAGCCCTGAAAACCTGAAGACTTTGTTTGAATTCATTTGCAAGGGAATCAATGCACTTGATTATAAGGTCTCATCTGACTTACTAAATTAAATGTAAAATAAGCTAATTGTAGTAAATTATCTCTACTTTTTATGATCTTTAAGTAGGATCTGCTGGTATGGCAGAATCTTATGTCATGACCTTATACAATGGTCTGAAGTTGCTATGTTAAAAGCAGACCAATATTCTCATTGTCGCAATAGTAGCATATGTTGAACCTGCTTGAGGGGTTACCTTCATACATTAACTTCAAGTACCAGCATTACTGTAGAGTACTAGGCTTTCTCTTCCCTATACTGCCTTCTATGTTTTGTAAATTCTGAGAATTTTAATTGTATAGTTTGTGAATGTGGAAACTTGCTGTAGGAGCATTTGCATTATGATGTGGTTAAGAGTAATGATCCAGAAATGAAGAAAGCTACTATCCAAATAAATGTCTACAAACAACATCGGCAGACAATCCAGGTACTTCTTATTTATTTTGTCACAAATAATGAACTGAGTGTTTTGAAAACTGGTCTGGCTATTGAACCAGACAGCTATCAGTTTGTGGTTTAACTGTTTAAACCCTTGGACCGACCTAATTTAAGTTTTCAAATATATTTAGTACTTCCTCTAAACAAAAGAGCTAAGTTAGTGTGGTGGTTTAGTTATTGCTTTCTAACGAAAAGGCCTAGGTTTGATTTCCACAGCTGCACTTTTGCCAAAAAAAAAACTGGACCACCCAGTTCGAAGCAAAAAACGGGAACGGCAGCTGGTTCCCAGTTAAACTGTTTGAATCAGCTGGTCCAGTCTGATTTTCAAAGCACTGATTAAACTATTCATGTCTAAGTTGCCTTTTTTATGGCTAAATTCTTAAATTTGCTAATTGTGTTTTGCATTTGCAGTATATTAGGCCACAAGAACATGCAAAACTGTCTCAAGTAGAGCTTCTAGTGATAGATGAAGCAGCAGCTATTCCACTGCCTATCGTAAGATCCATGCTTGGGCCTTACCTGGTTTTTCTTTCATCAACAGTTAATGGGTATGGTTTGTATTTCCTTTTGATATTGTCTATATTTTCTGTTGTTATTTACTTGAATAGATGTACACTTGCTAACTTCAAATGATATTTCTGTGTGAAGGTATGAAGGAACAGGCCGATCCTTGTCTCTTAAGCTTATTGAGCAACTGGAATCTCAAAGCAAAGTATCGATTCAAAGTGGCAATGGTTCAAATCCTGGTAGTTTCCATTTATTTCATACATCTATCTGTAGGAAATTAAATAGTGTTAAGAGAAATATTCATCAGTGATCTCCATATGTATCTCAGACTATTTACAAGAGAAGCTATTTTTTTTTAGTTATCTGTTGATTCTCTCAGCGGATTGGTGGGTAGATAAATCATTTACTAAACACATATAAACAAAATCATTTTTAGTTCCATTCCATGTGCGCATTTAAGTAGAATAAGCTTGAAGATTCTGAGGCATACAATTTTAGCCTCATACACAAATTTCTTCATATTTCTTTGGATTGGAAGACTTAACTTTTCACTCAATTTAAGAAGATATTGCAAATGTTTGGAGGAAAAATGTTTACTAATGATTCACAGGCTCTTCATCTAATTGGGCCAGTTATTCATTTATATATCTGCAGAGACATAGACAGTACTTAATGTAGGTTATAAGTGTGCTATTTTGCATATCACATTCTAGAACATAGTTTGGTTGTAGCATTCTGAGTACGGTGATGCATTCTTGCTTGCTGTTTCATCATTGAATTTGTTGCAATGTTTAAAGTTCTCCTGATATTATATTTTTTTTGGCTTGTAGGTCGATCTTTTAAAAAGATCGAATTGAATGAATCAATCAGATATGCATCTGGTGATACAATTGAGTCATGGCTAAATGGTCTGCTTTGCTTGGATGTTGCTAACTCTATTCCTATCATTACTCGGTTTGTCTCTTGTTTTAATTCTGAATGCTTATTGGTACCTAACAACATCAACAACAACTAAGCCTTTTGTCCCAAACAAGTTGGGGTAGGCTAGAAATGAAACCCAACAGGAGAAATCATCCAAAAACTTTTACATCATTTCTAGCTTATTGGTACCTACCTGTGCTTAAATTTTTTACTTTGATCAACTTTTACATCATTTCTAGATTACCTGGTCCAAAGAAATGTGACCTTTATTACGTCAACCGGGACACTCTCTTCTCATACCACAAGGAGAGTGAGATATTTTTGCAGGTAGCTGTTTTATCTTATGCTTTTACTTATTTAATGATGTAAGGTTTTGATCATGCTGTGTTTCCAGTTCATGAACCGACTGGACTTGTAAGAACTTGGGTAATTGTTAGAGAAAGGGAAAAGGCGAAGATCGTGATAGTGGGATATACATATGTGTGTGTGCGCGCGTTTTTGTTTTTGCAGAAGTTAGTATTTTATGATTTTGTTTTTATAGACAATTATTAATTGTTCTTTTGTACCAACAATGCAGAGAATGATGGCCCTCTATGTTGCCTCGCATTACAAAAATTCTCCAAATGATTTGCAACTGATGGCCGATGCACCTGCTCACCACTTATTTGTCTTGCTTGGTATTTCCTCTAATTTTTAATAAGTATGTTGTCATTAATTTAGTTTGGAATGGAAATGCCTAATTTATTTACCTGAGATTGCAATTTCTTAATGTGCTTTGTGTAGGTCCTGTTGATGAGACCAAAAATCAACTTCCAGATATTCTGTGTGTCATTCAGGTAGTCTTAACCCCCCTTATTTCGTCTTTTGAAATTTCTGCCAAGTTTTCTGGTATGTGATAATAATTCTTTGCTTATTTGAGTTGGATAGGTTTGCCTGGAAGGACAGATATCTCGCAAATCTGCTATGAAAAGTTTGAGCGAAGGGCACTCACCATCTGGTGATCAAATACCTTGGAAATTTTGTGAGCAATTTCAAGATGAAGTTTTCCCTACTCTCTCTGGCGCTCGAATTGTGCGCATAGCAGTCCATCCCAGTGCCTTAAGGGTATTTATTTGAAATGTTATTATGCATGCTATTATACAGATTCTGCTTTGTTTTCTTCAAATTTTTCAATGTAGACTTACATACTATTGTTTTTTAATTATTTCAGCTTGGATATGGCAAGGCTGCTGTTGATATACTTACAATGTAACACTTTCCAGTACTCTGAATTTCATTTGGTGCTTTTATAAAAGTTATATTTTGTCTTTCTTTTAGGCATAGTCCTACTACAATGCTAACTTCTGTAGTATTGCTAAACTGTGAAGGTACTATCAAGGTCAGATAACGCATCTTGAAGAGGATGATGGTCAGGTGCCTGAGGAGTCTCCTATCAAAGACACTGAAGCTGCTAAAAAGGTCTCTTATTTGAAATACCAGAGCTAACATAAAATTCTAAATTTTCTTTTATTGTGATGGCATGGTGGGCATTATTTAATTTCAGACATCTGATTAATATCCAGATAGGATAAAAAGTTGATGCCCTATTATCAGACCTGATGTGTGGGTTTTATAATGGTACAAGAATGCCATCGTAATATTTGCAGATGATGCAGATTTTGGGGGTCCTCCAGGTATGGATGGGAATGAGTCCAGGTTCCTGCTGGAAACTCCTGGCATTCCTTTACAAAGTCTCTAAAATAGGGTGTCTTTGTTATTCACAAGCCTTCATTAAATGCTGGCTGGACTCCCAAGTCTATGACCTTGTAACAGGGGGTTGCCATGTATTGTAACTGAGTATTTGGTGTACAAGTTGAGAAAGAGCTCTATTGAGCCGCCATCACTAAACCAAACAAATTGGACCTGTTTTAATTAGAAATGATGAAAGTCAACAACCTGACGAGGTCGAAGCAGAATCTGAATTAATGACTGAAAGTGACTTCAGTTAGGCGTGACCTAAACTTTATGCTAGTCAGAACCATTTTAAGCGAAAGCCTGATTGTAATAATTGGAAACAAGTTGTCTGATATGCCAAATATAATCGGCACCAGTTCCAGATTAAATTTAATGAAGTAATGACCCTGGTTATGAGTCCTGCATTCTAATTTGATTTCAACCTGATGACTGGAATATGAATAAATCCTTCAACATGTCAAGGACTCTTTAGAAGTGCAGTATAGATTACTTGAATTTATGAGCCTAGATTAAAGGTTTTACATATTCTTGCGTCTGTTTTTATGTTTTCTAGCCTACCCCAACTTGTTTGGGACAAAAGGCTTAGTTGTTGTTGCGTCTGTTTTTATGTTTAAATACAGTGCTATATGGTTTTATATGTCATCTTAAAGAGCTATATTCGTCTTGTAGGCATCATTGCTAGAAGAGACCATAGAGCCAAAAAAAGCATTGCCTCCTCTTCTTGTACATCTGGGTAAAAGGCCACCTGAGAGACTTCACTATTTGGGTGTCTCTTTTGGCCTAACTCTTCATCTATTCAATTTCTGGACGAAACACCAGTTTTATCCTTTCTATGTCGGCCATATTCCAGTAAATATTCTTTCTTTTAGTTTCTTGCTTTCTATTATTGTAAGGTTCATAGTCTTTGATATCAGTTATGAACTGATTCTACCTACTTTTATCCTCATATCTTTCAACTAATAGAGCTATTTATTAACATAATAATGTAATTAATAAAAGGCCAACAAAGAGCAAGTTGTCAGATTTCCAGTTTTACTGCTTTTGTGCTTGACCAATTTAAGCTTTGAACCTCTACTGCAATGCTTGGATATTTATATGAAGCATAATTTTAATGATTTGAGTTTTTTTTTTTTTTTTGGGTCAATGCAGAGTCCTGTCACTGGTGAACACACATGCATGATGTTGAAGCCAATAAATAATGATGACATTGAAGTTGCTGGATCCGGTCAGCGTGGCTTTCTTGAACCCTTTTACCAAGGTAGATTTTTGTGGGTTGCATTCAGTGTTTTTTAAATAGCAGTAATGAATACTATCTTTAAGATTCTGTGGTATCCATCTAGATTTCAGGCAAAGGTTCAGACGACTTCTTGGTTCTTGTTTTCGAAATCTTAGTTACTCGCTTGCAATGAGGTCAGTGTTTAGTATCAAAAATCCCTTTTATCCTTGTGTTGTTTTTTAATCAATGCAATCAACTGCAGTTTGTAATTGAGTTTTTTCAAACTACTAGCGTCTTGGGTTTGTGTGAGGACACAGCTGGTGGTTCAAAGCTCGGAGGGAACTTATTAACCTCTTATGACTTGAAACGGCTGGAGGCTTACATCCACAATTTGGTTGATTTTCATATGGTGAGTCTTCAATTTATGCTCATATTTGGCTGCACTTGGAATTTTTTCCCTCTGGCTTAGGCTAAATCATTTTCAATTGGCACTTAATTGTATATTTGCTGAACAGATTCTAGACCTGGTGCCAATACTTGCACACCAATATTTCCAGGAGAAAATGCCAGTCTCGTTAAGTTTAGTCCAAGCTTCTATATTACTATGCATGGGTCTACAAAACAAGGATGTGACTTCTATAAAGGTTAATTAAGGTTTAAATTTGGGAAGCTTGGTATTATGGAAATGAATATAGAGAATCAAGATTTTGAGATTGGGGCCTTTTTCTTCTTTCTTCCCGTCAGGATGAGCTAGGCTTGGAAAGGGAGCAGATACTTTCGACATTTTTTAAGGTTATGAGAAGATTGTATGGGCACCTCCAGAGTGTCGCCTCTAAAGAAATGGATGCTTCTCTACCTCGTCTTAAAGAAGTATGTATTTAATGTCATTCAAATTGTTTACCTGTACTTCTATACCTCTGGATTTCTTTCCTGACTAAATTCAGAGAACTGTTTCTTTAGCATGATTTAGTTCATATTTCTTGAACAATAACATTTCAATTAATTGACTATGTCAGATTGATTTTACACCCCTCACCAAATCATTGGATGAAGATCTGAATGAAGCAGCCCAAGAAGTTATGGTTAGTAATTACTCCTTCCTCACTACACTTTTTCCCATTTTTTAGCTTGGCAAGTTATAAGCTTTGTTGATATGCTGGTTCCTATACTTTTCATTTAGCAAAAAGGAATTAATATGATGTAAATTGTTAGGCATCAGAAATAACAAGCTAGGAGGATAGTTTTGAGAAAAAATAGCATGAACTAGTATTGGATACATTTTGATATTGTTTCTGAAGGCAAATATCACCAACAATGATTCAGATGTGATGTGGTCAAAACAGATAACTGAAAATTACAAAAAGTTTCCTTTTCCTTGCTTTTGTTGTTGTATTAAAATTTCATGAAAAATTTCAGGAGCAAATGAGAGCGAGAAATGAAGGCTTGGACCCAGAGCAGCTACAACAGTATGCGATAAACGATGTAGATGATGAGTTTGGGAAGGCTCTGAAGAAAGGTGGAAATGTGTCCGCGAGTGGCCTTGTTAGTATCAAATCTAACAAGACTCCATCAGATAGTAAGCACGGGAGAAAGCACAAGGAAAGTGCTAGTAGTTCCAAACGGAAGGTAAAACACGGCGACAAATCTTCATCTAAGAAAAGGAAATCATGAGAATTTTAGCTTGATTTACTTATATCAGATATCTAGCTTAGTTCCCTGTAGTGTATCTGTGTAGCATTTTGTTGTAATATTTGAATTATTTAACAAAAATTTTGTTGTAATCTTGCAATTATTTAAGAAAATTTTTCTTGTAGTCTTTGAATTATTTAACAAAAACTTGTTGTATTCCAATCGTGTAATGTTTCAACTCACTTTGGAAACAATGCAGTTTTGCAAACTGCTGTATGGTTTGTTTACAGAAACCTGCTTCATGCCATGCTATATGTCTCGAGTCCTCAAACTCATTAGAAAAATTTTATCCCTAAATTTTTGTTCCTTTCTGGTCCCAATTGTATGAGTAACTCTAAAAACGAAGATTCATTAATACAGTTAATTTCAGTTTTAATTTATTAGTATGCATTTTTAGTTTATCTATTTGTTCTTTTTTTGGGAGTTGACGCAGTTTCCTAAAATTAGTTATTTCTCTGTTGATTTATTATGTTTTGAATGTTATTGATTTGGAAAGTTATCTGTGTTGTCATTTAAGGCGGCCATCTGGGGTTGCCATGGTTTCCTTTTTCGGATGATGCAGTTCGGGTATATATAATTACAATGGGCAATTCGCAATTGGCATCCATGAGTAGTGCTGAAACTGTAACTTTGTAGCACCGCTCTTTCAATTGAGCAATGTTGTCTGTGTAGCGTCTGAATAACATTGTTTTATGAGCGATTCAGGAAAAGTGGACGTCCGAGTTTCCAAATAATAAAAAAAAACCGAAAAAATCAAATAGGATTGGTATTTTACAAAACATATAATAAATTGCTATTTCATTTCATTGATTCCGTTGTTTGGTTGCAGTTGTATAGTCAAACTAGTCAAAATTAATCACAGCTAGTGTCTTGACTATTTCTCTTTTGTGTAATGTTCATTCATTTTTATGACTATTATGTTCCAACTTGTGCACGCATATGTATGTTTAAACTTTGTTAATTATTAATTAATTTATTACTTCTTATTTGCCTTTATCTGTCTATGTAGGTTCTAGTGAGCAAAGTTTGTTTACATGTGAAATACATCATGGTGGGACCATGTATATGGAGCATAGGAAATTTGGCTATACTAGAGGTAAAAGGGACTATTTTGACTATATTGATCCTGATCAAATGTCGTTGCTTGAGTTTGAAACAATACTAGTTCTTTTCTTACGCGTTGCGCGATGCATTCCTATCTAAATATGTGGCGAAATAATTTCCGAATTTGTTGGTTGACTGCCAAATCATAAAGGACAGGCCTTTCAATTCTGTTCTAAAATAGCTTCTATCAAACATTATTTTATATCTATATCCTATTATCATGTCATTGTACCAATCGTAGTATACTTCTCAATGTAGCATAAACAATTTGCAAAGCACTTAATTTTTATTGCATACACACTTCGACTGCAACTATTGCAAAAAAAAAAAACAAATGCAAGCAAAACTTTTTAGGTTGCTATGGCCATCATTGAGTTGTCTATTCTCACCAGCACATCTTGTACCATCTGTGACTGGTAACATCTAGAGTGGTATATATTTCATATAGATATGAACTTTCAGTTAGAAATAATATCCAGGACTAGGACTGCTATTATTAAAAAATTAGTAAGAGAGTATAAAAGCAAATGCTACCTTCTAATATTGAATAATTAAGGCTGATAAAAAATTGTCTAACACAAATACCATAAAAGTCCTGAATCAGAATTAGGGAATATCAAACATGATTGAACACGTTAACTTTGACACTGATAGCTAAACAGGATCGAAATTAGGAAAAAAAAAATTGAATAGATAATATTAGATATTTCACACAGCCCAAACTACGAGGCTTTCACGTATAACAATACTCTAATATCATTCATATCAATTTTAAATTTGAAAAATGATAACAGCAAACAAAATATTTAGAGTATAAACAAAACAACATACTTTTTATAGCATCTTGAAACAGGTCATGCACGTTCGTGCGGAAGTTCTTGTTAGCTACATGCGACAGAATCTATGGAGTAATAGCTAACAAAATAAGAAAGCATACAACACAGAGATAATCTAAATAAACTGTTAAGCTTAGTTGTACCCCAAAATAATATGGAGCCATTTCCATCACTTGATATGTGGAGAAAATAATCTATGAGAGAACAATATTATTGCCTGCATTCTAAATCTGAGATGATTATGAATGAGAAGCTTCATTCTTTGTACCAAAGTATAAACATCTTTTATGTTCATTTATCACTCATTGCATGATTTGCGTTGTTCTAGTCAGTTGTGATTTTTATTATGTACTCAACAACTGAAATTCAACAGTTTATATAGGGTTAAGTTATTAGTGTATAGGATATTTATCTATTTATTACTTTATAGACAGATTGTGAATAATTTTTTTGTTTTTCTTTTCTTTTAGATGTTAATCATCAGTTCAATAAAAAAAGAAGTTATACATTTAATGACCTGCTGATTCTATGAGATTTCTCTTTGCTATTACATTTTCATTTGTATTTAGGGCCATACTGTGCAAATACATGCACATATGAGAAAGAATGACAGTAATGCATTGTAAAGGACAAAATAGAAAACTTCAATTATTCATATCTTACAAACTATGCATTTGCGATGCATAAAAATGAAGGATTAGATGAACTTCATAATAAACATCACACCTGTTCTTACATAGTTTGGAAGGGAGGAAGAGCAGTTGTATTAATGGATCCAGTAAAGAGGTTATATTCAGGCATCTGGAAAACTATTGAATTTTGAATATGATTAAAATCAACGCATGATCTTACTAACTAATATTTAATATATAATAATATGTGAATTCTAAATTTTCACTTACAATGAAGCTGACCACACAACACAGTGAATATTTGACACCAACTGTGCAAGCTGCAAAGGAGGCAAAATCAGAAGAACAGGCTTCGACAGTAGAATTTCCAGGCTTCGAATATTTCGACAGTAGAATTTCCAGGCCACACACCACCAACAACAACAACAACAACTAAGCCTTTTGTCCCAAACAAGTTGGGGTATGCTAGAAAAGAAACCCAACAAGAAATATTTTGCTCCAGGCCACACACCACAGTGAATATTTTGCTACTTGTATGCCTAAATAAAAAATTGCAAAAAAATCAGAATCGAGTTTTTAAGGTCGTAATTTGCTATTATACATTAATCTTTCATGCCTCAACCAATAAGGTTGAGGCAGATGAAATTTGGAGTGCTGTACCAGTACCTTTTCTAAAAGACACCAGCTTTTTAAATACTGCATTGCTCCAAGACAGCAGTTGGCCTACAAAAGGGTAGTAGCAAATCATATTTACATGTATCGTCTTTCGAAAAGTAACATGTGTAATTCTGATACTAGCAATGGCAAGGATCCTACGCAAAAAAAGCGGATCATTTCTTCTATACTCTTGAGAGTAGACCCCCTTCTTATAGTCCTCCTCTTTTTCTGCCCACCACCACCACCGTCTACCTCTTCTCCGGTTCTATCTTTCACCCTCTCCTACCTAATTTCTTTTAGAAATGTGTAGAACAGTTCATGAGTCAAGCCCAATGCCGTGCTGCTATGGACAAGAGATGCACTAGAAAGGAAGAATGCTACTTGGTCTTTGCGCGGGCTTGACCCCCAGGAAAACTACCTATTGAGCCATTCTAGCACCTTGATTCCTTCCTTTTCTGGGGGCACAGCAGCATAACCAAAGCCGTATTTTTTTGATACCTCGTCCTAAATACCATTATTGGCAGACTCTGAAACTGATTCTTATAGATCTGAGTGAAAAGAAAGTAGAAACACCAAACATGTAAGACCAAGAATGCTTCAAGTATTTACGCATAGGTACACCTATTTGGGGAATTCAAATATCTGACGCTGTATTCAGAAAATACCCCTCCTTCCCTAAATAAGCTTTCAAATGTGAAGTTAACACAAACCAAACAGTGGAGATGCATACCAATTTCTCGGCGACCTTAACAAAAGCCTCACATGCTGCAGTGGTGTCAAGACTGACATCAAGCCGAGCGAAAAAAACCGGCTTCTCCTCAGCTGTAGCCTCAAAGGCAATTGCTGTAGCCCATGAAAGAATTAATAAAAGCGCTGGATAGTAAGAAAGGTGTAAAAACGGCACTATTTCTTCTTTTTCTTTTCTCAAACTAAAACACTTCCGTTAAAGTACCCGAAGCTGGAAAGCGGAGCATTCCAAATGGAACACATCCAATATAATATATGCAGCATGGATTCTTTAGTGTGTGTTTATTCAGAGCGATTATATTATAAAAAATGGTGACTTTTTTTTATGTACTAATTGATTATCCAGTATGATCATGGAGACCAAAAATTCAGGGTAATTTACTATAACACTTGAGAAGATGGATACAAAAGCAAGGACACATAAAAAAAAACGTAGAAGTACATAAGATATTTTTTGTATGACATCTTCAGAGCTGTAGACTTTCAAACTGGTCCTTTTAATTAATATGATTGCAGCTTCGAGCTGGCCTGTATGTAAATAAGCATCTTCATCCCATTACAGATCTTTAATATTTAAATTGAGCAATCAATGTTGATTATGTAAAAAATAGATTTTACATGGCAAAAAAAAGTTTTATCATGATAAGCCATAATAAGTAGGTTTTCACACATGCACACTTTATAGTATTTAATCAATTAGTTGAGCTGTACCTTTCCAATCTAAAGAAGCCAAGAATACCTTTAGGCAGTGAATCTCCTTTCTCAGATGTAAGAATATCTGATGGCATAGGGGACCCGACAGACCCCTTATGTAATTCTGTTTTATATAAGGAAGAAATTGAAAATAATTAGAGCATCTCTTTTGCAAAAAGTCCAAAAGAATCATAAAAAATTTATGAAACAGATATCTCAGCAGAGGAAATAAAGTAAAATTAAAAATAATTACAGCACTACCAAACTCTTCCCATACAATCTTGTTTTGAAGACGATCCTAATCTCTTCTCGATTGTCTTAGTTCCTGAAAATAGAAGAATGGTATGAAACTAATTTGTGAACCCAAACTCAGAATTTGTGAACTCAGTCTCTTATTTTTATTTTAATTACCATTTTTTATCTATTTCAAGTTTCAGAAAAAAATATATATATTAGCCCTGTGAAATTTCAGATATATAAACAAACTATAGAAATCAAGCAATCACAGTTACAGATCTGATCCGTTCAACTCACGCTGCAAGCAAGGCTGAGCTATCTGTTTCACAAATGGCAGATCAATTCAAAGCAAGGCTACCCAAAATATATATTTCAGATATCAGGCAATCACAGTTACAGATCAATTCAAAGCAAGGCTGCAAGCAAGCATTTTACCACCTAATCAAGCAATCAATTTCACAAATGGCAGTTCAATCTCAAGTGCATGCCAAACAAATCGAGCTCAGTTAGCTCGGCAGAAAAAAAAGAGAGGGAGATGAAGTTCAAACCGAGAAAGGCAAAGGAGGTGAGGAGGAGAAGGGGTTGAGGAGCCTCAGCCACAACCGTCGTCCACCAGCAGCTATCGCCTTCGCCATCCTTACTCAAATTGGTTGTCGAAGCTGATTCCTTGGCCAAATCGGACCTCTATTTGAAGAAGAACACCTGATCTACTCGTCCACACAAACGACAGTCAGATCAGAGACCTGAGGCGCGCGAAATCCGGCGAAGAAGAACACCAGTGGCTTTTCCTTTTTCTCCTTGAGCTTGGCGTCAAAAATTGAATTGATGGGAAAAAAATGGAGAGAGGTGGATGGGATGGGTTGCAACGCGCATTCTCAGGGAGTCGGATCCTCTGGTCGTTTTTTATAAACGACCAGGTGGTCGTTTTTAGATCGGACCGTCTGATTTAATCTCAACGGTTAACTTTTTCGGGCCTATCAATCCTGATATCATGCACGGGGCATCATTAACCGTTGAGATTAAATCAGACGGCCCTGATCTAAAACGACCAGAGGATCTCATTCCCATTCTCAGCAGTCTTTTTTTTTTACTGCTCCAAACAGTCTTTTTTTTTTAATATTTAAAAATTTTAAAATTTTAAAATTCAAATGGAGAATCCAAACCGTTGAGACGTTGATCTTGTTAAATTTTACCGGCGATGCGTTTTCATATAAATTTTATAAAATTTGAAATTGATTTGATACTAGATTAAGTGGTTAACAAATGAACGAATCTGGTTAGATTAATTCTAATACGTTCATAATTTGGTCACTTAATCAAGTATCAAATCGACTTCAAATTTTATAAAACTTATACGAAAACACATCGCCGGTAAAATTTAACAAGATCAACGGTCTGGATTCTCCATTTGAATTTTAAAATTTTTAAATATTAAAAAAAGAAAAAAGGACTGCTATAAGCAGTCCTTTTTTCGGCTGCTGAGGATGCGCATCGGGTTGGGATGGGATGCTTTAATTTCTGTCGGACCACATGGTCAATCGAGAAAAAGAGATGCAAACGAACGAACGGATGAGATGATTCTAAACAGCCAGATTAAATTACTGTGCTAACTACAGTGCCTGAGATTGTGTTTACTAAAAACCCACCGGGTCAGACTCGACCCGCCCCGGACCGTCCATGGACCGCGATGGACCGAAGGGTTAGACCGGGGCGGGTCTGCGACGAGTTTGGGCCACCCTTTCTAAAAAAACCCGTGTTAATCCTCCCCGTCTTAAACTGTTGACCGGACTGCCCCGCCCCTTAAACCCGTGCTAAACCCGTCCAAAACCCGTGCTAAACCCGAAAAAAAAATAGAAAAGATAAGTAAAAAAAATAAAGGAAAAACTAAAAAGTAAAAAATAAAAATAATTAATGAAAAATAAAAAAAAGAAAAAAATATTGAAAAAAAAAACGCAAAAAAAATATTGAAAAAACAAAAAAAAACACACACACACGAACAAAAGAAAAGCGCAAAAGTAAAACAACAAAAAAAAAGTTATAGTGATTACTATATAAAATATATATGTCGTTTATATATATATATTTATATACCATAATGAAAAAATAACTAACGAAAAATCCAAAAAAAACAGCAATAAAATAAATGAAAAACCGGCGGACCGGACCGTCATAACCCGTGCGGGTTACATGGGGCGGGTTTAGGAAGGGTTAGGGCCAAGGTTTCTAGGATGGACCGTCCTAACCCGCCCCGTCTTAACCCGTGGACCGTCTGTTAGAGTTATGTCCTAGAAGTCAATCATTATATGGCTACTTCTATGGTTTATGTTATTGATGATATTTGATCATTTATTCCTTGATTTATTTATTGACAGATCATTCAGGTTGAGGATCTGAATTGTAGATCTCTGTGTTTCATTTATAATAAATAACAATAATAAATCTAAAAGGTCCGTAATCTTGATAATTAACAAGGAATATTAATTATCGGATAAGATTAGTATGCAAGTTAAGTGATGATTAAGTTCTACAAATCATAGGTAAGGAGTTGCCAACTTAATTGCATATGTGTATGTTATGGAACATAGTACAGGACACGACCCAATGAAATAAATATATGGATTGTGTTATGTGTCATTATTTATTTCATTTGAGTTTGATTCTAAGTTTGAGATGGTTCAACTTTTCCACATAAGGATAGGTTCAATAAATATCGTCTACCGTTGATTCCTGATAAGGGCTGCTATACGGACTTTATTTATGTTCTCTTGAAATGTGCGGGGAAAAGTTGTTCATCAAGAAAATCGTATGTCCCTCATTAATTTACTTAGTGAGCGATGATATCTGTTTGGGCCCCTTGATGGAGATAGATTGTTTGCTAGCAACTGATACAGTCATCTCTAGATCAAGAAACGTATAATCTGCAAGAATGACACATTCCTATCTTGGATTATACGATGATATCATGTGACATAAGAATCAGACAAGGAAATACTATTATTTCTTATGCAGGATTAAAATATTGTAGCAGTACACTATTTATGCGAATTGGGAATCATAACGTGTTGCTAGATACCGCTTATGATTATTGGAAATAAATAGCGATTTATTTTCCATGTCCAACAGAGCATAAATCCTCAAAGGGTCACACAAATAGGTTTTGACCATGCGTGCATTATTTATTTGGTTGTATTAAGGAATGCAACAATATGATATGTTGACTGATTAATTATGTACTGTTGCGAACCGTCATAATTAATTAATTAAGTCAAACGGATTATATAGAAATAAATTAATGCATATTCTAATCCTTAAATAATTATCAAAGTGTTGATAATTAATTTGTTCAAAATGAATTAATTAAAGTAATTAATTTGAGCTAACGGACCTATATTTAAATGGTAAATTAAAGGTCCAAATTGAGAGCAATTAATTGGGCCACTAATTAATTGAATTAGAGGACCAATTAAATAATTGATAGAGCCCATTTAGGCCCATTTTATGGCTGCCCTAGTGATGGCATAGTTGTAAATTAGTTACAACTTTTTGGGAGAGTGGTTGGTCTATAAAAGGACCACTTTGGGAGCCAAAACCCTAGCCACCTTGCCTTTTTCTCTCTCCCTAATATTTTGGACGAAAATTAAAGGAAAAATTTCAGAATTTTTCCTCTCCACCATTGCTCTCTTAAGCTCATGTGTTGAGCACCTCTTGCCTCCATCCAATTAAATAGTTAATTAAGGCAAAGGGAAGGAAGGGATTAGGCTTAACCTCTCATCTACTAGCATAGATCGAGGTTTTGGTTAATACCTTGGTGGACTTGAGGCCGAGACACGCGTGGTGGTACGCACAACCTCGACATCGCCGGATTCGAGCCTCCTTGTTGCGATACAAGGAGAGGTAGCCTTCCTAACCTCTCTCTCTTGTGTGTGAATGCTTGGACTAGATCCTTCGAGGTCTAAGTCGTTTGGATTGCTTATTAAATGGTTAATTAGCACAAAAAATTTGAAAACTTAGACTTTCTAACACCGTCGCGGGTTGGACCGCCCCGTCCTGTTTGGTAAACCCTAGCCTGAGGCCCCTCACGTGCAAGTCACGCCAGACAAAATGCATATATTTCTAATGTGAACAATTGGGGTATTCAAAGGAAGTCTCAATTTGGTGTCGGGTGTGTGGTGAAAAGAAAACCAATCCCAAGTTGATAAAATCTGATTAAGACCTGATGTCCATGATTGATAAAATTCCAAAAAAAAATAGAGTGCTTGAGTGTTTTTTGGACCATAGTAGTAATGAAGTGCAAATGAATAATGCTAAGGCAACTACAGAAGTTATAGAGGAGGTTGCGGTTGAAGATGTGGACCATAATAGTAAGGCAGCTACATAATTTATTGAAGAAGATGATGCAACTTATTTTTATGATCCCAACAATGATGTAGAAGCTGATAACAATGATCTTGTCATTGACAAGAATGTCACAAGTGAATTTGAAAGACATTGGATAGTCCCTATTGAAGCTCAAGCACAACTCACGGCAGTAGAAGAAGATTCAGATCATGTTAGGAACTCAAGTCCAAGTGCAAAATTTAATTTTTGTTACTATTAACAAGTTAATTAACTATTGCAAATACGGATCTAGTCATTCAAGCATTTAACACATAAAATGAGAAACATAGGAGATAGTTACCTCTTCCGAAATCGTATTCGGAAGGCTCGAACCTATCTTTTGGAATCGGTGGCGTGCTCGTCACCTTCACGACTGCCTCCGGTTGCCTCGAGTCCACCTAGAAGATTAACCAAAATCTCAAGACAAGTGCTAGCTTGTCCGAGACGATAGGTAATTCTCTGTTTTCTCCTTCGCGCGATTAACGATTAATTGGAAGAAGAAAATGCTCAACGCATGAGCAGTATAGAGAGGGAGGGAGGCGCACACAAGAGAGGGCAGAATTCTGCGCTAGCTTGTGCCGTCGGCTAGAGAAAGAGAGAGAGAGAGCAATTAGGTTTTCCACACGTTATTTCCATAAACAACGCTGCCTTATATAAAGCATAGCTCTCTTCCAATTTTGCTTGGACAAAATTGTCCCTCTATGGCCGAAAATTTCAGAGCCCATGTGGGCTAATCCACATGATATAATGGCCCATTAATTTACTCCATTAATCCATCTCAAATCGGACTTTCAGATAACTGATTAACTAAAATGCCTATTAGCTCAGTATAATAAATATGCGTTGAACGAACTTAATTATTAACATATTAATAATTAATTTGGAATTAGCATATGCATTATATTGTTTCTATATGATCCTCTTGAGTTAATTAATTATAACAGTTCGCAACGGTATATAATTAATTAATCAACTTATCATATTTTCACAGTACTCGCTACTGTAAATAAACAAATAATGCATGTATGGTTAAAATCTTATTTGTGTGACCCTTTGAGAATTTATGCTATGTTGGCCATGGAAAATAAATCACCATTTATTTCCATTAATCATAAGCGGTATCTAGCAACACGTTATGATTTCCAATTCGCATAAATAAATACTGTACCAATTCAGTACTTCAATCCTGCATAAGAAATGGTATCTTATTGTTTTGATTCTTATGTCACATGATATCCTTGTATAATCCAAGATAGGAATGTGTCATTCTTGCAGATTATACGTTTCTTGATCTAGAGATGATTGCATAAGTTGCTAGCAAGCAATCCATCTCCATCAAGATGCCCAGTAGATATCATCACTCATTAGGTGAACTAATGAGGGACATACGGTTGTCTTGATGACCAATTTCTCCCCGCACAATTCAAGAGAGCATAAATAAAGTCCGTATAGCAGTCCTTATCAGGAATCAGCGTTAGACGATATTTATAGAATCTATCCTCTGTTAGTAAGACATGCAACACTCAATTTTAATTTTATTACTCATTAATAACGCTTAAAAGAGCATGCAAATAAAGGACCTAGCTATTTGAGCAATTTAGTACTACGTGAGGGCGTAGGAGGTTTACCTCTTGCGAAATCATATCCGCGAGGCTCGAAACCTTTCTCTTGGAGACGATGACAAGTTCATCGGCACCACCACCTTGCTTGGCCTCGAGTCCACCAAGGTATTAACTAAAATCACAAGTCTATGCTAGTAGACAAGTAATTAAGCCTAATCCCTTCCTTCCTTTGCCTTAATTAACTATTTAATTGTATGGAGGCAAGATGTGCTCAACACATGAGCTTAATGAGATGAAATGGAGCAAGAAATGAAGAGAGAAATTCTGAAATTTCTCCTCTAAATTTCAGCCAAGGTGGAAGGAGGAAGAAGAGTAAATGAAGGTTTGCTTTTTCTCTCTCCTAAATGCTCCTTATATATACCAATTATCCAATAAAAAGTTGTAACTAATTTACATCTATGCCACCCTTTTGGACAGCCATAAAATATGCCTAAATGGGCTCCATCAATTATTTAATTGGTCCTCTAATTCAATTAATTAGTGGCCCAATTAATTGCTCTCAAGTTGGACCTTTAATTTACCATTTAAATAAATGCCCGTTAGCTCAAATTAATTACCTTAATTAATTTGTGTTGAACAAAATTAATTTTCAACTCCTTGATAATTATTTAAGGATTAGAATATGTATTTATTTATTTCTATATGATCTGTTTGACTTAATTAATTATAACGGTTCGCAACGGTATATAATTAATCGATCAACATATCATATTATTGCATTCAATAATGCAACCAAATAAATAATACATGTATGGTCAAAACCTATTTGTGTGACCCTTTGAGGATTTATACTATGTTGGCCATGGAAAATAAATCGTTATTTATTTTCAATAATCATAAGCGGTATCTAGCAACACGTTATGATTTCCAATTCGCATAAATAAACACTGTACTATTACAGCATTTCAATCCTGCATAAGAAATAAGTATCTTATTGTTTTAATTCTTATGTCACATGATATCCTTGTATAATCCAAGATAGGAGTGTGTCATTCTTGCAGATTATACATTTCTTAATCTAGAGATGATTGCACAAGTTGCTAGCAAGCAATCCATCTCCATCAAGGGGCCCAGTAGATATCATCACTCACTAGGTAAACTAATGAGGGACATACGGTTGTCTTGATGAACAGTTTTTCCCCGCACAATTCAAGAGAACATAAATAAAGTCCGTATAGCAGCCCTTATCAGGAATCAGCGTTAGACGATATTTATAGAACCTATCCTCATGTGGAAAAACTGAACCATCTCAAACTTAGAATCAAACACGTATGAAATAAATAATGACACATAACACAATCCATATATTTATTTTATTGGGTCAAGTCCTGTACTATGTTCCAGCAACATATACATATGCAATTAAGTTAGTAACTCCTTACTCATGATTTGTAGAACTTAATCATCACTTAACTTGCATACTAGTCTTATATGATAATTAATGTTCCCTGTTAATTATCAAGACTGTGGACAGCTTTTGATTTATTATTGTCATTTAGTCATAAATGAAACACAGTGATCCACAATTCAGATCCTCAACCTGAATGAACTGTCAATAAATAAATCAAGGAATAAATGATCAAATATCATCAATAACATAAACTATAGAAGTAGCCAGATGAAGATTAGCTTCTAGAACATATCTCCAACATCCTCATGTGGAGAAACTGAATCATCTCAAACTCAGAATCAAGCACGTATGAAATAAATAATGACACATAAC
This sequence comes from Rhynchospora breviuscula, assembly GCA_027562975.1. Classification (NCBI taxonomy): domain Eukaryota; kingdom Viridiplantae; phylum Streptophyta; class Magnoliopsida; order Poales; family Cyperaceae; genus Rhynchospora; species Rhynchospora breviuscula. The sequence goes on from CM050402.1 coordinate 56,759,553, forward strand.
ACAATCCATGTTTTATTTCATTGGGTCATGTCATGTACTATGTTCCAGTAACATATACATATACAATTAAGTTAGTAACTCCTTACTTATGATTTGTAGAACTTAATCATCACTTAACTTATATACTAGTCTTGTCTGATAATTAATGTTCCTTGTTAATTATCAAGGCTATGGACATTTTTGATTTATTATTGTCATTTAATCATAAATGAAACACAGCGATCTACAATTCAGATCCTCAACATGAATGAACTGTCAATAATAAAATCCAGGAACAAATGATCAAACATCATCAATAACATAAACTATAGAAGTAGCTATAAATTGATTGGCTTCTAGGACATATCTCTAACAGATTATGCTCCGTCAAATTTGCTAGTAAGTGGTGGTGAATTTGATGATGGTGATGGCACAAGTCAGAAATACCCGGAGTTCCATGCGATTGTAGATATGGCAAATCCGCAATTTCAAATTGGTATGGTTTTCGGTTCTTTTGAGGAGTTCAAGCTGCAGTAAAAGAATATGCAATTAAACAAAGAAGGAATATTCATTTTGAAAAAAAATGATACCACAAGAGTCAAGGCAGCATGCAAAAAAGGTTGTCCATGGAAAATTTGGGTTTCACGCATGGGAAATGGGATTGAAAATGTGCAGGTTAAGACATATTTTTCCTCTCATACATGTAGTAATGAGCACAATGTCAAATTTCTTACGGTGAAGTGGCTCGTAAACAAATATCTTGGCACATTTTGGACTGATCCTAATTGGTCTTTACCGGGTATCCAAGCCCGAATTAGAGATGATCTATACCTGGAGATATCACCTCAAAAAGCCTAGAATGTGAGGTCTGCTGCATTGAAGATCATAGCTGGTAAGGAGGAAGAACAATATGCAAAGCTACAGTGCTATGCTACTGAGATAAGGAAGACAAATTCAGGTAGCACAGTAATTTATGATCTGAGGAATGGAGTGTGCAAAGAGCCTATATTTGTTTGGTTGCATGCAGAGAAGGATTTTTGGCTGGATGTCGGCGAATAATCAGCTTAGATGGTTGTTTTTTGAAGACTAGAAATGGGGGCCAATTATTGAGTGCAATAGCAATTGATGCCAATGATTGTATATTTCCTATAGCTTATGATGTTGTTGAGGGAGAAACTTTAGAAAGTTGGAGATGGTTTTTGCAGATTCTAGGAAATGATTTAGTGATGGAAAATAGTCATTCTTTGACCTTTATGTCAGATAGACAAAAGGTAAATTTAATTAAATTTTATTTCAATTATTGTTCTTGCTAATTTTTTCTCTGAAAGTTACTGTTTTTTTTTTATGAAAATTCTGAAAGTTGCTGCATCAGAACAATTATTGTTCTTGCTGGTTCTAACTATAGTCCATTCCAATTATCTTTTAATTCTAGGGTTTAGTTCCCATGGTCCAAGCACTCTTTCCTGCAGCAGAACATAGATTTTACGTACGTCATATGTATGACAATTTCTCTAATGCTGGTCATAAAGGAAAGACTCTTAAGGATCATTTGTGGAGTGTAGCTATGGCTACCTATGTTGCAGGCCATGAGAAATGCATGATGGAGCTTCAAGTTCTTTCAAAGGCAGCCTTTGAGTGGTTAAAAAGAAAACCACCTTCTGAATCTAGCACCAACTTGGCTTGAAATTAAACTTTTGTATTATAGTTTGTTGGTTCTAAATTACTAAGCATTTTGAAGACTTTTGTAATTTTAGTGTTTTATGTTATTTCTTTTGGAATTAAGGTGTATGTGTTGAATTGTCTGATCTAATTTTAGTAACTTAATTTGACCTTGTATCTGAATTTGGTATAGATCGCTAGTTAATGTTGTTTCAATATGAATCTGGTAAAGATCGCTATTTTATATTTTTTATCCTTGAATGCTATTGCTTGTTAATCCTAATAAGTATTTTCTAAATATAGATGAGCTGTTTTTGTAATGTAGTATTCAAGGACAAAATAAAAAAGAGGTAGATATGGTAGATATAGAAAGAAATCAGGAAAAAAAATATTGCATGTGGAAATTCATTTGAAATTAAACAGAAAATACAGGCTTTATAGGTGAAAACTTCTAAAAATCAGCGTAGCTTGTGATTTTATTAACCAACAATTTTTACAAGTATAATTAAATTAAAATGTAAAAGGGTACACGTCATGTTAAATGATTAGCACCAAGTGAAGGCACCACGGCACCAAAGTGATTAGCACCAAGAAAGCAAATACAGTCGTAAATAATTGAGAGTATGATTACTCATGTCAGCTTATTACTCTGAAACTCATGTCAGTACAGAATTTACCAGAATAGAATTTTTTATATTTCCTCTTGTGTACCTTTCTGGTATACACTATAATTGCAAAAAAATTGTACATTTTATACTATGCTATAATTGTATCTTTCTAGTATACACTATAATTTCATACCAGCACAGTTGCAAAAAAATAGTAATAATTCTTATCAGCAAATTGTATACCATAACACAGTTAGAGTGCCAACATATGCAACAAAATAAAGTCACAATTCTCAAATTCATTAAACACCAACTACAAAACACAGTTTGACTCACACTAACATAAATTCATTGAACACCACGAGCTACATAACATAAATTTTGCCTAATTTAACATCATTTTTCTCTCCTTAATAGAACTCACAGTAGCACTTGGACCAAACAACAACAACATCAGCACGACTAACAAAATAATTAATATTCTAATGAGGCGCTTTTCCTTTGATTCTATAGCCTTCTTCTCTTTTTCGAAGTCATTTAACCGCTTAAGTGTCCATTAATCACCTCCCTTGCTCGCCCTTCAATGGGTTCATCATACCACCTAAAGAATCCACAAGCTCTAGGTTTCTACAAAATTAACCAGCCTTAAACAATTAAATCTAAAATTTTTTTCATTAGGAGATTGAAAATTATGAAATTAAGAAGTTTAACGTACCGGATAAAATCTACATCCAAAAAACCTTCGCCCAGGATTGAAATTTGTCCATTAAGTTTTCAATTCAGCTAATTCACTGCAGTGTCAACGAGGACAAAAATTTCTAAAATTTGGACTTTTCATGAAACCTGGAGGAGCTGAGAGCTGAGAGAGAGAGGGGCAAAGTGCTGTAGAGAGAAAAGTAGCGGTGGTTAAACAATAGAAGAGGCGCTGCTTTCAGAGAAAAGAGAGCGAGGAGCAAGCTAGGGATTAGAAAATAAAAGAGAACGATGCATCTCCGGGAGAAGAAAGAAAAATAAAAGAAGGGCTTATTCGCGACACCAATTTGCACTCTAACAGAATGATTTAAACAGAGTTGTAACGAAGGGATTAAAATCGGATGATTGCAAAGTTTGATGGATCTAGAGGGATAAATCGAAGTTAAGTGACTAAATTTGGATTGTGGATGAACTTTAGGGACCTCCAAAAAATTTACTCAAAATGGAAATATCAAAATTGCTTTTTCAAAACTCAATGAGCCCAAAGGAAAATTTCATTAATTAACATCCACTATTTACAATGATAAGCACCTCTTTATATAGGGAGGCTTTTTGGAGTCCAAGCCAGTACATTTCAGAAATAGTACCCTAAAAAGGAAATTTGTAGAAATAGAAATAAAAATATAAAAATTACAAATATAGTAATGTCCTAAGATAAATCCACGTCGGATTTCGAGTCAGACTCGGATGAGGCATCCTCTCGGATGAGGCTCGCGCTGTGCCCGGATGAGGTACCCTCGGGTGGTGAGGCACCCTCGGGTGAGAGTGAGGTACCCTCGTCACTCATGTTTATAACACATCTTTTCTTGTTTGATAAATAAATCTCCTTTTCCAATTAATTGTATGTTTCCTTTGAATAAAACTGCTCATTGTTCTCATGAAGTGTTACAGTGTCTGGTTCAGAAAAAAGTAAGTGTTAGTGGTAGATGGGTTTTAGAATGCACCAATAGCATCAGTTTCTTACACCATACAGAGTAATTTTTTTGATGTTCAGGCATGATCTTTTCAGTATGAAAAGTAAATGGTAAATTGTGTAATAGGACTTGCATAGCCATGTTAAATCATCTTTAGTTCCGTGAACTTGACTATGCGCTATGTAGAAACGAAATTCAAGATCATAAATTGTTGAAGATAATTTAGTGTGACTCTATGAAATAGAAGTGATATCAAATGATAGAATTGATAGTAATCAATAAACAAATACGTAAAAATTAGACAAAATGTGCCTTGTACCAACTCCTCTCGTTGAGTACCGGTACCAAACCCATTCATTGTTGTACCAATTCCAGTGGCACACCCATCAAATTAGGTCGACGCAACCTAAGCCAAGAATGCCCGCGTACTATCCAAAGAGTCTAGTCTTGCCGGAAATGGTGGATGGAGCCGTCGGGATCCTGTAAAGGGGATGGGTAGGGGTGAAAACGGCACCTATTTTAACCGTTATTTTGTTAACGAAACGGTTAAAGATTTTGGTTGCGTTTAAAAAATGAAACGGTTAACGAAAGCTTAAAATGGTTTCGTCCATGTGTATTTTCGTAATTTCGATCGTTTCATTCAAAACGAAATGGTTAACGGAATTGGTAGTCAGTTTCGTGTCAAAAACGAAACGGTCAGTTTCATTACCGTTTTGGACGTTATGTAGGTATAGGGATGGGGGCTCGGATGAAAATAAAGAAAAATACGGGGCTTACTCATAAAATTTCCTTCTTTTTTTTTTGGAGAAACTAGATAGTGGCTATCTAGCGTATAAAATTTCCTTCTTCTCAAACAAGATTCAGCGCCAACCTCTTTGCCACGTCAGCCCCACTTCCATGACAGTGCAAAGTCCGGTGAGCTGCCACATCAGCTCCCTCTTACCTCTGTGGCCCAATAGGAAAAAAGATAAATAGGTAGAAACTTAAAAAATTCGTTAAAAATAGTACGAAATTTAGAAAAAATTAAATAAAATATCCATAAAATTTTAAAAATCTCAAGAAACCAAATTTACTTATATTTTGATATCAAAATCTGCCAAATTATAGCCTTTTGTATTTTTAAAGTATTTTCACTAAAAAAAATAAATTTCTTAAAATCCTAAGAAAATAATAAGCCTACTAAATCCTTTTCAATAATATTTTTTCAAAAACAAAATTAAGTAATTTTAAAACTAAGTGATTTTGAAAGGAAAGTTTTTTTTTCAGAATAAGTACTTTCAAAATAGATATTTTCTAAACAAATATTTAGACTTTAAAGACCAAATCATTGTCCAAATTGCAAGTTAAAAATTACTAAATCAATAAAAATAATAATGAAATGTCTTGTGTGTTGTCAAATAAGTCCGGGTTGTCAATTATGTCGGGTTTAAGCCAAATAAAACATACCCCACATAAACACAAAATCAATTTAAATAACGACTTTTCTAGCATATTACATATAACTCTTCGAATCCATTGATCAGAGGTTCTCGCGGTTAATCCCGAGGTACTTAATAGTAGGATTTGCGCTTATTGGAAAGAAATGACTCACAAATAAATAATAAACATTCATAAAAATAGGTTTTTAATAAATATCTCCTTGTTTTCAAGAGACATTTAACACTTGAATCTAAGCTGGTAAGGGGTGAATCTCATGGGATATTTCCTTTTCGTAGAAATTTGTTCGTTCTTCGAGAGTGACGAAAAAGTCCATACATATGTAGGATGCGTTTGGATTGTTTAAGAATGAAATTAGAATTATTTATCCAGAGTAAAAAATATTATTCCTAAACGATTAAGAGTAAGTTTTTTGGAATATAGAATGCTATAATATAAGTGGTTAGTTTTTTTATTCCTAATATGCTTGGATCATTTTCTTAATGAGGATTAAGAAGTTATTGCGATCACTTTTTATTCATGATGTTAGACCACTTAAAAATAACACTCTAGATCTCCAAAAAACTTATTCTTCATCGTTTAGGAATAATATTTTTTTACTCTGAATAACTAATCCTCATTTTATTCTTAGACGATCCAAAACTCCACCCGTAGAGAAATCCGCCCTCATGTTCTTAAGTTTTGTGCTTATTTCCTAAGTTATACATTACAGAAAAATCTAGAAGGCCAAACACTGTTAGCTTCTACAGTTCCTACCACGCTCTCTTTAGCTCCTGTGGAATCTGCAAACTTGCCATTTGGGAGGTTAACTTACAAATTTTATTTTTCTTTTCCTTGAAAAATATAACAGTTAATTTTTAACTATTTATTTGTTCTTAAATAGCTCTTTTGTTTTTAAATTTGTTTGTTTCTTTTTGTGTATGGCGGTAGTTTGCTTCTTCAGGCTTTGGTATCATTTGAGAGTAATGGTGATTCTGAGGTAATTCCCTCTTAGTTTTGCATGTTGAGTTGGTTGGTTTATTCCCTTTTTGGTGACACACAAATGCATTGCATCGCATCATCTGTAACTCTTGTTTTGGTATAACCTTTGTCTAAAATTTGAAACAGACATGTTGCCGGGCTGCTAGTGTTCTTTCTCTCATACTAAAAGATAATCTCCGTTGCAAAGAAAAGGTATAATTTTGTTCTATTTGCATATGTTGCACAGAAGCACAGAAGTGGGTAAATTTTTATATCATTACTTGTCTAATCTATTTATTAATCACACTGGAATTCCAGGTTTTAAAAATTGAGATAGATGCATTAGCTCCGTCTTTAGGCCCCACAAAAGAACCATTGTTACACCAAATTGTGAAATACTCGGCGCTCATTTCATCTAAAATAAGCAAAGAGAACCAGAGCCCAACTCTTCCAAAGGACAACTCAGTTTACCTACTTCCCCTTCTTCTCCGGTTACTTGTAACTTGGCTTGCAGATTGCCCAAGTGCAGTTGCATGCCTCCTGGGCCCACCTACCCACCTTACCTACTTTCTTGAACTTGTTTCGAATGAAAACATAGGTGTATATGCACAAGGTTTAACAGCTGTTGTGTTAGGCGAATGTGTGATCTATAACAAAACCAATGAAAATGGTATGGATCAATTTGCTATTGCTGATGCAATAAGCCAAAAGGTCGGCCTCACCTCTTACTTCCTGAGATTTGACGAGCTGGCAAAAAGATTTATGTCTCTCCCCAGTGCATCATATTTGCATTCGAAGCCACTCAAGAGAACCAGCACAGCTAGTATTATAGAAGAACCACAAGAGGAAATTGAGAGCGAAGCGAATACTCTGAGGGGTGAAAGTGAAAACGAAAACCCAGTGATTTTAGAGATTTTTGATGAAGAGTTTGTTAGCTTGGTGAGCAAGTTGGAGACAGGTATCAGGGAGGGTGTCATGGACATCTTTAGCCATACGAAGAGTAAGGTTGCTGTATTGCCCGCTGAGCTAGAACAAAGGAATGGGGAAGCTGATGGAGATTATGTGAAAAGGCTGAGAGAATTTGTGGAAAGACAATGCAACGAAATGCAGGTTTGTCCCTTTTTATCTCTTAGCACCAAAGTTCTATGGATCGAATTTTGCAAGGCATAATAAGGTAAAATATAGTCTATTGAGGATTGCAAATTCAGCTACTGCATACTGGCACTGCACTTGACTACTGTGGTACTGGTTCCCTTTAGTTTCTCTTAAAACTCATTTCGCTGTCAGCTCCACTGTTAAATAGCAACCATGTATTGAATGTATTTTTGCTGTTTTAGCCTTAATTTAACGATACAGCATCACCATTGAGAGTTATTTCATTTATTCAGTCCCAGCCTAGGTTAACCCATGTATATACATGTAGATAGAAAAGAATACGTGTTGACTTAAGTAAACAATCGTTGCATTTAACACCATACAAAAAAACTCTTTAGGACTTGCTAGCCCGAAATGCTACATTAGCTGAAGAACTGGTACGTGCCGGGGGCAGCGCTACCTTACCTGATTCCTCAAACAAACAAAGCACTGGCAGGGAGCGGGTCCAATCTGAATCCCTCCGACAAGACTTTCAAGAGGCTACTCGACGCATTGAAGCCCTAAAAGCACAAAACTCCAAACTTGAGGCTGACGCTGCGAATTTTAAATCCCTTGCCCTTAAACTTGAGTCTGACCTGAAGAGCCTATCTGATGCCTATAACAGCCTTGAGCAAGCCAATGTGCAGCTGGAAGCTGAGGTGAAGAGTCTGAGAAACCCTGATTTGGAGAGGATAAAAGAAGAGGCTAGGGAGGAAGCACAGAAGGAGACTGAAGGTGAGTTGAATGATTTGTTGGTTTGTTTGGGCCAGGAGCAGAGTAAGGTCGAGAGACTAAGTGCCAGGTTAGCAGAGCTAGGTGAAGACGTCGACAAACTTCTAGAAGGGATTGGGGATGATGCTGCATTACAAGTTGAGGATGAAGATGATGAATAGTTAGATTGGTTTCTATTTGGCAAGTTGATGATGAAATAATTATCAGATGTACAGTGTATAATGCAATGCATTGGTGGGTTTATTTTTGAGATATTGCCTTATTGGGTGAAAATTGGCAGGTACTAATTATACTTTGATGCCTTCCTATTTCTTTTGAGGAAAAAAATGGGAGTCGTTAATGTGTTCATTTTTTAAGGTGCTTCTGGATCATTTCCTTTTGCTGGATATGTTATCTCTTTCCTTGTTTTCTTGATTTTTTTTTGACCTTTTGCCCCTTTGTGTGTTTTTCATACTCTACAATAAGCAAGATTACAGTTCCAATATCAAAGTCATTACTTTGTATACAGAGTATTCTTATTCAAGAGAGCCCTAGAACTTCGTTATTGCATCATCTCCTCACTGTGATCATATAGGTCTAGTTAATTCAAGACCAGTGCCAGAAAATATCAATAGGAAAAAGAAAAGAAACCTATACCTCAAGTTGAGCTAGGTCGCTGCAATCAGTTTGCTCTTGGCCTTCTTTAGGAAATTCAGACCTGGGATCAGGGAGAATCCAGAAATCCATTGCCAAACTCTTATCTGCTCGACTGCTCCTGCATGACGTTCCAACAGGGCCAAGCAGGAACAACAATACCCTTTCTCCTTCTCTTGTTTCCGAATCCTGATGGCACCCGCTACACAGACGTCCTTATTAATCACCAAGTACAAGACTGCCTTTTTGTGGCCTCTGAGTACCTCAACTGCCACCATCTGACCACCACCTCCTTCCCACACCACCACTGATCGGTCACATACGCCAGAACACAAGGTCAACCCCATCTTCACTTAGCACCAAGACAATTACAGCTGATTTATGCCATTCAATCCTTGATATTAAGGAATGGTTCTTTTCGTCGGGAAGCTGCCTCTATGCTTTGATTTTCATATCTGCTGAACCCGTGTAGAGAAAGCCATCTATAGAAACTACAATTGCATTCATAGCATCTTCATGTGCTTTACATATGGATTCAATGCACTTGCACCAGACCTTGATGGTGGCAGCACAATGGTAAACAGGCGGGATGCATGCGAACCTAGAGAAGGGAGAGAGGGAAGGCTCAGTTGTGAAGAGAAAGAGGTAGATTTAGAGAGGGATTTATCAGACTGACACTGATAATAAGTGTGGTCGGTAGGAATGGAGGTTATGGTTACCATCTCAGAGAAGAAGAGAGAGGGAGGGAGAAATTGTTTTATTGACCCAACAAAACAAAATTACAGAAAAGCCGTCCTATTGAATATTTGTCCTTTAAACAAAAAAAAAAAAAGCAAAAAAAATTGGATCATTTCTCGATTTGTACGTGTCATTCTTGCGCAGGGGGGCCATGCTAATCTTCTCTTTCCAATTTTATCGGATGTCTCCGAAGAGACGACGCAAGCTCTTTCAAGGTTTTATATATCTCCTTCAGTTCAGTCCAGTCCTTGGGCTTTCACTTAATTAAGGTTTGTGGAACAATATCATCTCTTAAACCGGACAGTCGGACAGATACCTGTGTTAGTGGGCTTAAGCAAGGAGAGAAAAGGGTTACCGGTTCTTCTTAGGCCTATTTAATTCTGGGCTGTTTCATGCTTTCCATCGGTGATCGGTAATTATTTGGACGGCTGAGATCGACAAAAGGATTGGGAGCCTTTCTTAAGCTGATTTGACTCGAACGCCGAAGGATAACAAAATGGGACCACCAGTCAAAGCATTAAGCTATCTCTCTCTCTCTCAAAAAAAAAAAAAAAAAAAGAAAAGAAAAGAAAAACATAAAGTTGTGCGTTGTGCCGCCATATAAGAGCTCTGAGTCTGAGGTGGTTTTTGGTTTGTCAAGTAAGCTCCAATTTATATTTCTGTTTTCCTAAAATAAATCGTATGTAATTTTTTTCCCAACAAATAACGCGTGCAATGTTTAGAAAGACAACATTGTTAGGACTTAGGAGGGTCAGGGGAATATTTGAATGCACCCACCTTTTAGCATAAAATGAATATAACATCTGATTGCGCCAAATTTGACACAAAGAAACAAAATGCACCCACCTCTTAGCATAAGAAGTAATATTAATAATTTGAAATTTCTATTCATTCTTGGATTATTGCAGAAAAAATTAATTAGTTCATAAAATGTCTTGTGAAACCAGGGGCGAAGCTAGGATTTCGTGTCAGCAGGGTCCGTAAATTTTTTTTTGCTGAAAACATATGTATGATGTAACGTCTAATATAGACATAATATAATAATAATTTTTAAATAAACAACTCTAAAATAAGGTTACATTAAAAAATTCATGAGAAATTAAATATATATTTTAATAATAATAAAAAATCTAAAATAATATATTTAATATACAAAATAATAATTCAGAAATCAAGACAATAAAAAAATACAACAATTTTCTCGGAATTTTTATTTTTCTCATAATTTTGCATAGGTTCATTAGAAATCTCATTGATCATTTATTTTTATACTATAGGGGTGTGTTTGGATAGAGTAGAATAAGGCTTGAATAAGAATAAGCTCCAAATTCCTTATTCTTGTGCAACCCAAACAACACAAGAATAAGAGATTTGGGCCCTTATTCTTATACTAACAAAACCATGAAATTTGGATAAGAATAAGGATTGGCACGAGATTCTAAAAATTCCTTATTCTTATTCTTATCCGGCCTCCATCCAAACACACCCTAGATATATAGGGTGTGTTTGGATGCAACGGAATAAGCCGTGAATAGGGTATAAGAATAAGGAATTTCGATTTGTGTGCTTATCTTTATTCCTTATTCTTATACCATGGTTTTGTTAGTATAGGAATAAGGGCCCAAATTTCTTATTCTCATACCGTTTGTTTTGCACAAGAATAAGAATAAGCACGCAAACCGAAATTCCTTATTCCTATTCTCTATTCCCGACCTATCCAAACACACCCATAAAGATTGAAGGCATACGAAGGAGTTCGGCCACTATTCAAACCACAATTTTTTATCTTTTGTGGTGTTTGAAATTTTTTTGACAGGAACAATATTTAAGATTTTTAGTGCCAGTTTTTATATAATATTTGAATTGTATTTTGATCTTCTGTGGTATCTTTTGTTTATAATGTCTTAAATTTGACAAAACATTATATAGACGAATCACACAATACGCAAGATTCGCGCTAGTATATATATGCTACAAATAATTATTCTATTCTATTCTAAGTTTTGTCTTAATAAAATTTATTGGGGAGGAAGAAAGAAGACGGTTAATCAAGAACAAATTCTATCTGGGTCCCTATGCAATTTTTTAGCCGTCGTCATGCAATTCAAATCAAACATGACATGTTCAGCTGGGTCCTTCAAATTTTTGAGATGGATCCCTGACTTTTTATAATTTTTTTTTAATTACAAAAAAATACAATATGAAAGAAATTTTTTTTTTGAGGTGGGTCCATGGACCCACTAAACCATACGTGGCTTCACCACTGTGTGAAACAATTCAAAACAGCCAGGCAATTTTCTTGACATTTTTATTTGGTTTTGTTTTGCCTATTGCTTAAGCCATCAAAATTATGACACGAGGTTGTACGAGAAGTTTTCGACTGCACAGCTGGATTTTGAATTTGATGGGTTTAAGTTGCATTTGGTTTGCAGTTTTGATTAGTCTTTGAAGACTGTCAGGATATAATCTTAAGCTTTCTAGGTGTATTTTAGCGATTGATAAAACATACTCTCAGAATTGGTGATTCAATATATTGCTTAAAATAATGTACTGAATTATGTAACGAGTCGCTACAGGGCGGCTCAGAAGTGAACAGGGAAGGAACTCGGTTAAATTAATTAACAACATTGTACGGATGCGTCAGAGTGATTAAAAGACCATTTTAATTACTTTTTCTTAATTATATTTTTCTTTGACAGTCTACCGTATATTTTTAAAATAGGTCATAATATTATTTTTAAATTGCAAATTGTTCGAGGATAAATTTGTCCCTCTGAAAAGGAACAAATTTTAAAATGATTCCTCGTAAAATTTTGGGATGGGCATGAAAAATTTATGAGATAGGCTAAAATCAGCCACGACTGACGGATGGACCCGTCAGCTGCGATTACATCTCAACTTTTGCGGTTCTAATGGATAATCTGAACCGTTCAATGTGTTCTCCATATTGAAATCTCATTGGAGACCAAATTTTACATTTTTTCGATTTTATTTACTATTTTTTTGAGAATTTTAAAAATCATAGTTATTGAAGGGTCTAGAATTGTTTAGATTAAGAATTTTGTAAAATACCAAACAAATACTAAAAAATTTCAGAAAAATATAAAATTTTGTCTCCAACGAGATTTCAATATGGAGAACACATTGAACGGTTCAGATCGACTGTTAGAATCTCGAAAATTGAGATTTGATCGTAGCTGACGGTCTCATCTGTCAGTCGTGACTGATTTTAGTCTACCTCAAAATTTATTATTTTCATACTTTCTCGTGGTGCATGACTTCCTGAAAAAATAAACTGCAATTTTGAAAGTGTCAAACGGACCAGTGCGGTTGCATAATCATAAAAATATACAGACAGGATACTCGTTACACAATAGACAATTTTTTAGGAATAAAAACAGAATATCTAGTTTGACAGAGACCAAGTCAATATTTTATAGTCCGCAGGACCGCAGCCATTACTTGGCAAAGAAGCTGCGTGCTCTAATAACTAATAAAAGTCTCCAGTTTGATTTGTCACCACGTGTAGAAAACAAAAGGTACACTTGGACCGGGGCCCATTTGTCAGAACAACTATATACTAATTGCTTCCCATAAATTACTTTTTCCGAGCAACTTCACGTCTTCACTTATCTAATCGTGTGGACAACTTACTCTTCAATCATCAGCTCTTTTTTCTAAAATCATTCGCAGTTTTTTCTCATCTAGACCCGTTCTTCATACACCACGTATCACTGCCACCGTTGACCATGTTCTAAGAAGCAATTATTCGAAGAATGGGTCTACGCAAATAAAAATTTTCAATTAATCAAACCCCCGGAAATTCTAACCTCTCTTCTCTCTCACATATAAACAAGACACGAATACTATTCTATTCTCCCTTACATATAAAACAAGACACAAATACAGTCGAGAGAAAAAATATCTTAATCTATAATCATGTCGGTTGGTACAACAGATACAGAGGCTAAGGCAGGCGAAAACCGGACCACCACCGGGGACTTGGTTATTGAGCAAGCACCTACAAAGCCGGCACGGTTCGACAGATGCTTTACGGGATTAGATATCAAACTGGGGAAGGGGCCGCTAAAGGATATGGATACTGATAAACTCAAACGGGAGATCCAACGGTGGGCGAAAGTTGTGGTCACATATGCACGCCAGCTCAGCTTTAAGTCTCCCAAAACACCACCGAGCCGGCGTGGTAGCATGAGAGAAGGTGCAGAATTGACAAAAGAAGAAGAAGAAAAATGAAATTAATTTATGAGTGCTTTTTTTGGTCGAGTTTTTATTTCTTTGATTTGTTATTCGTTTGTTTCTTCCATGTACATATTTAAATAAAACGATATTGTAAATTTGTTTTGACTTCTCAAATAGTTATAAATCTGACCAAATTTTCTTTATTTCTTGGTCCTCTTTTTTTCCCTTTTTGACGCGTTCTCATTATCTAACCGCACTTCTCACACAGCAAAAGTGGTTCATGTAAGTATCATTTCTATGATTTTGCCAATTGGTAATTTGGCATATGTAAAGTGTTTTCAAAACCGTACCAGATATCAGAAAATTCCGATAATACTGGAAACTGAAACAGTGACTGAACGGCGGTATCCGGTATTGTGTGAGAGGAAATACCGGAAAATTTCAGAAAATAATGAGAAATACCGGATTTCAGCCACTTGGCCGGTATGGGTGCCGGTACGGTCTCAAATACACACTATGTAATTACTCGTTGCAACAACTTTGTATTAGCCTTTCCATTTTCAATTGTAATCTCCCGTATTATTTCCTCGCAAGAAAAGAAGATATGTTTATGTCATCAGTTTGTCAGGCTTTTCAAATTTAGTTGTTCTTCAAGTACATGTTTCTTAATATTTGGTGTATTTCATGAAAATAGAAGATCACACCGAAAACTGACTTCAAGTATTCTAGCTAGTTTTAGAGACGATTTTGCTTTTTCTTTTAGGGTGTTGTTTTGTAAGTAAAATCCTTTGTGATGCATTATGTGCTAGATCTACTTTGGTTGAGAAAGAAACTATGTATGGTTGTGATTTGTGAACCTTTCAAATCTAGACCCGATTAGGAAGAATTCTTAAATTTCAAGGCCTAAACGGAAATACCCTTTTCCGACTTTAACCAGCGGAGCCTTTAAACCGCACATCAATGATGAATTTGATAATTTTGACAATTATTTAATTTTACAATCTTACAAAAATCATAAGAAACTAACTTTTAATTCGGAAATCAGACACTTGTGAACATAATTTATACACATAAAATTCTTAAACTTGATGCAAACGTTCATTAAGAAACTTAATTAAATTATTACACCATGTTGATTTAACAGTTCTTGATGGAATAACAAATGCCATTAAATTGCATAAACTTTGTTACACGACAACAACACGTCTCTGATCTCTAGCTCTAAGGTCTGTTATTTTTGGAAATTTTTACTTTAATTTGAAAATACTTGTTTTGTAGTTATAATTTGAAATACATTCTTAAGATTGTCAAGTTAACTATTTTTAATAGGAAAATTCTGTCATGAGAACCAATTTCTGATAATTATAATATTAACTACAAGATGTGCTTAATTAGAATCATTGTTTTAATTCTGTAATGTTGCTTACATATCAGAATTCAGAACACCACCACTCTCTTACTATAGCCGTAACCTCAAGAACTCAAGAGCATCATTAGTGGGTTAAACCATAAGCTCAACTTCTCATTAAATTCTCAATAATTAGTTTCGATTAAACATACTATGGACTTGTAATCAATCCCTGATTGTCAATGTGATACTTTCTTAAAAACAGAAAATACATCTATGTTTAACTATGCACTCGTAAAGGAAAAGATGAAAATTTGCTGCCCAAAGCCCAGTTATTTAATATCATATAGGCAAAACTTAACCCAAGCCCATAAAAAGACCCTAGTTTATCACTTTCGGATTTCGAGCTATAACCGAATCGAACCCTCTTTTATATCGGGTTCGGATTTTACTGAACTATCCGTTAACATTCCTATGCGGTTTAGTTTTTCTATGTTGATAATGGCAGAGAGAGAGAGAGAGTGTGTGTGTTTCAATATAGCGAAATGGAGGCCATGGCGCTCTCTTTCACCTTCTCTGGTATCCCTCCATTGCGAACAACCTCGAATCTGTCCAGTAAATTTTGCATATCCTGTTCACTCGCGAAAACCCTAGATAAACCCCTTTTCTCTGCCCCCACTAATTCCACCTCAAATGCACCACTCAACTCCGCGCAATCAAATTCTACCCACAAACCTTTCAAAATCGCAAGGAGAGACGCCATTGATGGGATTAAGACTGCTAGCGATTTGGAATCAGCTCTTCAGAGGTAGAATTTATAAGGTTTTTGCCTGTGTATTATTTCAGAAAGCTAATTTAGTTGTTGAATACTGAGAATAAATTCTGATTCTTTAAATTGAGCTACTTAATCATTTCTATATGCTGAAACAGAGCAGAAGGAATTTTACAAGTGGAGGATTATAACATTGTTTTACGCTATTTTTGTGAGTCAAAAAAATGGAGCCACTTTAGCCAGGTTAGGCATCATTTTGTATTTTTTAGTACTATTAGTACACCAGCGTGACATGTACAAAATTGGAAACATGTAAATTTTGTTGCTTTATATTCAGCTTTTTGAGTGGATGCAAGCACATGACGAGTTCAATGTTGGCTCGTATAGTACCTACTTCAAGTACATGGGCCTGAGTCGAAATCCAGTCAAAGCATTAAAAGTATATGATAACATTAAAGATGTGGAAATAAAACTACATCCATCAGTTTGTAATTCTGTCCTTGGTTGCTTGGTGAGAAATGGTCGGACTGAAAGTGCTCTCAAGTTATTTGATCAAATGAAATCTGATGGCCTCTTGCCAAATTTGGTCACTTACAGCACGGTATGGTACTTTAACCTGAGATCATCTTTGCGTTTGACTTGTTGTTGTTTACTAAATTCCCTTTCATATTTGATTACATTTTTCTGTCATTCAGAGTTTTCTTCAAATAGTGTTATGACCATAAAATAGTGTTACATCATATAGTCATAGAACTTACTACCAAACCAGCTTGAGCTGGCCCTTATATTCCCTTACTTTCTGTCTAAAACTGTAACAAATTTAATGTTACTGTCATTCAGAGTTTTCTTTAAATAGTGTTATGACCATAAAATAGTGTTATATCATATGGTCATAGAACTCACTACCAAACCAGCTTGAGCTGGCCCTTATATTCCCTTACTTTCTGTCTAAAACTGTAACAAATTTAATGTTATTTGTCCTTGTCATCTAGAAATTTATGGCTATTATCTCCATTTGCTCTAGCTATTGACAGGTTGTTCTAAATTGAAAAATGGTTATGCCACAGCAATGGAGTTGCTCAAAGAAATAAAGGCCCAAAATCTAGGCATGGACAGTGTAATATATGGTACTCTTTTGGCAATTTGTGCCTCTAATAATCGAAGGGAAGAGGCTGAGTTGTACTTTCAGCAAATGAAAAATGAAGGGCACAGTCCGAATCTATTCCATTACAGCTCATTGTTAAATGTGTATGCCGAAGATAGGGACCATACCAAAGCTCAGATGTTGATTAATGATATGAAATCTGTCGGCATAGCACCCAATAAGGTTTTGCCTTTTTTCATCTCATTGTGTTCTAGCCCCCCAACCCCCTCTTTATCTAAGATTCCATTTCTCTTAATGGAAGAATGAAGAATGATCATGTTATTTCTGCCTTGAACTGTGAGGTTTGTCTGAATGGATAGGTCACATTGGTCCCTGCTGGCTTGGTACCATGCTGTTATGCTATTCCTTGTAAAAGTACCAATTTTTTGTAAGCTAAAAGAAAAGAGTACAGTTTGTCTTTAGAAATTACAAGTGAATGTGATTTCCCTTTTTTTTTTTAGGTTGTATTAACTACTTTATTGAAAGTATATGCTAGAGGAGGGCTTTTTGAGAAATCTAAAGAACTGTTAGCTGAATTGGAGACTTTGGGATATGCTCAGGATGAGGTAATTATAGTACACAAAAAGTGGATGTTATTGTTGCATGAAATATGATAGCTTATGAGTTTTGGTCTGGTATTTGTAGATAGCATATGCCATATTGATAGACAATCTTGCAAAACAAGGCAAGCTTGATGAAGCCAAAAAAATATTTGCTGATATGAATGAAAAATGTGTCAAATCAGGTTTGTTAATTTCTGCTCTTGCTTTCCCTTCTCTCTCATTTGTTGGGTGGATTGAAATTTCAACATAAGAAATCATCCTCGAAATGTTCAATTGATATGGATTTCCGGAAATAGAGACCGACAAAGCAGAGCTTTTTCTTTTTTTTGGTATCAACTTTGTTAGAACTAGGTGATTACCTATCGTATTTATTGGTTTTATTAGTTTTATACAGATGGATATTCACACATGATCATGATTTCGGCCTTGTGCCGCAGCCGTCTCCTTGAAGAAGCAAAACAGCTAGCAAAAGAATATGAATCAAAATATGCCAAATATGATGATGTGGTGATTCTAAACACCTTGCTTAGAGCATATTGCAACAATGGAGATATGGAGAGTGTCATGCAGATGTTAAAAAGGATGGATGAAGTCGGCATATCACCAGATTGGAACACATTTCATATACTAATAAAATATTTTAGTAAGGAGAAGTTATATCATCTTGCTTATAAGACAATCGAAGATATGAATTCAAAAAAACACCAGCTTGATGAGGTATTGCTCCCTTTTCTGGCTTAAACAATCTCATTTTATCACACTGTCTCCGCCCATGCTTTAAGGGTGTGTACCAAAACATACCAATCACTAACATTGATATGCAGGAGCTATGTACTTCAGTGATGATAGAATTGGGGAAGGCTGGCTATCCATCGGAAGCATTTTCAGTTTATAACATGCTAAGATATAGCCAAAGAAAATTGCAAAAATCTCTTCATGAGAAGATTCTCCAAATATTGGTTGCAGGTGGACTTCTTAAAGATGCTTACCTTGTAACTAAGGTACATCTTTGCCTCAGAAATTTTATCTTTTTCATTTGTTCAGATCATTAGCAGAGAAGAATGAGAAAGTAGGGATGTTTTGGGTAAATTTTGCATTAAATAAAGAATAGAGGGATGTGTGGATAAATTTTTAGTCTTTACAAGGTGCAAAGGATTGCAGGGGCATACAGGATGTCCTTTTGTAGTGTATCTTTTGGTTTCGATCTCATAAGTTAGCTATAAATTCTGAGAAACTGCTTATTATTACAGGATTTCTCAGAATCTATATCAGATAGATCTATGGAGAAGTTTGCAAGAGCGTTCATGAAATCAGGCAATGTAAATTTGATAAATGACGTATTGAAATCCTACCATCAGTCGAGAAAGAAAATAAGCCCGGTAAATACTCATTTTTGTTTATCAAAGATTTGTATTTGCTTCTGTTCAATTTTAGGCTGTATTATCCCTTTTGTTGTAATAAGTCAAAATAGATACTTTCTCCCTTCTAAAATTTCTAAATAGTTAGGCTGTATTGTACATACGGTTCATGTTAGTCCATAGACTGCATTAAAGAAATTTATGGTTAACCTTTTCTTGAATAAGACTGAACAGAATAAATATTTTCATTATTGGAGTTGAATATGGAAAGATATGTCTATCTTCCTATATTCCTGATCTCATATGTGTTACTTTTGTTTCTATCTTTCTAATTTTCAGGAGATATTTAATATAGCCATAACAAGATACTTTCAGAGACGGGAAAAGAAAGAGTTGCTATTGCATCTGTTGCGATGGATGGCCGGGCAAGGGTATTGTGTTGATGCAACTACAAGAAATTTGCTACTAAAGAATGCACATCTCTTTGGCAGTAAGCAGATTATAGCAGATATTTTAGCAAATCAACAAGTAGCTAATAGCAAGTTGAATGGCAGGAGTAAGAGCCGGCATAACAAGAAATAGCTTTGTTGTAAATTTAGCTAGATGATGGATTTATCTAAATGTACATTGAATGACCAATACAGAGTTGGAGAGACCTTTAGGCGTTGATAGATATTATGGAGAGTTGTAGTTTAGAAGGACACCAATCCTAACTAAATGCATTAATGTACAATTTTGTGAGAGGAAGGTAAATAACTTTGTTGATTGACGCAGCAGCAATGTTAGGGAATCGGATACGCTGCATGACTGCATCTGAACGCGTGTTGGGGCAAATATTTGCTGCGAGCTGTTCTATACATGGGCCTTTCCTTCCGTAACTGGTCCGTAAAAACAAAGATGCAACGGAATTTCTATTTCTGTTTGATAGATGGGCAGTATCAGCTACGAAGCTACCGGATAATGCAACACGAGAACATATACACACGTCAAAACCGCATCCCAATATCTCTTTTTCCATAAATGACCATAATGTACAGAAAATAAAATATATGTATTACCACAAATAATAAAATATGTATTACTACAGAATCCTACAAACTGGAAAACTCTTTCCAAGAATAAAAAAACTACAAAAGTGGCATTTAAAGAGCTTTATAATTGTACATGGAGCTTCTAAGCTTGCTTATATCTTCTAGGGACTCCAACATCAAGTGATCGAGATATAAGCACAATGCAGCACCACTACATATTTAAAAGAAAAAAAAAATTAGCGCTAGCATCAACTAGGCAGGCTGAAGATCATACAAGAAAAATCGTTAGAAAAAGCATAAGTTGAATCAACTACAAGATTTCACAATGGTAATACCATAATGGAGCCAATGGAAGCCAAATCGCGTCCCATCTGATTCTTGGAAACCTGCAAAAAAAAAAAAAAGTTTTGAGGGGAAGTTTTAAGAAGAACTAAAGCAAAATCAAATTTCTAATTTACAATACTTTGAATTGTACATTTCACATTATAGTTACCTCAGCATGTAGGTCATCCAAAGGACAGAAACCACAAGACCAACATAGGTAGAGTACCAAAAGAACTTTCTAGAAGAGCTTGAATTTTGTAAAAGGCCCTTCACTGCTAATAAACATGCCACCACAGCCACTAAATCTGTATAGAGTATAGACAGTTTGGGTCTGAATATGAAGGTATCTAAACAATGGATGAAGTGAGTAGAAACAAGAAATTGTTCGCATGTAAATAATAACATACCAAACAAAATGGGCATCCCAGGGTGCATCTCCTCCATGAAATATGCATGATACCTCTGCGAGCGAATAAAAAAAAAAAAAAACTAATTCTAAGTTCAAGAAAGATACAGAAAGCATTTTAGCATTTTTCTACAACCAAAACTGTTTTTCATAGTATCAGCAACCTTAATTTTAAGTCACAATTCACAACAATCCATCTACAAGCAATTGCAGAAGGAAATAAATATAAGATATATGAATGGCCAGAACAGCTTGTCATCCACAAAAAGATTAAACTATCCTATCAAGTTGAGCCAATCAACCTCAATTCACTAGCTAGTCATACTAAACATTTAATTAATAAGTGCCTTAAAGTATTACTTAAAGTCCTCATTAAACAAAAGAGATAGGTTTTAGTAGTACTGAGCATGAGACTTGGTTCATACCAGTTCCCAAGGAAACCAAGCTTGATGCAACATGGAATATACCATGAACCCAGCATAGCCTAACAGAAGACCAGCAAACACTCTCTGCAAATTACAAATCAAGTAAATTCACTATAAACAAGAGGGAGAATCGAGGTAAATTTCCCGTGACACTCTCCATTTGTAAACATATGCTAGAAACTTCCTGCTGTGCATGATGGACACACATATCCTACATAGTGAGCGCCACAGGAAAACCGAAATGTAAGAAACTAATTTGTAAAGAGGAGGAGAAAGTGAGAAAGGCGTACACGCCAGAGGCGGCTCTGTTGAGCGTGCTTCTTCTCGAAGGATCTCACCATCTCTTCTTGCTCTGTATATCATGTAATTAAACACACGCAGATCATTACTATTGTATTATTATATTAAACTAATTTAATAAAGAGATATGGCTGAGAGAGAGAGAGAGAGATGCCTTGGGAATCGAGAGGGACAAGGTCGTCGGCTTCGTCGAGAGGATCCTTGGCGCGGTGGCGGCGGCGCCACCAGGTGGTCGCCATACTTCTCACTCGCTCCGTGTTCGTTTACGGGTCCCCTTTCTCCGACGAAGATTAAAAAGTACAGAAGTAACTAATCTCGCGCTCGGTGCCAGACTGCCAACGCAGTTGCAGTTTAATGGGTCAAGCTCCGGCCTTTTGAAACCCGGAAACTTCAACAACTGGTCCAAGTCATTGGGCTGTGGGCCAATCTCCTTTGGACCCATTTTATGCGATGTAATTTGTCAATCCGAAAAAATTAAAACTAACGTTACTGTTCACACGAATTTCGAGAATAACAGTTAAAAATTCGGAATTTTAAAAATAACGTTGTTGGATCGGCGTTTCAATCGCCGAAAATACAGAACCCTTGGATCGGCGATTGAAACGCCGATCCAAGCTTGGATCGGCATTCCAATTGCCGATCCAACACACTTTGAATTGTCACGGCTTTTACTTTAGCCAAAAGTGCACTTTGTCAATTTTTTTATTTTCTAGGTGGGTCCCACAGCATATATTTTTTTTTTCCTCTTTCACTTTGGTATATTTTCATTAGGTCCTTCATCTCATTGAAATTATAATTCGCTCCAAGTATTATTTAGATAAATATTATACTATCATTCATAATATATATTTATATAAAAATGGATTTAATGCATTCAAGTTTCTTTTTGTATTAACAAATACAACATTAACATATTCTTAGATTAATATTATACTATCATATTTTTTTGCCTATAATTGTGTGAAAATTTGTATACGATATTGAACCGTAATAAAAAAAAATGTATATCAAAATTAATATACTGATAAAAATTAATTGATAATTTTATGAATTTTCATACCTACCATTTTTTCAATTTTAATTTGTTAAGTGATAAACCCATTGTATACGACATCACATTGAATAGAGGAGCGCATCGTAGAAAAATAAAAATAAAACAACATATATCTAATTCTATTTTAAAATTTAATTTGTGTCATTTATTATTTAAAATTTTATAGTTTAATAATATAAATAAATTTAAAATTGAATAAAATATTATCATTGAAAATGACAAAAATATATCGAGCGAGTGCGGTATGCTCTTACTTAAAAAAAATTACTTCATGTGACAATACTCAAAGTCAAACCATGCATTCCAATTGCCGATCCAAACAAAAAAATTCAGCAGCTTTTTGAGTCACCTTTTGGGTTATTTTTTTAATGTAAAATTTACTTTTTAGCCTCCAAACTTTTTGTTATTACAAAATATATAATTTGTGATTAGAAATTAAACATAATTTAAACATCTATTATAAAAATATAAGTATATAATTAAATTATTCATAACATTGCATGGTTTGACTTTGAGTATTGTCACATGAAGTAATTTTTTTTAAGTAAGAGCGTACCGCACTCGCTCGATATATTTTTGTCATTTTCAATGATAATATTTTATTCAATTTTAAATTTATTTATATTATTAAACTATAAAATTTTAAATTTATTTATATTATTAAACTATAAAATTTTAAATAATAAATGACACAAATTAAATTTAAAAATAGAATTAGATATATGTTGTTTTATTTTTATTTTTCTACGATGCGCTCCTCTATTCAATGTGATGTCGTATACAATGGGTTTATCACTTAACAAACTAAAATTGAAAAAAAATAGTAGGTATGAAAATTCATAAAATTATCAATTAATTTTTATCAGTATATTAATTTTGATATACATTTTTTTTTATTACGGTTCAATATCGTATGCAAATTTTCACACAATTATAGGCAAAAAAATATGATAGTATAATATTAATCTAAGAATATGTTAATGTTGTATTTGTTAATACAAAAAGAAACTTGAATGCATTAAATCCATTTTTATATAAATATATATTATGAATGATAGTATAATATTTATCTAAATAATACTTGGAGCGAATTATAATTTCAATGAGATGAAGGACCTAATGAAAATATACCAAAGTGAAAGAGGGAAAAAAAATATATGCTGTGGGACCCACCTAGAAAATAAAAAAATTGACAAAGTGCACTTTTGGCTAAAGTAAAAGCCGTGACAATTCAAAGTGTGTTGGATCGGCAATTGGAATGCCGATCCAAGCTTGGATAGGCGTTTCAATCGCCGATCCAAGGGTTCTGTATTTTCGGCGATTGAAACGCCGATCCAACAACGTTATTTTTAAAATTCCGAATTTTTAACTGTTATTCTCGAAATTCGTGTGAACAGTAACGTTAGTTTTAATTTTTTCGGTTTGTCAATACTGTCTTTTCCCATGCATTGCAATTTGCAAATTTGCAATCACATTGCTCTTGCAAAAATATCGTTCCATACTCCAAACTCTTGGTTTTAACACTCGATACATGTAGGTTTAATCTCTTGATTTCTGACAAAAGAAAAAGATTACAAGGTAGCATCAACATTTTAAAAGAGAGAACAATTATTACATCTAAATGCTGATAAAAGAAAGCGCCTCCAGAGAGGATATGAATAACAGCTACTCATTTGTAAGAATATACACAATAAATCATCAAATATAAGACATGCCCTCGCAAGTACAAAAAAAAAAGCATACTAACAAAATTTAGCAAGTCCATACCAAAAAAGGACTCTAACCTAGTAAGGCAAAAAATATCCTCAATCTAGATTCTAGAAAGGATTTCAAAGCTTAATCGTGAATCTCTCCCTCTTCAAAAAGGTCATCATAACAAACTGGTACTCTTATCCTATCACGAATAGATTTACGTTCTGTTACAGACTCAGTTGGCATTTCTTCCTCATGTGGCCCCACATCACTAGCCAAAGGCTCATGCACATCAAGCAGTTCAATCTCTTCTTCAGGTACAATGGTACTGCTCTGAGAGCTCGTTTCTTCATTCTTCCCTTTCATCATTTCTTGTTTAGCTTTGGGGTTCCTTAGTTTCTTCTGCAATTATAAAGGACAATATGTTTATATAGGGGCCGTTTGGATGGTATGAGAACAAGGAAGAATAGCTTCTTCCTAGGAATAGCTTCTTCCTAAACATCCAAACTCTTCCCAAAGTTACACACTTCCCAAAGTTACACACTTCCATGAAAGCCAATAACGTGATAAAAGATAAACCTATTTCTTTCAACATCTAATCCTCAAAACCAGTTTTAATTATTTAGCAACAATAAACAGGAGCATACCTATAATAGTTTGTTTGATTTCTAATGCCATAAGAACACATTGTAAATCTATCACAGGAGACACTGTTAAAGGTTATGAGCTGGTTGCTTAACAGTTGATTTTATCTACTTTTATTCTTTTGAAAATTAAAAGTCCTCTGTATAATCTCCCTTTTAATTTTATTATTCTGCTTGTTTTCAGTTTTCATGTTCCCCGGTGAATTTCTAATTTATATTGTTTACAAAATAGGGGGAACTGTCCGGTGGTAATTTATTCTATACTACCATACAAACAGTGCAAGGATATTAGTTCTTTTTTATTTGGTTCTTCAGAAAAAATGTATTTATCAAAGAAGGCATTGAGATAATATAATCTAGACTGTAGCAAATAGTGAAACCGGAGAAGCAGACAGGTATTAAGTAAAAAGGTACATAAAGGTAGTGGAAGTGAAGAAATAAAATACCTCAAATTCCTTCCCCTTGAGCATGATTTCTTTATAAGCCTTGGGCTCACGGGTTTTAAGGATATTCCAAAGAACACCACCACCTGTTCGCAAGCGCTTGCCATCTACTGTCATTTGCCCTCCGCATTTCTCAATTGCTTCCACCTACGACATTTCATTTCAAGATTTCAACTAGAAAATGATCTAAAGCTTAATTTGCAAATTCTCATATACAAGTAAAAGTGTGTTTCGTTATTTTAGCAAAATTATCAGCTCATCACAGTTGTTCAGGCCTGGTATAACCTTAAGGCTTGTTGCCCATTTAAGTTCCATTAGACCTATTTACAATCAAACAACAAAATCCATAAAAGCAACAAACCTAAAAATGAAACATTATTATCATTTGGACCAAATGGTCTTTGAAAACATCTCCTAAGGGAATGCCAGAGGGTATAAGTTAAGTACTAATTCAAAATTTACCACATTCAATCAAACTAGCTTAATTTCTCACAAGGACGAAATTATTTGGAGAAATTACCTCTTTTACAAGATCAGAAACTGCGGAGACTCCTAGACATGCAACTGCATTCCACACCAAATACGACTTCCTCTCCTTTAACCGTTTACATGTATGAAGTACAAACCTGAAATTACATTTATAATCCATCACAAATTTGAAAAATGTACAGAGCTAGAACAATCAGGTGTTTGTAACCCAATTCCCAATTCAACCAAACAATGCATATGGTTCCTCATAATGATGTCAGTATTCGATGTGCAATTGTAAATTAACAGTGCATAATGTTGGTGCTTTACAGGCACTACAATCCGACTCAATTATGCCGCTTCTCAGTAACACCAATTCAGAATTAGAAAATGTCCAATAAGGCTCAAACATGTATATAAACGCAAAAGGTAAACATTTGATATTAGAGAGACATGAATATCAGAGAAAAGAACCTGTTAATATTAGCAATATTGGAACCATTGGCAGCTTTGTTCTTCTTCCGATTCTTTTTCTTCTTTTTTTTGTTCTTTCCTCCTTGGCCTCCATCGACCGCACGACCGGCGCTACCAGCTCCGGGGGCGGAGAAGGAAACCCGAGGCGGAGACTCGACGGCGCCGCCGTCGTCTAGGGTTAAGGCTTCGAGCATCTCCACATCGTCTTCTTCGTATGTGGTGGCAGCTAGGGTTTGCTCTCCGTTTCTGGTACTGTTTCTCTCCATCTGAAATGGGGACGATAGAAAACGAACAGGAAGAGTGGAAGACAGTCGGATTTTGTCTTAAGAGAAGAAATAATGATTTTGAAGGGTTTTAAGTGAGGCGGTATCAGACCGATACAAGACCAAGGAATTGCTTTCCTCACTCCCTCAAATTGGAGATACACTTCCATTTTTTTATAATGACTAAAATACTCCTGATTTATTCATATTAGTCAAATTATGATGCAAGATTATTGAGGGTATTTTGGTCATTATATAAAAATGGGAGTGTATCTCCAATTTGAGGGAGTGAGGAAAGCAATTCCATCAGACCACAAAGGCGAATTTCTGTGTACCGGGAAGGAAGTCTTGGACCGTAAGCGCCGAGTGACGGAATAGCTTAGATCCGTTCAATTATGGTCTGAATTTGTTTTTTTATTATAATGATTCCGTTTAAATTTATTCGATTTTCTTCACTGAGTTTAATTTTTTACTAAACTAGATAAATATTTTTATTTTCAAATTATAGTCGTGTAAAAAAATTGATATTAATTAGAGCTGGATCCTTGTTCGTAGCGGTCCGAAATTCTTGCGGAACAATACTGCTAAATTGGAAGTATAGAATACACCAAAAATCCTAAGTTTCATGTTATTTCTTCCAAAACAGATGTCAGACCAAGGGCATCCCAAATGGATCGAATGGGATGACAGTTTCTCAATTCAAACCTGTCAAATGAGAATTTTGATCAAATCACAAACCGCAATATACTAGACTTTTTAATTCCTTAAGGGATTTATCTAAAAAATTCGCGATATAACTAGGAAGACGTTTTAAATACCACACATGAGTCATCATATCAACTCGATGCTTTGGCTGTAAGCAAAACGCAAAAATTAGATGGAGCAAAACGCAATCTATATAATTGATATTACGTACGAAGATATCCATAAAAATAATCACACGTAAGAAGCTTAAAATTTAAAAGTAAAAATATGATGAAGGTTTTAATGTCACAAGCTTTTTGTTTTCACACAATGTCATAATCTCAGTTCTGGGGGAACAAACAGAGAAGAAAGAGTGTTATTTTTGTATACCGCATATATAGAAAGGAAAAAAGAAGGCTCATTCCTTATTTTATTCCATGTTTGATGTGTCGTATTAATTTTTTTCTCTTTTCTTTATTTATTATTATTATTCTTATGTAACCAAATACACTGTTTTACTTTAAATTTTGTAATTTGGCAGTCAAAATCAAAACATTGGCATCATTCATTTTCTCAAAAAAGAAGTATCCGCGTTAAATTTTATAATCGTTCAAGTACATTTCTTTTACTAGATCAAAAGGGCAGGAAAATCAAATCTAGTAAGTAACTAAGATATATTGATTTAAATGTATTCTTATGACATCGATATAATAAAACACGACCTCCGATAAATTTTTATGTAGAATAATCTTTCATGAATAATATTAATGGTTTGCATTTGACAAAAAAACTATGATGGCAAAACCTTGAGGCAATGTGTAACAAACAAAGCAAAAATTCTTCTGATAAAAGCTAACTTCCTCATGCAATTAATGGTCAAGTTCAAGCAATTTTAGTTTAGCCTCGTTTAAAAATTGACACAACTTTTTTTGTCAGCGTCGTTTTGAATTACATAATTTTTTGGTTTCCAAAGATTCAATTCCATACTAAAATTCGAAAAAATGGACAAGTAATGTAACTATGTAAGTGGGAGAAATAAAACCTCGTACATGCATTATTATTTTTGACACTTTAAGTTGCAGCGAACAGTCAGCATAAGAATTTGGTTGTTCTAATTGTTTACGGTTACGGTCTTAGTAGTTACGGAACATATTTTTTTCTGAACCGTCTATTAAAATTATACTGTTCAAGAAAAAGGTCAATAATAAAAATTATACTGTTCGAGTTTGGGGCAAGACTCGACTGTTTATCGCCCTTCCCCTTTTTGACCTGATAATCACCATTCCATGCATTTGTAATTTAATAATCTAAGGCCATTATAATTCACTCAAAAGTCCCAAAATGAGGTATTGGAAATGGTACCTTTTTTTTATTTAAAAATAAACTGTAATGCAATAACAGCAGACTCAAAACTGCTTCAGATGAATAAATATATAATACGAAAACAAACGGAAATTTCACCATATATGATCAAAAGACTTCGTTCATACAGACTTGTTCACTAGAGTCGAAGAAAATATTTCTTTTATTTATGTACAAATTCAATTTCGAAGAAACAACACATCAAGTTGGCATTGCTACAGTCGTCCCTTGGATCTTTTTAAGACCGCAGCTCTTCCTCTCTGACAAATAAATATAAAATCATGAGACAATGCATTTATATATGGAGGAATCACCTGATAATGGCTTATTTTGACAATCTTGACAATATATGGGTATGTTGCTAGATATATATAGATAGAACAATAAAATTTCATGCAAATCTGGTATTGTTTGGTGATGCATCAAGAGATTACTTTCAAACCATCAAAATTCAAATAACTTGATGGGCGAAAAGCATGATACTTGCACTTTACACTCTGTGTTTATAATACTGGGTTATAAATACAAATGTTAATTATCAAGATTGTCAAGTTAAAAAATTGTCAAGTGATCCCTCCTTTTCAAATATAACGCAGACAGCAAATAAAATCCTAATTAGAAAACCAGAATTTGGTTTATTTCATTTTTCATCACCTCAGCCTGAAATATACAAATTATAATCAAAGACTAAAGGTGGAGATCAGTGAAAAAACTCACCTGTTATGCTTACTCAATTACTCTACAGGTGAAAATCCACCGCTGCCTTCAGACTTAGTCCTGTGTATAAAAGAAAAAACTGTTTAAGCCACTGCAATTTAATAACAGAAAACAGATTCATGAAGATGTCCTCAAACCAATTGAGGCAGAAAGTTTTTTGTTATGTCTCTATGAGGCCCCACATAGTGCAAAATTGCATAACAACTCCCAGACAACACCCCTAGAAAATATGGGGAATTATCTCTCCTATCTACTCAGCATATACTTTCTAAATAAACAATCCCTGTCTATTTTTATTCATGAATGAGAGGAGAGAGGTAGCATGGGCATTTTCTGGAAATGTCAGGACACCACACATCTTTTGGTGCTTTGAAATTCAACAGAGATCTGACTATATATGTACTCATGCTTTTTTTGTTCCAATTAGTTTATTTCTCCAGTTTTCTCTTAATACAATGTGTTGCCCTGGAATTATAAAAGAACAGAAATTTTGTGAACAGCACTCACTTGTGATCAGATGGATTAGGCATAACTTCATAAACAATTGTAGCGACCACATCTCTTTTTAGCTGTCAATTGTTAGATTTAGTATGAGACTTCAATATAAATCATTTATTGTAATACAAGTATAAAACGAAAATCTCAAATTGTGTTAAACCTGTGTTGCTTCACCACGTAGACCAATGAAATAAATCCGAGTAGTATCACCACCAAAGTTAGCAGGAAAATGTAATGTAAGGTTTGCCACACTTTGGAATTTTGAATACCTAATTGTACCATCAAGTCGAGACCACTAATCAGAAAAATATATAGAACTTCTGTCTATCTTCACCATGCATAACTTATGCCACAGCATCAGTCAGCACAGATCCAATTAGCTGGTGAAAGAACACTGAAATTGAATCCTATCTGACTGGGCAGGCACAGAACCAGTATACACTTCAACCAATTCACATGGTTGTAAATGCAAAAGAAAAGTAAAGAATGAGAACACAGTATTACTTGGTTTGATACTCGAGCACTCCTTGCAAATTCTCAGCTAATTCCCATTCCTGATTAACCAAAGAATGTGTGATATATTACAATGAAGAGAATAATAAATTCGAAAAGCCAGTCCAAATAGATGTAGTAAACTGACCTGAACTGCTTGCATATTTTGGGCATCAGAAAAGTCAATCCCTTCATGATTAATAAATCTGTTCACAAGTCAAGAACAAATTCTAAATTATTAAGCAAGAGCAAAGTGTAATCTGTTTTACTCGCATCGTTATTAGGAAACCATGGCCCTAGTTATTGACTCGACATACTTCTAATCCAATACATGGAACAAAAATTAGGGTGGAAATTAGTTGACTTGTAATTGTTATAAGAACACATAAAATATTAATTAAGAAAAATGGTGAAAATATAAAAGCATACGCTCTCATTTTAGAGGGGCTGGTTCCTTCAGCACCACCAACAACAGAAATGCTTTTGATCTTCACATCTGAAGTGAATCTACGATCTCGACAACAACAAAAACAAAACAATCACAGATTCTATTTGGATAGTAAATCTGTGCAGAAATTGTAGATGTGGCTTTGGTACAAGTGCAATCTGCAATTTCGTAAGTAAAGAATATAAATGTGGAATGTAAGAACCAATGTGCAACTCACGGGATGAAAACAAGCAACTCAGGGTCATCATCATTGCTCTCCAGACAGTCCTATTAAATTAAAATATTTCAGAGAAGCCCGGCATGTGAAGAAAAAATGGCATATATTTTGACTCTTAAGTTGTGTACAATGGTGAAAGACAAAAAAGCTCGAGAACATTACATTGTAAGTGTTATCCTCAACTAGGTAGACAAAAAGTATTGATCAATATGCTTCCAATAAAATTCAAAAATAGCAATAGGTAATGACTGTAAGAGAGAATGAAATGGAAAATCACAAACGTCCCACAAAATGATTCGCTAAGTATAAAGATGCACATTTTGCTTTCCAATACTTTTGGTGTTAGACAGACTCTGTGCCTAAAAATGAGAATAACAAAAAATCTACAATGTAGGAGGAAAAAGGGTTGATACCCCAGAAGTTTCCAGCCTTTGCTCCCATGCTTTGAAGACACTCTTCACACTACCAGGAACAGATTCATTCAGGGCCGAGGCCTGTAAATTTGAATTATAATAATAAGACATCAAAATCTGGAGTAAACATTGTATAACAAAGCTATACGGTTGAAATGATCAATTTGAATTGTTTATTTGAAAGTAAAGTAATCATCCTGTTCAGACAATTTATCTATTTCCACAAAAATAATATCTAAATTAAATAATACAGCAGCCAGCCAGCCACAATTTGGCAAGCTGAGTAAATCCTTACTGTACTCTTATAATGCACCAAACTTTAGTAATTAAGATATAAAAGTTAAAGTACCTCTGCAAATAAAATAAAGTTAAAGTACCAAATTCCTTAACTTTTGGTACATTTTACCTATGCTGCTTCACTTGTTAACATATAGTACTAAACATGGTACATGAAGACAGTTTAATTCTTTTATTCAATATAACTTCATCTACTCATTCTACTACTATCAAACCAGTAATGAATTAAAATAATTTAGCATCCACCCAGCTTTAACTTTAATTGCTGACTGCGACCTCGATCTACATCTGATGGCTAAAATCAACCCAAAATTTCTACTTCAAAAAATTAAACAGAAATGTAAAGATAGTAAACAGCTGTACCCTTACCAAATGTCTACTTCAAAAAAATTAACACAAAAGAGCCAGTGCAGAAAACATAAATTACATAAAACCAACAGGTTACAAGCACAATAGATGATAAAATTTAACCAAACCCTTCAGAACTGGCACTTGATTTTGATCACAAATGAACAACAATGTACATAGGCCCAACAATATTACGGAAACTGTTCGATCTACGCAACCCGGGGCAGCATTTCATCAATTGGAGAAGATAATAAAGGAGAGGGATAGAAAAGAAATGAGACCTTCGATAGGTCGATGTGCTTGTAGAGAGACCAATCGGAGGAGCAGTTGTGCTCCTCGCAGCTGTGATCATGCGTACACGACATTCTCACCTCTCTCTCTCTCGCTCTCTCTCTCGTAAAATCGTTCGCTTGGATATCTCTTGCTTCGTCGAAACTATGGTTCGTGTTGTTGAAGAAGAAAAGAGAAAAAGATGAAGAGCGAGAAAGAAAGAAAAGGGTAAGAGTGTTTTAAAACTTTAGGTTTTCTTCTAGAGAGTACTACGGCCTACGAGGGAAAAGATATTCCGATTCGCGGCGTACTCTCGCGACAACTCTCCGTCGGATTCCATACTTTATTACTGACATGTGGGGACCACATTGTCGCCACTGTATTTTGCCGCAGGTCGGCCCAATATTTTCACACTATTTTACTCACACTATTTTTGGAATGAGATAATGACATATTTCTAATTTACATAATTTGATGATGGCATAAATCTAATTTGTAATTTAACAATGGCATATTTCTAATTATCTAATTTTTGCAGCGGCATAAAACTAATTAATCCTTAATATTGTTTGACTTCTAACAACTAATTAAAATATGAAAAAAGAAAAATTGTCCTTAAAAGTAACTTTGATTTGCTTCTCTGGAAACATCATTTTGATTTTAAATTTCTAATTTATATCAATCGATCATATCTGTGTCCCTGTACGGATTGGTTTGGCCAATAAGCGAACGAGTACGATTAGTATCTATATATAAATTCTTTTGAGGAGAATATATTGTTCTATGTAGAAGATCTACTAGACCCTAGACTCTGTGTTCTTCGAAGCTTAATTTCTGTATTGTAGTGTTTAATTAGTTTATTACTATTTACATGCTACATGGAAATTAAGTTACATAGATGTTTTGTCATGTGTTAGGCTAACTTTCTTTTCAGCTAGGAATCCAGATTTTTTTTTTTTTCTTTTTTTTTGGGGGGGGGGGGGGTGGCGGGGGGGCGGGTAAGGAAATGTAGATGTAGGGTTTAAACCAGTATTCTCTCTTTTTAAATTTTAACCCCAAATATTTGGATCAATGAACGCTGATTGTTTTAGTGGGTCCTATTAAGAGAGATATATTTCTGTGTCTGTGAAATTAAAATTTTTTTTATGCTCCAAGGAACACGAACGCATTCTTTACAGGGAAATGGCGAAGTCTCTCGTCATTCATATTTGCTCCATATTTCACATTTTCTTATATTTTGATGTATATATTCCATATTCTGTATTCATACTGGATTAATCTTTTTTTCCCTTTCAAACCCAATTACTTCTGTTGCAGGATAAATCTAATATTTATCTTCTGTTCATCATGATAACCTTATGTTGTTTTTTGAGTAAATTTTCTCAGAGGTCACTAAACTTTATACATTGTCCATATTTGGTCAGCAAACTTTAATTTGTCCTACTGTAACCCTCAAACTTTGATTTTGTCCGATTTTCATCTCTCCATCGCGATCCCAATTACTTCCGTTTAATTGATCACGTTAGGTGCAAACTTTTGCTATCTGAATCAAAATTTAACTCTCCTCTTCCTCTCTCAATCGCTCTCTCTACAAAAACATGGCTCCTTGATTATCCTCTCTCGATCTGTCTCTCTGCTTCAAAACTAAAACCTCCTTCCATCTGTCTCGATCGCTCTCTCTTGATAGTGAATTTTTGGTACTAATCGACAGTGAATTTTTAGAATTTGCTGGCACTTTATCAGCTCGTCGTCCCTTCATGAGCCCTTTGAATTGCAAATATGATTACTATATGTATCATGCTTTACCTAATAATTTTCATGGTAAATAGAAACAATAAATTATTTGCATCATGCTTTACTTCTAATATCTCAAGTGCCATGTACAACTTTGTTTCCACTTCTCCCAATGTTTCAACTACAAAATATCATTAAAATCACATTGTTTGAAACATGATGCAATAATTAAATTAAAAGTAGAAAGCATATGGACATGTGTATAAAGAAATACCTTTAGTTGGTATTAGATGGCAAAATTATAGTAGCAGTCAACTAGCCTTGATTTGCAACACAGTAAAAATAGCATATTGCTATTTTGTAATTGCTCCTTTAAATTTACTAATACCCTACACCACATGTTATAATTGTAATGTGAGAAGATAAATGAAAATTCAGAGAAGTTGAAAAGGATGAATACATCTCTTGCATTGCTTTTCTTTTTAGAACATTATTTAACTACTATCAATCTGAACAATATCAATCATATATATTTCTTTCCTCATGTAGCTGAACAGATTATTGAAATCTATAAAATAAAATTAGATACAAATGACGATGGCTCACAGATAATTCAAGGTTCCAAACTCATCAAAGTAAGTTGGTAACATCATGGCATATATGTTAGGAACTCTAGTCCTTGTGCAATTTTAATTTTTTTATTACTAATTAATAATTAATTAACCATGCACAACAAAAAAGATCTAGTATTAAGCATCAAGCCCTCATGAGAAACGGGGAGGAGTTTCGTACCTCTTCCAAACTCGCAACTGGAAGGCTCGATCCATGGTATAAAAGTCGATGGCGTGCCTCCAATCACCACAACCACGCTGGCCTCGAGTCCACCGAAAGCTCTAACCAAATTCTAGAGGTTTGTGCTAGCAAACCCTAGAACGGGGCTAATTCCTTGTTGCCTTTCTTCACAAAATTAACTATTTAATTTGTGGCTAATATTCAACACATGAATTCCTATGGAAGAGCAATGGAAGAGGAAAAACTGATATTTTTTCTGTAATTTTCGTCCATATTAATTAGGGAGAGAGGAAGAGGTTAACGCTAAATTTAGCGGTGCTGTTTCCTTAATTAACAGCTCTATATTTAGGCATCCAAACCCCATCCTTCTTTCACCCAATATGGATAAAATTGCCCCCTATATGCTGGCCACGAAATGGCATAATTTAGCCATTTTATTTTGTTATTTTGCTCTCATATTAACACATTAAATCAATCATTTAATGGTCTAATTAAATTGCTTTCTTATTAAGCTGAATTTTCAATTCAACTAATTAAAATATGTTGAATAAAATTAATTATCAACTCATTGCTAATTATTTTAGAATTAGCAAATACATTAATTTATTTCTATATGATCCCTTTGATTTAATTAATTATAACGGTTTATAACAGTATATAAATAATTAATCAACTTATCATATTTTCATCGCACTTATTGCTGTGAATAAATAAATAATGCACTGTATGGTTAAAACTTTATTTGTGTGACCCTTTGAGGATTTATGTTATGTTGGCCATGAAAATAAATCGTTATTTATTTTCAATAATCATAAGCGGTATGTAGCAACACGTTATGATTTCCAATTAATATAAATATTGTACCGCTACAGTATTTTAATCCTGCATAAGAAATATAAGTATTTTCTTGTTTTGATTCTTATGTCACATGATATCATTGTATAATCCAAGATAGGAATGTGTCATTCTTGCAGATTATATATTTCTTGATCTAGAGTTGATCGCCTAGTTGCGCGCATACGATCCAACTCCATCAAGGGGCCCAAACAGATATTATCACTCACTAGGTATACTAATGAGGGACATACGATTTTCTTGATGAACAATTTTTCCCCGCACAATTCAAGAGAACATAAATAAAGTCTGTATAGCAGCCCTTATCAGGAATCAACGGTAGACGATATTTATTGAACCTATCCTCATGTGGAAAAGTTGAACCATCTCAAACTTAGAATCAAACTCATATGAAATAAACAATGACACATAACACAATCCATATGTTTATTTCATTGGGTCATGTCCTGTACTATGTTCTAATAACAAACACATATGCAATTAAGTTGGTAACTCCTTACCTATGATTTGTAGAACTTAATCATCACTTAACTTGCATACTAATCTTTTATGATAATTAATGTTCCTTGTTAATTATCAAGATTACGGACGATTTAGATTTATTACTGTCGTTCTAATGAATGATCTACAGAGATCTACAATTCAGATCCTCAACCTGAATGATCTGTCAGTAATAAACTCTAGGAACAAATGATTAAATATCATTAATAACATAAACTAAGAAATTAAGTCATTAAATATTGAATTCTAGGATACAACTCCAACAATATATTGATACTCAATTTGTGTAGCATATTAATTTTCCTTTTCCTTTTGTTCAAAGACATAAAACAAACATGGAATGTTAGACTTTTCCAAAAAAAAAAAGAAAGAAAGAAAATACTCTTGTACCTTCCAAGATGTGGTTTTTCATTGAGAAGAAGTGAACTACGGATTGCAACAACATCAACGGACTAAATATGAATGCAAATAAAGGTCTCTTCTTCTTTATCCACCATGCCATAACTGTGAACATCATAACCTGAACACATTATTCCTTGCAATTGAATTCAAACCATGCAATCAATCATTACAGATTACATCAATGTAAAAAAAATGATGTAAAATCTAATTATAATAATAATCAAATCTTCGCCGGGTCTAATTATAATAATAATTTTAAGAAAATAAAACAAAACTCAAGATAAATTACCTAGTTGTAGGATCAATAACGGAGATGGACAAAGTAATTGTAGCTGAATAATCAACATAAATCATAAAAAATTACAAAATAGAGAATTGAGAGAATGAAAAGACAAATTATCGATAACGGTACATGAAGAATTAACAAAAATCATAAAAAATACAACATTAGAGAACGGAGAGAAGGAAAAGACAAGCTCTTGCAACGGCAAGAGCAGCAGCAAGGAAAAACAGTGTATTCACTGGTGAAGATGGAGATTGCTGATGTATGGTTTTCGTACTCAATTTCCAACTAGATTAAGCCCCAAAATTATGTTCAAATGCCTGTGTTTTTATCAATTTCTACTAATTTAGGTTGTAGAAAGGTCCAGCTGTAGCCCGGCAAGTCTATTTTGCAGGTTCAACGGTTATTCGGCATGGAGAACAGAGAATACAGCAAGCGGATGTGCTTAGACAAATTGGAATGAACCGCCTGGACGGCAGGACGGTCCGCCCTGACCAGAGAGAACTCATCTAGACGGACTAAAACCAGATTTCAAACTGACTGCACCTGACCAGGTTGGAACGGTCCGCCCCAGACTCCAAACGAACCGTTCCATCTATAATCAAAATGCTAAAAATAAAAGGACGAGTTTGTCATGACGGTTCCCTCTATTTTCGACCTTCCAGAAGCACATCTTCCACGTTTGAAGCCACAAATGCCTCATTATAAAAGCTCTGTCATGTCTCCAATTCAAGCCAAGTTCAATTTCTCGAGTTTAGCCAACTTCTAGACTCAACCAAGGAGATAGCCTGCTGAGATGACCAACTGCATCTGGAACTGCTCGTTCCAGAGCTAGGACGGTCCGCCCCAGACATGACAGAGCATCGAATCATGGAATTTTCGAGCGCAACTTATTGGAACTTGATTTTTCTCTTTCTATGTCTTTGTATTTGATGAAACCTGCTTGTTCTTGCATGGATTTGTTAGAGTAGAGTAGTCTAGGGGCTATGGTTTGATAACTTTTCTTTTAGTTGCTTGTTTTGTTTTACATACTTAATTATTAGTTAAGTTAGTTATGTTCTGCTTTCTGTTATCTATTATTTATAATCGATTGCATTATTTTGTTATTGATTGATCTGATTGTCTTATTAAACAAAGGCCTAGTTTAACTGTTAGGATAAAAGTCAAATTGCAGTAATAACTTAGCAATCAATTCTGTTTGGTAGGCGATATCCGAAAGGATTTAACCAGACTTTAAGTAATTAGAGTTTTACTAGCAATTGGAAGATTGAAAGTTTACCAAGACCCAGAAAGTAGTCTAGATCAACTAAACCAAGAAACGAGAGTTGAAATTTAGATATTTTTATGAGTTATTAAACCAAACTTATCAACTTGGCCTGAACGGGAGTTAGAGCGCAAGTCTGTAGGTTAGGATTCTAACTAAACTCGCATAAAAACACTCAGTTAATAATTAAGTAAAATGACAAAACAAGTATCAACTGATTGGAACGGACCGTTCCAGGATCAGGACGGACCGCCCGGAAGGGGGCGCCTGAACCAGAACGGCCTGTTCCAACCAGTTGACAGGAATTGAAACGGTCCGTTCAAATCTTGACAGGTAGAGGAAAGTTTGACAACCTGAACCCCTAGTCTTTTGTCAACTGTTTTATCTCTTTGAGTAAAATAGAAATCAGCTAATTTGGATTTTTATCTTGCACTTACTTACTGTTTAAAACTGTTCGCTACATTTGAATTGTTTATTACTTAAGAACTTAGTTTAATTTGAATTGTTTAACTTAGAAATAGAATAGTCCGTCACCGAGATTCGACTCTTAAGCTGAACTGCAAACGAATTAGCATCGGTAATTAAGGATTTAATTTGACCCGTACGCACAGAATCGATCAATTGCCAAGCCAAGTAGCCTCCTGATGACAACTCTTACCGGTCATGGCAAATAGGGTAATAGAGTCGTGCGTTGATCCTGCTCTTTTGAAGCCCAAATCCTCGACTGGAGAAGAGAAAAGCTCAGAGGCGTTCGTCTTCGAGCGGAGAAGCGATGGACTATGAATTGCGAGAAGAGATCTACCTCACCTTCGCGAGGTGATGGAGAAAGGCGACGATCGACGGAGATCGGCAAAGGAGAAAAGTAAGGAGAGGCTCTGGAGACGGAAGAAAAAACCGTTGAGCCCATAAGATCTAAGGAACTAGAAGAATAGACGCAAAACAATATAATGGGTCGTGTAATGGGTCAATTCCAAAGACAAATATGATTTTCTACATAGAGAGTTACAGATTTTGGGCCATAAAAAGTAAAAAAAATCGCTGAAATTACTGAACGATCAGATTTCACACAAAAAAAGAAGGAACGGTCAGATTTGGCGTATTGCCAGCGAAAAACGAAAAAAATATCGGCAAGCCAATAGCGGCCACGGGATTTAATTAATACTATATATATAGATTTGGGCCTTGAAAATCCAATCCGTTTGTTCTGAAGTCCGAATTCATATTCCCAATTTATACGGTCCAGCGCAGTAAATCTAGACCGTTCAAACTCATCTGACGGTCTCTTTCGTTTCTTCCAATATTCCTACCGCTTGCTCTCCAGTTTAATGTTTTTCTTCTAATATTCCGTATTCCGTGTACTGCTGCTTTTTTACGTGCTCCTTATTTCACGAATAGAATAGTCATGTTCTTTTTAAATCTTTCACATCGGATACGCTATGTATCACCATGCGGTGGAAATCAAACCCATAACAGCAAACAACATGGCTGGAGGCTTGCCACACGATATATCATCTCTGTACTCGCCTCAAGAAGTCTAGAATACACACAATTCAATGGAGCGCAACTGCGCAACATGCTTTATTCAGGTTTCGACGAAGGTCTCTCCCCTCGAATCCTTATCCCGTGCCGCGCGGCACCGTGCCGCTCAGCGATCCGAGCCGTTCGATCTGATCTTGACGGTTAGATTTTTTCGGGCCTTACAATCTGGTTACATGCACGGGGCTCCCATCATCGTTAGATTTAATCTGGACGGCTCAGATTGCGCGCTGCACGGTACCGCGCGGCACTAGATTTGATTTCCTCTCCCCTCTGGCATTCAGGTTTCATATTATCATATACATTAGTAAAGCTAGTGAAAATAGCAAGATGTAGACAAATATTATATAAACATCAACAAGGAAAATTTATATCTTCGTGTTATTATTTCTTACAAAAATACTATTAAAAAATATGAATAGAAAATTTATACTATTTTTTTCTATAAAAGTACTCGCACAAGTATCAAATTAAAGTTGATGAAAATTTTATGTTTATATTTACTTTGGATTTCATCTGATATTATATTAGCTTTCTTCTTTTTTTATATATTCAATTAACATTTGAACATGACAGTTTAGAATTAAAATTCAAATTCGAAATTTTCTTTAAGATAAATACCTAACTTAGTATAAAATTAAAATTTATGAAAATTTTATGTTGATATTTACTTTAGATTTTCTCTGATATTATATTAGCTTTCTTCTTCTTTTTTATATTCAATTAAAATTTGAACATGGCAGTTTCAATAGTCTTCAAATTCTGAACACCTAATTTCGATCACGGGTCATTTTCACAATTAATAAAATCATAAAACCATACAAGAATTATGTTTGAAATTTGCACACAAAATATAAAAAATTAGTAAACAAACAATTTCATTTCGCATATGTACTTCAATCTGCAATGAAGTAAATAAATCTATCTATATATGCAATATGTACTCTGGATTTCTTGAGACAATTACAGTAATGATATACCGTGTGGCAAGCCTCCAACCGTATTGTTTGCTGTTATGGGTTTGGTATCCACCACATGGTGATACACACCGTATCCAGTGTCAAAGATTCAAAAAGAGCATGATTATTCGTGAATCGTGAGACAAGAGCACGTGAAGAGGCAGTTGGAAGAAAATCGCGAACTGGAGTTAGGAATATTAGGAAATATGATATATAGACTGTCGGATGAGTTTGAACGGTCTAGATTTACTGCGCTGGACGGTGTCGCGCGATACCAGATTTGGATCCCCTTCGGAGGTCCGACGTAAGTTTGCCTCTTCTTCAGCATAAACCCTAGCTTGTGAGGAAAAATAAAAAAATAAAAATCGACTCTCCTTCCAATCCACGACCTGCAGGTTGTATAGGTGAATTTCCCGTCAGTTCCTGTTATCGAAGTTAGCTAGCTTCAATTGTTCAATGGGGGGAACAGATTTCGAGCCTGGCGAGGTACGGGTGGATCGAGACGAGAGTAGGGATAGGGATTCGAAAAACAGAGATAGAGATCGGAGGAAAGAGGAGAGGAATCGGGATAAGGACAAGGACAAGGAGAGGAATAGGGATAAGGAGAAGGAGAAGGAGAAGGACAGGGAGAGCAGGAATAGCAGTAAGCTTAGAGAGAAGGAGAGAGAAAGGGGCAAAGATAGAGATAGAGAGAGAGAAAGAGACAGAGAGAAGGTTAGGGAGAAAGATAGAGGAAAAGAGAAGGAGAATGAGAAAGACAAGGAGAAGGATAGAGAAAAGGCCAGAGATAAATTGAAGGAGAAGGAGAAGAGTAGGAGTAAGGACAAAGAGAGGGAGAGAGATGGGGAGAGGAATAGAGAAAGAGAGAAAGATAAATCTAAGGATAGGGAGAGAAGCCTCGAGAGAGATGATAAATCAAAATCAAGAGATAAAGAGGCTAGAGAAACAGGGAGAGATGATACGTCGAAAGAGAAAGCTTCGGAACTCAGGGAAAAGATATCCAAGTAAGCATCTGAAATTTGAATTTGTACTTCCTCAATTTCATGATGTTATATTGATATATAGTGGCACTTATCTCTAAATTTAGATTACAATTTCAGGATGAAAGAAGAAAGACTGAAGGAGAAAGAGAAAGAGGAAGAGGGAGACTCAGAGATATTGTCTTGGGTCAGCAAAAGTAGAAAGCTCCACGAGAAGAGGAATGTTGAGAGAGAGAAAGCTATTCGCCTCTCTCAAGCCTTGGAAGAACAGGTCTCTGATAATTTTTTGTTCAAATACTATACAAAATATTTTACCCTCCTTTTGCTTTCTAATTTGCAAAAGATAGGTTTCTCCAAAAACCAGTAAAGTACACTATTTGCAATAAGATTCATCGATTCTCATATTGAAACACCCATGAATTCTGTTAAATCCAACGAGCACTCTTTATAAATACCAAGGTAAGGAGAGGCTAAATAAATGAAACATTTTAAATTCAAGCAGAGTTAGGAGAAACTGTCAATTCTATTGGATTAAGTCTGAAGAATTGCCAAACTATCAAGCCTTTGTTAGAAATATCTCCAAATTATTCTGCTTATTGCAAATATGAAAAGAAATTTAAGAAAGTTTTTACCAATTTTTTAAATCTTCAGGATAAGCTGTTAGCTGGAAGTGACGACGACGACGACGACGATTACATGGGGCATGCAAGTACAGGAGGTATCAATTTGCTTTTTGTGTGTTTTGGTGTTTTTGTACAATTAAACTGTATTTTAGTTGTCTTTTTATTTCTTCGCTTAGATTAGTTTCTATTTTAAACTTGTATAATATTTTG
Source organism: Rhynchospora breviuscula (assembly GCA_027562975.1). Taxonomy (NCBI): domain Eukaryota; kingdom Viridiplantae; phylum Streptophyta; class Magnoliopsida; order Poales; family Cyperaceae; genus Rhynchospora; species Rhynchospora breviuscula. The sequence continues at coordinate 56,801,894 of CM050402.1, forward strand.
TATTTTTAGACCACCTTGCTGGAGTGAAGGTTTTACATGGCCTTGATAAGGTCATGGAAGGTGGGGCTGTTGTTCTGACACTTAAAGATCAGAATATTTTAGCTGGTGATGACGTCAATGAAGGTAACAAAAGTATTCAGTTTGATATTTGAGTATAATTTTAGTTTTAATTAAGCTGATATACTACTATTGTTTGTCATTATTTAATTTGTTTTTGTTGCTATATACACTTTGTTTTGCAGATGTTGATATGCTTGAAAATGTGGAGATTGGAGAACAGAAACGCAGGAATGATATGTATCAGGCTGCCAAAAAAAAGACTGGAATCTATGATGACAAGTACTCTTTTTTTTTTAAACTCCTTTTAAGTACATTTTAATACTGGTGGTACTTGTCACTTTTTTAAAACATTTAGGTCCTTGGTTTCTGATTTTTTTTTTTTTTTCCAAACTCCAGGTTTAGTGATGATGCCGGGTATAAAAAGCCAATACTGTCACAGTATGACGACCCAGTTGAGGATGAGGTGCTAATTTTATGTTCTTCTTTTCGTGCTTTTAAGATTAGTTGCTTATTTTCTTATGCTGCTTTGTCTTATATTTCTTGTAGGGAGTGACGCTGGATGAAGGTGGTCGCTTTACTGGTGAAGCTGAAAAGAAACTTGAAGAGGTATTAACATAAACCTGCTTTTCTTTCATTCTTTGCATTGTTTATTTCTGGGTTTGTGGGGATGTTATGGGGATCTTGTCTGAGTTTTTTCTTGGAGCTCTTTATTATCAATTTTTCTTGTTTTCAATATTCTTATATTTTATTATTATCACAGCTTCGAAGAAGAATTGAGGGAAGTACATTGCAAAAGCCATCTCTTGACCTAACCGCCTCTATGAAAACCTCATCAGAGTATTATACCCCAGAGGAAATGCTCCAATTTAAGAAACCCAAAAAGAAGAAATCACTTCGAAAAAAAGAAAAGCTAGACCTTGATGCCTTAGAGGCTGAGGCCAAAGCTTCTGGCCTGGGCGCTTCAGATCTTGGCTCCCGTAATGATCCAAATCGATTAGCTGCTAAATCAGAACAAGAAAAAGCTGTTGCAGAGGCAAGAAAGAATGCATACCAAGCAGCTATAGAAAAGGCTGAGGAGGCAGCTCGGGTTATAAGGGAGGGACATATACAAACTGTTGAAAAAATTGAAGGTGGTGGGGGCGAAAACGAGGAGCTTGTTTTTGGAGATGACTACGATGATTTGCAGAGGTCAGTGGAGCAGGCAAGGAAGCTGGCAATGAAGAAGCAGGAGGAAAAAAATGATTTAGATGTCTTAAAGGCTGTGGTTTCAGCTTCTGAGAAGAAGGTAGAAGGGGAGGTAGAAAAGGAGGCAGCTGAAGGTGGGAAGCTCATTATAACTGAGATGGAAGAGTTTGTATGGGGTCTTCAGCTGAAAGAAGGTGCATTTTTTGTTTTATTTCTCTTGTTTATTATTTATTCTTGTTGAACTTCGCTTTGATTCACAAATAACTTGTATTTCACTATTAGCGGTTTTGTTCTGGTTTCTCTATTAGTGGTTGTGGGGCTGCTGTTCAAGAGTTGGGAGTGGCTTAGGAAAAAAGTCAGAACTCAGAAGGGAATTAGAATCTGGGATGTTGCAGGGTAAGGTGGAGGCGGTTAAGTGAGAAAATTTGTTGGTCAGTTTGGAATTTCTTAGTTTATGAGTTACGCTAAGTATATTTCTGCAAAAATGTTATAGATGTGCAAAATTAATAGCTTAGTATTAAAAATATAATGTTCTCTGCCGGGGAAAAAAAAAAAGAAAACAAAAGAATGATAGATGGAGATGAGTGGGAGAATTTGCATCTACCTGGAATTTCGCAAGAGTCGCAAGAAACTATAACAATAATAAATTTGTAATGAGGTCAAAACTTTCTTCAACCTCATTGGTCCATTTAGAAGAATTTCAAAGCCAGAGTGTCCCTTAGCTTCCAGATATGGTGTGAAATGTAATTATTAACATTTAAATTAGGTTATCCATACTGGATCTTATTAATCTGCATTATTTATTTGTTATTTATTTCACAGAGACCCTTAAACCTGAAACGGAGGATGTCTTCATGGATGTCGATTCAGAGCCTGAAACAACAAAGCAGGAGGAAGAAAATAAGGTCACAGGCTGGTCAGAGGTCAAAGAATCTGAATCTGCAACTGAACCACCACCAGAGGAGAAAGATGAAATCACACCCGACGAGATAATTCATGAGGCAGCTGTCGGTAAAGGCCTAGCTGGTGCCTTGAAATTATTAAAGGACAGGGGAACGTTGAATGAAGGCATAGACTGGGGTGGTAGAACCATGGATAAGAAGAAGAGTAAATTAGTAGGTATAGTCGACGAACCAGCCCCTAAAGAAAAGGAGATCCGCATTGAGAGAACGGATGAGTTTGGCCGAATTGTAAGTTCTTATTTGGTCTCTCTTGAAAAGAGGTCTAGTATTTCTGTTTGTCAAAGTGATAAAACATGATGAATGCAAATCAAGTTCTTCAATTTGATAAAATAGAAAACCTCTTCTTGTCACAGCAGTTTCATTATAACTCTGTTTATTTATTTGTAAAATGACAGATGACTCCAAAGGAGGCTTTTAGAGCCCTGTCACACAAATTTCATGGGAAGGGCCCAGGAAAAATGAAGCAAGAAAAGAGAATGAAGAAGTTCTATGAGGATCTAAAAACAAAACAAATGAGAGACTCGGATACACCTCTTCAATCAATGGAGAAAATGAGAGAGGCACAGGCCCGAATGAAGACACCTTACCTGGTCTTGAGTGGCAACATCAAACCTGGGTATGTTGTTGTTTCTTTCAATTGATTTAAATATTTCTTTTGGTTTTGAAGTGAGAACCTAAGACCACAAAATATATAAGGCATCACTATGTAAACAACAGCTTATTCCCTATGCTTCATGGTTTTGTTCAAAGAGGGGAAAAAGGCCAAAATGTCTTCCGTGGATGACTTCATGATGAAGGCTAGCGGTAGTAGTATTGGCATGTTTTTGTACAAACCACTGTATCTGATTGAAGCTAATGTTTTATGGAATTTAGGCAAACAAGTGATCCAAGCAGTGGATTTGCAACAGTGGAGAAAGATGTGGGTAGTTTGACACCAATGCTTGGGGACAGAAAGGTAGTTTTATTTTTCTTATGTTTTGCACTTCAATTGTGCTTTATTACTGGATTATTTATAACCTCGTACGTGTAAAAAAAAAAAAAAAAAAACCAATAATGGCTTAGGATTCCAGGCTCAATGCCAGAATAGGATAGTTTTGTCTAACCTCATATCCTATGCTTGGGAAATCCTGATGCAACCCGAAGGACCTGCCCAGCTTGACTGGATCTGAACCTACTTCCTAAAACCAAACTCAAACCAAACCCTATCAGCCTAACCTACACCGTAATCCAGACTAAAGACCTGAATCCAAACTGACATAGGGTCCCCGCTTACCCTACCTCACTGAACCTGAACCCATCCACCTAACATGATCCTCAACCCACCTTGTGCCAAGAAACTCGGTCATTATTGGAAAATTAATTTTATCAGGGTGGTAACATGCAAAAACCCGAGGGTGAGACCCAACTGTGCGCCTACACTGAACCTGCTCAATTCAATACCTGATGTCCTAAAGTAGCCCAAATCCAAAATGATCACCTTATAATGAATGGAACGAAGTGAAAAATTCAACATATTAACCCTTACAAATAAAATATATTCTGCATATGCAGCAAAACATCATAGAAAAGGTCACTCATACATTCACTTATCTAACAAAACAGTAAAAAAAAAAAAAATACACCCTCACTCTCCTTCCCACTGGATTATGTTAGTTTTGTTTATTGTTGTATCCTCCGAGAAAATTTATTACACTGATTTTACTCAATTTATGTATTCATGCTCTACAAAACTATGAGCTAGGTTGGGTTCAGTTGGATTATTCCTGGTTTAAGGTCAACTCAAGTTCTGGCCCTTTTGGATCTCAGATCCACTCAAGTTGTCATAGCATCATAGGTTCCAGGTCATTCAGGTTTGGGTTGTATAAGGTGATCATTTTGGGTTGTATTCATATATGTGTGCTTTTTATTTTGGGTTTCATTACAACACCAAGTTGTCATAGCATCAAGTTGTTTACATACCATTGGTGTTGTATTCATATATGTGTGCTTTTTCTTTTATCAAATCTTCTGCTATTTCATTTATTATTATTTTACTTTCTTCAGGTTGAGCATTTCCTGGGGATTAAAAGGAATGCTGATGCAGCTAGCATGCCACCGCCGCCACCTAAGAAACCGAAGAATTGACTGTCTTGTCATCAATTCTGGGACTCCAATGGTTCACTAGCTAGCTCAATCTCGCAATTTGTATACAGAGTCATGAATTTTACCAGTCTTGAGCTGTCTCTTTAGCTGTTTTTACCTGGTGTCAAGCAATTTGAATCTTTGGCTGATGAACTATCATTGCTTAACAATCTTCCATATGTTATGACACCGAGCCATTTTGAGGACGTGTAATACCTCTTCCATTTGTCACATTTTGTGAAGATTTTGCTTCACCTTTTTATTATAAATATGGTTGTTCAGCTTATTGGATTGTTTTACCATTTGTTGAAAACTACTGAATTCATAGATTAGTAACTTGTATAATGGGTGCTATCGAATCAAAACTTCCATTTCTATTGAAAAGGCTGTTAGTGAAATTTTCAAATGGATTGTAGGAATCACAAAATAATAATAAATATGCAAAGAAACAGAGCATTAACACAGGTGCTAATTTTTTTAATGATAATACAAAGATGCTAAATTGTTTATGGGTGGTTGAGATGATTCCACGAAGATTCGGGGAAAAAAACCGAGAATTTTGGAAAAGTGAGTTCTTACACCAGCGCGTGCGAGTTTAGAAATAAAAGTTTTTTGAAAATAGGCCCAATGTAAGTACCTAATAACAAGTTTTTTGTAGCTGGTCAGAAAGTCGAAATTTTGATTGGAAGGTCTGAAATGTCCTAGCATAGAGTTTGGGCTTTTGTTTTGCCTTTTTGTTTAGCTTGTTTAGAAATATATTGTGATAATATTTTTAGGCTGGAATCTGGGTTATGGGCCGCAAATGGCTTATAGATCTTAAATCCGAATCTTCGCTCTTAAATTATTGAAGCATACAATCTTTGAATGGAACTCCACCCGCAATTTTCTTTTCATTTTGGAGTAAGAAACTAGACGCTACTGCACCTCCACAAAGACCTTAATAATATAGATTTATTTAAATTAAAAATACATATATTTTCTTAATACTTGTCTAAGTTATCAGCATATATCTGGTACTGTCAAAATTCACTGGATGCATTCAGCGAATGTCCTAGGAACTTCAAGACGCAATAATTTTGAATAAAATTTTCTTTGTAAAAGTGTTTTGAAGAGTTAAACATTTTTGGTGATGCATGGCCCCTTTATATTCACACAAATCCACAAATCTTTCTATTTGTAATAGTGCCTGCCCCTATTACATCCATAACAACAGCTAATTGCAGCTAATAGTGTAATTGACTAAAATAACAAGGGTCCAAACATATTTTGGAGTCAGAGGTGTGATATTTTTCTTTTTCCTTGCGATATCCAGTTCTGGCCGTATAATAGACCGCTGATTAGGGGTGTCAAACATGGTAAGCGACAACGGAACACCCTATTCCGTTTGCTGTGCCGGTAAGGAAAACAAAACCCATTTCAGTGTCGTTAACTGTGCCACTTCGTTAACGAAATGATTTCGCTAAATGGAATGAACAAAAACACGTTAACGAACAAATTTCGTTGCCACTTGCCGTTCCATTAAGAAAACAAAATAAATTTCAATACCGTTAACCGTTCCACTTACCGGCATCGTGACGGCATAACGTTTTTTTTTCTGCCGTTGACAGGCCTACCGCTGATGATATTTCCGATTACATCCAGTTCAAATAAGAAAAGAACGCGGTACTTGCTTAAAGCCTGAGGGTACATATATACATACATTGGTAACATGTTGCCTTTAGAAGCAAATTAATGTGCTACTTTGCTTTTTTGGTCATCAATATTCAATAAACACAATGATACATATCTCGGCACTCTTTGAATGCTATGTTCCACATTGCGTGCTACTGGAAAATGTGGTTGAGAGAATGGAGACATTTACTATTTGTACTTTCTGTTTTGAGTGCAAAGTTCTTATTATTATTATTACTTATGTTTCTCTATTCAGAAAGTGACAAAAAAGTTGTTATTTGTATCCCTGGTAATGTTGCTGCGAAGAGTAGTGAAACGAGAAAATGAACATTTATAACGTCTCGTACATGTCCTCAAATTTTTGCATCTTATTTGAATTACACTAATTTTATTACATAAGTTCATCATTAACCTTATTTAACCAAAAAAGGACCCATTTATCAGTGAAATTCTGATTTCTCATTGATGAATATTTCTACATGCAAAATTATTGTAACATTTTTTTTTTTTCAAAATTTGCCGATGTCATCTTATATCCATAGCTGGATTTCGTAAATATTAATATTATTGTTGTAAAACACTACAATAGATATTATTCTTCCCTTAAATGCCAGAAGTTCTACTTGATTTGATTTCTAGAAAACTAACAAAAGATTCCCTCAATATGTGTGGACAAATAAATAAATAAAATATTTGATATTATTTTTATTTTATATAGAACAATACATATTAGGCGATAAAGATATGTAGCTCAATCTACCAGCGATACGGGTAGATATCTTTTTGAAAAAATAAATTATTTAAACACCACTCGACTCATTTCCGTCAAAAAGTCAAACCTTTTATCTAAAAATCTGTATCCAAACCACACATGAGATTAGATTACACAAATCAATGTTTCATAGTTGATACAAAAATTGTTTACACCCCTAGTTAGTTATAGCCATAAAGACGCTTTTATAAATAGTAGGGATAGAGATTTACTGAATATTTTAGCAATTACATTATGGTTTGGACTCTAGACTAGCAATAACAAAGGGAAACAAATTGTCAATAATGTCATTGGCTGCTAAGCGTGTACAATTTGTAGTTACAAAATAGTTCCCAAAAATTGGGAATGCAGCTAACAAAGGGGGCCATAAATAATGAGGGACACTGCAAAACCTCACATGGACACATGGTTCCACATCAACCCAACCCCACCTACAATTAACGGGTGTGATATACACCATCCAACCAAAAAACATCCAACACTCTCTAGCGTCCTCCCTCTCTAATTTTTTGCGTGATGACGTCATCAATTCTCGTGCTGACGTCATAAAAAAAATTTGAAAAATTTTTTTTTTCAATTTTTTTTTTTCATGCTGACGTCATCAAATGGACGGAATTTTTTGTTCAGTTAGATGCGTCAAGGGATGGGTTAATTTGCATTAAGTGTTCAGTTTGATGCAGTCGTAATATGAAGTTTTAAGTTTTTATGTTCAGTTAAACACTTTAAGGGATGAATTTAAAGTGTTTACGTGTTCAGTTAGTTGCAGTAGAAATTTAATTTCATAGTTTTTTGTGTTCAATTAAACTAGTTATGGGATAATTTAAAATTGTTTATGTGTTCCATTAGATGCATCCGTAATTTGAACACTGATAATTTATTAAGAATAATATCCATTATTTCAACAAACTGAACAATTCTATTAATAATAACACAAATCCTACACAATTTTAACCACTTCAAGCTAACACAATTCAACTCCTCCTCCTTCGATTTCTTCTGCACAACTCTTCTCGTTCTGTCCTATAATTCCTACACAAAACAAAACAAAATACAATTAAAACCAATTACTAATTAAGTGCTCTAATAATATTTAATCCTTTCAGGTCATGTGAAGTTTAAAAAAAAACATAATGAAATAAGATGATCCCTTAGAAATACTAACTTAACACATATGATGACTAACTAATCTATTAGGAAAACTAAACAATTAATTAGTATATCTGAACACTTAATGATAATTAACTTAATCTATAATTACAATTAATTGAACACTAATGACAACAAAGTAATAAATACCATGCAGATTATTGTAATTGATGTAATTGATCCCTAGACGCAATAAGAAAAACATATATGGACACTAACTGAACACTTGTACAGCATGTTTATTCTGCTACTCACCTAGATGTAATTTAATTGAACATATATGGATACTAACTAGACATATATGAACACTAACTGAACACTTGTACAACTGTGTCAGAAAAATGAGTGTATGTCTTGATGTAATTGATCCCTAGATGCAATAAAAATAACATATTAGAATACTAACTGAACACTTGTACATCATGATTATTCTAATATCCTAGCAAAATAACTTTTTGCTCCCAAGTAAGCCATGTCAAATACCCTTCAATTCTCTTCTAATCTTTTAAAAAACAAAAGTTATTTCGAATAACATCAAGGACAAAGACTTTTTTTCTACAGAAATAATTGCCATTATCCAAACTATATTAATATTTCTTTGCCACAACACAACAAAAGCAATTATAATACTTTCATAATACACCTAGCAAGAGAGGTGGACGGGAACCAATCGCAGGTCCTACCCAAGACCTCATAATCAATTTTATGATTGATATCAAAATTCTCAAAATTTGATATGGAAATGCAATTGCGCCTAAAACTCAAACCCAACCTAACCAATGAACAGATCAATAGAAAATCAAAGCAAAAAAGAATAGAAATAAGATGGATCGAGCAAACCTCTAAGGCTCTAACTGTTTTGAAGAATCAAACAAATCTAACAGATCAGGTTGGCTTCGCTTGAACTAGGATTTTTTCTCTCTCCTTGGCTCCTTGCATCGAACAAAATTCTTGCAAGTCTCTTCATGCAAAGGTCTAACTTGAGACAGAGAGGAGCAAAAGCGAAGATCTACGACGCTTCTCCACGGCCGAGATTGCCTGATCTGTCGCCATCAGGGGTGTACGAATCGAAGAGAGAAGAGACAAGCAGGCTGCGGCTAGGGTTAGGGGGTTTGTAGCGAGGAGATCTATTCTTATTTCAGATCCGAACTTGTTTTATATAACAACGATAGGGGAGGGGCTAGAGAGATATGATGACATCATCAATTGGATGCTTGGATGCTATCTAATTGAATGGTAGATACCAATTACCTACAATTAAGGCCACCGGCCTCATTTGATTTGTCATCTTTTTTTTTTTTTTGATAAATGCCAGTAGGCTAAATTCTCATTAATAAAGGCAGCGTTAAAAACTGCAAATTACAACATCAAAAAAGAATAAAAACTCTTCCCTGGTGCAACAGCTACTAATAAAACTAGAAAATTCATAACTAAAAAGAACCAACTACTAAACGAAAAAACAGAACTAACATAAGGAACAATTGTTTCAGAAAATAAAGATACTACCCCTAAAACTTTTAAAGAAATGCACCAGGTACTCAATTATGACAAGCAACTTCAGGGAGGATCATCCTGCACCCTCTGAAAGTACTTTCCATCTATCACCCTCTCAATTCTCTTTTGTTGTTGCAACGCCATATGTGGAAGCCCCTTGTACTGTATTTGATTTGTCCTCGCCAGGTTTGCCAAATTATGAGCTTGTAAAACTGCTGCCCTTCTGACATGTATGATCTCCATATTTCTATGCTGGACCTGCGTCTCTTGAATCACATAGGCAACTTCATGCTGAGCCCTCCAAGATGGTAAGTCTGTTGTATCCGCCTGGTTAATTGCCAATACCAGGTTTAAACAATCAGAGAAAAATTGTATTTTTGCCTGTGCCAGTACAATTTGTTGCTCCTGTACACTGATTTGCTCATACACATAGGAGACAGCATCTTCTAACGCTTTTGCTTCAGCGTGAAAATGATCTTCTACTATGAAAAAATTCAGTCCCACTGAATGTATCTCTCCATTTTTGTAAACCACAAAAGCTCCCCCCGCTCTCCCTCCTACCTGCCATGATGCATCCACTAAAACCTGCCATCCATGCGCCCAATACTCATACTTTTCATTACTGTCCTCTTGTATTTCTGCTAAATTTGCTTGGATGCTTCTTTCTTCAAATCTTAGACTTGCATTTACTCTCTGTATTACCCTCCCTGGGTGAAAAGTATCATGCTCGATAACAGCTTTGTTGCGTTCTTTCCAGATTTCCCACATTGTGTTAGCAACCATCCTGATTTCTTGTTCATCCAAAGCATTGAACAATCTTGCTAGTGTTTCTGAAATTTCCAGAGGGAGTTCATGCACCCTTATTCCCATCTGCCCTGCAAACCACACTTGTCTAGAAGTGTTACAAAAAAACAAACAATGCATTTCATACTCGTTTTCTTGATGACACCTCTGACACACTGGATCAAAGTGATTCATTCTGTTAAACAAATTGAGCGCCACCGGCAAACCTTTGTGCACTAATCTCCATAGGAAGATTTTTATTTTTGGCTCAATGCTTTTCCATTTCCATATTAAATTCCAATCAAAAACAATTTGCCCTATCACACCACCATGTTCTTCTAAAATCATTTTATATCCCTCTTTAACTGAGTATTTTCCATTCTTAGTCACCTTCCAAATTAATCGATCCTTGTCTCCTCTTTGCATATCTGGCTTGTTTGAGCTTACCAGAATTTGTTGAACTTGGTTGGGCTGAAACAATCTCTGTAATTCATTCACTTTCCACTGATTTGTTTGGTCATCCACTAAAGAGCATACTTTAATTTTCCTATCAGTTGGGGTAGCCTCTTCCTTCACTGTCCAATTCGAAAACCAAGGTTGAGAAAGTGCACAGACAGATTCTCCATTTCCAATTGACCAAAAAACCTGATCCTTGATCAAATGTCTAGAATCTAGCACTTGGGCCCACATCTTGCTACAACCTCCATTTTTTCTAGCTCTCCAGAACCCCATTGTTGGACAGTATTTCGACTTGCACACTTGTACCCATAACTTATCATCTTCCGCCATGATTGACCAAGCTATTTTAAAAAACAAAGCCCTGCCAAAAGTGTACAGGTCTTTAACCCCTAATCCTCCGAGATGGACTGGTTTGCAGACCTTTTTCCATGCTATAAACGACAAATATCTGTCTTGGCCCACTTTTCCCCATAGAAATTTTGCCATCAGACTGTTAATTTCTTTTATAATCCCCTTTGGCAACATCTGTAGTGACATCGCAAATACTGGCATGGACATCAGAACCGATTTAATTAGAACTAATCGCCCTGCGTGTGAAAGCATTTGAGATTTCCACCCTGAAAGTTTCGTTTTGATCTTCTCAATCAACATCTTGCCATTTTTCCTCGTGCCACCTTTCTCATCCAGCATAATTCCTAAATATCTTTCCTCCTCCTGCACTCTATTTGCTCCCCATTTTTGTTGTACACGACTTAAGACCTCAGCTTGACATCTTTTTGAGAACCAGAGCTTTGACTTTTGAGGGTTTATGTGTAAACCCGAAGCCATTGCAAACTTCTTCAGAATGTTGTGATAAACCTCCAATTCCTCTGTATCTGTTTGACCCAAAATGACGAGGTCATCTGCATAAATGGCATGTGTAATTGCTGGGCTTGTTCTAGCAACCTGCACTCCTTTTAGCCTTCCTTCATTCATTGCTTTTTGTATCACCCTCGACAGGATTTCCATTGCAACAATAAAGATGTAAGGGGACATGGGGCATCCCTGTCTCAATCCTTGTGTCGGAATTAAAAATCCATCTCCTCTGCCATTGATCTTGATGGTGATGTTAGCCCGACTATAGGATGACAAGATCAAGTTTATAATTTTTGCAGGGATGTTTATGTAAATTAATGCCTCCTTTAAGAAAAGCCAGTCCAGTTTATCAAAAGCTTTGGTTATGTCTGCCTTAAGAAGGAAAGCTTGCTGCTTGAATCCACTTTGAGAGAAAGAATGAAGAATTTCTTTTACCAAGATTATATTATCAGAGATATTTCTTCCTTTGATAAAAGCGTTCTGTTCCTTAGAAATGACTTCCTTTAGAAGAGGCCGCAACCTGGTTGCAATCAATTTCATGATGAGTCTATACAACACATTTCCCACACTAATTGGTCTGTAATCTGCTGGTGTTTGTGGCTCAGGAGATTTCGGAATTAGTGTGACATGGCAGCGCAACAGCTCTTGAGGGACCTGTTCTTCTTGAAAAATTTTCTTCACCATTGAAACCACCTCTTGGCCCAATATGTGCCAATTCTTTTGAAGAAAACGAGCTGTCATTCCATCTGGCCCTGGACTCTTGTCTGGCCCCATCTCAAAAAGAACCCGCTTAATCTCATGATAGTTCGGGGTTGCATTTATCCTTGCATGGGCTGTGCCAGGAATTTTTGGGCCTGGACTGTCAATCAGATCATCAAAAACTTCTAGACGCACAAGGCTTGACTCAGATTCATCCTGGCCTGATTCATCTACCAATTGAGCAGGGCTGTACAAGTTTCGAAAGTAATCCAGAAATTTTTGCTTAATAATTTTTTCATCACCTGTCAACTGACCATCATCCTTTTTCACCATAGTAATCATGTTGTGCCGCCTCCTATTTGTCGCCACGGTATGAAAAAATCGTGTATTTCTATCACCATCTTGTTGCCACTGTATACGGGATCTCTGTCTCCAGTACTGATTGGCTTGTTCTTCTGCCACCTCATATTCTCCCATTAGTTTTTCCTCCAAAGCATGATCCCTAACCATGGGATGTTGTGTTTGTACCGCCAAAATTTTTTGTGCAATCTTCTCCAACTTTTTCTTGGGTGTCGGGTTGTTACTTGCCCAAGTTTTCATAGTACTAGTCACTCCTTCCCATCTTTCTTGCCAAGGACTGTTACCCATACTGTTCCATGTGTTAGGAAGTCTAAGTTTTCAAATTTTTTGTGCTAATTAACCATTTAATAAGCAATCCAAACGACTTAGACCTCGAAGGATCTAGTCCAAGCATTCACACACAAGAGAGAGAGGTTAGGAAGGCTACCTCTCCTTGTATCGCAACAAGGAGGCTCGAATCCGGCGATGTCGAGGTTGTGCGCACCACCACGCGTGTCTCGGCCTCAAGTCCACCAAGGTATTAACCAAAACCTCGATCTATGCTAGTAGATGGGAGGTTAAGCCTAATCCCTTCCTTCCCTTTGCCTTAATTAACTATTTAATTGGATGGAGGCAAGAGGTGCTCAACACATGAGCTTAAGAGAGCAATGGTGGAGAGGAAAAATTCTGAAATTTTTCCTTTAATTTTCGTCCAAAATATTAGGGAGAGAGAAAAAAGCAAGGTGGCTAGGGTTTTGGCTCCCAAAGTGGTCCTTTTATAGACCAACCACTCTCCCAAAAAGTTGTAACTAATTTACAACTATGCCATCACTAGGGCAGCCATAAAATGGGCCTAAATGGGCTCTATCAATTATTTAATTGGTCCTCTAATTCAATTAATTAGTGGCCCAATTAATTGCTCTCAATTTGGACCTTTAATTTACCATTTAAATATAGGCCCGTTAGCTCAAATTAATTACTTTAATTAATTCATGTTGAACAAATTAATTATCAACACTTTGATAATTATTTAAGGATTAGAATATGCATTAATTTATTTCTATATAATCCGTTTGACTTAATTAATTAATTATGACGGTTCGCAACAGTACATAATTAATCAGTCAACATATCATATTGTTGCATTCCTTAATACAACCAAATAAATAATGCACGCATGGTCAAAACCTATTTGTGTGACCCTTTGAGGATTTATGCTCTGTTGGACATGGAAAATAAATCGCTATTTATTTCCAATAATCATAAGCGGTATCTAGCAACACGTTATGATTCCCAATTCGCATAAATAGTGTACTGCTACAATATTTTAATCCTGCATAAGAAATAATAGTATATCCTTGTCTGATTCTTATGTCACATGATATCATCGTATAATCCAAGATAGGAATGTGTCATTCTTGCAGATTATACGTTTCTTGATCTAGAGATGACTGTATCAGTTGCTAGCAAACAATCCATCTCCATCAAGGGGCCCAAACAGATATCATCGCTCACTAAGTAAATTAATGAGGGACATACGATTTTCTTGATGAACAACTTTTCCCCGCACATTTCAAGAGAACATAAATAAAGTCCGTATAGCAGCCCTTATCAGGAATCAACGGTAGACGATATTTATTGAACCTATCCTCATGTGGAAAAGTTGAACCATCTCAAACTTAGAATCAAACTCAAATGAAATAAATAATGACACATAACACAATCCATATATTTATTTCATTGGGTCGTGTCCTGTACTATGTTCCATAACATACACATATGCAATTAAGTTGGCAACTCCTTACCTATGATTTGTAGAACTTAATCATCACTTAACTTGCATACTAATCTTATCCGATAATTAATATTCCTTGTTAATTATCAAGATTACGAACCTTTTTAGATTTATTATTGTCATTTATTATAAATGAAACACAGAGATCTACAATTCAGATCCTCAACCTGAATGATCTGTCAATAAATAAATCAAGGAATAAATGATCAAATATCATCAATAACATAAACCATAGAAGTAGCCATATAATGATTGACTTCTAGGACATAACTCTAACACCATGTATGTACCCACTGTTCGTGGAAGGACTGCTCCATAAGCCACCAATTTTCCACCTTGAAAGTATTTGATTTCTCTGGTGGCTGTTTTACCCTCAGCAAAATAGGACAATGATCGCTATGTATCAAAGGCAGATGATTAACATATGCGTTTGGATACATTTGTAGCCAATCGGCTGTCACTAGCACCCGATCCAATCTTTGATAAATTGCGTTGGAGACATGTCTTTTGTTTGTCCAAGTGAAAGCGGGTCCTTTGTATCCAACATCAACTAGACCCGACTCATACACAAAGTTTTGAAAATCTATTGTATGTGGCTTGGTTCTACTGTTTCCTCCATACTTCTCGTGACTCCCAAATATCTCATTAAAATCACCCATGATGCAAACTCTACCATGCATATTCACCAGTTGGTTTAAAGTTTCCCACAAAAATCTGTTAGTGAGATGTTTTGAATCCCCATACACTCCTATCAAAACCCAAGGTGGTTTGTCCTTTACATGTATCCTGGCGCATATATAACTCAGTGATGTATTCAAAATTTGTACTTGGACTGAGTTATACCATGCCATACACAACCCACCTGACCGCCCTCGTGAAGGAACTGCAAAGTAATTGTACTCTGGCATGGTACGCATCAGCCTTGCCATCTTCCTCGCCGACGACTTGGTTTCTGATAAGAACACCACATCTGATCTAGTAGCTCGAATTGTGTCCTTGAGAAATTCTTTTTTCTTTGTACCACCAAAGCCTCGGCAGTTCCATGAGATTGCATTCATGAGTGAAACCTGGAAGACGAGTTTGGGTTCGTCTCCTTGGCCCGCTTGCAGTTTAAACGCCTATCTTCTTTGCTGGCTTGCATCTCTTCTTCAGTATTTTGGCCCATAGTCAGGAAGTGTGCTTCACTGTTGCCATTAATGTCTATGTGTCTCTTTAGATTTCGGTCTGCCCTGGTTACTTTTGGGTTTGTTTCATGTGTTTTTAATCCTGTTGTGCTTGCACTTGCCTCCACATTTTGTTTTGTTGTTATGCCTTCATTCTCTCTTGGCACATAATCTCTGTCATTGATCCACTTGCCCACCATAATATCTGGAATCAGCTTGCCATCTAACTCTTCTTTATGTTGGCCTTCTTTTTGCAATAGTTTTAATCTCAACTTAGCCGGGCATGTAACATGTTCATGTCCTATTCTTGCGCAAAACATGCATATGTTTGCCACATTATCGTACACAACATGCAACCACTTTCTTCCTACCTGAGGATGTTTGAATGGTAGCTTCGGCTTTAGAGGCTCTTTCATGTCAACAATAATGCGCTGTTTGTAGACCTTTCGATCTGCATGGTAAAAACTCTTTATCTCAGAAGCCGGTTTACCTACACCACTCATAACTTTTTTTAAGCCATCCTGGTCTATTGATTCAGGTGGTATACCATAAATCTCAACCCAGCATTCTAACTCCTCCACCTTTGGGTTATTTAGGTCTTCTGGCCCCACCGCCAATCTTGGTACCACCATATCTCTTTTACACATCCAAGTACCCCTTGCCATCACTTTTAACATTTCTTCTTGCTTTTTAAATTCCACTATAAAACAGTTACCTCCTAGCCCCTCTATGACTGTTTCTGGGTGCACCGGCCATGCTTTCCTAAGCGCAGCTGAGAATGTCTCATCAAAAATTCTTCTTGAGCACATGACTTTCATTATCATGCAACTTTGCCAATTCCAATTCTTCACTGCACTTTGAGGTATTGCTATTTCATTAGTGGGATTTTCTTCCTCCGCGCTTAAAGCAGCGAATTGAGCAATCAAGTCTGCATCTGGGATATTCATGTTTCGATGGATGGGATTTTGATAAGTTTGGGGGTTATTCACTCTATTTGATGAGTTTGGAGAATTTTGTGGCCAGAGTAAAAGAGGTTTTTGTTTTTGGTGAGTTGGTATCGGGCCTAAGATAGATGGGATTGGTTTTGATTTTTCATCAGTCCCTCTTTGCCAACTGTCACCTTTCCGTAAATGTTTTTTTGTATCTTCGTTAACCAATCCCCAAAGTAGATATGGTCATAATCTTCTTGTTGTCTTATTTGTTGGATCTCACATAAATTATGAAAGGAAAGTACCGGTTTTGGAGCCCCTAATTGTGTGACTATGTCATAGCCACCGGAAAAACTTGAATAGATTGACAAAGCTGAATCTATTCCAATTTTTACTCCTTTTTTGATACGTGCACCTGTTCCAAAGTGATTCTCTATGGACCGGCCATGCCCAATTCCATCTACTTGAGAACTCCTGGTGCCTTGATGATAAGAGGTTTGAGTGATCACGGTTTGGGTTGAATTGGATGAGAGAGAGGAGAGAGAAGAGAGATTAGAAGTATGAAGATTTAAGGAAGACAGTTGAGAGGATTTAATCGCCATCGCCATTGCTTAGAACACCATTGCTTAGAACACCATTAACTTGAAGATGTTAATTCCGAAACAATCTACTGGACTTTTGCACTGCTCATCTTTTCGGTTGAAAACTTTTTGCAATTTTTACAATGTCGAAGTTTTTACAATCTCAAAATGAAAAGGAAACCAAAAGCGCGTGGTGGACCCACTTCCAATTCGGGCAATTGGATTCGTACGGATCCTCTATGGCTAGTACAACGGTTGAGAGTGGAAACCATCGTGGGTCATGTTTCACTGACAAAATAAAAATGAGCATAAGGTTTGCATTTCTTATGAAGTGCTTAATGTGTGTGGTTATGAAAATATAGTTTTTTCGTTTTAAATAATTATGTTATCGTGTATAATGTGTGTGCTTAATGTTTGAAAGTAATTGCGTAATTAATTCTTAGAAAATGGTTATGTAGGTTGTAACATAATGGGGTGCCACGGAAGAACACTGTCTTCCTTTTATTAATGCCAATCATGGGCTTTGTGAGATGCACTTGAGAACAATATCCAAAATATTTTTAATGGAAGTATCGTTTATCTGCTTGGGAGGGGGAAAAAAAAAAGAATAGAACCGATTTAATGGAAGTACCGTTTATCTGCTCGTCTTTTTAATGGAAGTAGGCCTGGCAAACGTGATAAACGACCACGATTTTGGTCATTTCCGTTTTTGTGCCGTTTGATCAAACGATCCAAAATCTTTTTTCCGTTTCCATTTCGTTTATTAAACGACTGAGATTTCTTTGTCGTTTCTGTATCGTTTACAAATACGATTCAAACGGCAAAACGTTTTTTAAACGTTTTGTTAACAAGTCTTGAGATTACATATGATAAAAGCTAAGTAAAAATTCTAAAAAATAAGGAAAAAATAGAAAAAAACTTATTGCAACTTGCAAGCTTTCAAATTGAAATAGATAGAAGCTATTCAACAACATTACAGAACTGTTTCGCATCAATCTTTCATAAAAATAAAATATTACAACATAACCAAGAAGCCATATGTCATATTCTAAAATCATAACAAACCTCAACAACATTTCTCAGTCTCAATACGACAGTACCAACATACCAACAATCCAAAATCATAACTTTTATAACATACCAATAATCCAACATGTTACATGCTCATTTGGTTATGATGACAACCTCCCAAGCTCAACCCAGACCTCAACCTAACTTCTCAGCTTCAATACCAATCTCAGCCAATGGCTAAAAATCCAAACCTCAAACTCATTTAATATCATCATCATTGAAGCTCACTGGTTGAGGTCCAAGGAGCCAAAGAGAAAATACTAGTACAAGTACCAGCACTCCAGGCTTCATCATAACCAAAAGAGTATTGACCTACATTACATATACCAATATCACAATTACTCAAGTCACAACTACCCAACAAGAGTGACTTACAAAAAGGCACAAAAAGGCATGTTGGCACCGGCACAACTGCAGTTTCAGCTCAAGTACAACTAGCAGCAGTAGCACATATAGTGTCATCACCAATGGCCTCATCACTTGACCAAATGACATCACCAAAGGCTCCACCTTGTTCTGAAATAGGTTGAATAAGTAACTGTTAGTTTGTTACTATTAAACATCACTATTCACTAGCTTGCAAAAATATAGATTAAAGTAAAAAAAATTAATAAAATAATATACCTGTCACTGAAGCCCTCAACCAATCTTGTGCACATATGAGAGCTTGAAGACTCTCATCACTTAGAGAGCTTCTGACAGGGCTCAGTGTTCTACCAGCATTGCTGAAAGTAGACTCTGAAGCTACTGTTGAAATTGGCACAGCAAGGATGTCTCTTGTCATCTTTACCATTATAGGGTACTTGTGCACTTTTAATTTCCACCATGCAAGGATATCAAAGTCATCATCCACACTAGCTAGGTCAAGTGGTTCAGTCAGATATTCTTCTAGCTCTGACACCTCTTCATCACACTCAAGTAGTCCTTCAAACCAGCTTTGGTATTGCTCATAGAGCTTGATGCAGCTGACCTAATTACAAGAAAACAAAGAATTGCATTAGCATTTCAATTTAATGAAAGTAAAGGAAATGTATTAGGTTGTGCATATTACTTTGAATGAGTGGATGATGTGGCAGATTGTGATTGAGATGTAGGGTTTGACTCAGAGTATTCCTTGAACAATGCATTCAAGACTTGTTTTAGGCTATCGATGAATGTTGCAGCATCACCAAAAGGATACAACTCACGAAAGTAGTATTCAACTACAGCCATCTTGCATCTAGGATCCAGAATGCATCCAATAGCCAGTAAAACATTCCCAGAAGACCAATACTTCTCCCACTTGGTCAACATTTTCTTTCCCATTTGAACAACAAAGAGATTTGCATCCTTACACATTTTTTGAATGTTTAGATACACTTCACAGAACTCAGGAAAAAAAAGATTAAGTGTTGGATATTTTGTTCCACTGAGTTTGTTTGTGGCCTCATAAAAAATCCTCAGATGCTCAACAAGGATGTGAACATTATGCCAATCATCATCAGTGGGGCAGTACTCAAAATTTGAATCAAGAGCATCATACCTAAGGATTGCATCTTTAAGTTCCAAGGCCAACTCAAGCATTAGAAAGGTGGAATTCCACCTTGTTGGCACATCCCATGCAGGCTTCTTCTTTGGTGTTTAGCCTGATATAAAATAATAAATTAGTACAATTAATATATTATCATATTAATAAAATTTAATTAATAAGAAAAAAAAGTTAGAAAACGACCTGAGATATTGCCAAGTTGAACTTCTCCATCCTAGATTGTGAGTTTCTAATGTATTTCATTGCTTCTCTCACATTTGCAATCTGATCAGTCAGCACACCTAAACCATCTTGCACTATGAGGTTAAGAACATGACAACCACACCTCTGATGGAAAAGGTTCCCACCTACTGGTAGTTCCTTTTGAAAGGAACTTGTTCTCAACAATTCCTTAATGCAGGCATCATTTGATGTAGCATTATCAAGCACTAAACAGAAAACCCTTTTATCTAAGTTCCAAAGTACAAACTTCTCATAAATGATATTAGAGATGTTTTTACCAGTGTGTGGAGAGGACAAGTTGGTGAAATTGATAATTCTTTTTCTCATTTTCCATTGGTCATCAATGAAGTGACAAGTGAGAGACATGAAGCCCCTGTCTTTACCTTTGCAAGTCCATAAGTCAGATGTAAAGCTCAACTTGCAATCTAATTTTCCAAGAAGATCATACAAAAGCTCTCTCTCCTCCTCATAAAGGCCAATGCAATCAGCCTTTAATGTATTTCTCGAGGGAATTATAAAGGAAGGTTGCAGGTCTTTTAAAAATACCCTCAAGAAATAATGATTGACACAATTAAATGGGTACTCATGAGCTACAACCATTCTAGCAAGTCCCTTCCTACTTCTTGCTTGATTAAATGCCCACAAGACTTGCTCATCAACTACAAGACAGTACCAATGCACTAGTAAATACTAAGAATTAACTAACTATTCACAGTGACTAGCTACAATTGAAAATAAAGTATGAAATAATACCTTTTTCTGAGGCAGCTTGCAACATGTATTGCATTGCATCTGGTTTGAACCTCTTATCTCTTGGTATCTTCTTGCAACTTTTTTTAATATGCCCCTTCAGTCCACTAGTTCCTTTTTGGTTTCCTTGTATTATGACATACCCACAGTAGATGCAAGTCGCAGTATAGCTACCATCCTCAGCTGTCTCACCTTCTGTGAAGTGTTCCCACCATGGAGATGTCTTTTTTTTTTGTCTCTTTCTAGAAGGGGCATCTGTTGCTGGTGCATCTCCAACAGCAGCAGCAGCAGCAGTAGGTTCATTTGATGCACGAGCTTCAGCTTGTATGCTTTCAATTTCCTCTCGTGTTTCCCCTCTTAACCCTGCCCCCATGCTAATTTGAAAGAGCAAGCATTAAATTTCAATATCAGATAGCATGAGTACCAATTTCAAGGAGCAAACTATTACAATTTCAATTCATCTCAGATGAGGTACCAATTTGAAAGAGCAAGCATTAAATTTCAATATCAGATAGCATGAGTACCAATTTCAAGGAACAAACTATTACAATTTCAATTCATCTCAGATGAGGTACCAATTTGAAAGAGCAAGCATTAAATTTCAATATCAGATAGCATGAGTACCAGTTTCAAGGAGCAAATTATTACAATTTCAATTCATCTCAGATGAGGTACCAATTTGAAAGAGCAAGCATTAAATTTCAATATCAGATAGCATGAGTACCAATTTCAAGGAGCAAATTATTACAATTTCAATTCATCTCAGATGAGGTACCAATTTGAAAGAGCAAGCATTAAATTTCAATATCAGATAGCATGAGTACCAATTTCAAGAAGCAAACTATTACAATTTCAATTCATCTCATATGAGGTACCAATTTGAAAGAGCAAGCAATAAAATAAAAAGAACAGTACCTCAATTTCACATAAATATAAAAAAGAAATAACAAACTAACTCATCGTCAGACACCAAATCTGGCTCAGAGATCTGATCTTCCTGGTCTGCACCCCTCACCATTGCTTGTTGATGCAATGATGCTTAAAGCTTGAAAGCAACAGAGAAAAAAAAATTACATAAAGCTCAGAAAAGGAAAAACAAAAAATATAGAAAAAAAATAAAATTGAAAAACAGTACATTTCTTGCTCTTCTCTTCTTCTTTCTCTTCCTCTCTATCTGTCTTTGTTGTATACTTGCATTTTGTCCCCCTCCCTCTTTTTCTTTCTTTGTTCCTTTCTTTTCCTTCAACATAATAATATATAGCCTAATACGAGTGGTAGCAATCATGATTGGGGTCAGGGACGAGTACTAATCGACGATCAATTCACTGGTCTCACAGAATTCCAAGGAGAGAAATGATAATACCTTTCCCAGCCTTTGAGGCCTAATCTAGATCTCAACAAGTACAAGGAGGATCTGGAAACACAAGAGAAGATCGTCGATTGCACTTCCCAAATCACAAAATCAGCCTACAATGTACAGAAATCAGCCTACAATGTACACAATCAAACTTCGATTCACACGAGAGAGAGAGAGAGACGGTCAGACAGAGCCACAGAGGTGACACAGATAGAGAAGAAGGAGCGGCGCGCGTGAAAGAGAAGGAGATATAATATAGAGCGGCTCAGCGGCGTGAGAGAGAGAGAGAGAGAGTAGCTGACTAGGGTTTCAGATAAATCAACCCTCCCCAGTCCCCTCGTCTCCTCCGCCCCTCTCTGATATTCATTATAATTCTACATTCGTAGAATATAAAACGGCAAAATGGAATATATACGAAAACGATATGATCTAATTCCGTTTTCGTATCGTTTTATAAAACGCCTATAATATGGATTTCGTCAGCGTTTCATTTTTGAAACGACACGGTAAATTGGTGCCATATTCCGTTTCGCATTTGAAAAACGGAACGGCATCACGTTTTTTTGGGCCGTTTTGCCAGGCCTAAATGGAAGGTACCTTCTCAAATTCTAAAACCTCAACAGATATATGCAGAAAAGTGGTTGTGACTTGTGAGTTCATTTTTTTAAATATAATTGAATAGTTGGGACATGACGATTGGTAATATGAGCTGCTAAATGGTCCAACTTTACATTGTAAATCACAGTTGATAGGATGATAAGAAGTAAGATTATACACATTCAACTTTTTTGAAAGAAACGACATAACAAATATTTTATTTATAATCAATTTTTTATCTAACAGTGACATACATACATAATTGTAGTTGTCATCTGGTCCGTATTTTTAAATTAAGAAATATTTATTTAGAGAATCACATCCAGTTAATAGATATTTTTTATTAAGGTAAATTATAAATTAAGTGTCCTAACTCCTAATCTATTTTTAAATTAAATGTCTATAAATGACATCCAGCAGAGTTTTTAAGTTCTAACTTACTATCTTTCACGTATTACTCTTTGCCACCAAGAGATGGTTTTCTAGGCAAGAGAGACTTTTATGCCTCTTTCGAGGAGTCTAGCAAGAATTTAATCTGTTACCTTTGGATAAATAGCGGAACCACAACCAATTATATTCGGAAGAAAATCAAGAGAGCTATCAATGTGTAATTATGTGTCATTAATGATAAATTTATAATTTACTTTTCAGTTAAAGAAAATTTAAATGGGACTTTTTGTTCCAGAGACATCCAACGTGCTTGGGGCTGCATAGCGAATTTCCAATCCAAAAATCCACAGACAAGATGGGAAATTTTTTACTTGAAATATCAATTATCCAGAGTAGATATTTGCAACAATTTAATAAGAAGTTTATATGTTCATAATTGCAGCACGTTGAAAAATAGTTAACCCAAAGTGGCAATCCAAGTGAACATTCCTACGTATCAAAATATTTCTGCTCCAGAATTGATTTTAATGGTAATAGTTTTAGGTGTTACAAACATGTTTTTTATGTTGGGAATGTTTATAATATTTGTATCTCTGAAAGAAAATAGGTCGAAGAATTAATTTTGTGAAGTTTTTTTTGAAGAATAAAACCTTCTATTTAGTGTGAAATTGCATTAAGATACGCAATGTGATCCACACCCGCTCGGTTTAAATTATGTTTCTTTAAAATTAATTTATGCCGAGTTAAATATTTTAACTGTCATTTAATACCTGCATTATTTTGTTAGGTCTCTTTAAAATAAACTTATGCCAAATAAATATGTTATGCTTCTTTCGTTTATCCGCATTTAACAGCATAGAAAATATACATATAAAAAAAAATTTCTTCTTCGCTTATATATGTGTCAAATAAACCTCGAGAGCGCAACAAAAGAGTAATGCACCTTGGTCGTCAATACAATCATTGTTCCACAGGATGAAGGCACGGTGACTATATGGCTTGTCAAATTGTTGTTATTATTAATTATAATTAATGTGGCTTATATTATTAATATAAACCAAGTTCATTTATAATATTTATCTAAAGGGTGCATCAGATTTTGATGGAAAATCTGATGGACCATGTTCATTTAATTCTGATCCCTTTAGTTGCCTTAGTCAATTTAAATTGCTCTCATGTCATTAGAAGGCATCTTTTTTCTTAATTTTCTCCTAAAAAGAAAAATAGACAGAGATGAAAAAATGCCATAATTTCTGCCATCAATTTTGACTAAGAAAAATTGAAGAAGGTCAGAATTTCCGCATAACGTCATGTCTTCCCTTCAAAGCTGTTAGTTCTAATTATGATTGATTAATTTTATATGAAAAATGTGATTCTAGGCTATTAATTAGAAATATTATTATGAATTAATATTTTATATATAACAATTGTTGCATAGACTTTTACACTGCATTTTCCATAGAAAAACAACAAGATGACGAAGGTTAAAATCTAGTCGAGTTGATCGGCATTATGAAATGGAGGATATTTTCTAATAAACCTATAATAATAATTTCACTAAAAAAAATTGATGATAATTAACCACTAAAACTGAATCCTACGGACATAAACAGCACACAATCAACCCCTTTGGTAAAAAAAAATCGAGTCAAAAGGTGGCGAGATCAATGTACCAACTCACCGAAAGGCCATTAATTACTTAATTAACTTGCAAATCCAAGCCGAAATCCGGCGCAGAGACGGCCATTTCTTTTTCTTTCTTTTGCTCAAATCTGAGTTTGCCATTTATGGTAAAAGAAACCTTTGGTCTTTTTTTTTTTTTTTGAAGAAAACTCCTCGTTGGTTTTAAAGAGATAAAATTTTTTTTTTGCACTTACTCTTGGGTAAATGCTATTGTTCTCATTTCATGAAGAAAAATTTCTATTATGTTGAGTGTAGCGGGTCATTTTAAAGAGAACTATTAAGCAGTTATATATATTATATGGAGTTGCATCGAAAAGGAAGCAGAAACAAAAGATATTCCCTCGGTAAAAAATATCTGAAAGGACGGGATCCTTATCCACTTTGACAGCCTGTAAAGAAAGGCCCAATATTTTAATCACAAAAGATGGGAAAAATAAAAAATGGCCTTTTTGTTTTTATTTCAGCCTCAAGTAAGTTGATACCCCGCCAGTTTTAAAAATAATATAAAATATTAATAATAATATCAATATAATCAAAATTATTTAAATAGTATCGTATGTACGGAATTCCAGATTCCGAACTGAATTACGGAATCTCAGATTCTGTAACAGACTAGTTACGGAATCTCGGATTCCGTAACTAGCCTGTTACGGAATCCCGGATTCCGTAACTAGCGTTCCACCCTATTTTGGCTTCCGATCTCACCATAATTTATTAGTTTATTAGTTAATTAATTACAAAAATAGAAAATATATTGTAAAAATAATTTAAAAAAATATGAAAAAATCAGAAAAAATAGGATAAATTTTTATGTGTAATTAAAATTTATTTTGAAATTTTTTTTGCATTTAATAATTAAGAATTTGATAATTAAATATTTAAAAATTAAAGAAAATTGTTAAAAATTGATAGGATTAATTTTAAATGTAGGAAAAATTTGTTGAAAAGAGAGTTGAACCGTTTCTACTCGAGATTAGTTTTTCTATATGTATATTTTTTTATTGTTTGAATAGAAATGTTTAGTTATTAAAAAAATCGATGTTTTTAAAGATTAGAACTTCAAATAGGCATAACTTTTGATAGGAATGTCCGTTTGGGATAAATGACCACAATCCGAAAAGCTGGCGAAGAGATCTATTTTTTTTAATAAATGTTCATATTTTTATAGTAGTTTTGAGTGGTGTGCTTAGGATCCATTAACAACTAAAAAAAAAATTTACAAAAAATGTATTACAAAGAGAGGCTAAGAAAACTATAAATTAATTATTAAGGTAACAACTACAAAAGTTTAGATAATTGAAAATTAATTAAAATAAAAACCATAATAACAACTAAAAAAATACAATCATATTAAATTAATATAGAATCAATCATTAAAACAATTCAAAACGACAAAAAACCATAACTGGCCTACTTAGGAATCCCAGATTCCGTAACAGACTAGTTACGGAATCCTGGATTCCGTAATTCAGTTCGAAATCTGGGATTCCGTACTTGCGATACTATTTAAATAATTTTGATTTTATTGATATTATTATTAATATTTTATATTATTTTAGTATTATTTTTAAAACTGGCGGGTTGATACCTCTATAAGTTAAAAGTCTGTCTGTATAGGGTTGTGATTTGGAGTTTTGGACAATGAAGTTAGATACGCAAGGGCGCTAATTTAATTTTTAATCGGACAAGGAGATCTTAATAGGGGATTATATTGGACGGTTTGGATCTGTCATTTGAACTTTCAAAATCGAGATCTGATAGGGTTTGATCGGGAGTTCGATCAAATCGATTTGATTGAATCCATTCTCTCACTCTCTCTCTCTCTCTCTATATATATATAGAGAGAGAGAGAGAGTTTTGCTATGGTGAGTTGCAACTCACCAAAGGGTCGGTGAGTCGCGCTCAAAGCTCCTAAATCTAGTTCAAAATGACCGATCCAAACCGTCCAATATGATCTGTCTATTGAAATCTCCATGCAGACCAAATTTTATATTTTTTTGAAATTTTTAAGTATTTTTTTCGGATTTTTAAAAACTGCTATTTTTGAACGGTTCAGAACTAATTAGATTAACGATTTTCTAAAATTTCAAAAAAATACTTAAAAATTTCGAAAAAATGTAAAATTTGGTCTGCATGGAGATTTCAATAGGGAGATCGTATTAGACGGTTTGGATCGGTCATTTTGAACTAGATTTAGCAGTTTTGAGCGCGACTCACCGACCCTTTGGTGAGTTGCAACTCACCATAGCAAAACTCTATATATATATATGAGTTTTGCTATGGCGAGTTGTAACTCACCAAAGGGTCGGTGAGTTGCGATCAAAACTGCTAGATATAGTTCAAAATGACCGATCCAAACCGTCCAATATGATCTCCCTATTGAAATCTCCATGCTGACAAAATTTTATATTTTTTTGAGATTTTTAAGTATTTTTTTCGGATTTTTAAATACTGCTGTTTTTGAACGTTCAGAACTAATTAGATTAATGATTTTTTAAAATTTCAAAAAAATACTTAAAAATTTCGAAAAATTGTAAAATTTGGTATGCATGGAGATTTCAATAGGGAGATCATATTGGACGGTTTGGATCGGTCATTTTGAACTATATTTAGGAGTTTTGATCGCAACTCACTGACCCTTTGGTGAGTTGCAACTCACCATAGCAAAACTCTCTCTCTCTCTCTCTCTCTCTATATATATATATATATATATATATACACGGTGGATGGATAAAATACACGTTGGTGTACGGATCGTTTCCCGTGCACTAGAGTCGTTTTCGAAATTAAAAAATTAAACGGTCGATTTGAACCGTTCGAATTATTCTCCATATTGAAAAATCCTTGGAGACCAAATTTGATATTTTTTTTAATTTTTTTACTATATATTATGATATTTAAAAAAAACACTACAATTAGAATATTTCAAACCCTCAAATTTAGAAATATCATAATATATAGCAAAAAAATTAAAAAAATGTAAAATTTGGTCTCCAAGAGCTTTTCAATATGGAGAACAACCGGAATGGTTCAGATTGACTGTTTGAATTTTGAAATTTGAAAACAACTCGAGTGTACAGAGAGATGGTGTATTTTATCCATCCTCTATATATTTGTACAACTTTCATCATGATAACTTCAAGATAATTTATTTGAAGGATCATATATTCATATTAAACTCTGCTTGCATTGTTTAGTATAGATCAGTCCCAAATCCGAATAAAAAGAGGAGGGTCGTGATACGGAGAGGCAACATAAAAAAACTCAACTATCTCTTTAGAAATGAAATTCAATTTATGTTGTGTTTCTTTTCAAGCCTACCTAACTTGTTTGGGACAAAAAACTTAATTGTTGATTATATGTTCATATACATGCTTTGTGAAACTACAAGTGAAATGACTTCAAATGCTATGTCAAGTAGGAGAAGATAAATGTATTAACAAGATAATAACTTTTATCCTATTTAAAACTAATAATTATCTATTTATCCTAACTTATCTTCTTATCACAACATAGCTATATTATAAAAATTTTATGAAAAACCTTGCGTTATATTATAATCTTAGTCGAATTAATCATGTCAAGGGAAAACTTATGCTGTCTGTATTCGAAGTTCGTGCGATAATAAGAATTATCTATTTATCGTAACTTATCTTTCTATCAAAACATAACTAAATTATTAAATTTTTTTTTGATGTTCGAAGAGAAATTACGTTACGTAATAAATTTGGCCTAAGTTTGTATGATTTTAAGGATTTATCGATTGATTGTGATTTATATTTCTGTATAAAAAGTTAAAAACACAACTATATTATTTATATTTGGCAAATTTTGTTGTTGACTAAATTTTGAATATAACCCGGTTTTAAATCTAAATCAGACATTTAAAATTATAAATAGAGATAAATGAAAAAAATTCAAGTCCGGCTTTAAAATTATATTCACAGTAAAATTATCATTTTATATTTTTGTTTGAAAAAAACTTACGTTACGGGGTAATTTTCGCCAAATATGTCATGGAAAAGTTTATAATTTTCATATTCGAAATTCGTATAATAATAGGAAATTTCTATTTATCCCCACTTATCGTGCCATCAAAATATAACTGCATTATTTAAATTTTTGTTTGAAGAAACTTACGTCGCATGATATCTTTGGCCGAAGGATGTCATAGGACAGCTTAACTTGCGTATAATTAATAATAAGGTTTTTCTATTTATCGTGACTTATGGTTCTATCAAACTATAGATCTATTATTTAAATTTTTGTTTGAATAAACTTATTTTGTGTCATAAATTTAGTCATAGGATGTCAATCATAGGAACGCTTGTATTGTCTATGTTCAAATTTAATATTACAAAAAAAAAAAAAATCTATTTATCTTGACTTATTTTCCTATCGAAAAATAGACGTTTTTTTTAAGATAATCAAAAGTCCTCCAATTTATTTTAAATTTAAGGGTTAATTAGATTTATGCCACTATGAAATTTTGAAATTATTAAAATACCATCACTAAATGACAAATTAGTTTTATGCCACTGTGAAAAAGTAAAAATTAGTTTTTTGCCACCGAAAAATTGATTTGTCAATTTTACCCTTTTAAATATGCCACTATAAAAATTTGAAATTAAAAAAATACCATCACTAAATGACAAATTAGTTTTATGCCACTACAAAACTTTGAAATTAGAAAAATGCCATCGCTAAATGATAAATTAGTTTTATGCCACTACAATACTTTGAAATTGGAAATATTCTCAAATTACACTATACTTTAAGACTTGAACGTCATTACTGATTGAATACACTTTTTTGGTACATATTAGAAAATTTGTATGATAAAACATTAGTTGCCCAATTATCTGGGCCGCGTCATGATGCATAAGGTACATGGTGCTAAAGTAATTAGAAAATTTATTTTCTCCATTTTTTACTATAAAGCGTTATACCATCTATCACCATTTAATGTTTCAACCACAAAAATACTTACACATTGTACCCAACATTCCCTGGCCCGCCTTCGAACTAGTCTGTTTTGGGTCACCTACTGCTTCTTACAGGGTCGTCTCTACCCACACAATCGTAGAAGCAAAGGCAGGAAAATTAAAGATGGAATTTGTGACCAAACAATTCGACTTTTGTGACTCAGTACCTTATGCGGTCCTAATTTACGATATTTTTGTGTTTGTTTTAATCCCTAATCCCTTTGTGCTTTTTACGACTAGGTTTATTAACAAGGGCAATTTGGGATTTTTGAAAAATATTGAGAGCATTCATGACGGTATTTTTGGAATTAAATCTTTTTTGGAATGGGATAATGGCATATTTCTAATTTACATAATTTGATGATGGCATAAATCTAACTTGTAATCTAAAAATGACATATCCCTGATTAGCTAATTTTTACAGTGGCATAAAACCAATTAATCCTATGAAATATTACTTCTGTAGAAAAGATAATTATGAACGGTCCTTAAAGAGGGGTTTTTTTTTTTTTCGTTTTGTAGACAAATAAAAAAAATCAGTTATGGATGTGGAGCTGTGTTGCAGACTTTGTTGCTTCTACGTGTCTCTCTTTCATTCCCCCAAAAGACATCAAATTAAACAGGCAAAGTGACGTGAAATTAAATTGGTCAGGTTCAGTCGGCATCCATATCGTAATTCAACGCGACAATGAATCAGGTGAACAGAACAAAATTTAAGCGACGCATTTGAAAACTTTTACAAATTCTTGGCAGCAGCTCATATGGAAGTTGAGAGTATAAAATCTCTTTTTTTTTTTTCTTTTTAAACTCCAGTTGCCAACACAATATACTATATAATATTTTTTTCCACTATATATTTGAAATACACTGATCAGCCGTAATGCTAGCCCAGTAGGCACTCGTCAGTGGTCAAAGTAGATCAACGAAGCTTACGAGCATATACAAAGCGTACCAAAACAATTATTATAGTCCCCCAGCGAGGAAAAGTGAACACAAAAAAGCGAAAAAACCAATTAAATAGAACTGAGTGGAATCTGAATTTAGAATTTTACAGGATATATTATCATACGAACTAAAAGAAAAGAAACATTACACATGTACAATACCACTAGGATACAAATAGAAGCTACGCCTGATTCTTAGCAAACTATACTTTTTTTTCTTTATCTTACCAG
Organism: Rhynchospora breviuscula; assembly: GCA_027562975.1. Lineage (NCBI taxonomy): Eukaryota > Viridiplantae > Streptophyta > Magnoliopsida > Poales > Cyperaceae > Rhynchospora > Rhynchospora breviuscula. The sequence goes on from CM050402.1 coordinate 56,832,666, forward strand.
CTTTCGCAAGTTCAAATAGTAAGGTTCAAAAAGAAAACAAACAAATGAAGAAGAAGATTACGTCGTTTGTGAAAGCAACACCTCAAGATGCCAAATCCAAATTGTTATAAATTCCATCTGGGAATTATCTTGTAGAAATCAAATATGTCACTAGGCAAGGTGAGAAGCATTTATCCTAGATATCAAGCTATAAGCCGAGCAAAATTTCTCCAGCCTCAAGAAATAATGGCCGAAAATGAGATTAGGTCCACTTTAATCATACCAAAACAGGTTAACACAATCATCCTTTTTTCTTAAGATCGCAAAGTGCTCCTACCATATCTCCATAGACTGACAGCTAAAACCACTGCACCAGCTGCACTTGCTAAAATCTGCAAACAAGCACATTCCACACAAGTACCCACTTTTATTAACTTTGGATATTCAAATAGAAAGACCAAAAAAAAAAAAAAAAATAGAAAAATTTCAAACCGTAGCATCTCTGCAGAAACCATTGGTCCCCCAAAGAAAAGATGGTGACCTAAAAAGCTTCAAGCCTGAAGATTTAGGCATAAGAATCACCACAGTGTATTGCTTTTTACACGGTGATGGCAGTAGTCTTTGTAGTGCCGATTGCACTGACTCTGGTCTCAATTCTTTCCTAACTTTGTTCCGTGCTTCATCTTGTGTCTGAAAATTTCAATAGAAAGTAAAATAAATAAAAGAATAGTAAACCAATGATTGCAGAGGTACTGGTACCTTGATGCTAGTGGTTCTAACTTCTAAGAGCTACCAACAGTACCAATATTGTACTGAAAATCTGCCACTTTTAACTGTCTCCGGTTAATTGGTTTTGTTTCCAAAATGCCATGTAACTTGTACTCAAGCTATAAAAGAATGTACCTCAAAAGAAACGCTGACATCCCCTACATAAGATCTTGATTGGTAACTCCTTAAAATTCGATCCAACCAGTAATAGTTTTCCTATAAAAAATTTGAAGGCAACATAAATACCCAAAGGGAACAGTAGTTAAATTTTAGACAAGAAGATAAAAAAAAGAAATGAAAAAAAATTGATAGGAAACCTGTAATCCATTTTCGTGAGCTCGCTGTTCAATTTCTAGAATAGTTAAAACATCCTCCTGAGAAGGTCCTTTTTCTTGGAGATGTGAGATCTCTTCTATTGCTAGATCAACCTATAGAAAGGATCATACATAACAGAAGAAAAATTAAAAAGGCAAATCACTTAAAAGAAGTGCAGCATAGCATATGAAATCTGAAGTTAAACATACGAGCTTAGAAGAGATGTCTGGGTCACATGAAAAATTGACACTTATATCTCCACGCACATCTCCAGTTCTAGAAGGTCTATTGCCTCCCAAAAACGCAGAGACACTCACAGAATATATCTACAAAATAATCCAAACTAATTAGGAGAAAGCACCAAATCTCAATTCCATTACAGACATACAAAATTAATAAGATTAGATTTCCACAGGCACAAAGCATTTACCTGGCCATGTTTGAATCGGAGGACTTGCATAATTTTTGTCTCTAGAAGTTTACTCAAAAACCCAATATAATGAATCTCTTCTATCTAGAGTAACATGAAAGTAAGAAAAAAAAAACATGTAAATGAAGTAATGAACAAATATCATCAGAATTAAATATATATAAATACAAGAACAAATATCAAATGAGTACCATAGAAGCATTCTTCAGCGTTACTGGAAAGGCCAACTGAACAGAGCATTGAGCCTCCACCATAGGGCTTCTAACAATTTCCCTGCACAAAGTTAATCCGCTCCAATAAGAGATGTAACAAATTGTGCTGGTATCTTCCAATTTATTTGGAACATAAAAAAGTAAATTTAAAGAAGTACATAGAGAAAGCATAAACCTGACGATCTTAGTGGGAAACTTGAAAGGCAGTCCCTTCAATTCATCACGATTGAATTGCATTTCAGGCTGTTGAGGTCTTGGTATTCCACCCTACACAAATGACACTCAAAGCAAATTAAAATTTATTTTATTGATCTTTTCATTTATCTAATTGGTAAGTTGAAATAAAACCAACCAGGTATTGCAATATTAAAGGGACAGCCACAGAAGGGTTAATATTGCCGACGACCACCACAGTAAAAGGGGAAGGGTCCTTGAAGCATCGACTAAAATATTCACATGCCTTGATGGGATTCACCTTCTTCAAGTCACTAATCCTAATTGGCTGCATTATTGTTGTAAATAGAACTAAGTGATAGTGTTTTTTTTTTTTTAAAAAAAAGAAATTTATCAACCGAGGCAGGTGTTTCATAAGGTAGCCAGTCTTAAATTCAAAACATTCCAAGTCTCAATTAAATTAAGAAGTTCAGTTACACAGTTACAGCATTCAAATGGTAACAACAAAATTAAATAGTGAAGGAACTTGATATATACCCTAAAGAAATAGGAGTTGCCATAATTAATTTCATGCGTGCAATTTACACAGTTACAGCATTCAAATGGTAACGACAAAATGAAATAGTGAAGGAATTTGATATATACCCTAAAGAAATAGGAGTTGCCATAATTAATTTCACGCGTGCAATTAGCAAAAGCAGTGTACGGATCCCTCTCTTGGGCACGAATTGCTTCTTCTGCCATTTGCATTACTATCTTAACCTCTTCTTCCCTTGGTTCCACATTTGTAGTAAACAATTGGTAAACCAGCTGAATCGTAGGTAGGAAGAAACTTCAGCAAAAGATTGTGTGCTTTCTCAAATAGTAAGAAATGTAAACAATTGCAAAAGCTATGGACTATAAACTCCTACACGATTTAAGTCTAGACTGCTACTCCAACCCTTGATAAAAGTCACATTTTCCTTCATCCATTGTTTTGTACTAGGAAGGTGCTGACTATTTATATTGTACATCATATGCATATGATTTTCAAACCCTCTTTTGTGCATGGTTACGACATTTCTTTTTTTTTCCTTTCTATTTTTCCTTCAGGGAAATGCCACTGGTCCAAAATAGTTTACACGACAGGAGGCAAACCTGGAGAGCAGTTTCAAGATCAGTAGGAGAACAATCACCACAAAAGGTACGCATATAGGCACCAACCTTGGTACCAACTTCAGCTCTCTTACCAGCAAGCATATCCATAAGCATTGATGGCTTATATCCAAATATACCAATCTCACCCGATATGGTTGAGCCCATCGAACATGAAATGTATTCATCTTCTGATAATTCTGATAAACCTCCATAAGCAAACCCAGTAAAAACCACCTGTAAAGATTAAACATTAGAGCGCACTAGCAAAGGTTGTCTAAAGGAAGACAGGAAATTAAATAATGAAGGAAAACAATAACCTGATCATCAAGGAAATCAGTACATTTATAGCATACTCTCATGCCATTGGACAGTACAAATTCAGTTGCTCCTACGCTAGGGTACTCTTCTTGTTCTATTATTTGACTGGAAAAAGAAAAAAAAAGTAAAGATCCTCGTCAAAACTCTATATTAATTCTTTGATGCATAGAATTGCATAGTAATCATGATAAGCAATATGAGCTATCATATTGTGCCAGTCAGTCCCAAATTTACTATTGAGCACCTGCTCGTAACATATTACACATGGGTGAGGTATAATGCCAAAAGTAGAAACAGTTCCAATACCCAGGTTCAGGACTCTGCGCAACAATTTCTTCAGGCACATGCTCCTCATTCCAAGGGGATATGGTTCTGTGATCCTCCATTTTATTCACCCTTGACACAATTGAGGTCAGATCCTCTGACGTTGCATGCCTTCTTGGCTCTACCACCTTTATTACACAGCTGCATGTAGTTCGAAAATTCATGGCATATTTTGACACCTCTGCTGGAGATATATCTGGCAACAGGATAGACAAATGAAGTAAAATTTTAAGATGGCCATAAACATATCTCAACATATTTTAGAAAAGTTTGTAACAGATCATTGTTACTTACGAGGAAGGAGAGTCTTCTGTAATTGGGCTTCATATTCAATCCCAACAACAGGTTCATTCCGAAAGAAATTCTGCAAAAATCACAGTACCAAACTCTCAGAACCTTTGGGATACCAGATAAGAAGCCAATTATATATTAAAGGGAAGTGTTGATAGTAAAACGAGGGCCTGAAAGACCTGTAAGTATTCATCTCGCAGGCTTGTAGATTGCATCTGGTCACGTTCTAAATATGCTGATTCAATTTCTGACATCATCAATGCGCGTACTATCGATATTTCCCGCTCAGAAAACCCATGAAGCCTCACCCTAGCAAGCTAGCCAGAATAACAGAAAAATAAAGATAGAAAGAAAAAAGAACGAACTACAACAAAAGATTCCATAAGTAAGATTATGGATGGGAAACTCCTAATCAGAGGGGCTAATATTCTCAGCTGTTATAGGTTTGCACTACTTCCTTTTAGAGAGGACCCGTTTTCAACCCAGAACTTGAACCAAGTAGCACTGGAGGAGATAGTATACACTCTGAACATAATCAGGAAATAAACTTGCAATTGGGATAATCAGGAAATAAACTTGCAATTGGGGCTTTAAGAAGAGCAAAGGATATATCCTACCCCTTATTCTCGCGCAATTCCCCAAGCAAACACAAGATAAGAATTGCAATCATTTTAAGAAAAAAATACCTCAGTTAGCATTGACTCTAAAGCTACCATAGTGCCTTTTTCACGGCAACTAGAGGTCATAATGTAGGCCTTTACTGGACGGACCAGTGCATCAGCAGATGATGAACATGAGAAGTATGGTGGGTCCTTCCCTCGGGATATTTTGAAAAACCGCTGGTTTAAGGCACAGTGAAACATTGCTTCTGCCAGAGAATCCCTGTAGTCCTTCACTGTTTTCATGTCACTCACAGGCATCTTGCAACTTATCATAACTGCTGACTGTTATTTTTTTGCTGAATGTCAGTTCACATTAGATAAAACATATAGTAGGCACAGCATTTCCATTCTGAAGAGGGAAAATGCAGCTATAATAATAATAATAGCGCTGTCTGTGTTAACATGTAATAGGTACCACCCCCTTATTCCTCTTGCTGGTTTCTTGGACTTTCTGCTACTAGAATCTAGAACCAAAGTAATTTTACTCACCTTGGCTTTGATGTGGCATAAATTCTAAGGAATAGCATGTGAAGGTTTTCTATGTCCATAGTGTAAATTTACAGAATACTAACCCCGGCAGCTTCAGATTCAATGAAACAAGAGACACGAGGTTCTTCATGTGATGGTACAGGAAAGTCTGGTATCGGCAGCGGTGGGCTATCAGCTGGTGCTTTTCCCCCAAAATGGGTCTTTATCAGATCAACAACCACCTGCAATATCCCAATAGAAGTAGTAAGCTTCTAGTGCTTAAAGCTGATACTAAATCTACTGTAGAATAAAGAGATACGTATAGCACAGAGATGAAAATGTAATAGCAACAAAATGATGATGTTCCTCAGAGCTTAATTAGTTGAGGTAAACTTTAACGTTTCATTACAAATTCCATTTATACTTTAATAAAATATATTTAAAATTAACCAAAACCTGTGGATCATCAAAATCTCCAACTGCGACGACAGCCATGTTGCTTAGGTGGTACCACTTTTTATAAAACTGCTTGACTGTCTCAGGCGTAACTGTCCTAATCACCTTCTCCAAACCTATTGGTAAGCGCTCTGCATACTGAACAACATTATCTTATTAAACAATTTTAATAACTTATCTGAAGTCCTTGACATTACAAATTTCTACTGAAATTCAGATAACAAAGAGAGAGAACCTTGGAGCCTTCAAACATGAGAATCCAATGAGCATCTTGCATTCTACCAGCAGCATTGCGGCCCCCTCTGTACTCCTCTAAGACAGCTCCACGTTCTTTCTCCAAATCCTCAGCTGAAACCCTAACCTGTATTATATGAACACCAAAAAATTATAGACCACATATTTAAATAATCAACTTCTATCCTTCTCGAATAAAAGTTTGCGCACTAGGAATAAGACAGCAGCCAGAACCTACCAGCACCCAGTGGCACCCACATTCTATTGTATAAAACAACACCTCAAAGTCAAAGTTTCATATATTCAGCCTCGGTACAACATTTGGTCTGCTTTTACAAGACTAAACTACAACAAACTGAAAATATTTTCCGTACCTCATTACTGAACTCAGCCAGGATAGAAATAGCCTGAGACAAGAGATCAGGCTTATCCACAGGTACAAGCAATTCATATATAGTCTCTTCTGACGAGGTCATAGCATTTTGACAAGCCCCAAACTCAGCCCCGATGCTTTCTAGAAACTTCACAATGTCATGGTTTGTGTACTTCTTTGTGGCACTGAAGGCAAGATGTTCCACAATGTGAGCAACTCCCCTTTCTTCCTCCTCTTCTAGTACAGAGCTATCAATAAAAAGAAACAACAAAATTAAAATGAAAAGGCAAAACGAATTTCTTGTTGGGTCACTAACAATCGCGGTCCTACGAGACCCATAAGCCAATTCAGAACAAAAAGACAATTCAGAACAAAAAGACGGTTCCAAGCCAGAGATCTTATTGGACATAGCTTAATGTTTCTAGACCCAATCTATCCTCACATAGCCTACATACAAGTATGAAAGGGACTAATGTAGCAGAATGGTACAGTTTAGTACCAATTAACCTGTAATGAGCCAGACAAGCACAGTTCCAGAATAGTAATGGTAATCCTTGGACCATTAAAACCAATTAAAACAACAAACAGCATCATGCTTGTGGTGACTCTGTTAAGTGAATAATACTCTAATAACTCTATCCATATAGACTGACAATATAGCCAATTCAACTAAGCAGCATTGTCATTGTCTCGACAGGAGAACTAAAGAGATTAGACGCCAATCTGAGCTTGATCGATAGAGATTTAGAACTCACCCGACCTTGACGGCGAGAGCGAGAGCAGCGCGCATGCGAGGTTTGGGATTGGCGCGAACATAGTAGGTGAGACCGTTGTCTAGAACGCCGTAGACAGCGCCTACGGGCTCCTGCGCCAAAACCTCGTCCATGGCGACAGTGACAAGCTTGAGAGATCGGAAACCCCGCTTGATCCCACTCATCATTGGTGGGCCCTCTGCTGGAAGCAAATCCATGCCTGCGTTTGTTTGTCTCCTCCTCCCCACACCGGATCTGTTGGAGAGGGAGATGGAGTGGTGGAGGAGGTCAGAGGGAAGGAGGAGACTGCGCTAGACGCCTTGGCTAGAGGGGGAGAGAGAGAGAGAGAGAGACGATCTGGTGGAATTTTTGTATTTTTTTTTAATCTGAAATGATTTAGAATTCAGCTGGGAAATAATATCTTTTTAATATGGGAAGAAAAAGACGAGAGAGACAGAGAACGATGCAGTGCGATGCATTAGATGTTTGAGAACACAAGCTATACGCTCAAATTTGTGAAAATATTAGTTTGGAGTTTTTATAAAGGGGGTTTTAGCCTCAAGAAATATTTATTTGATGAGTTTCATAATTATAATTAAAATGAATTTTTAAATGAGTGCATGATATTTATTTAATATTGCAAAATAAATTCGGACAAGTTTGCAACTTGCAAGGATCAAATGATTTGGGATTATTTTTCATGTGGAAAAAAAATATTCCAATGTGGACCAAAACACCACTTGCGAACATTGACTGAGCCAGTGCACATCTATTACTGCTAGAATTAATGGCCTGTATGTTATGCATTGTTTATTAAGTAGGAGATAGGAGACTATTGGTTTGTAATATTTTACTTTAGAAAATTAAAAATTGCGAAGATTGCTGGTTTAAGAAGAAGTTAAAGTGTCATTGAGTTAAAATTTAGTTGTTAAATTTATTCAAATTACAAGTTGTAGTGATGTAATCATTCTCTCAAAAAGAAAACTACAAATGTTTGGGAAAGGACTTTTATGGACCCGGTCTATTAAGTAATGAACAAAGGGGTCGTTTGGATTGGGCCGGAATTTGGGGATTTTCCAATTCCGGACATAAATTTTAATATAAACAATTCATCTCTCTCACAAAGTTACACACTTTCCAACGAAAATTCTTATTCCTTCCTAGGAATTGGCCTAACCCATCCAAACGACCCAAAAAAGGAGATTCGTATCGGAGCACTTAACTTCTCATGCGCGCAAACATGATGCGCCAACATGTCCCTCTGTTTCCTCTGGCTGATGGGTCCCACAAACGTGCTCTCAAGTCTCAACCGGTCACGACTCACGCCGCAGAATGCATTGCCACGTCGGTGTTTGGGCCTGACGGGCCAGATTCATTACGGGTGCGACCGGATAGCCTGGCCTTCCAAAAGCCCGTATAGCATAGCAACACTATTCCAGCGACCAGAGAATAGAAGCACGAGACGAGACTGAGTAAAAAGAAAACAGCAAAATGCTTATCCGAGAAATTTTCAGTATTCCCGCCGTTATTCCACACCGGAATAGCAACAGCCTCCACTTATCCACCTCCTCCGTGCTTTTTCCTAGCCCCTTCTTCCATTTCAATGCAAACAAGCTCTCCGTAAAATCGCAAAGTTCAAGTCATGTAAAACCCTGGCTAAACCCCAAAGACGAAGGAGAGGAAGAAACAGAGCCAATTAAGCTCCCGTTTGATGAAGAAATAGCGCGAGAGGGAGAAGAGGATGGGGAAAGTGGCGAGATTTTATTGGATTTCGACGATTTGAGAGAAGAAGCAAATTTCGATAGGGACCCTGAGATTGCTGATATCCTCAATAATTGCATCAAAGACCCTCAAAAGGGTCGATCTCGGGTAATTTCTCTATCTCAATCTCTCTAAGTATACAGAATGTAGTAATTTTCATTGAGAGTGTGTGATACTATGTTTGTGTGCAAAATGCACTGAAGTTAGTGGTTTCTGGTAAAAGTCTGTTACTGTTAATACTCTCCGGTCATAGTCCTTATAGCTCATCTCATATATTTAATTTATGGGAGTATGACTGTATGAGAGGAAATTAGTCTGTTGTATTTAAGCGTGTTATGGATTTGTTATGTGACTGTTTGTATTTATTAGGTGGAGGAGAGAATAAAGAAAAAGAGGAACAAGATACTGCACACAAAAACAGGCACTGCCACTCCTATGAAAGTTACATTTAACAAGTAAGATGGATCGACATTTGATTTTCTTTGTATTTATATGTAATTGAATCGAGACGGGTTATTGGAAGTTTAAAGCATAAAGTAGTTGACTTTTAGTGGCTATGCTATGTCGATTGAAGAAAGGCACTCTTATGTGCAAAATAGAGAAAACTGACATGAGACCAACTGTAATTCACTGTATTCACCATTATGTCTCAGCACTGAGTTGGAAAAAAGTAGGTAAATTAACGGGACTTCTTCTATCTAACTTCTATATATAACAATGGTAGTTTTATGGAATGCATAATGCAGTTATTTGTGTCTGTGTGTGATACGTTTTCTCTATTACCTAGACATTAGACGATTAGTTACAAATTATACTTTTACTAAATATTTTCTGCTCTTATATAGGTTTAACTTTTCAAATTCATACATCTGGTTTGAATTTTATAATGCTCCATTGCCCAAGGACATCTCCTTTATATGTGATGTAAGTTAATACACTCAAGTGGCTCTTATATCCATTTTGTATATCAAGATAGTTGTGAAATCTATCTAAAAATACTTCTGTTGCCAGGCTATTAGATGTTGGCATATTGTTGGTCGCCTTGGTGGGTGCAATTCCATGAACATGCAGGTACAAAGTCTACATAATTATTGTTTATAAAAATCACGGTCAATACTGACACAAAATTTTTCATCTAGTAGCTGTCACAGGGACCAATGGAAAAGAAAACACTAACCTATGATGCAGTAGAAGGTGCAAATATGACCCCAACAACTTTTTACAATATTGGGGATTTTGAGCTCCAAGATAATCTTGCACGTGTATGGTGAGATTATTTTCTTTTTTATTTACCTGAGTAATGTTATCTTATTTTGTTTCATAAAGGTAAGACGTAGGAGACCAAGTGTTAAAATACAGATGAACAAGTTTATTGCAGTAATGGCCCACTTAGTTTAGCCCAAAGAGAGAAATTTTTTGAAATAGAGGTGTTCCAAGTCCCAATTGGTATCGCATATTGATGGGCTTCAATGGTTTACCAGTAATGAAACTTTAATTGATGACAGAAACTGATAATTGGTTCTCACCTTTTTGTTTTGGTTTTTGTGAAAATGACAGGGTTGACATTGGCACGCATGAACCATTGTTATTGGATGTGCTGATAAATGCGCTAATCACCATTAGTTCTGAGTATGTTCTCTACTTCATTTGTCTATGCTTATAGAAATTTTTTATTGTATATCAGGTCCAGTATATCATTTTGTGTGGCTTTTTATTCAAGGGTTACCATACTTGTAAGTATTGAACCTATACAGTTTAAGGTTTGCATGGTATCAATACAGCACTTAACTGCTATTCACCATATGTTTTATCAAGTCTAATCAAAATAGAGAACAAATGTATTTTAAATTAGTAACAACTTACAAGAGTATTTAAGTTCATAATATGTAATTCTATGCTCCTTAGGTAACCTTTTCAATTCTGTTCAACAAAAGTAAGCTAAGCTATGCCTTTTTCCATGATGTATAGTGTTGATTAAGTTTGCAGACCTATTTGAGGCAAATTAAATTTCTTTTCGGTTTTTAACTCTGTGCAGTTATGTTGGCATAAAACAAGTAGTGTTTGGAGGGTCCCGATTCGAGAACTGGAAAGAGAATTTTAATGTAGAAGAGGCAGGTTGCAGTGTCCACAAGATTTAGAGAAAGAGAGAGATTCTCATCTACCTCTTAAAAATATAAAGATTCTCATACGTATCAACATATGACATGTAAAATTGGGATGTGCTACAAAAATTTTTTGGTGCCGTCTGAATGCAACAAAATTTAGATGAGCTTTTTGTTAGGACTATTTTATACATGAAATGGTTGCTTAAATTTCAACACTGTGAACGTTACAGAATATTTGTTGGGGTAAGAGGTGTCATGCATTACCCAATTGACTATTAGAGTATTAGATACCGCTAGAGTCCAAATGAGTTTTATTTACTTCAGTGAGCTTCCTTCCTCCCATTTATTGCTTGAATTGTAATATCTGAATATTCAATTGATTCTGATAAGATGTTTGATTGTGAAAGGAAGGGTTTGTACCGTGCCACGAACAGTTGAAATAGATATTTCTTTGGGGTGGTAATATAATTTAATCACTTTATGTAGAGACTTTTTGTTGTTGCGTATACATGATTAAAGTATTTACTCTTTAAAAAAAAAAAACAGTGTTTACTGTTTACTCGTCAGCTGTCTACTTTATTGCTGCCTTAAAATCTTGGTGATGTTAAAAGCAGTAGTATTTAATTAAAAGAGTATGCTTGTTATGTCACCACATTTAAAAAAATATAAATTAGAAAGAGAATCATTTTGTTTACGGCTCTGCAGTAGTTTTGAGGTCCTGTGGCAAATTGTGTGAAACACTAATATTAGAAGGGTGTTTATGCACATAATTATTGCCAAGGCATCAAGGTGATTATCCGTCCAGATTCAGTCCTCTTTCAATCAATAGGTCTCACTCTAGTAAAATCAATCGAATTAATTGATATATACATTCTTAAAAAAAAACTGATATATTCATTCAATTAATTAATTGAATCATTACTACTAAATGAAATGATAAAGAATATAATTCTGTGACAATTGAAACAACGATTTTTTTAAAAAAAAAAAAAACTGCGGTTAAATTTGTTAGATTAGAATACAACTAAGAGCAATCAAAGATGGTTAATGACTGTCTTGTTTTTCTACAAGGAATGGATATATGTTGTATAAAATATAAAATGATAAATTGTGTGAAAAACATCGGATCATTTTTTTCCTAAATAAGAACTTTCTAAGCCTTCCCCTTAACGTGAACAAAACTACAAAAGGCTTAGAGCCTTTGCAGTAGATGACAAATAAATCCGGAGTTTTTTTGTCTCTATTACGGAACGTTGCATTGTTATATTGACTTATTATATGGGTACATCTATTTCTCGCCATTTCTTTCTTTTCCTTTCTGGTTCCATGGTCCAGTAATCTTCAGTCCCTCTCTGAATTGAAAATAACATTTTATACTCATCTTTCAAAAAAAAAAAAAGAAAAAAAAAAGAGGACATTAATGAATTCTACATATACATTTCTGTACCCAATTTGTGGAGCACATTTTTCTACCGATTAAAGAAGAGGACGTCACGTCTATATTTTGCTAGGGTGTGTCAATTTCACCACTTCCACCATGGTTTCAGCTTAACAATAAAATACAGTTGTTGCGAAGCGTATCTGGGTCCCCCCCCCCCCTCTTACTTAACGCAACAACTCTATATTTAACTGTCAGTCTGTTAGTTGAGAGATTGGAACCTGTTAGCATATCATCCTTAACGTCAATCTTGTTAAATTTAAATGTCAACTAACTAAAACACATATTTGAAACTAACAATAAACAAAGTATACAAAATGCAAATGTGTATGAATAAGTGGAACTCGAATAGCACACAGAATTTTAAGCAATCCAATACTGTACACATTTATCCATGAGACCATGATTAGTGAACAACCAATAATATATTTTTTTTTCAAAAAAAAAAAAAAGAAGAAGAAAGGAATAATATCAAAGTTCTGATATCAGATTACCAACAAAAACACAAAATCAAACTTCTAGTTCACTCTAAACTGTCTGACCACTCCAATGGAAAAAAAAATAATAATAATAAGTTAGCGTAAGCTGAGCACAAACAAGCATCCTTAATGATTGGAGAATAGTAATAGTAATAATGCAGGGTTGCTTGCAGAAAAATATCAGGAAAAAAAAATAGAGAGTACTTTCAAGCACTTATCGCTTTGATAGAGACCTTTTGTCCCTTCAATTATTTGTTGCAACAACTCCTTGATAATTGCAATTCTCTCTCTCAATTTCTCTAAACCAGAAAGACATCGTTGAAATATCAGATTTTTTTTTTTTTTTAGTAGGTTTCGTTGTAGCCATGCATGAAAAATATCTGGATTCCACTGCACCAGACAAGTGCAAACAAAATAAGAAACAATGCAAAACAAAAGCAGCTAGTCCCTGACTCCCTGTAGTCCAATTCAATCATTTAGACGGTGAAGATACAATCCAGTAAAATAATACGGACGGTTGCTTATCAGCCACGTATCTGCACACGGGAGAACCCCACTGGACTGCGACATAGATCCAACTTGTCAAGCAAATGGATTCCAGATTTTCCAGTGGTCTCTTGATCTTCTGCGAAATAGTTGAGTGTGTAGCTTCTCGCCGTTTCTTCTGCACACTTTCTTCTGTATTTTTAACGATGATGAAAATACAAGGGCATTGCGTGAGTGATTGTTTGTAATCCAACTTGAACTAATCAATCCAAATAGAATTTTATAAAATAGAATAATATTTTTTCTTTTAATATTTGTTGCAATTGTTCAAAAATAATTAATAAGACAGGTGCACCTGAAATTGGCTGAGCTCTTGGCAGAATAATTTCACTGTATACAAATTTAATTAAAATGAAAATTGATATTAATTTAAATGATCTTTAACTAATTAAAAAATATATTCCCTGTATGTGCATTATATATATAAAGTACTCGAGAAAATAATGATATTTACATCCTTCCATTAGATATACGATATTATAATAAAAAAAATCTGAGGGGTTATATTTCATTTCTCCAAAATATAATCAGAAAATTTGTACGACATGCAACATGTGTTTAGTCAGAGCATGGAATATATTTTTAAATTTTTTCTATTTATTATCGTCCAAATAATCTTCTATTGTATATCATTAATAATTCACGTGTTATTGCACAAGGATGATGCACGGTGTGAGATGCAGTACAGCACTTTCCGACTTTTTCGTTATTATTTTGACAACAATATATGTGTGACTAAGAAGCCATTAATTTATATCATACTATTTCTAAAAATATATATTTTTTACCTCCTTTGGATACTTAAATTTTCAAGTCTAAAAGTTGGTTCAAATACTATTAAAATATCAGTGTCTTGCTATGCTTTTAAGATTCCCTTTGAACTTCGTTACAAATTATATGACTTGAGAGTTTTCTAATAAAAAAAAAAATTTATATGACTTGAGGGCTTAGAATGGTGATGAAGGTTTCAAATCCGGTATCAAATAAATTTATATCTTGTTTTATCTCACTAGTCGTTTTGGTAAAGCTAAGGGTCAAACCCAAGGGACGATAGAATTGATTACCAGACTTTACTTCCTCACGAAAGCTAGACAATTAAATTTTTGAAATTTTATGATTTAAAAAGACAATATTACATAATAGTTGAAATAAAAAAATAAATATTAAAATATTTTTGGATTGATTTTTGTATTTTTCTAGACTCAAACAGATGTAAGAAAAATGTCCTAAGGTTTTGGGTCATTTAATTTGGCTCTGGAACGCTGTTGTCATCCATTTTCACATGTAACAGCAGAAATTTCGGTCCAAAATCTATAAATTTCGGACCGAAATTTATATATTTTTGGCACCGAAATGTGTTCCGGATTCTCTGTTTTGACTTCATATTTTTATGCAAGGTTATGTGAAGGTTACTTGTCGACCAGACCTAAGTCCTTGCCTCAACCGTCGCAATTTTGATTTTAGACTTGGTTTGGAATTCGATTTTTACCACGTAATCAACTAATCCTAAACTTTCGTGTCGGAATTTAATCAATTAAGGTCTTTGTGTTGGATTTCCAGAGGTATCTAAGTCCTTTCGGATCAGTAGAAACTATACCTATCGGTCGATTAGTTAACCCCTCTTTCGAGCTTTTGGCTTACCTCAATTTCCTAATTAATTAAAGGTTTGATCTAGTTTAATGCCCTAAAGATGCTGCAGTTCATCAATAGGTAAACGATCAAGCAAACAATTAATTTAACTAAGTATAGAAATAATTCACAACACATCAACATCACATATAAAATGCCAAATCGTATCAAGTCATCACAAATACCAAATTAAACTACACTTAACCTTAAGACATAATTAACTAGCCTAAAATGCTTACAAGAAAAACAACGAATATCATGCAAGAAACAACATACAAACCCATCGAATAACGAAATAAAAGCATGATAGAGATAACCAAACGTCCCTTTAGTCTTTACTCCTTCTTCTAGGGCGAGGAATCGATGAAGAGCTGATCAACCTTGTTGCCGTCGCATCCAAAGCTACTGTCCTTGCGTGATTTTCGTGGGAAGAGGTGGAATCCCACGCCTTTCGGGGCGAGAACGGTGGTGAAAAATGTGGAAATTATGCTATGGAAGGTGGGGATCCTTTCCTTTCTGTCATTTCGTGCATATATGGTCAAGGGAGAGACTTGGGAGGCAGGCTAGGTCAAGAAAACGTGTCTTCCTTTCATTTCCTTCTCTGGACTTGCCAAAATTCCACTTTCCATACATGGATTTCGGACCGAAATCTGGAAATTTCGGTCCGAAATCAGAGAATTTCGAACCAAAATTGCAGAATTTAGCACTGATAGTATTTTGACCATAATTTCTTCATCCGGACTCCGATTGAGGTGATTCAAAGATCTTTGGAAAGCTTAGGATGAGCTCTACAATGTCATGGATTCCATTTAGTCATTTTCGTCCAAAAAATTCTCCCTTTTGTGCAATTATTGTGTCCAATCCGTCAAATTCCTACAAGACAAGTCAAATTCCACGGCAGTACCCAACTTGACAAATATAATTCAAAAGTACAGTAAATATCATTGGTTTGAGTATTATTTCGATGCTAAGTATGATAAAAATATATATATAAATAAGAGATATCAAATGGATACACGAAAAGTGGGTCTATATATTTGAACTTCTACGAAGACAGAAAATGTGTCAATGAAAAATTTGAAACTATAAAGACACTGTAGAGGTATGAAATTATAATAATTAAACTACAAACTTATGAGTAAGATAATTTTAAATTTAAACATAATCAATTGACTCCAGTCTTTTTTTTTTTATCTATTTTAGCTACTAGATTAAACTATATTTCAAATAAGAACACAAGAGCGACGACTTCAAATTTCAAACACAAAGTATTTAACATGTATAGGAAAAAAAAAGTAAAAAAATATATATATATGATCTCTATACAAAATTTTTTTTTTGACGTAAAGGATATGTATACATAAGGTAGCATTAAATATTAAGCTATCCTCTTTTTACTTTTTGAGTTCTTGAATTCTCCTGGTATATAATTAGCAAGGTCTTAATGCTTTTAATTTTAAGAAAAAAGATCCTTCACCTAATCCAATCTATCAAGTGATCTTTTTTATTAGATATAAAGTACGCGAAATCAATAAAAAAGATAAGCTAATCATGTACTACGTGATCTAATGTATTATTTTCTCTGTATTATTAATCCTTCCCGTATGTCCCCCGTAATTTAAAAACACACCAACCAAAATAATAATAATAATAACAAGAAATGGGAAAATCAGTCATATACCCCTCTAATCTTCTCTAATTGGAAATATCCCCCTCTAATCATTAAATTTGGATATTTCCCTCTCCAATCTTGTTTAGCATGGATATATACCCTTTTCAGCAAATTAATGATATTTTAATTAAAAACAATAATTTTTTTTAGATTTCGTGACCAAAATGTCCTCATCAGAAAGATCTTGTAGGCTGTAGTTAACAAGTTAAACTCGAGTGAAATTTGGTAGCAATAAGACGTTGTGGGGAAATCAAATCCAACTATGAAACTGAGATGAGAGGATTTAGTAGGTAGTAGCGATACTAGATGTCTTCATTAAATAGCGATCATGTTGAAACATTCAACTTATCTTTCCGTAATTAACTTCTCCCATCTCCCCTCTGTTGGTCTAGTAAAGCACACCAGTAGTTTGCTCAAACGAGCAATTGAGTGAATTATTTCCATTTCTCCTTACTATGAGTTGATTGGTGAGTGACACTATCAGAGAATTAGCGAGTAATGGAGGTGAATAATGGAGACGATGGTATTTACCATTTATAATAACTTCTTGGCAACAACTAGGGTTTAAGTTTTTGTCATTTTCTCAAACGTAACCAATAATCTCACTGCAATAAAAAGTTATGACAAATGTCAAATTAAGAGTGCAGTATAATTTTTACAAGCTTGGGAAAATTTGATTTAGAGGTTAATTTTGGAGCAGAGGTGACTAGCTAACGAAAAGGAGAGACGAACCATAAATCGTCAGAGATGCTGAGGGGCACTTTGGTCATAATATATGAAAATTGATTCTTTTTAAATTAAAATACCATTAAATTACTGAAAAGGGTATATATCCATGCTAAACAAGATTGGAGAGGGAAATATCTAAATTTAATGATTAGAGGGGGATATTTCCAATTAGAGAAGATTAGAGGGATATATGACTGATTTTCCCTAAAGAAATAAACAACCAACCACACGAAACATAATCAACCACCAAACCACACAAGATCCGAAACAGAAAATCAACTCCCGCCTTTCTATAAAGATACTCCCATCTCCAACTACCGTTCTTTCAAAACCTTTACTCTTCTCTCTGTTCCAACAAGTCAACAACAGTTCCTCTCCGACAACAGGAGAAGCAGCTGCCTCATCCGATCCATGGCATCTCCCCTCGCTGCGGGTGCGATTCTCCTCCTCGTCGCGCTCTCCGTCGCAGATTCTCGACCCGATCCGTTAATCCGCCTCCCGTCTTATCGGACCAATCAAGGCAGCGAAGACGACTCGGTTGGGACCCGGTGGGCTGTGCTCATTGCTGGATCCTCTGGTTATGGCAATTATAGACATCAGGTATGATTATCTTGGTTAATTGGGATTGTTAAGAGGGTTTAGAAGTAAATTGTGTTTACTAATTTTGACTTTTATCTCGGAAAAGTGTGTTTTTGTTTCAGTCTTGCATAATTCTAGTTTTTTTTTCTCTCTATGTTTGGGGTTAAAATTAGGTTTAATAATGATTGGAGATAGGTTTTGTACAAGCTGACAATTTTTTAAATAATGATTGCTCGAGGCTGAGCTTATACTTTTCTTTATCCGAAATTGAAAATGAAATGATTGATATAATTTGGTATTGGTTGAAATTTCTGTTGTTAAGGGCTGCTTTCTTATGGCTAATTCGGTCTTCGCAGAGGAGTATTTTTTTTTTGTTTTATATATTCTTTTGATTAATTTTGAAATGAAAATTCAGTTACAGTATACTCCCCTCTTTCAGTACTATGTTATCTCTTTTGGCATATTACTTTTGTCTTCCCCTTTCCTTCCAAAATACTATATAGGAACTTCAAGGGATTAACTTGAAATCTGAGAAAAAATTTGAGCTCATGTATACCATAGATTTGCCTTTTTGTTCAAGAAAAAATTCAATATTTCATAATTTAAATAGATACTACAACTACTTGAAGTTCAGGGTAAATCTAGGGCTTGAATATGAGATGCATATTTATACCAAATTATCAAGATACAGTAAGTAAACAAAAAAGGAGGGGCAAATTGAAAGATCAACAGACTTATTCCAATCGGGAATTTGCCACAGCTAAATAACAATTTTCACCTTTCTTAAAATTGAATCATGTAGGCTGATGTATGTCATGCATATCAAATTATGAAGAAAGGAGGATTGAAGGATGAAAATATAATTGTATTTATGTATGATGATATTGCCTACAACGAAGAAAACCCTAGGCAAGGAGAAATTATCAACCATCCCCAAGGAGGTGATGTCTACGCTGGTGTCCCCAAGGTATCTATTTGTCCATTGCTCATTCAAAGTTCAAACATTAAACTACCAATTATTTTACAGGATTATCTTTTTCTTTTTCCTTTTTGTAGTGCAGGCCACTAGTATTTAAATATTATCTCAAACTTTGACATGGTAGGTAAAGGATAAGAGTGACCTACTGACCTGTCAAATAACCAACACACTCATACCTATTTTCTAATCCTTCTATTTTTGTGATATAAAATTGTTATTATCTGTTTATTGTACATTTTTCGTGGGGATTTAAGTATCTATCTGAATCGCTAAAATTGTGTTGCTGATATTGTCAGTTTGTCACATCGTAGGAAACTAGTCTGGCTGATAAATACTACCTTTCTATCTGGTACTCCTCTCCTCGCATATTGATTGTGTTTGTTCTTTTTCAGGATTATGTTGGAGATGATGTTACTGTAGGCAATTTGTTTGCTGTCTTGTTGGGTGATAAGACAGCTCTGACAGGTGGGAGCGGGAAAGTTATTGACAGTGGCCCTGATGACCATATTTTTATCTTTTACTCTGATCATGGTGGGCCCGGGGTACTTGGTTAGTCTTCTTCCACTGTTATTTTTTTTTTCCTACCAGCTATTGCTTTCTGAAAGTTTGTAGGAATTATCTACTTGCTGTTTACCATGTTAAGTGCCTTATCATGATAGCAGGTTTCCTACATATAATTTTGGATTATGCCGATGTAATTCATTAATCTTTGTTTTTTATTCCCTATGTCAATTCTTCAAGTTTTCTATTGTGTCAGGGATGCCGACCTATCCTTATCTCTATGCTGATGATTTAGTATCAGTACTAAAGAAAAAGCATGCTGCTGGGACATACAAAAGCATGGTAACTCAGCCACAAATCTCTTTATTTAGTTTATCTACTTTTATAACCACATTACAATCGGCAGAACACAACTATGGTTGAATATAAAAAATTAAAATGAGGATTCATTATTGACAGGTGTTCTATTTGGAAGCATGTGAATCAGGGAGTATATTCGAGGGGCTTCTACCTGAAGACATCAACATTTACGCTACCACGGCTTCAAATGCTGAGGAGAGCAGCTGGGGTTGCTACTGCCCAGGGGAATCTCCTAGCCCTCCTCCTGAGTACTACACCTGCTTAGGTGATCTTTACAGTGTCTCCTGGATGGAAGACAGGTTATTTGTTTATATTTTTCTTCTATACTTATGTTCATTCCTTTTTATTTTAGTATAAACCTCTCTCTCTCTCCAGAATAAAGCATACTCTGTAGGGAGAGAGTTCACAAAAATGCTGGTTGCGTGGTGTACCTGGAACTAGCCACTTTTGGGGGGTTGTAAATTATAATTAATGTTTTGCGGACTAAATTGACACCTGGAAAATTAATATGTATTCATATTTCATACTCTTAACTGCTGAAGGAGTTCAAGTGGATGGACACTGTCTTACTGCCAAATTCTGAAATATTATTAGGACAGTGTCACATTGTCTACTGTACAGTGTTTTAGGCAGCTATGTACTCTGTAATTCCATGTCTTCGGTACATGTTGGTAGAAATTTCCAATCAGAATAACGAATCATTTATCTATCTTGAGTTTAATGTTCCTTGCTTACATCAACAGTGACATACACAACCTTCGTACTGAGTCTCTCCACCAACAGTATAACCTGGTGAGCACCAGTTCCAGATCATATTTAATTCTAACATTTACCTTTATTTCTTCATTCTTTTTCGTTTTTTTTACAAATTTCTGACAAATGTTATCTCCTCTTATAACATTTCCAGGTGAAAGACAGGACTTCAGTACACAACACATACAACTTTGGTTCACATGTGATGCAATATGGAGACTTGAACCTGAATGTGAACAACGTATTCATGTACATTGGTTCGAACCCAGCAAATGATAATTTCACTTTCATTGGAGACAACTCTCTCTCTTTTCCGAGGTCTGTGAACCAGAGAGATGCTGATCTGGTCTATTTCTGGCAAAAGGTTTGTTTCTAATATAAGGCGATAATTATTTTGACAATTCAGCTATTTCTTAATGGTGCTTATTTCTATCCATCCTGCTATTGAACACATATATTTAAAAATTGTAATATTGTTGTATCTTTTTGTTCCAACTACAAAGTAAATTATGCTTCTTATAAATGTGGACCCTGACTTTGTAATTGAGACAAGTACGGTCCCTACCATAATTGTCCAGTTAACAAATAAATAATTGGGTAATTTATCCAGCACAGATGTGGAACAAATTATCCTTGATTTGACTATCTTGTTGACGGAAAATTATACAAATTAGTAAATAATGGAGCTATAGAGTTGCATGTCTTAATGTTTACACAAACATGTAACCTCAGAATACTGTAGAAATCGTGGAGAAGTGATACTTTTGGGATAATTTTTTCTTGTTTACTCTAGGCTGTAGTAGGATTCATCAAACATCATCTATAGTACAACTTTTGTTGTGATATGTACAATTGTTGCCAAGCTATGATTCAAATCTTTTTTCTGTTTTTGAAATTACAGTACAAGAGATCAGCAGTTGGATCCTCAGAGAAAATCCAAGCACATAAAAACTTGGTAGAAGTGATGAGTCATAGATTGCATGTAGATCAAAGTGTAGAACTTGTTGGCAACCTCCTTTTTGGTACCGAGGAGGGATCAAACATTCTTAATGCTGTCAGACCCAGTGGTATGCCGCTAGTTGATGACTGGGCTTGCCTCAAGTCCATGGTATTTAATTTTTCCTCTCATCTCATACTAGTATCTAAACTCGTACCAGTCAGTACTTACCTTTTTCGTTTTTTTGTGTTATTGTTGATTGTTGAAAAATAGGTAAGGACATTTGAAACACACTGTGGGTCCCTGGCACAGTATGGCATGAAGCACATGAGGTCTTTTGCAAACATATGCAATGCAGGTGTCAAGACAGAGACCATGGCAAAAGTCGCGTCTCAAGCTTGCACTTCGATTCCTTCTAACCCTTGGAGCTCTCTCCACAGGGGCTTCAGTGCGTGAAAGTAGTGGAAATATAAAGGGGGGGGGGGGGGTACTTTGTTGATTCTCATATATAATGGGGAAGTTGCATAGTGTCAGTAGAATAGACTTCAGCTTGTAAAATATGTAATATGTAAATAGTAATTAGTATAGAATAGGTGAAATGATTGTGGGTCTGGAGGACTATTTAAACTGCATCCTTAGGGAATGCTTTTTGTTGTTGTAAATATATATGTATTTACAAGATGTGGTGGCGTGCATCTGCAAAAGATGTGGAGAACTTAAATATTTACTTCACAGATTTTAGCTGATTTAAATCGTCTTTTCTTAATCTTTTCCTTGCGTTTCGACTAATACTAATTCTAGTACAGAACTGGCATTTGCAAGGAACTATTTAAAGATGCTGGTTACTTCATCGAAAAAATATAATTTTAATACATTAGCCTACGACAAATGTACGGAAACAAATACATAAACGATTTAAATTATGAGGATTGTTGAAGATTTGAAGGCAATATTGAGCTCCTAATCTCGATTGAAACAGTTCTTTACCTTACCTTTTGTGTCCAATTTTATATGGCCCAGTGGTAAGCGCCCAAGAAACGTTCCAACATTGCTTCCTGTAGAGCCCAAATAATTTAAAATTAATGTGTGGTTCAAAGTTTACACGTAAGTCACTACTTTGTTCCAACTTGGGCTTAATTTTTAATAATTACTGAAAATAGAAGGCCGAAGTTCAATCAATGACCGACCAGGTGTGCCACAGCCAGCTATGCAATCAATAATTCATACAATTATCAAACAAACATAACAATCATTTTCCCCTTACCAACAATTAATTATTAGGCTGTTAACGATTTTCAACATTTATTAGCATATCTTGCCGTGAATTAAATATTTCTCCCCTTGTAGACGTGTTATGTTTGAACTAAATTGATGGTCGAATATTTCAGGTATGGTGGGTTTGAACCCTTTGCCTAGTCCAACTAATTAACACAGTAACAAAAGCTTTCAAGATAATGTTTTATAGAGCTTGTTAAACAATTTCCTGTTGGTGACAACGATTTTATTTTATTTTATTTTACTTTACAGAGGAGGTCTTAGTGTGTTAATAAGGCTGCTTGGCCATGAAATGGATTAAGCTCTTGTACTCGATGGTTGTTCTATGTACTGGAATATGTTATACATTTTGAGAGAGGAATATGTTAGTTACCGTGATTTTTTGTTTAGTTCTATTGCTTGTTCAGCTTCGCGAATGGTTTAGTTGCATTGTTGGTTTTTTAGGCCCTCTTTGCGTAAGAAGGAATAGGCTTCTTTACCGAAGAATAAGGACTTGTTCCTCAGTGTTTCTACCAAACAAGACTTATTGTTATGGAGCCATAATGAGGAATAAGGCTGACTTAGCTTATGACACGAAAATAGGTGGAATAAATTCTCTAGATGGGTCCCACGGATGGAATAACCGTTAAAATAAAGGAATTACTTACGGTCATCCTCAAGAGTATCATCATGTATCATCCCACTTTCTATTTTAATGCATCCACCCTGTGATGCGCATCTTTTCCTTTTCCGCGTCATCAGATCTAGCGTATAAATGTTCAATTTATTACACTGTTATAAACATAAATGTTCAATTTATTAAATGTTGTAAGCATAAATGTTCAGTTTATTAAAATATTATAAGCATAAATGTTCAGTTGTTCTGTTTATAAAATGTTGTAAGGATAAATGTTCAGTTTTCTAAGTATAAATGTTAAGTTTATCAAAATTCAATTTAGCGTATGAGAAAAAAGAAAGGGTCACGAACTGGACAACAATGCATGAAAAAATTAAAAGAGGTCAAGAACCGGTCTGGTTCAACTAAAATTTTTTTCGATTTGCCCCTAGTCTTGTTGGAACCGTGAAATAAGAGGCCAAAAGTATATTTCTATTTTTTTCAGTTTAGTAAGTATAAATGTTAAGTTTATTAATTATATATGCTCAATTTATTAAGTATAAATATTCGATTTATTAAGTATAAATGAGATAGAGGAGATGAGAGAAGGACACTGAAGTATCTTCCCTTATTTGGACTGAGGGCTTTCTATTTTTTAATTAGTATGATACAGATGACAATCTTGAGAATTGCACCTATCACTCCTATTAAAATAATAGTTTCTACATCCTTTCTCTTTAATGCCCTCAGTGACTTTCTTTGGGGGCGTTTGGTTGTGTAGTAAGGAGTTGCATAAGTTAAGGATGCATAAGTGTTTTTATGTAGTGTTATGTATGTTAGAAAGTGCTCAATTTTTAATTTTAGTTACTAATTAACTTAATTAAACATCAAGCACAAAGGATCTTGCTAAGCAATCAACACACACATGAGAAAAGGGAAGGAATCGATTACCTCTCGCGGAATCGTATCCGCGAGGCTCGACCAATGCATGGGAGTTGATGGCGTGCTCTCCTTCGCCTTCTCCTCCGTCGACGGCCGCCTCGAGTCCACCAAGAAGTTTAATCACCTCCTCTTTCAACTTGTGCTAGCAAGGAAGAGGAGAGCAACTAATCCCCAAGGTTTTCTCTCTTCTACATTTGTCAATTAACTAGTTTAATTAATGGAGAAGGAAGAAATCTCAACACATGAGCTAGATGGGGTGGAAAAGAGCAAGAGAAAGAAATGAAAATTCTGAATTTTTCTCTCTAATTTTCGTTCTAGGAGGAAGAGGGAGAGAAAATGCTATGGTGGCTAGGGTTTTTCTCTCCAAATGACCTCCTTTTATAGACCAACCACTCCACAAACTTTAGGGACCTTTTTACCCCTATTAGGGCAGCCACTATATGGGCTATTAAGCCCATTTTGTGGTGTGTCAAATGTCCACTAATTCAATTAATTAATGAATCTTTCTCTTGTACTCAAATCGGACCTTTAATTTACTAATTAAATAAATGTCCATAAGCTCTATTTAATTCCTATAATTAAATTGTGTTGAACCAAATTAATTATTAACTTATTAATAATTATTTTGGAATTAGTTAATGCATTAATTTATTTCTATATGATCTCCTTGGCTTAATTAATTATAACGTTTCGCAACGGTATATAATTAATTAATCAACTTATCATATTTTCGCAATACTCACTGCTGCGAATAAATAAATAATGCACTGTGTGATTAAAGTCCTATTTGTGTGACCCTTTGAGGGCTATGTTGGCCATGGAATTAAATCGCTATTTAATTCCAATAATCATAAGCGGTATCTAGCAACACGTTATGATTCCCAATTCGCATAAATAGTGTACTGCTACAATATCTCAATCCTGCATAAGAAATAAAAATATCTCCTTGTCTGATTCTTATGTCACATGATATCATCGTATAATCCAAGATAGGAATGTGTCATTCTTGTAGATTATACTTTTCTTGATCTAGAGTTGATTGTATAAGTTGGCCAAACAATCCAACTCCATCAAGGGGCCCAAACAGATATCATCACTCACTAAGTGAATTAATGAGGGACATACGGTTTTCTTGATAAACAACTTTTTCCAGCACAATTCAAGAGAACATAAATAAAGTCCGTATAGCAGTCCTTATCAGGAATCAACGGTGGACGATATTTATTGAACCTATCCTCATGTGGAAAAGTTGAACCATCTCAAACTTAGAATCAAACTCATATGAAATAAACAATGACACATAACACAATCCATATGTTTATTTCATTGGGTCATGTCCTGTACTATGTTCTAATGACATACACATATGCAATTAAGTTGGTAACTCCTTACCTATGATTTGTAGAACTTAATCATCACTTAACTTGCATACTAATCTTTTATGATAATTAATGTTCCTTGTTAATTATCAAGATTACGGACGATTTAGATTTATTACTGTCATTCTAATAAATGATCCACAGAGATCTACAATTCAGATCCTCAACCTGAATGATCTGTCAGTAATAAACTCTAGGAACAAATGATCAAATGTCATCAATAACATAAACTAAGAAATTAAGTCATTAAATATTGATTTCTAGGACAACTCCAACAATGTAATATATGTTTGTTTGTGTAGTAAGGATGAGTAACTTAATGCATGCATATATTCATGTCAAAAGACTAAAATGCCCTTGAATTTGAATTAGTATTATGTATTAATAATATATTGTGACCTAATTATTATTATGCATTAATAATAATTAAATATTATTAATTACTAATTATTGTTAATTATTAATTATTAATGATAATAATAAATAATTTTTATTATTATGAAATATTAATAATTACTTTTAATTAAATATTATAAATAATATTAATTTTTTAATAATAAAAATTATTATTGATTAATAATTTTTAATTAATTATTAGTATTATTATTAAATCGTTATTATTAATTAATTAATATTTCTTGTTAAATATTATTAATTATTATTTAATTATTAATTATAATAATTAATCTTTATTATTAATTATGATTTTTTAATAATTATTGTTACTTATTAAATGTTATTAATTATTTATTAATTATTAAATATTATTAATAATTATTTATAAGGGGTATTGTTGGGAAAAAATTAAAGGGGGCTGGTGCATAACTTATACAACCTCTTTAGATGTCATAAATTATGCATCCTCAAGACTTCTTATATAACGGGTGTTTGATGACCTAAAAGATGCATAACTTAAATTATGCACCCTCTAAGTCACAAACAAACGTCCTTTTTGTCTTTTAAGACCCAGTGAAACCCTTACCAAAAATCAATCGAATGTGAACAGGGAAATAGAGTGGGAGAGAGAGCAAAGAAGTCTACTACTGATGGTACTTTTTGGGGTTTGGCAAAAAAATATTTAGTAGCTGTCAAAAAAAATTTTCCCTTGAAAAAACGAGTTTTAGTTTGATGAAAAATAGTGCCAGGGCTATTTTAGAGCCGCTCAAATTTTATACTAACCAAGAAAATGCGTTTCACGTTTATAAAACATCAAACAATAAATTCAACTAATAGATTTGAAATGACAAAACATGAGCATTGCATGCTTCATTTTTTTTTATAAAACTAATAAAAGTTTGTATTTTCTTTTTTTTTTTTACTTGTACACTTCCAATCATTATTTAGAATTTGGACTTGAGTTTTTCCGATCATAAAGATATTATATGTTTTAAAAAAATATTGTGTTGAAATATTGGAGAAAATTAAAGAATTTGCTTTTGTAAGTTTAAATATATAAAGATATAATATTAAAGTCTTTTCTTAAATGAGCTAATAAGACTAGATAGAAAGCAAGCACGTAAACCTCAGATATCTCTTTTATAAAACGCTTGCTAACGGCTCTTAACTCTTTCAACTGCTGGCAAGATCAAATTCACACTCAGAAAATTGTGGAAACTAAAAACACTACAATCAATTAAGCTCTTCATTTGGTTTGTGGCTCATGGGAGAATCCTCACTCATGATCAACTAATTAGAAGAAACATAATTGTTAACTCCAATCTTCTGACATGCCATCTTTGCCAAGCCCAACTTACTGAAAGTGCTGCACATCTCTTTTGTGAGTGCTCTTTTGCAAGAGAAATTTGGTCCAAGTTTCTTCTTAGGTTTGTCAACACCACTACTATTATAGAGGTGTTGCAGGAGATGTGTTCACATATCAGCACACAGCAGGGTTTCACTGCTGTCAAGATGGCAACTGCTTTATGGAGAATTTGGATCAGAGGAACAATCGACTCTTCAGAAACAACAGAAGAACAGTGCAATCGGTCCATGACTGGATAATGCAAGAGGCCTTCTTATTTTGTAATTTTTTTTAGCTTTTATCTTGTTCTTTTTTCTGTTTTGTTTGTAACTTGGTAGCCTCTACCTAGTATGTAAAAAAAAAAAAAAAAAAAAAAAAAAACTGGCTGAAGTTCAATTTTCACATCTTTGTTTTGGCTCAATCATCTTCTCATCTTTTGGCTCAATATTTCATGTGTTTTCCATAAAGAAGATAGAACCGTCTATTAAAGAAGGTAGAATCGTCCATTAAAGAATGTTGCATTAGACATCTCAAGAAGGTAGAATTGTCCACTAAAGAATGTTGCATCAGACATCTCAGCAAACAAACTTGAACGACTAAGAACTCTTCTCCAGCATTGTAACATTATGAAAGTTTAATTCAGAAATTAAAAATAATATTTACAAATTCAGATTTTGTGATGACTTTACTTTTATGAAATTTGGATACTAAGCTAAAATTTTGAGTAATAATTAGTCATGCTAATTGAATAACGTGATTAGTTTTAAAACCTAATTATGATATCAAATAAATATTACATATATTAAATGAATTAAATGTCACCAAATTCTTTGAAAAGCTGATCTAAAACGAACATGTAAATCTCAAGTTTATTTTAAAGCTAACCTGATGATTAATAATCATATTATAATTAGATTTTAACTAATAATCGTGATCTAAATTTAGAAATTCAAATAAAAAAATGAATTGCAAGATAATTGATATGTCTTTTGGTCCACAAAGAATCCTGGATTCCAAACTTCAGTAAAATCTGATTTTTATCTTTCTTGGTTATCCTTCATTCACGAAGGGAGCTTCTTCCTCATCCCTTCTTCGTGACCTATACGCATTGTTTATCATCTGTACTGTACGTGTAAATTCTTTTCTTTTTATTTTCAAGAGACGTGTAAATATATATACACTTGGTGAATTCTTTTCTTTTATTTTCTTGCGGTTGGTTACAGTGTGGAAATTGTGGTCCTTGACCATGGTTTGAGTACTAAAATTACAGGTACCAAACATCATGATTCAGACAGTTCAACAGATAGTTTATCACCACAGTTGGCCCAATGAATTGTTATTTTTTCGCTTTAAATAGAATCCAAAACGTGTAAATCGTAATTCTCAAAAAATGATGTGTATGATCTGAACTTGCATATAGGCATGGCGTTCTAAATCAGCATTCACAAGATTTTGTTTTGAAGACATGAATATGATGGTATCTGATATTGACCATGTCAATAATACTCTTACTAGATCGTCTTGATTGACACATTTTTGCTAATGAAAGATTTGTGATTTTTAATTGATTTTAAATTTGATTTTAGTGCAATGGACGTAGGTGATCTTATAGTAGAGAAATAATTTTTCTACTCAGGATTTTTTTGGATTTAGCTTGCCGGCTCACCCATCTCTCAGGCAGGGGCGAAGTCAGGATTCCGTGACAAGGGGGGCCGATGTCAAACTTCTGAGTTGCTCGGTCGACCAAACAAACTTAAATATGATTGTATACATTAAATTTGATAAAAAAGAAGTCATTTTTTGTATTATGCAAGAGAGAGAGTTGCGAGAGAGACAACAAGAATAGAGTTTTCATTCCCAATTTCTACTTAGGCTCTGATCGGAACGAGAAATTAGTAGCTCCAACGTCAATTGGAATTCACGCGAAATAGATTTTTTTGATCGGAATGGTTATTGGACCGCGAGTTCAGTTCAATCTGCGCGATTTGAAAGGAAAAATTAGCGCTGACCAAATCGTGTCAAAAAATAAGAAATTTCCCACGATTTGGCTGGGTGAAAAGCGGCGGAAAAATTTTAGAACTTTCTATCCCTCCCGCCTATCTCTCTCTCGATAAAAAAACCAACTCTATTGTGCCTCTGCGCAGTCATCAATTTTGGACCCAAGCAGAGCACGTGGCGAACCCTCCCCTCTTTAATCTTTATACATTCCGTAAGGTATCTTTTTCTGATTTTAAAAAATACTTTCCGTAAGGTATCTCAATTTATTTTTACTTGTCTTTTTCTGATTTTAAAAATTTGATGAGAAGCATATGAATTGGCATACAATTGAGAAATACATGTTTGGTCCATCATGTCTTTTCCAACATCTAGCAAAGTCCTTTTATTAGGTCACACGATCAGCTCCATTAATTTTTTTTTTCTTTGTATCTGTCTGATCTCATTCTAATTCCATTCCTTATTCATAGAATTTCTTATCATCAAGAGTAAAAATTATGATCCAATTTATCGATTCTATTAGAAACGTAAGAGAAATCTAAACACCCTATAAAAGAGATGAAACAAATGACGTACATATGCCAGGTATAAATAATAGAGTGATGATTATAAAGAGAGTGAGGGTAAAATGGTCAAATATAAGGAGATGTATTCATTTCTTTTCTATTTTCAAATGGCATCCAATCACAAAATTCATTTCTCTTCAATTCTTTTTCTATTTATTCTGATCGCTAGATTTCATTTCAAAATCATCTCTATTGAACTCTATTCTATTGAAATGAATTGAACTCTCTTAAAAAATCATTCCGATCAGGCCCTTAAGCTACTAATTTCAGTATTTCACTAGTGGAGTAGAAGGAAAATTATTAGATTTTGTATCAACTAGGGGAAGCCGAATCATAATATTCCATTTATTATACAAAAAACAGCATGGGCCAGGCCCTCTTGGGCCACTGCGCTAGCTCCGCCCCTGCTCTCATATTGTGATTTGTAAAATCTTGCTATATCAAATATAAAATTAAGTATAAATTCTATACAAATATTTGTCAAGTATGACATCAATTTATAAAAAAATATGAGTTACTAAGTCCAGAATGAAAATATGAGAGGATTAGCATTCGTCTTAATTATACGATTTGTGTCCATTGTCGTATCAATGGCCGGCGATCGACAAGTTACATCACTTGTTCACTTGTTACGAACCATTCTAGAATATATGTATTCAATGTGTGCCATATCTGTTTTACTAATTCAATCCGTCTTAAACACTAATACTTTGATTGTTAATACGCCTCTTGATTTTCCGAATACTTTAAATTATTTGTACCACGTAACAGTTAATGTATTTCCAAACATGTCATTTAGTTGTAATTACACGAATTTGGAAATTTTCAATTTTGATCACAATTGAGTGATAATAAAAATGAATATAAGATGAAAGTTAGCGGCTTTTGAAATTTTCACTTTATTTTTTACCTTAAGCTTTTATTTTGCTTTGCAAAAGTAAAATGGTTCAAAGTTCACTCATGTTACACGTTTGGTATTGGCACCGGTTCTTGAAAATAAAGACAAAAAAGGACTATTTGAACCATCTTTACGACAGAACAGAAATTCATTCAAATCTGTAAGTTGGAATTTTAGGTTTAACAGCTAATACGTGACATTAACTTGTACTAACTTTTGTCTTGTAGCTTATTGGAACCTTCTAAAAATCATTAGCACCCATTTCTCATTGTTGCTATATGTGTTCTCATTTCTAAATCTTGTTACTTGCCTTTTCCGTACTCCACTTCCATTCTTTACATACCTTTTCAAACCTAAATTTATCAAATTCAACAGTGCAACTGATGGGTAATGCTAAAAAAATAGAAAAGAATGGAAAACTTATGCATCTCTTTAGTTGTATTTGGTATAATGAATTTGTCTGGTGGAAAGCCACTATCACAAAGTCATACCTAAGAATAACTATAATCATATACGGTATTTTCAGATTAATTAGGATATCTTGAGTTGGCAGATAAAGACAGCGAGTCCATATAAAATTTTCGTGAAACTTCTTAATTATCTGCAGTGCAATTTTTACAATTGCTCATGGTTTAAGGTTTTTACATTTTTTCTTAGAAATTCTTGGTAGCTAGGTGTTTACAAAATTTTAATGGACAAAATAAGGATTTAATCACTGGGACCGACAGACAATATATTCGTAATCAGCTAATAAGTAAAATTGAAAACACGACATGATAGCATATCGCTATCACCGTATGTTTTCTGAACAAATGAACCCACAAATTTAACAAATAAACAAATAAATTAACTTCAATAAGAATATTTAATACCAGAATATAAACCTTTTATTTTATTCTGTTCCAAAAATATAAACTCACAAAACAGGAATGATTGGGAAGAGGAGAGGTTGGGTTTCAATCGGCGAGAAACAAATGGTAATTGTGCCGCTTTTCGAAAGAAAAATATATATGAGAAATGTTAGTTTTCAATATATGAGACGGACTTCAATATGATCGTTCTCACATTTAAAATTTTAAATGACCGATTTGAGGATTTCAATTTGTTCTATGTATTGAAAATATATATATATATAAGGAACTAAATTTTATATTTTTTCGAAATTTTTGCTATTTTTTCAGTATTTTAGAAAATATATGATACAAACATTATGGACCCTCCAATAACAATGACTTTGAAAAATACCAAAAAATAGTAAAAAAATTTGGAAAAAAAATACAAAATTTAGTTTCTTATAAGTTTTCAATTTGAAAAACAAATTGGACAGTTCATATCAGTCGTTTGAAATTTGAAAGAGAACGATCGTATTGGACGTACCCATACGTCCCATATATTGAGCTGTAGCACTTACACACACACACTTATATATTTAAAAAAACATATAGAAAATTAATTGAAATAAATTGGAAGGACAATTAGGCACGCCTTGTCTTTCAAAGTTTTTATCATTTATTAAATCCAAAATATAAGTTGGACTTTGCATACAATCTTTAAAAAATTAAAAGATATTGAAACTAGGATCAAGAGATTCTGATGATAGGTTCTGAAAGATGCACTAATAAACATGGAGAAAAGGGTAAAGAACAAAATTTAATTTTTATTTTTGAAAATAATATAATATGGTTTTATTGAAAGGTAGTACTCTAATTTCACATTATTACCGAACTTTTGAATATTTTTGTAGTTTTGGTCCCTGATCAAAATGTTTTTTTTTTTTATGGGGGATTTCATCTCATTTCATTTCAATTGATTTCACATGATTTCGTTGAATCTAATTACATGAGAATTCCAACTAAATGACACCAAATTCATTCATTTTGATCACAAATTTTCCATCGAAATGAAATCCCATGTTAAAAAAAAAAGAGATTTTGATCAGGGCCTTAATGATATGGAAAGGTCTGCAAGTTAAATTAAAGTTTTTTTTTGGGGGGGGGGGGGGGATTTTATTCTAAAAATAAAGACCTCCGGATCTTCTTCCTTCAAATCTTAGAAGATAAAGATTTCTCATATACTTTAATTTGACGACAATACTCCCAAATCAATAACAAGTCCACAATTTTCTGCAACGCATTTACAATGTAGGTTTGAAAAACGAATTGAAGTATTTGATCGTGTATACTACTAACATGCGCAGCTAAAAACAGCACGTTAAAACAACTTCATAATCAACATACCAGTACTGCTAATGGACGGGTTCCAATCCATGTCCAACTCCGTCCAATGATGAGGAGTTCAAGTCCACGTCCAAACCAAATCCATTAAATATAATATTGTCCAATCCATATCCAGTTCATCTTCTAACCAAATGAAGTCCACTATTTGTCCATAAAATAACCATATGGACGAATCTTTGGACGTTTTTTATAGTGCATTATGAAAAAGACTTCTCTAATAGTATCTTAATATCAATAGCTCAAATTTAAGTAACTACTAATTTTTATCTAAAATTTTGGAACTTTAATATTCGAAATTTTAAAAACTTAAAATTCGAAATTTTAAAAACTTAAAATTCGAAATTTTAAAAACTTAAAATTCGAAATTTTAAATATTTAAAATTTGGAAATAGTTTTAAAATTTGAAATTTTCAAATTTGAAAAATTCAAAATTTGAAATTCGAAATTTCAAAATATTGAATTTTGAAATTCAAAATTTCAAAATTTTAATCTTGAAATTCGAAATTTGAAATTTTGAAATTTTTCGAAATTTAAAATATGAAATTTCAAAATTTTTAATTTTAAATTTTTCAAAATTTGAAAATCTGAAAATTTGAAATTTGTAATTTTAAACCATTAATTTTGAAATTTCGACATTTGAAAATCAACAACCATTAAGAAACATATAAGTTTCACAATCAAATATATTCATATATATGCATTGAACAATCACATCCATTCAAATTGAATCTATTTATACTTAAATCCGCATTTGTTCATAATTTGTCAAGATAAGACTTAACAATTGGACTTGGACTAGACGTCAATCCATACCAAATGTAGTCCAATGAAAAAATGTCCAACACTGTTCAATTCATATTGTCCATGGACGATCCAGTCCATTAGAAACCTTATCAACATAGCTTTTATTTTGTTGGAAAATTCTTGATCAAAATGAACGGATTTGATATTATTTGATTGGAATTCCCATGTAATTAGATCTATAAAATTTTAAGAAATCAATTGAATTGAAATGAAATGAAATCCTGCGTAAAAAATATTTTGATCATGGCCTTACTGAAGAATTAGCATGAGTATGTGGTTAATAGTTTGTACGTGTTGGGCACATTGACAAACAAATAGTTATACGAGTTGCATGCCAATATAGACTGAAATCTTTGGGCACGGCAAGACCAAAGTGTAAACATGACATGAAATACATGAGTTATTTTCTGTAAATTTTTTGTGAGCAGTCTATTTAGCCATCTCAATTAATTTTATAAAAATATTATAAAATATTTTCCGTATTACGTAATTCGAGTTTATAACTTTTATGTGTGTGCGTGTGTTTATATATATTACTTTTTCTTGACAAATTCTATCGTAGACTAAATTTTATAACCGAACTATTTTAGCTACAGATTAAACTATATTTCAAATAAGATCGATTAAATTTTTTTGTCAATTATGAGTAATGTTAGAATCAAAAGCATTTTTTTTTTTTTTATATAATTGTCCGTAGACCCACTCACACACACTCTCAACCAGCATTTGCTGGGATTCGAACCCTGGTCTCTATGGAGCCAGGCAAATGCCTTAGCCAACTGCTCTAGTAGCACTAGACGAATCAAAAGCATTTGACGTCAAATGTGATTCTAAACTCAAACTATTAAAATTTTAAATGGCCGATCCGAACCGCTCACTATAGTATTATCATTTTCTCTTTAGGTCTTCTGATTAGTTTTGTCGTTGAAAAAAAAATCTCAAAGAGATCATTCAAATAGTCCCACAACGTGTGACCGTCATAAAATTTACCGTGTTTATCGACTTTATTTTTTTTTTATAACAAATCTTAGAATATACATGTGCCAGTACAGCACGATATGTACATATATAAACATAACACAGCCCATTTGAAGTATCCTACTGATAGGCACAAAGGCAAGGACAAGTCCAGTAATTTTAAATTGGAGAGGAACGGGAATTTCTGCAAGAGGCTACGGAACGGCGACCGTTACAGTCTCCGTTGAACAAGAAGCTTCTCGAGTCTCCACTTTCCAATCGTTGCGTGTAGTTTTTCCAACAGTTACCCCTCTGAACTATTTCCTAAAGTACCCTTTCTCCTTTACGAGCCCCTTCTTTGTGTGGTTATTTCGTCATTTTACATTCAAAACGGCTTCCCTCTATATTCTCCCTAGAGAGCGCGACGGTTAGGAGCCGTATCAGGCGCCAACAACTCCCAATTTCTTTTTAAAAAGAGAGGGTGTTTTAGTCATTTCATTCAAAGACACCCAAGCTGGAATTACTCGCGCGTAGGACCACCGTTTTAACCTCTCTTTGTCTGAATCAACCGGACTCGCTGTTCTCTGAAAGTGGGACCTACCTACTAACACATAAAATTAACACACAGATAGTTATACAGAAAGAATTTAGAAGTTCCAAGAAAGGGACCACAATCGCCAGCTGGCGAGCGACTCCTCGACAGCTGTTATAGCTTCCAGCTCTTGCCTAATGCCTCTACTATAAATACCTCTTTAGTGCTTTTGCCCAACCGATCAGTCTCCCAATCGAACACAAGTTACACAACACACTTACACACCTCGCCTCTCTACTAACATTACTTTCCCAAAACCCTAACCCTCAAGATCAACCTCCAATGGCGGCTACTGGATCAAAGGCTCTCGCCATCCTCGCCATGGCGGCGCTCGCCATTTCCTTCCTCTCCAGCGTCGTCGTAGCTCAGGACGCACCAGCGCCGGCTCCGACACCTGAGAACGGCGCTCTCGCCGGAGCGATCGCTTCTCCGGTCACAGCTGGTATCCTCACCTCCGCCGTGGTGCTTCTACTCGGATCTCTCCGACAGTGAAGCGATTATCTCTTTTTGGTGGATCTTGTGATTGGATTGGAATTGGATCTCTCTGTTTTGGCTGGTCTGGGGTTTAGTTTTGTTATGGGATATTATTTTCTTTTGTTTCATTCCTTTTAGTAGAAATTTGTTGGTTGTTTTAGTGCAATGCTTCAGATCTGTTCATGGAGAAGCCGTATTTTGGTTTTTACTTGGGTTTAGATCTGTGCATTGTAGTTTGGTAGTGTTGGATGAGGTGTGAGTCTCTGTAGATATACTCCTACTATTTTATATATTGATACAGTTTCGTTTTGTTTAATTAGTGTCTTTAATTCTTTAATTTTTTTTAATTTTTTTAATGATGTGGTTGTCTTTCAATGGTTTAGAGATTTACTTTAGTTTCCCAGATTCTGATGCCAACGACTTCACTTGGAAGTCTCGATTAAGAGTCTAATAAGTGCTTTTCTAGTTGTTAAGAGGAATAATTTTGGTATACGCACCGTGCGGTTTATAGTTAAAAAAAATCACAAATTATTAATTATATACTGATAAGTGATAACCCACCTAATACAAAGACCAAGCGATGAAGATTCCTTTTCTGTTCATTGAATGCTAGTTTTACAAAGTCCTTTGGCAGCTTGAGTAATTCATAATCATTGAAGTATTATTTTACTTCAATTTGTTTTTGAAATGACCTTTTGTTGAATTGATTAAGCTCTCTGAGCCAGCAATTGGGGAGTTAAGTTTTCGAAATAATAATTTGCATACCATTTTCGAAGTCAATTGGTGTATTTTGTTATTGAGTTTGAGATCAATTTTTTTTTTTAAAAAAAAGGGTAATAAAACTGAACTGAAAATAATCTTAATTGGGAAGCAATAGCTTCTAATGCACTGTCAGTTCAGTAGATATTTTCTTCTTACAAAATTGCAGAAATTAATTAAGCATGCGTGCATGGTTGTTCCATTTGGATTTTTCTGTTTAGTATGAACACTAAAATAATGTCAATATTGTTTATGAATAAACAAAATCAGTAGTACTGTTATTATTAAATTGTGAAAAGGTTGGGGACGAATATTAGCTGTCGCAGGCTGTCACGGTATCTTTCGACCTGGCATTATCACTAGATAGGCCCCACGTGTAATTAATTGACATTAAGAATTTAAGTCATGCTTGTCTCAAAAAATAAGAGACAAAAATGTATTCACTCTCTGCGCCTTTTCTAATTGATTATATTTGAATAGGTCATTTGTTCTTAATTAATCTAAATAGTACGTAGGGTATACGATTTTGACCTGAGAGATCGTAGACCATGTGGCTCGTTTTCCTCTACGTACGGCATGTAAGAGAATGTTTAAGTTTATTTATTTTTTCTTCGTCTGCTATATGACTATATCACGTGTTTAGTTTTCTGTCTATAAGTTGCAGTGTTTACAATACCATACCGGCACCTCTACTGGCCTAGTGACTGAAATATAATATTTTTCGAAATTTTCTGATATTTTTTCTGACAAATTCGAATACTGTCGTTTCGGTTACTGTTCTAGTATCCGGTATTACCGCAATTTTTCGGTAACCATCAGGGTATTGAAAACCCCGATAATTTTGTTGATGGGAGTGTTAGACATGTTTTACCCCGTCAAACTTGCCATAAGATAGTTTGTCTACTTCAATAAAACTAGATCATATTGTTTATTGAAAAAAAATGAGATCATATTAACTTTTATAAATTAAAGGAATGCGCGTACTGACGAAAGAAAAATATTTTTTAATCAAATTTATTATAGTTTGATTGTCGGCAAGTCATGCATGGAGCAATTTGAAATTTTTTGTTAGTCATAGTAGACATGCGTAATTTGCAAAATTATGGTTCATTTTCAGGGATAGTTAATATGTAATGATACAATCCTTGAAATGCAATAAATTTAAGGATACATCCACAATTTGACTGTTTAAACTTGATAATTATTTGAAGAGTTGTCATTGTGTTCGAATTTTTTTTTAATTAATATCTTTACGAAAATTTTTATAAACTCATCTAAGGTAATTATCTCCCAAATGATGCCGTCGTGACTCCTTTATAGAGTCAATTATTATTACAGTACAGCTCATTTACATTTGTTCAGCTCGGTATCTTGGTAATTATTAAATATAGTGTTCAAATTAAAAATCCTACACTTTTAGCGTATCTATATATATATTCTATATGATAATTTTTCGGTTAAATAATCTATGTAATCAGTCTTACATATGCATGTAATAACAATGATACTTTAACGCATATGAAACAAATCACGTATTGTGATTTTTCCAAAATTCGTGACGGATCATGCCAAGTGCCTCGTATTCAAATAAATAAATAAATAAAATACATAACAAACATGTAATGCAAGGATGCTTTACAAATGAAAATAGTAGCTATTAGTTTATCAAGGCTGAGGCTAATTTGATTTTAACATTACTTAAATCGTACTTTGTGAAATTTATAATGCACGAAAAAAGGTATTCATGAGTCTAATAATACATTTATAAACTGAAATTTTAAATAAAAATAGTTTATTGTAAGTATTATCCATCTCTTGATAAAATATTATCATCTTAAGTGAACTAAAATTTGTAACATTGGAAGGCTAAAAAAAAGTTGCTAAATGTTGTATAATGAAACTTAATATGAGGGATAGAGTCCTGCACTCCACTGAAAAAAAAAGTATGTTTCCTAGAAAAAAAATTGACAAACTTTTTAAGTGATCTCTTTGTTTTATAATTCTTTTACAGACCCATTTACTTAAAGCAGCATTACAAATACCAATTTGCGAGACAAACATTCTTTAGTGTTCCATTTACAATCTCTAGTGGTATCTGACTAATGTTGCCCATGAATAAGCTTTTAATTGTGCGTCCTTTCTTCTTTCCGTAAGCAATGACTGATCAAGTCACAGACGCGTTTATATAACTATAAACTATAAATAAATATAATTAATTTATGAATTAGTTTTCCGTGTGAACTTGAAAGAATTTAACTGCATAAGTTGATACGTCACAATTTTAGACATAGAATTTGCAATAATGTTTTTATTGGACCTATTCAAATCACAATTTCCAGCCGAAATTTTAAATCACAGACAGCAACATTGTCGTTTAGTCATGCAAATTAATTAATTAAATCAAACCAACCAGAGAAAAAACTATTCCACGGATGGGGTCTGAGACAGTTGGCCATGGCAGCCTGGATATTCTTCTCATCTTTTCATGAAGAACCAACCATATGCTTCGCATTAATAGTTGTACACTTTCCATTTAGATAATGGATTCAGGTTTGGTTGTACATATATTTAATTAACATAACTCATAACTCATTGTTCCTGCTTCTTATCAGATAAAACTGCTCTGCACACACCAACCGTCATAACTTATCAATAACAGACTGTCTCATGATTCCAGCTTAATAATGTCTATCTGTGCCATTAATTAATAAAAATTAAGCTGCTACCGTCCTCAACTTCTTTGAAATATATTTTGAAGTATAAATGTAGACGATTCCATTTTGAATTAGGTATTTAGGTTACGAGTTAATTAAATTTGTATGAATTTTAGGCTGTATATAAAATGGAGGTCTTGAAAGGAAAACTAAATATATATATATTTTTAAAAAAAATAAAGGAAAAAGCAAAACCCACCATGTGTTTTCCGACCCCATTGCTTTCAAGTTTCAATTGCAAGGAGGCAAACAGCAAACTGATTCATGCCATGTGCGCCGTGCTTTTTTTGCGTTCTCACCTTTAATTCGCTTTACAAATTTGAAATTTCAATAGTAAGGCGAATAAATGGTATATTGATTATCGTCTTTTAGAAGGGAAAATTTTGTCGTACAAGAACTGAATAAATTTGATTCATTACAAATATATGTACACACTACGCAGAGCTTGTTGTTAAGTGAATCTATCATTTATTTTTCTGACATACTCTGAAACGAGAGGAAAACATTTTGCTTCATTTATTCTTCTTATACACTCATTACTCACACACACAAAAATGTTCCGAAAAATAATTTAAAAGCTTGCTAATAACCGTTCGCACATTTTTTTGTCATGCCTCTATAATTATAAAATATAAATTCATACACTTTTTTTTACAGAAAATTAATTTGAATTTCGTTAAAAGTGATGAATGAAGTTAAAATGAAAAATTTCGTTAAAACAAAAAATAGCATTTTCAAAAGATATAAATCCAAGACAGTCAGACAGATCATGCATTATAATCCCCAACAAACCAAACTAACAGTCAGGTAGAGCTAAAATATTCTCGCCAAACCAAACCAGACATGTAGAACAAATATTCTCGTCAATCATATTTCAACGGAATTTTGGAGGGTCTCGTAAAATTTGAGTCGTTGGACTTACGCCTTCTACGTGTAACGTGCTAATTGGATTAGGAACCTGGAAGTCTCCAGAAATTTACCACGTACAGAATTCTTTACTTATAGAATTTATAAATTGATGATTCGAGCTTAGCTAAGCTAATACTGGATAAAATTTAACTCGGTAACTATAATTACACAAACTATAAAAAAAATAAATAAACCTGGATCATGAGCGATGAAGAGTTCCGCCTCCTATGCTATGTTAATATGTTAAATAATAGAAAATTTGAAAAAAATATAAAATTTTATTTTCAAGAATATTTTAATGTAAAAATCATATTGAGCGGTTTGGATCGGCCATTTGAAATTTTAATAGTCTACGTTTGGATCGTGTTTTACATCCTATATGTTTGATTATAATATTCCTCTAATACAAATGCAAGCGTGAACTCTCAGTCAATTCAAAATAAACTATAGGTTCCTTTAGTACAGACCCTGGTCCACAGGTCCAGGTACAGCTCATAAACCCGTCAACTACGTTTAACGTGAATTTCCTTTTTTGCCCTTGCTCCGACCTTAAGCTTTTAAAACCCCACCATCCCTTCTCTCATTTCCAAAACCTCTCTTCTCTCTTTCAGATCAAATCTCAAACCCTAATCTCTCTCTCTTTCTCTTTAGCTCAACACCTCTCAACAATGGCAGCTGTCAACACCATGGTTCTCTCCGTCTGGCTCTCGGCGCTCGTGGCCGTGTGTCTTCTCGCCACCTCCGCCTCCGCCGCCGACGCTCCGGCACCATCGCCCGTCGCCGCCGCGCCAGGTGTATCTGCGCCGATATCCGCAGCCATTTTCGTCTCCGCCATGGCTTTCCTCTTCGGTCGCCACTGATGGATCGGATTCCAGATCTTCACTTGCTAGTTGCTAAGTGATTCATCTATATATGCATATATGCTATTATATCATTCTTTTAGAGGAGATCTGTTGTTTTTCGTTTCATGTTTAGATACTTTTTCACCTGATCTGATGATATTCTATTCCTTGTTAGTGATGTATTTGTTTTGATCTATGGATATAGATGATGATGATGATGATGTCCTTGGTTTGTTTCTCTCTAGACTTTAGTATATATGATAATTTGTGTGGTTATATGATGACTCAGATTGCTTCATATCTTGTTCCTTTTAGTTTGATTTTCAACTTTTTAGCTGTTTATTTGTTGATTTGTGAAAACTACAACAATGACTCAATGAGTGATGGTATTGTGTTTAGAGAAGGTGCCTGATATGCAAATCAGAGGGACATTTAATGCAACGTCAAATCTTACTATTCTCTGCACATTTAAAATAAGATTAGGACTATTATGCAATTTGTGAAATATTTTAGTTGTTTCTTTGATTGAGTGGAATACAAAAGGGAAATGCACGCTTTATCAGAGCATCTGAAAAGCTTGTCAGATCAGACGGTTCTAATTCAGACGGGACGATAAAAAAAAAGGGACAAAACGAATCTATCGTTCGATCTGTCACGATACGAAATAAACGATTAGGATTAGAGGAAAGGGTTTCGCGCCTTACGAAATAGTGGTGGGGATATTTTGGTAATTTTGGGTAGAATATGTATCGTTGTCGTTATTTGATTCGTTGCTCTGGCTGACAGTTGAAGCTTAGAGCGTACGCACACTAGTGTTTTATAAAAAAAAAAAAAAAATTATCTTTGCGAATAGTCACGCTGGCTACCAATCCCATTCCTTCACATGGGCTGTTGAGAATTGTGACCACATCGGTATCTCACTTTGCATTTCAACTTTTCAAGGGAATGTCTTTATTTGTTTATAATTTGTGTGTTAATTAATTGTCTGTTTGATGGGGAATTAGTATATTTTATATGTTAGCGTTTACTTTAGGCTCAGTTATTCGAAGCAAAAAAATTCAAAATAACTTTTGTTTTAAATATATGCATTGGACATTATATAACCGGGATAATACATGGATTGAAGAAAAAAATAGTTTAAAAATTGGGTTTGAATTAGCGCTCCAAAATAATGGAAATTGCGCGGTTTTGAGTATTTGACTGGTCTGCTCTCAGTCACACTTTGTCTTCGCGAACGAACGGTATTATGTGGTTGAGAATAAGTACCTGATGCCGGTGGGAGGATACGTAGCTTTAGCAAATAATAGAGGTTTGAAATAATATACATCTAAAAAATTTATGTCGATAACATATAAATGTTAAAGAAGTATCATATAAATAGAAATATAAAACCTTATCAATTACGTGAAAAATGAGAAGCTAATTCGAGAATTATAATGGTAAGTGTGGTTTTGATTAGGATTAATTTAGGGTCTGTTTGGAAACGCTGAGAATAGGGAATATGAATAAGAAATTTCGATTTGCGTGTTTATTCTTATTCTTGTGCAACACAAACAACACAAGAATAAGGAATAAAGACCCTTATTCCTATACTAACAAAACCATGGTATAAGAATAAGGAATAAGGATAAGCACGCAAACCGAAATTCCTTATTCCTATTCCCTATTCTCAGCGTTTCCAAACAGACCCTTTAGATATGTCGAGATGAGAATACATCAAGCTTTTAAAATTCACTGAAATAATGCCTCTATAACTTAAATAATGGTTTTTTTAGAGTAAAATGCAAAACGCTGCAGCAACCAAGCACGAAATAATGGTAGTGTTATATTTCTGAAATTTTCGGCAATATAATAAAAAAAATTAGCATTTGACAGCGTAAAAACGGATGGGTCATTCGACTTATAATTTTTTTTTAGCCGACTTCAAATCCATACTAAATCCTAATTTGTTTAGCTTTTTCAAACTTTGATTTTGTCTATTTTTATTTTTGACTTGCTAACCTTTTATATTTAAAATTTTTATACAACATTATTTTAAACATACTATTTTTTAACTCTGAATCACTAAATCAACTCTGGACCGTCATACTGCATAAATCACATTTTAAAACCATTCCATATATGATGAGAAATTAATATAGAAGCTGGGAAGGGTTACAAGATAAAACAATATTTTATTAGTATGCGTTGAACGAATGTGGAATAGAGAAATAACAAGGAATTATTATTTTTTTAAGTTTATTCGATATCGATTGGCAAACCGAAATAAGGTAAATTCTAAATTCAAGCAAATTTTAAATTCTACTCTATTTCTATAAAACAAGATATTATATCCCTTCTTCCATCCCACAAATAAGACGGAAAGGAAAGGGGGCTCAATAGCAAACTAATACGATTTACTTGTGCAATTTTCACTTATTTTATTTTTGTCATCATTACATTTTACACAATTTCATTTTTTTTTGTAGCAACTGTTTCATTAATTTCCATTCAATTTTATGAATTCCACTTGTACACCATGCAAATTTTTTTTTTTTATGAGATTCGACCAATATTCCGATTTTTAAGTGTTTGAATCTTTCATGAATTTGAAACTAATGATACTCTAAATAATGAGACTGTCAATATGACAAAATATAGGTACGGAAATATGTATTTTTCTTCTTAACACCGAGCTTATTATTGGTTGATTTGTTTGATTTCTCATTTTTAAAGACTGAGTTGGAATTTCCACTTAATAACTACATACATACATAAATAAAGAAATTGTTTGATTAGGTAAATTTGTTGGACAGTGATCCGGGTATATTTTGGGACCTGTCTTTTGAGAGTTGAGACGCAACAGAAACCTCTTATTATTTCTTTCAAAGATGTCAATTTTTAGTTGAGAATAAGATTAATTTGGAGATCATTTCCCCGTAATAATCATCAAAACACTGAAATTCCCTTTTCAGCAGTTATCCCAAAACTTTAGTTTATTCATTTTTTTTCTGAAAACTTCTTAAATTTGGAATAAGCATATTCTCGTTTTGGGGTATATATGAACTATGAGTTGAGAGGTAAAATAGACAGATATGCAAAGTAAAAAACTTCACATTACACGTGTGCATCGAATCTCTGGATTAACTTAAGAAAGTTATAACTGCACAACATTTCTAAATTATTAAGTGCGATGATGTAATAATGAATATGCTAGCGAATGACAACTTAAACGTGAAAAACAAAGTAAATAACTCGTGTTAATATCAGCCCCAAATAATATTGAAATAGTAATTACAGATGTACTCATGTACTAGATAGAAATATTTTAATCAAAATGCTGGTTTTCATATTTCCCTTTACTTTAGTTTCTATTTTTTTTTTTAAAATCAAAGTTGATAGAAGAGTCTATTAGGTGAAAACAAAGAAGAATCACGACTAAGTAATATATTTCTAAGTATAAAATACGGATTTAAAATCTGACTAAAAATCATTTATAAATATTTAAAGTTGAGAAGTTTGAATACATATTATTGTCTAAAAAAGAAGAATTTATACAAGTATGTTTTCAAGGTGGTATCTAGGGCCACGAAGAAACTTTCTTTGCTTGTAAGCTATATAAAGGGAATTACTTTCTACAATCAAGACTTGAGCAATCAAGCAATCAAAGGAAGCGCCTCCCTCCTCTCACGTGATAAAGCGACCTCTCCCCTCACCTTACCCCTACGCGAGTCTTCTCCCTCCCCCTCACGTACTCCTCTTCTCTTCTATTTTACTTCTCCGTTTCTTCTCTGAACCTAACTCTCGCCTCCCTTCCCTCACCGGATCTCTCTCTCCTCACC
Organism: Rhynchospora breviuscula; assembly: GCA_027562975.1. Lineage (NCBI taxonomy): Eukaryota > Viridiplantae > Streptophyta > Magnoliopsida > Poales > Cyperaceae > Rhynchospora > Rhynchospora breviuscula. The sequence continues at coordinate 56,877,527 of CM050402.1, forward strand.
ACGCATCTTGCCTCCCTTCCCTCACCGGATCTCTCCCCTTCACCACGCATCTCGCCTCCTTCTCCTCACGGGATCTCTCCTTCCTCCTTCGTCTCCTTAATCGCTCCTTTCCAGTCTCCTTATTTTCTCATCTCGCTCCCCTTCTACTATCTCTTCCGTTATTTCTCCTTCTCCTTCACCATAGATCTCCCATCACTCTCGCGCACTTCTCCAAATCTGATATAGGAAGAAGGAAGTAGAGATCGAGAAGGGTGAAAAGAGAAAATATATTTTTAATTCTGGTTCTTCTACGAGTTGGGAGTAAATCAATAATTATAAGGGAGTAAATAATGAGTATAAGGAAGTGCCTAATCATTTTACATGAACAATTATATATGTTTTGTATGGAGTATATAATTCTTGGTAAGGGAGTAACTAATAAGATACTAAGGGAGTATGTAAACATTACAAGGGAGTAATTAATATGTTCAAGAGAGTATGTAAATATTACAAGGGAGTGACTAAAAGGTTCAAGGGAGTATTTTAATTCGACTTAGGTAGTATATAAATTTATAGGATCACATAATTGTATATCAGAAGGGAGTATTTTATTTTTATCAAGGAAGTATTTACTTTCGACAAGGGAGTACCTAATAAGTTTAAATGAACAATTATTTATGTGAGTATGTAAACATTACAAGGGAGTAATTAATACGTTTAAAGAAGTATTTTAATTAGACTCAAGGAGTATATATATTTCATAAGGGAGTATTTTTATAGAATCACATAGTTGTATATCACAAGACGGTATTTTATTTATATTAAGGGAGTACTTACTTTTAATAAAGGAGTATCTTTATAGGGGTACGAAGATGGAGAGAGGTGAGGCACGTGGGTGAAGGAGAAGTGAGGCACAGAGGAGGAGATGAAGGAGAAAGGTGAGGGGCAGAGAAGATGGAGAGAGGTGAAGCGTGTGGGTGAGAAGGGGATGTGTGGGGCAGAAAGGGCGGAGCTAAAGGCCCGTGGGTGAGAGGGAGGGGGGCGCGCAGATGAGAGGGTGAAGTGCACGGGATGAGAAAGGGTGAGAGGACGGGTGAGAGAGCGGTTTCCATTTTCGAAAAGGGGTGAAGTGCAGTGTGCTTACCCAAAATGGAGTTTGATCGCGTGATTGTTTTAGGGGCTGATTGTAGTTATCAACTCTGATATAAATTTAGGCAATCGGACAAATTTCTTACCATATTCCTTTCAACTACCAAACCCCCTAAAATTCTCCTTTCCAGCAATAACTTCTAATTATCAGGTCCGAATAAAACACTCTGAAAATTAGATATTTTTGTAACAAAATTCATAATATCTAACTTTAAAAAAACTTTCAAAATTACAGTGTTTTATTCCTACTAGATAAAAAATTAGAACTCATTTTCCAACATATAAATTATTAATGAAAGATTCACTATTTTGCAATATTTATAACTTTAACAGGCTATATAAATTTTTAAAATCTTCTTTGGCTAAGTCTGTACACGATGCTAATTATTGAATTAATGAGTATAAAATGTCTGAGCTTAACAATGGCCTGGAGTTAGAGTTTTTTAACACTACTGATTGATTTAACAAATTTGCACACAATGCTGCAGTTCAACTAAAAAAACTTCTATATAAAAATTTAAATTTTGCAATTAAGTTTCACAATAATTTTCATTTCAACTAATGATATCATTGTCAACACTCTTTCTAGTAAATAAATAGAGCTTGAGTCGAAGTCGACAACTCAAACAACAATTGAGTTATTATATTTCATCATACCTTTGTCAATCATTATTTCATCAATTGACCTCTCATTTTGCGGTCTTGATCAAGTATTAAAACCACAAGGGACTTCACATGGATATTTTTGTGGTCATTTAACACAACAATCGGTGATATTTGCACGTTTTCTGGAATGATTTATGTAATTGCCATCAGAGTCCGAAAGGGAGAGGGAAAATTCTGGCCAATTATTTTATTCTTTTACAAGTCAGTGCCAGCATTTATGATTTTGATTAAATACGTATTTAGAAACGAGATAAATTTATTAGTTTCCTTTAATTGACGGAATTTATTAGATTTTTATGGAGGAAATGACATGCATTTCGGATCCGATATCAAACTGTCATGCACAACTATTCATTCTCTTTTTGAACCCAGAGATTACTTGTTTAATGAGTCATAGGCTCATAGCCTTGTATATATACACTTCATTCACGATTCAAAAAAACATATATATACACTTCATTCCTCTTTCACTCTTAAGGGAAAAAAAAACGACAAATTTATTGACTACTCGTACTGAACTCCTAAAAGACACTAAAGTAAGTAGAAAACTAATAATTAATTTGTATCAGTGTCAATAAATTATAGAAGAAAGCAATACAATTTTAGTTATATTTGTATGGAGTCTATGTAGATATTTTAAGAAAATTGTTAATATAATAACAACTAGGAAAAAGTATGGAGTACATTATACATGCATTTATATTCCATCACCGGAAATATAGGATAAAATAATTGTACTCTTCAATTTCAAATTTGCCATTGCAATTTGCAAGAAGGCGGCAAAACCATTTCACACTAGAAAACATGCTAATAGTGAATAGTTGGTTTTTAAAAGATCATGAGATTCATACGAAGTCTTTAAGACTTGATTAAGACCTCCAAATGAATAAATATCATTAATTAATAATTAATGATAATTTACAATGGTATAATGAAGATTGTAAAAAGCTTTTGTGTGCTTATCACCAGTCGCTCAAGTTAGTTCCAGAATTGTGAAAAAGTTGCTAGTTTTGAGACTATGCTGAAAAGGAAATTGTACGGCGTATGATAAATTTTTTTTTTTGGGGATAAACTAGATAGCGGGCGGCTATCTAGTGAAGTACAAAATCCTAACAACAGAAGCAAACTACAAAAAGCACCCTTACAAGTTGATAGCTTGAAGTTGCTCTGATTCTCCTTTACAAATTAACAAACAGATTTAAGTCTAGCTACTGGAAAACAATTTTAAAAAGCCTACTATGTCCAGGTTTTCAATCCTTCATGAGTTTAGGAATAGATTAGGTAGAAGCGAATTTGTCAATTTATGGTAAGTTTGAATTTGATCCTGCATTCCTGCCTCAAGTTTTAGATCTTCTACAACATTACACTGTTTGAAGATAAAGCGAGGGCGAATGGCGACTCAAGGATGGCGACTTGTTGAACCCCGCCGCAACCGTCAGGTAGCCAAACCCTCCCCCAACCAAGCTAGAGCTTTTGTCGCCTACCCCTCTCATCAACGATCCTACTCTCAGGCCCTCCGCTCCCATCTCCCCCTCCCCCAAAACCCTTCCTCACCACACACCTCTACCTCAGCCATGGCAACTCGCCCCGAGCAGGTCGCCTCCTCATCCAAGAACAAAATCCAACCACCCTCTATCATCTACTCCCCAACCAGCCCAGTCTCCCTCCGTTTCCCTCCCAAAGCACACTATGAGGAGTGGCGATCCCGCTGTTACAGATGCTTTTACCTAGGCCACCGCTCAGCTCAGTGCACTAAGGCGAGCCGCTGTGCTATTTGCTGGGACCATGGTCACCCTTTTGAGAAGTGCCCCAAAGCTTCGCCTACCAGAAACAACTCTGACGACCGCTCTGGTACCAACGCTGCTGGTACAGAGGAACACCATTTTGGTCCTGGTCCCATAGCTACCTGGGCTAGAAACATGCCTACCAGCGTTGAGTTCTCCGACCTGTTGAACCCCCGTGACTCCACGGTTCACACGGTGGTTCCAGACGACGACGATCGCCCAAGCCATGTTACTTGTCATCTTAACAGGGATGGTGCTTACTTCCAGACGGTACAGAGGTTGAGCCGCTGTCTGGTTATCACTTAACCTAAGGAATTTGAGGTCGTCCTAACCATAGATCAGATAGCGGCCCAGGTAGCCAGCACCGGCTTGGTTAAGCAAGACCAGGTTACGGTTGCTAAGCTCAGTGGAGGTCGTTTTCTTGTGGAACCTCCCCTTCAGGTTCAATCCATAGCTATCGCCAACGCCTTCCCTGACGGATGGTGGGAGCTAGGGTATTCCGTCGCTCTCTGGTCACCATTGATTGACGCTGATTTTGAAATGCCAGGTTTCAAAGTAATGGTGGATTTGGTTGGTTTACCACCGGACCTATGGCGTGAGGACTTCGTTGCTAATGCCGTCTCAGAGTTGGAAAGAGGTAACATGTCCTGCTGGACAGTTGCTTTGGCCACCACAGATCTAAGGAAGGTCCCCCGGTCGGTTCACTTCACCTTCGGCATGTGCGTCTATAAGGTGCAGGCGTATATTAGGAGATGGAAGTGCTACCCTGTATACCGGCCGCAAGATGCCCCGGAGGCACCGCCTACCATCCTCCCACCCTACTTGAGGTCACCTCCTCGCCCCCCTTCACCTGCTACGAGTGACCATGACGGTCGCTCTGCCGATACTGTCACCTTCTCAGTCCAGTCTCTCCAAAGGATCTTTCGAGAGGTTCCGCCAAATCAAGTGCCATCGGAGTTCAGACCCTTCCTGGAGAAGGACAAGTCGGTGAGTGATAAAGGAAAAAAGCCAGTCACAACAGTCACACTCCTCCGCCGTGACCTCTCAGCCCCTTCGTCGGAAAAAACTGACCCTCCCTCTGGCTCCAAAACCCAGCACACACCAATCTGCAACCGACCCATAAATCCAGTGCCACAAATAATCCAATCGACTAGCAAAAGGCTGTCTCCAGTCGACTTGCAAGAACTGGAGGCGTCTGTGGGTCTCAGGGGAAGGACGCCTGCAAAAATGCCTCGTGCAGAGGAGGATAGAGCAGCTGCGCTGGTTCTTTCGACACGTGGTGGTGGACCATCTGATGGTTGGGAACAGGTGAACCCCTCCACTCTTTTCCCTGAATTACACAACAATCCTCCTTGTGTCCCAACGGTACACACTTGTACGGACCACGTGTTGGAATCTTCTCCTACGCCAGCTGTTGCCTCTAAAAGACAACCTCTACCCCGTACATGCAAAGGAAAAAGTGTTGTTAAAACAAAAAAAAAATTGGAAAAGAGCCGTTAAAACCGACTAAGGTTTGGACCAAAAAAACAGGAGTCAGAGGTAATACTGGGCCTGGCCTGGTGGTTACTAACTTGGATATTGAGAAATTCACAGATGTTCCCATTAGTCTAGTGGAATCTCTGAATATAGCTGACATTTTGGACTTTTCAGAAAGAGCTATTACTGAAATTACAGCACAACAACCTTTACCAACTCAGGAAATACAGTCCAGAATTGAATGGAGAGAGGCCACGTTAGAGGAACATAACACAATTCCTTCCCCTTTGAAAACTTTGCGCAATGAGGCACCTTCGGTTTCCGCTTTCCAGGTCCAGGCTGGGGAGTCGAGCATTGCCGGCAAAGCTTCTGAGGTGCCAAGCGGCGGTAATGACGCGGATCAGGAAGACCGTTACTTGGATATGGTTGACTATGAGTAGAGATAGTCTCCTTTTTGGTTTTTTGCTCTGCTGGTTGATGTTTTCTTTTTGTTATTTATGACATAACCGTTAAAGATCTTGTCTTGGAATGTTCGTGGCTTAGGCGATGCGTCTAAGAGACGTGTAGTTTCTGATTTGATTAGGTGCTCCCATTGTGATGTTTTTGGGTTGCAGGAAACGAAACTTTCGGATGTTTCCCCCTTTCTTTTCAGTTCCCTTGCTCCTTCTTTCTTTGACCGCAACATAGTTACTCTTGATGCGTTTCACTCTCGTGGTGGTTGCTTAATTGGTTGGAAGCGCTTCTTTGTTTTGCTTAATTCTTTTGTGACTCGTCACTCTTGCTCTGCCCTTCTGCTTGACACAAGAACAAATCAATCACTACTGGTCACTTGTGTGTATGGACCAAGCACAGATGGTAGCAGGCTTCTCTTCCTTCAAGAGTTGAGAAACCTTTCTAACTTAGTTCCTGCTAAGTGGGTCATGCTGGGGGACTTCAACATCTTGCGATGGATGAATGAACGCTCCACATTTGCTACTGATTTCTCTTCCATGGCCTCTTTCAATGAGTTCATTGAGGACTTACAACTTTTTGATGTACCTTTGTCCAATCGAAGATTCACGTGGTCTAACAAACAACCTTCTCCAATTCTCTCCAGGTTGGACAGATTCCTGATCTCACCAACTTGGTTTCGAGAGTTTCCGAAAATTATTTTACAAGCATTGCCCTCGGTTGTGTCTGACCACTGCCCCTTACTTCTACGTTGCTCAAATTTCTCTACACAACAACGCATACCCCGGCTAGAGAGATTCTAGTTAAAGCATAAGGATTTTGCTTCTATCACTCAAGCGGTTTGGGGGTTGGCCTGCCAAGGCCCAAATTCTGTTGACTCTTTCAATGCTCGACTGAAATCTTTTCATAGTGGGCTAAGGGCCTGGAGTAAAGCGCATTTTAACAAGCCCAACCTCACTTTGTTAAACGCAAAAACTCTCATCCTTTTCCTTGATCGACTGGAGGAGGTCAGATGCCTTTCGAGGTTGGAGTCTATTCTTAGGGTCAAACTTCGAGAGAAAGCGTATGATATTGCTAACTTTTTGGAAGTTAAATGGCATCAAAGATCACGCACTAAGTGGCTCAAATGCGGTGATAGGAACACTTCTTATTTCCATGCTATGGCCTCAATCAAACATAGGAACAAATTCATCTCTAGTTTGAACTTAGATGGCCAGTCAGTGTCTAATGCTTCGGACATAGCAGCAGCTTTCTCTGATTTCTTTCAACAACTATTCGATTCTGAACATCCATGCATCAGTTACTCAGGGCATACTCTATACCCACGCGAGACTGACATGGTGTCACTGGACGTGCCGTTCACTGAACCGGAAGTATACCATGCTGTTATGCGTTGGCTGACAATAAAGCCAGCGGCCCAGATGGAATTCCTAACGAGTTTTGCAAGTTACATTGATTTTCTGTAAAGTTGGTTATGATGGACATTTTCAATGATCTTTTTGCCGGCACCCTGCAGCTTGAGAAGATGAATTTTGCACACATCATTTTAATACCAAAGCTGGAAGGAGCCCAACACTTGACTGATTTTAGGCCGATTAGTATTTTAAACTACGTGCCAAAGCTTATCTCCAAGGTTTTAGCCCTGAGACTACAACCTTTCCTTCCAAACTTGATATCTCTTTCCCAAACCGGGTTCCTCAAAGGCTGTCTCATCTCTGAAAATTTCATAGTGGCAAGAGAAATGTTAAATCACATCAATCAAGAGAACATCCCAGCGGCCCTACTGAAACTTGATTTTTTTAAAGCTTTTGATTCTTTAAATTGGGACTTCCTTTTCTCCATTTTAGTTTCCAGAGGCTTCCCACCAAGTTTTATTAGTTGGATCAAATTAAGCTTGACGACTGCCACCTCGGCGGTACTTGTAAATGGCATCTTGGGACCCACTTTCAGTCACAAGAGGGGGCTGCGCCAGGCAAATCCAATATCCTCCTTTCTCTTTCTCCTAGCAGCAGATGTGCTCGCAAAAATGTTGCAAGCAACTGCCATGACTTTAACTTCTTCTATCTTTGCCAAGTTTTCCATGCCTTTCTTCCTTCTTCAATATGCCGATGACACTCTCATTTTTACCTCCGCTGATGGCCATACACTTCGTGCGTTACACTTGACAATTCAGCTTTTTGAAAATATTTCGGGTCTAAGAGTAAATGATCACAAATCTTCCTTTATTCCTTGTAATATTTCCCAAGAAGCTAGCACTTTCTTGGCTTAGCTGCTCGGCTACCAAAGGGCAGGTTTTCCTCTCCAATACCTAGGCTTACCTTTGACAATAGGTAGACCCAACAGAGAGTGTTTCCAACCTCTTCTGGACAAGATAGAACGGAAATTGGCGGGGTGGAAAGGTAAATTACTGTCTAGAGTAGGCCGACTGGTACTTGTCTCCTCCGTCCTCTCTTCTATCCCAAGCTATGCCATGTCAGTTTTTCTTTTACCAAATTGGCTGCTGGACACCATTGATAAGGCTAGGAAAAGATTTTTATGGGGCACAAATCAAGCGGGCAGACAGAAAATCCATCTCTTGGCGTGGAACAAAATTTGTCTGCCAAAGGCTAACGGAGGACTAGGCCTTTTAGATTTCAAGCTTCATAACAAAGCACTGCTGCTACGCTGGATTTGGAAACTCTACTCCAACGACGAATCTCTTTGGTTTACTTTAGCTAACAAACTCTTCTCTCCCCAGAGAGGATGCAAATCACCGGTCCTTTGGTTATTTGAAGGTTCTTTTTTCTGGAGAGACATTCGCTCTTTATTTCCTTGGTTCCAATTATCCACACTGCTACAGATACAAAGCGGGCTTGATGCTTCTTTCTGGTTTGATAATTGGGGTGGGAAACTACTGGTCTTTCTAACCAGAGGCTCTTCAAGGCCCCCAAGAGCTCGTTTATGTCTCAAGGATGGTCTGCAGGCGGCTACTGAACTCCTACCTTTACCACGCTTATTTGAGACACAAAACATTCTTTCAGAGGCACCAACTACAGTTTCACTTACTGGTTCTGATGTTGTACGATGGCGCTGGTCAACAGATGGAATTTTTTCTGTAGCTTCAGCATATAAGTGCTTCTCCTCAGCTGGTAAATTGGTTTCGCCTTTCGATTGGATTTGGAAGTTGAAAGTTGCTCCCTCCTTGAAATTGTTCCTTTACTTCCTTTCGAATGACAAGCTACTGACTCGGCAGCAGCTCAACAGAAGAGGGGTTTTTACACAACCAGGTTGTGCCCTTTGCAGCACTGATGCCCTTGAAGACAGTCTACACATCTTTTTTACGTGCCCTTTCTCCTCTCAGCTGTGGTTTAGATTGCATAGTTTATTCCAGTTGCCTTTGGTAAGCACCTCCTACTCTACCAGAGAAACGTTTCTCCTCTGGTTCAATGCTATGCATTCCAGCAACTTCCACCTCACTATTCTGTCAACTTCACTGTATGCCATTTGGTTGGAACGCAATGGTCGTATTTTCAGGAATTCGCAAAGATCGGTTGATGTCCTGGTAAATTGAATAATTGTCGAGGCAAGAAACTTCCAGAGATGTTGCTGATGTTATAGTTTTCTTTTTACTTTGGTTTGGTTTGCTTTCTTTCCTTTCTTTTTGTTTTTTTCTCTTTTCTGTTGACAGCCGCTGTCAATGTAATCTAAAAAAAGAAGTTTTAGATCTTCCACGCTTGGGCTTTATTTATTTCAAAAAAAACAAAAAACGCTTGGGCTTTATCATAGAGAGAAAGTTACGATCTGTGTCCGTATGCATTTCTGTCCAAGATTTGCCTTATCGGGCCCATAGCAGAAACTATTCTAAATTAATTCACGTAACTTTTGCAAATCAATTATTTTACTCGGAAATGTAAGAATGATCCTAATGAATCTATTTTTCATCCGTTATATGTCATTTTAATACCTCACAAAAAAAAAAACTTAAACATCAAAATGCAAACGTCATATGTAATGAATATAATTTTCTTTATACACATATAGTATATGAATCTTCAATTTTATTTGGTTGGCATTGGTAACTTGTAAAATACACTGGCGGGGGCAAATGTTGGATATTGAATTTCAAGTTAGTAAACTATATCTAATGCCTTTGAGTAGGCTAACATATACTTAATTTAACTCATAGCTTAAATCAAACAAAAACTAATAATATTAGTCCAACTAAACTCGGTAATTATTCCGGTCCAACAGAATTGCTTTTTAGTTTTTAACCCTCGTAGCCGTATATCCAACAGGTCCATATTTCTCTTCCAAAATACCAGTAATCCTTCTCAAACAAAAGAGGGAGTGTTCGGCGTTCATCTTCTCGAAATGCTTTCCTCTTCGGCAGCCTCCGAAGCGGAGGAGCTGGATTTGATCAGTCAACTCCCCGACAGTATCCTCCACTCCATCCTCTCCCTCCTCCCAATCAAAGACTCCGTTCGCACCAGCATCCTCTCCTCTCGCTGGCGCCACCTCTGGGAGGAGGCCCCGCTGCGCCTCGAAGACGACTCCCTCTGTCACAACGAACAGCTCATCTCCAGGATTTTTCATTCACACCGTGGACCCATAGAAAGCCTCCGCCTCTGCAACTTCACCCGGGCTACCGTGGATCGCATAGTAAAATCAGCGGTCCAAAGAGGCATCCAAGAACTAACACTCGCGGGTTATGTGCATCGCCTCTGCCAGTTGCCTCCGTCCATTCTAACATGCAAGTCACTGCATCAATTGTCAGTCATTGCCTACTGGTTTCCCAAGGCGGTACTCCCATCCATATTTCCCAATCTTAAAGAACTCAGGCTATCTTGTGTAAAGCTGCATAATGATCTGCTCCAGATTTTGCTATCTAGTTGTGGGTCTCTTGACACTTTACAATTAAGAGACTGCTGGAACTCTTCTGTTTCCAGCATCAGTTCGCCAAGCCTCCGCAAGTTTGCTTGGAAGTCCTCGACCGTTGATGAGTTAATCATTAAAGATATGCCTAATCTTGAATCACTCATGTTAGAGGAGTACACTACAAGAGATTGTAAGGTGAAGGTCATCAATGCACCAAAGCTCCAACTACTTGGTTTTCTTTGTGTGGACTTTGAGGCGCTTCAACTAGGCAGGACTCTTCTCCACCAACAGGTTCAGCTTTTTGCTTGATTTAGAACTGTTTGTCTTAATGGGTCCCTAAAAAAATTGAATTATTTCTTGTCAAAATATGTCGGTCTTAACTCTCAAGTAAATTCTGCAAAATCAGTATTGGAATTGGACAACTCTTTAGTACATTGTGTCAAATGCATAATTGTCTTTTGGTGTTAAAATAAATAGTTCATTTTATTGAATTGATACTTTTGTTGCTGATGGTAGCCAGCATCAGTCTTTCAAGTTGATGCAATGCCATGTTGGATGGCCATGCTATCTTCTGTGAAGGTGCTAGCAATCAATATGGAGCACTCTTTCAACAAGACTTTACTGGACTTATTGAGATGTTTTCCTTGTCTCGAAGAATTGTTTATTCTGGTAACTACTTTCATTATATTCCAAGAATATTTTTTATTTTTTCCATCATCATTTTCCAATTCTTAGGTGAGATAAGTTGCCTTGAACTTCAAAATTACTCTACTAAAAAACATTTGTTTTCCTGGAATTATTACTTCTAGGACAGTAATCATAGTACAAAAGATTAATTTGAATTAATGGGTGTGTACTGATTTTGTGTCTTGACTGATTTATGGAACTATTTCTCTTGTTGGGTTTCTTTTCTAGCCTACCCCTACTTGTTTGGGACAAAAGGCTTAGTAGTTGTTTTAGTTGTTGTACTGATTTATGGAACTAATTTGTGAGTCTCAGTTGACTATACTTTTAGATTTAACGCTTGTGTGTCTCTAGAAGAAGTAATGGCCAGTCGAAAATGGTTCGTATGTGTTAATTTCACACAAAAGGTACTCCAATAGAGGCAAATTTTTATGCCCTCTTGCTGTTTATAAAATTTGATTCTGTACAAAGTCATTTTGTTTATTTTAAGTCATAATTTCTCATAGAAATACAGTTCAAGCAGATAAATGTGTGCCTGACCTTAATTTAAGAATCGAGATCTTCTCCCATGCTGCAAATTTTTATTTTGGTGTTTTAGATTCAAAGTGAACAAGTTGATTTTATTTTGACAACATGGTTTTACAGCTATATAAGACTAATCAAAGCCAATGAACCAGGGGCCTTAATAGCATGAGTTCTATTTTGATGACTTTACTGCAGGATTATCTTTTTTCGTTGCACATTGAAGCATATTGAATGTTTCGGTGGTATGAGTTTACTATAGGATATGTGGATCCTGCATAGCAATAATATGACCATTTTTCAAATTTTTTTTTGTGTGTTTCAGAAATATGGTGGAAGCCGCAACGAAACTCATTTGGACAAGAAGATCTGGAATGAGCATGGTTCCCTCAGTTTCCTGGACCATCTGAAAACAGTTACCGTGAAGGGGTTTTATGGAAGCCAAAGTGATGTGGATTTTCTCAGGTACTTAGTTGGCCACGGGAAGGTGCTTAGGAAGATCATTCTTCTCTATTCCAAAATCTTCACTGATGAGAAATTTGTGGAGGCAAAAATACGACAATTTTGTGTTCAAAAGAGAGCATCATCAGATTTGGAGCTAGGTTTCTTCATAGATACCAAAAATAACGTTCATTTTTCCATGTGGAATGAGCTGATTTGGGAGAGGTAGCGGCCACAGAGGTAGTGGCTACTAAAAATAACGTTCATTTTTCTAAATGGCAAGGTAGTGGCTACCAAGTTAATCAAACGAGCTGATTTGGGACGAGTTTTTTAATTTTTTTTTTCTGGTGGTTTATCTTTGGGATATCTCTACTAATTGATAACGCATTAGTATTGTTCTTATGATATTTAATTCATGCCAGACTTGATTTTTTGTTATTCTGCATCAATAGTTTACATTATTTTTGCTATTCTGCATTAGTATAAGTTTTACTGTTTTAGTGTGGTTTACTCTTTATTCTTTCTTAATTATTTTTGCAAGAGCCCCTACGAAATTTATAATTATATTAAACACACATGAATTGCTAAAATGTTGTTCCCTTCACCAGTTCATCTTCAAAGCTAAATGTTCTCTCTTTAAATCTTGCAAGGCTATATTTTGCGAAAAGCACATGATGATTTATATCTTGCAAGGCAATAAATGAATAGATATTGTAGGGGCTTAGGGTTTGAACTTTGACAGGCCGAAGAAAAACCACTAATATTTTGGGTCGGGGAAGAAGAGAAAGTTAAAAAATAAATTTTGAAATATAAAATTGGAAGGATCAATAGGGTTTAGGGATTTCAGTCTCAATTCAGGAAACGCAAATATATTTTGAAATATAAAATTGGGTTGCGTTGCCTATGGGCTAATTTACTGAAATTTAACACGACGGTTTGTGGTGTTTTGAAGTTTCTCGAGGTCGAAAATTAGGATGGATATTATATATATTTATTGAGCTAATAAATTCTGTTAATAGTAGAAGCCGTAATTATTATAATATAATATCGTTTTTGCGGTATTTTTTATATTATATACTGATATTCATTGAAAAATTTTCACACTTGTACTTTAATCTGGTGTTTCAAACTTAATCTATTATTATTATTTTTTTATGAAAAAGAGAAGGAAGCGCGATTCAGTTTTCATTTTTGATAAACAAACTTAATCTATTATGTTTTTCACCGTTATACAATTACTAGTTTCTCAGTCCGAACAAGTTCAATTTAGTTCAAGTACTATGGAATTTTCTCAAAGTACAAATTTACTTATAAAAGAATACGAGTCCAATGCATTTTAATTCGTCATTTATTACATTTGAAGGAATGCTACAAGTGTATATGTATTTTTTCTAAAGCTGCAATGAAGAATGCTTCCTTGCTCAGACCAACTCAATCTATTTCTATGATAAAAATCAGTCCAATTATCATAACTTTTGTGCCCATCATGCCCACAATTTTTTTTTTGCAGTAATAAATTTAAAATTTAAGTTTGAGACAATCAATTTTATTTATTTTTAAATGATATTTTAATCCATTTAAAAAAATACTAAAGTGAGACTGTTATAAGATCAAGAGCTAAAGATCAAGTTTTAATTGCAATTAAAAATTGATGGTAAGCAATTCCGATAATTTCAAACATCAAAATAAAAACATCGTCATATATAATTTATCATTTATTCATTTTCTTTTACACGTGTAGACATGTAAGAATGACGAATCTTCAATTTTCTTTTAATTGACATCGGTACCTGGTAAAATACACTGGTTTGGACAAATATCGGACATTGATTCTTCAAGTTAATGAGCTATGCCTATTAGTAGGCTATAAGGCTACAGGGGCAGAACTAAGTGTGCTCAAAAGTGGACAATTGCCCTCCCTGTATTTGCAAAATAGACCCCTAAAAGTGTAAAAATTACATATTATTGAGCTAGAGTTATTCAATTTATCCCCCTAAAAATTTTAAAATTTCAACATGACTACTCTTTGCCCCCCTTATTTTAAAATCTTGGCTCCGCCCTGTAAGGCTATTACATGTTTTATTTTTGAAAAAAGAATGTCTCACTCCATAAGAGACATTCATGAGCAACAAATGAAAAGTTACAACTAGTTCTATACTTCTATTACATACTTTAATTTGACTTACAGCCTAAATCGAAAAAAAAAAAAATAAAAAATAAGAACACTAGTCCAACAAGTACTCAGCAATGTACGGCCGGCCCAACGGAAATGCTAACCTCCAAAGTCCAAACCATTTCATGGGCCATCCGAACCGCAAATCCGCCAGGCCCATCTTTCTCTTCCTAAAAATAGCAGTACGTATAATATATATAAGAGGAAGCGATCGGCGTTCTTCACGAAATACTTTCCTCGCCTTAAAAAAAATGAGCCTTACTAATACTAAACCCTCTTCGGCAGCCTCCGAAGCGGAGGGGCTGGACATGATCAGCGAACTTCCCAACTGTATCCTCCATTCCATACTCTCTTTCCTCCCAGCCCAAGACGCCGCTCGCACCAGCGTCCTCTCCTCTGGCTGGCGCCACCTCTGGGAGGAGGCCCCGTTGCGCCTCGACGACGAATCCCTCTGCCGAAACGAACAGCTCGTCTCCAGGATTTTTTATGCCCATCGTGGACCCATCGAAAGCTTCCGCCTCTTCTGCTACACGCGGGCTACAATCGATGGCTTTGTGGAATCAGCTGTAAAAAGAGGCATCCGAGAACTAACACTCGAGGGTTACGGGCATCACTCCTTCGAGCTGCCTCCATCCCTTGTACCATGCAACTCACTGCATCAACTGTCTCTGAGACTTGGCGAATTTCCCCATCGGGTGCTCCCTCTCCCTTCCATATTTCCCAATCTTAAAGAACTAAGGCTGTCTTGCGTAGAGCTGCACAATGATCTGCTTCAGATCTTGCTATCTACTTGTGGGTCTCTTGACACTTTACATTTGATAGACTGTTGGGACCCTTCTGTTGTCAGCATCAGTTCGCCAAGACTCCGCAAGTTTTCTTGGAAGTCGTCGGCAGTTGATGAATTAATCATTAAAGATACACCTAATCTTGAATCATTCAAGTTAGATGTGTATGCACCTGCGCATACCGGTGTAAAGGTCCTAGATGCTCCAAAGCTCCAATTCCTTGGTTTTCTATGTTTGAACTTTCATGCACTTCAACTAGGCGAGACTTTGTATGACCTACAGGTGTGTGTGGTTTTGTTTTTTCAATTTAGAACTGTTTGACTTAATGTGTCGCTAAAAATTTGAAAGATTGTTTGTTGAAAACTTGAAATGTGTCTGTCTTACTCTTATGTACTTTTCTCTCCAGAATCAGCATTGCATATGTGCTGATGGTTAATTAGATAACTCTTATAAGTTTCATATTCATTAATGAATAAATTTCATATTGTAAATACCTTTTCTTGTTGGTTATTTAAATGCATGATTGCCTTTGGTGTTAGATATTTAATTTTATTTTATCTGGTACTTTTTTTTTTGCTGATGATGGCAGGAAACACCCAGCTTTCATGTTAAAGCAGCGCCTTGTCGCATGAAGATACTATCTTCTGTGAAGACGCTAGCAATCAAAATAAAGCCCACTTTGGACAAAACTATACCAGACATATTGAGATGTTTTACCTTTCTCGAAAATTTGTTTATTATGGTAAATACTTTTTTTTTATCTTCCATGAACAATTTTATTTGAGTAAGGCTATATAATGTCTAATGCATTGGACACGAGAGTCTTGTCTAATGTGCTCGTTCTTGGATTTTGAACGTTCCAAACTGTTAAATATGATATTCATATTGAAATCTATTACAAAGTCGAATTTTATATTTTTCTGAATTTTTTTACTATTTTCCAATTTTTTTGAAAATCATCATTTTAAATAGTTAATAATTTTTTAGATCAATGATTTTTTAAAAATCTGAAGAAATAATAAAAATTTAGAAAAAATAAAAATTTTGATTTTATACTAGATTTCAATACAAAGATCATATTTAATGGTTTGGATCAGTCATTTGAGGTTCAAAATCCGAAAATGAGCGCATTGGATGGGACCCTTGTGTCCAGGCATTGGAGATTTGCCTTACTCATTTTATTTTATTCCCAACATTTCCTACATTAGCCATGAACATTTGAATTAAATAATATTCAACACTTAGAATTAAAAAATTACTCTATTCACCATGAACATTTCCTTTTCTCAAAGTGTTACTGCCAGGACTACACACAAAATCAATTTGAATTATTAACAAGTGTGTATTGTTTCTTTTTGTCTGAATAGACTAAGTTAACTTATTCTTGGGCCCATAAGTTAAGCTCTAATTCTTAATGTGTGGTAAATTTCACAGAAAGTTAGTTATTTCAGTCGATGCAAAATTTCGTGCCTTTTTGCAGTCCATCAAATCTGATTCTATCCAAATAAGGTCTTTGTTTAGTTCTCGCAAATGTACAGAGCACAGTTCCCTTTTTATTTCTTTTTTTTTGTGCCTAAAGTGATTTAATTCTCGCATATGTACAGTGCCAGCAGTTAATCTGTACCTTACCTCTAAGAGTTGAGATCATCTCTTGTGCTGTAAAAGTTTGCAGTGCATCCCAGTATCCCACTATTCCTATTCTCCACCTTGATTGTGCAGCCAATGAACCAAACAAATGCAAGTGCACTGCACGTCAGCACGTGGTGCTGTATTATTGGAGAAGATAGCAACTTCTGTAGTAGTTAGGGTGTTTGCTTATTTGCAATTGATTTTGAATCTTTGGTGTTTTGAACATTTTCTATTTTGACAAAATGATATTTTAGCTATGATATAGACTAATCATGATCAATGGACCATTGGCATTTAAAGCATGAGGTTTTAACTTAATGAGTAATGACCTCGGACCAGGATAGTGTCCCTTTTTTTTTTTTTTTGATACCTTGAAGTTATTAGGTGGTATGTGTTAGCTTTGGGATTTATGATGCTGGGATAGCAATAATATGATCATTTATCCATTTCAGAAATATGAGAGAAGAGGCCGTGGATATTATTCCCACTACTGGAATGAGCAAGGTTCCCTCAGTTTTCTGGATCATCTGAAAACAGTTAACATGAGGGGCTTTTATGGTGACTGGAGCGATGTGGAGCTTCTCAGGTATTTAGTTCTCCATGGGAAAGTGCTTAAGAAAGTCACTCTTAGGTGTGCCGTTTTGGTCTGTCAGAAGTTTACGGAGACCAAAAGGCTACAAGTTTGTTTTGAGGAGAGAGCATCATCAGATTTGGAGCTGCTTTTCTCTCAAGATGCTCGAAATGTTGATCAGTTTTCCCCATGGAAAGAAGTTGTAATAAAATGATCCCAAGCTAGGTTTTGAGCCCCTTTGTAGGATCTTGTCTTTAGGATGTCTATGATAAATGTTGTCACATTGGTTGCCTTTTGTGATATTTGATTCATGTCTGGCTTTAACATTTTGTAATTCTGCATCAAAGGTTTGATTATCAGCATAAATTTTAGTGTTTTTTACTCTTTATTGTTTCTAAATCTTGCCACAACAAAGCCCTGGCGAGTTTTATAAATTCTCAAACAACATGAATTGCTATTAAGGAGGAAGTGCCGTCAGTAGTTAACCTTTCAGATCATAGCTTGAAGTTGACCGGATTCTCCAGCTTTTGTTTTTTTGGGTAATTCTGCCATGTTTAAATCCGACATTAGATCTCATGTTCGGCCGGTCTGTCTGCGCGTCCGCATTTTTTTCCTCCATTTAAGTCGCATATTTCTGACAATTTCCGGATTCATCAATATCAATTTTTTAAACAATTATTATTTTCATGAGGATTCAAATGCTGTTATTCCTCACCTTCATCATGCCTCTATTTTTAAAATTTTAATAATTCAAAATTTAGAACTTAACAAAATATAAGCTATATCATTTTTTTCGGCACACGTTACGACTTCTCGACTTTGTTTTTAGGGCTATCAATGGGTATACCCGCACCCGTTAAAAATTTCTTTACCCATACCCTACCCGTATCTGTTAAAAATGATTTTACCCGCACCCTACCCGTACCCGTTAAGAATTAACGGTAAGGGTACGGTAACGGTATATAATGGGTAATAATAATATTATTAATTTAATAAAAATTATATAATGTGCTAAATAAATAACATCAAATAAATATACAAATAAAGTACAATATTTAGATAATACTTTACATATAATAAAAATCATAAAATTTATTCTCATTAAAAAAATCTATATAAATAATTATAAATTATAATATAATAGAGTGTAAATTAATTTTTTCATCAATATAAACAAATTTCGATGAAGATCAAAACCAACACCATATCTTATGAAATATGCAAATTACATGATTATATATTACATATATGTTTGTAAAATTTTACCCGTTAGATAATGGGTACGAAATAGCCCTTACCCGTACACGTACCCGTTAACTTAACGAAAATTTTTCTTTACCCATACCCATACCCGTTAGGCTAGCGAAAATAAAACCTTACCCATACCCGCATTATTGAATGCGGTACGGGTACAGTAAATGGGTAAACGGATTTCATTGACAGCCCTATTTATTTTCAATGGCATCAAGAGCTTGTAAAAGTAAGTGTTTTGAATGTCATACGAGCATTTTTACCGGCCTCCGACTGAAATTCGATATTTTTCAATATTTTTCGATGTTTTGTCTCTTTTTTACCGACGATCATTTCGGCCACCGTTCTGGTTCTTGGTATTATTCGAAATTTCCAGTACAAGTACAATTTTTTTTTAATGCAGTATGTGGAATGGAGTACAAACAGTGCAATTGATATCATACTTTCAGACACACCAAGGCTCGAATCACTATCTTTGCAATCTATGTTGTTGATATTGTGATTATAAGAGATGATGCCGAGGAGATCTTTAGACTCAGAAGAAAACTTAGAAAGGAATTTGAAGTAAAAGATCTAGGATAGTTGAAGTACTTTCTCAGAATTGAAATTGCTAGTTCGATAATCCCAGACCTTTTTTTAGAGACAGAGATGTTAGACTGTAGAGTTGTTCCTACCCATATCGAGCTAGCCAAATCAGAAGTTGTGTTTCGAGGTAGGTGACCTGGTGTGTAAGGAGCAGTTCAGATTGGTTGATTGGTTTATTTATAAGATATTTAGATAGTTGAGAATTATCAAGTATATTAAGGGATGTCCGGAAAAGAGGTTTTGGTTCAGGAGTCATGGGCATCCGAGAATTGATCAAAGGCTATTGCGATGCCAATTTGGCAGGTTGTATGAACATACGATCGCAGATCCATCACAAGATAATGTGTATTTGTTGTAGGTAATCTTGTATTTTGGCGGATCAAGAAACAAGATGTGGTGGTCAAGTTTACAGCTAAGACTAAGTGTAGAGCTATAATAGTTTAGCAACAAATCAAAGAGCTTTGTTGTAGCAACAAAGAGTCTACAGCTAACTAAAGGGTATGTCCATAAGACTCTTTGTTGCACCATTAGGTCCGTAATCCTAGCATGGGCTTGGTTGGAATTTTAGTGATGGGAGTGTGTCTGGAGATGTGTGTGCCTATCAGGTTTTACTTCGAAAAAAAAACAAGAAATAATAAAAATGCAGGTTGTATTTCTCTTTTCACTACAATACAGCTCAAAAAGTGCTCTATTATATTCTTAGAATTGCCAACATATCAACTAGTTTACAAAATAATTATAGGTTACACAGTATGATGATCCTTTGGCCAGGGGATGTAAGAAATAGGGTGCATGCAAAATGTCCCTCATTCATTTTGCAAATTACACATATTTGCTTTGTATTTTTAGTTGTATATTGACAATTATCTTAAGTTCTTAACAAATATAGTATTTGATCCCATAATTAAATTTTATTCGTAAATACCATAATATATATTAACACTAATAGTTGATATAATACTTCAACCCCATTAAAATTTTTTCTGGCTCCACCTCGGCCTCTGGCCCTTTATCAAGGTATGCAACCAAATCCTACAAATCATGTTGCAGAAACTTTAGACAAGCGAAATCTTAGAAATATAATAGCAACAAAACAAAAATTTAGCAAGTAACCTCCACAAGACGATCAGGTTGAACCATGCCAGTCCATGCCCGCATTGTCTGACAGGTGATTGGATTGATCACAAGAATCGCTGGCAGAGTTACCATGTTATACAACTCGCACAGAGACATTCCTTCAATCATGGTGTTGTACACCTATAACAAGTTTATCACACCATATAAAATCAGGTAGGAACTCCAATCTCTTTACATTTTTATTAAGACACCTATGATTTGACCATGTTGGTGATTCTCAGCATGTTTAGTTGCCAAAAGTAAATATTTTCAGATTATATACTGACCTGCCAGAAGAGAAACTTAGATCTTATTATCTGCCTCAATGTTTCATTTGCCCACGTATCTCGATTAAGCTTTTCAAAATGACAAGAGAAATATCAACGAATCGATAAGTCAGGTTCATTAGTTGAGAACATTAAGGTTAACTAATACTAGGAGGAAAAAAATGGAATACCATGAGAGAGTTAAACTCCTTGGTAGATTGGATATTAACCAGTAACCATTTATCCTGGATAACAGCTTCTGTTACAGCCTTGTGCATGAATGCATGGAAAATTGCAATTAGCTAGTCAATTAAGTCAGAAGAGAATAAAAAAAAATATATATACCAACATTGCAGGAATAATCTCTGTACCAACAAATGGCTAACCACGCATTAGCTGCATGGCTCCACAGATTCATTAGAATGATCCTTTCTTTGAATTTCATAAATAAAATGAATCAATATAGATTTGATAAAGGCTACCATTATATTAACGTATTTTTGCAATTATATCACCATCAAAATATACCTTTTCAAAGGGACCATTATACATGAGAGCAAAGGGTGGTTGGTACAAAGTTGCCAAATTTATGGGGCAGGAATTAGATGTAGAGGCAGTGTTCTGGACAGACTTCTGGTAGGAATCCCAAGCGGCTGATGCTTGTTGCCTTAACTCCTGCTTGAACGCCATCATTTGGTACTGTTCATTTGTACCAACCAAGTTATCTATTAAGGAATTAGCCGTAGAAGCAGTTTTCTGGTCAAAGTTCTGGCCAGAATTCCTAATAGCTGATGCTTGTTGCTTCAACTCCTGCTTGAACTCCATCTTTTGGAACTCTTTAGAACTGCAATAAGGCCGTGCAAGTCAAAACATGGTTGTGCAAGTGTTATGTTATAAAAACCAACTCTAGTGTAAAAATATAATGCAACAAATATCACTATTTGTAAGATAATTGAATTGAGAGGAAAACTAATTTCATTAATTCTCAATTAACCATTACAGTGTGGACCCCTTTATATTTATAGGGGATGAAACATACTCTCTTGCAAGCGGGACCAGTAGGTCAGATAATAACAAACTAAATAACTAATCTAACTGATTCTGTTTCTCTACTGTGTCTTCTCCTTTTCTTTCTCTGTGTGTTGGAGTTGTCCAGTGCTGTTTCTGAACTATCTTCTACAGCCCCTCAAGATGAGAGGGCTTTGGAAAACGTGAAGCTTGTCTCACAAGAGATGAATTCGCGTCTTAGCAAGACTCTTATTGAATATATCACCCAACTGGTCAGTTGAATATATGAATTTTACTAGTATCTGTTTATATTGAATATTTTCTAAGTGAAAGTCCAACTCAATGTATTTTGTGCGTGCATGAAACAAGGATTAGATGCTAAGAAAGTTGTATCTAAGTTATCACACTACAATGTTGGTTTCTGAGGTGTCACATACTTAATAGTTTAGAGAGAAGATATGTCAGTCATAGGAGTTCAGAAGTAATTACTGTCAGGTTTCTGTATTCTTCTTTAGTTGATGATCTAGACACAGTTGCTTGTTTCTTTGAGGGCTAAGAGATCAAAATAAAGACTTTAGCTCATTGTTCTATGTCTGTAATTGATAAACTTAGAAAGGCATGGATTATCAAAATAAAGCCTTCAAGTTCTTAAACTGTATGCGTGGGATGTAATATGGCTAAGGCACATAAACTGCATTTTCATCCATCTCTTAGAACTATACTTCTCAACCTTTAAAGATTGTTTCTTCTGACTTGTGGGGCCCAGCTCCAGTTTATCAATTACAGACATAGAGTTTCAAAACCTGCGACTTCCATTCAAGATGCATACTTATGTTCTATTTTTTTTTTATTTTATTTTTTACAATAATTGCTCCTTCCTATATATCCTTGCCAAGACTTGTTGATCTAAGTCATTATTCTAAGGTCCTTGAGAAATCAGGGAAATTTCCTTGGGCTAAGTGGACTATGACAAGAGGCATTTTCAGTTAGATACGGGAATTCAATTTGTCGGCAAAATAAGATAACAAGTTTCACTCTTTATTTCAACATAAGAATAATAGTTCTGGTTTGATTAATGTTTCTTCATATTTTTATGGTTTAAAAGATATATATGTCCCGACTCTTTTTTATGTTTAGAATGAAGTTTTTAGTCAAAGAAGTTTATTTTGCTGAGATATTGTTCTATGCATGTTTACTTTTGGCTTTCTCTAGATATTCTTCTAGGGGTCGTTTGGATGGGCTAGGAATAACCTATTTCTAGGAATAGCTTCTTTCTAGACATAAATTTCTCTCACAAAGTTACACACTTCCCAACATTTTACCCCTAAAATCCTTATTCCCATACGATCCAAACGAGCCCTTAAACAGTTGGCTTCTCGCTCACTCTCAAAGAATCATGCTTGATCATTAATTCATAACGCAAGGGAGAATTTTACCAAAAAAAAAGGTAATTCGGTTCACGTCACTAAAAAAATTTGGAATTTGAGATATGTCATCGCAATTCACAAAAAGACTAATCAGTATTCATCAGTATCAGCATTATAAATAAAGATGCGTGGGTATCGAGATGGTTTTGTTAAAATCTAGCCGACACGTCTCCCGTTTTCCCTTATGCGTTTAATATTTTTTCTGTTTCTGCAGCATGACACTATAGTTGTTCATGAGGCGAGTATCATTGCTCACAAAACAACCCGATTCGTCAGTCTAAGTTTATTTGGCAGTGCAAACTTTTTTTATTGTTGCGTCCCCTTCTAATTTCACGTACCATCAATGGCTTCTGACCTTCTCTTCTTCCCCCCTCCAAACCCCTAATTCCTCCCTTTCCTTCCGTTCACTTCACACCATCTCATTCCCATGGACAGCAACCAGATCTCTGGCGAAATCATGTCGTTCCATCATTGAGCAACTCAGACAGCGATGGGATCATCTGGATCGTGCAAGAGATTCGCTACTCCGACATCGAGCTGCCTCGGACGTACCGGTCACAGCTGTCTGAGCTCGCAAACATACTCAATTTGGCGCTAGACCTCGCTCGCAAGGCCTCCGCCTCGCCTCGCCTCGCCTCGCCTCGCCTCGCTGGAATGTGTATCGCGCCGTACAATTTTGGTCATATCTCGATTGCTGGAACTTTTCTAAACGTGCCGGATTCACTAAAATGAATATGTATACATGTGTAAAACACGTAAGATAAAATTAAGATATTAAAATATAACTATTTTTAGCGTCACAAGAATTGGTTTCTTCTCCATCAAGTGCTTATTGCTCTTTGAAGAAACTATGCCGTAAGTTCTTCAACTACTTATTAGTGAGGAAAATTTTGTCATTATATTAAAATAATGCTGAATTTATGAAATTTTTATTTTTTATTAGACTCTCTACCTTTTGTCAGGAAGTAAACAACAATTAGTTTGAAAATATTTTTTACTAATTGAACATGAACATGAACATATGTTAAAAAGGTTTGATTGAAAAAAGGTACAGAACCAATTTGTTAAAAAGGTACCATATTTTAATTTTTTTTGCCCATGTAAACAGACTTAAATCTGGTCTGTTTATTAAGCATTTTAAGGGCCTGTAATTTTCGAAACTTATCTTGGACAATTGATGCTTTTTTGTTGGTACGTACTTGAATATTTAGAAGAAGAATGTCAGTTTTCCCAGTTTTTATCTTTAAAAAAAATAAAATTAAGAACATAAACTTTATATTTTGATCATGAATAAGTGTTCTTCTTATTAAGGGTTACAACCTTTTGATGAATGATAGACTATATTAGTATAAACAAACATGAGTATAATCTTTCATTATAGAAATCAAGTTTTTACCTAAATAACGCTACTGGTACGCAACCTACACTTACTAGGTTTAAATATTTTTTTTACATTTATAAATTTCAAACAGTTGTGTGCTCTATTTGTTTTGTTTCACGTTTTACTATCCATTTCTTAGTAACCAATATGTCAGATTAAATGGTTGTCACTGACAGAGGAAGGGAAGTGGAGTAGATAACACCAGAACCTGCATAGCTATAGAGATATAGAGATCATTTATATGTTGTTCCGTTGTATTATCATTCATCTAATAAAGTTGTTAATTAATTCTTTACCGTTTATGCTTTGGCCTACCAATGCACTAAATACCCATTATTTTTTTTTTTTGCTAATATCGTGCTGTTATTATTAGGCAAATTAAATCATGAAATTATTAGGCCAATTAAATCATGAAGTTATTGGGGCACTATTAGCCGTTTGTGAATTGGCTATATATATACACAATTTCATTCGACAAAATAGAATCATTCAGAAAAGAGATTTAAGCTATAAGCAATTTCCATTAAAAAAATCATATTCTAATATTTTCTTATAATTCTATTCCAAAATCTATTGTCAATGTTCGAATTATTTCTGCTGGATATTTTTGGAGGCTTTCATCTGTTGCTTTTATAGTCATGCCCTAAAGCAACATCCTCGAATTATCTTGATTGCGGTTCCTGAGACGGAATACGCTTAAGGACAGCGCCTAGCACGATTCGGGTAACTCTATTCCTTTATTCCTTTTATTTGTTTTCCTATTATCCGATTTATTAAATTCAATTTGCACCAACAATTTTAAGCATATTCTTATTCGGATAATAATAAGTATAAAAATTTATTTTGCATCAGGCAAAATTTGAACTGAAATTAATCGTTGTTTGTCTGAATTAAAATTGCAAGTGAAATTGAAATATTGTTTGAATTGTGACCACTGTTATGAAAATATACCAAATTTCACGGTTATCATAAAATATTAATGTTAGGTTTCGTATAAAGTTAGGTTTGTGAATATACTGCTTAGTTTAATTGTATTATTTAATTATGTTATGATATAATTGAGCAAAATAAAATTTGGTCGCAGGAATTACTTTAATTATATTAATCTCATATGCGAACATATAAGGAGATTTAACTATTAATAAAAATTTTTAATTAATTACAATGTTGATAAGATTACGTGGAATGTATATATTTATTAATATAACCACTAAAGTAATTGTAGAATTATTTTTCTAGAAAACGAAGATAATAAATAAACTTATAATAAAATTGTTAAGATTCAAAATATGCTTCAAGTAACTGAAAGAAAGAGAAATTTATATCCGGCATAAATCAAGAATCAAATCAAAATAAATTTCAAGTGAATATGATGTAAACAAATTATTTAGACTATTTAAGGTAGTTTTAACAAATCCTGTAATAAATATTAATATTGATTAAAAAAACCTATCTAAATCATTATTAAATAAAATTCTATAATCAATAAATCATTTTTTTTCTTCTTACCACGTTATAAGTGGAGGAAGTGGGACCATGGTAAAAATGAAATATCTATTAGTGATTTAATGTGTTATAAATATTGGAGATGTCAATTTAAAATTAACACCTTGAAAATAAAATTATTAAGTTAACGAATCTTATTTATTATGATGTACAAAATATTTGTAATTTAAGAATGAATTTAATTAACGAATCGTTATTAGTCCAACAAATCTGTTAGGATGTATATCAGTTCTTGAATCAAAGAAAGTTCTCATATCTATATGTAAAATAATTATTACAATTTTGATTTAATTGTTGCAACGGTATTGTCGCGCATAACTCTGAAACGGGCCAGTTGATCTACTTTTGTACCTCTTTTCTCCTTCTATATAAGCATATATATTTTTTTATTATGTTTAACTATTAGTGATGATATTAACGCTTGGTTGCCAGTTGGTATATATTAAATGATTTGGTTTTAATAAATTGGTGCGGTTATTATGTAGGTCATTCAACTACGAGATGATCAGCGTAAAACTGTATAGAAAATATTTAATGGAGAAAAAGATCACAACAGTCGTAGCATTTATTTATTTTTATTTTATTTAAGGATTAAATGTATTTAGAAACCTTAGATGCGTGACAAATCATGCTTAATTATTTTTGGCCCTCTTCAGTTGTTGCTTTAAATCCTCTCTATGTGACTATAATAACCCCAATATTTTTTTATGCAAACGATCAGTTATGAATTTCAAGGAAATTCTCATAGAGTGAAGCTTGATTCGTTGCAAGCAATTAATTAATAATAAAAAGTTAGTAAAATTTTATATAAAATTTTTCAATTTCTAATTTTTTTTTATTGCAATACTCTCTTATTGTCAAATAACTTCACAAAAAATTGGTCATCAATAGAAAACATTTTATTACTATGTCAAATATCGAGCGAAGGTCGATCGGCGAAGGGGGCGGGAGGTGGCGGTAGAGGGATTGGGTCATTAGGAGGAAAGACGGAGGGGCAATTTGTGTAATTCTAACAAAATTGACATGTAATTCAATATTTTAATTTTTACATGTTTTGTTTAAACAATGGCATGTATCAATTGTGTGCAGTTTCGTAGTGGTATATATCAAATTAGTCATTTTATGATGACATGCTTGAAATTGAAGTGTTTTAATCGTTAAATTTTTTCCCAAAAATTAATTATGGATTTTTTTGTCCAATGGTAAAAAAAAAAAAAAACTACTATTTAAGACTCATCCATTGCTTATGTTCTGTGCCCATAGCATGGCCATAAAATTGTAAGAACCTATATATAGGATTTGCAAAAATTAAACAAAAATAATTCGTTACCTTATTTGCCACATTCTGGAGGGCATTCGCTTCAAGCCTTCAGCTGATTTCAAAACAGAAAATCATTCAGCTAGACAAAATATGAATTGCTTTGATTCACTAAAAAAGATGAAAGGCTTAGAATGAAAAAATAGAGAACCTATATATTTCTTTCATCATATTCATTATTCGAATTAAGAAGCTCTATGAAAACGAAATCTCCTAATTAATGCAATATCTTATGAAGAATTTTGTTTCAAATAATTTTCTTTCAAAAAAGTTGCTTATCGATAAATGACACGTTTTTTTTTTTTTGAGAATATTAAATGAATATACCAGAGTTATACACGAAGTTATGTTGAAAGCACCAGTCTTTGAGGTTATTGCATAGCAAATGTTGACTTCACAATCCTCTGTTGGCACTAGCTGATTCGCCCCAATGACTAAATTTGGACATTCTGTTATTGTCAATTTTTTAAGTGAAGGAAACCTCATCAACACTATTGGTTTTAAATGACAGTAACCACTACCAAATCCAGATGATTCTGATGATGTGCCTGTCATCTTCAAGGGTCCTGTTAACAGTGATTCGAGCATATTACAAGAAGATATATCTAATTCAACCAACGATTCCAATAGTGCTACTTCAACCAAAGAATCACACCGACGAATGGTCAAGTGCGTGAGTTGGGGTGGCAATGATCCGATTTTAAAATGATGTAATTTGCCACAATCGGCAATGTACAGATGTTTCAAGGAGAACACATTGCCTAAAGGAAGGGAACTAATTTGAAAGCAGCTTCTTATCCAGAGTTTTACAAGTGAAGCACATGAAAGAGGATCTCCTATCCACGTGGGAAACTCGAACCCACGATAAGAACATATATCTAGATGTTTGAGGTTAGGATGGGGTTGAAAACTCTCAAGGATTTCAAAATCTTGTCCGTTGAGAGATTTACAGCTTGTGCAATATTCAATTTCAATTCCTAGGATGCCCTTTTTCACCGAATAGTCTTGAGGAAATTGCCATATCCATTGAAACTCTTCCCCAGAAAATCTCTCGTATTCATCCCTAAAACAGTTTTTGTAATCTATTTGGTCCCAGATTAATGACAATGTTTCAAGTTTGCACTTACTAATAAGATTAGCAATTTTAGCATATGTTATGTTTGTAATGTTTTGTATATCTTTGATCATAAGAGCTCCTTTAATATCATTACACTCCTTTAACCACCCAATACCAATAGCACCACGGTCCGGATGTATTATTAGATTGCAGATATTAAATGTACATCTAGGAACGAGCTTTGCACAACTTAGTGGAAAGTGGTACAACGATCCCAAGAATAAATATTGAAGGCTAGTTAGGTTTCCAAAGTGTTCAGGTAGCTCCTTGAGAACGCAATTTGGGAGGATCAGCTCTTTTAATTTTGTAAGATTACAAAATGACTGGGGAAGTTTTTGTAAATCAAAGCCAATGATTACAATTCTGTGTAGATCCACTAGATTTCCAATGCATTCGGGTAGTGTGGTAAATTTCCAATCGTATTCCTTATGCTCATGAATCTCTAATACCCTCAATTTTTTAAGCAAACCCAATGATTCAGGCAATTCTAATGAAAACATGGTGAAGAGTTGAAGGAATTCTAAGTTAATAAGGTTCTCTACTCCTTCTAGCTTCATTTCATAAATACTGAGATCAAGGGTCAAAATCCGTAGGCTATAACATAAAAATATAGACTCTGGCAAAATTTGTGCAATAGATTTAGCACCAAGAAAAAGATAACGCAGATGCTTCAGATTCTCTAGAGAGAAAGGCAAAAAATTTTCTTTGCATTTCAAGTCCAAAGCTCTCAAGTGCTCTGCTTTTGAAAGACATTTTAAACTAATCAGTTGCTTATCTTCACCACCATTCCATGGAAACCTCATAACAAGTGTTTGCATAAATGGAATGTTAATAGAACAAAGAAGTTTGGGTATTTTCCTCAATTCTTCCTTCATGTACAGGTGGCGAACTTCTTTTGAAATAAAAGGTTACCTACCTTGTTCTACTGAACAGCACGTCTTTCCCGAATTTAGCCATGCCAAATCATGGACCATATCATGCAATCTAAAAGTACCATCAATAGGTACACCATAACTAAATTCAATCTTGTAGTCATCAAAAAATGATCTTTCATACAACATTTTTATATAATCAGCAGCCACCTCTTCTAATGGTTTTGTCCCTTTTGGTTTAATGTATCTATATGCAATCCATAATCTACTCATGAGATTCATGCTATACTTATGATCCTTATGAAACATGGAACATAACAAAAAGCATGGTTTTAAGTATGTGGGCAAGCGCTCATAACTTATTTGTAGAGCTGCTAACACTTCATTTCCAGCATCTGACTCCCACAAATCAGTTTGTAAAATCTCCATCCAACTTTGCAATTCTACCTCGTGACATAAAAGACTAGCAATCGACTTCACAGCTAATGGTAAACCACTACATTTTTTAACTATTTGCTTACCAATTTCTACCATTTCAGCTCGATTAGCAGGATCTATACCTTGAAATGCGTAATTCGTAAACAGCTGCCAACATCTATTATCAGGTAAATATTCTAACTGTAAGGGGTCCATTGTTTGCATGATGCTAGCAACTGAAAAATTTCTAGTGGTGACTAAGATAGTTGCTTTTCTTGCGAGCATCAAAGGCATAAGTAGTGATTCCCAAAGACTTTTGTCCTCATTCCACACATCACCAGAACAAGAAAGACCCTTTTCCCTCTAACTCTATTTGCAAGTTCCTCGAGTAAAACACTAGCGCTTTTCAAATTAGAACCAGATTTTGTAAAGGACTCAATAATATCATAGGTGACTCGTGCAAGATTAAAATTATTTGAGACATAAACCCATCCTACCAAATCAAAAAAATATTGCACCCTCTTGTCATTATAGACGAGCTGTGCCATGGTAGTTTTTCCAATCCCTCCCTTACCTACTATCGGCACGACTGTAATGGCCTTTCCTTCTAAAAATAATAAATTAATTACCTTCTCTTTTTCCTCTTCTCTACCAAAAATGCTACGTTCCACTACAAATGGGCTACTAGGACTGTATTTTCTCTTTTTCCTTCTGGGTGCATCTTCATCCGGCAAGTGCAAGGCGTCTCGATCCTTTGCGATCTCTTCGAACCTACTAATAACTTTTCTTATACGAGCAACCATGCTATGAGGAATTAGAACTGAAGAAACACCACTCACATCAATATCACCACTGAAAGGATTTGGTTTAGATGCATTTCTAGCCTCAACCTGGACCCGATACACCTCATACATATACTCTTCAAGGACGTATTCAGCCTCATACCCCAGTTCCTTGATCTCTTTCAACCAAAGTCTAACAGATTTATCTTGGATATTTCTTTCCTCCACATCATAGAGGGTTGCCTTGATTCGCTCAAGCATTCTCTCTAGCCTTCTCAAATCCTCTTCAACAACACCTGCGTCAGGTGCTTCGGTTGATGAAGAGGATGACGGGGCAAAGAAGGAATTCTTCACTTCAGCCAACAAGTTGGCCACCAAATTTATAACGGAGGATATCAATGCATATGCACCCAGTCCGGCCATATGTTCACAGCTTGCTTTTCTAAAAAAATAAAAATAAAAAGAAAATTGTATATATAGGAACATATCGAGAAACGCACAAGGATCTGAAATGAGATTGTCGATATTAGGCTATTAGCAAGTTTGACCAGGTCTAGATCTAGATCTAGACTGTTATTGTCTAAAACGACATTTTCTAGGGCGTCTTTTGTCATATGAAACAGAGTTAATTATAGTACTGTTACCTTCCTTTTGAGATCTGGAGAGTTATGGACCACGATTGCAGATCAAAACTTCCAATAGTGTTATTTTTTTTTTTCCCCTTTTGAGTTTTTAGTACTGAAAATACAAGCTAGATATAGAAAGAAGTGGAGAAAATGAACTACAAAAGAGGGCTGAAATTAAAGAAAGAAGATTATGTGAAGGCTGCCTCAGAACCTAACAGACAAGAAGATGTTTCTTTTTTCTTTAATATTGGAAATGAAAGAGAGAAGAAGTGGAGACATGAAGAGGAAGATAATTAAATTCAGAAATTGACTTGAGTTCCTCTTCTCTGCAATATCGAACAGTATGAAGTGGACAGCTAAAAACGATCTGCACGTACCGCCATTTGATACAATCATGGAACAGCTTTAAAATATGTGTTAAACGGTTCAGATTATCCAAATGAGTGGAGTATTTTCACCGGATCTGAATTCTACACATTGTTGGAGAGAGATGAAGTCACCAGAGGAAACAAAATTTCCAATCTAAGCGTGTTAAAGCAATTTCTCGGAGATTTTTTAAAAAGAACAATTAAAAAATAAGAAATTTTAATTGTAGTATTAAAATATTTTTAATACCATGTAATAACGCTGTTTACGATCAGTGTTTTACGGACCGGCCGGTTCAACCAGGTTTCTCACTTGTGCTTTAATCTGGTCTTTCAAACTTAATCTATTATTATTATTTGAAAAAGAGATGGAAGCGCGATCCAGTTTTCATTTTTAATAAACAAACTTAATCTATTATATTTTTCACCATGATACAATTACTTGTTTCTCAATCCGAACAAGTTCAATTTATTTCAAGTATTATGCAATTTGCTTAAAGTACAAATTTACTTATTAAAGAAATATGAGTCGGATGCATATTAATTCGTCATTACTACATTTGAAGGAATGCTACAAGTGTATATGTATTTTTTTCTTAAGTTGCAATGAAGAATGCTTCCTTCCTTGCTCAGACCAACTTAATCTATTTGTATGATGGAAAGCAGTCCAATTATCATAATTTATGTGCCCATCATGACCACAAATTTTTTTTTTTGCAGTAATAATTTAAAATTTAAGTTTGAGACAATCAATTTTGTTATATTTTATTTATCTTTAAAATGATGCTTGAATCCATTTTATTTAAAAAAAAAAACTAAAGTTAGACTGTTATAAAATCAAGAGCTAAAAACCAATTTTTAGTTGCTATTAATTTGCACTGTTAATTCATTCGTCCTTTGAAATTAATCTGAGGATCCCTTATATCAAATGTAAGATAATCATGTACGCATTAATAAAACATATTACGAATTTATTTAAAGTTGATGATACAACTATTTATTTTCTGGATCACTATCTTCAAATTTGTAAGATGTTTGTTGGATATACCGTCATGATATTGTCGGAACTTTCAATTATGTAGTTGTAACAGGGGAACAAAAATTCGAAGAACAAATTTAACAGAAAAAAAAAATTTGTGTAGTTAGGACATAGGAAAAATAACATCATGTATCATGATTCATAAATTTGCACAAACTCAATTGAAGAGTTCGGGTAGAGGGAGAAAGAGGAGTACTTTTTTTCAATATGAAATTTTTTTATGAAGAGATGTTATTTATACAGTAATTTGACAATATTCTAATTTAATTCTATTTATTTTGGCAATTTTCAAAAGCTTAAATTTTGAATTGTCAAATTTTGAATTTCTCAATTTTAATTTTAGAGTGGAACATACAATATTTTTCTTTATTTTAATAACTCAAAATAAAAACGTCATATATAATTTATCATTTATTCATTTTCTTTTACACGTGTACAAATGTAAGAATGACGAATCTTCAATTTTCTTCTAATTGACATCGGTACCTGGTAAAATACACGTGTGGACAAATATCGGATGTTGATTCTTCAAGTTAATGAGCTATACCTAACGTCTTTTAGTTGGCTATTACATTATTTTATTTTTTGAAAAAAGAATGTCTAAAATGTCTCTCTCAAGTAGAGACATTCCTGCTTCATTGAGTAGCAAATGAAAAATTACAACTAAAGAGTATCTATTACATACTATAATTTAATAATTTAACTTACAGCCTAAATCGAATAATAAAAAAAATAATAACACTAGTTCAACGGATCAGTATCAAAAAGCAGATCTTTCATTCGAATCGTCCGATCTAATTTTGACAGACAGATTTTTATGTACCACATAAATCTCGACGGATCAAAAGTCTGCCATCTGCAGAGGTCAGAGGATATGAATCCCTAGTCCAATTAGAACTCACCAATACACGGCCGGGCCAACGGAAATGCTTTTATCCTCCAAACCTTTTCATAGGCCATCCGAACCACAAATCTGCTAGGCCCATCTTTCTCTTCCAAAAATACCAGTAATCAATCACAACAAACAAACAGTAATTATAAGTGCCATCGGCGAAAAAACCATCGCGCGCCATCGCTCAACAGACAACGCGCGCGCGTGAATTTCTGTCTTGACTAGCAGCTGTCTGTAACAAATGTTTAGTTTAATAATAAGAAATATTCAGTTAAATACGTCAACTGATGGGCAGAGTCGCACGTGGGTCAGAGAGAGGTGCGCTAGGGAGAAGGGGTAGAGTCGGAAAAAATTTAATTTGAACCGGATCGGTTCATGACCCCTTCTTATTTTTTCATGTGTTTTTTGTCCGGT
Organism: Rhynchospora breviuscula; assembly: GCA_027562975.1. Lineage (NCBI taxonomy): Eukaryota > Viridiplantae > Streptophyta > Magnoliopsida > Poales > Cyperaceae > Rhynchospora > Rhynchospora breviuscula. The sequence goes on from CM050402.1 coordinate 56,911,072, forward strand.
TCGTGACCCCTTCGCCTGGTTTAATAATAGCATTTTTTCTTATAGCATTTATTTTCTGTTACAACTAACTGAACATTTATACTTAAATAACAGAACATTTGTACTTATTAAATTGAACATTTGGATAAAAAAAAATAAATAAATAAACATACTGAACACAGATAACATAGTGAACAATTATAAGAAAATGTGAACATTTCTATATAATAAAGTGAACATTTATAAAAACGAAATGAACAAAAAATGCGCGCTGGGTGAGTACAAGTCAAGGGAGAGAGCGATGGCGCTGCTCAGCGAGCAATGGCGCGGATGGTTATTCTGCCGATGACAGTAATCAATTTTCACAAACAAACGTATTACGTATCAACGTATATATAAGAGGAAGCGATCGCCGATCAGCGTTCTTCACGAAACGAAATGCTTTCCTTGCCAAAAGAAAAATGAGCCTTACTAAACCCTCTTCGGCAGCCTTGGAAGCGGACGGGCCGGACCTCATCAGCGAACTTCCCTACTGTATCCTCCACTCCATACTCTCTTTCCTCCCAGCCCAGGACGCCGCTCGCACCAGCGTTCTCTCCTCTCGCTGGCGCCACCTCTGGGAGGAGGCCCCGTTGCGCCTCGACGACTCCGTTCTCTGCCAAAATGAATGGCTCGTCTCCATCGAGAGCCTCCGCCTCTGGAGCTACCCGCAGGCTACAATGGATTGCTTTGTGGAATCAGTGGTAAAAAGAGGCATCCGAGAACTAACACTCGTGGGCTACGGGCGTCACTCCTTGCTGCCTCCGTTCCTTGTACCATGTAACTCACTGCATCAACTGTCTCTAAAACTTGGCGAATTTCCCCAGGCCCTCCCTTCCATATTTCCCAATCTTAAAGAACTAAGGCTGTCTTGCGTAAAGCTGCACAATGATCTGCTCCAGATTTTGCTATCTAGTTGTGGGTCTCTTGACACTTTACATTTGATAGACTGTTGGAACCCTTCTGTTGTCAGCATCAGTTCGCCAAGACTCCGCAAGTTTGCTTGGAAGTCGTGGGCGGTTGATGACACTACACCAAAAAAGATTTTTAGTACCAGACCACTAGTACCGGTTTTTAAGAAAACCGGTATAAATAATACATGGTGACAAATTGGTAATTGTCAGTATATATTTTTAGTACCGGTTTTTTAAAACAACCGGTACTATTTTTCCGAGAAAAGGATAAAAAAAACGGCCATATTTTAGTATCGGTTTTTTAAAAAAACCGGTACTAAAAATATATTATTAGTACCGGTTTTTTTTAAAAAACCGATACTAAAATATGGCCGTTTTTTTTTACTTTTACAGCAAATATTAGTACCGGTTTTTTATAAAAAACCGATACTAATAATCCGCAGAATTTCACATCTACCTCCTCCTCCTCCACTCTATCTTCTCCACTCTCTCATAACTAGTTTATACTGTTCTTGGCCTTTTCTTTTCCCCTCTAAAACCGAGAATATTTTTGTGTTATCCAAAAGCACATAAAAAATAGCTAAAAATCAAGAAAAATTCCGAAAAATAGAAAAATCAGAAGAGAAAGCAAAGGAGATCTACGAGAAGCTAAAATAATTCTAATTTTGAGGTATATTCTTTGTTTTTTCTGTATTTTATTTATAACTTTGTAATTATATGCATATTTTTTTATTTTTTATTATTTTTTTTTAATTTCAATCTAATAAAATAGAAAACAGAAAAGAAGGAGAAAAGGTTATTTAAATCGAAGAGGAGGAAAAGGAAGAGAAGACAATTTCGGTAATTTTTTATTTTAATCTTGATTAATTTTAATTCGATAATTTATCAATTTGTACATGCATATATATATCGTTTGGCATTTGCATCTATTAGTTGTATTGTCATATAGGACCAAATTGTCGGAATTTGAACTATTTTAGGTCGTGCCCGTCCGAGATTAATCCATTAGGGATTAATCTTGGATAGTACTCCCGGTCGGGAGTACTGCTCTTTGGATATTCTGTCTCATTTAGGAAAGCGAGTTGTACGTTAGATGCAGTGTGTTGTTTGAGAAAAATTCGACAGTATTTTCTCTTATGTTCCCACGGATACGTACGCACGAGCAATCGTGTGTTAGCGTATTCAGGGAACATAAGGGGAAATGCTGTCGAATTTTTCTCAGATAACACACTGCATCTAACGTACGCTCGTTAATGAGACGGAGTATCCAAAGAGTGGGCTAGGATGGTAACCGGTCCAAAAATCTATTGTGATGCATGCATTGAACCTACAAATCATAAACACTGACATTTTTTATATATATTTCTATCTACACAGATGGATCTGAGGGAGAAATACATGTATGAGTATTCGAGAATATCGGATGAATTTGTTGGAGTTGTTGAAGAATTCCTTAAATGTGCAGAAGACTATCGAAAGTTGACTGGAAAGCCCAGAATATTATGTCCTTGTAAAAATTGCCTTAACTTTGAGAGACAAGATGGTAAAGTGATTAGAGCACATCTGATTCAACGTGGATGGATAACAACACCTAAATATTTCCGGTGGGTTTTACATGGAGAAAAATTGGAAGAAAATTTAGATATCGGAACGAGAATTAATGTATCTGATATTTTTGAAAATACTGTACAAAATAATTGTATGGATGATGCAGGGGATAATGTAATTGTGGGTGATGATATAGAAAATTTAAGTGAACAACAATGTCAATGTGATGATGATAATAGAGAAAATGATTTGGATGAAATGATGAATGAATTACCCAGTGATTTTATCGATGATGTTCCTGATGTGTTTGAAAAGTTGGATGAAAACTCTCATATACCCTTATATCCCGGTTGCAACGAAGATAAATTTTCCAAAATAAAAACAGTTTTTAAGTTGTATAACCTGAAAGCTAAGAATAATTGGAGCGATAAGAGTTTCACGTCTTTGCTCGGTCTTTTGCGAGAAATGCTTCCAGCAGATAATACATTACCCGATACAACTTATAAGGCTAAAAAATTACTATGTCCTTTGAAATTGGAAGTAGTGAAAATTGCAGCTTGTCCGAATGATTGCATACTATTTCGTAATGAGTACGAGAGCTTCCATAAATGTCCAAAATGTAATGCATCTCGGTACAGACAAAGGGACGGTGATTTGGATAATGAAGAAGATAATTGTAAGAAGAGACCAGCTGCGAAAATATTGTGGTATCTACCAGTAATACAAAGGTTTGATGAATTAATCATTAAAGATACACCTAATCTTGAATCATTCAAGTTAGATGTGTATGCACCTGCAATTACCGGTGTAAAGGTCCTAGATGCTCCAAAGCTCCAATTCCTTGGTTTTCTATGTTTGAACTTTCATGCACTTCAACTAGGCGAGACTTTGTATGACCTACAGGTGTGCGTGGTTTTGTTTTTTCAATTTAGAACCATTTGACTATGGGTCGCTAAAAAGTTGAAAGATTACTTGTTGAAATGCGTCTGTCTTACTCTTATGTACTTTTCTCTCTAGAATCAGCATTGCATATGCGCTGATGATTAATTAGATAACTCTTATAAGTTTCATATTCATTAATGAATAAACTTCATATTGTAAATACCTTTTCTCGTTGGTTATTTAAATGCATGATTGCCTTTGGTGCTAGATATTTAATTTTATTTTATCTGGTACTTTTTTTTTTTTTTTTTTTTTTGCTGATGATGGCAGGAATCACCCAGCTTTCATGTTAAAGCAGCACCTTGTCGCATGAAGATACTATATTCTGTGAAGACGCTAGCAATCAAAATAAAGCCCACTTTGGACAAAACTATACCAGACATTGAGATGTTTTCCCTTTCTCCAAAATTTGTTTATTATGGTAAATACTTTTGTTATCTTCCATGAATAATTTTATTTGAGTAAGGCTATATTAATGTCTAATAATGCATTGGACACAAGAGTCCTGTCGAATGCGCTCGTTATTGGATTTTGAACGATCCAAACTATTAAATATGAACTTCATATTGAAATCTAATACAAAATTGAATTTTTCATTTTTTCTGAATTTTTTTACTTTTTTTCAATTTCTTTGAAAATTGTTATTCTAAAGTTAATAAATTTTTAGATCGATTATTTTTTTAACATCTGAAAAAATAATAACAAATTTAGAAAAAATATAATTTTTTTTGTACTAGCTTTCAATACAAAGATCATATTTCACTACACCAAAAACAAGTTTTAGTACTGACACATTAATACCGGTTTTTAAGAAAACCGGTATAGGAGAGAGAAGTGCTAAGTTAGTAAATGTCATGCCTTACCTTTAGTACCGATTTTTAAAAAAAAACCGGTACTAAAGGTTGGCGAACAAAATTTAAAAAACGGTATCCTTTTAGTACCGGTTTTTTTTTAAAACCGGTACTAATAATGTTATTTGTAGTACCGGTTTTTTTTATAAAAACCGATACTAAAAGGATACCGTTTTTTAAAATTATTTACCAACCGTATTAGTATTAAAAACCGGTACTAAAAATAGACAGAATTTCTAACTTAAGCTTCTTTTCTTCCTCAATTCCTTCCTGCGCACCTCTATAGCTCGATCTCTCTCCTTCCTTATCTGATTTTTTCCATCTACAACCGAGAAGCTTTTTTCTCTCTTAAAACCACATAAAAAAATAGCTAGAAATATAGAAAAATTTTGAAAAATTGAAAAATCAAAAGAGAAAGCAAAGGAGATTAAAGAGAAGCTAAAAAAATTGGCATTTGAGGTATATTCTTTAATTTTTTTATAATTTATTTATTATTTATTAATTATGCATGCAAATTTTTTTTGATTGATTTTCTTTATTTTCTTTAATAAAATAGAAAGAGGAAGAAGAAGAGGAAGAGAAAGTTATCTATTGAAGAGGAAGAGGAAGAGAATTGGCAATTTTGATAATTTCTATTTTAACTCTCAATAATTTCAATTCGGTAATTTATCAATTTGTATTGTGCATATATATATCGTTTGGCATTTGCATTTATTTGTTGTATTTTGGGATCCAGAAAGATGCTCGAGTGTGGATGTGGAGAATAATCCCGTCAGCACAGCAAGCTACATAATGAATCTTTTGAAGAAATATGCAAAAATGGATCCCTATCATGTTTTAGTGCATTATAATCGGTTAGTTATCAATTTTCTAATTTTGACTTTAATTAATATTTAGAATTTGCGAATTAATGTTAATTTTACTAATATATATGTAACTACAGGTCGCATTTTGTGATTATTGTCGCACAATTGTCGGCACGAAAGTTGTGGATAGTAGATTCACTCCAATCAAATGAAAAGTATCAACCTCCAATTCTAAGCAATTACGATCAGTAAGTTTAGGATTGACATAATACATGCATGCATTATTTAGTTATAGTAATATCTAGAAATTAATTTATCTAGAAATTAATTTTTATAACTTTATATTTAAATGTTGCAGGGCTTTGTCAAGATTGGTCAAAGTTTCCAAGTTTCAAGTTCAAATGATTCCAGTACATAATTCCGACTAATATATATAATTTCATTTCATTTCTAATTTTTTGAATTTAATATTAATAGTATTATTTCTTTCTTGTAGAGTCCACGACAGCCGAACAATAAAGATTGCGGGTTTTATGCGATGACATCGCTACGCATGATTCTTGATCACTGCACATTAAATGACGAGCTCCCATCGGTATGAATTAAGTCTAAATCTTAGTATATATGATCATGTTTTAGGGTTTAGGATTTAGACATATAATTTATTGTGCTGTACTCTAGAGTTTAGGATTCAAGTTTTGAGATTTAGGGTTTAAGACCAATTTTGTTATATATCTTTAATTAAAGTTTATGGCTTACGGTTTTATGGAATTGGTTTGGAACATATGCATGCTATTCTTAATTAATTGTTAAGTTTAATTGAATTAGTCTATAATCAATTTGCATAGGTTACTAATTATATCAAGTGTCAAAATGCAGGTTTTGCAACCGGTTGGTAAGCGCTATAGTGAGCGCGAGATTAACGCAACCATAAATGAGTGGTTTGACTTTTTTTTTAGACTTGTAGGTAAATATTAATTGACTAGATAATTTGTGATATTAATATATTGTATGTGTATTTATATGTTGTGATATATTGTTAATTTCTATACTTATTGATATCTCTTATTTATATATGTATTTTGGCCGTACTTAGCACCCAAATACTATCCAAACCAATGATACTCAATGTGCTTTTGTGCTTTATTTTGCAAGATTGGGTACTGCCGTGAAATTTGACTTGTTTTGTAGGAACGTGGTAGATTTGACACAATAATTGCATAAAAGGGAGAAATTTTGGAAAGAAAATGACTAAATGGAATCCATATCACTGTAGAGCTCATCCTAAGCTTTCCAACGATCTTTGAATCACCTCAATCGGAGTCCGGATGAAGAAATTATGGTCAAAATACTATCGGTGCGCAATACTGGAAAACCATTTCGGTCCGAAATCCACTATTTCGGTCCGAAATCGAGTGAAAAAATCGGTTTTGGCAAGTTTTGAAGATGAAAACTTTATTTTATGGCATGATCTCGTGAACCCTTGCCCTAACCTGCCTCCTCCCTGGCCATATATGCACGAAAATACAGAGAGGAAAGTATCCCACCTTTCATAGACCAAATTTCCACCTTTTCCACCACCGTTCTCACGCCGAAAGGCGTGAGATTTCATCTCTCGCAGCGGAGCACAACCATGGCAGCAACTTTGGAGCGATTCTGGACGCGACTGCGGTAGAACCAATCCAACCACGACTCTAGACGATCGATATCTCGAGTTAGAAGCGATATTTGGTTTATTCATTCCTTTTCTCTTGATATTTTGATCAAATGGAGTTTGTGTCTTATTTTACTTGCATGTTAGGATAGATTAATTATGTCTTAGGGCTAAGTAGTAGTTTAGTTTAGTATTTGTGATGACTTGATGGATTGATTACTATGTTATGTGATTTATCGTGTTGAGAACTATTGATATGCTTAGTTATATTATTTGTTTGCTTGATGTTTACCTATTGATGAATCGCGACGTCTTTAGGGCATTAAACTAGACTAAACACATGATTGATTAAATATTTGAGGTAAGCCAAACACTCGAAAGAGGAGGTTAGTTCACAACCGAAAGGTGTAGCTTTTACTGATCCGACAGGACTTTAAATACCTCTGAAAATCCAACATGATAAACTTAAGTGACTAAAATCCGACATAAAAGTTTAGGCTTAGTCATTTACGTGGTAAAAATCGAGTTCCAAACCAAATCTAAAACCAAAATTGTGACGGCTGAGGCTAGGATTTAGGTCTGGTCGACAAGTAACCTTCACAAAAGGTGGTATTAAATTATCAAGTCAGAACAGAGAATTTGGAGCATATTTCGGAGCGACTTATATAGATTTCGGTCCGAAATCTATACATTTCGGTCCGAAATCTATACATTTCGGTCCGAAATCCTTGCTGCCTGTGTGAAAACACGTGTACTAAGAGTTTCAAAGCTAAACTAAATGAACCCTAAACCCTAGGACATCTCTTGCATTTATTTAGAGTCCAGAAAACACAAAAAATAATTTAGTTGCATCTTTAGATTTAATCATCCAAAATCCAATAAAAATTGTCTTGTCTAGCTTTTGTGAGAAAGTAAAGTCTAGTAATCAATTGTACCGTCCCTTGGGTTCGACCCTTAGCTTTACCAGAACGACTAGTGAGGTAAAACAAGGTATATAAATTTATTTGATACCGGGTTTAAAGCCTTCATCAAATTGGCGCCGTTGCCGGAGACGGTGTTGATATTAGAATTTACTTTAGTAACGAGAGACTAGATATTGTATCTATCATTTATTCATTATTTATTTATTTTTTTAAAAAAAAAAGAAAAAAAAATTTCACTTGTATCATCATGTTTTATTCTTTTCAGGACCGTGAACATGAAACTGAGTACAATTGGATGCGACAAGAAAATCTAAAGGATGTAAGCATGCAACGATTATATCACCAATTCAATGTGGTGAACAACAAGATAGAGGCAGCTGTGTGGACTTTTTCGTCATCCCTCGAAGAATGAAAGGGTTTCCTCGAGAAATTGGAATAAGCCTTAGATTCACCCCCCTTAAGGTTCGATCTCTGTACTGAGTATCTCTTGACGACAAGAGAACCAGAACAAGAGTCGCTTCTTACGAGGGTTTCTTAATTTCGCGGGTCCTTTCTTTCCAATAGGCGCAAGCCCCTATTGTTAATTACCCCGTAGTTGCATACGGGAACCTCTGATTAAGGGATCTAAAGAATTGTATGTAATAGGCTAGGAAAATCGTCTCTAAATGATTTTGTGTTTATATAGAAATTTATTCTTTTGGTTTAAATCGGACTCAAATGATGGTACCAGACCTAATTGACGGGACCTAATTGAAGACGCTTAAATAATTTTGAATTTGGATTTTAATAGACTTAGTTTTAGTTTTGATGTCGGGTGGGGTTTTCGACTTTTGAATTTGAATTTCAAAGTTTATGTCTTTTGGGTTTGAGTTTCATGGTTTTTGGATTTTGAGTTTGAGTTTCAGGGTTTCTAGCTTTTGGACTCGCTTGAAGTTGATTCTGATTTGCTGAAGAGTTCGTCTTTTCTCTAGTGAAGAGGTTTCGGTTTTGGCTTTGGGATTTACCATCGTCGCAGTTTCATTTTATCCTTATTTTTAATTTTAGACTTTTGGAATTTCTTTTTATATTTTTAATTATGTTTATTTTTGAAATTATTTGATACTTGACATATTTCTTTTTGAAATTATTTATATTTTGAAATTACTTAAATTTTATTTCTATCTTTATTATTGGAAATTTGAAATGAGTTTGTACATCATTTTATAATTTTATTTAATTGATAACATTTCTAGATTTTATAAAATTTGTTTAACATTGAAAATACTTCAAAAATACAAAAGACCAATATTTTGACAGAATTTTATATCAAAGTATAAGTAAATTTGGTTTGTTTATATTTTTAGAGATTTTTGGATATTTTATTTGAATTTTTCTAAGCTTCATACTATTTTTAATGATTTTTCAAAGTTTCTGCTGACTTGGCGAATTCTGATTGGTCCGTGTTATTTAAATGAATTGAGATGCTGCTGCCAGGCTCTGACACGACAGACACTTGGAGCCCTTGTGGCGCTGAGATGGCAGCCACGTAGCAAAGGGATTGGCGCTGGACTCTGTTTGAAGGAGAAAGAGTTTTACGGAAAGACCCTTCATCTCTTTCTATTCACTGTACAGTCCTCTGACAACCTCCCTGACGACCATTTCACGCCGAACTGGGTTCGTTAGAATCGTGGGTTTGAGGAGAATACGAAGGTGGCTTTTGTTCAGGTCGCGCAGCCTTCATTTCGCCGGGAAACCATGGGCTTGCATCGGCTAAATTAAGGAATTCTTCGATTTAATCCCTGTGCTTTTGCATTTCTTATTTCCGGAGACCTAGGCCACCATAGTTGATGAGATTGGGCACTGGAGAATCGTGGTGTTGAGGAGGAGGCAGCGGTGTGATTGGTTTGTCTTGCGTCGCTCTAATTTGTTGAGTGGACCACGGGTTTGGTACGGGTTTGAAAAGTGTTGGTACCGAGAGAATGATGGAATTTGATTCGTTAGGTTTACATTTTCAGGATTGATCAATTAAGGTTCCCCACATGTTCTAATATGACAACACTATTCGCCTTTGTTTGATTCGCAGCATATACTAAATTCGTGACATTTATCCACTGGCTCTGTCAAAGAAAATGCATTGGTGTTGCAAATTGCTAATATATATCCCTTATGCATGTGTAGCACCAGGTTTCGTATATATATCATATAATTCCACTACTCAATTCTTTATGTTAACACCTATACTGAAAAGCACCAAGGCTTATACCATTTACAAGACAGCATTCTAATTACCACCTCAAGTGTTCAAATTATATTAGTCAAGTGAATCTAGAAATGCAATCTCACTGTCCAGAGCCACAAAGTCAATCGTTTTACTTTTTCAATCAAGTCTCTGCAATTTGTTCCACTACAAAAATCTGATTTTTTTTTAGGTGCGCTAACTCTTGAAATTTAATCATATTTCCTTATCAACTTATTGAACAATACTTATTTATGTCAAAGTCCTTGTTATCATCTCAATTGTGCATTACATTCCAGAAAAGAAATAAATTTTACTAAAATCCAAGCGGCTAATGGGAATTAACATGACTTTTCTCATTCATTTTTTTTATATCATTATTAAATTTATTGACGCCTTGAACATGGCCAGGCCAGAGCTAGGCTCTGACACAACACCAATTCAAGTTAAGGCTTCCACAAGAGAGTTGAGCTAGGCTACAAACTCTCAAATGGCAGCCATAGTTAATTTCATTTTGAACATAAGAATGCCACATGAAGCGAGGAGCTGGGCTCCAAACCTTCATGGGACACCTTTTTTAGAACCATCCTATGGCCATGGCTGATGCTAGGCTTCAGACTATGGCTCAATGGAGCTACATCCCATATACTCGAGCACACCATTATTTGGTGGCTGAGTTGAAGAAAAGAATAGTCAAAACAGCAATTTGGCAATTCAAATTAACTTCTTTATTTCAAACTCGAACGATTACAAGCAAAGATTCCTCAATTTCACCTTCTTCTCTCCTTCTAAAACTGTTTGATCAAATGCCTCTCACAACTCGACCCTGATTAGTTTAATTGAGTACAATAGCAGTAGTCTAAACCTAGCATAAGCTCGTGGCTGCCTCCTCTCTCCTTTCTCCTCGCTTTAATTGGGGTTTTAATAGGCCCGGATTAGGGCGTCACTTCCTTAGCCGTGAGCCAATCACCATCGTTCATTTTCATCAACGGCTCACCTCCAGCTGCGCCTAGGGTTCTGGTTTCGCAATACCATGGGCGGGGTGCATGGTTTCCGGTTTCTGGGTTCAAACGAGGCCACGTCGCCGGTGTCGCGATTTTCACCCGGTATCTACAGTAAATTCGTGGCTGCCATTTTCTCCTCTTCTTTTTACCGAGGAGGAAGAAGGCTCTTCGCCTGGGCCCCATCTGTCAAATTTAATGAGGAAGAGCAAGATGGGTGTGCTGGGTGTACCGTGAGCCAATTAAACATTTCGAATTTCTGTGTTTGGTGTACATAAAACGGGTGCATTCAAGCCTTCAATGATGATGGTAAATTTTTTCTGGGGGCAGCGACATCCCTGGCCCCTGTTGGATCCCCTACAATGGCTGCACGCGCCAAATGCCTCTGATTTTTGTGGGATTTTCATTCAATTTATGCTGTCCCATTTATATTTCTTTAAGGCCAAACCAAAATAAATTATTTGAAGGCCTTCCCTTGGGTATTTTCGCATAAAATTTTATGGGTGAACTCAGAAAAATGTGAGTAATTTAATGGTTCAAAGGGTTTCTCAAAATTCCACACAGATATTTTTCGGGAATTTTGTGGATTTTTAGGGTTTCTTTACAAATTTTTGAGGTTTCTGGTGATATTTTTAGGATTTCAAAATCATGATAATTCATCATAATTATTAGGAAATTTTTGGGTAAATTTTGAGAATTTTTGGAGTTTGTTTGATATTTTTCGCGATCTGAACTTGGGTTTTCGAAATTTGAATTTGGATCTTCGCAATTTGGATTTGGTTTTAGCAATTTGGGTTTGGTTTTCAGGGTTGATTTTTAGGGTCAAACAGCAGCATGCAAGAAAGGATGGAGCGGGCATCAAGATCGATTCGAGCATCAAGATCGACTCAAGCATCAACTCAATTTGGTGAACAATACCATAAGGAGAGTATGCAGGGAAGGACAACTTGATACAAGGCTCATACATGATGCATATAACTCTGGTTTGACTAATAACTCTTGTTTTTCTAGGTGTAATTCATGTTCAATGTCTCATGATGAATCTAGATCGAATTTCATGGCTGAAACTTCTAATTCTCAATTACTTTCGCAATTGTCAAATGATAAATTGATACGTGAAGATTTTATGGACCAGCAAAGAAAACAAAATGAGGAAATTCTTGGAAAATTCAATTCTCTATCATCTAGGTTCAAAACTCTTACCACACAACTAGAAGAGATGATTAGGACCAAAATTGTTCAAGAAACGTGTTTCTCATATAGATCACGAGATGAAAAAAATGATAGAATGACATTGCAAAGTAATGAAGAATTAGATAGTTTTAGTTCTTTGAAAGAAATTACAATTTGTTATGAGACTGATAGTGATGATGAGACGCAACTTGAAGAATAAGAGAAAATAGAAGAACCAAAAGTTGTAGCACCTGCACCCAATTTCCTTCCAATTTTTATTCCACTTAGATTAACTTATATTGACAAATCTAATGAGTTGGAATTGAAGGATCCTCCAATAAGTTCTATCATTGATGAATTTGAAGAAAGAAGATGGTGGTACACCTCTCGAAGTCGAGGCATCCGACATGACAAATGGAAAGATCACCAAAGTCGACTTGAGCTCTCAACCTGAAAAATGCTTAAAGAATAGTGATGTGATGGAAAGCGACAAACCACAAATCAAGTATCGCATCACAATCGAGCGAAGAAAAATGACATCAAAACAAGGAAGCACCAAGCATGTTTCAAGAATCTCTCTCAAGTACTTTTGGGTGAATTATGATGCATTAAATGGACGTAAAGTGAAGATAAGATGAACATGAGAGGTGGTCAAGCTCGTGACCTAAAACAAGCGATTCTTGGGAGGCAACCCAAGTCCTAAAATTTTTATTTATTTAATAAAATTTTCTATAAAAAAAAAAAAATCTCTCATGATTGGTTTGGATTTTTGGATATACAGGTTTTGATTAATTGTGGATGTCTTAGTTGCAACTCGCGCTAGAGCACCACGGGTCGAGCAACAAAAAAGCACACGATCCACACACGACCTCATGCGAGTTGCATGCCACAAGAAAACCTATCCCGTTGTTGCCACGAAGCTCCCACATTGCTGCGACGATTTACTCAAGCTAAAGTGTTGCTGTCCCGCGCCAAACAGAGTCGAATTCATATGGAAATCCATGCCTTGATTTGATTAGTTTCTCTTTTTCTCCCTTTTAATTTTGATCTCTGTGATTGCATTGAGGACAATGCTGGATTCAAGTTTGGAGGGGAACAGGAGGAAAATGAAATTTTGGATTTATTGAAAAATTTTGATGCAAATTCGTCTCTGTTTTGGTCATTTTTGAAAAAATTTTGTTGCATTTCGGTCTGAAATCTGGCCATTTCGGTCCGAAATCAGTCTCTGGAATGTTGAATTTTGTGAAAATTTGTTTGAAAAATTTGAAAATTAATTTTTGATGCATGCTTGATCTATGTTTTGGTTGAATTGATGAAATTACTCACTGTTTCACACTATTTGAATTTTAAAGCATTTTGAAAAATATTTCTCAAGGACTTTTGATTGTTTAAAGGCTTTAAATTGATTTGTGCACCAATAGACCGAGTTGAAAATTAGTTTGAGATAAAAGAACCTGAATTTGGATGCTTGAAAATTGTTAAAATGGTTTAAGTCGATTCTCACAAGCTTTTGTTGAGTGAACGATTTTGTGTCTTGCAAACTTTTGTTAAAAATGAATTTTATGAATTTTGAAAATTATAAGATGAACCTGGATGTACTTTTAAATGCTTGAATCACCAACGAGCAAAATTTCTAAAGTGATTTAAATCTAAATAGTTGTGAAAACGAGGACGCGTCGAGACCTTTTTCCACCAACTCAACCACAAAAATCGGAGGCTTAAGGTACTTAGTAAAATGCTTGAGTCCGTAGTGGTCTGTAGCGAAAAAATGCGTAAAAACCGGACCGACCTCCCTGGCGCGACATGTGCCAGTAGCTTTTCCAAGGTCAATGACTCACATCAAATCTTCTAGGGTGCAAAGCCCCACAACTCGACTTGCACAATAAAAATTGGTGAAAATGAAATTGATTTTGAGAAGGGTTCATTATAAAATTTTCGACTTTGATAAAATTTCTTTACAAATTTTTGTGACACATGAAAAAGAACGGACAAATAAATTTGAGTTTGTAATTGTTTTGATGAAGAGAAGCTAGAGTTCTTGCATTTGAAAAATGAAATTCATTAGGACTAAGAGAGACACAAATTCAATCTAAAAGAAAACTAAACTCTTGTCATTGAACTAAATTTTTGAACTTGCTTTAATTTATTGTGTGAAATTTTTGAGTAAACTTGAATGATCGATTTTTCATTGCATTGTTTGGGTTGAGATGATTTGATTGTAAGTCTAAGTATAGTCAATTCCTTTAAGCTTAGGATATTGTTTGAGGACAAACAAATATTTAAGTTTGGTGGGATTTGATATCTCTTATTTATATATGTATTTTGGCCATACTTAGCACCCAAATACTATCCAAACCAATGATACTCAATGTGCTTTTGTGCTTTATTTTGCAAGATTGGGTACTGCCGTGGAATTTGACTTGTTTTGTAGGAACGTAGTGGATTTGACATAATAATTGCATAAAAGGAAAAACTTTTGGGAAGAAAATAACTAAATGGAATCCATAGCACTGTAGAGCTCATCCTAAGCTTTCCAGCGATCTTTGAATCACCTCAATCGGAGTCTGAATGAAGAAATTATGGTCAAAATACTATCGGTGCGCAATACTGGAAAACCATTTCGGGCCGAAATCCACTATTTCGGTCCGAAATCGCGTGAAAAAATCGATTTTGGCAAGTTTTGAAGATGAAAATTTTATTATATGGCATGATCTCGTGAACCCTTGCCCTAACCTGCCTCCCAAACCTCCTCCTGGCCATATATGCACGAAAATACAGAGAGGAAAGTATCCCACCTTTCATAGACCAAATTTCCACCTTTTCCACCACCGTTCTCACGCCGAAAGGCGTGAGATTCCATCTCTCGCAGCGGAGGACAACCATGGCAGCAACTTTGGAGCGATTCTGGACGCGACAGCGGTAGAACCAATCCAACCACGACTCTAGACGATGATATCTCGAGTTAGAAGCGATATTTGGTTTATTCCTTCCTTTTCTCATGATATTTTGATCAAATGGAGTTTGTATCTTATTTTACTTGCATGTTAGGATAGATTAATTATGTCTTAGGGCTAAGTAGTAGTTTAGTTTAGTATTTGTGATGACTTGATGGATTGATTGCTATGTTATGTGATTTATCGTGTTGAGAACTATTGATATGTTTAGTTATATTATTTATTTGCTTGATGTTTACCTATTGATGAATCGCGACGTCTTTAGGGCATTAAACTAGACTAAACACATGATTGATTAAATATTTGAGGTAAGCCAAACACTCGAAAGAGGAGGTTAGTTCATAATCGAAAGGTGTAGCTTTTACTGATCCGACATGACTTTAAATACCTCTGGAAATCCAACATGATAAACTTAAGTGACTAAAATCCGACACGAAAGTTTAGGCTTAGTCATTTTCGTGGTAAAAATCAAGTTCCAAACCAAGTCTAAAACCAAAATTGCGACGGCTGAGGCTAGAATTTAGGTCTGGTCGACAAGTAACCTTCACAAAAGGTGGTATTAAATTATCAAGTCAGAACAGAGAGTTGAGAGCATATTTCAGAGCGACTTATATAGATTTCGGTCCGAAATCTATACATTTCGGTCCGAAATCCTTGCTGCCCGTGTGAAAACACGTGTACTAAGAGTTTCAAAGCTAAACTAAATGAACCCTAAACCCTAGGACATCTCTTGCATTTATTTAGAGTCTAGAAAACACCAAAAATAATTTAGTTACTTGCATCTTTAGATTTAATCATCCAAAATCTTATAAAAATTGTCTTGTCTAGCTTTTGTGAGAAAGTAAAGTCTAGTAATCAATTGTACCGTCCCTTGGGTTCGACCCTTTGCTTTACCAGAACGACTAGTGAGGTAAAACAAGGTATATAAATTTATTTGATACCGGGTTTAAAGCCTTCATCACTTATATATTTGTGATATTAATTGTATGTGAATGCATGTATCGGAATTAATTGATGGCTAGAAAAAATGTTTGTGATATATGTACCGATATATCGGTATTAATTGATGGCTAGTAAAAAATGGGCGCTAGCCCCAGAAATAAAAATAATTTTTTTTAAAGGATCATTAGTACCGGTTTTTAACAAAAAAACGGTACTAATAATATCTTTAGTACCGGTTTTTTTGTAAAAAACTGGTACTGATTATCGGTCAAATATATAAAAAAAATAAGAATCATCAGTACCGGTTTTTAGTTAAAAACCGATACTGATGATCAGCCCCAATTTCTGCCGCAAATCTCAGCGGATTTTAGGGACAGCTTTTAGTATCGGTTTTTTAATATTATTAGCACCCCCTATTATTAGTACCAATCCGTAACCGGTACTAATAATTGGTATAAAACCGGTACTAAACGTTTTAAATGGCGTAGTGTTTAATGGTTTGGATCGGTCATTTGAGGTTCAAAATTTGAAAATGAGCGTATTGGATAGGACCCTTGTGTCGAGGCATCGGACATTAGCCTTACTCATTTTATTTTATTCCCAACAATTCCTACAATTTTTGATGGGATAAGCCACCTTGAATTAAAAAATTACTCTATTCACCATGAACATTTGTTTTTCTCAAAGTGTTACTACCAGGACTACATACAAAATCAATTTGAATTATTAACGAGTGCGTACTGTTTTTTTTTTGTCTGAATATGTTAAGGTTACTTATTCTTGGGCCCATAAGTTTAGCTCTAAATCTTAACGTGTGGTAAATTTCACAGAAAGCTATTTCAGTCAATGCAAAATTTCGTGCCATTTTTGCAGTCCATCAAATCTGATTCTATCCAAATAAGGTCGCTTTGTTTGGTTCTCAGAAATGTACAGTTCGTTTTTTTTTTTTTTTTTTGTGCCGAAAGTGATTTTAGTTCTCTCATATGTACAGTGCCAGGAGATCATCTGTACCTTAACTCTAAGAGTTGAGAACTTGAGACAATCTCTTGTGCTGTAAAAGTTAGCATTGCATCCCACTATTCCTATTCTCTTAAATAAATTTTTGGTGTGCTTGGATGGAGTAGAATAAGACTTGAATAAGAATAAGTTCCAAATTCTTTATTCTTGTGCAATCCAAACAACACAAGAATAAATAATTTGGGTCCTTATTCTTATACTAATAAAACCATAGAATTTGGATAAGAATAAGAATTGGCACGAGATTCTAAAAATTCCTTATTCTTATTCTTATCCGGCCTCCATCCAAACACACCTGGAACTTGATTGTGCAGCCAATGTACCAAACAGATGCAAGTGCACGTGGTGCTGTATTATTGGAGAAGATAGCAACTTCTGTAGTAGATAGGGTGTTTGCTTATTTGCAAATTGCAATTGATTTGCATCTTTGGTGTTTTGAACATTTTCTATTTTGACAAAATGATATTTTATCTATGATATAGAGTATAGACTAATCATGGTCAATGGACCATTGGCATTTAAAGCATGAGGTTTTAACTTTATGAGTAATGACCTTGGACCCGGATATTGTCCTTTTTTTGTTTTGATACGTTGAAGTTTTACAGTGGTATGTGTTTGCTTTGGGATTTATGATGTTGGGATAGCTATTATATGATCATTTTTCCATTTCAGAAATATGAGAGAAGAGGCAGTGGAATTTGGGATGAGCAAGGTTCCCTCAGTTTTCTAGACCATCTGAAAACAGTTAACATGAGGGGCTTAATTTTATGGTGAACGGAGCGATGTGGAGCTTCTCAAGTATTTAGTTCTCCATGGGAAAGTGCTTAAGAAAGTCACTCTTAGGTGTGCCGTTTTGGTCTGTCAGAAGTTTGTGGAAACCAAAAGGCGACAAGTTTGTTTTGAGGAGAGAGCATCATCAGATTTGGAGCTGCTTTTCTATCAAGACGCTCAAAATGTTGATCAGTTTTCCCCATGGAAAGAAGTTGTAATAAGATGATCCCAAGCTAGGTTTTGAGCCCCTTTGTCTTTGTGGAAGCTCGTCTTTAGGATGTCTATGATAACGTTGTCGCAATGGTTGCTTTTTGTGATATTTGATTCATGTCAGGCTAAACTTTTTGTAATTCTGCATGAACGGTTTGATTATCAGCATAATTTTTAGTATTTTTTTTCTCTTTATTGTTTCGAATTCTTTTCAAAAAAATGCCCCTGCCAGTTTTACAAATTCCAAAACATACATGAATTGCTACAAGGGTGAAGTACCTTCATTAGTTAATCTACTATCAATTGATAGCTTGAGTTGAAGTTGATCGGATTCTCCCGCTGCTGCTTCTTTTTCTTTTTTTCTGTGGGTAATTCTGCCATGTCTAAATCTAACATTAGATCTCAAATTTTATGTTCGTCCGGTCCGTCTGTGCATTCGCATTTTTGTGTTGACTCAACTCCATTTAGCTCGCATGTATGACAAATTCCAAATTAATCAATATCAATTTTTTAAATCAATTATTTTCGTGAGACTTCAAATGCTTTTATAATTATACCTTCATCATGTCTCTTGTAACATCCTGAATTTTAAGATATATTTGCAATACTTAAAATTCTAAGATTTTATTTGAAAAATGTTCATTCTTATTCATTTGACCTTATCCACCTGAAAATATCTATTTAATCTTATCCATTTGAAAATATTTATTTGATCTTATTCATATTTTTAGTAACTAAGTAATCAATATTTATATAAATAATTTTTTATGATAAGTATCTATATAAATAGGCTTTAATATTTTCAGAAATAGTAGCTAAGTAATTCTTTTTTGCTTACTTAGCCATTAAGTAATCTAAAATATTTACCTTCTTAGCCGCTAAGAAACATCCACTATAAATAGAACCCAGCCTCATTTTATTTTATTTCGTATATTATTTTTCTTTCTCTCTCTCCCAAGTCAACTTCAAATACCGTTTTGACTTTGAATAGTCGGCCATTTGGAATTCGAGTTCTACGTCGCAGTTATAGCCATTTCGATTTGCTTGTGATCCTGAGTCGCTCAGTCAGATAATCGAACTTCTCTATAATCTAATTTTGTTTTGATTGAATCATTTACCGTTTGTTTAATTTGTTGGATTTATTAATTGAAATTGTGACTGGTATATTTCGTTGGATAACGGGTCTTTGATGGATGTTGTTTTTGGTAAAGGAAATTTGGTACTAGAATCGCCTATATAGGGACTTCAGTAATGGTAGCGGAATCACCCGGCGTGGGATTCCGAGGAAACTTTTATGACTTAGATTGGTAGCGAAATCGCCCAGCGTGGGATTTCAAGGAATTTTTATGGATTGGGCTTTGGAAAACTTAGACCCGGTTATCTCGATGAAATATATATTATTCATTTGGTATTGTTATGCGGATTAATCCAGTTATTTGGACTTTGATTATATAAAATTAGTTATAAAGAAACTGCGTCGTTAAATAACCGGTTACTGAGCTTTGTAGCTGACATCCGTTTTGTTCATGTTTTTGCTTGCGACGTAGGTTGACGGGCCGTCGGATGGATGCAGAAAATACCGCCTCACCCTCACACCCCGTGCCTCGGTGCGGGGTGTGACATCTCTATTCTAAAATATCGAGGCACGTGGCGTGACATCTCTATTCTAAAATATTAATAATTCAAAAAAATTAGAACTTGAATATCAAAGTATAATTATTATATATATGCTATATCATATTTTTTTTTTTCACATGTAAACATTTACGACTTTCCGATTTTGTTTTCACTGGCATCAAGAGCTTGTAAAAGTACAATTATTTTTTTTTTATGTTTATTTTTCAACTTCATGAATTTTAAATTAAGAAGCCCATTTGGTTTGATAAATTTCAAATTAAATACCTGGTGAGTGTCAACGAAACAACGTTTTTACAAGATCGTAAAACATCCCAATAGCAATTCCACCCACAAACTAGGTATATACTACATAATACGAATACCACAGTCATACCAGAAATCAACAAGTACAGTTATCCTCCTGCTATTCTCATTGAACCAGTGCCAGTACTTATACCAATTTGCCAACAGACGATGCCCTAGATATCCTTCCCAACATATATTTCCTCACAACCAGCGAATGCTCTACTGCCCATTCTACCCATCTATCCATTTTTTTTTTATAATAAAAACATGTAACAAGTGAAGCAACTCCATATTCGTCTTTTCCGTCTAACGAGCAATCGGACAATCTCAAGCATAGACAGTGAGATTTGCTAACTCCCCCTACTTCTTTCACCTTCTCATGTAAAGTGTGCATATGGAATTTAATCCTTCTTGTTAACATATTGGAAAACGAGGATAAAATAATCACAATGAATTGTTACCTTATAAAAAGTTGGTTTGTAAAGGATCAGCTCTTTATTTAGTGGCAAAAAGCAACACATCTCTACTATATAGAGGTCGCGGGTTCGAAATCCGACTGGGGGTTCTTGTGACATTTAATTTTGAAATATGTTGGAGGGCTTGACCCATCTTATCTTAAAAAAAAAAGAAAAGAAAAGTTGGTTTGTAGTTACTGACCGGAGTACTTATCGTTGATGTAATAGAATTAATTATGATGTAAACATATAAGAAAATAAATGAATTATGTGCAACTAGAGAGCCATGAAACACTACGAGTTTACAATTTGGAGCATATAGTTCGTGTGAGAACATTATAAACATTAAAAAAATATATAAGTATAATACAATGGGTAGTTACTCTGAAAAAGATTGGTAAAGTATTTGAAAGAAAAAACAATTTAATAGCTAACCGAAATTTGATTACACAGCCATGGTTAAACTTTTTGCTTCATACTTGTGCATTGCAAACGAAGCCAGCCTAAATGTTACAATGTTGAAAGCGCAAGAATTCTTGGAGGTTTGGAGCAAACAGCTGTAAAATTATATTGTAAAAACCCATTTTCCTAGCCATAACAAAAGGAGCGCATTTTCTTTTACCTTCATAGTTCCTAGAACTAATCCTCCAATTTTATTTTTGAAATGATTATTTGAAGTTACCATTAGCATATATTATTGGAACAACCAAACCTCTTTCTCTCAACTAATTAGTGAAACAGTTCAAAGCACTGCTAAGTAACTCTATAAAGTTAAGTGTGATTGGGAAGTTCAATTGCAAATGTTGCAATAATAACTTTGAGAAGAACAAGCAAATGAAGGGAAAAGACCTTAGCAAAGTCTACTGCAACTTTTCAAAGAATATTCATGCGCGCAGACGCACAGAGACAACCACAAAAAAAGGGGAAAAAAAAATACTACAGTTCATCATGAGCTGCATCCTCATTAACGGTGTTAGGCAAATTAATCCCAAATTCAGATAAATAATTCAAAGCCAGAGAAGCATGTAATGCAGCCCCATATGACAGTGCTGCTTCATTGATGGTGAAGAAGGGCGAGTGGACGCTCGTAGAGTGTTCGTCTGAATCTGTATGCATTCCGACGAAGTAGTAGTGTGTGGCTGGCACTGCATTTGAGAAGAAGGCGAAGTCTTCAGACCCCATTACAGGCTGCATTTCTAAGACATTTGCAGGGCCCACAATGTCAGATGCCACCTTCTTGAAGTGTGTATGAAGAGATGGATTATTGATTGTGGGAGGTAAGGGGTGTGTGTAGGACAGAAAGTCCACTGTGGCATTGCACCTCTGTACTGACGCTTGTCTGACAATCACCTGTAAATTAATTGCAAGATTAAGGAGATCAATAATAAGGATAGTTATAGCCAATCCTATCAGTCAGGTTTGACACTGGTACATAAGTCAGTAGCATAAAGGGACCTATAAGAATTTTTAGACAGCTTAATCCTCCAAAGTCAACTGCATAATGCAATTCAGAGAAGGTCAAAATTAAATCAAAATCAAAGCCAAATACCTCCTCGATGCGTTGTCTGAGTTGCATAAAGCTTTCCTTAGAAAAGGCTCTAAAAGTGCCACCTATTGTCACGGAATCCGGTATCACATTAAATGCACCCCCTCCTTGAAACTTTGCAACTGTTACTACCTGCAACCATAAATTCGAACATGGAATCAACTGTTTTTCCAGGCATAGAAGGAATAAAAAAAAAAAAAATGAAAAGCACTATGAGAATCTTGGCCTATGTTTTGGTGAGATCATAAACCCAAAAATTGCCGTAAATTTTTTTAATAGCCATTTCTTAAAATGAAAATTTAATAGTAAACATTAGAAAATCAGAATTTTAACAATAAACATGGCAAAGCACCATGGCAGTGGCGTGGGAAGTGAGGACGCCAGCGGCAGTGGCGCGGTTGCTCCTGGTGGGTGGTTGCGTGGGCTAATTTGTGGATTTTATTCAAGGCAGTGTTTGATGGTCCACGGAGGTCTGTTTTTGGACCAGGTTTAGTTAGTTCTATAATGCAATAACACCTTTTTTTTATCTTCTCTTTCTTCGACAAGCATTTGGAAAATAAAAGACAGGGAAAGAGAGAAAGATGGTGAACGCGATTTTCCGGCCATCCGCCCTTCTACCGTGCCTTTCGACCACGAATCCTTGCTCTCCTTGCCGTGGCAAGTTTGTAGAGACCCCTCTTGACCGGATTTTGTCCATCATGGTTTCTCCGATGAAGAGCATGACATACCCGCGCCACTGCCACTGGCGAGGCCGGTATCCGCGCCACTGCCACCGGCGCGATTGCGGCAGCGCCGCTGCCACCGGCTCTCTGCGATGTTTAGTGTTCAAAATATTTTTTCTAATGTTTAGTATTAAATTAAACTTTTCTGATACGTTTGTTAAAAGAATTTACGGCAAAAATTGCAACCTACTTGAATGTCATCTTCTACCTATCATGTCCTCATCTATCCTTCTTTTTTCCGATTTCTTTTTTTTTTTTTTTTTGGGCGGGGAAGAGAGGAGAATATCCCACTAGCTAGCCATTACACAATAAGAATTCAATGCAATATGTCTAGATGCGGAGATGCCCCTCATTCTTTCTATTTTATTTTTCTCTTTTCTTCCACGACAATGTTAAACGGAGATAAGTTTCTGCAAGGATGAAGAGGTCCAGAGATGTACACAGATAGTTTACCTGGGAATCCAAGGGATCAGCCTCCCGCGAAATGAGGTGTTGTAAGCTGACAATAACATTAGATGCTGCAATTATTGGGTCAATTGTGTGTTGAGGTATGGCTGCATGACCTCCTCTTCCAGTGATAACTGCCTCAAAGAACCCACTTCCAGCCAATATGGGGCCTGGTCTGGACGCAATTGTACCAACAGGGTACACGCCTGTTATGTGAAACCCAAAAATGGCATCAATATTTTGCACTGCTCCTTCGTCTATCATTCTCCTGGCCCCACCAACTTCCTCAGCAGGTTGGAAAATAAGTACCACTGTACCCTGTTCAAATTGAAACCTTTTTTACTAGTAGAACCCATTATTTTGTATCTTCTTTATTTTTGTGTTTTTGACAAACTAAAAGAATAGCCCATAAGACGTTGCACATTTCCCATTTTGCTCCTTGCATATATCAAACTTGTAGGTTTCTAGTATGCATAATAATTTTTCACAATCCCTGGACATATATCAGTGCAAATTGTAGTTCCAATCCTTTGATATCAAAATAGCAAATGAGTGAAACTCTTTTAATTGTAATTAATGAGAAGTCATATTTCTAGGTCCAATTTTTTAAAAAATTATCATTAATATTGCATCAGGTACAATCTAGAACTATTTTTTTTTTGTAAAAAAAAAAAAAACTTGACCTAAACGGGTGAAAAAAAAAAAAAACTTGACCTACAATCTAGAACTAATTGTGGTAAAATCAAGGCACTAAAAAAAAAACTTGACCTAAACGGGTGAAAATTTCAATCAAAGGCAGAAGTCTCCTGGCCGGCATTATGCTAGTAGTATGAAGCAGTATGACTTATTACTGATACACACTCTGTTGTGTGTCTGCATAGTTGTGCAAAACATGAATACACAATGGATTCGCTAAATGGATACTGCATACAAAATGTGCTTTATTTATGCATTAACTTTAAAACATGAATCTTAAGACCCCTTGATAAGCAATTTTCAAATGGTTCTAGAAAGAAACATGAATCAACGTATGAATTTCTTCAAAGCCTTATAGCTAGAAATGATTAATTTTCTGACTGTTTTGGTTCTCTGCTTGTTTGAGATTTTCAGTTCGTTATCAGAAGTTGTTAATTTATTCATATCTGAACTGCAAACAACTATACAAGAAGAGGGACCAAAAGGCAAATCTTTTGGCACTTTCGGAACAAAATCAAATAATCAAATGATTTATTCAAAATTTCAAATGTGTGCATAGAGAGCCATGGCAGTTGAACTTTTTATGATGGACATTAAGGGACCAGGAAAAACAAAACATTTTAGCAGACATAATTTGATAAACACATTTGGAGAACACATTCAATATAGTTGGGCTTTATTATTCATTAAAAAAAATAAAGTAATAAAACGTTCTGAATTTGAGATGCACAAGTTATTTCAGCAACTGGCACCATGAGTCGTGAGCTTTTGGTTCATTGCCATTATTCAAAAATGGCAAGTCCAAATTTCCAAAGGAACATATTCTCACTCCACAAGAAAAGATATGAAGCTAGTAAAAAGGAAATTAATTTTGCTATAGTTAACATAGCAGCTAATATTGCTTGTGCCAAAATGTTGAGAGTTTTTTCTTCCCATTTAAATATGTTTGTTGCCCACTGTGAAGAGAAATTAGAAAAAGCATATGGATTTGGATACCTGTATCTCACTTTTACGCTCTTGAAGAATCTTCGCAGCACCTAGCAACATGGCAACATGGGCATCATGGCCACAAGCATGCATCTTGCCTGGAACTTTGCTTTTGTGCTCCCATTCCACACTCTCCTGTTTAGACAAAATTCCAGAATTCAGAATTTGGCTTTCCAAATAATTTTTTTAATATGAAAAGTAACCTTTTTTTTTTTTTAATTGACAGTTGCTACTCTGCACGAGTTTATCGAATATCAAATCAAGCATGTGCGACTGGCAGACAGGAGAAAGAAAAAAGAACTAAAAAAAGTAGCCGAGTTCACCAAATAAGTTAATTCTAATTACACTTTACTTTTGACACGTTTGAAATATGAAAACAAAAGTAAATTTATAATTATACTACTGACATCAACTAACTTATATAAGCTCTTTAGCAAATTAGAGGACAACATATCAGCACATTTATGCCACAAAATTGTACTAATATAATGAATATAACTTCCAGTCCAACCAAAGAAACTCTCCATAACGAGTCCCGAGAAATGACAGCCTAGTTGACCCATCACCATGTACGAATAATGCTGTAAAAGGATATTTGTAGATTTACACCAAACATGCACAAATAGCAATTGTGACTGACACATACATTCATGAACAACCTAACACCGATTTCTGTTGCTGTTATTGCATAGATGAAGCAGTCCATTTCAAGGATAAAAAAAATACAAGCATGCTGTTTCAAAAATACAAATTCCTAACCATCTCAAGCTGCATATATTCCGATATAATCAAAGGGATATACTGGCAAACATTTTTACATGACAACCATGACAACTGTCAAAATGATTATCAAAATAAATAAAAGTAACATAGTAGAAATGTTCTGTGCATTTTAGATAAGCCCGGTATAAAATTTGGTCAATTTGGAAATTGTTTGGTCGCAGATCAAGTGCTGATTAAACGAAATGTTAATTTTTAAACCATTCATTTACTGATAAATCGAATTTCAAATTGTACAAAGTTTGGCACATTACCTATAATCTTACTTACTTTTATTTTGGTCGCCATTTGGTTAGTTACTCAAAAAAATCTATATATAAAATCAGAATGTTTTAATTGCTGAGATAACCATTAAATTATCAGTACAATTAAATTCCATTATTATTTGATGACATAATTACGAGTTGCCTTATGGCTGGCTATAAAGTAGGAATCTTTCCCAAAGGTACCAAATAATAAAAAATAGCATCATTCACCTATAATATAAATATTAGAAGTCTAGGTGTAGTTCAAGACACTATACAAGGTACATCAGTGAATCGAAGACCAAAGTACCTGAAGAGGTTAATGAAACTAAAAGATCAAAGCTGAGATCAAATTTTCCCACCCTTCGAGACTAAATTCAAAAGCCAGATCACCTTCTACAATTGCGATTTCAACCCTTGATAAGTCAATTCAAATCAACATATCAAAAAAAGAATGAACCTCAAGTAAAAGCGGGGTATACCTGAATTGGGAGAGCATCCATGTCAGCTCTCAAACCCACAAAAGGAGGCTTCCCAGTTCCAATAAATCCAGCAATTCCAGTAACAGCGAAGGGATGCTTGTACACGATTCCCATAGAATCGAGCTCCTTTCTGATAAGCTTGCTAGTCTCGAATTCTTCATAGCCAAGCTCTGGGTTCTCGTGTAGACGCCTCCTTATACCAACCATCCAATCCGTGAATTCCGATTCCTGCGCTCGCTCAAGAAGCACACTCGCTCCAGTTGTAGAATCAAAGAGAATCGAGACGATAAAGAGAAGAAGAGAGAGGTGCTTGAAGAAATCCATGGCGAATTCTTCTTTTCTCTCCTCTCTCAGTTTTGTAAATGGAAATGGAGAGAGAGAGGGAGGAGAGTGAAGCGTGTGTCGCGACTCCGGTTCCATAGTATTTAAGTATTGGAGGTTTCTTTCAAAAAAAAAAAAAAAAAGCATTGGAGATTATTTTATATTAATTGTCAGAATCCAACGGTGAGGATGCTACTGGGATGCAGAGATTAGAAGAATTTCCCGTTGACTTGTCTATAATTAATAACTGGAGAAGGAGAGAGTGGACTGTGGTCTGTGGATAAAGACAAGCCGCCGCTCCACGTGATTGCGCACATGCGTTGATATCTTGGTCCGTTTGAATCACGTTTTAAAATTGAAAGTTCCTCCCAAAAAAAAAAAAAAAAAAAAACGTTTTAACTTTTTAAGAACCGTTTATGAAATACTTTTTCACAATTTGATGGTCGTAATCATTCTTGGAAGCGTTGTTATTAAGGAAAAAAATATGGAGTCCATGGGCCCCACCGTATTTGTATTTCTTTTCTTAATTTTTTTTTGTTCCAGCACAACTTATTATTCGAATTCCATCTATCAGTTTTGAAATCCAAATGAGAACTGTTAGTAGTAAAATATTATATTCATCATAATATTTCATGAATTGTCCAAGATATTACGTATTTCATATAAAATTCAGAAATTATAATAAAACTTACAGTTTTGTAGTGAAGACATATCGTTAGGCGGAAGATCTGGTCTTCTTCAATTTTCCTTAGCAATTTTTTATGACAGAAAAATGGCGTTTTTCTGAATCTGTCTTATTTTTCTTAGTGGGAGAAAATAAAGGAAAGGGTGCGAATTTATGACAGAATTTCAAAATAAATATGCTAAGGCAATTGAAGGGATCAAATCTTGAATTAATCTGGTCCATTGATTTTCCATCAAAATCAATGCACCCTTTAATTAAAATTCATAAATGAACTTGGTTCAGATTAAATCATATAGGCCACTTAATAATAATTAATAATATTAATTATAACAAGAAGGACATATTAAAATCGCTACTGATAAAACATAAAGCATAAAAAAATAGTAAAATACTTTTTGAATATGTTGTAATACTTATGTAATTTTCTCTCCGATCAAATTCTGGCAAACATGAACTATATGTATTATTAATATTTAATAACTCATTCCATGGATGCTCAATCAATTTTTAAATTGCATCAAACTTAATGTACAACCTATCTAAATTATAAATAGCATACCCACAATTTTACTTCTCTTCAATTTTATTAAACATTTTAATGATTTTTTTCTTTATAGAGCTCTGCAGTGGTTGCTAATTAAGTAGAAAATAGAAACAAAATGAACCACCGAATGCAAAGCTATTTTTCTTTAGGTTTCGTGTCAGATAGTTTGGGAAACTAGCCTAACAGTATCTAATACAATGTCCCTCAACTACTATCAAGTGCGCCAAAGCTTGAATGTTGATAGTTGTGATTTGTCATACAACATTTTTGTCATAAAATTTAGGTTTGAGTATTAAATTTAAACCGTATAGGCTACTACCGATTTTCTAAAAAAGCAGTTGAAATCAACCCATATTCGTCAAATTATTCCACTTTCTGTGATTACATAAAAGTTGCTTTGTAATTTATTATTGTCTTTTATTGAGACAAGTGGAGTACATACTCCACCACTTTTCATTGAAAAGTTAAAAAGTTTATACATCACAAATGCCCAACAAGAAAGAACAACTAATCACCTCTGAAAAATTGGTACCACAGATCCTTAATTAATATGCTTAGAGTCCATAACAGAAACAAAAATGCATTTGCAAATGATCTTATTACACATAGTAAGTAAAATATTAAATATATGTTAAAGTGAAGCAAGCAGGGGCGGAACTAGGGGTGGCGAGCGTGTGTCAAACACAAGCCAAGTTGTTGATTTTGTATTATAGATCTTAGTTGGGCCTATGCCGAAAAATACAAGTATAGAAGGTCTAATGAAGTAGTGGGCTGGGTCCTTAGTCTTCTCAAGCATTTTTAAAGCTTCGGCTTTTTTCATTTTTTCATTTTCTTATTTTTTTCATTCATTTAGCTTAGCAGCCATTGTCCAGCAATCCAAAAAATGAAGAAAAGACACGTAAACTGTATGGGATCAAATCTAATAAAATCAATATTTCGAATTTGGCCTCCCTATTTCTCAATCCTGGTTCCGCCCTTGGAAGCAAGATCCATCTTCTATCTGATGCTTGTCCCTAATGGTATTGCGAGTCTCCAAACTCTCCTCCGTCTATTATCTGAAAAGCCGAAAAGGTATAAACAGTGTTTTCAAAACTGACCGGATACCAGAAAATTCTGGTAATATCAGGAACTGGAACAGTGACTGAAACGGAAGTATCCGGTATTATGAGAAGAAATACTGGTTAATTTCGGAAAATACCGATAAATACCATATTCGGTCACCTGGCCGGTAGGGGTGCCAGTACAGTTTTAAAAACAATGGTATAAGGCTTAAGGCACCATGTGTAGCACTTGCGCCTTGACCGGAGACGAAAAGCCTAACCATCAAAAGTCTTTTATTGTGTGACTTGTGTCCTAATTTTATTGTATGTGATTAAGTGTAGTAGGATTAGGATGTACAAATTGCACAATTTGTAGCAAGCTTGAAAAAGGGAGAGGGGGGCGACGACTACTCAAACGACTTTTCAAAAGTGTGACCGGCAGACATTAATTGGTAGCTAGGCAGAAATGAAATGTACGGAATAATTTGTTAGTTTTAAAAGAATTGCTGACATATTCTCTTTTGACATGTCCAACTTGAGCAATATGGTGTATCCAAAAAAAAAAACTTGAGTAATATGTTCGTCACGAATTATACTACGAATCACAACACAAACATATAGCCTCTGATTGGAACCAGAGAAAAGCGAGAACGGAAAAGAAAATAAAAGAATTTTCTCCAAATCCAAATTTCTTAGTTTCGGACGGAAATTCACAGGGCCAAAATTTTCTCGCCAATTCTCGCTGGAAGAGAATTCCTACGCCTCCTTTGTCTGTTCCGATTAGCAGATTTGAAAAAAAAAAATTTCTATTTCCATTTCTCGCGCTAAATAAGCGGTTCCTATCATAGCCATAACTTCTCCAGATTTCACCTATCAAAATTTTCATTTGTTTTTCTTTTATCTACTGGAAAAGGTGTGTAAGTATTTCCACTTTGTTCATATGCTGGGGAGAATTTGGAGTCGATTTACATGGCAGAACATTCCATGCTCCAAGTGAAATCTTAGTTTAAATTTACTCGTGTTTCTTTGTTCTTTTGTCCCTTGCTTGTGCGAATTCATAGTTTAAATCATTTTTGGTTTGCTTGTATTGTATGAAAGTTTCCTTCCTTCCTCTTCTTGTAATATATATGTATATAATATTATAATTATTGTAAGAATGTAACTCTATAAGATAAGTTGGAGTTTCCTCTTCAAATCCCTATACATATGTTCATTTTTTTTTAAGATATAATAATACTTTTACAACAAAAACTGCCCACACGTTGGGTTGGCACAATTACTAGTCATAAATAATAACCAAGGAACATTTACGAAGTAATTATATAGCATAGCTAAAAGAAAATGAAACAATAGGCTCTCTTCTTAGCCGTCAAAAGTATCATTTACATCCCTGATATATGAGAAACATTGAAACTAGTCCTACCAAGAACATAATATCCCACAAGCCTTCCAAGTTCCAACATTAACTCACTCTATCACACACTAATGACTACATTAACAAAACAAGTGAATTCTTTACACCATTTGGAGGCATTAGGAGGGAACTGCATCGATGTTTTCTCTCCTGTTTTGGTGGCCAGGTATCCATGACATGTCAATGTTTTGTGGGGCCCAATAAAACAATCTTAGAAAAGAAACTACAACAGAAAATAAGAATAGAAATACAGCAAGTCACAGTTTCTCTCCTTGCTCTCTGGCAACAGAAGTAGAGAGGATTGTGAGGCTTCGGTTAAGAAAAGTAAGTGCCGATTCACAATCCATTATTATTTTTGCAACTGACGAGGGCTCATTTGATGTGATCTGAGATCCTGCAGCCATTACCATGTATGACTCCCGTAACTCCCTCAAGTCTCTCAAGAACTGTCAATAAACATTCAGTGAGGTGGCAAATCAAACAATCAATAATTGCACGTCACAAAAGGGATTCATACACACACACACACACACACACACACACACACACAATGCATCCCCCTGCAGAGTTTCAAAAATATACCTCTAACCATCATATATAGTATTCTTTATTTCTGAAAAACAGTATCAGTACTCCAAATTATCCCTCTTGTTATTCTAATTATACAGCGATAACAAGTAAAGTAGGACCTTGAGCATGTTCACATGTAAAAGAAAAGGAGAGTACAGAGGAACTTTTTTCATTATTTGCAAGGGTAATACCTATTCCATTTTTCAGATATTAATGTATGAAAAAAATACCTTTTAGAATATACACAAAACCGCTCAAAAGTAAAACACTAAACATATCTTAAGATATCATAGAATTCAAAGAATTGAGCACAGTACAATTTAAAACTACAAAATTACAGTAAAAACACTGTCAACTATTCCAGCTAGAACACTACTATACAAGATTGATGATGTATCCAATTATATCATGTGATGTAGCAAAATATCATGTACCTTTAGGAGAGTATTATATGCCTCCAGTAAGCGATTGGCTGCTGGCCCAAAACCATGCAATTGTGGCACCTCCATCATATGTGTCCATGGTCGAATCTCCTATATAGCCAATATAAGTTATATGAACAATGGGTTTTTCAACATACATGTTTTGTAAGGTTTAAAAGTGGAAAAGAAAGTACCTTGGTATAAATGGAATTGAAGGATTTGACAGTTTCTAAGAAAGTTTCAAGATGCCCTCTCAGCTTCATCTCAGTTTCGGCATAATCTTCATTTGGATTATACTCATACTGCATGACAGAAATTACAACTTCAATAAAGAAAATGACCACTAAAATCTACAATATGACTACCATATTAAAGAAAGGAACAACTGTAATACATAATAACACCGCAGACACCCTGAAAACTGGAAGAACCGTCTGAGATTCTGACATGCCCCATTGAAACATGCAGGCACCTCATTTAACTGAATCAGTCATTTTATTCTTCATTATTCATGTAATGATGAAAAATGAAGAGATTGGTGTTGTGGCAATGAAATAAAATAAATAGACATTGCATCTGATATTTTTATATAGAAGAATTTCCTGTTCCACAGCATTGCATCAGATATTTGTATATTTTAAAGTATGTGCATGACATTCATAGTTTTGGCAAGTGAATACATCCTACTTTGGCATTTTGCAGGGGGTAAAAAGTAAAATGTGCTTCCCCCGCCAAAGTGATTTCCCCAATAGGAGTAAAGACAGAATCAAACAACAAAACAAATAGACAGATAAACAATCAAAAGCAAACCTTAGAGGCCAGGTCCTGAACTGCCTGCTGCACACTTGAGAATTTCTTTGTATACTCCGCAAGTGTAGATTCAAGTTCTGAGATATTTGGCCTAGAAAAATATTTCACAAGGAAGTAAATATTGTCAAATTAATAATTGCTAATCATCATGGTATATAGTAATAGTATACATCATTTCCTAGCAATTTTTAGCATGACATGACCTCTACCAGGTTTTTTATGTAACAACACATATTCAGATATTGTTTTTTTCTTTTTGTTTGTCATAGCATGTAGAGAGTTCAGTTTAGTTACAGTTGAGAACAATGTGACCAAATGCTAACAAGATATTCAAACTATAAACATTCAGAATACGTATATTATAAAACAATAATAAAAAAATTTGAAAAAGAAAGAAGACTTAAATTTAGCTTACAAGGGATAAATCGACTGAATCTGTACATCAGCCGGGAATAGTTTGAACTCTTCAGAAAATATTTGAGCTTGTTTCTCGGCAATTAAATCTACCAACTGCACATCCTTGGCTAATTGTTCATCTACACTGAAACACAAAAACATATGTTCCTTGATTCAAAAGAAGAATATGTTTAATTTTGAAAAAACTTTTCATCTTAAATAATATAATTTTAAATTTGTAATCACACGGTCCTTTAAATAATAATGTATTTCCAGGTTATGAGCAAGCCGGTATTCACTAAAACCTCTGAAGTGAGAAATATCTTGGAACCATGACAAAAGGATAATTACAATAAGCTGACAAAATTACAAAGGTCGCTATAATTGAAGGAAGTATAGCAAATTTCTCCTTTTTTATTACTATAAAACCATAACAGCTTTTTGAGAAATGAAACATAATGCTTTATGATAGTTGGGTAGATTTAGCTTCCCATCAACAAAGAAAATTATTTTTGCAATAACAAATTTAGAAATTTATTCATAATATAGGGACTTAATGCAAATTCTGACCTCCACTGGGGATTGTCAGCAAAAGCGCAGGCCTCTACAAGATCTACAATCCTATGAAGCATCTCGACCCGATCTTCTAAGCTACCCTTTCCCTGTTATAAACAAAATGCACCAAACAGATGCAGTTTTTCATGTACATTTTCTCAAGCCAGAAATTAATTAAAACCTGTTTTATATTATGAAATAATTTGAACCTGAATAGTTTCTATATCAGTTGTCGGAGTGATGCTTAAAAACTCTGCTATCTCAGCCAAGTCTGAAAATATTTAGATGATACTGAATGGCATTCATTTTCAAAGATGGTACAGTAATATAAGATATATAAAATTGAAACTAACGTTGTATTCTGTTATTTTCTTCATCACGGTCTAGTACATCCCCTTGCCAATTTTGTTGTGTGAATGGCGATCTGTCTCCCAGCAACCTATAAAAGCCCAAACATACCAAACCTTGTCTAGTTATTTGAGGGAAAAATATATAATTAAGCATATTTCTGTTTAGAGTAAATGCACTGTAAGTGCCAATGCACACCTACAATTTGGTTTAATTTGAAAGTTTAAAGCACTTGCTGTTGATGCTTGATTTAATAAATCTCAAATCTAGACCTTTGTGTCTTTTATTAAAATAATCCTATTTCAATTTCAATTTCAACATCAATATTCCAGCAATGTTGATTTCAAACTAAGCAATACAGTTAAAAAAAAAAAATGAGAGAAATATAGATAAATAAACCTGAAGAAGAGCCATTCAAGAAGTGTATAACGCTCGATACCAGCAAATAGAAGAGATTGAGCGGGAGCATCAGCTCTAGGATAGTTCAGTGAAGCTAATTTCCTTTGAATTTTCTCCATTTGTTTAGAAGCCATTTCTGGGTGTGGAAGTTTCCTCTCACCTGGAAACATTAATTTGTACGGAATTACAAAAGAAGCTTCCTCATTTAACAAATATAAGTTAAGGATCTAAACTAAATGTGTTCAGATCATCCCCCTATTGCCAAAGGCTGTGCCAAAGCCTGTTCTTTTAATAAATCAACTCAGATTAAATGGAACATTTGTAATTTTTGTTTGGTAAAGCTACTCAACCAGTGATGCAGACGACAATGGCAACATAATCATGGTTTGGAAAATCGTCCGATTCCGATCTGACTCAGCCGAGTCGAAACGGAATAGGCGGACACGGATCCGATATTAGGGGGTTTGGAACGGATATGCATTGTTATCTTAGCGTGAATCAGCGGAGAGGGAGCCGACTCATATCGAGAGGAGAGAGTGAGAGACTCGCCTGAATTCGAATAAAAGAGAGACGAGGACGATTCGGAGAAGAAGGAAACCGGATGCTAATGTACTATTTTTATATTTCTATAATTTTTTTTTCCAAGTTTTTGGTTTTATTTTTTCTCAAATGATACGTGCTATATTATATTATTAATAACAAGTTTTCCTGACTCTTCATTCTATAATTAAAATATAAATTTTATATTAATTAGGCCTGATTAGAATCATTTTTTTAACACGGCATTTTATTTCATTTTATTTTATTTGAATTTTTTTTATAAAAGGGATGGATTTGATATTATCTGATCAGAATTTTCATAATATTAGTTCCAACAAAATCCTCAGAAGTTCATTATAATAAAATGAAATCTCAAGTAAAAATTATTTTGATCAAAACCTTAATGTTAAGGCATTCAAAGCACAAAGAAAAAAAAGATTATATTTCTCGTTTGTGTGATGGGGGGCACTAATAATCCTATTCGCGTGAAACCAAACAACACATCAAATTAGGAATTTGGACTAATTCAGCTCCTTATTCATATTCTAGCAAAAACCTAAAACTAGAAATCAGAAATTGTTATTTATTCGTATTTCTTATTCATATTCATAGAACATCCAAAAGAAGCACATGGAATAAGAACAAAAATAAGAACAAGAACAAAGACAAGTTATTTCTTGTTTGGAAGTGCATGGAATAGCTTGTTCTTGGTCAAAATTAACTCATTTCTTGTTTCAACAAAACCTTGGAACAGCAACAATAACTAGAACAAAGCTAAGAATTGAGATGTGTTGTTTGGATGATTAGCTAAGAATAAGAAATGAAAAAAAATAAAATAAAATAGTGATTTGTTGTTTGGATGGTTAGCTAGTTCTGAACCAGAATAATGGTCCAAATAGCTAATTCGGTTTGTTCTGAAATGTGTTAGGCAACCCCTAGAATTAGTAGTTCTAAATAAGACCTTATTCCAAGAGTTCCAAAAACAACTATTTTGCATTTGTGTTTGAAAATTTGATAGCA
Source organism: Rhynchospora breviuscula (assembly GCA_027562975.1). Classification (NCBI taxonomy): domain Eukaryota; kingdom Viridiplantae; phylum Streptophyta; class Magnoliopsida; order Poales; family Cyperaceae; genus Rhynchospora; species Rhynchospora breviuscula. The sequence continues at coordinate 56,946,358 of CM050402.1, forward strand.
TTGCTTTCTGTTTGCATTTGTAGTTTGCCAATGAAGTCAGCCTAAATGTTACAATTTTGAAAGCTCAAGCAAACTGCTTAAAATTATGTTGTTACAATCATATCCATACTTCTCTCAAAATAATAATAATAAATAAATACAATCAAATAAAAGGGACATTCGTACGAAAGGGAGTATTTTTTTTTTTTTCATCTCCTAAGTTCCTAGAATCAATCGTACAATTCTATTTTGCAAATGACCATCCAAAGTTATAGCATATAACATTTGGCAACCAAGTTTGGAAGTTAAAAATCGTTTATAGTATTACCACTGCCAAAGTGCCAAGTTACTCCAAGAAGTTAAAAAATGTGATTTGGAAGGTCAATAGCAAAGTTGTTGAGTGGCACCAGCAAATGAAGGGAAAAGCAGTTTAGGATCTCTACTGACTATTCGCAAAACATAAATACACTCCCACATGGGCTTCACGTGCGCACGCGCACACTTACACATCACCCAAAATAGGTAAAATGAAAAACGTATTTACAGCTCATCATGCGCTTCATCCACATTCCCCCTGTTAGATAAATTATTCCTAAATTCAGATAAATAATTCAATGCCAGAGAAGCATGTGATGCAGCTCCATATGGTAGAGCTGCTTCATTGATGGTGAAGAAGGGTGAGTGGGCCTTGGGAAAGAGTTTGTCTGAATCAGTAGCCATTCCAACAAAGTAGTAGTATGTGGCTGGCACTGCATCAGAGAAAAAGGCAAAGTCTTCAGCTCCCATGACAGGTGGCTTCTCTCTGACATTGGTTGGACCCACAATGTCAGAGGCTACCTTCTCGAAGTGTGCGTGAAGGGATGGATTGTTGATTGTGGGAGGGAAGAAGGGGTGTGTGTTCGTCAGGAAGTCTACTGTGGCATTGCACCTCTGTACCGATGCTTGTCTGACAATTACCTATGATATAATTACAAGGATATAAATAATGAGGAGGTTATAACCAAGGCCTCGCATCAGTCAGGTTGGACACTGACACATAACTAAGTAGCATAAAGAGGTCCATTCTGCTTGTCTTTTCTTTTCTATCAGACAAGCAGATGTTTCCATGTCCACTCATAAATAATCCACCAAAAGAGAAACCACTGTAAGGATCAGTACATAATGGGAAGAGAACTGGTATGTCTCTTTATTATATTTGACTTGTTCATATATCGACATATAAGACAGCATATTGCAATTCTCCAAAGGTCAAAATTGAATTAAAATCAAAGCCAAAATTACCTCCTCAATTCGTTGCCTGAGCTGCATAAAGCTTTCCTTAGAGAAGGCTCTAAAAGTGCCACCTATTGTCACTGAATCTGGTATCACATTAAATGCACCCCCTCCCTGAAACTTTGCAACTGTAACAACCTGCAACCATACATTGAACATGGAATCAACTGCATCTCCAGTCATAAAAAGACAAAAATAATAGCATTATGAGAATCTTAGCAGCCTATGTTTTCAGGAGATTGTAACCCCAGAAAATAGCACCTATTTAAATAAGAACTTCTACCTATCATGTCTAAATGCATCCTTTTCAGTGTGTGCGTGTGTGCGCAGGGGCGGGGGGCCACGGGAAAGGGACATACCACATTATAACCCTAGAAAAATGTAGTGCAATATCTGCATGGTAATCCCCCCCCCCCCCCCCCCTCCCCGGAAAACAAAATGTTGTCAAGTAAAAAGTAGAACACCTTGTGGGATAATCAGTTGGGTATATGGAAAACAAAGGAGATTGCAAGCAGGGGCACAGCCAGGATTTTCAAATTGAAGGGAAGGATGTAAAATATTCTATTGCCTTTTGGAGTAATATATAATTAAATTGCTTGGGGTGGGGGGCACAGGTCGCCTTTGGAGACTGTAGCCTTGCCCCTGACTGCAAGGATGAAAGAGGTCAAGAGATGTGCACAGACAGGGTTTACCTGCGAATCCAAGGGATCAGCTTCCCGTGAAATAAGGTGTTGCAAGCTGACAATAACATTAGATGCAGCAATTATTGGGTCAATTGTATGCTGTGGTATGGCTGCATGGCCACCTTTTCCAGTGATAACTGCCTCGAAGAACCCACTTCCAGCCATAATTGGGCCTGGTCTGGAGGCAACCGTACCAACAGGGAACTCGCCTGCTATGTGACACCCGAAAATGGCATCAATATTTTGCACTGCACCTTCATCAATCATTCTCTTGGCCCCACCGCCACCTTCCTCAGCTGGTTGGAAAATAAGCACCACTGTACCCTGTTTAAATTGAAACCTGTGTTACCAACAGCAGTTATTTACTTTTCAATGTTTTGTATGTTCCTTTTTTCTTTTTTTTTAAGGGGGGCAACTACAAGAATAGCCCATCAGGCCTTGCAAATTTTCCATTTTGCTCCTTACATGTATATAGACTTGCAAGTTTTAGGTCCCCAGTGTAATTTTCCCAATTCGTGCCATATCAGTACAAATTCTAGTTCCAAACTTTAGAGATAAAAAATTCAAAATAGCAAATGAGTGAAACACTTTAATTTGTAATTAGTGAGTAATATTTCTAAGGTCCAACTTTTTCGAATTTCTTTTAAATATTTTTTGCATCATCTGCAATCTATAATGAATTGCAGTCAAAATGAGGCACTAAAAAAAAACTTGACCTAAAAGGGTGAAAAGTTAAATCAAGGTCTTCAGTCACCTGGCTGGCATCATGCTAGTAGTATGAAGCAGTGTGATATATTACTGGTACACACTGGCTTTTGTGTGTCTGGATAGTAGGTTCTTTATGTATGCAAAACATGAAAACTGCATACACAAGATGCTTTATATATGCATTAAATTCAAGACATGAATCTTAAGACCACTTGTTACTCAATTTTCAAATGGCTCCAGCAAGAATATGGATAATTGTACGTTTCTCTTCATAGATTTTTATCTAGAAGTGATTAATTTTCTAATGTTTTTTGGTTTTTTGCTTGTTTGAGGTTGTCATATCTGAACTGGAAAAAACAATACACAAAGAGGGATAAAGAAGGCAACGCTTTTGGCACCTCAGATTCAAACAAATTCTAACAGTTGAAAGATTTATTAAAATTTTCAGTTATGTGCATAGAAAAGACTATACTACTTGAACTTTTAAAAAAAAAAAAAAAAATAGTACAATGTTAAAAATTTGAGATGCAAAAGTTATTTCAACAACTGGCACCATGATGGAGGGCATTTGATTCCTTGTCATTATTCAAAAATAGTAAGTTTAAAATTTTCAATGGGACATACTCTCGATCAACAAGAAAAGATATCAAGTTAGGGAAAAGAAGAATTTTTTTTTGCTGAAGTTAATATGTCAGCGAATAATGCTCGTGCTAAAATGTTTAGATTTTTTTTTTCCCAATTTAATATGTTTGCTGACGCACGAGGAAGTGAAATTAGAAAAAAACATATGAAATTGTGTACCTGTATCTCACTTTTACGTTCTTGAAGAATCTTAGCAGCACCTAGCAACATCGCAACATGGGCATCATGGCCACAAGCATGCATCTTTCCAGGAACTTTGCTTTTGTGTTCCCATTCCACACTCTCCTGTTTATACACAATCCCAGAATTCAGAGGTTGCCTTTCCAGAGAAGTTTTAAATATGAAAAGTAAGCTTTTCAAAACATTGACAGTTACCACTCCACATGTGTTTATTGATCAAGCATGTGCAACTTGAAGACATTGAACAAAATAACCGTGTTCACAAAATAAGTTATTCTAATTATCCTTTACCTTTGACATGTATGAAAGATGACAACCAAAATATCTTTATATTATACCACCAACTCCAACTTGTATAAGCTCTTTAGCAAATTAGGAAACAACATATCAGAAATTTTTAAAAAACAAAATTGTTAGTAATATAAATATTACAATTTCCAGTCCAACCAACAAAAACTTTCATAACGAGTCCAAGGTAATGACAGCTTAGTGGACCGGACCCACAACCATGTAAAATAGTGCTGTCCAAGTATGAGTAGATTTACACCAGACATGTGCCAATAGCAATTGTGGCTGACACATACATGCAATAGCCTCTTACTAAACAACCTAAAACCTATTTCTGTTTCTGTTATCACATCGATGAAGCATTAACTTTTCAAGGAAGAATAAAAGTGCAAGCATGCCATTTCAAAATTATATGTCCTTACCATAGAAGTAGCATTTCCTCCCATATTTTCATAGAAATATGATAACAACCATTTTGCATGACAGCCATAACTACTGACAAAATGATGATAAAAAAAAAGTAACATGGTAGAAATATTCCATGCATTTTAGATAGGTCATGTATCAAATTTGGTGCAATTTGAAATTGTTTGGTTGCAGCTCAATCACTGATAAAACAAAATGCTAATTTTGCAAACCATTCAGTTGTTGATCAATCGAATTTCAAATTGTACCAAGTTAATACATAATCTATCTAGATATGTAAAGATATATTTAATCTTAGTTTTATTTTAATCGCCGTTTGGTTCAGTTATTCAAAATCCTAGATATAGAATCAGACTGATTTAATTGCTGAAACAACCACTAAAGTTTCAGTATAATTAAATTCCAATATTGTTTGATGACATTACTCTGAGCTGCCTTACGGCTGTAAAGCAGGAAATATGTCCCAAATTTACCAAATATAGCCTCTTTCAGCTAAATCAATACTAAAAGTCTAGGCGTAGTTCAAATCAAGTGCAAGCCTTTTGAGACTAAATTCAAAAGCCGGATCACCTTTTATCATAGCGATTTCAAACCCCTTGACAATTCAATTCAAATCAATCAACCAAAAAAATTAATTATATGTAAAATTACAAAAAAGAAGGGGCTATACCTGAATTGGGAGAGCGTCCATGTCAGCTCTCAAACCGACAAAAGGAGCCCTCCCAGTTCCAATAAATCCAACAATTCCAGTAACAGCGATGGGATACTTGTACTCGATTCCCATAGAATCGAGCTCTTTTCTGATAAGCTTGCTAGTCTCGAATTCTTCATAGCCGAGCTCAGGATTCTCGTGCAAACGCCGCCTTATACCAACCATCCAATCCATGAACTCCGATTCCTTCGCTCGCTCAAGAAGCACGCTCGATCCATTCGTAGAATCGAAGAGAATCGAGAAGATAAAGACAAGAAGAGAGAGGCGCTTGAAGAAATCCATGGTGGATTCCTCTCTTCTTCCCTCTCACTTTTGCAAATGGAGAGAGAGAGGGGAGTGAAGCGGATGTGGCGACTGGCGAGATTTATAATAACGCGAAGTGCCTCTTTCTTCTCCAGTTCCAGATAAATTGGAGGCTGTTTTAACTTATTTGTCAGATCTAATGGTGAGGATTACTGCTGGGATGCAGAACTTTATTTAGAGTTTCTCGCTTTTATTGAATTATTATTATTGTATGATCAACTGGAGTAGGAGAGACTGTACTGTGGAGGAAGCGCAGCCAGAGAACCACGTGATACGTACGTGCCAGGATAAGAATGTTTGAATCACGTTTTCAAGGACAGTTTTATCGAAACATTTTTGCAATTTAATTTAATAATCAATAGTGATTGTTAGCATCATTCTTATCAGGGTTGTTTAATTTAAGAATAAACACCGGAGCACATTGTGAGCCGTATTTTGCAATTCTTTATTTTTTCCCCCCTTTTACTTTGTTACTCGGATAATCGGATTCGATCCATCTGACCATCTGTTCTAAAACCAAAGCAATTATATGAGAAGGGATACATGGAAATCACGACAACCAATAAAAAAAAATAAACAAGAAATTGCGATATGTTCCTTTTAGTTATTAAATTGTACCCTTAATTTATGTAATTTAAAAATTGTTTGATCGCTGGTAAAGTTCTGACATACATGGAACTGTAATTTTTAAACTATAATATATAGATTATTAATTAATGTTCAAACTTTATCAAATATAATACACAACTCCTAGGACTCTCTAAATTATAGAGAACACATTGATAGTTTTACTTTTATATTTTAATAATTATTTCTTGAACTGTACTCGTTGGTTTAATGAAGGTCGACTGTACCCGTTGTTTGAAAAGATATGGTTACCACTTGTCAATATCACATATTGTGTAACTTCTATTATTTGTGTAAGATTTCTGTCGAAATCACCGGTGCTGTTATGGTGGACCGCTTAAAGTGTCAGGGTGGCTATCGATGGAACACTGAATCTGAACATAACTATTTGTGCTTATTTTATTGTAGTGCCTCTCGAGTGATTGGAACCCCTTTTGTCTTGATGAAATACAGTGTGCTTTTATAGAGAGCAAGAGAGAGAAAATTAAAGCAGAAATAAAAGAGACAAGTCACGATCGTCATTTTTCGAGTTCATCATCGAGATAAAGGAAGTCGGAACTATTCTGTAGTGCCCTCTCATCAAGGCTCTTTGCAGATAGCAAGAGAACATGGAGAAGACATGCGAGCCTTGAATATTTTGAGTTTCATCCCCTCAATGCTCAATTTCAATGTGACAGCTAGAGGTAATCTAAGATTTTTATTATTTTAGCATTTTAGAATCGTTAAAGCACTTACAATTTGAACGATAAAAATTTAAATCATGAGTTTTATCTATTATCTTTATCTTAAAAAAAAAAACTCTCTAAGTCTCTATTATCTAAAAGATCAGTTGAAATCACTTACAATTGCTGTAAGAAAATCGAGGGTTTAAACAATATTGCAGTGAAAATCGATTTTCCAATATCTCTTGTGATTCCTTTCATGACATGGCACACACAAGCGCTTCTTATTTTCAGGACCACCTTTTTCATGCACTAGTGGACAACATCTACGATTAGAAACGAGTTCTGCTAGACCGACTGCCTACACCCTTAATTTCAAAAAAAAAATAGCGGTGCTTCACTCTCAATTGAAGCAATGGAGTCTCTCCTTCTCATCGGAAACTCTCTAGTATTTTTTCTCCCTCTAGATAAGAATCGCACTCAGAATTATGAGTTATTTTCGGATATGAATATAAAGGAGATGAGACTACTAATTCAGTGGATGCAACCAAAGGGTGCAACCTCAAGCAGTGTGCTGGACCGTTGAGCGGTCTCGTCTGCTAGTAGAATGGCTCCATTTTATTCTAGTGGCGGAGGCACAGTGCAGGGATGGGCTGTTGCACCCCGTGATCTTCATTTTTCCTATATTTTTAGTGCTGATTTTGATCATATTATACATAAGCTAAACAATATGCCTTCCAGACACTGAAAATTATAAATTTGCCCCCTAGTTATTTATTCCTGGCTCCGCCACTGTTTTATTCCAACAATTGCTTTAGTTAAAAATCAAGACTTAAGATTGATACGATGGTTTATTAAATATATTACGATTGCGAGGTTGTTTTTGGAAAAGAAAAAAAAAGGGGGAAAGGAACATAAGAGTTGTTGGGTTTATTTTAGGCCCGTCAACATCCACACGTATCTCGTGATTGATTAATTTTGCGTTGCATTGCATTTGCAGGACTCTGAGTCATCCTATAGAAAAAAACAAAAAAGAAAGTAAAAAATAGTTGGCCACTTTGAAATGTCGGGGAAGAAACAAAGCTTGATGATGTATAACAAAAAGAGATTTTGATATTTCTGCACCTTAAAATTGATAATTAAGTTAAACAAAGTAGGGAAATAGATTAGAGAAATGTTTTGCCGCTTAAAAATTGATAGTGGCTATTTTTTCCAATTAAATTGATATAGAGTGGCCTGAATAATAATTCCATGTATTGTAGATAAAACTGAAATCATAAAGATGGTGTGTGTGTGTGTTTCTGTAAGAATTTGACTATTTGAGTGCATTCTTTTGTGTATTTATTTTTTACTTCTGATCATGCCTTGGAATTGTATTTCCAATTTACAACATTTGCTCTAATTGTTGGCTTGTTGCATTGAGATTGTCGACGAATAAATAAACAGAGTTCTGTACAATTTATGTTCATGGTAACAACTAATTTATTTTTAAAAATAGTTAATCTTATCACTTTGTAGTGTGTTGAATACAAATATACAATCTACGGCTGTGGCTAAAAATGAAACAGGCACTTTCATCAGCATGGTTAAGTTTTTTTCTTCTTTGTCGCTTTTAGTAACACGAAAACTACTACTGTGCTACACGGGCCTTGCTAGGAAACATCATGAATAAGCCCAACGAAAACGCACATCAGGCACGACTAAACATAAAAAATCGGAATTACACTACGCAATCACGCAATCTGAGTCGCTCCCTTTCCCTCACACTTCCCTTCTTTTAACCTCTCTTCGCTATCGTCCTACTAGCGCATCTCCTCTCTCCCTCTATCCGATCTCCTCAATCTCAATTTAATTTCTGTCCGCGCTCCCTTCGCTCCTCTCTCCTCGCATCCCTTCTCTCCTCACATCCTCGACGACAATCAACGCCTTCTCTCTCCCTTCGTTTGACTTTGCACTCTCCCCTTCCATCTCGCTCCCTCTCCTGCTCACCCCCTCCTCTGATTTACACACCTCTCCCTATCTCCCCATCCCTTTTCTCTTCCTCTTCATCTTTTCCTTCTCACTATTCCTTTGTTCTTGATTCTATGTGCGGATTGGGAGTAAATAACATAATATACAGGAGTAAATAAATCCAAGGAGTAACTAATAAATATAAGGGCAAATACATACAAGGGACTAACTAAATAACTATAAGAAAGTAAATAATGAATATAAAGGAGTATCTAATACATGTAAGGGAGTAAATAACAATCAGATTTGATTCTGTTATTGTTTGGGAGTAACTAAATAACTATAGGAGATTAAATAATGAGCATAAGAGAGTAACTAAATAACTATAAGAGATTAAATAATGAGTATAAGGGAGTATCTAATGTATGTAAGGGAGTAAATAACATTCAGATCTGATTCTGCTATTGTTTGGGAGTAACTAAATAAATATAAGAGAGTAAATAATGAGTATAAGAGAGTATTTAATACTTGTAATGGAGTAAATAATATTCGGATCTGATTCTATTATTGTTTGGGAGTAACTAAATAACTATAAGAGGGTAAATAATGAGTATAAGAAAGTATCTAATACATGTAAGGGAGTAAATAACATTCAGATCTGATTCTGTTATTGTATGGGAGTAACTAAATAACTATTAGAGAGTAAATAATGAGTATAAGAGAGTATCTATATGTAAGGGAGTAAATAACATTCAGATCTGATTATGCTAGAAGAGAGACGAGAGAAGGCGAGAGAGAAGAGAAGAGGGGCGAGAGCAGGGTGAGAGGGGATACGAGTGGGGTTAGGGAAGAGGGGCGAAGAGGGCGGGAGAGGAGAGGAGGGGCAAAGAGGGCGGGGAAGGGAGGGGAAGAGGAGAGGGGAAGGAGTCAAGTGGGGTTAGGGATGGATGCCGGTGAGAGGGGACACGAGTGGGAGGGGAGCGATGCTGGTGAGAGGAGACAAGGGGTGAGAGGGGAGGGGCGTGAGTAGGGGTGCTTATGGACAGGGCCTGTTCGTGGGCCGAAGGGCTGGACAGTACCAAATTGTTAAGTGGATCGAGCTATGTTTAGATCCGAGCCGGAAACTCGACTCGGTCCACATGAAATTAAAAGCTTGAAAGAGGGGATTGACGAGCGACTGAAGCTCGACTTCGGCCCTCATTCGACCCTCAAGCTAACTCGATTCTCTCGCTGCGTCTTCTCAGCTCCCGACCGCCGCTCCACCTCAGCCTTCCTCCTCTCATCTCCAGTTCTTCTCTTAACAAACCCTCCTCCTCTCCGATCTCTAGCGATGGAAGGTGGCCGTCGAGATGGGTTTTGCTCAGAAGCTACTTCGCCTTGATTCCAAACCCTCTCTTCCTCCTCCATCTCTCTCTCGCTTTCTGTTTACTCCATGGAACCCATCGCCTAGCTTGCACCAAATCGATTTGAAGTAAGTTTCTTTCTCTATAGATTTAGTTTGTTTGTTGTTTGTAAAGACTCTGGTTATGGGTTTTTGATTTAATTAAGAAGGAACAATTTTAGAACGAAATCGTCGTCTGGGTTGTTGGGTAAATTCAATTCTTTATTTGCTTGATGCTTTTTTTTTTGTTTCGAAAATATATACCAAGTAATGGGTAACAGCTGAATTGCGTAAGAGTTGAGGGTTCTTGGCTAGATTTTCTGTTGCTTGCGTAAGAGCTTGTTTCCCCAAATAGATACAGGGAAGTGCTACAGACAAAAGAACCACATATTAATTTGGCTACACAAGCATATTAATTTGGCTATACAATCACATCATTTCTCAAAAAAAGAACCACATTTCTCAAATTTTACCGATAGTGTTGGTTTTTTTATTTTGTTTATTTTGAGAAATCTTATTTGGTATTCCTTTCTATTTTGCTTCATCTGTCTGCTGGTTGCAAAAATTATTGGGTAACTTTGAGTCACTCAAATTAAGTGGCATGTAGTGGTGTGGTTTACACATGGAAAGATGAACTGCAGATGTATTTTTTTGTTCTTTTCATGTGCTTTCTTACTTGTTTACGCAGTGAGTTACTGGTAAAATTTTTTTTTTCCATAAGCAGGTTTACACAATGACTCGTGAATGCAACCCCTTTTTACAGAATACTCTACTTCCTCTTCTCTTTTTTTTTTTATTTACTGAAAATAACAAAAGATTTGTTTAGAAAATAACTAAAGGGGTACTTTTAATTTAATTACCTTGAACTGGAATTTCTTTTGTTAACTTGCACAGGTTGGAAAAGCTATATGGTGGGAAATACTTTGTTGGACTCTGCATACCTGATCCTGATTCTTGAAACCGTCAGCACATAGACATTGTGCTCCTAACTAAAAAGTTTGCCTCTTTATCTTATGCTTATCTTTTATTACTTTAAGCTATATTCTGTTTTTACTTAAATAAGTGTAGTTCTGTGATTTATTCTGTTTTTTTTTTTTGGTGATAAATTTTGATATCATTCAGACACTTTAGATGTACACTTTAGATATTGTAACAAATGGTACTTTTACTGTACCAAGGTGTAATAATATTGGACTTTTATTGTTCAAGTTTCTTTTATGTTCTTAGTTTAAAATTACTACTTTACTAGTAAAGAGTACTCTGATAGGTTTGTATTTTATACTTCTTAATCATAAACCAATGTAGATGAATTATTCTGTAGATTTTAGTCCTTGGAATGCACCATTGTTTAAAATTACTGCTTTACAGAACTTAGTCCTTGGAATGCACCATTGTTTAAAATTACTGCTTTACATTTCTTAATCACAGAAATGTCGCTCTCTAGTACACAACCAAGTCTTAATGTTGAGGCTATCGTGGAGGAAACTGAGAGCCGCGGTGATGCTACTGAAATTAGGTCAAATCGCTCAAAGAAAAGGTCGGTGGTTTGGAATCATTTTGAAGATGTTGGAGACCTGAAAGTGGTTTGCAAACATTGCGGAAGTACTCTCAGTAAGCTTAAAGGCTCAGGTACTTCACACTTGCGTCGCCATATTTTTAACACTTGCGAACGCATCACCAATGATGAAAGGGCAAGAATGTTAGCAACTCCTGGGGATGATTGGTTTGATCCTTCTACCTTCAAGTTCGATCCCGTGCTGACACGTGGTCTCCACACGCTTCTCTTCATTGATGCTGAGATTGAAGTGTTGAACTTTGAGTTCTGTGTAATATGACTTGAATTGTAGCTGAATTTGATTAGTAGAGTTTGGTACTATGAGTTCTATGTAAATTTGCTCTACATGTTTTGTCTCAAAAAATGTAGGCTATGTGAGAGATGGACGTGTCTCAAAAAGTAATGGTTGAATTTTTAACCCTTTTTACCACAATAGCAAACTGCTGTTGTAATTATTATTTTGTTCTATGTTTTTTATTCTACAGCGTTTTACTAACTAAGCAATCTACAACTTTGGTCCGGTACAACTTTTCATATGATTGGAAATAAGCGTATTAAACTTGATTTGGAAACAAAATAAAGGTGCATAATTACATAAAAGAAATTGGTACAGTCAAAACCCGGTACACTCAATTTGACATCTCAAAAGCAACTCATCTTTTAGCAAATGTTGATGATGTCTGCAATACCACATCAAGGTTTTGTTTAATATTTGTAAATAGCAACTAAGTTATGCATAATTATTTTTGTGAAACTTTAGTTGTTTTTAATGACTAAATAAATTTTCTGAATTTACTAAACTTCAATATAATGAAAAAAATATATCAAATTAAGGAAATTTCCTCAATATATCTAAAAATTATGAATAGTTCGTAACAATTAAAAAAAAAGTCAGTAAAACCACATCTATTACTCGTAAACTTTTAATTAACTATCCTATTGACAAAAGAATAGCAAAATGCTTCGTATGAATATAATTTTGCCAAGCCTCAGGGCTCCGGCTCAATAACTGGATTGGTAACGTCAGGGGCCTCAGGGCCGAGTTCAAGCCAAGCCTCGTATTAATATAATTTGATAAGGGCTGGGTTCGAGCTTTATCTCTCAAAAAAGGGCCGAGTCAGGATTTGAGCGTTCCATTCACAATGATGATACGGTCCAGGGTTTCGAGCCGAGGCCCTCCCATAAGCAGGCCTAGGCGTGAGTAAGGGGAGGGGAGGGGACGCGGGTGAGGAGAGGGACGCGCCTTTCTTTTTTGGCAGCGCAAAATTGCCATTTTTTGGCTTTTCTTGATTGCTCAAAAGCTTGATTGCACTTATCAGCGTTGATAAAAAATAGTTTTGTTCGGTAATCTTTCGTTTTAATTCGAACGAGCAATTGATAATTGCCGATTTGATTTGAATATACAGCAATTGAAAAATTTGAAGTTCAATGACTAGCATTAGATTATAAATAAAGTTCAGTGACATAAATTTATTTCTACCTACAGGCATGATTGGCTAATAAACAATAACACATTAATTCGATGAAAATTTTAGCAAATATCAGTTTAGGAAAGATATTTAGAAATATAATTGTTTCGCTACAAGGTAACATAATAATAATAATATGATCATTTTGCCATTTTTTCATTTTTAGAAGTTTAACAAAAGCTGCAGGATATATTATTCGAACAAGAAGGCTATCTGGGATGAGTCTTGAGTAAGGTCCGTTTAGTTTTCTGGACCATCTAAAAACAGTTACCATAAAAGAGTTTTATGGCGACCAAAGTGGTGTAAAGGTTCTCAGATATTAGTTATCCATGGAAAGGTATTTAAGAAGTTAGGAGAACAATGATTGAAAAGAAAGAAGGTACTGAAATTAATTTTGCTTCAGTGTTACATGAGATTAAGTTATGCAGTGAGCTTGTGCATTATTCTTTTTGCTTTTGTGAAAAACAGAACTATTATCCTTTATATAAGGAGAAATCAATAGGATCATGAAATTATTTACTGTGATTGATACAAAAGTAATTGGATTTACAGGAACATTTGAGATTCTACAACTTGATATATGTTTGATGTTGTGTATGCACCAAATGCAACAAGGCTTCTAAAAAAGGCACAAGGATTCACTATGAAATGTGCTTTCTCTACTGGTAAGACCTCAGCAAGATTAGTAGCATTTCTTATACATTTGTAGTTATTCAATATGGTCAGAACACTTTCACCTTTTACTAAAGTGGAGGTATTTAATTTAATTTTTTTCCTATATGAATTGTAGAATCAATAAATGTAATCAAGTCACATAAGCCGAACCAAAGGAGTTACAACTTGACGGAGGCTTTGTCGTACGAGATGCCAACGCATGGTCACACGTTCGGGTACCGCTTCATGCATGTTAATTTAATCACACTGTTGATACAAATTGATATCGAACTTCTTGATTTTAAAATCTGAGATACAAAGAAAGCGTTTCAACTCCGAGTAGTTGTTTGAGTTGGGATGATCTTTTTGCATTCAATGCCTAGAGAAAGGGCGGGATTAAGTTAGCTTTAGGTTTTGGTATATTGTACTAAATTTCATTTTTTTTCCAGAAATTGCATGGCAGTTCAAATGTCACTTCTTCTAATAAATTTTAACTAGGATAGAAAAGGTAAATATATATTTTTTTTTCAGTTCCCTACTGACATCTTTTTAATGTCTAATTTGGTAAATAAAAAAAGAAGCAGAGTGTGTTCAGGTTTTTGTCTGATTAGGTTTTAGGTTCATGTCATTTTGAGTTTGACCAGACTGTGTTCAAGTTGTCTTTGGTCCAGGGCACCTTAGATTGGGTTCAACAAGGGTTTAGGTCAATCTGTGTAGCAGGCTATTTGGTAATGGTCAAGCATTAGATTCTAAGCTCCGAGTTCAATTCATAAGTTGTTTTGCAAAAAAATGATTTTGCATATATAAAATTGCCCTGCATGCGTTAAGTTTTGCTTTTGCTTTCATTTCAGGTACTTTTTGGCCTATTCTTTTATGCAAAAGTGAACTCAGTCAAAAAGGATCTGTTACAACTCCTGTCAAGTGATGATGGGCAACCTACTTCTAACACCATTGCCTCTTCAACTTATAGGCTTCGAACTACCGTTAGTTTATTGTGCCTATTGATTTTGTTACATAGTTTTTCTTTTCACTATTATCAAAAGTGTTTATGCGAGAGTAATCACAACATGTGATTCTGTGCTCATCATTTTTTAGTTGCACAATGGATCCCTGGCCAGGATAAGTTGTAAATTGGTTTTGTTTTCTTGTTTAGTTTTGGAATTTTAATGGGCTTAAAGGTGTAATGAGACTTTGTGAGGCCTCAACTCATACTTGCTAAAATCACCATATATATTAGTCCAACATGAGTAAATTATAATATTTTATGAGGCACCCCATGGTGATCTTGTGACATGTATGGAGATGGCTAAGGTACAGACTTGTCATTTGTTTGCTAAGCTTTTATCTTCTTGAATATTATCTCTTCAATTTGAGATGGTAACTTTTTTTTTTTTTATTATAGGTCGCTGATCTTATGGCCTTCGTACTATCGGCTAATTCTTTGTATGATAATGGCTCTGACGGTCTTATTGACCCAACTGGTGCCCAGTGCCTTTCTATTTTGCGAGGCATCGGCTTATCAAGCACTTGCATATTGATCAGGGTGAGTCTCAGTTTCTTTCCAGCTTGGATTAAGTTGGGACAGTTGCTGTTGGTTTATCTCAGTTGTGCCGTTGCACATTAAATTTATGTTGGGATGCTTAGTGACTTAGTGTCACAATTGGAGGGCAATTTAGTGAAGTAGCAATCAATTGCTCAGAATTTGGGCAATACATGCTGGTTAGGCAAGTGGAATCGAGTCTGTCCTCATTTCATTAGTCAAAACTTCTATTTAAACTTTGAACTTCATATACTAATTAGTTTTCTTCAGGATAGATTGTCAATTAGTTGACACTTAAGAGTTACATAATGGAGGGTTTGTTCATGCTTATTGTGCATCATGGAGGAGTTTATTGTGTTAGAACTGGGGTTAATTTGCAACATTTTGGGAAGCCAAATTTATATAAGGTACAATAATCACACATTTTTATCCTCTTTCTTCACAATTTTGTTTCTAAAATTCAATAACCAGATGTCTTAACATGGTACGTACAATCAAATGCATGATAGGTACCTGTTCTGTTGCTCGTACTAAAACAAAAATATATTGCATTCATTTCAGCCGAACTAGACACTGGCAACCTAGAAATGGGTTTGGAAACTAGAATTGATCTTCTTAGACTAAATAATGCATTAGAGACTATTATTGTTTGTATTGAGATATATTGCATTTGAGATGGAATATTGGAATCTTTGCGAACATGTTTATTGCTTTTGTATGTTATTTAATTAGTTTGGAGACATCTAAGTTGATTATCATGTGAAATATGGAAGTACTTGATTATGATATCTAGCAAATATTGAATATGATGGTAGGACGTTTTTTTTTTTTTTTTTTTTTTTATCTTTGTTGTATTTTTATTTATTTATTATTATTTTTTTTTTGGATGGTAGCAAATGCATTCTGAGAATATATATATATATATATATATATATATATATATTTGTCAATATGGAGGATATTTTACTGGCCTTCCATGGGATCTCCGGACTGGCGCTAAACAATAAAAAAACTGACTTACTAGTATCGGGTCTGCAACAAAACGAACTTGAAGAACTGGCACAGCTATTGTGCGCACATTTTCCAGTTAAGTACATTGGTTTACCTTTGTCAGATACTAGACTGAAGAAATCGGATTATGATCTCTTACTGAAAAAATTTGCGATAAAGCTACAGACTTGGCAAGCTTCTCTCCTTTCCTCAGCAGGGAGGCTAGTCCTAGTTAACTCCTGCTTAACGGCCCTACCACTATACTTTTTCTTGGCTTTTGAAGTACCTTGTTGGGTGATTAAAGAAATAGACAAAATCAGAATGAGGTTCTTTTGGAATGGTCCTAATCTTGAAAATAAAAGATTGATAATGGTTGCTTGGGAAAAAATCTGTCTACCTAAAAATCGAGGAGGCCTCGGAGTTCTAGACTTGAAGGCAATGAACAAGGCTTTACTGGCAAAATGGTTGTGGCAGTGGGTTGCAAGGAAATATGGTTTATGGAGAAATCTAATAAGGAAGTTGCAAAATGATGTATATTCTCAGCTGCCACTCTATTCTCCCCTGCTCCATACTTTCAGAGCCATTAACCCCTTACTCTCAGTAACAGTTAGTGTGATTCCACGAGATGGAAAGAATGTGATTTTCTGGCAACAAAACTGGGGGTGTGGTTTACTCAGACACCAGTTAAATGATCTTTACTCATTTGCGGTTGATACTGGTATTACCCTACGAGACTTCATAGCAGCTTGGTCAAACAACGATGAGCTGTTCAGAGATCTATTACACACCTCTTCCTCTGCCAATACACAACTGCTATACCTTTCGAACCTGATCAATAACCTCCACCTGGAACTAGAGGGTACATGCAACGATTACACTTGGAAATTGAATGCAAATGGCTCATTCTCTGTTAGTTCCATGTACAGACTGCAAAAATACTATCCTAAAGAAGATTCGGCTTTAGCTGCATTATGGTCTATGAAGATCCAACCGAGAATGAAAATTTTCTGTTGGCAAATGGCCATTGATAAATTAGCCACCATTGATAACTTAAAGAGGAGGGGATGGCAACTGCCTAACCGCTGCATTCTATGTAAAAATAAAGAAGAAACAACACAGCATATTTTTGGGGATTGCATCTTCTTCCAGCAGTCAATGACTAAGGCTTGCCTACCCAAAACCGTGTTGACCGGTATCCAGCTGGTCGGGTTAGTTAGCTATCTCACCAATTTTTCAACTGGTAATACACAAAGGGACTTACTGGCAACCTTGGCTTTTGTTACTTGGAGAGAGCGTTGCTCTCGTATCTTCAGAGGAGTGGCTCTACGCCCTGAAGACATAGCTTCACAAGCTGTTGCTGAATGCAAAATCTTAAACCCTGCTTTCTCCCTAGTTTCTTAATTTGATTTTACCTTTTGCCGGTTTTTTGTACTTTTATTTTCTATTAAACGTTTTTTACTTTCTGTTTTAGCTTCTTGCTAAATCCTGTAAATATTTTTTATTAATTAAAGATGGGGGCTCGACCTCCATTTTTGCTTCAAAAAAATATGGAGGATATTTTAGTTATTATAGTATGAAATCTCTTAGACGATTATTTTGCTCGGATCGACCTGTCACAGAGAAATGTGCTCCACTTTTAACGCTAAATCGTGTTATTTCGCTTTAAATGTTGTTTAATAGCTTCCATTCCAGTCGTAAGCACCAGAAACTGGTGACAATCTTCCTTTTGCATTATTTAATAGCTTCCTTTTAAAATTTTTAAAATGACAATCAATGAAATGTGGTGATAGTTATTTGTATAATAATACCATAAAAGTATATAACAACATTTTTGCTAGAAGAGCCGATGTTGTATTTGAAGGAGATATTGCCATCTGTCAGGAGTCCATCAATGATGCTAAAAACTTTAATGTAGATGATTGTTCAAAGTTCAACCTTCTTATTGCTATGAATTAGAAATTCAGTATAGATTATTTTTGTCGAGCCTTCATGTTGCAAATATTTAATTCTTTCATTCGTTGCAAAATTTCGATTTTACTTTTAAATGTACATAAATCATCATATTAATAAACTTAATTGGAAATGTTAAGCTTACTCTATTATTAAAATATTTTCCAAATAAATATAAATATGATTTTTAAAATTGTAATTACTTGTAATAATAATTCATTTAATTAATTATGCTTACTGATAATTTATATAAAAATATTGAATAATTTAGACTGGCATAACTTGTTTGTGGTTTATTTCAAATCTACATGTCAAAGAGGCATTTGAAGATGTCAAAATGGATATTTTGTTTGTGTGAAATCTGTATGATTTTAAGATGATTTTTTCTTGCCGTTGAAAATTATCCAGCCTTTGCTTGTGGAATGATGGTTTAAAAATTATGATCATTTGAGCTAGCTTTTCTCATGGGCAACAGTACGTGATGTTCTCGAGATGTGTCCGGACAAACAACTAATTAAACTGTTAATAAAACCTTGTTTCGATATCACCGCGAAAGATAGAAAATGCAAAAAAAATGTTGTATATTGAGAAGTGTTGAGAAAGGATTAAGATAATAAATTTCTATTTTAAAAATATTTATTGCTTTCATATCACACTCATACATGCACTCAATATATAAAATTATCTTATATTTTTTTAAATTTATTTATTAATTTTTTTATAAAATAGAACTCCGTCTTGAGTAAGATCATTGTTTATTTCAACACTGGAGCAAGAGTGATTCAAGAATTTTGTTATATTGAATTATTTATTTTGTTTGAGATGATATACTTTTATGTAAAAATTTTTTATTGAGAAATATATTTATTTTCATCGAATTATTTTTTTAAGCTATTCACATGTCTACTTTTATTGATTCTATTTGTTTAAACCGATGAATACTACTGTTACCTTCAGTGTCGATCAAGACAATGTTGACCTTAAATATTAAAAATGAACCACATATTCATGTCAAATAATATTTTCACATATTAAAGTCTGCCTACACATTGGATGTGCGTGCTTCTAGTTTTGAATAAACAACCATGTAAGAATGTCGAATGTTTGAAATTCGATTGGAGATTATTTTATAGATATTTCAATTTAAAAGTAAGTTTTGAAGTTTGATTCTAACTTATCAAATAAATAAATATGCATATAAAAAAAATGTTGTACCCTACTGTTGGAAATTCGATTGGAAGATTATTTAACAAATATGGCGATTTCATATTAGGGCATGATTATAATTGGATTTCTGTTTTTTTTTCATTTGATACATATTACTCATAATTTCTTTCCTTACTTTTGAAACACATGAATCTACATTTAAAGATTTCCATTTGAAACTAAAAACTTGGACTTCTGATCTTATACGAGATAGATATCTATTTTTAAATAAAATTCATTTTCTACTTAACTAGTCGTAAGCGTCCTAATAATATAATCTAAACAAAATGATAATAGAATGATATAGCTGGGTGTCAAATCCACATAGATAATAGAATGAGCACTAAATTTTATTTCCTCACGAAATCTTAACAAAATGATTATTGTTAATCCTATGTGTAGTTTATTGTTATCTCCACAAAACGGTAGGATAACTATCTTGAACATTAATGAACGCTCAAAGACGCCCTTGAAAATCACAGCTTCTCCTTTTGGAAACACGTGGCTTCGTGATATTAATGTACTCGGCGGGGGGGGGGGGGGGGGGGGGGGGATGGGGGGCGAACTTACCCAACCTCTTGTAATGTACTCGTAGATTCTACTAGATTTTCTTTTAATTTGTTACGCCACCAATTGAAGATGCAAAAGTTTTAATTGCTCGTGCTCGTAGAGATCTACTAGATTCAAAGCAACCGACATAGGGCTCGTTTGGATGGGGTTAGAAATAACTTCTTCCTAGACATAAAACTCTTCATAAAATTATATACTTTCCAACTTTTTCTTCCTAAAATTCTTATTTCTTTCTTATTCCCATACGATCCAAACGAGCCCATAATAAATAACTGGTGCGGGAGATCATTAAAATGCACATAAAACCATTTCATTATAAGTACCACACTTCCCTTTGTTTCACTTAATTCTTATTACCAAAAAAATTAGTGCAGTCTACAAATTAAACAAGCTAAGTCCCACTTTATTTATAGTTTTATACATGAACTTCCTAATGTTCTTCAAACTCGCAGTATTAACACCGCCACTGCTGCCGCTGTTGCTTGCTTCTTTAACTTCATTGGTGGCCCAGCTGGCGCAGCCACCATCACAACCTGGGTGCCCGACAAAATGCGGAGATATGAAGGTACATAGTATAGTCTATAATATATCTCAATAACGTTAATAATAATTAAATCTATGAAATTACTTTCCTGAATAATGACAATTTAATTCGGCTTACATTACCAAAGATCGATAGAAATGTGAAAAATACCACTCTTTAAAAATATATCGAAAATATAGATTTAGTATTTTGATTATACAAACTAAAAGGGGCTTGGTGGCCTATCCCGAAAAGCTGAAAAAGGCTTGTCAGAATTTTAATAGGCCCTCCACCCCTGATTGCAATTGTGGAAATATTACTAGCTATAAAATAAGTGATGTCATGAGTCAATTAAATTTAAGTAGTGACTTTTTAAATCTTGTTTTACTGAATAGATTTATTATTCAATACCATTTAGATATTACAAATCTTTATTAGATTTTGCCTATAACTATATAAGTGTGACAGTTGATGCTATTTATTACATATATAAGGTCTTATTTAGAATTAAGAAATTGAATGTTATTACTGCAGGTAGACTACCCATGCGGTATGGGAAAAAAGTTGTGGAAGATCAAAACAATTCCAGCTTGATTGTGAAAAAAAATGATTTGGGTAACTTCAGCACATTCGTTCAATATTCAAGAATTGAGGTGCTTAGCTAGTATATCGATATCTGAAGACCAAGCACCGGTGTGCTACAGTTAAATAGGTCCAATATTCAAGAACCTATCACCATAAATTTGTTTCCATTATTTGCGCAGTTAATAGGCTGTGCTACAGTGCTTTCCCAGAATTATAGAAACTAATAACGCTCGAGCCAATTTGTTCAACACGCCTTTCTAGTTGTCAAATAATGGAAACAAATTCATGGTAAAAGGTTCAGGCGTCCTTGGATTAATTACCGGTGCCAAGTCCAAAATTAAGTCTGGTCGTAATATTTTGATGGATAAGGAATAGTAGTCTCCCAACAGACATTTTTTGATGAGCAGAGCTTGGTGGACAGCTCGTGCTCAGGAATTGGCTGTTGGGAGACCACTATTTCTTATCCGTCAAAATATTACGAAATCGATCTTTTTTTATCAGGATAAAGTCTTCCTGTCTCAACATTTGAATATGTTAGCTTCTGCGACCATCGCATTTCAATACTTGTCGATATGCGATGCTTGCAAAAGCTAACATATTCAAATTTAGCACCTCGTATCTCACATCACCAGAATCCTTCGAAAAAGATGCCATCCGTTTATCGGTTGTACTTGATTGGACCATAAGCAGCGACATATGTCACAGCAAATGCGTACAATCTTAGGTTATCGTTGTAGTTGCGTCGAAGGGTACCAAGGAAACCCCTATGTCGCTAGTGGTTGTCAAGGTACGTACAACATATGTCAATCTTATCGCTTAATTAGTAAAATACATGCAATAATTAATTAATTCATCTACAACCTTAAAAAATTGTCTTCAAGTATAATTGTTGCAAACTAATGATAACAGTTTCCTTCGAACTTCTTCTTTTAAGGGTTGATTAAATAATGAAACGAATGATTAAACATTGCTAAATGAATCTCTTAGTTTTATGTTTCGTTTAGACAATTAAATTAACTTATGAGTTTATATTTTTTTCATTAGTATTTAAAGATTGGTGTAACATCTAGAATGGTAAGTTGAATGTTTGTTAACCATTTATCAGTTTAAATAAAACATTGATGCATTTAACACAAATGGTAAGTTGCATTGACACTTACTCATCAGATACATTTGTATGGTGTATTTGGCTTGTTATCATTCATTAAAAAATCAAACATATGCGGCCTATGTTATTGATGATAATTAAGTTTAATTAATACAAATTTGTTTTGGAGGAAAAAAAATAGCACATGAATAGTAAATGATGGCCAGGGCTTGGGGAAGGAGAAGAAAAGTAAAAAAAAAAAAAAAAATGTCGATTTTTAGCACCGATTTTTTTAGAAAAACCGGTGCTAAAGAGTTGCAAAGAAAAAAAAATACGATTTCTCTTTAGCATCGTTTTTTTTTTCTAAAAAACCAGTTCTAAAGAGTTTATTTTTAGCCCGTTTTTTTAGAAAAATCGGTTCTAAAGAGAAACTAGCTTCTTTATCGCACTTCGCGCGATATATGTTGGACTCGAGTTGACTATCATTATATTTTGAATACAATTTTAAAAAAAGTTGTAAAAGCATAACTTTGATGAGCGATCATTTAAAAACACAACTTCGACACAAAATTAGAAATAAACTCACTGTCAATGATCAGTTATACCAGGGACATGAGAAATAAGTTATTTGGAACTATTTTGACCCTAAACCCTAAAACAGCTACATCTAGAACTATTTTGGATGAACAATTCATATTCTCTACTAATCTGATTTTTTTTATGTAACTTTTTTATCAGAAAACTACAGTGCATACTTGCAGAACCAAAAATAAATAAATAAACAAATAAAATCAAAAGAAATGACGCACTTCTAAAACCTTCTTTAGTAAATTCCATAGCTGTCTGATTTTCCTGGCAAACAAATAAGAAAAATAAAAGAAAACAAAGGTTATTTCAGTATAAAAGTTATCTTAGTAGTACACTAAATATATGGTAATAGACGAACAAAGTAACCTTAGTAATACATGCCAAATTAACAACGCCCATAATTTGCTATGGTATATACTATGACACAACAAATTTTACTATGACAAAGTTACTTCAAAAGTTCCAATTAGATACACATATAAAAAAAAATTATATTTCTCTCTCTATTATCTGGTTGGTGCCTATGCATTCACCGGTTACTCAAAACTATGTTTGAGCACTTTCCTCGATATCAATAATATTCAGGTTATTCAGATAGATCTAACACTTCCTTGTTGACTCACTACCAAGTTATTCCTAGCACAATTATCTCCATCAAAACTGTCATCTGATGTTCATCACCTCTACTTAAATTTAAAAAAATATTTTAACATTAATTGCAATAAAACGAATTTTCATTCTGAAACTAATCATATCAGATGTTTGATTTTATTTACAGATTAATAATGATTATTATCTGCATATTAATTATCAGTATTAAGCTAAAATATTAGGAAATGCTGACTATAAATCGAGCACATTGTAATACTTATTGATAAAAAAAAATTATTCAGTAGTAATGGCAGATTGCACAAAACCGAGCAAAAGAAGGGAGGGGAAAAAAGGTGAGACCATTGTTGCAAGCTAGCATTCGGTGAATAATACTAAATACTATTTTGTTTAGCCCAAGCAACTTGACCATTGAGTGCATTTTATCCCCTGCTTTATATATGCATTGTAATATCTCCTTTATGCAGACCCTTTTAATTTGTACCTTTCGATAAAAAAAAAATATGAAAGCAGCCATCATATCTCAGCTGTGAATATGGAAAAAATACCTCTAAAGTGAAACTGACCGAACCAAGAGAATCGAGCTACACTTGTTTCTTACATGTCTTTGTTAATCGAAGCATATCAAAGCACTGCAACCAATCTGAAATTTATGCAAAGGGATTTTCAAGAACATCATTTTAAAGCAACTCTTTCAGCAAAGTAAGCCCTAAACAGGTAGCATACCGAATTTAGACCTGATAATAGGAAATAATCAAAAGCAAGCATAGATTTAAATGCACTTCTAAAGATAATTTGATGTGTCCAGGGTCCAGGACTCCAGGAAACTAAAAAAAGTAAAGGCAAAAATATGTTCACCTTGATTTCACCAAAAACATTTCCATGCTGTAATCATGGTACCAAGGAAAACTTAACCTAAACCTGTTAGTAGTCCCCTTGTAAAATTGAAACAAAATTCCCAAAAAAAATTGTTTCATTTCAGTAAAAGACCAAGTACAATAAATTGTTCATCCAATATCAATTTCTCTCAACAAAAGAGCATTTTACAAAAAGTAATACCTTCAAATTATATATCTGATTCTTAATAGTGGCCTTGGTAGTCTTTGGTCCTTTTATCCTCAGCACAAAGCATGCCAACTATTTTCTGGCTTCTCTATTCATATGGTTGAATCTAAAAAGAAATAACTGAAAACCACAAAAACAAATGCTACTTTAACTTTGCTGGCTCTTGGAAACAATATTTTCATTAAAATTGGCCTTAATATATATATCTGGATTCAATTGCACCTACATTTGGAGAACATGAACAGTTTCTTTGTAAATTGGAAATCAAGTATTAAAAGGCCAATGTCATTTTTATCGTTTTCAAAAGAAAGATGCTCTGAAATCATGCATCTTCAATCTAATTTAAGATAATGCCTTTGATAGAACTAAAAATTTTATTAAATAGAATACCTTCTGGGATCACAATAAGAATGAACTGTCGTAGCAGTATAGTTTGCTGCTCTATACATGGATGGAGGCCCGTCTTGGTCGATGCCATCCTTGATGTCCGACAGAGGCTCTTTCCTGGCTTTTTTTGCTATATTGAGCGGTGCAAGCTGCTGGCCAATATCCTGAGCCTTTCCAGGACCACTACCAAAGAAAGCCACTATCGATGTCAAACATTTTTTGGGTGTTATATTTCTTGTGAAAATGCATGAGAGCGCGAGATCGCACAGAATGCGACAGCCGTACCTTTTCTGATTTGCTTCATCCGGATCCGGAAAGAGTCTTTTTTTTTTTTGCAGTGCCACTTGCTTGTGAACCTTCTCCACACTGAACAGGTTGCTTGCTGCATAGAAATTTAGCAAGTTCAATAATATCGATAGCATAGAGAGAATTTTTACCAATTTTATTTTGGAATAATCTAATTTTAAAAATATTTTTTGTAACGTGGTATGTGCAGATAGCATGCAAAAAAAAAAAATTTGAGCTGAGGAAGAGAAGAGTAACCCTTTTTGGTCTGCGCAGGTTGCTTGCTTGTCAGAGGCTAGAGTAGCATCTAGCAAGGGTGGCAGTGTTGTAGAAAGACCCGATGGTGGCTTGGACTGTCTAGCCCGATCTTGATTTGGAGAGGTTGGTTCTGTCATGTACAATCAGGAAAGAGATATTTTTGGAAATTGAACATATTGAAAAGGGGGCAAAAAAAGACCTGCCACGAAGCAGGAGGAAGTCAAGAAGCCACAGGAAACAAAGAACAGAAAGGAAAAACGGAGGGGGAAGAATACCTGGCAGGGAGATCGGAGGGGAAGGACACAGAGAAGAGAACAACGAAGGCAGAGAGAACCAAAGGAAGGCAGAACTCTCTGGCAGCAGGACTGGTGCAAAGAGGTTTTTGGAGGATCCATAAGGGACACCTAAGCAGCCGTACGCCTCCGAATGACCGGCAAGTACCGCAGAGACGTGGGTCGTGGGAGAAAAGAGGAGCACCGGATCGGCTGCGCCTGCGAAAGATGAACTGCGGACGAAATAGCCAAACCGGCGGCAGAGAGAAGAACTGAGAAAAGAGGACAACACACATAACGACAGGGAGAGGAACGGCAAGAGAAAATCAAGAGAGCGCCCAAGTCAAAAGGTAAGCGGAGACAAAAGGAATGATGGACAAAGGAGATCAGACCCAGGCACCCAGCAGGAGAAATGAACGGCCAAGATAATTGAACAGTAAATCTCCGACTCAGAATTGAAGTATTTATAATTGTATTTTTTTCCGCAACTCTTTAGCATCGGTTTTTTAGACCGGTGCTAAAAATAAACTCTAACAATTACAAAATTGTCACTAACTATTTTTAAAACCAGTTTTTTTTTAATAACAAGTGTTAATATGGTGGTGCTAAAAATCGTTTATGTTGTAGTGACAACTGATGTTGCTATATATAACGAAAGTTCCAATGTAGTAGTCATGAACGTAAATATATGCGCATTTTTCCTATGAGCTACACTGAAAAATTTCAAAGTTTTTCCAATAAGCAACTGTGCATTTTTCCAATGTCGTTATTTTATTCATGCATTTTTTTGTCGTGTATAAAATGCCCACTAAATTATTTAGCGCGTTGCAACCTATAAGAAAATTATTTATAAGAAGTACAAGAGATTCTCTGTCCGTTTTACTTTGTCATCGGTTCTCAAAATATATATGAGCTTTCTACAGTTGGTTCATATCAAAATCTTCTTAAAAATCATATTTTATAGTGTTTCGAATTTTTTTACTATTTATTATGATATTGCCAAATAAACACTTATAATTGGAAAAATTGTAGATTATCTAATTTAACAATATTATAAAATATTAATAAAAAATATTAAAAAATATGTAAATTTGGTTGTTTGGAGATTTTGATATGAGGAAAGGAATTAAATAGTTCAGTTGGGCCAGTGAAAAGTCAAATTTTGAGAACCAAAGATGAAGTAAACATGGACAAATTACTTTGCAAAGTACCCTTGTCTATCTCGAGGTTCAAAGTTTCTTTATACTTCTCAAAATACATGCATAAATTTACTTTCTGTACAATCTTACTTCACCTAATTCTTTTATTATGAAATAGATTTATGTTTTTGATCTATCTGTAACTTAATAGTAGGTGTGCGCAAACGCAAATCCCTTTCAACCGTTGATTGTTTTGTTTTCTCCCTTTGAAACGGTTAGCTAAACTGGCCTATTTCGTTTTGTTTATTTTCGCTTAACCATTTTAAGTATTTATGGACAAATTTTGATGAACCAAGAATATTGCAGTATCAAACCGGTAAGTTATGCATGCGAAATAGGAAAACATGTATAAAAATTAATTGTCAAAGTAGCAAATTGAACACAATTGCACGTTTTGATCATTTTGCGATAATAAAATATGTATAAAAATTAATTATTAGTTAATTGTTTCAATCGTTTTGATTATTTTTTGAAACGAAACGGTTAAAGCAATTAATTTTTATTTCATGCCATAAACGAAACGGTCATTGAAAATAGATGGTTTCGTAATCGTTAATTTTATTGCGTTGCAGAATCGAGTATGGAAAAAAACCAAATACCTAGTCCAATTAGAATTCTTAATATAAGGCCGGCCCGAAATAATTAATACCCAATTCAATTAGAACGACAGAATTCACAGAACACTAAGGCTTTGCTCCAGAAAATGTAAATCACAGTTAAGGTAAGGAACGGAAAGAAAATTGGGGCTAAGGAAGTGTGAGAAAATGAAGATCACCTGTTCCCAATTGCAAAAAGCATACACAGAAGTAAATAATATTAACCTTCTTTTTAACATATAAAAGGACAATCTTACCCTTTGATTTAAATTGGAAGAGACATGATGAAATTAGAGACCAAGGACATTGTTGGTCAAAAAAATTGGTTTCTTCAGTTCACCATGTTACACCCCAAAATCGGGGTAACCGATCTTTTCTTTAAATGAGCTCCTCGGAGCCTATAGTTTCCGTCGATTTTCTTTCATTCACCCAGTAGTCTCAACGGGAGCAGAGTGCAACCACTCACCATCCTTCCCTTTCCTTCCATTCTCCTCTTCTGGAGCAGGGCGTAAACGGCTAAACCCCAGTCTCTCTCTCTCTCTCTCTCTCCTCCAAACCCTGCATCCCAGTATCTCCCCTCCCCCAATCTCGATTTGAAAATGTCTTCCACCACACAAAGAAAAAGAAGAAAAAGGCAGACTGAACCACCTCCACCACCTCCAGTGGCCACTGAACCGGAGGAGCTGGACTTGATCAGCCCACTCCCCGACAATGTCCTCCACTCCATCCTCTCCCACCTCCCAATCAAGGACTCCGCTCGCACCAGCATCCTCTCCTCTCGCTGGCGCCACCTCTGGAAAGCGGCCCCACTGTGCCTCGACGGATCCTCCCTCTTCCCCAACAATCCCAATGTCAATCAACGGCTCCGGTCGCGTGAGGCCATCTCCAGGATTTTCGGTTCCCACCATGGACCGATCGAAAGCCTCCGTCTCTCCTTGTCATACTTAAGCGATAGAGAAATGGATCGCTTTGTGAAATCAGCGACGCAAAGAGGTATCCGAGAACTGCATCTTGATGCAGCAGGGGATCGCTACCTTCTGCCTCCGTGCCTTCTACGCTGCAAGTCACTACATCAACTATCCCTTTCTTCTGCCGATTTAATGAAATGCTGCTTCCTTCGATAATTCCCAACATTAAAGAACTGAGGCTGCATTCTATGCATCTCAGTGATCTGCTCCAAAGTTTACTATCCAAGTGTGTTTCTCTTGAGACCTTGCATATCTCCTCTGGGACCTGCACTTTTGTTGGAAGCATCAGTTCACCAAACCTCCGCAAGTTTGTCTGGAAGCCGACTGAGAAGGACGAGTTAATCATTAAAGATGCACCTAATCTCGAATCACTCGTGTTAGATGTTTACACAGCAAGAGATTGCAAGGTGAAGGTCCTAGATGCACCAAAGCTCCAACTGCTTGGTATGCTTCATATGAACTTTAAGGCGCTCCAATTAGGAGAGACATTTTTCGACCGACAGGTACAGTATTTTTGCTCAATTTAGAACTGTTTAACTTAGCCGGTTATTGAAAATCTGAAATTTTGCCAGTTGAATTGTTTGTCTTGTGTTGCATAATCAGCATTGGAGATAACATGATGGTTAGCAAACCATAGCTCTTATAATTTTCATATTTATGAATGCATGAATTTCATGTTGCAATACTTTTCTTGTTAGTCTCAATGCACGATCGCCTTTTGGTGTCAAATAGTTTACTCTATCTAATTTGGTGCTTCTGTTGCTGATGGCAGACGACACCAGGCTTTGTAGTTAAAGCAATGCCTTGCCAGATAAAGACACTATCTTCTGTGAAGACACTAGGAATCAGACTGAGTCTCACTTTTAATGAGACTATACCAGACTTGTTGAGATGTTTTCCGTGCCTCGAAAATTTTTATATTATGGTAAATACTTTCATGGTCTTCCATCAATAGTTCTATTTTATTCTATCGATGTTCCTAATTTTTTAGGTGGGATAAGGTACCTTGAACTAAAAAATGACTCCATCCACCATAAACATTTACTTTTCTCAAAATGTGACTGCTAGGTCAATACACAAAATCAATTTTGAATTAGTAAGCGTGTATTGTTTTTGTATATGAATAGATTAAAGAACTGTTTCTTGGGTTTGTAGTTTTAATTTTTAAGGCCTGTGTGTATCTCAAGAAGAAGTAATGACCAGTAAAAAGTAGTTTATATGTGGTAAATTTCACATAAAGTTACTTCAGTTGAGACAAATTTCATACCTGTTTGTAGTCCATCAATATTTATTGTCCAAATTAGTTCATTTTTTGTTTTTTTTAGACCTTGGTTTCTCGCAGAGGTACAATTCTAGAAGATAAATATGTGCCTGACCTCTTAAAGTTGAGATCTTCTCGCTTGCTATAAAATTTTGCAGTGCATCCCACTATTCCTATCCTCCTGATTTGTACAGCCGATAAACCAGACTGCTGCAGGTGCAATGCAGATGTTGTTGCATTGGAGAAGATAGCAACTTCTGTAGTTGTTATGTTGTTTCTTTTTATTTTGATGATTATTTTGTATTTTTAGTGTATTGAAATTCAAAATGAAGGAATGATTTTATTTTTTGACAAAATGATATTTCGGATATGATATTGGACTAATCAAAGTCAATAGGCCATTGACATTTAAAGCATGAGCTAATACTTAATGACCTTGGGCCAGGATAGTGTTTTTCTTTGGTATGTGGAAGTAAATTTAAGTTTAGGTGGTATATGTGGATAATGGGATAGAAATAATGTGATCATTTTGCTATTTTTTAATTTCAGAACTATGAAACATGCATCAGTGGACGTTATTCGAAAAAGGTTATCTGGGATGAGCAAGGTTCCTTGGATTTTTTGGACCATCTGAAAACAGTTACCATGAAGGGGTTTCATGGCGACAAACGTGATGCGGAGCTTCTCAGGTATTTAGTTATCAATGGAAAGGTGCTTAAGAGGGTCACTCTTCTCTGTTCCAAATCCAAACCCATCACTGAACATTTTGTGAAGAACATAAGATGGCAACTTTGTTTCAAGAATAGAGCCTCAATAGATTTGGAGTTGATGTTCTTCGCAGACACGGAACGTTGTCATGAATTTTCCCTGTGGAATCAAATCATCATGTTGTAATGATATGATCTCAAGCTAGGTTTTGAGCCCTTCATGTCTTTTGGAGTTGGTATGTTTCCGTCTTTTGGATGTTTATGATGAATATTCTCACATTAGTAATGTTTTTTGTGATATTTCATATATATCATTTGAGTGGAATGTTGCCACTTACATCACCATGATTGTTGGTTTGGTTGTTTTCATTATTGTCTTTGTGGTGCTGTCGTTGTGGTGCTGGTGAGTTGTGACAAGAATGGTGATGTGGAGGACATCCATCTCCCTGTGACTGCAAAAGAGGTGAGTTGTGACAAGAATGGGGAAGTCATGGTGCTGGTGAGTTGTGACAAGAATGGTGACGTCAAGGACTTTCCTCTCCCTGTGGGTGCAAACGAGAAAAATGTTTAGGGTGTCGTTTTAGGTAGTGCAATTAGTGGTGTGTAAATCAACTGTTTACTAAGTTTTTTGATGGTTGGAGCTGCTGTAGGTTTGGTTGCTGAGACAGTTTTGTTTAGTGACAATTTGGTGTCCCATGTTTTTTTATTTGATGCTGGCACATGGATGTGGAGATTTTTAACTGTTGTGGTATTATGCTTTCTTGTTTGTGATGCTTTAATTTTAGTCTGTGATCTGGAATACTCATTTTGTGACAAAATTAGGTAGTGGGCTCAAGTATTCATTGTGTGTTTGTTTTTGCAGTAAGTTTATTTGAAATGTTCTGAATTTGTAGAATTGCTGATTTTTCTATAATCAACGAACCTTAATACCTATATGTATTGATTAATTACTCATAGTGGGATTAATTTGCTTTACTTTTATTCTGAGTTTTTTTACGAGAAGGTTTTTTTTTTAAAAAAAATTCTTTATTTGTACTCATCAAATAGAACTGAGGTGCTTAATCCTCACCTTTTTGTTCTGGATAAAAGTCAATTTATTTGATATCTTTATATTGTACTTGCTTTACAAATAAGATCCGTATTATTCAAATGTTACTTTTTGTATATTCTTTCTATATGTATTTTTTTTTTCCTAAATAATACGGTTTGTGGTATTTTTTATCTTATTGTTAAACTAAATACTAGGTAACATTTGAACCCCATCACATAATGTCGTTAATTTCTGGCATTGTTGACAATTTTGTTACCGATGCTGTTAGAATATTCTCTTAGGTTAAAACTGGAACTTCTAGACATCAAAGATGCTTGTATTTCAGATAAATTACTACATTTAATTGTCTGGTTAGATCCTGTATAGTTTTGAATGGTACCACTGGTACCGGTAGGTATTAATGTAGGCTGTAAGTCTGTAATACTCTTGTTTCTCTAATGAAACAGATAGCCACAAAAGCTACTTTTTTCGGGGGAAAAAAAATGATTCCGCCATAGTAATGCACAAGTGTCCACTAATGGATAGCTAAAGTTAAATGATATTGATTATCAGTTAACGCATGGGTTTTAACCTAATTCTAATCAACTTGCCCCAATTAAAACAGAACTGTCATAGAATTATTTTTTTTAAAAAAAAAAAGACCAAATCAACAAAAGGAAATGCTATCGATTAAAATAATTATTCCACGTGCTCTACAATAAAGTCTGCTGTTGGTTTAATGTCTTGTTGTTTAATATTTCTGCTAATCTGATTGGATTGTTTCTCTGTTTGGGAATTCACACCTTTTGAATAGATGCATAATCCATTTTTGACTAAATTATAATTTTTGCAAAAGAAAAAGTTTAGTGAGACTCTAAGTAAAAATATTTATTTTTCCCTTAATAAATACAAAATAAAAAGGGATTCCATTAAACCGCACTTATAGAACGCTGCAAGTTCACATTTTTTTTTTTAAAAAAAAAGGACACATGGGAAAATGTACAAAATTCAAGGTTCGCAACTAAATGCTTGTTAAGTTCCGCGGTTGAAACATAATTAACTAAAAGATAGCAAAACATCAGGGTATAGATGTACCCTTTTTTTTTTTTTTTTTTTAAGTTTCTAGCAGTGTCAGACTTAACCAAACAACGACTTTCAACTACAGTGGGTATAAATGTAATTTAAATTTTACAGTAATTTCTTTTTCCCCGAATGTCTTAACAGTACACAGCTGTCTACATAAAAAGGGCCCTAAATTTGCCTGAAGGGATGTGTTTTTATCTGAGTAATGGTAGGTAACATTTCCGATGTACAATAGTAACAAAACACAACTAATAACATATTGGTTCTTACAATATTTTCAATCATATTTAATCAATTATGATCCAAAAACTTGAAAAGAAATTTTAATATTATCCTATAACCAATTAGTAGGAAAATAATGGAGAAATGTTTATTATAGTTCATAAGTATGTTATTCATTAAGCAAAAAAAATTCCTCACGACTCCTGAGGGACGTGAGGAAATTTTTTTTTTATTAATATAATTTGTCGGTGTGGTGATTGCCACCTGACCATCAAAAAAAAAAAAAAAATCCTCACAGAAACACTAAAATTATGTAAATTTGATTCATCTCCTATTCAAATTCAGTATAAAAGTTCTTATTTCTTTTCTAACTTTAATATTCGATTGACCTTAGTTGGAATGCATACTAAAATTATGCAGTCCAATTAAAATGCACTGCCAAAATTTAATTGTAATTTTTAAACTTTAATACAGTTTGGGATTCTTTAAAGTGTTAGTAGAGGAGTATATTTACAAATTTAAGTTTTAAAAAAAGAAGCACGTTAAAATGCTAATTAGTTAATTGTTCTACTGTAATTGAAAATGTTTTTATTAAAATCATAGTTTAACATAGATGTTACTAAACATTTTGGCAGGAAGACACTGGCAACTGCCTTGGTTTAATAAACCTATACTATCCCGGTTCGACAGTTATGCAAGATGCGCCAATTACATGCATAGAAAGAAACAGCTCTATTTATATTACCTAAGGATAGGGTACATTGGCCCTTGTGGGACTAACCAAACTCTCAAAACCGGTTGAAAATTCATCTCCAATTACTGCGTTATTCTCCATTTCACAGGCCCATGATGCCTCCATTTAGTGTTGTTTTATTTAAAATATATGTTACTTATTAAGTTATTTAATGACCTTTGTAAATTCATTTGTCCATAAAATTTGATAACCATGTTCATAAAAATATTAGGTATCCAGTGATACAAATTTTCTAATTATGGTCTTCTCAAATATTGTATATTAATTTCTAAACCTCATGATTTAATTATATAATCTCTACTACTTATAAACGCATCCAAAACAAGGTCATAATAATTTTACAAAAGGGGTTCAAACATTTGTTAACATCATTATAGACTATTGATTTGTTTATTGTACGGTTTGGATTATATTTTAAACAAAGAATTGACTCTTTTTACAGAAGGGGGTCAAGTCGCTCACTGAAGAGGAAACTAAGTTTTATCGTTTGCTCATATGGGTTCGATGCTCCGCTTACGCATCTTGATATGTTTTTGGTCTCTTTATTTTCTCCTGCATATTTATTTTCCCTTCTTCAAAAACACGCTGACAGAAATGGAAAGAGGACCCGCCGAGCCACTAGGATTTTAATTCCTCCAGTCATCCTGCTAAATCTTTCATTGAATTCTCCGATCTGGCGAGAAGTCTTGCCAAGTTAAGACAAAACGGGAATGGTATATCTTTCCTCCTTTCCGCTCTAGGTTTTGAAACTGCGTCGCTCCCTCAATACCTAAACCTAATATTGTTCGCGCAGCCGCCTCTATTCTGATTTCCTTCGTTTGCTCTCAATCTAGCAACTCTCTTGGCTCCTTTCCGTTCTTCCACCTCCTCCTTCTCTGTCAATCTAAACACAAAGGCAGACATCTCCCTTTCCTTCGTTCTCGCAAAGGTTGATCCCCGCCGCCTCTTTTTTTTTTTCCTCTCACGCGCATCCCCTTTCTTTTTCAGCGTTGATCGAAACCCTAAACACAATGTCCGTTGATGGAAAAGATCAAATAGGACTAGGAGGTGCTTCTTCTTCGCCGTGTCTTTCCCAGGTCAAGTTGTTCTAGATTTTTCTCAATTCACTTACAGGAAATGAAGACGAGGCTTCAGCACCAGCATATCCGTAAGATCGCTGTCGTTTTCTCAAAGGTTTTAATTTAATTTAGAGCTTGAATTTAGAAGTTGGTGCTCGATTTTTTCTATTAATTTAAGATTTTTTTTTTTGTCTTTTCCAGTAAAGGAAAGAGGGACGAGAACAACGATTGAAAAGAAAGAAGGTACTGAAATTAATTTTGCTTCAGTGGTACATGAGATTAAGTTATGCAGTGAGCATGTGCATTATTCTTTTTTCTTTTGTGAAAAACAGAACTATTATTCTTTACATAAGGGATAAATGAATGGGATCATGAAATTATTTACTGGTGACTGGTACAGAAGTAATTGGATTTAGAGGAACATTTGAGATTCTACAACTTGATGTTTGATGTTGTGTATGCACCAATGGCAACAAGGCTTCTAAAGAAGGCACAAGGGTCCTGGGTCAGTGGTACAAAGACATACGCCAGGCATTTTGTCAATTTGAACATTTCACTGGCATAAATGGTATGATTCATTTTCAATCATTTGGACGAGTAGTAATATCTGAAATTCTAGGCTCTAACTAGCAAAAATAAAGAAAATATTTTAATTACTATTTCAAAAAAGTTAAATTGCTTGTAAATATTAAATTAAGTATTCGAACCTCTTGTAATTTTTCTTGTGCTTGTGCCCCAGGGAGCTCGTGTGAAATTGCAATCAAAGCACATAATGAGGGAGGTGGGCTATTATTCCCGACCAAAACAGTGAGATTTTTCTTTTTTTTAAACTCAACGAGTGAACTACCAATATTTACTCCATAAATGTCAGTTATGCTCCCCTGCCATAAAGAGACGTTTGCAAGGTTCTTTGCAAAATTTGAAATGTAAGAGGTATCGGTTCTGCCTCATTTTTTTTAATTAAAAGCTGGACTATTATAGGTTGTTGCCAACTGTGAAGAATCCGATCTAAGAGCCACAAAGATCGTTCAATGAATGGGAAGGTTCGAATCAAGTTTGATTCCTTTCTCTTTCTCACTTTTCTTTGAACTATAGTTTTCGTCTATAATTACTACAACAACAAACAAACTCTTTGATTGGTGAAATGCTTGAAATAACAAACTGGAATGTGCATAATTCTATAGGGTGAAGGAGCTCTTGCAATTTAGAGGAGAACTGCGCTTGGAGACAGTTTAGATCTTGCAACCTTCCTAATTTTCAATTTCAATATATTGTCAGCAAACTTACGCAAGAGACTGAGGCAGAAAAGCTCAATCCATCTTTAAGCATAAAGGATGAAATTGAGTTTCTCAGGTAAGAAATGTACGACTTGAGATATAAGTATTTTGGGTGTACTCTGTTGCACCATCATTCTCATGCAC
Source organism: Rhynchospora breviuscula (assembly GCA_027562975.1). Lineage (NCBI taxonomy): Eukaryota > Viridiplantae > Streptophyta > Magnoliopsida > Poales > Cyperaceae > Rhynchospora > Rhynchospora breviuscula. The sequence continues at coordinate 56,982,063 of CM050402.1, forward strand.
TCAAACTATGATATTTGCAAAGGAGTCACTTAACTTATCATTTAATTGCTTAAATATTTCAAAGAAAGTATAATCTGCTAATTCATATCTTTGTTATTTTAGGAGAAGGGTCATTTGACAAAGAAGATGAAGTTGCATCTCATAAGGAAAATGAGAATGAAGCTGTTAGGATTGGTGGTTTTAGGGCTGCTTCAATTGGGACTTGGTTTTTCTGTTTGAACATGATACTAATAGAGTAGCTTTGTTGTTCATGTTAGAAACTTTTTGTTCAATATCATTACTGATATTAAGCGCTAGATCCGTAGATGTGTAATGTTTGCAATTTTGAGATTGTACAGTATTTTGCCAAAATCAATCAAATTTTTTAGTAAATGGAGTTGCATATAAATAGTGATCTTAGTCTGTCATTTTGTTTGTTCCCATCATCTTTTTTATCTTAATGATGATTAGATAAAAAATATACTTTTAAGAAATGATATTGATGATTAAATTGAGAGGTCAATCTGTCACATTTATCACTTTCTATTTTTGTTGGATCTTTATTTTATTTTATATTTATATTTTATTCTGCCGATTTTCATCTCTATACTGTGCTGCACTAATTTATTTCCTATATGGTATTTCCCATATATTCTATCAGCTAAACTTACTTTCAGAAATTGTCTATCACGCTGGTTCAAGATGGATGTAAGAAAAACAATTTTACGATGTACTCAATGGCATTAACAAGGAAAATATTTAGCAGAAAATATTAAATGGCGTTATATCCAATCCTATTTTACTATCGATATAATATAATTCTATTCATTTCATGCCACCAATCAGAGTCATATCATCCATATATTCCAATTGAGTCAATATCATTGGCCAATTAAAGGAAGAAATTGGATCGAAGGAACAAATATGGAATAAATAGAGAGATGATGGAAAGAATTTCCGCGGAAATTTGGAATGTAATATGACTGAAATAGGCGATTGGGAGTTATTAAGATAAGCAAGATCATTGGCTGATTCAAAAATTGTATTTACCTTTTTAAATTAGATTGTGATTAATATGTTAAACTAGATGGTGAGAAATCACTATGTGCATGAAATAAACCCATGGTAGCTACGAGACGATCTTAAAAAAAAAACTAATATAATCCCATAATCAAGGAGTGGAACTGTATAGAATTTCGGTGTAAAAATGAAAATACAATACCAATATTACGATTAATGCGCATATGCATGTTTTTTTTATTAAATAAATAAATAAAAGTCAAAAAAATAAATCGATATTATAAAAAGAAAAGCAATGTATGTCCCGTGTTTATGTTGCTTTTATCGAGCTTATGCGTGTTTTTCATTTTAATGTATTTATTAATTTTTACAAAACAAGTCTTCGTCTTGAGTATGATTATTATTCGTTACAACTGTGGAGCAAGAGCGATTCAAGAATTTTGTCATGTTGTATTATTTTATGTTTGAGATTATATACTTTTATTGTGTGAAACTTTTTTTTTATTGAGAAACATTTTTATTTTTAAGGAATTATTTTTTTAGCTGTCCACATGTCTATTTTTATTGATTCTATTTCTTTAAATTGGTCAATACTACCTTCATCGCCGATCAAGTCAGCTTTGACCTTAAATATTGAAAATAGACAACATATCCATGTAAAATAATATTTTCACATATTAAAATATGCCCACACATTGGGTGGGCTCTGCTGCTAGTTTCATAAATACATTTAAATTTCAAAGGCTTTTGAAATTTATTTATATATGAAATTTTGTATACATAATAGCAAAGTTATGAGAAATCTAATCATATTAGTTTTTAATTTTATACTTTCATAGTATTTGACACCAATTTCCATCATATTTTAAAAAAATAATATGTATATTGCCGCATCCGAATTGTAGATTTTTAAAAATTTTCGAATCGTCGCACCTGCACCGCACCGGATTCAGTTCTTGAACTCGAATCCATGCAACATAGCAATCCACCGATCTGCATTTATTATAAAAAAAATTAAGACAAACGAGAGAACCGTTGGATTGATTTTGAAAATTTTGAATTGCCGCGGTATACGGTGTTGCGCTATACCGGATTTGCTTCCGGTTCGCGATCAAACTTGTATTTATAAAGTTGTGATAAGATAAAACCCAGCTAGTCGGTATTTATAAAGTTCAAACTCGTAGCATTAATTTGGTCGCTCAAATTTGACCAATTATGTTCTTCACCGTGAAATACGAAATTGTTAATTTGTTTTTCAATCCAAATAATTTTAATTTTTTTAAAAAAGGTCTATTATATAGTACGAGTGATGTTGTTGTAACGAAAGTTCCAATGTCGCAGTCGTAAATAAATGCATTTTTCTCATGAGCTACTGTGAAAGGATTTCAAAAAATTTTTTAACTCTGCATTTTTCTAATGTCGCTTTTTTATTATATTCATACATTTTTTTTTTGTCGTGTATAAAATATGGCGACCACAATTATTTAGCACGCTGCAACTCATAAGAAAACATTTATAAAAAGCACAAGAGAAAGCTTGCAAATTCTTTATATACTTCTATACTTCTAAAAATACATGCATAAATTCACTTCTTTACAATCAGCTTCGCCTAATTCATTTATTATAAAATAGATTTATGTTTTTGATCTATTAACTTATACAACTAATAGTAAATAATCGAATAAGGAAAACAAACTAATATTTAAATTTCTTAATATAAAGCCTGCCGGCCCTAATCAAAATCCCACTTTTTAATATAGGATTTCATTTGATTTCATTTCGTTGAAAAATTCTTGATCAAAATGAACGGATTTGATGTCATTTGGATGGATTCTTATGTAATTAGATCTAACGAAATTACGTGAAATCAATTGAATTGAATTGAAATGAAATGAAATAACGTGAAAAAGACATTTTGATCAGGGTACCTAGTCCAATTAGAATTTAGAACGACAGAACCTTAAACCCCAGTCTCTCTCTTCCAAACCCTCACGTGAAATCAGTTTAAAATGTCTTCCACCACCGAAAGAAAAAGAAGAAGACGGTATGAATCACCTCCTCCTCCATCTCCAGTAGCCGCCGAATCCGCAGAGGAGCCAGACTTGATCAGCCAACTCCCCGACAGTATCCTCCACTCCATCCTCTCTCTCCTCCCAATCAAAGACTCCGCTCTCACCAGCATCCTCTCCTCTCGCTGGCGCCACCTCTGGGAGGAGGCCCCGCTGCGCCTCGACGACGACTCCCTCTGGCCCCACGATCTCATAAGCATGTTTAATCCATTCGGCGGCTGGTCGCGGGAGGCCATCTCAAGAATTTTCGATTCCCACCATGGACCGATTGAAGCCCTCCGTCTATCACGCTTCGATGAGGCTGAATTTCACCCCGCAATGAATCACTTTGTGGAATCAGCGATCCAACGAGGCATCCGAGAACTAACCCTCTCTTCTTCCAAGAATCAACCTTACCAGCTGCCTCCGTCTCTTCTACTATGCAAATCACTGCATCAACTGTCTCTCATCAATTGCCGGTTTCCTGAGGCGCTGCCCCCTTCAATATTTCCCAATCTCAAAGAACTGAGGCTTCATTATGTACCACTGCACAACGGTTCTCTTCATATTTTGTTATCCAAGTGTGGGTCTCTTGAGACCTTGCATTTGACACACACTGGAGAACTCCAACTCCCATCTGTGAGTGCTGTCCGCAACAGTTTACCAAGACTCCGCGAGCTTGTTTGGCACTGCTGCGTCTTGTTTAAGCAAGCTGCCATTAGATAAATCCAGCTCTTTGGCTTCCACCAAGTTCACAGTTGTACCTGTAAACTGGTTACTCAGATTCAGTTTATTATCATGTTCTTCTGCCTTCAATAGCATCCTTTTATGTCCAAAATGAATCCTGTTTCTTTCAAATTATGATATAATTCCCTGCAAACTATGAATTTTGAATTTTAAATGAATCAGTTCATCACATTTGAACAATAGTTAGGAGTAAACATATGATTAATTTGAAACTATGACTTTGTTGGGTCCAAATACCAATCCGTTATGCAAATTTTGATATTCTGTTGTTTACTAGGCTAGGAGTTTGTTGTGTGAGTTTTGCTGTGGGTTGTAGTTTTGCTTCTTGTTGTGGGTTGATGAGTATTCAGTAGGTATAATTTCTGAGTAGCTTAGGTTGAGGATACCGGAGCCGATATTGCTCTTAGTTTTGTAAAAGCTTAATTTAAACTGATGTTGAAGTACGGATAATTGTATCATTTTTAATATTTATTATAAAAAAATCTCAAATTCATGACATGGAAATTGAAAATGTAAACTTGAGGCAAATGGTTTTGTTGGTACCGTTATAATTTTTATCCATTGCTTCAGCGAAATTTGAAGTGAGCACACTTTATTTTGATGTGTCAGTGTGGAAAAGGATGTTTCCTGTACAAATTGACAGAGCATGGTTAAGTGTTACATTTTGTGTAAATTTAAACAAGTACAAATATGCCGCATTACGCGATCAATTTTTCTTTTTCATATTTTTATTTGAAAAGCTATAAAAATTAGTATCATTGGAATTCTTATAATTTTCTGACTATGCATGTAAAATTTTATGAAAATCGAATATTTGGAGGGCTTCAAACAATTTAAAAGTTAAACGACATTTAAATAAATGTAATAATATGCTGAAGATTATTAAAAATATTTTGAAAGTCAAAAAATGGAAAATTTGATATTATTGGGCCGTATGTAATTTTATAGGCATGTATATAAAATTTGGTATAGAAATGGATTTAGGAAAGTCATCAAATAATAAAAAAGTAAAATGCGTTTTTCAAAACAAAAAACTGGAGATGTACATTTCATTAAAACAGAGCAAGTCCTGTCCAGGAAGGGACCTTAAATTTTGTCCGATTCCTCTTTTGTCCCAATACAATCCTATCTTAATCATTTATACATAATGGCAGCTGAATTCTTACCAATAGAAAGCCAACCGGATTGGAACATTGAAATGGCTTTTGTGGTGAAAAAAATCTCAAGCGGTGAGGCCCTCCATGTGATTAAACTGCTGTGATTGCCTTATCCTGGTACAAGCTTTAGAAGAAGACAATTTGGACTGCCTTCCTTCTTGGAGAGCGAGGGCAATTGTGGCCAGCATTGCCTCTCTGCTGGATCAGATTGGAGATGGTGTTTTTTTGCAACATGTAAGGAGGGAAGCGGTTGAACCAGCCCATAACCTGGCGAACTATGCAAGAAGGACAGGGTACAGACATCAGGGCGTACCTTTGGCATCGATTATGACTCAAAACAACATAGGTATGAGATTGGATACAAGGTTCTTTCAGCAGGTGCTAGAAGGGCCACCGTGAGTACTTTTCTTACTGTTTTTTCAAGCCCCAGTGTACCAAATCCAAATCTAGTGGCACGCGACACAGCGTGTAGGGCGCCACAGACCGTCCAATCAGATCTGGATGGATGAGGGAGCCCCGTGCATGTAACCAGATTGTAAGGTCCGAAAAAGATGAACCGTCGAGATCTGATCGGACGGTCCGTGTCGCGCGCCACAGGATTCGGATTGCCAGTGTACCCCTCTGTAGTTCTCCTTTGTTTTATTTACTTACTGTTATGTTTTTCTTTCTTAGTAGTTGTACTGTAGTTGTGTTGTACTCAGGTTTTACCTTTATTGTCGACGGATGTTAGGCAAACATTGGGGTTCTAGTTTTCTTTGTGTTATGAGGTTGGAATTTGCTAGTATGTAATCTGCTACTAGTTTGTTTTTTTAAAAAAACCTACGGGCAGCTATTCAAAAAAAAAAAAAAAAAAACATCCGTACACATGTGATTGGCTTTTTTCGGCTTTTTAATTATTCCTTATATCTTGTTTATAGATGATAAACTCAATTTGTAAGTAGCTGATACATTGAGTGTAGATATTAGTAAACCTCAATTCTGTCCACAGTGTCGCCTCCTGCAATTGTCAAGTCGCGCCATGTGTGTTATGCGGTGAGCCGCTGTGTTATATTTCCTTAATCCGCTAGATTTGTGGGCCCCTTTTACTATGTGCTTCTTTATTAATTATGGGCCGCACTTTACTTCCTGAGAAAGTTGTCTTGGGTTTCGCATGAATTTGAGCGTTTGGAATTGGTTTTTGCTTGTTTTTTTTTTTTTTTTTTGTTGTGCGGTGTCGGGCTCATTTTATTGACTGCTATGGACGGTTGGTCTCTCTATGTTGTGTTTAGGGATGAAAACGGCGACTGTTCTAAAACGAAACGAAACGAAACGGTTAAAGATTTTAGTTGTGTTTTAAAAATGAAACGGTTAACGCAACACGTAGTCAGTTTCGCCTATGTGTATTTTCTTGGTATTTTCGTGATTTCGATCGTTTCGTTCAAAACGAAACGGTTAACGCAAACACGTAGTCAGTTTTGTGTCCAAAACGAAACGATTAATGCAACACCCCATTTGCGTGGTCATTTTAGACGTTATGCACCCCTTGTTGTGTTTGGTTTTCCAGCACTTGTTTCATTCTGTCACATAATCTCATATGCCTCCAGACGCATATTCTGCTGAGAGTGAACAAATGTGTACTGCCATGTCTATTGTTGGTTTGATCTGCATCGGATGGTTATTATTTAACATTGACTGCTTTGCCAATACATCCGCTTGCACGACATCAGTTCCTTCTATTTCCCCCCACTATTAATAAAACCATCCTTCCTTTCTCTCTTCGCTCCCCATCTGTTTGCCTATAGGACTGTCAATGAAATCCATTTATTTGTTTATCCAACCCGTACCGCATTCAATAAAACATGTATGGATAAAGTATTATTTTCGTTAAGTTAACGAGTATGGGTAAGGAAAAATTTTCGTTAATTTAACGGGTAAGGATACGAGTAAAAACTATTTCGTACCCGTTTTCATAACGGGTAATTGCCACAATTAGAGAGAGACAATTACATGATATACTAGATTTTATTTAAAATGTTCCATAATTCTTTCCTGTCCATTCACGTGTACGAAAAAAAAAGTTAAAAAAAGAAAAACCTAAAATAGTTAGCCGTCATTGTGAGAAGCCATTCCGTCTCATGAAAACAGGGTTTTTTTTTTTTTTTTTTTTTTTTTTTTGCTTGTTCATTTCTCACCCTATGTCATTTCTTCATTGACATTACCCAAGCATCTCGATGATGGTCACATAATTAACATTAGTTCTTAACATCTTTGTAATATTGACATCTGCGTATATTCACAAAAGAGTAATCAATTTGATAAAATATTTATCTTTTTCATTTGTATTTTATTTTTTTCTCACATGACTCTTCATATACCTTCATGCTAATTTTATATTATTTTTTGATCGGCAACCATTACCCGTACTTACCACATGCCTAATTAAAAAAATCTAGAGCATATTGACACACATAGAGAATCATATAACAACATTTTCTATTTATCCAAAGTGTAAAATTTTTATTGTTATTATCCATTTTCTATTTTTATTGTTATTGTTATTATCAATTTTCTTAACGGATATGGGTAGGACGGGTAAAGTTATTTTTTAACAGGTACGGATAAAGAAAATTTAACAGGTCCAGATATGAAAGTACCTTCTACCGTACCGTATCCATTGATAGTCCTATTTGCTTTCCTTTCTTCCAAAAACTTGGTAAGGTCAGAGTCGTCATACTTCTTCCAGCGTCGCAATGCATTAGCTCCTTCTTTACCTTTGTCTTCTTTACCATTGGCATCTCTAGGTCGTCGCTGATCAGTTGTTCTCTCTTACTCTTTTGTTTCGTAAAAAAAAGTTTTGTTATTCTCTCTTTTCTACTCAAAATATAAAGAACAAAGGAGTTCAAGACAGAAATGTTCTTTTTTCTTGCAAATACTTGATAAAAACTTGTGATCGATTCTTCCTTTCTTAAATTCTTTCAATTTTGCGTTTGTATGTATTGTAATTTTCGTCTATTTTCATTATTGCAAGTCACATGTATTGGGTAGGCTTTTGAGAACTCTAGGTTCTGTGTGCTGCTCCTGTTCTCTTCCCTTAATTAGACAACTCAGGTTTAACTTTTTTTTTTTTTATATTTCTTCATATGATTTATTTTGTTTTGTTGCTGTAAGTTAGTTGCTCAAGGCAATAAGAAGCAACAGCAAAAAAGTTCATGGCTCGTGGCTCGCTCGAGAAAAATTCGACTCGATTCGACATTGGCTCGATTTATTTGGGCTCGAAGTAAATTCAACTTCCTCAAAATTAACTCGAAATTGACTCGAAATATAATTTTATTAACTAATTTATATATATTAGGACATAATTTGATATATAATATATTTATTTATTACATATAAATGCTATTTTTATTTAAAATATTATTACAAAATGAATAAAATATTAGTTTATAAATAAAAAATAATATTAAAATTGATAAATATTAATTAATTTGTATATTTCTTGCTTGAAAATATATATAAAAAGTACTATAATTTAGCTTGATGAACTCGATACAAACTCGATTCGATTCGACAAAACTCGATTTAATTTCAAATCAAGCTTGAGCTAAGGTTAGCTCGCTCGAGCTCGACTGGTTGCCAGCCCTGAACATTAATAAATTCAAAGAAAAAAAGGGGGGTAATAATTTTGTTGATATTAGTCAGTTGTGTTTTCTTTACTGGTCACTCTTTTACTAGCAATTATTATGTGGATGAGATTGATAATAACTACAGATTTAATTTTATCCAGACTTTTAAATTTTATATTCCTCAAATTGGTACTAGTAATATGCATAATAGTATACTTATTTTAATTAGTTGTATTTTCAGTATAAAGGGAATTGTTAATGGACCGCAATAATAGACTTCGTGTAATTTAACCAGAATCGTCTAATTAAGCAATCCAAGTTGAAATGAAAGGACTATGTTGTTGTATGAATTGTTCTCCTGGCGAGATAAGAAGATATAATAGGACTATGTCTGTTTTGTGTTTGTAAGCTGCTATTATTTTTCTCCTTATTCTTATATTTTCAAAAACAAGTGTGTAAAGTTAGTAAGTTGTTTGATCTAGTTTTGGAGATGCATAGATAGCAAAGGCTGGGTACAGAGTATGTTTTAGGGAAATACTTCTTTTGTTTACTTTTTATTTTCATTGGATGAAGTTGTAGGGAAATACTTCTTCAATAACCTTGCATTTGGAGCGTTTGTGTTTGTGAATGAGTTGATGGTTTAATTATTTTGGACTTTCTGTTTAAATTTGAAGCTTTTGTTTCTATTTGTATTACAATTTTTTTATCTTTCTGTTTTGGACTTTATAAAAATCAAGGAGACGGTATGGAAAGAAGCAAGCAAATGTACCTCCTTTAGTGTTTTGAAGACTGGAACAGGTATTGAGTATTAATGACTTGTGATGAATTGATGATGAATCCTTCAAAATGCTTTGAATTAAAATATGTTCTCAAAATGTGGGGTTAGTTGTGGATATTGCTTAATACTTCAGCTTCTTAATTTAGTTGAAAAATACCGGTGGATATTGCTTAATCATATTATCTTTACCTAATGAACTTCTTATTCAGGTGCATCAAGATGGTTTTAAGTTGAAGGAGTGGACTAAAGGTTGTAATATTTTGTTATGAGGTATTTTGTTATATAGGCTTTAGTGGTGTGTTTTGTAGTTTGCAAAATTGCTATGTAGGTATTTGTATTTTGTTATGTAATTTGCAAATCAGCTATACAAGGATTAATGTTTGGATTTAGTGTATTTTGTTATGGGTTTTATTGAGGTTTTTCTAAGATTGTTTATTATTTATATTGATTGTGCTATAAAAAATGAAAAAAAAAAACTAAAAAACTGTTAAACAATTGAAACAATTAAAATTGTTTTGATCGTTAAGTGAACGCAACGGACAACACAACAAAAATTTGTTGCGTTCATAAGATGAAACACAAAATACAAATCAAGAATTTTTTTCGTCTCAACACATAACGGTTCATGAAATATCTTTATTGTGCGACAATTTTACACGTTATGCAGCCTGTTCCCAATGGAATCCAAGCAAGAAGCAGATTCATTTGTGTTCTTTTTTACACTCCTTTTCTCTCCGCATATCCCTCTATGCATTAAAAAACTAAAAAAATTGCCTAAAAAAAGGTGCGCTTGTCGACTTTCGCGATTAGGCCCACCTCCCATCTGAGATCATCTGGTTTATATTGGAAAAGGTGAAATCCATCACCTACTTCAGTCGGTTAAGTTCTATTTGCTCTTCCTGGCGCTTTGCCACCCTTTCCAAGCCTTGCCACCTCACCAACTCCCATGGCTCATGCTTCAGCACTACTCCAACGACGGGAACGAGATCTGCTTCTTCTACGATGTTTGAGAATCCAATATATGTGAGCTCCACCTCCTAAAGACCACTGACATGACGTGCTTCAGCTTCAATCGTTGCTGGATTTTGCTAACGATGATATGGGGTAGACAAATTTTCTTGTTGAACCCGCTAATGGTGTTCCTTAATAGATACTTTGTGATGTTCTGCTGGAGAAGGGTCCTTAGCCATTGAAGTTATTTTTCTACAACAAAATATATAATGAAAAAGGCAATTAGAATAATCACAAAATTTGATCCTAAATTGTCTCAGTAATAATATAATCGAAGCATGGCTTGCATTTGAATTAGTGTCATCTAAGGTGACTCTTTTGGCTGTTATTTTTCATTTTAGGCACCATTTTTAAATATCTACTCACAGGCCTTTGGGACACAGTTGCAGATTTATAGTGTCCAGCAATACACAATTAGTTCTAGATTTATAAAAGTTACAAATAATACTTACATCTGAGTATCACGACACTAAATATGTTCAGATTTTATGAAAATCACCACAATACTTTTCAAGCAATATATAATAAGTTTTAAATCTAAAATGTACTCAAATTTAATGAGATCAGAAACCAAAAATGAACGCTAGAGTATAAGGTCTGATAACCATAAGTATTGTTTCATATGATGGTTTATCTAGTCTTATTAGCTCATTTTAGAAAAGACTTTGATATTAGGGAAAATTTTGTAAATGCCACCCAGAACTGGCGAAATTGGGTTTTTGCCACCCGATTTTTCAAGTTTTGGATTTTGCCACCCAAAATGACGGTTTCCTTCTGTTTTTGCCACTTTCCTTCATTTTCTAAAATATTTAATATATTTTAACATTACTGTTAAAATTTTGACCCTTTTACCCCTCCAAGTCGATTAGCAACAAACCCATTCGAACAATCTAACAGACCAAACCCATTCGATCGATCCCTTTTGAACTCTATCTCCTCTCTCGCAAGAACACTCCTCTTTTTTTCTCTTTCGCAGATGAACCCTAAATAGATCGATCTACTGTCTTCATTGCTCACTCCCTCTCTCAAGTCCAATCTCTCTACTCCAATGTGAGCTCTGATTCCCTTCTCTTTCTCACTCACTCTCTTTGCCGAGCTCCAATCCTCGTACCCCCCTCCACTAATTTCCGACACTCTCTAATCCCCGCTGCACTCCATCTCTTCTCTCTCTACTCCAATTTGAGCACCAATTTCCTTACTGGAAGCTATTTCGCACCTGTGGAAGTGTTTTCGCATGTTGGGAAGCGAGCACAGAAGAACAATCCTCAACGCACAGCAGATCCAGTCCCATCTCGCACTTGAAACCACTCTCGAACTTTAAATTAGGTATCGCTATTTTTATTTGAGTTTCGCACAATTCTTTGTAAACAACAAGGCTCCAATTCTTTTGAGTGAAATGTTGCTTACAAATGCTGAGAAATATTGCTTACTGCTCCATGTTTGTACTATTAGAGCACACTTTTAGTGTTAGTTGCTTACTGGTGGTTTGCTGTTGCTTACTGCTCCATGCTTAGAATAGAAAAATTTGCTGGTGGTTGCTTAGTTGCTTACTGCTCTAAAATGGTTGTCTTGATGGTTGTATACAATAATTATGTTTTGAGAACTTAAGCCAAATACTTAATATAGAGCACCAGTCCTTTATGGTTGTTAGTTGTTTTACTGTTACTTGAACATCTATACTGTTACTTAAAACAAATATTGGTGTTTAACTAGAAGCTGAAAAAAAATGCAGATTCGTGCCTAATGGCCAGAAGTACCAATTGTAGTGATACAAATTGCAGTGGCAATCAACAATCACCTAGTGTTACTTGTGGTACTCAGAGTGAACAAAGAAGCTCAGAAGGATGCAATATTTCTGCTCCAATCGACAACCATAAGGAGCATGAGCAGTTTGAGCAGTATGTGGAAGCAGAAGGTGAGAAGATGTATCTTTCAGATGGTGATGATGCAATTGCTCCTCTAAATGGTACAGAAGAGCCAATTGTAGAAGTAGAAACCAATTTGGAGCCAACCGCAATTGTTGAGGATGACCATAGTGTTCTATACGATCCCGACAATCCGAGGATAGAGCTCAATGCCTTATTTCCGGATGTTCAGGCCTTTAGAAAATCATTAAGGCATTTTGCTATCAAAACTGATTTTGAATATATCACAAAAAAGTCAGACAAGAAGAGATTCATGGCAAATTACGCCTATGAGGGTTGTCCATGGAGGATTCGGGCGTATAGGCTTCGAGATGATAATACAACCTTCAAGGTATATGTATATATATCTCCTTAGTCAATTTAACTTGACTTTATTAATAACTTATGGAACATTTGAATTTGGTTTATGCAGATAACTGTCTTACCAAATCAACATACTTGTCCATCCATAGGTAGGGCTAAGGGTACAATGACATCTAAGTCTTGGGTTACAGATAGGGTTGCTGATTACCTAAGGAGAAATCCATCAGTTGGAGCAAAGACAGTACAAAGTAAATTAGTAGAAGAATTTCATGTCAACTTGAATTATGGTAAATTAGTAGAAGCAAGTTCTCAGAGGCTTCGAAGGTTAACTATGTCACCAACAATATCTTTGAATCTTTCAATAATTGGATAAAAGATCTCAAGGATTTGCATGTCATTGAGCTGCTTAATCAAATTCGGAGACGAATTATGGTGTCATTTGATAAACGGAGGATAGTAGGAAGAAAAATAACCGGCAAGATTGTGCCAAGTGTAGTGAAGGACCTGCATGAAATGAGTAGGCATCCCTCTGTCAGGAGAATGACTGTAAGTAGAAGTGCAGATACTTGTGCAGAGGTGAGTGGAACAACAGAAGGCATTTCTTGGACCCATGTGGTTGAGCTAGATAAGCACCAATGCACATGTAGAGAATGGCAAGTTAGCGGCAAACCATGTAGTCATGCCGTAGCATTCATTTGCACGCTTAGAGGAACCCAACTCCAGGACTACGTGCACGAGTATTACTCAATTGACTGATTTAGATTGGCATATGCTGGAGTAATAATGCCCATAGTTGATAAATCAAGGTGGCTCAATTATGATCCTGGATTTGTAGTTCATCCACCTAAAATGAAAAGGCCAAAAGGAAGACCTCGAAAAGAGAGGATTCCGGGAGTGTTAGAATTAGGTACAAGGAAACAACAATGTAAGCGATGCAAAAGATTTGGCCATCAAGCAAGGACATGCAAGGAACCAGTCGATGTCCTAGTTAGTAACAACAATAGAAATAGAAAGAGGTATTGTTCTCAATTCTCTACTTGACATGTTAATATCTATTCAATTCATTCTATACAGGGATAGCAGTATTGTATTGTAGGAACAGAAGGGCAAAGAATAGCCAATCCAATAAGTTTTGCATTTTTCTTTGATTTTGTATTGTAGGAAGAGAAGGGCGAATACCAAGGCTACAACTGCAATTCAGGATATTGGGGAAGGGCAAACTATTTGATGATGATGATGCTATAACTTTTGATTTTAGTCAATTAATTTACCAAACTATTTGATGCAAAGATGATACTGTAACTTTTGATTAGTTAGTTAATTTACCAAAGACTATTATTTGATGCAATGATGCTGTAAGAGATGCTTTTATTTTGTAAGAGATGCTACTATTTCTGTAATTGCGCATGGTACCTGGTACTTGTATTCTCTTATTATTATGCAATGATGCTTCCTATTTTGTAATTGCACATGGTACCTGTATGTACGTTTTTCCTTGTGTTTGCATGGTACCTGTATGTATGTACGTTTGTTAAGTCATGTGCACTGGTACGTTTGAAAATCTTTTATTAACTTTTTTGTAAAGTGGCAGCCTGGTAGTCGTGGGACATCAGCTGAACTTGACTCTAATTTAATTTGAATTTAAATCAAGCTACTTCAAACTTAAGCTGTAAACTTACTAACACAGCACGTGCTTAAGAATTTATAGTTTTTATATTTTCCCCATATTATTTAAATAGCTGAAGTATAAATGGATCAATATGCATTATAACTTTTTTTTTACAATATGCAGTTTGCAAGGGAGTTTTGTTATACTGATTTTACATCTACTTGTTTGTTCTTGCAACATTTTCACAATATCTCATATTTTGGTCATTGCAATTTTCATCCATTGTGCCTACCATCTCACCTTGTATAAATGTCAGAACCTTGGAATATCAATATCAATCAAATCAAATCAAAAATCAAATTATTACGCAACAGATAAAATGCACTAACCTTGGAATATAAAAAAAATACATTAAAATGCACTAAGTACACTATTTTAGTAGAATAATCACCACAATTAAAAGAGTGACAATAATAATGGTACTTATACAATTATACAGTTTAATCTTATCCAATGATGCAAGTAGTTCTTTAATTTGCCGCTCATCACATTCCAATTTCCTCTTGAATTCATCCATCAAATTCTCCAGTTGAGCTTCCAATGTAGCAAGTACGTCAGAATCGAGAGATGGAATAACAACATTTGCTTTTGTTGCATACCTCTCATAGTCGTTATCCCACAGCCAGAATTTGCACCTAGTATGCTTTTGGAAAAAAAAAGAAAAAAAATATGAATGAATCGATAGTGTCCTGATTACAAGATGTCAGTACTAATTGTCCGATTTTGAGAGAGAAATTTATACAAAGTGACACACTTACTGGCGTATGCCAACTTCCAAGGTTTAGACAAAATTCTATCCTGATTATAAGGTACAAACACCTAGTATTCTGATTATAAGGTATGTCAAAGGTTCAGACAGAAATTTGTAAAGACCTACTGGCGCATGTCAGTAAAGAGCTTTTTTTGGCATTTCTGCACAATTCATTAACCTAATTTGAGCATTTCTCTTTCCTGTATCGTACCAAATACCAGAACAAAAATAAATGATGCACAAATAATTACTGTCAAAGAAACGCAACAAATGATTTTCCTCAAAGAAACGCAAGAAATGGTTTTCATCAAAAAGGACAAACGCAGAAAATTTCTATTTAATTACCTGGTTTGAGCATTTGTAGAACACTCTATTTGGGTTAGATTCGATTCTGCTCACCAGTTTCTTCACGGTGACACCATAGTCCGGGCATGGCACGAGAGGCAAACTTTCACTTCGACTGGGCTGGGGGGCGACGCTCAACGACGCCGAATGTGAGACGAATTTTCCAGAGGTGGACGACGCTGAACGACGATGCATCGTGCGGAGTGACTTCGATCTAGGGTTCACTCTGCAATCCAAGGTGGAGTGATTTCGATCTAGGCCTCACTCTCGAATCCAGAGGTGGAGTGATTTCGAATTAGGGTTCGTCAGTTCGTGCGATAGAGAAAAGGAGATGAGCTCGAACGAATTCGATTCGACTGGGTTGGGTCTGATCGGGTTAGGTTGAATAAAATCGACTAGGGGTAGATTGGTCATAAATTTCTATCTTTTATTTTTACCTGTTAAAAACATTAAAGAAAGGGAAAAAGTGGTAAAAACGAAATGAGCTCTTGTTTTTGGGTGGCAAAATCCGAAACCTGAAAAATCGGGTGGCAAAAACCCAATTTCGCCGGTTCTGGGTGGCATTTACAAAATTTTCCCTTGATATAATTATATCTTTATATCTTAATATATTTAAACTTACAAAAAGTAAAATCTTTGATTTTCTCCAATATTTCAACACAATATTTTTTTAAAATATGTAATATCTTTTATGATTTGAAAAACACGTCCAAATTCTAAATGATTGGAACTGCACAAGTAAAAAAAAATACAAACATTTATTATTTTTATAAAAAAAAATGAAGCATGCAATGCTCATGTTTTGTCATTTCAAATCTATTAGTCGAAACATATTGTTTGATGTTTGATAAACATGAAAAGCATTTTCTTGGTTAGTGTAAAATTTGAGCCCCATCCTCAACCAAAATAATAATAACTAGCAACAAACATCGCGCTTTGCTCGATGAATGGTTAAAATTAATTTGTTTTTATTAACAATTAATAATAGTTCAAATACAATATCAATTTAATTTTGTTGAATTTAATTTAATATTTTCCAAACAAAAAATAAAAAAATTAAATAGATATATTGGCCAAAAATATTGGTTGTTTAGAAATATGAAATTAGCCACAATCTCAGCGTCTTCTTGTTTTGCCTCTAGATATGATCTGGTGCTTGAGATATCGTTGACGGAGAGATGAGAGACAACTATAGAAAACAATTAATAAAGAGGGTAGTTTGATCAATACAGAAATATATAGTATGAGAGAGAGATTGTATACTGTATTGTGACATTTTTCTAAATAAAATAGGTTTGTCGTGGCATTTTTCTAAGAGCCAGTTTTGAGGTGGCAAATTTTTTATTTTTTAAGTTTGGAGTGGCATAAATCTAAATTTCCCTTTTTTGGAAAATAATACTTTCCCCAATTTGAGTTTCTTATAATCTATATTATGTATACATGCTATGATTAGTATATATCATGTACTTGATTAAAGTTTGACGTTATTTAGGGTCTGATCGGAATGACTTTCACAAGAGTTCAATTCATTTCAATAGAGATGATTTCCAAATGAAATTTAGCGATAGGAATAAATTTGTTCTATCATGAAAGAAATGATTTCACCACTTAAAATTTGACCATTTTACCCTCTATTATCTCTTTTAATATTTGTATTTATAGTATAACAATAACAACCACCCAAAACCAATATTTGTATTTAACGTGAAATATTTAGTTGCAAATCAAATAATAATATCATACTAATCATGTCTGACATTTAATCTATCACTTTATTTCTCCTTTTTGTTTTATACAACCAAAATGAGCAAAGAAACAATAAAGAGAGACATGCAAAATGTTGATTTAAAAAATTGACGACTTTCAATTATACCTCATCAATTAATATTCAAAATTAACAAAGTAATAAAGAAAGAAATATCGGTTGGTTAGCAAAGAGATACTGCAAATGGCCATGTCAATGTACCAGTAAAATCGAAATATGCCTTGGGTTGATATTTGGATCTTATGACAAAACTAAGAAGCATTTTCATTATTTAACAAATCTCATATGAAGACGAAGACCACAAAAGGACGAAAATCAGGGCACCTACGAATGAATATAGATGCGGATGGGTGCTAACCTCCAACTGGATTGGCTAAGAAGGGATGACGGAGAACACAAGGGGTTCGCTTTTCATTGAAAAAGAGAGAAGAAAAAGGTTAAGGGTCTGAAAAATTAGACCTTTTTCTTGGGATTTCAGAAGCCTAAATTTTTCTCTTGAAATCGTGCCAATTGAATTGAACTCGCGACTCCTTATCTGTTCCAATCAGAAAATATTAAAAGACGCAAATTGCATTTGACCTTTGGACCGCTAAATCTTCATTCCGATCAAGACCCTTAAGGAAACAAGTTTCTATATCCTATTATTTATATCGAGGAAAGTTCCGCTACCAACATTTTGGTTGCTCCCAAATGCCAACATTTTGCTATTAAGTTATTTTTAAAAATTTTAAAATTTAAACGTCTAATCCAAACCGTTGATCATATTTATTTTAACGAGCGATGTGTTTTCATATAATTTTTGTAAATTTTGAAATTTATTTGATACTTGATCAAAAGTTAAAACATGAACGTATTAGAACGAATCTATCGTAGTCAACAAGGTTCGTTTGTTTTTCTATCTATTGATCGAGTATCAAATAAATTCGAAAATTTACAAAACTTATATGAAAACGCATCGCTTGTTAAACTAAATAAGATCAACGGTTTGGATTAAACGCTTGAATTTTAAATTTTGAAAAAAATAACTTAATAGCAAAATGTTGGTATTTAGGGGCAACCAAAATTTTGGTAACGGAACCTTGCTCTATTTATATCTATCTGCCAAAGCAGTTTCATTGGAGGACTTTACCGAAACTAATAAATTCATATGATTTTGTTGATAAAAACATGTCCTGCTATTACGCCTAACTAACATTATAACATGGAAAGTGGAAACTATTATGCATATGTATATGCATCTTAAATACTTCATGTCCCAACGTCTGATCCTGAAGTTACTATGTACGTTATCTTAAAATTTCTTCATTATATGTTTTAGCTAATCATTTAGTTAACCTATAAATATCTTAATTATTCTTATTAGTTTTCTTGGCTACTCTTATTTTGGGTAGTGGGCAACGGGTTTCGGGGCCTAAAAGTCCAAACCCAAGAATATATTTTTTTGAGATTTCCAAACCCAAGAGTAAATTGATCCGACCCACTATAACATTCGATATCCTAATCGCCGTAATCGGTCCCTGTGATTTTTACTGTTATTATAAATTGATCCTCAAAATTTTACGATAGCCTCTGGAATTTATGATTTGACCATTAAAACTTCACAAACAAGTCCCGGAACTTTCTGAAATCAGTCCTTAACGTTAGGTTTCGTTCCAGAACTGATTCCTATATCATATCAACTGGTACCAAGGATCGTACCAGGGTTTACCACACACCCTGATATTCCCAAACAAGAATAGCGTTGGCACAAGGCCGGTATAGTGTAGATGGATACATCACCCAGTCACTTTAATAAGATCAACAAAAGGGAAAAGAAAAAGGAGCCAAATTCATATGACCCTCTCTCCACCTTAGCAATTTCGATAAGGATCGATCTTAATGGGTCCCGCTGTCAGATCGGTTAAGAGAGAAAACGAGTCTCGAGATGTTGCTTGAGGAACACACGATCTAGATCGGGCAGCTGCGATTCACCCAATGCGATAAGCTTGAACAATGGAGAAAAGGGTATTGGGATCTGGGTCAGTAACAAAAAAGGGATGACGTTTATTGTCTTCGTATTACAAGAGATATTGTGTAACACGAAAATGCTTCATTTAGTATAATTTATCTAGATCATGGAATCCGTATTACAAGAGATATTGGTCAGTAACTAAATGCCTCATTTAGTATAATTTATCTAGATCATGAGAATAAAAATCAGATTTTACTAAAGTTTGGAATCCAGGATTCTTTGTGGACCAAAAGACATATCAATTATGTTGCAATTCATTTTTTTTATTTGAATTTCTAAATTTAGATCACGATTATTAGTCAAAATCTAATTATAATATGATTATTAATCATCAGGTTAGCTTAAAAATAAACTTGAGATTTACATGTTCGTTTTAGATAAGTTTTTCTAAGAATTTGGTGCCACTTGATTTATTTAATATTTTTAATATTTATTTGATATCATAATTAGGTTTTAAAACTAACCACGTTATTCAATTAGCATGACTAATTATTACTCTAAATTTTTGCTTAGTATCCAAATTTCATAAAAGTAACGTCATCACATAATCTGAATTTGTAAATATTATTTTTAATTTATGAATTAAACTTTCATAATGTTACACTGTTGAAGAAGAGTTCTTAGTCGTTCAACTTCCTTTGCTGAGATGACCGATGCTACATTCTTTAATGAACTGTTCTACCTTCTTCTTTATGGAAAACACATGAAAGTTATTGAGCCAAAAGATGAGAAGATGATTGAGCCAAAACAAAGATGTGAAAATTGAACTTCAGCCAGAGAGTTGTTAGCAAGTGTTTTCTAAAAGAGAAATATGAGGTTTTCGTGCTTACTTTCTATCTAGTCTTATTAACTCATTTAAGAAAAAATTTTGATATTATATCTTTATATATTTAAACATGCAAAAGTAAATTCTTTGATTTTCTCCAATATTTCAACACAATATTTTTTTTTAAACATATAATATCTTTATGATTGGAAAAACTCAAGTCTATGATAGAAAGCAGGATAATGGTAATGATAAAGCGTCAAAGGTTCAAAACTCAAACATTTGACTTTAGTTTATCTATCTATAAAGGTATTTTCATCTTCACCTTTTAAATATAAAACAGGTTTTTATTTATTTGTTCAATCTTCAAAAGATATGCAATTTTGTTGCTTCAAACAATTAAAACTTTTGATTTGTCGATTTGCAAAACAACCTAAAATCTAACCTCTCTTTTCTAACACTGTGTTTGGTTCGCTAGAGGGGAATGGGAAGGGAAGAAAAATATAGAGAGGGAAGGGATGGGAAGGGATGGAAAGAAAAATATTTTTACTTTTTCTGTTTGGTTAAATATTGAAGGGGAAATGAAAAGTAATTTTCTTTCTTTCTTTTTTTTTTCTTGTTTGGCTGAACTAATTTAGAAAATGTGAAATAAAATAATTGACAACTTTACCCTTGATACTAACAAGTTTCAACATGTACATAATTTATACGAGCACAATCATATATCTGAAATTTTCATGCAACATATAAATTATTCATCACGAAATTAAATGCCCCTCCATCATGAAAGCAATTAAGCTTGTACTTTTATTTATATAAATCAATCGTAGCATCGATAGTCAATACCATAATTTAACAAAAGCTTTTACTTACAAATTGGCAATTACAATTGATCATTATACCCATTAATCCATGAGCACGATTCTTTGTATAACATTTCAATAGATGCAATTTATACTTATAAAAAATATTAGGGATTCTTAGAAAATTGTCCCTGGATTTGTAATTTATGTTCTAAATCTTGTACTATCAAGAAGTGATGACCAGGCCAAAGTGGTTCATGTGTGGTGATTTCCACAGAATGTTTCTTGCCGAGGCAAAATTTTATGCCTTCTGTAGCGTGGCACCCGTGTAGCGCACCTCTCGGTCCGTCTGATTTGATCTCGACGGTCAATTTTTTTCGGGCCTTACAATCTGGTGAAATTCACGGCCAACCCATCATAGATCAGACGGTCCGAGAGGTGCGCTACATGGATGCCTCGCCGCACCAGATCTGAATTCGTCTCGAGTGTTATAAATTTGGTAGTGCGGGTCCCAATATTCCTATTCTCATTCTGTCTTGTGTAGCCATAAACAAAAAGTTGCAGGTGCACTGCACATGGTACTGTATTAGATAAGAGAGCAACTTGGTTGGTTGTTCAGGCATATTTGCCTATTTGACAATTTATTTGTATTTTATTTTTTCTGTTTTTGCAAATTTGAAGTAATGAGTTGGTTTTTATTTTGACAAAATGATATTTAGGCTTTGGTATAAACTAATAAAAGTCAATGGACCATTGGCATTAAGCATATGTTTTTAGTTTACTACCCAGGGCCAGGTTAGTGCTTTTTCAGCAACATTGAAGAAATTTTAGTTTTGGCCTTTTGGGTGATATTTATTTACTATAGAATTTGTGTAAATTGGATAGCAATAATGTGACAAATTTTCCTTTTTTTCATTTTTGAAAAATAAGGGAAGCTATGGTGGAGAATGTCTTGACACATGTGTCTGGGATAAACAAGGTTGCTTCAGTTTTGCATACTGAAAGCATTTACGTTGAAGGGCTTTTATAGCAATTCATGTGATTTGAAGCTTCTCAGTAATTTAGTTGTTCATGGTAAGATGCTACAGAATATCACTCTGCTCTGTTTCCACCATGGGTGAGAATTTTGAGGAGACCACAAGGCAAGAAGTTATGCTGAAGTATTTGGTTAATGAGAAATGATATAATTTTTAAAGCTAAAAAAAAAAAAAATCAAAACTACTAGGAACTTATTGGTGATAATACAATCGTTTGTAATGTATTGGGAACGTTTAGCAGAGATTCACACCAGAGAACAATTGACATGTTGGCTGCCACAGAATTGGGCAGAGATACCAATCCAGATGCAATCGCCAGATGCACAAGCTAGTGGACTGCCAGGGATGGAGGGATGGACATGATGGAACATGAGTCAATTGCTGTTGACACAAGCTTGAAGAGTGAAGAACCAACAGAACAATTTTCACAAAATTCTATCTAGTTTTGTAATAATGTTGAAGCTTGGACTTCTGTTGAATTTTGAATTTTAGGATACCACTTTCTATCAGGGATTTTGAGTGGGAATTGAAGTTTGAAAAGAGTTTTTAGTAGAGTCAGGAGTTCTGATTCTGTTAAAAATCAGATTTGGGCTTTCAGAGATAGCAGTTAATCGATAGGTTTTAGTGAGTTTGGTTACGGATTCAGAGAATAGTTAGGTTTGAGGAGTTATAAAAGTTGTAATGGACCGTGTACAAATTTGTTTCTAGTTAATAGAAACGGGCCCAATGGCCTTTAAAAAATAAATAAATAAATAAGGCAAAAAGGTTGTTTTGAGAAGAGAGCATCATCGATCTAATCTGGAGCTGGTTTAAGAGGCTGTTTGGCAACGGCAAGTTTAGTCTAACTCCCAGATCAATAAACTAACCTGCGAATCTCAAATCGCCAAACAACTTTGGAGTCAACGAGATCAGCACAACCTCGAATAGCTAAACCAAAGAAAAATAATTAATCACTCAATTGACTTCTACTAACTTTAACCTCAAACACTAATCGGAAAATGCTAACTTTAACCCCATGATGTTGGGTGGTCAACTGATGAAGGGATTTCATTCTTTTAGCAAATCATGTGTTTTTTGGAATTTATATTACTCACAAGGGTTCTTTACAAAAAAGAATTTACCAACGACAAGGAGAAAAAATACTAAAAATTATGCTGATAACATAAATCATTGATGCTGCAGAATAAAAGTGAAGGCTGGCATTAATTTTTTTTTTTAAAAAAAAAAACACACTACTAATGTCACAACATTCAACATCGACATCCAAAAGACAATACCACAAAGGAGCTAAAAATTAAGTAAACATTAGAACTCGATGAATTGGTTCCACGGGGAGAAATTACGGCGATCTTCAGTATCAATGATTAATTAAAAGTCTAAAACTGCTAGCATGTATTGTAGTAGTAATTAGATAAATTAATTTAAGATGAAGTACTGTCTTGCAAGTCGGTGGTACTGTTGTGTCATTTTTCAAACTCAAATTATGCTTGCATCTACCTCTGTAGCACAACATTATATAGACTGTTAATTTATCTAATCCGAAAATAAAACTGCACTGCAGCTAGTATAGTATAGTGCTTTTGATGAGTGAAGTAAAATTAAAAATAGGTATAAAATTTAAAACATTTTTTTTTGGTAGTAATGAAATATATGAAGTTGTATTGAGTTAAAAAAAAAATATCCTTGTATATTATACTAGCTAGCAAGTGAGATAATGGTGAATTGGTGATGATATATATGTCAAAGTTTCAAAACGTTAATATTTAACTTTATTTATTTTTTCTATAAGCGCTATTTTGTTTTTCAATCCAATAAGTTAAAATGAGACAAACGATAATATAGACAATTAAAATGATATTATATTAAAATAATGCATATTTAATAGAGCGACTGATGTTTTATAACGACAAGTCCCGATGTCGCATTGGTAAATGAATGCACATTTTTTTACGAGCAATTGCTGAAAGATCCAAATAGGTTTGTATAGTATATACAGTCGTTTATTGCAGCATTTTCTGCCGAGTACAAAATGGTTCACGGCATGATTTAGCACTTAGCACGCTGCACACTTATTTGCAAAATTACAAGCTTTTGTTTGGATGGAACTAGTGTACATGCAAATTATTTATGTGGCACATCTATCTTTTGTACTATGCATGTTTTTTATATTTATATTTGTTCATTTTCATACATATGTACCATTCCCTCATATCTCTATGCACCAACACTCCTTCGAATTAATATTTCTCCTTAGCTCATATAAATTTGATCTAAGTTTTCATGTCAGACACATTTACACCACTGCATCATCAGTAGTTGTACCTCGATTAAATATCCATATAATTTTTTACGTCCGAAACAATCACAATTGATCCGTACTATGGAAAATGATGATTTTAACAATTTAAATAAGATGCATGAAGTTTGAAACTTTGTATGGAACAATGGTACTGGTAACTGGTGTCATAATTTTGTGGCAGTTTATTTATACACCGTCCTGTGTATCTAAATCATGCAAATTTCAATAAATAATTAATGAGGAAGGTTCTTCTAGTAATATTTTAGTTGCCTCCAAATGCCAATATTTTGCTATTTAGTTAGTTTATAAAATTTTAACATTTAGACATTAAATCCAAACCGTTGAACTTATTTAATTTAATGAGGGATGTGTTTTCATATAGATTTTGTAAATTTTAGAGTTTATTGGATACTCGATCAAATGCTAAAACATGAACCTATTACAACGAATCTATCATAGTTAACAAGGTTCGTTTGTTTTTTATCTATTGATCAAGTATCAAATAAATTTCAAAATTTACAAAACATATGAAAACATATCGCTCGTTTAAAAAAATAATATCAACAGTTTGGATTTAACGTTTGAATTTTAAATTTGAAAAAAATAACTTTATAACAAAATGTTGACATTTGGAGGCAACCAAAATGTTGGTAACGAAACCTTCCTCATAGTTAATTTGTGGAGGTGGACTAAAATCAGCAACGACTGACAGATAGATCCGTCAATCGTGATTAAAACTCAAATTTCGAAGTTCTAATGGTTAATTCGAATCTTTCAATGTGTTCTTCATATTGAAATCTCATTAGAAAACAATTTTTTTTATTTTCTGAATTTATTTATATTTTTTTGAGATTTTAAAAAATTGTTGTTATTGAAGGGTCTAGAATTGTTTAGA
The DNA here is from genome assembly GCA_027562975.1 of Rhynchospora breviuscula. NCBI lineage: Eukaryota > Viridiplantae > Streptophyta > Magnoliopsida > Poales > Cyperaceae > Rhynchospora > Rhynchospora breviuscula. Next base: position 57,006,974 of record CM050402.1, read on the forward strand.
TTAAAATTTTTGTAAAATACCAAAAAAAAATACTTAAAATTTTCAAAAGAAAAATATAAAATCTGGTCTTCAATAAGATTTCAATATGAAGAACACATTGAACAGTTCGGATGTGCTGTTAGAATATCAAAAATTGAAATATAATCGCAATTGACGGACTCATCCGTCAGTCGCGGCTGATTTTAGTCCACCTCTTAATTTGTCATCTCTCTCTTTGCTGAGTGCGGAGGCAAGAGGAGAGTTTTAATTTAAAGTTTTTAAACTAATAAAAAAAATGATTTATCTGATAGCATTAGTGCATTACTAGTTCAGCAAAAGGATGTGGTCTAGTCTCGTCTGGTCAGCTCACACGTTGCGATCCGTCTGTTTCAGTGGGCCCCACACGAGGCGGCGCGGCCGACCACTCTTTTCTTCCTCGAACAATTCAGGATCTCTAGTTCTCCAAGGATTGAAATATGATTTAAAATTTGTATAGGGGCGTGCACGAAGTTTGTAAAATTATTTGTCAATTTTTCGCTCTTCTTCTTTCCCTTCACAAACAAATTTTCACATCTCCCCTCGTCCTTTTCCAGAAGTCTTCATCTCTCTCTAAAATTTCGCCGATCGTACGACGAACCGTAAGAATCTCTTCTCGCTTTCAAATTTTCTCTGATTTTGATTCCTGACCTTTTGAAGTTGGCAAGGTAGGTCTTGGTACATCGATGAATTTGGTACAATAAACCCCAATTTTTGCCTTGTTAATTAAGCTATAATTTCTTACCGATATATAGATCTACGATCAGAAATTCGATAAGAGGAGAAGATGAGCGAGGTATTTGAAGGGTACGAGCGCCAGTATTGCGAGATCTCCGCCTCTCTGTCGCGCAAATGCACCACTGCTGCTGCTCTTGAAGGAGGTCAGAGGGATTTTCAATATTGTTCTTTTCTAATGCGAATTCTTACTTGATTTTCACACGTGTTGAAACATTTTTGTTTGTTTGAGCAGAACAAAAGAAGCAAAAGGTCAATGAGATCAAATCGGGACTTGATGATGCTGAATCTTTGGTAAGAACATCTTTAATTAACATCATATTCAAGTTTGCGTAATTAAGTTCATATTTTATCAATTGTACCACAACTTTTGATCTGAAATTTTGCATGCAATTGTTGATGGATAATTATCTTTAAGTGAATTATTGAAGTACCTAAATAATTTATATATTGGCTCATTTTTAACTCCTGCTGTAGCTGTAATCTATGCAGTATTATGTGTGACATGATTCTCTTGTTCCAAATAATGTTGTGCTGTGACTGATCATTATTTCAATTTGAAACTAGTGGTACTCACAGAGTCACAGTTCATAAATAAATATTTTGACTATGTTGGTTTTTGATAAAAATAACAACCTAGATATGTTTATTACCATTTGTTTCTTTCTAAATACATAATTGTAAAGACAAAACATTCTGAAGGCATCTGTAATAGAATAGAATTACCTGACCAGCTGTTATGGGTCTGTGCAAGTTCATTGTTATATATCATATATTTTTAGACTAGAAACTTTTACACAAGAGACCTTGATAAGATCAGCATAATTACGATAACAATTCTAACATTACAAATTTTTCGAAAAGCTTGCTGTACATGTGATAAGTAATTTTTTTTTTTTTATTTCAATCTTACCTCTCATATATATTTAAAACTACTTGAGCAATTTTGAAATGCAACGTAGATAACTAAATATCACAAACACCAATTGTCAAAACGGAAGGAGATTAATTATACTAAGATTATGTGTCGGAGTTCAGAGTTTGGTACATGACAAATGAGGAGTTACATCCTTAACCAACATAATCCATTCAGTTAATGATTATTGGTTGATCAGCTTGTAATAGATACAACAAAAGCCACGGTTACAGCCTGGATTGAGCTCAATCTTATTGTCACGCCACTGGCATATTTTTCACCATTGAGTCGTGCCAACTTATGCAGTGAGAGGATCCCACCACACAGTGGCTGATAGATCCTTCTCAGATTTCTATGAAAATGAGAATGATCGTGAGAGGGAAATATTTTTGAAGCAAATTGTGAGAGGGAAACAGTTCCCTTGTGAGGAAATTCCCCATCTAATTTCTTGCCATCCAAACACAGTGAAAGGCTAGAATTCCCACTTCCTTTCATTCAGTGAGAGGAGTATAAGTTGTTGTGGAGGTTTTAGACCTGTGGCAATGTTTTGGTGAACTCCCATGAAAGTTAATTTTTAGGTTGGTGAACTCCCATGAAATTAGTGTATTTCAGTCAGGTTGCAGATATAGACATTCCAGGGATACTATATTATTCTCAATTTATTTTGCTTGCATTGAACTGGACATGGAAATATCTTGAATATCAAGAAATTAACATTTGTTTTGTTCAATACAGATCAGGAAAATGGACCTGGAGGCAAGAAGTCTCCAACCAAGTGTGAGAGCTGGCCTATTGGCGAAGCTCAGAGAATATAAATCTGACCTTAACAATTTGAAAAGTGAGCTTAAACGTATCTCCACGGTGGGCCCCAAGCCAGGTGCAAGAGAGGATCTGTTGGAATCTGGAATGTCAGATACATTAGCGGTAAATTCTAAAACTCGTGTTCTAAATTCCAGTTTTTCTTATGAATTATACTATTCATTAGAAAAAAAACAGTAAAGCAAATTGTTATTAATGGTGCGGCTGCTGGTCCTTGAATGCCAACCAAAAATGGTTGGGACATTTGAGTTTAAGTAGTTTGCTCGACCTGGCATGTACCTAAACAGACCTATTACTTAGCAATGCTTTAGCTGGCAAAAGGAAAAGGGAAACAATATAATTGGAAGGCACATTTGCTCTAATCTTCATAACGGCAGCAGGCAAGACACACTCAGTACAACATTAACGTATCTGCAACCTAGAGTGATTAGTGTGTAACACTATAGCTATATATCTATTAACTGTGATTGGAAAGATATATATACTTACAGGCATCACAAGATCAGAGATCGAGGCTTTTGATGACAACAGAGAGGTTGGGGCAGTCAACAGACAGAATAAGAGAGAGTAGAAGAACAATGCTTGAGACTGAGGAGCTTGGGGTTTCTATTCTTCAAGACCTCCATCAACAGAGGCAATCTCTCCTCCATGCACATAATAATGTATGCCTTGCTCTTGACCTTCATCTTTATTTGTATTGCATTTTTATTTGTTCTTTCCTCACAATTGAACTGTTGAGGGGATGGTAATGAACATTTTGAGTTCCTTTTTCCTACTTGTTCTGGTTCTTTCCTTATAAAGAAATTTTGGTAATGTGAACATATTGAATAAGGATTAATCAATGGTTGTTGGGTTATATTTGTAGCTTCATGGGGTTGATGATAACATAGGAAAAAGCAAGAGGATACTCGCAGCCATGTCAAAGAGAATGGACAAAAACAAATGGATTATTGGTGGCATCATTGTTGCTCTCATTATAGCCATTCTAATTATCCTTTATTTCAAGTTCTTCCACTGATGGAAAATTTGTGGTTTGTTTTGATTTTGAAATGTAAGAATTGCTTTTTACATGTTTCTTTCTCCATTTTATTTGAGAGATGGGTTGCTGTGTATATTGCCCTCAATGGTTTTTCTTTTATGTTGGAATATTATATTACATGTTTTGTGCATGAATAGAGTAAACCTCAAGCGGGGTATCTTGAACAAGCGTTGAAGAAATTGTGTATTTGAGCTGTTTAAATAAGTGTCGATTACTCTTGCATGACGCTTTTGAGCTGTTTTTGGTAATCCATGTATCTGAGTTGAATCAAAATTTGTAAGCCATGAATAGTTTCATTGTAGTTGGCACTACGAGATTTTCCATATATTTAATTAGTTTGTCAGGGCAAACTTTAATCTTAATCTTAGATAAGTAAGCTAAAATATTGATCATATGGATTTAGAAAATTGAAAAATTATACATGTACCTCGCACTTAAAACACTAATAACTCGGATCAAATTTGTAGTTAACCAAAATCTACCCAGACACGATTACAAAAATGATTTTCGGTTACAGTTTTACTTCATCCTTCCCTTTCTTGTTTCTTTTAAATTTATGTTAATACGATAATTAACATTTATAATACCTTGCTGCATCAATTCACAAAGAGCCGGGGGTTCTTCTCAAAATTGATTTTGAGAAGGCTTTCGACAACATTAATTGGGATTATTTATATTTATTTCAGACACTCAGACAGAGATTTTTCAGAAACCCGGGTTGGGTGGATAAAGAATATTCTCACTAGAGGGATGGCATCAGTTTTAGTTAACGGTTTTCAAGGAGATTACTTTCATTGTACCAAAGGACTTAGACAAGGAGATCCTTTATCTCCTTATTTGTTCATTTTAGCTGCAAAGGGTCTTTCTAAATTGATGCAGCAAGGTGTTATAAATGGACACATAAGTGGTCTGGGTCCTCATCTTTTTTCAGGCCATCAATTAAGTCATTTGCAATATGCAGATGACACTCTGTTGTTTCTCAAAGCAGAGCAATCCATGATCGAGAAAGTTCAATGGTTGTTGAAAACTTTTGAATCAATTTCTGGCCTTAGAGTGAATTTTGCCAAAAGTGAGCTGGTACCTCTCAATATCACTACTCATTTAGCTTCCTCCTTAGCTAGCACTTTAAATTGTAAACTTGGGACTCTTCCTATCACTTACTTAGGTTCTCCTCTTCACTGGAAGAACCCAACTAGATTAGATTGGAGTAACCTGATACATAAAATCAAGAGTAAGTTAGCTGGTTAGAAGAATAATTTATTATCTTTAGGAGGAAGACTAGTGTTACTTAATTCTGTTATCTCCTCAATTCCTAACTATTTGATGTCTTTCCATCTTTTTCCTAGTTGGGTAATAAGGAAAATTGATAAGATGAGAAGAGATTTTTTATGGGGAAGATTAGGGGCAGATGAGAAGAAGAAGTATAGCCTTATTAATTGGGACAGAATTTGTAGGCCTAAGGAAAATGGGGGTTGGGGTATTCTTAATCTAGGACTGATAAATAAGGTCTTAATTGGAAAATGGCTTTGGAAATTTTTAGATCCTGATAACAAGGGTATTTGGAAGGAATTAATTCAAATTAAGTATGATAATAGAGCTAGTTCCTCTTTATCTCCTTTCTGGAGACATGTTAAAAAGCTAACTACTATTATGAGGCTGGGGTATACTAAGGAAGTTAATAATGGAGCTTCAACAGATTTTTAGGGGGATAATTGGTCAAATTTAGGGGTGTTAGCAAAGGAGTTTCCTAATATGTTTGAAAAAATAAAGAGGAAGCAAATCTCTGTTTCAAGGGTATGGAAAGAAGGAAATATCAACTTCTTTCTGAAAAGAGGGGTGTCCAATGCTTTGAGAGTGGAAAAATATATTTTAACTAATTTTCTTAGGAGTTTTCACTTTAATAGCAATGATGACAAAATCTTTGGCATTGGCACAAATTCGGTTGCTACACAGTTAAAAGTCAATAAAAAAGACACAGTGTGGCCTCTCAAAATCCCTTTAAAAGTCAAGCTCTTTCTTTGGTTGGCTTTAGATAATAAAATTTTGACAATGGATAATCTTCAACACTAGGGATGGGTGGGTCATAATTCTTGTTGTTTTTGTGGGCTTAATGAGTCAGTAGATCATCTTTTTTTTACACTGTCCAGCTGTGCATCAAATTTGGATTATTTTCAATACTTATAATTGTAGGGGGCTTAATATTAATGCTACTTCCTTTAAGGAGGTATGGAGACTTGGATGTCAAATGAATAAAATGCACAAAGTTTTTTTTTCCAGATTCTATTGGCTGCCTTTTGTTGGGCAGTATGGAAATTTAGAAATAAATTAATTTTCCAGAACAATAGAGCTACAAATAGGGTATCTACATCCAGTCTTTATAATGACATTTTAAGTCTGTTTTATCTATGGACAGGGACTCACACAGGTTTGGAGCAACAATTCCAACGAGCGGCAGCCGCACAGAATAAGGAAGCTGAAGATGAAGATCTCTTGGGGTAGATCTAGTTGTGTTCTCTTTCAGTTATTTTGTTTGTGGTTGTATGACTTTTGCTTGTTGGATTTGTTTGTTGCTATGTGACTTGTTAGGAGTATTTTGGAGTACTTAGTTGTTATTTGTTTAGTCACGAGCTCTATGACTTTCTTGTATGACTCTTTGTATGATTTTGGCATGCTTTAATGGATGCAGGCACCTTTGAGTGCTTTTATAAAAAAAAAAAAAATGTGAATACGATAATACGAACTCATTATCAATGATGCACCACAATGGCTCCATGTCTGCACATAGAATTGGTGTAGCATGGTGGTGCCATTGTGAGTCTGATTAGTGATATTGTATCGTTAAAAATATACTAGTAAGCTAATTGAAATCACAACTTGTTTGACCTGTTTAACTCGCATAACCTATAAAAAACCCATATGTGAAAAATCATCTGGGTTGGGTTGGGTTACGGGTGGGTTAGTTAAAATTTTTTTTCAATCCGAAATCGGTTGGGTTGAAATTTTGATCAAAAAATTTTGGCCCGTCCGTTGTACAGTCCTAGTTGGCACTGTTAGGAATTCTTAAGATAACTACCTACTAAATTACTCTGAATCAAACAAAATCAACAAGTGAAGGACAAAATCAACAAGTGAAGGACAAAGTAAGGCATCGTTAATATAGTGGCGAGGAAAGAGTGACTTTAATTATAAAAAGTTTAATCTGACCAGTAATTTTAATTTAACATGGTGTTAATTAACAAAATTTTACAAAAGGAATACGACATGTACAAAAACATTGAATGCTCAACTATCATATTTGAAAACAAAAGACAAAAAGGACTTAAATTTATTATACAAAATAATCATTAAAAAATTTAAAAAAAATAATCATGAAAATCTCAAACTCTTAATACTAATTAAAATTGATTGGCAACCTTATAATTATGGTTAGAAATAATTTAAATGAAAACAAAATATTACAACATGCTAAATATTTAGGTTGTTACAACTAGTTTCAAGAGCAGATAATGAAGTTCAAGCACATCACTGAAATAAGCGACATTGCCATTTTTAATAGGGATTGATTCCCCCACTTTACTCTATGCGTTGATGACTGGGACTCGCTTGATGGAGGGTCTGTATACATGGAGTATGAGCACATGCCATATGCATGGAAGCGTGGAGTTAGATCAGGTGATTGTGAGTATTATGCAAAGCAGGCTAATAGGAAAAGAGCATGTGATGTGTGATCTCGTCAAGGAGCCATGATTTGGGCCAATTGAACCAGCTATGTGGTTTCATCCAAGGTTCCATTAACTATATGTCAAGGATGCTAGTATGCTACTACAATTTGTTTTTTATGTAGAAAAATCTAAATCTACTTTTTGTCAATCTCAAGTATCATTTCATATTATGGTTTACCTAGTTTTATTAGCTGACTTTGATATTATATCTTAATATACTTAAACTTACAAAATTAAAATCTTTGATTTACTCCAATATTTCAACACAATATTTTTTTCTAAACATATAATATCTTTATGATTGGAAAAACACTAAGTCCAAATTCTAAATATTAATTAGAACTGGACAAGTAACAAAAAGAAAATACAAACTTTTATTAGTTTTATAAGAAAAAGAAGCATGCGATACTCGTGTTTTGTCATTTGAAATCTATTAGTTGAACATATTGTTTGATATTTTATAAATGTGAAAAGCATTTTCTTAGTTAGTGTAAAATTTGAGCCTCATCCCCCAACCAAAATAATAATAACTACCAAACGATGAAAGGTCAAAATTAATTTATTTCGATTAACTATTAATAATAGTTTAAATACAATGTCAATTTAATTTTGTTGAATTTAATTTACTATTTTCCAAACAAAAAAATTTAAAAAATTAAATAGAAATATCGACCAGAAATATTGGCTGTTTAGAAATATGAAATTGGCCACAACCTTAGTGCCTTCTAGTTTTGCCTCATAGATTTATTGTCATATTTACTTTTCATTGTTTATTTACATGGTATGCTAACCTTCATATGTTTTCACCATCTGTTTTTAGGAGTAATATATATTACTGGTGTGCAGTCCTCATGCATATCTATGATGCGATTATACTTATCTTATTTTTATTAGCAAATATCATAGTTTGATTCGTCATATACTGGAACTATGGTATATCCCTATTCTAGCATAATTTTCCAACACCTGCTGTCTATTAGATGTCTGTGGTTTGACAAAATGCATGTACTTTCATATTTACCTTCTTTCATTTTTGTTTGTGCATAATCTATTAGTGATTATCAGGGGGATCGATTCTTTCAATTTTGCAAACCATCTGGAAACAGTTACCTTTAAGGGCTTTTATGGATGCACATGTGATTTGAAGTTTCTCGAGAATATAGTTGTTCATGGTAAGATGCTACAGAAAATTACTCTTCTCTGTTTTTCCATGAGTGAGAGTTTTAAGGAGACCGTAAGGCGAGAAGTTTGTTCCGATTTCATCGGATTTGGAGCTTGCTTTCATAGATACTGAAAATTACAGCTATTGCTCCCCGTGGAACCATACAACTATTGCTTCCCGTCGAACAGGGTATTAGGCTCCTCTGAGGTAGTTTGTCTTCGGATGTGGATGATGAATGTTAGCAGTAGCATACTTTTATTTGTAGTTAATGTCAGGATTTACTTTTTGTATTCTACATAAATAGTTTATGTTATCAGTATGAGTTTATGTTTTACTGTTTATTGTTACTAAATTCTTTTCGCAAAGAACCTCTGTGAGTTCTATAAATTCCAAAAAAACACAAATTGCTTAAAGAATGAAGTACCTTCATCAATTAACCTTCAAAACTGTTATTGGTAAACTAAATGAACCATTAAGGTACGCACAATTGACTTCTGTAATACTAGACATTAATTTAAGATGTATTGTTGTAATGCTGCCTAGAAAGGTCAGTGTACTGGAGCAGACCCTAAGAACTATCATTTAATGTCATTTACTGTCATTCTCTGTTTTTCCGGTCACTCTGTCCCTCCCTTTCGGTTCCTCTCCTTTAATGATAAGGTTCTGGAGGAGCAGACCCTAAGAACTATCATTTACTGTCATTTACGTTTCCATTAATTCACCAGCGATTTTTGCACTATTTATTTCCATTTATGTTTGCTATTTTTTTCTACTTTTTTAAGGCTTCTAGCGCACCATTCACATATCTGGTCATTAATTTCAAACCGTTACTTTTTTTGTATTAAAATCTCAATTCTCAATTTTTCAGAATATGAGGATGGATGGAATAGTAAGGCAACAGCGAAGAGCTTAATTTTGTTCTAGATCTTCTGACTATTGGGAACAGGTGTAAGGCTCCTTATGAAGGTAGTAGCAATCCCTCAATCTTTAATATTTTCATTTTATAAACAATAATGCTTCATTGCTTCCCTGGTTAACTAATTCCTTTTTGTTTTCCTTTATTTCCTTCTTTTCGTCATTTATTGTTCTTTTGCTCTCAATTGCATTGGTAATGAATATGGAGTATAGTGAGCAATATATCTGGTGATTTAAAAAAACGTATCAACAAGCATTAAAATATATGAGGTGTGCATTATCGTTTGTTTGTGGTAAACTGGTAATTTTCAGGTACTACTTGATAATAAATAATGAAATCAGGGTAATATTTATATTATCATGAACTTAGTGGGAAATCTGATGCTTTCTTTATTTGAATGATTTTTGCATTGACAAAAACCAAAATAGAAGAAACAACTTCTGAGAAGGAATGAGATTATTGTTGAGTGCTCTCACACTGATAGAAAGGGAATACCTTATAAAATTAGGTATCAATGCACTGATTCGGTAATCAAAATTTCTGCTCCTTATGTTTTCGGTACTTTTATCTCAAGTTTGGCTTTAATTAAGGATATCATGTTATTTTATTTTAATTCAAAGGTTACATGATACATTGGCCTCTTACTTTCAGGTTGAGAGGGCTGGAAGTCTGAAGTTAACAAAGAAACTGATAAATGCTAAAATTTAAAGCATGAGAACTATGTACTCTCAGGTGCAGCAGTGGACTCTTGCTCTCATAAATCCAAGTTGTTCTGGTATTCTCGTAGCTATAAATCTCTAATTCAGATCAAGTATGGGACCCACATTGCTTACTCTTAAGTGCTCCTCTTTTTAGAAAGATATTTCTTAAGCTTAAGAACCTGGGGTTGGAAAGCATTTCATGCCAGTTCTAACTTGGTGATGGAAAGTCTATTGCTTTTCTAGACTGATATTTGGTATGAGAACTGTAGATTGGCAACTCAATTACTTTTTCTATTTGATATTTTGCCTAATAGAAATATATGCTTGCAGGATGTCAAATTATCAAATGGTGCTAACCTACAATTTCATATGGCAGGAATTCACTACAAATCTTTTTGGATAGAGAGAGTTTACTCTAAGGATTTTTTAAAATTAATTTCTTTGTGAGCGAGAGGTGTTCGATGAAATGCCAGTTAGTGTGGTAGGATGAAGTCAAAGAGCTGCTTTGATGTATGACTCGGATCAGGTTCAAATTGGATCCAAGGGGAATGAGTGGCAGGAAGATATGATAGGTTGCTTAAGAGACTTTTGGTTAACAGGTTAAGGGATTGAATTTGATACTTGCACTAGATATGGTGGCACATTCTGATAGATGCTTTGGAATTGTATAAGGATCAAGGCACATGGGAAAACAAGGAGATTACATCGGCGAAGATAAACTCATGTAGGAAACCTATGATTGTTTTACTGCCCAATCTCATGTATAGAGCCAATTTAACTTTGAGAAGGGTATTACCAAAAAAAAGCAATCCTTTATGGTGGTCAATCCAAGTGCTTTATATGATACAATGATTCATGTGTTAACTACATGATAATAGACTACTTTGTGTAAATTCAAGTATATGCATATTGGATATTGAATTCTGAACTAAAATATTTTTTTGAAGGCCATTCTGAACTAAAATATTACAATAAGGAAAATATGATTGGTTTGAATATCATTCATTTGTGACATTTTCAATTATGAGACGCAAGTTGCTTCTTTTTTTTTCTTTTTTTTTGAAAGAAACAAAAATATGAATTACCGATATCATACTATAAAAAAAAAACATGAGAGTCCAAATTATTCTAAATTTTGGTAAAAATTCTACATCGAGCGATTAGCCCCCCAGTTCAATAAACAGTGATGTTACAAAAAGGGTAGTTTATTCAGGACCGTCCGACCGTCGGACTCCACTATGGATTTTGTCGATGGTTTTTTTGTTACTACTTCATGTAGTCTTTTGTATAATTCCTTCCTGGACGACTTTATGTCGGTTACATTTCCTAGCTGCATCAAAAGAAGCAGGACATAGTTTGTAGAAAGAAAAGCTACTGCACGCTCCCCTCTCCACGTTGTGGGCCCTTTTTTTTTTTTTTTTTGCTTCTCTCCGTGGAAGCGGATTTTGGATAATGTCAGAAATGGAAATTGAGAGTGAACCAATACAAATTCATCCGATTCGACAGCTACATGGAATTTGTGATACATCCAACCATACATGATATTTATTTTATCGATCAATCAAGCAGGCTAACAAAACAGTTCCAGTAACCAATCTAAGTCAAATGAGTTATTAACAATAAACTATAGCACTAATATAAATTATAGCATGATTAAATATTTTTTACATAAAAAAATTAATGTTTGATTATATTCGTCCAATTACAACACGGAAAAGCTGCACAATGTAAGAAGTTTTTAGAATGATAAATCTAATTTAACAAACTAATTCAAACTTTATTGAAAGCTCATAAGAAATAAAATTTGACATTTCTAACCAACTCATTCAGGATTTTATACTTTTATTTAATTGTTTATAGGCCTTTCAAAAAAATTTTGCATGAAACTTTATGGATGTTCTTAATAAATTTTTAAAAATTCAACGATATATTTTTCCAAAAAAATATGAAAAATAAAACTTAATCGCGCAAAGTGCGATGACTTTGCTAGTTTTCTTCATTTTGTGTGATTTTTCTGGATTTTATGATCATGTTGATTCCTTGCCTGACCTTTAACACTTAAACTCAGCTAACCAATTAGCTTGGTTGAGATGGCACAATTGGAGATTTCAATTCAATAGTGACATCCTATTGTAATGATATCGATTTTATTATGATAGCATTTCATTTTCCTCATTAATAATTCAAACATAACAAGATTTGGCATCAATTAAGAAGAAAAAGAATTTAAACAACTATAAAAAATATTAATACAACAAATAAAACATCTGAAATGTTTTTGAAAATACATTTCAAAAAAAAATTATAACTTATAAAAAATCAAGAGACAAAAAAAATTTGTCATAGATCGTGCAACGCGTGAAATCCCACTAGTATTATGTCATATTTTGCTGGGTTGGAGATGCATGCTGGAAAAGGGTTTTTTAGTCGTTCAAGTTCATTTGCTGAGATGACTGATGCAACATTCTTTAATGAATGATTCGACCTTCTTTATGGAAAACCAAGCTTTTAAAATGCGGTTTTTTCGGTATGACGGTTCAGAGTTGATTTAACGGTGCGGCGTTTTTTCGGTGAAAAAACGGTGCATATATAAATACAACTTAGTAACTTACTGATTAATATTTAATAATTAATATACAACTTAGAATTATTATATACAGCTTAATAATTAATTAAAGGGGCTAGGGTTCGGTTTTAGTTCGACTAAAAAAATGACTATCACTATTATTATGTATAAGTATAATATAATATTGTATAAAGTCTCTCTGCTCTCCGTTTTTTCTCTGCTAAACGAAATTTTTTTGCCGAAATAACGGTGTTATTTCGGAAATGACGCGTTACGCATTTTTCTGGTTTGAAACTGTAACGTTGATGCGTTTTTGTCCGGAAAATCGAAATTTCGGAAATAACGCCGTTATTTCGGCGAAATTTAAAAGCTTGTGGAAAACACATGAAAATTATTGAGGCAAAAGATGAGAAGATGATTGAGCCTAACAAAGATGTGAAAATTGAACTTCACCCAGAGTTAAGAGCTGTTAGCAAGTGTTTTCTAGAAGTGAAATCTAGTGTTTACGTGCTTGCTTTCTATCCTAAGGGAAAGTTTCAGTTTGTTTCATATTTACTTTCCATTGTTTATTTACATGGTATGCCTGATTTTATATATTTTCACCATCTATTTTTTAAGAGTAGTTATATTATTGGTGTGTCTAGTTTAAAAAAAACTTTGATATTATATCTTAATATATTTAAACTTACAAAAGTAAAATTTTTTGTTTTCTCCAATATTTCAACACAATATTTTTTTAAACAAATAACATTTTTATGATTAAAAAAACACAAGTCCAAATTCTAAATGTTTGGAACTGCATGAGAAAAAAAAAATACAAACTTTTTTTATTTTTATAACAAAATGAAGCATGCAATGCTCATGTTTTGTCATTCCAAATCTATTAGTTGAACATATTATTTGATGTTTTATAAACATAAAAAACATTTTCTTGGTTAGTGTAAAATTTGAGCCCATCTCCCCAACCATAATAATAATAACTAGCAAAAAACATCTTGTTTCGCTCAATGAAAGATCAAAATTAATTCGTTTCGATTAACAATTAGTAATAGTTCAAATACAATGTCAATTTAATTTTGTTAAATTCAATTTAATATTTTCCAAACAAAAATGTAAGAATTGCTTTTTACGTGTTTCTTTCTCCGTTTTATTTGAGAGATGGGCTGCAGTGTATATTGCCCTCAATGGTTTTTCTTTTATGTTGGAACTAGATTCTTCTGTCACGGTTTACTTATTCAGTTATTCTATTATGTATGTTGATAATTATGTCTACTGCTAATTACGATAGATATTAAAAAATGTTATTAACTATTGATGTTGATGTGTGTTTATTGTGTTCGCTATGGGTTGTGCAACTTGTGCTCTCTACTTTTTAATATTTCCTAATAGTTTGTTTTGGGTAGACTTTAGTAAACGGCATAGTAGTGTAGTGGGTTCATTTATTTTCCATATATCTGAGTTGAAACAAAATTTTTAAGCCATGAATAGTTTCATTGTAGTTGGCACCACGAGATTTTCCATATATTTAGTTAATTTGTCAGGGCAAACTTTAATCTTAATGTTAGATAAGTTATGCTAAAATATTGAACATATGGATTTAGAAAATTGAAAAATTATACATGTACCTCGCACTTAAAACATTTATAACTCTACTTGGATCAAATTTGTAGTTAACCAAAATCTACCCAGACACAATTACCCAATGATTTTCGGTTACAATTTTACTTCATCCTTCCCTTTCTTGATCCTTTTAAATTTATGTTAATACGAACTTATTATCAATGATGCACCACAATGGCTCCATGTCTGCACACAGAATTGGTGTAGTATGGTGGTGCCATTGTGAGGGTCTGATTAGTTCAAAATCTTGTCACGTCCTACAATACTCTAGATCAAATTGGATGGAACAAAGAGTTGGATTATTGTTGCCATAACAAAACCATCATGGATTCATAGCAGCAGATGCGAATTACAGCAAATCATAACCATTAAAATGAATACCTAGCCTATGCCAAAAGTGAATCACCTGTGAGAGAGAGAGAGACCCAACAAAAACTAAAACGTGAGTACCAGTTTCAGTGCTCGGCCTATTAAGTTAAATTAAAAGATAACAATGATTCACAAATCACAAGAGAGTAGCAAATGATCAACCGATTGTAAGTAGCCATGTAATAAAGATACCTTAATGGTTAATGCAAATATCATAAAAAGCAAAAGATATAAGAGGCAGCTCAATATTGCAGTTTTCATCATTTCATCAGACTAGCATCTCAACAAATGAGAAACTTGTAGAATAGTTCTGTCATAGGAAAAACAGAAGACAAGGGTGAAATGCTAAGCCATTTTGCCTTTTTCTGTCTTCATTTGCTTTCCTTGATATATAGGAAGCTTTCCTTCTTCACCTATAAACTGCTCTAGCACCATCACCAGTCTTCTTCACCTATAATTAATATATACAGTTATTAGATAAAAAGAATAATTTGTGCCAACACATATAAGTGTCTTTCATCTTGTTTTACGTTGTATGTAATACTTCCAAGAGCAAACCAATCCAATTAAAGTAATCCCAAAACCGCAAGTACAGCAAGTAAAGGGCAAAGAGAAATATAGCAGAAACAAAGTACAATAACAATATTCAATTTGTATATGATACTAATCATGACTAAAAATAACCAGTAATGCCACAACCTGTTATAAGTAGAGATGAACTTATTGGCCCCAGCTAGTAATCAAAATGAGTTATTTATCATTATACTAAACCGGTAATAGTCAATTCCAAACAGGGTTGGATTGTGCCACTATGTAGATATCGGTACAAGGTAGTTGACAGATAACAAAAGGTCATACCACTTTGAAAGCTGCCTTGAGGTTTGAAATGCCAACAGGGCACTCTGACTTCTCATCATAATCAGCAAAATCACCTTCTGACAAATCCATCTCAAATGTAGTTTCACCGCTAATCTGAGGGGTGGGGGGGGGGGGGTCGAAATGGAAAAAATAGCATCATGTATTCATATACAAATTACAAAATCACACAGATTTAAAATGGAATATTAGGAATACTCACAGATTCAGCTTTCCAGCCATCACCAAAGGAGAACTCAACAGGTTCAAAACCTCGACAATCAAATATCATGAGGCGTGTGTATTGACCACTCTGCCCCTGACTGTCAGTTAATGGTTTTCCCTGCCCAGGGACCATCTGTATCGTTCCATCTCTGCTGCACAACTTGCACTAACAAAATAGGGGAATGGATTTGTTCACATAATGAAGTGGTAAAAACTCTGCTAAGAGACTTGAATATTTGGAAAATTGAGAGAAAGATATCCATAGATGTTACTTACATCATGCATAGAATCAAACTACTCATTAATCTCAGTAAAAACCTGAATAAAATTATTCAATCAAAGTTAACAAACTAGGAAATTAGTCACTATTACCTTCTAAGACCTAAAAACAAAGAAGACACATCAAGGTTACGCAAACTCTCTAAATTTTTATTGCCTAAATCGTTGTCAGGAACAAATGAGGAAAATTGCATTTGGCACAAAATAAATTACAAAACAACCCTTAATAAGAAATCAAAAGTATATATAACAAATAAATGGATTTGCACAAAATAAAGTTCAATATACCTTCTGAACCAAATTCGTAGTCCCTCTTCCATTTGGGAGAGGCACCTCTTCTGACAACGACACGCAAGTCGATTTCTGGGTAATCTCACCACAATTCTCGCATCTGAGCTGTATTCCATCCAATTCCACGATCAGACAGAGAAAATCGGGGTGAGTAGACAAAAAAGTACGAGAAAATTGAATCGATTCAAAAGAAATCGCACCGTGAGAGAGATACCTTGAAGTAGTAAGTATAAGTGGGATCGTCGCAACCGCCACGTGGCTGGAGATTTGTTAGCCCATCAATCTCCGCCGTAAATTCAAGGGCGTAGTACACCATCGTTGCTTCTCAGGTTTATGGAGAGAGATGATTTTGATCGAGCAGCAAGAGCAAAGGAGAAGGGATCAAAGTTTTGCTGTATTAAAATAGAGAAACCGAGAAATTGAAGGGTAAACTAAAAAGCAAACAAGTCATTGTCGGCACTTGCTTTTTATTTATTATTTTTTGTAGTTACTGCACCTGCAATATTTCCCAAAAAAATGTTTAATAAATTGACTATTGCTTTCCTAAATTTTTGTTTTCGTTTGGCAGGATTGGAAAATTTTGTTTACCATCCTATTTTGGTCTGATGTTGTGAATGTGTTTTTCGAAGAGGTGATAAAATTAACATATACTGGGAAATATAAATTCCTATTCACGTTCAATTTATTATATGAAGTAATTTTAAGTATTGTAGTACCACCTCTACTTTAAAAGGAGATGCGATGATGCGTTGTTTCGTTGTCACTCGTCATAGATTACCACGCCAGCATGGCAGCATGCTATAATTTACTCACATGATTATTTGAAATATAAAGTCTTAATGAATTGTCGAGAATTCAAGGCATTTTTTTAATTTTCTATTTTGCTAATGAAAAAGGTCGTTCTAGCTGAGATTTTTTTTAGAAAAAAAAATTGTGACGAAAGAGGTGGAATCGATTAGAACATTCAGCCTTGAATTTTGAAACGGCTTTATTACAACGCCACCAGATTCATTTCTGATAGGAAATTAACCGAACTTATTGGGCTCAAAATTTTACTACTAATATAAATATGAAAATATGCTTTTATCTTTTCGGAGCAGCGTAAGATTCTCTTATTGGGCTCAAAAAGTTTTCTAACTGAGGGAACAAGCTCATCGAAGCCCATAAGCACATTTCTCGTTAAGTTATCAGATGTTTACCCAGTACCCACACCAAAGTTCCCACCTAAAAATTGAGAGAGATCTTTTGTTTCTGTGATTTGGTTTTGTTTGTTTCTGTTTAAATCAAGCACAAAAATTTCATCATAGTTCAGGCACTTGTACGAACTGAACTTGATCGACAATTTGCAATAACAGATTTCTCACCATAAGACTTCAAAGACAGCCACAGAGTTGAAAGGTAAAATCATTGTCAAGTTATGGAAACAAATTATCCGACCATGTACAAAACCAACCAATTGCTAATCAACAAAATCCATTTGAATTCAAATCAAATTTACTTGATCCATTTAATACATCAAACAAGGATGAATTGAAATCCACTTTGTCCAAATATAATACTGCAAAAAAGGACTAAACACAGGCTAGTATTGTTAATTCACTTGAGCTACTAATGGCTTGGTACTTCTTCTGATTTGAGAACACAAGGAGATATAAGAAAGAGTTAAAAAGCAGCATAGGATCAATTTATAAAATCCTGATTCCCTAAAACTACCATAACAAAGATGCATAGAGAGTACCACTGTCCAAGTGTAGATCTCACCACATTATAAACTTGCAAGATACTTCTATAGTGTAGGATATATTCACCATATTTCACTCCTCAAGACAAACTATTGACAAAACAAAACAAGCAAGAAGTTTTCTATTATTATTGACAGGAGCTAAATGGGATATGTCTAAAGGCGAGTAGCTGATGTTTCAAAGGACTGGTTGCATTGTATGAAACCTTCACCAGCCATCAATTCTAGGAGAGTAATAGAAGCGGTCACCATACCTTCAGAAGGTTTTCATCTGTGAAAAATAAACATTTAAATTAGTGCCTAGATACTTCATCGGCAAAGAAATACATCAAAGATTTATCACATGTTGGCAACTGAATAAGAGAGGGAAAAAAAAAAAATAACAGTATGCTGGATGGATACTCTGCACAAGGGAACCCCAAGACAAACACAAGTTGGAAATAAAGAAGACCAAAGGAACTAAAGATAATTTATCTTACGAAAAACCTCCTTGCATGAGATATAACTGAAATAACAATTGTTACCAAATTACACGCATCAACCCCAAGAACAGTTCTAATATACCAAAGTACTGGGTCTGAAAGAAAGTCAACATAAACATACCCTTTCAAATTTAGCCTTGAGGTCTGTCACATGAACTCTCTCATTGAAATCATTGAACTCTCCCTTAGACAAATCTATTTCCAATAGTTTCTTCCTCTAAAACATCACAAAAATATATAAATTGCATAAAAAACCACGACATAATAAAATGGCACAAGAAGGATATTAGTACTACACTGATAAGAAACAAAAGTGTTACTCTAAGAGCCTGACAACCGAATCCAATAATGCCCCATACAATGAATTTAAAGAAAACAAAAAAAAAATTTGGATATAAATAGAAGTACAAAACCAGTTTGGTAGATATTCTGGTTAGTTCGCACCAGTACAATGCAGAGAATTATTGTTCCTTAGTGGAAAACACTTCCATGTTTACTCACAAAACCACAACTCATTAATTGTTAGGACTCATTTAAGTTTTAAACAACAAAACAAACACAATAAACAAAAAATAAATTTGGTATATATGGAGATAGAAGTACATACTGATTGGGCTTTCCAGACACCGCCAAAGGAGAATTCAACAGGTGCTAATCCATGGCATTCAAAGATCATAATTCCAACATACCTACCACATTCTCCTGATGTATGATTCAATGGCTTTCCAAAGCCAGAAATCATCTTGACAGTCCCAACTCTATCACACAGCTTGCACTAGGAAATACATAGCAAATAAGAAGTTTGTCATACAACGCATTAAATGAACAGAATTGGAAATAATACACAACACAAATATAAAAGTTTTGTCATACAAATTCTACAGTAACAGACCTAAAAGGTTGTCATCAATATCAGAGCTTAAATATTAACATTACATCAAGTAGACGACAACAAAATTCAATGAACATTTAATTACAGACATCTAAGTTTATTCCTAAATGTCCTCATTGGGTTAAAAGTAATCCCGATTCCCATGTACCTCAGAAGTGAACAAAGCAGAGCTCCAAGCCTCCAACAATTATTGCAAAAGTCAATTGAAAACTTATATGACATATATCTTTAAGAAATCTAACATAGTTACAGAAACAGATCAAGTTTTAATGGAGTAACTTTAAACATAAAATGGCCATAATAAGAAGACTGAAAAGCAAGTACGTCTAACGGTCTAACCCACACTTACATGAGTATTTCTAGTCTCTTTGTACCTATTTATTTTGTTCCCAAAAATGCATAGTTCAGGTGTCATGCAGCCCTGCTTAGTCGAGAACTCGAGATTATTGCCTTTTGTTTATTATATGTAATAGTATTAACATTATTGCATTCAGTTACTTTGATGCGAACTTAATATTGGAAAAGGAGGACTAAAGAATGTAAAGACCCCCTGTTTCCTCAAGAAAGTAAAAGAAACAGTTAAAGAAACAGATCAGAGAGAAAAATAAGTTAATAACACAAGTCCTAAAATGAGATCAGAGAGATTTATCCAGAGAAAACTAAAGAGGAAAAAAAAAAATAAACAAACCTAAGCATATATAAAACAGTTAATTGAACACTTAATCAGATAAGAAAGGAGTGAAATCGGATTCAGTAATTCTGATATTTAGATCATTCAATGAACCTAATAAGGAAAGAATGAACTCAAATATGAATCAATTCCTCGTTTACATACCCGATTGGAGTATAAGGATGCTTAACTAACAAGTGCAATCGCATCAATTCACAGATATGTAGAAAATAAACCAAGAAATTGTGAATCAATTCATAGATCTGTATGAAATAGCTTAAAATACCTTCTGAACCAAATTCACGTTCCCTTTTCCATAGACCCTGGGAAGAGGCACCTCTTCAGAGAGCATCACGCAAGAAAACTTCCCACTGATCTCCCCACAGTTCTCGCACTGGAGCTATTAATTACAATACAAAATCACAAAATTAGAAGATAAAATACTCGTAAAATAGATCAAACATAGAAAGAATTAGTCGGGAGCGAGATCTTGAAGTACCTTGAATAAGTAGGGGTGATCAGGGTCGTCAACTCCGCCACGTGGCTGGAGATTGTCGACTCCGGCGAGGTTTCCAGTGATCTTAAGCGCGAAGTACACCATTGTCGCTTCTTCGTTAGGGTTTGAATGGAAGAGGAGAAATGGAAATGGATAGAGCTCAGACTGTGGAGTTGAGAGAAAGGACAGTGAAACAAGAAAATGGAATCAAATACTGTCTTGCTGAGCACGGATGACGCCTTCTCTCAGTTTTTATAACCAACTCGTAATGTATTTTCTGTTGCCGCTACATTGTAGAATTACGTGTAACATGTTATATGTGAGTGAGCTATGAAACAAACCTCATCACCGGGATTCATGTAACATTTTATTTTATTTTTCCCTTTTGACACATTATAAGAACATTGTGACAATCCAGCAAGAATTATTCATAATATAAATTTTAAATTAGTTATATCTTTTATAATTTAAATATATTGTATAACATATTTAGTATAATTTGTTAAAAATGCTTACTTGAGGGCCAAATGGTATCCAATTTAAATCAACTTTTAATTTTTATTTGAGGGCCTAAAAAACATTCACAGTTTATTTTCTTTTTTGAATTTTGATAACAATTGTGTTGGTTGTCTAACTGTCCTTTGATGTATGTATGTTATGGCATAAATCATGAAGTGGTGTTGTAAAAAACAACTGACTGTACTGATTAGATGGAAATAGAAATCCAATTGTCAAGAATAGTGTTTGCTATAAGTATTTTTAAACGCCAAATTTTCTTTACATCTAATTAAGTAGGCTGTCGAATTCAATAAATCTTTTTTTAGATCGATTAACACGTAAAATTATACAATGTAGACGTTAATTTATGTTAGAAAATATTGTTCTTAATACATGTTGTATTTTCGTCAATAATTATTTTATTTATATTATTTTCTATATAACAAAATAGTAATAGATATTTCTTAACTAAAAACGATTCATTTAACTAGAACTAATAATTATTCAGAAAATTTTATTTAATCAGCTACATAACGACTGCTCGCTCATCGACATCATATGGTATACATTGATGTACACCTCGATTTATTAAGTTCAGAGCTCTGAGCAGATTTTAATAGTCGAATCTAATAAATACAAATGAGTCAAATAGTCGAATAAACAACTCTTTTTTTTTTTAATTTGAATTCAGCTTCTCTCCAATTATACAAATACAAATTATATAAAACGTCGCACAAAATACCATCCATTTCAGATCAAATTTAACTTTGTCAGTAGTCAGTAGTCAGTACTACGCTGCATGCTTACGGGATGATGAATATCGCCTCAAGATTCGTGCCAGTGCTTTTAGCGATGCGCACAAATATCTGAATCCACTCAATCCAGTAATGATCAAGGCACGGAGACCCCGTAACAGTCTAACCAGGCACGAATCCGAGCGAGGCAATACGGAGTCCGATTAGATCCGACCGATTCACATTTGAAAAAACGGGAACTCATAAATGTAACTTGATGGAATACGGAGAATTCTGACCGTCGGATGTCCTTTAACACGTCATAGACATGATGTGAACTGTACGATCGAAATCCGACGGACAATCTCTTCCTAAATCTAAAACCGACGTCCTTGTAAACGCCTCCTTTCTTCCTTTTCCTTTATTTTTCTCTCTCGATTCTTTGATTCTTCTGACAGAAAACCCCATAAACAATCTCTTCTTTCGTTTGCGTCTCAATTTGCTTCTGTTCTTTCTTCTCGATCCCTTCGCCTCTCTCCATTGAGCCGATTTTTCTATTTAACGCGGTACGTCCTTTCTTTTTCTCTTTCTCTCTCTTTCTGAGATTTCGATTCCAGATCTGCTCATTCTAATTAATTGCCTGATCTCTCTCTGGTATAAGTTAATTTTTCTTGTTTTCTGATTAAACTGTGGTTTGTCTTAGATGCTTTTGACAGATCTGTAACTGGCTTCTGGATCAAGTAGATCTGTTAATTGATTTTAGTTAGAGATAGGCATATGGTAGCTGTTTAGTTCAATTATTTCTTTTAATTTCCAGGACCAGGACCAACGAGTACTTTTTTTTTTTTTTTTACTGATGCGCTGAAATTGTTTATTCTGACATGCATATACCAGGGTTTTGTGATAGATCCAGGGAACATGAATGTTTTGTAATTCATACATATTGGTATTTTTAATATAACCCCTGCTGAGTACTAAAACAGATCTATTTTTCTTTTTTTTTTTTCAGAATTTATTTTAGTCTAAGAGAAAGATGGTAGCCAATGGAGAAGCGCCAGCTAGGGGGTCTGCAGCAGCCACTGCAAGTATGAGGAGGCGCAGGACAACTGGCGGTGGGTCCGTTGCATCAGCTGGTGGTGCGAGCACCATGCTCCAGTTCTACGCAGACGAGACCGCCGGGCGCAAGATGTCGCCTAACACCGTGCTCATTATGAGCATCGGCTTCATTGCCATTGTTGCTGTTCTTCATGTGTTCGGCAAGCTGTACCGTGTGCCCCAGTAGATTTATGTTGTTCACCTGACTTTTGGATCTTGTAAGAATTAAGTTAATAATAATAATATTCAGTTTTGCTGAATGCTTTCTTGACCATAGTGTTTAGTTTTGAGTAAGAATTGGGGTTGGTTGAGGATAACTTGACAATTGATTTGTGAATTGTGAGTATTAAATCTCAAGTACAAACAGGAGGTTAAATAGAGATTATGTGATGGTTGACATGTTTCCTGGTGTGTGATTTGATTACCTTGAGTACCTGTTTTTGTCAGCATAATTTGGTAATTTGGTAATTTGCATCATGCTGAGGAACGGTTTGGCGTGTAAAAAAGAAGAAGAAGAAAATAATGAAAATAAATTAAGTTCTTGAAAAAGGTTATAAAACTGTATTTTAGCTTCGAAGTTTGTGAAAAATGTTAAAACTTGCGTGAGTACTAAAAATTGTATGAAACTGATGGAAGTGAACCATAGGATGTTTAAAACTTGCCTCAGTACTAAACATTGTATTAAAGGAACAAACAAACCTGTTTAGATCAGATAGTTTAACTTTTTCTAAAAAAAAAATGAGAATCAAACAGTTCAGGTATAAAAGTTGCTTCGTAAACAGTTGGTGTTGTTTATTGTGGGAGGTAGAAATATGATTTTTCAATAATGCATTTGCTCAATATTTTACTGTACCCCTTTATTTCAGCGAATAAAACCGCATAACTTATTTAGATATAGGTTCAATTTTACCCTTACAACTGTACCAAATCAATCTGGCACAGTTCGACTTTACGAGCAGTTGTCATATTGACACTCGAAAATGAGAGCAATACAAATACTAACTACAACGGGGTGCTATTTCTCACGAGAAATGGCACTATAAAATGGTTATGACTATAAAGTTATAAACAGACACAAAAAAAAATGGCCTTTTAATGTTTGAATCGCACACTTTTTCTTAATTTGCTAATTAAAACATTTGCAACAAATTGAACTTGCAGAGAACACATCCCTCGCATATTTCAAATTCCATGTTATAATAGAAATATCATAGAATCAAGGCTGAAAAGAGAATTTAGACACCAATATTACCGAGATAATACAATGAAAATAGAAAACAGGATTTATAAACCGACCAATATTAGGCCAATTTAAAAAAGGAAAAAAATCTAGCGGAGGGAAGAACCTGGATAGTGAAACAATATCTTAAAAACCGGAGGCGAGTGAAGCAAAATCTGGCCAATTTTTATATAGAGGTACCAGAGAAAATTTAGAAATTACCTCGAGAAAAAGGAAAGCAAGAAAAAAAAAATATTACACGGATCTATACGTATTCTATTTAAGAGAGTACAGATTTGTCAAATGCTTAGTACGGATCTATACGTATTCTATTTTCTGACCATTTCATGAATGAATATTTATAAGCTTATTAATAGTGGTGACCTACACACTACAGAGTCCAAACTAGTCGATACACTTCAGTACTTGAGGTTGAGGAGAAGTCATGGAAAGAAAAGAATTACTTAACTGTACCTTAGTGGCATTCTGTTTTCATATAAAACTGCACTTTGCAATATTGAGTCCTAGTTATTAATTTACATGGATGGAGCTATCATGACTAGTATGTAAAATTTTTAACTTTGCACGCTCTCTAGGATCCAGTCTCAATTGCTTGTTGGATCCATGGTGGAAAACCGTTAAGAAAAAAAAAAGTATCTATTCACGGATTGTACAATCGGGTGTTATTATATTATATGCTTGTTGGTTTCCTTAATTTAACCCTTTCTTTTTTTTTAAACAAGAAATGAATTTATCCTGAAATAAATTTCATTTTCATTTTATAGTCGAAAGAAACAGTATAAACTTAATGTGTATCATATAATAGAAGGCAAGAATCAGATATTATACAGAGTCTGAATCAGAGAGAGGAGCCGCAATATTTTATCTGATAGATGTTTTATATGTAACTTTTGAATATAACAATATAAACTTAATTGTAATAATAAAATCGAGGTCAAAGATCAGATGCTATACATCTGATGCAATTATTCACTAATTGTGCCATTATTTACTACAAATTATTTAATCAAAGACGATTTCATCAGAGCCTACTGTTGTATAAGAAAAGACATATATAATTGAAGAATCTGTAGGTTCAATCGGATACAATCCCATTAAATAATTTTGGATTGAACAAAAATAACATGATTGTATATATATTTTTTTTATGCAATTCGATCACTTTTTAAGTTTGTATAATTGTGGAAGAACTTTTGAGTACATTTATAATATGATGATGATTCGTATCGAACAAAACATAAGAACACTTAATTGTGTTAAAATGTCACAGGATGTATGTGCATTGCTAGGAATATATGCACCCAGGCAAGAGATGTTACTGACTAACTGGGATTTAGTTTCTTAGATTATGTAATTAGGAAATAAATTGATTTAAATTCGTATTAGTATTTGAGGAGAGCCCGAGGAGGGAGAAAGTATTATGAAATCTATCTGAAAATCCTATTTCTTATTTTCATTGGTTTTCTCCCATTCATGTAACTCGCGAACAAGTTTCTTTGCAATTTAATCATCAATGCTTATCGTTTAACCATCTTTATTCAGTCTTCAATTAAATTTTATCCAATTTCAACTTATTTGTTCTGATTTCTTCGAACTAGATCCGTTTGGTCTAGCAAAATTCACAAGTTCTTGTTTCAATGATCGAGAATAAGAGATTTCGTAACATAACCCAAAGATGTGATAATTTGGATTTTTCTTCATTTGAGAGAAAAACAAAAAGCAAAGAATAGATACAAATTAAATACTGATTAAGAAACAAGGTCTCAAAGCTTCCCCAATTTCAAATTTATACAAGATTTTGAGTTTGTAAGAAATAATACATAACACGTCACACAAGGTTTTGAGGAGTTTTGCTATGGTGAGTTGCAACTCACCAAAGGGTCGGCGAGTTGCGATCAAAAAATCCTAAATCTAGTTCAAAATGACTGATCCAAACTGTCTAATATGATCTCCCTATTAAAATCTCCATGCAGACCAAATTTTATATTTTTTTCGAAATTTTTAAGTATTTTTTTGAAATTTTAGAAAATTGTTAATCTAATTAATTCTAAACCGTTCAAAAACAACAGTTTTTAAAAATCCGAAAAAAAATACTTAGAAATTTCAAAAAAATATAAAATTTGGTCTACATGGAGATTTCAATAGAGAGATCATATTGGCCGGTTTGGATCGGTCATTTTGAACTAGTTCTACGAGTTTTGATCGCAACTCACCGGCCCTTTGGTGAGTTGCAATTCACCATAGCAAAACTCAAGATTTTGAGTATGCTGGCAATGAAAATCATTTGCCTTTGAAATTTACATTCACATTTCCAGAACATTATTTTAAAATTACTAAATGTTTAAAAGATGTAACCAGAACATCATAAGTTTTAAGTTATATGTCTACTAGTAAGTTTTTTTTTTTTTTTTTTCCAAATTAGATGATCAGGAATTTGCAGCTGCTAATGTTTTTTTCCAAATTAGATGATCAGGAATTTGCAGCTGCTAATGTTTTTTTCCAAATTAGATGATCAAGTTATGTGTCTACTCGTAAGTATTTTTTTCATCAACAGCTAGTAAATTTAACAGGTATAAATAGTAACTTTGCATTAATTAAATTATAAGCTGAAGGAAAACTGGATTCATTTGACCCATCCGCTTTACCAATATATGCCAGCAGTTATGAAGATTAACTAACTGGTGAAGGGGACTTGATTCATTTTAGCAATGTGCAGGAGCTTTTGGAAACACAACATTAGAAAGATTAAAGAAGCTACGCTTATTATTATATTATAAACCATATCGATGGAGACTAACAAAATATACATAGTCTGACATGAATCAAAAAATAACAAAAGCAATAATATAGCGACAATAATTCATCAGAGACATCCAGAAGACAAACTAAAGGTGCTCAAATCAAAACCTAGAATTGCATCATGACAGCATCTTTGGTTTTGAACTTCATGAGGTCGTTCCACAGGGAATAATGATCACTATTTTCAGCGTCTCTAAAGAAAACCAGCTCCAACTCTGAGGATGCCCTATCCTCCATACAAATTTGTCGCCTTATATTCTTCACAAACTTCTTACTGATCTTCTTCTTAGAACAGAGAAGAGTGATCTTAGTAAGCTTGTTCCCATGGACGACTAAGTATTTAACAAGCTCCACATCGCTTCAGTCGTCATAAAAGCCCTTCACAGTAACGGTTTTCAGATGATCCAGAAAACTGAGGGAACCTTGCTCATCCCAGGTACCCAGGTCTGAGTAATTTCTATTGCCGCTTAGGCTACCATCATCTTTCTGAAATGCAACACAATGAAAATGGTCATAATATTGCCATGCAGTATCCAAAACACAAGCCTCTCAAAAGAAAAAATATTATTGGTATACACTGCGAAAGGAAAAGATGGCATCTCTTAGGGACCAGGAACAGATTTATCTGCTGGAACTGTATATCAGTAAGTAAATATGACTTTAAATAAACAAAATGGACCTGAATTGGACATAATCAAATTTGATGGACTGCAAAAGGAATGAATTTGCCACAACTGAAGTAACTTTATGTGAAAATTACCACACTTAAACAAGTTTGGACTGGCCGTTACTCCTTCTATAGACGCATGATCATAACAGTTAGAAGTCAAGTCAAGTAAGGCTCAAAAGTAAGGTTCTTGCATCTATTGAGACACAAAATCAGTAACACTCAATTAATTCAAATTGAATTTATGTACTGTCAATCAGGATGGAAGGTTGAAGAAATTAAATAATATTATTGGTATCGTAAAAGATAAAGAAAGTAGTTACCCAAATATATAGATTTTCGAGACAGGGAAAGCATCTCAATATGTCTGGTACCCTTCTGTCGAAAGTGGGGTTCATTTTGATTGCTAATGTCTTCACAGAAGATAGCCTCTTCATCTGGCAAGGTGATGCTGTAACACTCACAGAAGATGGTTCTGTCTGCCATCTGTAACTTTCAGCCTGCCATCAGCAACAAAAGCACAACATTAATTAATATTTCATTGAAATGACAAACAGAAAAGGCATTTCCAGCATGAAATTCATTCATTAATACATACGAATAGTTATAAAGAATTGTTAAGATTAACTAAGTGTCAGGCCATCTCCAACAGTGATCCCTGCAAAAAATACACAAAGCAGATGCATTTCAACAAGCAATATTTCAGATATGTGAGGGATCCATCAAGTAAAATAGCAGTTTTAAAATAAGCGAAGATTCCACACCTGACGGTCGAAAAAAGTTCCGCCCAGTTGGAGCGCACGAAAACCCATACATAGAGGGCCAAGCAGTTGGAGCTTTGGTGCATCAAGGACCTTCATCTTGCAATGCATAGTGATGAATTCAGAAAGCATGAGCGATTCAAGATTAGGCACATCCTTAATGATCAACTCATGTTCTGCAGACGAGGTGTCCCAGACAAGGTTGCGGAGGCTTGGCGAACTGATGCTGATAGTATGGAGGCCCACAAAGGAGATGAAATGCAAGGTCTCAAGAGACCGGCAGCTGGACAGCAAAACTTGAAGAGTACTTCCAGGTTGGGGAAAATCAAAGCGGGCACGGGCAGAGACAGCTCCGGAGGAAACACGCATCCTCCGAGAGACAGTTGACGCAGAGAGCTGCAGCATAGAAGGTACCGAGGCAGCCTGTGCCGGTTTTCGTTGTCAAAGTCGGCAAGTAGGGTTAGTTCTCGGAGGCCTCTCTTGGCTGCTGATTGCACAATAGGATCCATTGCCGGGTGCAACGGAGGACGGTTGAAGCGCGAGAGGCGGAGGGTTTCGATGGGTCCCTGGTGGGAATCCAAAATGATTTTGGAGACGGCCTTGCGCGACCATTCCAATTTGTTAAACACCAGCGTGAGTTCGTCGGGTTCGATGGAGGCGTCGTCCAGGCGCAGCGGAGCCTCCTTCCAGAGGTGGCGCCAGCAAGAGGACAGGACGCTGGTGCGAGCGGCGTCCTTGACGGGGACGAGCGAGAGAATGGACGAGAGCAATTCATCAGGGAGTGCGCTGAACAAGTCCGGCGCCTCCGTGGGTTTCGACCGTTTGGTGGAAGACATATCGACAATACAAACGGCGTTTAAAATTTTGTTGGGTTTAGGGTTGCGAACTTGCGAATGGCTTCTATCGGGTTTAGGGTTCCGAGGGCTATTTATCTTAACGAATAGAGGTTGTGGAGGCCGGAATGAGATCCTCTAGATTTCTCTAAAAGAAATCCAGTGGACTTCCTTGCATCTGAACCGTCTGATTTAATCTCAACGATTATGGATGCCCCGTGAATAGTACCAGATTAATAGGTCCGAAAAAATTTTAACCGTTGAGATTAAATCGGACGAATCAGATGAGAGGAAGTCCACTGAATTTCTCTAAAAGAAATCCAGAGGATACGGTTCCTGTGGAGGCCTGGAGGGTGGAAAAAATATATCCGTTAAAAATCGAGACGTCCAGAACATTACATATCAGTATATCACCAACTTTAAATATCCGTTGATTATCATAGACTTTTTAATTTGAAAAAATATATATCTGAGGCCCAAAATAACATTGGCTAAATATATCACCAGCCGAAAAAACAGCGGTATAACTTTTCTTCCAACGGCTCATTAAAAAATTATTTTTAAAATTTATATTTATTAATAAAATATAGTCTGCAATTTTCTTTCTTAAATAAATTATCCCTAAATTTTCTTAATTAGTTTTCATCTTCTATATTAAGAAATCATGGTCGATGAAATATTAATTTAATCTGATAATTCAACTTCAATTGAGATTAAAATATTTCAAAGTTTTAATGATATATTTTTGTTTAAATGTGCCCGTGAATTCTTGGTTGGTAAAATATAATTGAAGAATCTGTAGGTTCAATCAGATACAATCCCATTGAATAATATTCCATTTAACAAAAACACGATTATTACATATACATATTTTTAAGATTCAATCATTTTTTAAGTTTTTTAATTGTGGAATCATTTTTTTAGTACATTTATCATATGATGATTCGTAACAAACAACACACAACATCATTTAATTGTGTTAATAATACGTCACCATAAATTGTGCTTTTCTAAAATTAATTTAAATATTAAATTGTGCTTGGATCGGATTCTGAGAATCCGATCCAAGTCTCTACGTTTATGTACTATAAAAAATTAATTAAAATATTAATTACAATAATAAAAATAATATAAAATATTAATATTTATTTAAAAGTTATATTTATTTAATATCTATTAATATAAAATATTAATATTTATTTAAAAGCCTGACTAGATGACGGTCTACTAGATGAGGCTCCAAAATGGCCGAATGCACGGTGAGAGATAGATATGAATGGGTCATCTAGTGGGGTACCGCATATCTAGTAATAAGCATCAGCCTGACTAAGTAATGTTTTTATATTGTCGCAATTTATTTAACAATTTTACAAATTCAGTATATATATTACTACAAAATTTCCGATATATTTTTTTAACGTATTAATTAATAATTTTATATTTTTCTAGTGCATTTCTTTGTTGTTTGAAAATATTTTAAAATAAAATATTAAAAGAAATTTAAAAACACGTTTAAAAAAAACTATGGTTATAGACAAACCGAGCACTGATATATAAAAATAATTTAAATAATTGTTTAAAATAGTTTAAAGGATGAAGTATTTATGGTTTATTAACTACTATTTTTTAATATTAAAAATTAAATTCGTGCTGTCGTGTCGTGTTCGTGTCATGTTAGTTCGTGTTCGTGTTGTGTTAGTTGGTGTTCGTGTCGTGTTGCGTGTCGTGTCAAATTAATCGTGTTAATATTTCAAGATTCTCAACACGACACGATTATGACACGACACGATAACACGATCGTGTCGTGCTAATTCCGTACTCGTGTCATGTCGTGCCGTGCAAACACGCATGTCATGTTGTGCCAACACGATCATGTTGTGCTAATTCCGTACTCGGAGGGCGGTGCAACCAGATTTAGACTCAGTTTTTAGGTGGGTACAGCCAGCCTCAGACTTAGGCTTAGTACTTAGGGGGTATAGCCATCCTCAGCCACACATGGGGAGTCAGCCCTTTACGCCTATCCCACACCTTCTATATTTAGTCAGGCTGATGCTTATTACTAGGCATACGGTACCCCACTAGATGGCCCATTCACACCTATCTCTCACCGACTCACCGTGCATTTGCCCATTCTGGAGCCTCATCTAGTAGACCGTCCCGTCATCCCACTCCAGTTCTTATAACTTTTCCTCCCCTTATCTAGTCAGGCTTTTAAATAAATATTAATATTTTTATTATTTTAATTAATATTTTAATTAATTTTTGAAAGTACGTAGAGACTTGGATCGGATTCTCAGAATCCGATCCAAGCACAATTTAATATTTTAATTAATTTTTAAAAGCATAATTAAAAGCAAAATTTATGGTTAGTTTGGATCAGACTCATAAGGATTGGATTCTTCTGAGAATCCGATCCAGTCGATTTCTTGGATCGAATTCCCAAAATACGATCCTACAATACTATTTTTAAATTTTAAAAAAATTTTGAATTATTTTCGAAATTCGTGTGAACAGTAAAATTATATTTAATTTTTTTGGGATTTTTCAAGGGGTTCACGGTTGGCTGGGCTATAAGGCTATTCATTTTGGACTATTTTTTGGACCTAATTAATCAATTGAAGGGCCTACAAACCAAAACTGAAAAGAGCAATTCTGTTCTCAGCTATTGAAATGAATCGTTTATGGTAATAATTCTTTACAAACATAAATTATTAATCTACCCAAAAAAAAATCTCACAAAAAAAAATTGTATAAAATATGTATGGGGTTCACCAATGAGAACTCACCTAAAATTTTATGGGGTTCAAATATATGGTGCATATAACAAATTTATATTTTATAATTACAAATATAGTATTTATGTAACAAATTTTTTTTTAAAAATAGAGTGACATTGACATCCCTATGTTACACTTAGATCTGTCAGATTGTTAGTACTAGTGGTGCAAAAAAGCTCGTTGGTCATAACTCGTTTGTATTCGGCTCGACAAAACTAGTTTGTAATTAGGTCATATCAAATACAACTTAAGTTTTTAATGAACCAGCTCGACTTGGCTTGTCAAGATAGTGAGATGAGTTCGATATATAATTTCATTATATAATTCATAATATGTAGTATTTTATTTGTCGGAAAATTTACTTATTTCTTTGATATAAATATTAATATTTGATGTATGGTTTCCGTACTCAATTTCCAACCAGATTAAGCCCTAAAATTATATTCAAATGCCTGTGTTTTAATCATTTTCTGCTAGTTTAGGTTGTAGAAAGGTCCAGCCGTAGCCAGGCAAGATTGTTTTGCAGGTTCAGCATTTATTCGGCATGGAGAACAGAAAAAACAGCAAGCGGGAAGTGCTCAGACAGCTTGGAATGGACCGCCCGAACAACAGAACGGTCCGCCCTGACCAGAGGAGATCAGTCCAGACGGACTCAGCCAGATTTCAGACGGACTGCGCCTGACCAGGTTGGAACGGTTCGCCCCAGACTCAGAACGGGCTGTTCCAGCTATCTTTGGACTGCTAAAAATAAAGGACTATGTTTGTTAAGTCGGTTTCCTCTATTTTCGACCTTCTAGAAGCACTTCTCCCACGATTGAAGCCACCATTGCCTCATTATGAAAGCTCTGTCATGTCTTCAATTTTCCGAGTTTAACCAACTTCTAGACTTAACCAAGAAGACAGCTTGCCGAGACGACCAACTGCATCTGGAACTACCCGTTCCAGATCTAGGACGGTCCGCCCCAGACAGGACAGAGCACAGAATCGTGGAGATTTCGAGCACGCATTGTTGTAACTTGATTTTTCTCTTTCTATGTATTTGTATTTAATGAAACATGCTTGTTCTTGCATGGACTTGTTAGAGTAGAGTAGTTTAGGGGCTATGATCTGAGAACCTTTCTCTAGTTGCTTGTTTTTTATTTGAAATTTAATTAATTAGTTAAATTAAGTTATGTTCTGCTTCTTGTGCTTTGAATTTCTATTTAATTGCTTAAGTTTGTTTCTGTTTGATCTGATTGCCTCGTTAAACAAAGGCCTAGTTTAACTGTTTGGATTAAAATCAATCACAGCCACGTTAACTTAGTAATTTTACTGTTTGGTAGGCGATATCCGGAAGGATTAAACCAGACCTTAATCAATTAGGGTTTAACTTGAAATCGAAAGATTAAAAGTTTACCAAGACCCGAGAAGTAGACTAGAACAACTAAACCAAGAAACGGAAGTTGAAACGGAAGTTGAAATTTAGGCGTTCTAGGAGTTAAACAATCAAACTTAATAGCTTGACCTGAACGGGAGTTAAGAGTATAAGTCTATAGGTTAAGTATTGTCTAATCTCACATAAAAATATTTGATTAATAATTAAAATTCATGACAAAACAAGTATCAGTCAATCGGAACGGACCGTTCCAAGGTCAGAACGGACCGCCCGGAAGGGGGAGTCTGGCCTGGAACGGCCTGTTTCGATCGACTGACGGAGTCCAGAACAGACCGTTCCAACTTTGACAGTTAGAGAATTGTTTGAGGATCTAAACCCCTAGTTTTCATCAATTTGACTATCTTCTGTTGATTTAGAAATCGACGATTTAGGAATTGAACTGTACTTTATCACTTTTATTTATTTACTGTTGAAACTGTTTGCTACCTTCGAATTGTTTATTACTTAAGAACTTAGTTTAATTTGAATTGTTAAATTTAGATATCGAATAGTCCGTCCCCGAGATTCGACCCTTAAACTGTACTGCAAACAAATTAGCATCGGTAATTAATGATTTAATTTGACCCGTACACACAGAACCGATCAATATTCTTTAATATTTTATTATAAAATAAATAAAAATTAATTTATAAATAAATAAATTTAAAATAATAATTATGAATTAATTTACACTTTACTTACTTAAATATATATATAGATAATAAGAATTATAATCATTGAACTTGATAGGATTTGATAGCGGCTCGTGTATGATTAGGTTCGGTTCGACTGGTTCGAGTTCGACTATAATCAAGTTAAAGCTAGAGTCAGCTTGGTCAAGCTTAACTCATTTACAACACTAGTTACCACTGAATTAGGACATTACGTGGCTGATTGACTGGGATTTAATCTAAGTCATAGTTTTTAGATGTTGTAATCAGGAAGTAATTCATTTAAATTTGTATTCGTATACGAGGAAAAATCGAGGGGAGAGAGAGCATTGTGAATCCAACTTTATCTGAGCCCACTAATTAATATAAGGAAAGACGTATACAATCGAAGAATCTGTAGGTTCAATAAGATACATTCCAATTATATAATTTTGGATCAAACAAAAACACTATGATTGTAAGATTTTAACGAGAATTAATCACTTATTAAGTTTTTTAATTGTGGAAGAACTTTTGAGTACATTTATTATATGATGATTATTTGTAGAGAACAACACACAAGAACACCTAATTAATTCTGTTAATATGCAACAGGATGTAGGTGCATCCGATCGAGGAATTCATGAAACCAGGCAAGAGATGTTACTACTGAAGGACAACACATGGCTGATTGGCTGAGATTTACTTAATCCTTGTTTAGTCTATTATATGATGTAATTAGGAAATAATTGATTCAAGTTCCTATCAGTATACGAGGAGACATCGAGAAGAGAGAAAGCTTTGTGTTAACTATCTGAAAACCCCTTAATTTCTCCTTTCACTCCTCAACAAAGTTCAGATTCTATTATTTGGGGAGAAAGTGGGGATAAGAAATTTCCAGCTAAGAATATGTATATTTGGTTAGATAATAGAGGTATCCAAGATAACACCTCTGCTCTTATTTGGAAAATTAAAGTTCCTCTTAAGATTCAGATTTTTATTTGGCTTTTGTGTAGACAGAGATTACTTACAAAAGATAATTTGGCATTGAGAGGGTGGGAAGGAGATTTGAGTTGTGTTTATTGTAACTCCTTAGAATCGATTGATCATTTTTTCTTTAAATGCACCCACGTGTCGATTTCGTGGCCTTGGCTTCTAAATAAATTCCATTTAGAGATTACTTTTAAATCTGTTGACGATTTGGTCAAATGGCTTAATCAACTTGATTCTCAATTGCATGATATTGCTCAGATTATGACCTGTAGTGCTCTATGGTGCACTTGGAAATATAGAGATGAAAGATGTTTTCAAAACAAAAATTATCACTCTTTCAGATTTATAGCCTCACAGATTTTGGCATTAATTGCATATTGGTCAGGTGCTTGGTCAGAACAAATGAAGAATCAGGTGAAAGAACTCTTGCCTGAGTTGGAGATGTTACCTTTTGCAGCTTACTGATGGAGAGAACCTAGAGGTTGCAGCTGCTTTTGGAGGGGAGGAAGCTTGGTTTTATGCAGTGCTATGATCTAAGTCTACTTGGAGAACCATGGCTCAAATGGGTGTGGTCATTGCTGGTCCTTCTTTGTTGGATCCTTTTATACAATCAAATTAGTTCTTATGGAATAATTGCAATGTTTTTTATTTGGGGGCTGATGTGTAACAGTCTTAAACTTTTTATCGTTGCTTTTAGGATTAGATAGAACAAGTGCACTGGTACCTATCGATTTTGGTACCTATGCGGCAGGTGGTTAGTTGTTTTTGATTGAGTTTTGCTGAGTTGATGTAGGAATGTAAAACTTGCTTTTTTCATTAATGAAAAGAGTGGTGGGCGTGTAGCTCACTAGTTTCCCAAAAAAAAAAAAAAAAAAAAACAAAAAAACTATCTGAAAGCCCTTTTTTGTATTTTTTTTCTATTTGTTTTTCTCCCATATTCATGTATCTCGTGAACAAGTTCCTTTGCAATTTAAATCATCAATTCTTATCGTTAAATCCATCTTTATTCAGTGCTTAATATAGTTTCATCCAATTTCAACTTATTTGTTCTGATTTCTTCAAACTAGACCCGTTTGGTCTAGTAAGCATGTATCGTATCAGTTCTTGTTTCAACGGTAAAAAATTAAGAGTTTTTCGTGACATAACATAAACCAAAGATGTGAAAATTTGAATTTTTTTTTCTTCAATGATTTGGAAAATAAAGCAGAAGAAGAATCATTTGCAAAAGAAAAAAAGTTATGCACAGATCTAGGTATGCTGGTTATATCCACCTCAATATCCTGATTAAAGCCTATTAATGTTCTATAATATTGAAGTTCAAGTTGTTAAAAAGTGAGAATTATTTGTGCATCCACTAATTAAACTTCGATTCACTGACAATGTAAATCACTTGTAACAATGATTAATTCATAGTATGTTTTTACAAGATTAACACTTAAACAAAAATCAACGGTTTACAAATATAAATTTCACAAGCTATTCACTTCTTAGAAAGAAAAAAAAAAAAAGCAATATTTCAGAATTACTTGTATGTCATTTTTTACAGAATACGCACGCTTCTCCACACAAATTTTGACGTGCTTCTCAAATTGACGCCAGAAATATCGTTTGGTAGGCAAGAAGAAAAAATTTCGCATTGAATTTATCCCAATTTGTACAGATCAGACACTTTTCCGCGCTGGCGATCAAATTAATGTGCACTAGCAATAAAAATTGTTTGCTACTGAAATATACATTTCAATAGCCATTAACAAAAAGCATCTACCAGTTCAGCACAAGTTTTATCTTTTTAAGAAATAAGTTACTATTAACTTTTCTTCAAATGTCATGAACAAGACTTGCTTAAACCCATGAAGCTGATTAAGAGCGCAGTTAAAGCACTTGAATCAGGTAAACCTATAGCCTACAGTACAGTTACAGTACTCAACAGCAGCCTGGAGTGAAGAACTTAAGATTGATAGCAGAAAAAGAGAGCTTAAAAAAAAACCCAACAGAATCAATAACATTGAAAAACAACTGCTTTTTTTTTCTTACCAATATATAGTAACAATTTGCGTTCATAATACAAATCATTAACGAGAACTAATAAAAGGAATAGTATTACAGGAAACATAAACAATACTAGTTCGACATCAATCATCAGAGACATTCAAAAGATATAACTCCCACAAAGGGGCTCAAAGCCTAGCTTTCCATCATGCTATGTAGACTTGAGTGGTGGAATTCATTCCACGCCCACAAATGATTGTTACTCTCAGTGTCACTGAGGAAAATCAGTTCCAGATCTGACGATGCTCTCTTCTCAATACAAAGTTCTTGCCTTTTGATCTCCACAAACTTCTCAGTGATTGACTCGGAACAGAGAAGAGTGATCCTCCTAAGTGCCTTCCCACAGACAACTAAGAACCTGAGAAGCTCCACATCACTTTGGTCCCCACAAAAGCCCTTCATAGTAACGGTTTTCAAATGGTCAAGACAACTGAGGGAATCTTTCTCATCCCAGATATCCGAGTCCGAATCATATTCGTCACTGCTTTCCTCTTTCTGAAATGAAAGAGTAGAAAAGTGGTCACATTATTGCTATGCAGAATCCATAAATCCTGTAGTAAAAACACGTCCCCAGAAACTTTAAATTTGCTTCGACAAGCTAGAGAAAAACACTAATCCTGCGAAAAGACCATCAAATATAAAAGCCTATAATTTAGATACTAATGGTCCGTTCACTTTGATTAGTCCATATAAAAGCTGACATAATATTTTTGTCAAAACATACACCAGTCATTTACTTTTAATCAAAAACACCATACGTACAAATTTTGTATCAAATAAGCAAATATCCTAACAACTATAGGTGTTGTTATCTTCTCCAGTGCAGCAACGTGTGCAGTGCACCTGCAATTGTCTGGTTCATTGGCTGCACAAACCAGAAAGATGATAGGAATAACTGTCTGGTTCAACTCTTAAGGGTCAGGAACAGATTTATCTGCTACAACTGTATATCTGTGAGTAATATGGTTTTAAATACACAAAATGACTTGATTTAGACAAAATCAAGTTTGCTGGACTGCAAAAGGCATGAAATATTGCCAGAACAGAAGTAAGTTTTTGGTGAAAATTAGCACACGTAAATCATTTTGAAATGGACATTGCTTCTTCTTGAGACAGGGAAGCATTAGAACTACAATATAATCAAGCAAGAAACATGAATTCAGATTGATTTTGTGTGCTCTCCTAGCAGAAACATTTTCAGAAGAGCAAAGGTTCAGGGGGGATGGATTAATTTTAATGTCTAAATGCATTATCTCACCTAAAATTTGGAAATGTCAATTAAAAAAAAACATTATTCATAGGAGATATTGAAAGTACGTAGTTACCAGAATATCCAAAGTTTCCAGGCATGGAAAGCAACTCAATAAGTCTGGTATGGTATCGTCGAAATCCAGCTCCATTTTGATAGCTAGCGTCTTCACAGAGGATAGCATCTTCATCCGGCAAGGTGAAGCTTCAATTTTCGGAATGCTCGGTTCAATCTGCCCTCAAAAACAACAGATTCAAAGTAAATAAATTAAACAATTTAACACCAAAACCAAAAGGCAATCATTTATTGTAAGTTTGAAACAACAAAAAGAATAGGTATTTCCTGCATAAAATTCATTCATAAACACAGATGAAAAGAGTTAGCGTTCGCTAACGGTCAGGCCATCTCCAATGCTGATCCTGCAAAAAAAGAACATAAGCTAGACAAGCAGGTAATATTTTAGATCTTTTAGGGGCCCATTAAGCTAATAGTTGTAAAAACTTATAAAATTCAGCAAAAATATCACACCTGAGAGTCGAAAACCGTCCTGCCAAGTTGGAGGGCACCAAAGTACGCACATATGAAACCAAGCTGTTGGAGGTTTGGTGCATCCAGGACCTTCACCACTGGGCAAAAACTTGTTGCGCATTCACCGAGCATGAGTGATTCGAGATTCGGTACATCTTTAATGATCAACTCTGGAGCCATTGAGTGGTTCCAGACAAGCTTGCGGAGGCTTGGTGAACTGATGCTGATAAGATGTAGGGCCTCAAAGGTGCAGAAATGCAAGGTCTGAAGAGAGCGGCAGCTGGAGAGCAAAAGCTGAAGCGAATCATTGTGGAGCGTTACGGCCGTGAGCCTGAGTTCTTTGAGATTGGGAAATACCGACGGAGGCATCGGCATCACCCTGGAAAATTGGCACCCGCAAAGAGACAGGTAATGCAGAGACTTGCAGCGTAGGAGGGGCAGAGGCAGCCGGTAGCGGTTTTGGCAAGGATGAATTTCAGAACTGAGGGTTAGTTCTCGGAGGCCTCTCTTGGCTGCTGATTGCACAATAGGATCCATTGCCGGGTGCAACGGAGGACGGTTGAAGCGCGAGAGGCGGAGGGCTTCGATGGGTCCCTGGTGGTGGTGGGAATCCAAAATGATTTTGGAGACGGCCTTGCGCGACCATTCCAATTTGTTAAACACCAGAGTGACTTGGTCGGGTTCGATGGAGGCGTCGTCCAGGTTCAGCGGCGCCTCCTTCCAAACGTGGCGCCAGTGAGAGGACAGGACGCTGGTGCAAGCGGCATCCTTAGCTGGGAGGAGGGACAGGATGGAGTGGAGGATTTCATCAGGCAGGGCGCTGATGAAATCCGCCGCCTCCGTGGCTTTCGACCGTTTGGGGGATGACATATCGACAACACAAACGCCGTTTAAATCTTTGTCGGGTTTAGGGTTTGCGAATGGCTTCTATCGGGTTTAGGGTTCCGAGGGCTACTGGGTATTTATCCTAACGAATAGAGGTTGGGGAGGCTAAAAAAAATATATCCGTTAAAAATCGAGTACATTCCATATCACTATATCACCAACGTTCAATATCCGTTGACTATCATAGATAGACCTTTTTTTAAATTTGTAAAAATAAATATTTGCGGCCCAAATAACTGTGGCTAAATATATCAGCAGCCGAAAAAACAGCGGTATGATTAACTTTTCTTCCAACGGCTCATTACAAAATTATTTTTAAAATTTATATTTATTAATAAAATAGAGTCTGATAATTTAACTTCAATTGAAATTAATATATTTCAAAGTTTTAATGATATTTTTTGTATAAATGTGCTTATATAAAGATTTGTAATTGACAATATGCAATATAATATACAGAATCTTAAACAATAGAGGAGCCGAAAATATTATATCTGATGGATGTTTTTATTTTAACTTTGAATTATACACATAAACGAAATTGTAATCATTAAATCGAGGGACAAAATCAGATGTTAAATCTGAAGCAATTCTTCCCTAATCTGTGCCATTATTTACTACACAATATTTTATCATTGAATTAATTTACACTTTACTTACTAAAAAATATATATACAAAAATATATAAAAAGAATTATAATCATTGAACTTGAGTAGGATTTGGTTCGATTGGCTCGAGTTCGACTATAATTAAGTTAAAGGTAGAGTCAGCTTGGTCAGGCTTAGCTCGTTTACAACACTTGTTACTACTGACGGACATTACGTGGCTGATTGACTGGGATTTACTTGATCTAAGTCATAGTTTTTAGATGTTGTAATTAGGAAATAATTGATTTAAATTTGTATTCGTATAAGAGGAAAAATCGAGGGGAGAGAGCATTGTGAAACCGGTCTACAAATCCTACAATTAAGTTTCTTTGCAATTTAATCATCAATTCTTATCGTTTAATCCATCTTTATTCAGTGTTAGGACACAAAAGTGCATCACTCAATCTTGGTATTCATGATATATCTATCCATTTCATCTTGATTAAAGCCCATTAACGTTCTATAATATTGAAGTTGAAGTTGCTAAAAATCGCTAGATTCCAGCAAATCTGGGCATTACTGGGAATTATTTATGCTTTCATTATTTGAATCGTTAACAATTACTGTAATCAGGTATAAGTTTTGCAGTCAATAATCTTTTTAACAAAATTTAAAATTAACCAAAAACAATGCTTTACATATCAAATTTCACAATGTTTTCACTGAATAGATAAAAAATACACAATATTTCACAATTACTTGTTATGTCAATTTGTACAGGACACATGCTTCTCCGCACCAACGCATCAAAATTAATGGGGTGCCCACACAAAAATTTCCCGACACAATGGATAAATATTATACTGCTAGGAGTATAAATTATTTGCATTTGCAATTTACATTTTTTCCGTTTCCATATTATGAATTTAAGGTTTTAACAAGATTCAAATGTAATCGATCTCTGACACAGAGGATGTCACAGGAAACGGCCGTTACTGGTCCTATACAGGATGACATCGGTAGAAGAATCCTCTAAACGTCTATATATACTACCCCTCACCAAAGGGAAGGGGGCCGCCTCTTTGGCAATTAGAATTTTTCTTATCTTTTCACTTACATTTGGGCTTAAGAAATTTATGTAACAAACATGTAATTGAATCCACAATGAATAAAACTTGATTTTTTTTTTTTGTGTTATCTTGATCTACTCCATTTTTT
The DNA here is from genome assembly GCA_027562975.1 of Rhynchospora breviuscula. NCBI lineage: Eukaryota > Viridiplantae > Streptophyta > Magnoliopsida > Poales > Cyperaceae > Rhynchospora > Rhynchospora breviuscula. The sequence continues at coordinate 57,048,463 of CM050402.1, forward strand.
CGGTCTTTCTACCGTACCGGGTTATATCACATACTTTTCAATTAATTATATTATAAATTGAAAGAAGCTGGATTCATTTGAAGTTAATAAAATGTTAGAGACGATCGAAGAACATGATAAACTGAAATTGAGCGACCAGTTTAGATGTATACAAAGGTAGCTTGGAAATTATCCCTATGGTATAGTGGTAGGGGAACGACTTAACTATATAGTACTCTTTTTTTTTTTATGCTAAAAACTTGTTCGTTGGATTTTGAATTGTGTGGTTGGTGTAAATAATTGAGTCTTGTTACGTATAGTTTATTGATATGGACAGTGGATGGTTTGTTTCAGTTTAGTAAGGTTCGGGTTTAATTTTCAATAATTAGGTTACAAGTTCGGAGATGAGACTTATAATGGGGTTATTTCATTTTTTTTTTCTCTCTTTTCATTTTGTAATCCACAGGGATGAGAGCACTTCCATCAGGCAGGGCGCTGATGAAGTCCAGCGCGGCGACGCCTCCTTGGGTTTCGACAGTTTGGTGGAAGACATCAACTAGACAAACGGTGTTTCAATTTCTGTTGGGTATAGGGTTGCGATAGCTTTTATCGGGTTTAGGGTTCCGGGCTAACGAATAGCTTGTGAAATAAATTTTGTTGATTTGCAAAACAAAATAGAAGCGTCAAAATCACGTAGATAGTGAATGCCTTCTATAGTCGGTCCGGGTCGGGCTCTCGGGAGGCCGGGTCTAAAAGAGCCTACTCAACGGCCAGACCAAACCGGACTTAGGGAGGCCTTCGGAAGGACCGGACATAGAAGGACTTAAATGTGAAGATTTAGCCCAACCCTTCTCAAACCTGGCCCTTTTAGTCCCTCCGGATTTCGAGAGGCCGGGCTTGAACGGCCTAAAGGGCCTGAAGGACCGATGGAGAGACAATATTTTTCTTTAAAAATTTATTTAAAGTATATTTAAAATTAATATATTTCATTTATAAAAGATAATAAAAATACTATAAATTATTTAAATATAAATTATACACTTTTATTTTTCATTATATACAATATTTTTAATTTTTTAATCTATAATTTGGGTTTAAGACCGATTATATTATAATAATATAGAAAAAGTAAAAAAAGATCAATCTTTGTTAATATATTAATAAATTAAAACAATTGAAAATTATGAATGTATGAAATAATGTAATGTAAAAGATGAGAATTATGTATATATATTTTTTAAAACTTTGTATTAGCATTGTTTTTAAGAAATTAAATATTATTAGAAGGAAATTGATTACTGTCATCTGCAGTTTTGTCATCCCTTGCCATCATTAAACATAAAGTGAACACATAAAATAGACAGCATGAACATATATAGCGATCAAAGTGAACGCATACAAACAAATAAGTTCAATAAAAATAAGTTGAATATGCATATAAAAATCTGAACAAGGGATAACAACGCTTATTTGTTTGTAAGTGTTCACTTTGATTGTTTGCATATTTATTTTGTTTATTTTATGTGTTCACTTCGTGTTCAGCGATGGAAAAGGATGGCAAAATATAGATGACAGTTATCATTTCTGTTATTTGAAATGATCGGTTTGGTTTAAAATGGATCAGATAGGATCTTACAATTCATTTCAGATTGTGTCTAATTCTTTGTAAATTCGATCTCTCTAGGCCTTAGCCCTTCCTAAACCTGACCTCTCTAGGTCCAGACCATTCCAAAGCATGGCCTATCTTCAGTTGAGATTGTGGCATGGTCCTTCTAAAGCTTGGCCTCTTTAGACCCTGGTCCTTCTTAATGGTTTAGAGAGGCGAGGCCGGCCCTTTGTGTTATAGGGGCTTGGTCAGGATCGGGTCCAGGGGTAGAGGTTTTTGGATGTTCACTACACGTAGAGGCAAGTCTTCACATAGATTAGAGACTGTTCGATCGGTTTGTTGATTTGCTGAATATTTGTCCTTTATGAAGTTTGTAGCGGGTTGATTTGAAGTTGATTGACGACCCGCCATGTTAAGAAATGTACGAGGTAGATATAGAAAGAGTCAGAATCACGCAGGGGTGAGTCGGACCGGAATCCTCTGCGGCTCGTAATTAAAACTTGCAGTGCTAAGTTTTGAGCATGAACCGTCCGATCTGAATAGACGGTTGGATCTGAAGCGTTTCAAAAAGTCCATCAAAAAAAAAGAAGACAAAACCGTATTCTCTGCTTCGTATAATCGTCCCGTACTTGAGTTTCCTTCGTACCGTTGGTTTTTAGAGAAAAAAAGAGAAAGCGAGAGAGAGAAGTAAGGAAGGAAGGAGAGAGTCCGAGCAAGAGAGGACAGACGAGAAGTGACCGTCGAGGCTAGATGTCGTGGAGGCAAAGCGATCGTCGTGGCTAGGTGTTGTGGAGTAAACCTAGATCGCAGTGAATACAGGTAAACCCTAGATCCGGTGGAAGGCTTGATTTAGCGCTAAACCCTAGATCCCTTCACGAATTGTACTGTTGAGGAATGAAAATTGAAAATTCAGTTCATGTCCATGTTTGATTTGATTTGATTTAATGCACAAAGAACTCTTTTTTCCTTTCCATTATACATTTAAGACTTTATTGCACATGATTCTACATCATTCAACTTCTAAGCAGTTGCACGTGACCTCTAAAAATTCCATTTACCCAGTTACAAGTATAGAGTTAATTAGCGAAATAATATTTTTGACCAAAATTACCACTAATTAATAAATTCAATTAAATTTCAGTTAAGAGAAGGCAACTGTAAGTTTATACAAGGCGTGTCCATGTTATCTTAGTTCTAAAATTGACTCAGATCTCAAGGATCATGTCCAACCTTTATTTATTTTTATTTCTAAGTAGGTATAAGTTCTAACTTCAAACATAGAGTGGGGTTAGATGATTGTAACCTTAATTACATGAGGCACGGTCGAGGAAGGGCATTACTTTATTTGCTTTTCTATTTTCTGGAAGGCAATGAAGAAATTGACAGAGGGAGGTGCAGATTACTCTTTCGAATGTGTTGGCGACACTGCAGTTGTTACCACCACACTACAATTGGCTGTGAAGTAATTTCATGACAAACTGGTTTATTAAATTACAATATATCATTTGGGATTATTATGTTGAATTGTTCTTGCTGGATTCATTTGATAATAATATCCAGGGCTGGGGTTTCACCGTGACTTTGGGTGTGCCAAAATCGAAACCAGAGGTAACAGCTCACTATGTATTACTTCTATCAGGAAGAATATGGAAAACTCTTTATTTGGTGGTTAGAGACCTAAATCTGACCTCCCTTTATTGGTTGATAAATATATGAACAATGTAAGTTCAAATAATAGTGGATAATAGTTAGCCATGCTTTGAGTTTATGTTATTAATTTTTGTTTCAAAACTCAATTGCAGGAATTCGAGATGAACAATCTCGTGTCACATGATATGCCGTTTGCTAGCATTAATCAAGCGCAGACCTCGTGAGAGAAAATAAGTGCTTGGTGCTGTGTGCTTCATATGTGAAATTATCTAGGATGAGGAAAAGCTTCTTGAATGAGTGTTTATTTTACAACTGTAATTTTTGTGTTCTAAGTTGAAGAACAATTAAACATCTAGAAAAATGCTGTGATCGATGATAAATTTATTTTGAAGACTATAATCGCGGGATTTGCAATAACTTGGTGTGTTATTGTAATCTTATTTTGCATATTAATTGCAACAGTTAGAAAATATTGTTATTATGGATGATGATTATTGTTCTATTTTAATTGTAGTTTTCTTTAATTTTAGGGTTATTAATTTTAATCTTATGTTCTACTTTTTTTTCTTGTTTGATGTATTGGTTTAGTAATAAATTCTAAATTTTTGTTGAATTTATGTTTCATTGTACTTTTCTGTTTCATTTTACTTATGAAATGTATTCACTGTGAAAGTTTGACGAGTACGCTGATGCCACGTTGATACAAGATTTCCAAAGTACTATGATGGTTAAGTTAACTAAACAAGAAGCTGGACCATCTTTTCTAATTTCCCTTGATATAAGCACCTGAATGTGAAAGTATATCTAATGGTGAAAGCATATCTACTTGTACTGATGTATTGGTTTCCTTTGCGATGGCATACCCTGGGACTTACAATTTATACCAGAACCATATCAAATCACCACAAAAAGTACCAAAGACTGATATAGAACCTAAAACAATGCTGTATAACCTCTAATTACTCATCCAAAGGTGCCATATCGCATTATAGTCCAGAAAAAAAAAATCGCAAAAAGCACCAAAAGTTAACTAGTATCTCAATAACTTGTACTAGTAATTGTACGCTAATTCAATAACTTGCATTTTAGTCCAGAAAACTTAACTAATCCCTCTTTTTGCTGATAATCACCTTTTTTAACAAAATAGTACCTTTTCAACACTATAACTATCATATTTATCATCATTTCTTTTAACTAACTTGTTTACAAAATGTGGCAAAAAAAAAAAAAGACTACTCTTCTCTACAAAATGTGGCCAAAATGATCAACAACAACTTGTCTACGGTTGTGTAATTGTCAAATCGCTACAAAAAAAAAAGAAATATTAGTTCTCGGCCTTCGATTGATTATATTTTGTCTAATTACCAAATTTGAGATATTTTAATTCACTTACTATAAGTCTTCAAGGTCATGAGAGTACCCAAAGTTCTCCTTCGATTTTTCTTGTGATAAATTCGTATTCGGCCTATAATTAAAACATAGAAATTAGATAAAGATATATATCAACAAATTAGATGAATATAATTACAAAAATAATTTACCTTAACGAATCTTGACTATTTGAGATAGTTTTATTTTTGGCTTTCTTGACTCCTCTCTTTTTCTCAATGCAAGAAGGATTTCGTTTCGAACGCCTATTACCACCATTCTTCTTCTTTAAGTGTAGTGAATGCTCGGAAGTTAGAGGGTTGTTACCACTTGTACTTGCCAAGTTGTCATATTTTCCTTCATACTCCCGTCGAAACTCAAGAAACCTATTGCGCACAAAATGAGTTTGTTCTTCATTACGGGCCGCCTTATCACATACTGGTGTTAATATACGAAGCAAATCGGCCCTACGATTTCTAACATCCAACATAGGATCTTCAATCACCCTTCTCCCCTCTATATCCACAATGATAACATCTTTCGCCGCTTTAGTCCAACGATTGAGAACGTACCTCGGTGACATCACCTTAATATCCTCACAAAATACCAACACCTTTAATGCATGCCAACACAAAATACCAACTCTTTCAAACTTCTTACAAGAACATGAAATTATTTGGTTCTCTCGAGTCCAAACAACTTGTCTCCTCTTTCGTAGGGCTTCATTATCAATACCATACATAACCACCGTGTATGTATTACCCTCTAGACATTCAATATGAGCTGACATGGATAACTCGACCTCCGCTTGAAATAGCTCGAACACTTTTGGTGTGTACAAATTTGCGGCTTCACGAAGAATAGGCATGCCAAACTTGAGTCTTGGTAATTTGCTTCTCATGTCATACTCGGACTTGATCTCCTTCTCACGATTGTCTTCAACAACCCTATCAAATTGTTCCAAAAATCTATACACATCCAACTTGCAATTTAAGTACGCTTTCAAGATCGAGTTGAAACTCTCACTTGCTTGCGTGCTACGGATTCCCAAAGTGTAAGCATGTTTCATAAAGCAATATGCCCACTTTTCTTTGCTTTTATATATGAAATCTAGCCATTCCTTGCCCTTGCCTTCCACCTTTCCCATGAGAATATTAAAGGCATCCTCAAACTCCTTTTCCTCCTCGTACCTTAACATGAAACCCGCAACAATTACAAGTAAGAATTGATAGAAAATTAGAGTAAGAATTGATAGAAAATTCAAAATAAAAAAAAGTACCCATACAAACAATCATTGAACTCTCCCGTTATGTCAATCCCTTCATCGTTGTACTTGGACAAATGTTTTATACAATTCTGATTAATATGCCACGTACATAAACCATGCCTCGTATCCGGCATTACTTTCTCTTAAGCAAGTCCAATTGCAGGATCTTGATCGGTAAAAGTGGTGATGGATTTCTTGCCGCCATGTGCTTCAAGAAACTTTGTAAACACCCATTCAAAAGACTCTGTTGTTTGGTTACACATGAGAGCCGCACCAAAAATCACAATCTCTCTAAAATGATTAAAGCCAACGAAAGTACCAAACGCCCACTTTTTATTATTGGTGCCAAATGTAGTATCAAAGATAACTACATCTCCAAACCGGGCATAAGCCACAATCATCCTTGCATCCATCCAAACGACATTGGCTATCTCTCCTTCTTCGGTGGTATCTTCAAAATGCTTGAAAGATGGATCTTCCATAGAACGCTTTGCAAAATACTTCATCATAGCAATGGCGGCCCCATATTGCAATGCTTCCTGTCGTATGTTCCTCAAGCAATTTCTATGGTCTACCAATGTGTAACCAACACCTCGAATTCCACCGTGTTGCCTACTATAGAGTTCATGTGCATATTTTGGCTGAATTCCCGAACTAGCGGCTACTTGAATGTCAAAGCCCGCTATTTCAGATACTTTCCGTTGGCTTGGTATTAGATAACAAGCTTCGGGTGGTTGGAGAGGGTGGTTGTGCTCGGAAACAAATTCCACTACTTTATATTTTTTAGTTCCTCTATCAAATTTTAGTAGCAAACGAGCTTAACATCCGGTCCGCGTCTCCGCTCGAGGCTTCCTTGTCAAATGATCTCGCTTATCTACCCCTCGTTTACCTTCTCAATTGCACAAAAAGAACTTGGAAGTAATTACACCATCTGTTTTGCTCTTACTTTCATGACCCCTTCTTACCCCAAAACCATTTCTTCCACCATAATCATTCCAAACCGACCATGCTTCATCCAATGTTCGGAATTCCATACCTAAACGAGGTACAAAATCATCTTCATAATCCTCCATACCCTTCATGAAAATAGCAGATAAGAAATTAGAAAATTGAAAAAAAAATCATGCACATTGATGCCCTTCAAAATTGATAATAAGATAACATATGCCGTTGTTCCATATGCTGTCTCAACTACGGAGCAAATAATTAGTAAATAATGAACCGAACATGTCAATTATGGAGCAAATATAAACAAATTGCCATGGAAAATTGAAGATCAAATTTTATTCTGGTACATGCTACGTTACTTTTTGCTGATTTCGTCTGGTATATGCTAGTTAGCTGTTTGGATTATTTTACTGACATAGCTTAGTATCTAAGCATAAACTGACATAACATATTGCCTATATAGGTCTTCTTGAAGAAACTACTACCTAAATTGACAGTGTCACTTCAATGTGCTTGCTAGGTTTCTGGAGCAAGAAGCTTTGTGTGCGTGAAACAATAAGATTTGTGTGCGTGATCATTGTTCTCTTACAATGATGCTAGTATCTTCTAATACTTGTCACATTTGCTTTCAAATAACTTTAACCTTTACTACCAGGTATCAATGGTTGAAATAGACATCAAATATCTTGAGAGATTCATACCTAATTACTCCAAAATTGCGAGAGATTTGATGAGGAGGGGAAAGGAAGGGTTTGCGCGCCAATTTCTGCACGCACGATCGGCTATGAAGAGAAGGAAAAGGAAGGGAAATGACTGAAGAGGATTTTTCTTCTTCAATTTCTGCGTGCACGATCGGCGACGAAGCGAAGGGTTTGCGCGCCAAGAGGATTCGATTTTGTATTCCGTATACAGATTTGTTTTTTTTTTATTTATTTTCATAGAGTTTTTGATCCGCTTCAGATCCGACCGTCTATTTAGATCGGACGATTGATATTAAAAACTTAGCATTGCAAGTTATTTTGTGGAGCCGCAGAGGATTCTAATCCGGGGTGAGTCCTCGAATCAAAGAAAGATTCTGATTATTAGTCTATGTAAATATCTGTAGCGGGTTGATTTGTAAGTTTCTAGACGATCCGACACGTTGAGAACTGTAACATGTCGAGAACTACTCCACCATTAGCTAAGATCGAACATGCGTGAAAACTTCCAGCATTTAAGATCCGTTAAAGTATCGAGACATACATATGGCTTGTTAATTTGAAAAAAAAAAATTACGGTCCAAAATAAGAGTTGTATCACCAACGTTAAATATCCATTACATATGAGAGAAATGGATTGTCATCACTTAAACAATAAGAACACATGAAATAGACAAGGTGAACATAGAAATGATCAAAGTGAACACATACAAAAAAAATGTTTTGTCATCGCTTGTTCAGATTTTTATATGTATATTCAGCTTATTTTTATTGAACTTAATTGTTTGTATGTGTTCACTTTGATTATTTATATGTTCACCTTCTATATTTTCATGTGCTCATTTTGTTCAAACGATGACAAGTGGATGACAACAATCGATTTCCAATTGCTTTTCTGTGAGTTTGCTCACACCTAAGTAAGAATATAGATTGACTCCCATATTCTTTTAAATAACCAAAATACCCTCAAAGGTCCTACCTCAATTTTTTTGCTGAAGTAAATAAATCAGAGATATTTTTTCATTATTCAAAAAGATTGGAGTGTATCTCAAACAAAGGAAGTGAGGAAAGCAATTCTCGAAAAACAGCGACATAAATTATCTTCCAACGACTCATTAAACAATTATTAAAAAATATATTTATTAACAAAATATTGAAATATTATCTGTAATTTCTTTTAGAAATTACAGGTGATACTTTAACTTCAAATTGGAGTTGCTATATAAAGGTGATACTTTAACTTCAAATTGAAATTAAAATATTTTAAAGTTTAAATGATACATTTTGTATAAATTTGCTTATATCAAGATTTCTAATTGGTTGAGATGCCAATCTAAGTGACGAACCCAAATATTATGTCTGATAGATATTTTATGTTAACTTTTGAATCAAATGGTATAAACTTAATTTTAATGCTAAAATCGAGGACAAGAATCAGATGTTATACATCTGAAGAATCGTCCCTTAATTGTGCCACTATTTACTAAATCTTATTTAATCCAAACCAATTTTACGTAAGCCCACTAATTTAGTGTAATAAAAGACGTATATAATTAGGTTCAATTAGATACATTCCATTCGTTTTCCTCCCATATTCGTGTATCCCGTGAACAAGTTCCTTTGCAATTTAAATCATCAATTCTTATCATCAAATCGATCTTTATTCAGTGTTTAATATAGTTTCATCCAATTTCAACTTAATTATTTGTTCTGATTTCTTCAAACTTTTCCCGTTTGGTCTAGTAAACATGTATCAGTTCTTGTTTCAACGGTCAAAAATTAAGAGATTTTCGTGACATAGCCTAAACCAAAGATGTGAAAATTTGAATATTTTTCTTCATTGATATGGAAAATAATGCAAAAGAAGAATCATTTGCAAAATAAAAAGTTATGCACAGATCTAGGTATGCTGGATATATCCACCTCAATATCTGTTTAAAGCCTATTAACGTTCTATAATATTGAAGATGAACTTGCTAAAAACTAGTAGATTTCGAACAAATCTGTCATTAGTGAGAATTATTTATGCATCCACTAATTAAAATTCGATTCACTGACAATGTAAATCACTTGTAACAATGAATAATTCATAGTCTCTTTTTACAAGATTAACACTTACACAAAAATCAACGGTTTACGAATATAAATTTCACAAGCTATTCACTTCATAGGAAAAAAAAACAATATTTCACTATTACTTTTTAAGTCAATTTTTTACAGAACACGCACGCTTCTCCACACAAATTTTGACGCGTTTCTCAAATTGACGCCAGAAATATCACTTGATAGACAAGAAGAAAATAATTGCATTTAATTTATCCCAATTTGTACAGGTCACACACTTTTCCGCGCTGGCGATCAAATTAATGTGCACTAGCGATAAAAAATTGTTTGCCATGAAATATACATTTCAATCGCCATTAACAAAAAACATCTACCAGTTCAGCACAAGTTTTAACTTTTTGAGTAATAAGTTTGACTTTTCTTCAAATGTCATGAACAGGACTTGCTTAAACCCATGAAGCTGATTAAGAGCGCAGTTAAAGCACTTGAATAAGGTAAACCTATAGCCTATAGGAACAACAGTACAGTTACAGGACTCAATCTGGTAGATCGGCAGCCTGGAGTGAAGAAATTAGGATTGATAGCAGAAAAAAGAGAGTTTAAGAAAAAAAACCCAACAGAATCAATAACATTGAAAAACAACTACTTTTTTTTCTTACCAATATATAGTAACAATTTGGGAGATTAACACATGAAGGGGACTTCACCATTTCAGCAATTTATTGGACTCATAGCCATAGGGTATCGTAGAAAAAGAATTTAAAATGATTAAAGAGTAAAGTGTATTGAAAGTCACCGATTCCATTTGGAATCCCATCAATTATACGTCTATCAAAAAATTCAGCGTTCATAATACAAATCATTAAAGAGAACTAATAAAAGGAACAGTATTACAGGAAACATAAACAATACTAGTTCGACATCAATCATCAGAGACATTCAAAAGATATAACTCCCACAAAGGGGCTCAAAGCCTAGCTTTCCATCATGCTATGTAGACTTGAGTGGTGGAATTCATTCCACGCCCACAAATGATTGTTACTCTCAGTGTCACTGAGGAAAATCAGTTCCAAATCTGACGATGCTCTCTTCTCAATACAAAGTTCTTGCCTTTTGATCTCCACAAACTTCTCAGTGATTGACTCGGAACAGAGAAGAGTGATCCTCCTAAGTGCCTTCCCACAGACAACTAAGAACCTGAGAAGCTCCACATCACTTTGGTCCCCACAAAAGCCCTTCATAGTAACGGTTTTCAAATGGTCAAGACAACTGAGGGAATCTTTCTCATCCCAGATATCCGAGTCCGAATCATATTCGTCACTGCTTTCCTCTTTCTGAAATGAAAGAGTAGAAAAGTGGTCACATTATTGCTATGCAGAATCCATAAATCCTGTAGTAAAAACACGTCCCCAGAAACTTTAAATTTGCTTCGACAAGCTAGAGAAAAACACTAATCCTGCGAAAAGACCATCAAATATAAAAGCCTATAATTTAGATACTAATGGTCCGTTCACTTTGATTAGTCCATATAAAAGCTGACATAATATTTTTGTCAAAACATACACCAGTCATTTACTTTTAATCAAAAACACCATACGTACAAATTTTGTATCAAATAAGCAAATATCCTAACAACTATAGGTGTTGTTATCTTCTCCAGTGCAGCAACGTGTGCAGTGCACCTGCAATTGTCTGGTTCATTGGCTGCACAAACCAGAAAGATGATAGGAATAACTGTCTGGTTCAACTCTTAAGGGTCAGGAACAGATTTATCTGCTACAACTGTATATCTGTGAGTAATATGGTTTTAAATACACAAATTGACTGGATTTAGACAAAATCAAGTTTGCTGGACTGCAAAAGGCATGAAATATTGCCAGAACAGAAGTAAGTTTTTGGTGAAAATTAGCACACGTAAATCATTTTGAAATGGACATTGCTTCTTCTTGAGACAGAGAAGCATTAGAACTACAATATAATCAAGCAAGAAACATTAATTCAGATTGATTTTGTGTGCTCTCCTAGCAGAAACATTTTCAGAAGAGCAAAGGTTCAGTGGGGATGGATTAATTTTAATGTCTAAATGCATGATCTCACCTAAAATTTGGAAATGTCAATTAAAAAAAAACATTATTCATAGGAGATATTGAAAGTACGTAGTTACCAGAATATCCAAAGTTTCCAGGCATGGAAAGCAACTCAATAAGTCTGGTATGGTATCGTCGAAATCCAGCTCCATTTTGATAGCTAGCGTCTTCACAGAGGATAGCATCTTCATCCGGCAAGGTGAAGCTTCAATTTTCGGAATACTCGGTTCAATCTGCCCTCAAAAACAACAGATTCAAAGTAAATAAATTAAACAATTTAACACCAAAACCAAAAGGCAATCATTTATTGTAAGTTTGAAACAACAAAAAGAATAGGTATTTCCTGCATAAAATTCATTCATAAATACAGATGAAAAGAGTTAGCGTTCGCTAACGGTCAGGCCATCTCCAATGCTGATCCTGCAAAAAAAGAACATAAGCTAGACAAGCAGGTAATATTTTAGATCTTTTAGGGGCCCATTAAGCTAATAGTTGTAAAAACTTATAAAATTCAGCAAAAATATCACACCTGAGAGTCGAAAACCGTCCTGCCAAGTTGGAGGGCACCAAAGTACGCACATATGAAACCAAGCTGTTGGAGCTTTGGTGCATCCAGGACCTTCACCACTGGGCAAAAACTTGTTGCGCATTCACCGAGCATGAGTGATTCGAGATTCGGTACATCTTTAATGATCAACTCTGGAGCCATTGAGTGGTTCCAGACAAGCTTGCGGAGGCTTGGTGAACTGATGCTGATAAGATGTAGGGCCTCAAAGGTGCAGAAATGCAAGGTCTGAAGAGAGCGGCAGCTGGAGAGCAAAAGCTGAAGCGAATCATTGTGGAGCGTTACGGCCGTGAGCCTGAGTTCTTTGAGATTGGGAAATACCGACGGAGGCATCGGCATCACCCTGGAAAATTGGCACCCGCAAAGAGACAGGTAATGCAGAGACTTGCAGCGTAGGAGGGGCAGAGGCAGCCGGTAGCGGTTTTGGCAAGGATGAATTTCAGAACTGAGGGTTAGTTCTCGGAGGCCTCTCTTGGCTGCTGATTGCACAATAGGATCCATTGCCGGGTGCAACGGAGGACGGTTGAAGCGCGAGAGGCGGAGGGCTTCGATGGGTCCCTGGTGGTGGTGGGAATCCAAAATGATTTTGGAGACGGCCTTGCGCGACCATTCCAATTTGTTAAACACCAGAGTGACTTGGTCGGGTTCGATGGAGGCGTCGTCCAGGTTCAGCGGCGCCTCCTTCCAAACGTGGCGCCAGTGAGAGGACAGGACGCTGGTGCAAGCGGCATCCTTAGCTGGGAGGAGGGACAGGATGGAGTGGAGGATTTCATCAGGCAGGGCGCTGATGAAATCCGCCGCCTCCGTGGCTTTCGACCGTTTGGGGGATGACATATCGACAACACAAACGCCGTTTAAATCTTTGTCGGGTTTAGGGTTTGCGAATGGCTTCTATCGGGTTTAGGGTTCCGAGGGCTACTGGGTATTTATCCTAACGAATAGAGGTTGGGGAGGCTAAAAAAAATATATCCGTTAAAAATCGAGTACATTCCATATCACTATATCACCAACGTTCAATATCCGTTGACTATCATAGATAGACCTTTTTTTAAATTTGTAAAAATAAATATTTGCGTTCCAAATAACTGTGGCTAAATATATCAGCAGCCGAAAAAACAGCGGTATGATTAACTTTTCTTCCAACGGCTCATTACAAAATTATTTTTAAAATTTATATTTATTAATAAAATAGAGTCTGATAATTTAACTTCAATTGAAATTAATATATTTCAAAGTTTTAATGATATTTTTTTGTATAAATGTGCTTATATATATATAAAGATTTTTAATTGTCAATATGCAATTTAATATACAGAATCTGAAACAATAGAGGAGCCGAAATATTATATCTGATGGATATTTTTATTTTAACTTTTAATTAAACACATAAACGAAATTGTAATCATAAAATCGATGACAAAATCATATGTTAAATCTGAAGCAATTCTTCCCTAATCTGTGCCATTATTTACTACACAATATTTGATCGTTGAATTAATTTACACTTTACTTACTAAAAAATATATATACAGAAATATATAAAAAGAATTATAATCATTGAACTTGAGTAGGATTTAATAGCGGCTCGGTTCGATTGAATTAATTTACACTTTACTTACTAAAAAATATATATACAAAAATATATAAAAGAATTATAATCATTGAACTTGAGTAGAATTATTTATCATTAAATTATTGTTCAAAATATTGAGAAGGGTAAATATCTATGAGTAACACCATTTGAGGGGTAAAGATCTAATTTCAAATATTAGAGAAGATTAGAGGGGTATACACCCAATTTTCCCTTAATCAGGCTTATTAAATTTTATTTATTATAGATTAAAAATACAAATTGTATTTGTTCGAAGTAAAGGTCTTAAGCTGTTTGTATATAAGAGAGTAATTTATGCATGTCTTTTGAGAAGTACAAAAATATATTGCATCACTTTTATTTATTTTAATATTTTCAGTTTTATACATGTTAATTTTCTATAATTTTATTTTTTTTAATCTTGAATTATTTATATTTACGAATAAAGTTATCTATATTTATTGCAGAAATCATTGAAACGTAATCCAAACTTCTAACTTTTCTATCTATTTGAACACATTTGCAATATTTTCAAATTTGACGTTTAATTTGTAAAATTTCATCTCATCAAATAGTCTTTTTTTTTTTCGATTTTGATCCAATCCGAATAAAGAAAAAAAAAAATGCAAAATCGTCCAACCGACTTACCGTCTTCCACCTGTTTTGGTCTTTATCTCATATGTTTCTTTTTTTCTTTTTTTCTATTAGTCAACACGTGCAAAAAAAAATTGAAAATTCAAAAGTTGCTTAGTGAAATCACCATCTACTACCATCATTGTAATCACCAAACTATTCCATATTTTTTGTTTTTTGGATAAACTAGATAGTGACTATCTAGTGACAAACTATTCCATATTCCCCTGTATCTTATTCCCGATCTCTTGCCTCTTATCCTCACCTCGCCCTCCACTTCCTGTCTAACTCTTCTTCCTCGTCCGACCCCCTACCTCCATTCGTCTCTCCACCATCGTCTTTTGGGCTTAACAACAAATTATTATATGAACAGATAAAACAAATAGTAGGATAAATATATAATACAGATGGACAAATAAAACAATCGATAAAATTAATATGCAATATAGCTAGGTGGGCAAATAAAGGCAACAATCGATAAAATTAATATGCAATATAGCTAGGTGGGCAAATAAAGGCACTATATGGACAGATAAAATAAATAATAAGATAAATATTCAACATAGGTGAACAAATAAAATAAATAATAAGACAAATATTCAATATAGGTGGACAAATAAATTAACTAGTAAGAAAAATACACAATATAGATTTGTCTATGTAATTGTATTATTTGTCTCATTACTTATTTTATTTCTCTTGGTAATTATTTTAATTGTCTTGGTAAAATTTATATATTGTCTTTAAGTGTAGGGGACAATGGGGTCGGACGTAACGGTGCGTGAGGCCGGGGGTGGCGAGGGGATGTGTCGGCCAAGGGATGGAAAGGTGGGTAGAGGACATGGCATAGGGTGGGGGGAAACGGAAATTGGTTTGCATTCTCTTTTTTAGATAAATACTAGATAGAGGCTATCTAGCTGAAATTGGTTTGCATTCTCATCTGGACCAACTGGTCAAAAATAAAAAGTGATGATTGCAATAGTTGTGAGTGCCCCTATCTGACTATCTCAGCTGTTTCAATTTAAGACCTATGGATCGGACCTATATAAACCCGTCCCTTCTCAAAATCAGTCACCAAATTCCATCTTTTCCATTGATCCGATAAACTTAAATGTACCCAAAAGAATATGTGAATTTACCAAATAGTATTGTTCAGTCGACCATTTGTAATTCTAGTTCTACGTCGCAATCACATCAGATTGTTATTGCAATTTTTTTTTATAACTGGATTTCTTTATAATTTAATTTTCATTTCGAGATTGAATTGTTTATCATGTATCTAATTTGTTAGATTTACTAATTGAAATTGTGACCAGTATAACGGATCTTTGATAAGATGTTGTTTCTAGAAAAGGAACTTGTGGCCTAAAAATTTGGTATCGGAATAGTCTATTTACGGCTTTCCATCCGTGGCAGTGAAATCAACTATAAAGGGATTCCAAGAAATTTTTATGACTGATGCGAAATAAGAGCAAAAGTTATTTCGCCTAATGCTACGTAATTTTTAGACGTAAGCGCATGACTCGTTGTTAAGTAGAACTAAGGTCGATTCTCAGGGATAATATTGAATTAATTTATTCTAAGATGTAAAATTGCGATTACACTAATGGAAAAATAGGTTCAAGCAAATAAATTAAAACTCTTTTTGGTTGTTTTTGGATTAAATGGAATTCAACTAAATAAAAGAAACTAAACTAAATCAAAATCAACTCAAAGGGTTTTTACGGTTTGATTATATATCAACATAATTTCATCTCACTCGTTTGTTTCTTATTAGATTTCTTTCACAATCCACTACCGAGTTCGATTGATCTCTATTTAGTCAATTTTATTATTTTATTTTATGAGAACTCTTTAATTCTTCCTAAGTTCTTAAATTTAACCTTTCAGTTCTTGATTTAAGTTCTTTAGCCAAATATAAATTGTTTCTAAACAACCATAAGCGTTATCTCTCAAATCTAACTAAGGTTGGTTCATTTTTACTTGTGATTTTTAGGACATTTATTAACTCCTTACGATTCATAAGTGACAAGAAAACTTCTCTCGAGGCTTACCTATGACCCAACTTGCTTACAAAAATATTTTCTAATCAATTCAAGCATGATCATAATTAGATAAGGTCATAATTCAATCAGGTATTTAAACTAATCAAGCAGTTAAAGCAATTAATTAAGAGAATCAAGCACAACAGAACTAAAAAGTATAGAAATCCATAATAAATAAAACTAACTAAATAAAAGCATCAAATCTAAGCCATGTATCAATACAACCAAAGCCATAAAATATGTCTAGCCAAGTAACAAATCGAATATCATCGTATCAAATAATAAATAACTCATAAAGATGAATATTACAACCAAAAAATGCTCAAATTAGCTTGAAAACTATCAGCCTGTAGAGCTTCATCTCTAAGCTATGTATCAATACAACCAAAGCCATAAAATATGTCTAGCCAAGTAACAAATCAAACATCATCGTATCAAATAATAATAAATAACTCATAAAGATGAATATTACAACAAAAAAATGCTCAAACTAGATTGAAAACTATCAGCCCGTAGAGCTTCATCTACTTGGCAAAATTCGTTTGTTTCAATAATAGAATTGATGCTTGACATGAAATAAGGGCTTATAGTTGATGCTTGACATGAAATAAGGGCTTATAGTTTCTGTAGTATCTTTTCTTAAAGAAATATTAGAAAATTACTAACAAAATAGGAAATTTTAAGTATAAAACCAGACCGATTTGGTGCAATTAACTTATTGTCAAATAAGGTGACATGTATTTTGAAAATCTAGACCCTGTTATCTTTGTGAAATATATTTGGGCAATTTAGTATTGTTATGTGGATTAATCCCACCATTTGAACTTTGATTATATAATTAGTTATAGAGAAGTGTGTTGTTAAACAACCGAAACTGAGCTTTGTAGCTGACCTTCGTTTGTTTCATTTTTGCTTGCGAGATAGGTTGACAGGTCGTAGGATGGATGTAAAAGATACTATCTAACCCTCACGCCCTATGACAGATGGTACCAAAATATTCATTCCTCAAAATGTATTTGGATCTATTGTCATTTTGTTTGGGATTTAATTTTAGCATATTGTTGAATTCCAAGTTACATATATATACCGCTTTTTCATAACTATATGCTTTAGATCACTCTTTATATGTACCCCTTTTATAATTGTCCTTCTCTTTTTTTTTTTTTGGAACTTGCCTTAGATGTGCACCACCAGAGAATAGAGAGTAGATCTAGGTTTGAGAAGGAGGACATCCAATTGCTTGGAGCAGTCGAAGAACACACACAAATAGACCCACATGTAGAATCATGAAAGGTAATGTTATGGCTTACGGTGCTGTAGTATGCTGATTGTATATTGAGGAAGATAAGGACTGCAACACCACTTTCGAGAAGGGTCTATGTGTTCAATTAAGTTTCGTTGCAGTATATTTAGTTCCTTACATTTATATTTTTTTTATAGAAATAGATATGCATATAAATCTACCACATAAACCTTCAAGAATCAATGGTGCAAATTAATCGCAATGGAACATTGATTGCCCCCCCCCCCCAACGATGATGTACCGAAAAATGTAACGTATTTGTTCTCTCTCTTCATGTTGTATCAAACGAACTTTATTTTTAGATGAAAACGGCTTTTCAAAAATAAATGAAGAAACACCGGTTCAAATGGATTGTTTGAAACTTCAATTTAAAAATACAAGTGACAACATTTTTTTTTTTAAATTGTGATTATGATGACACCAAAATTTATTGATAACTGGGTCGCTTCTCATCATGAAAATAGTTTAATTAAGCTAGTCTGAGCAAGGAAGGAAGCATTCTTCGTCGCAAGTTTAAATAAATTGTTATCGCCTGAGCGGCTGAGCAAACTGGTTAGTATAAGAAAGGACACCTTCCCTGAATGAAGTCAGGATGATTATCTTTCATGAGATTGAATCCGACTCTCTAACCCCTTTTTCTTAACGAGGGATAACTTATGAGTGCAAACAAGAACCTTCAAATTTTGTTAATCTAACCGAAAGATGTGAGAAATCAATTTTTCCTCATTTGATTAGGAAAAGAGAACAAAATAAATGAACTGATTAAGAAAAATCGTTTGGAAAAGATAATACACACACATCGGTTGGTTAGTACACATAGCACTCTCTCAATCTAGATATGCATGATATGTTGATCTATCTTATTTTACTTTTGAAGAAAATTAGAGTCCGGCTCAGTAACTTTGTATTAATATAAAAGTTTAGCGAAATGTATCTTAGTGTGAATAATGCCCGTAGCATTATAATATTGAAATTGAGGTTGGCTAAACATCGATAGCATTCTAACACTTTTTCCATGAGAATTTTGGTTCATAGAAATATAAATCATGTAAAACTTTCATGTTCAGTAAAAAAGTAAATTATATAAGATTCACATCTAGCAAGCATCGATCATGTTCGAATTTTTTCTTATACAAACATCAGCGGCTTCACAAATTCAAATATACAGAAGATTTTATACTTTATAAGAAAAAAAAAAACTTAAGATTTCACACCTAATTTGCTATTTATGATGTCAATATATTCTGAAGTAATCATCTCTGCGCTTTGCATCAAATTAACTGCACCCTAGTAATGAAAATTATTTGCCTTCAAATTTACCAGTTAATCTTTCGCAACTTTTCTTCAAATGTAGTGGTCAGGAATTAACATTTATCTTAAGAACTGCTATCTCAAGAACTGCTACACGTAACAAGTCGTACTTTTGAGTTAACTATATTACAACGTGAAGGAAAACTGAATTCATTAAGATCAAATAGAATGTTACTGGCTGCAGATGAATATAATAAACTGAATTTTGATAGACCAATTCACAACTAGAAGTTTGAACTGGCGTAGCCAGAGAAATGGGGTTTACACATTGGTGACTTGCTTAACCAGAGTAAGCTGCTTTGCAGAAAACCCAAAAATAAATAAATAAATAAATAAATCAACACAGCACGGTTACAGTGCTCTAATCAGATAAGGTACTCATATAATAGGATATATAACGAGAGTTAGGAAAAAGCGCATACAGTATCGATAACCTTGCAAAATATAAACCACCATGTGTTTTTAGAAAATATAACCATGCAAAAATATATATATAAAGAGAGGAAGATTAACTTTGAAAATGAACTAGTGAAGGAAACAACATCGTTTTAGCAATTCATGTGTTTAATTTATAAGAATCATAGGAGCTCTTTCAAAGAATACAGAGTAAAACGCACTAGAAGTTACACTGGTAATGTAAACCATTGATGCAATAACAAAAAAATAAAGTCTGACAAGAATCAAAATTCATAAAAGAAATATTAATGCGTTACCAATCATCAGAGACATCCAAAAGACAAACTACCATAAAGGTCCTCAAAAACTCACCCCAAATCAGCTCATTCCACAAACTTGGTAGCCACTACCTGGCTTTTTCAAAAGAAATTAGCTCATTCCACAGGGAAAAATGAACATTACTATTGCTATCTCTTAGGAAAAACAGCTCCAAATCTGATGATGCTCTCTTTTTAATACAAAATTGTCGCTTTTTGGCCTCCACAAATTTCTCACTGAAGGCTTTGGAACAGAGAAGAGTAGTTTTCCTAAGCACCTTCCCATGGACAACTAAGTACCTGACAAGCTCCACATCACTTCGGTTGCCATAAAACCCCTTCACAGTAACTGTTTTCAGATGGTCCAGGAAACTGAGGAAACCATGTTCATCCCAGATACCTTTACCCAAATAATTTTTGTAGCAGCTTCCCCCATATTTCTGAAACAGAAAAAAAAAAAATGAAATGAAAAAATGGTCATATTATTGCTCTGTAGTATTCACAAATCCTATAAACACGTACCACCCTAAAACTTAAAATTTGCTTCAACGTGCCAAAGAAAAACACTAATCCTGTAGTATAGTCATCAATGTAAAACTCATGCTTTTAAAGGCCACTGGTTCATTGACTTTCATTAGTCTTATCATAACTGTAAAACTATGTTGTCAAAATAAAATCCACTTGTTTACTTTGAATCAAAAAAACCAAAAGACAAATTAATTGTCAAATAAGCAAACAACCAGATAACTACTGAAGTTGTTATATTCTACAGGGCAGCACCATGTGCAGTGCCCTTGCAGCTGTCTGCTTCATTGGCTACACTAACTAGAAAGAGAATAGGAATACACAGCGAAAATTTGCAGCATGAGAGAAGATCTCAACTCTCAGAGGTCAGGCACAAATTTATCTGCTTGAACTGTATATCTATGAGAAACCATGCCTTAAACTAAACAAAGTGACTTCGGACAGAATAAAATTTAATGGACTGCAAAAAGGGCACAAAAGTTTTGCCTTAAGTAAAGTAATTTCTGTGTGAAAATTAACACACATGAACCAATTTGGACTGGCCATTACTTCTTCTTACGACACACAAGCTTTAGAACGAAAGTATAGTCAAGTAAGACCCAAAACAAGTTTCTTAAATCTGTAAAGACACAAAATCAGTACCCACTCATTAATTCAGATTGATCTTGTGTACTGTTTTAGCAGTAACATTTCCAGGAAAATAAATGTTTAGTTTGACTAGAGCAATTTTGAATTTTTATGGCAGCTTATCTCACCTAAAAAATTGAGCATGTGATAAAAAAAAGTTAACAAAATTCATGATAATGGAAGTAGTTACCAGAATATATAAATTTTCGAGACACGGAAAACATCTCAATAAGTCCAGTATTGTCTTGTCGAAATAGTGCTCCATTTTGATTGCTAGCGTCTTCACAGAAGATAGCATGGTCATCTGGCATTGCATTGCATTAACTTGAATGACTGATGCTGGCTGCCATCAACAACAAAAGTATCAATTAGATAAAAATGAACAATTTGCAGGCTAAAAGACAATCATGCATTGGACACAACTAACAAGAAAAGGTATTCTCAATGTAAATTTGTTCAGTAATATAAATTGAAAGAGTTATGTACAATACTGATTCTACAAAATGTACTTAAGACTTAAGACAGACACATTTCAACAAGATATAATTCAGGTTTTTCGGGACCCATTAAATCAAACAGTTCTAAATAAATCAAAAAGGTGAACCTGTTGTTGGAGAAGAGTCCCGCCTAGTTGGAGCGACTTAAAGGCCACACATAGAAAACCAAGCAGTTGGAGCTTTGGTGCATCCAGGACCTTCACGTTGCAGTCTCTTGTTTCGCACTCACCTAACATGAGTGATTCAAGATTAGGTGCATCTTTAATGATAAGCTCTGCTATCAGTTTGACATTAAAATATGTGGACCCCCAATCAAAAACAAGCTTGCGGAGCCTTAGAGAACTGATGCTGATAAGAGGGGATCCCCTACTGGCGATCAAACGCAAGGTCTCAAGAGACCTGCACTTGGATAGCAAAATTTGAACCATATCATTATGCACCGGTACAGTATTCAGGTTCAGTTCTGTAAGATTGGGAAATATGGAAGGGAGCACCGTCTTGGGAAACTGGCAACCGACGAGAGACAATTGACGCAGTGAGTTGCAGCTCAGAAGAAAACGAGGTAACTCGTAGGTGAATGCCACTTGGTAAGAATAAACGATTGTTAGTTCGCGGATGCCTCTTTGGACCGCTGATTGCACGAAGCGATCGAGTGCAGGAGCGGTGGAGCGTGAGAGGCTGAGGCTTTCGATGGGTCCATGGTGGGATTGGGAATCAAAAATACTGGAGGCGGTGTATTGGTCGATGGGCACGTCGAGGCGCAGTGGGGCCGCTTTCCAGAGGTGGCGCCAGCGAGAGGAGAGGATGCTGGTGCGAGCGGAGTCCTTGATTGGGAGGTGGGAGAGGATGGAGTGGAGGACATTGTCGGGGAGTGGGCTGATCAAGTCCAGCTCCTCCGGTTGAAGAGGTACTGGAGAGGGGTTAGGGTTAGTCACCCTTTTTCTTTTTCTTCTTCTTTTTCTTTCGGTCGTGGTGGTCGTGGAAGACATGTTCGAACACGACGGAGAGACGGATTGGGTTGGGTTGGATGTTCCTGACTTCCTGGGATTTGCTTCCTGCACTTCCAAATTGGAGATCCACTCCTTTTATGGACGAAAATACCCCTTGTATTCCATCAATTTACGCCTCTCAGTGCACAATTCATTTTGAAACTCGAGAGCATTTTCGTCAAAAAGTGGATCTCCAAAGTCAGAGAGTGCAGAAAGCAATATCCTTTCTGGGTTGGGAATCCCTGGTTGGGGGGTCAGGGACTCGCATCCTCAGCAGTAAAAAAAATGACTGCTCCAAACAGCCCTTTCATTTTTTTAAAATTTAAAAATTTTAAAATTCAAATGGAGAATACAAACCGTTGATCTTGTTAAATTTTACTGGTGATGCGTTTTTATATAAGTTTTATAAAATTTAAAGTCGATTTGATACTTGATTAAATGACCAAATTATGAACGTATTAGAATTAATCTAACCAGATTCGTTCATTTGTTAGCCACTTGATCTAATATCAAATTAACTTCAAATTTTATAAAACTTATACGAAAATGCATCGCCGGTAAAATTTAACAAGATCAACGTTTGGATTCTCCATTTGAATTTTTAAATTTTTAAATTTTAAAAAAAAAAGAAAACGACTGCTTGGAGCAGTCCTTTTGGACTGCAGAGGATGCGCGTTGGGGGGTCAGTAGAAAACTGTTAGAACAGTTCTAAGATTAGTGTGTTAAAAGGAAAAAATTGGGATCGCTATTTTATTATTATTATTATTATTATTATTATTATTATTATTTATTTAATTTAATTTTTTTAAGAGCATTTAGAACTCATAACATACTCCAGTTTTGGCACTTGCCAAAGAAAAATAGAATTACAGAAAGAAAAAAGTATCGTATTTGATGAGATATACTTTTATAATGATAATTTGTTAAAAACGTACAATTTTAGTAATTTTGACAACATTTTTAAATCAAATTTAAAACATATTTTAATAAAGATAAAAAAAAACTTAGATATTGTCTTTGTCTTGTAAATTAATTGTGTATCAAATTTCATATAGTTTGAGTGTCATTCAATATTCCAAAACTATAATAAGTCATTCTTTTGACTCATTTGATGAACAGTAAACATATATTGAATTTTATCATTTTTATGTTTATGATTTACGCATTGTTTAGATCATATTTACAGTTTCATATTTGAAAAATGTAATTTGTTTTTACCGTTATCAAAATTATCAAAGTAATTCATCAGTAGTATATCCCACTCTCTTATGTATAAACATTTATATAGTTTAGATTAGAAAAAAAATTTATCTAATAGAGAGCCGACGGTAGAGAGATCTTCTTCGAATAAATATACATTGAAACTATGATACATTTCGAAACCCCGAAAAAGACCAAATCGTTTGGAAAGATAAAATATTCAAATATTTATATTAAAACTATAAGAAATTAAATTTTCTTCATTTAATTAGGAAAAGAGCACAAAATGAATAAATTGATTAAGAAAAATCGTTTGGAAATATAAATATATACACACTAACATTGGCGGAGTATCTTATTTTTAAGATCGTTTGGTATGCTTGATATGTATCTTATTTTTAAGATTTATTTTGAAGAAAAATAGAGTCAGGGCCATAACTTTGTATTAATATAAACGTTAGCATGATCATTGGCGGAGTTACATTGATAGAGCAAATGAAGCAAATGGGGTCAATTGAATCCCATTTAATTTCAAAAAATAGTGCCATACATAAAAAATTATATTTATAAAATGAATATTTTTACAGTTATTCTAAATTTGAACTGTGACACCCCACGACTGACGGTGTCACAGTCGCCGCAAGCACACAGTTACCTTCATGTACTTGCAAGGCATGTTTTAACTATTCAATATTAAAATAGCACATAATATTCCGATTCAAATGTATATAAGTAAATGTAATATTTTAATTTTTTAATTGTAAATATACACACACACACACACAAACAATTCTAAGTTGCAAGCTGTAGCGTACTTATGGATCAAGCAGATTAAGTTTCTAGTTAAGCACATAAGATTAAGTAAATGTATATGTACTATAGGAAAGATAAAGTCCAAAGGACATACATAAAAGGTACAGGAGCATATATTACACAAGACAAACAAAATACAGTAAGATTACATGACTAGATTTACTTGCTACATGGTACATACCAAAAATATTATGGCTTAAAGCTCACTGCGCTGCCCGTCTCTCTGTCTATAAACCTGGAACCCACAAAAGCGGAAAAATGAGATAAATATAATTTATCTCAGTGCGGTATTTAGTTCTAGTCACACGAATCTCTATGATACATGTTTAGGAACTAATTACCCTACTGAATCAATAATATAATAATAGAAGTAGACAAGCAATACATACAAATATCAATTAATAAATGCAACCTTTTATGAACATATGAAATGCAAAAGAGCACGGCTGCTTATCTAATTCAATTCAAATACAATTTAATATTTCAAAAGCCGGCTCAGTTTGGACAGTTATCTTTAATGCAAGTCTAGTATATCACAGTCAGTTCAGAGTCAGATACCGTGAGCCTCCTTCTTAGAGTGATGTCAATGGTTGATCAATTCAATTTACAATTCAAACAATCAGCTAATCAAAAGTACTACAAGCCGAGAACACTGCCAGATCCGGAATATGAGTGCTTACTTCACGGTGTACAACCAGGTCTGGGCGCGACCCAAACCCCCGTACAAAAGAAATGAGTGTCTATTCAATCGCACAAGCAGTACATATAACAATTTCAAATTATCAAGTGGAAACCATTCAATATGCATATAACAATAATAATAATAAACAAATGATAAATGTGCAAATATGTCACATGAATATTCAACAATTTCAAATATGCAAATGCAAGCAGTTCAGTCCTGAAAATGAAAATTAAAATTCGTGTGAAATCCGCACCTGAAAGTAAAACCAATAGTAGCAAGCAAGACAAGACAATCCTAAAAACCCTCCGTCGTACCGACTGTCTCCGATCCCGACACCCGACCACCCGACTCTAAATAATATATAAAAGAAAATACTAAACTAAGATCTGTTTCTAATTGGCAAATCAAAATGTTTATTTAAAGACAGCATCCAACTTAACATACATAGTGTAGTCGATTTTGAGGTGTGCCATACATGCATACTGGAATAATTTGGTACCAACTCAAGAGACAAGGAACAATTGATTCATGACTGATCCTCAGTGTGCTCATGTTCCTATGTACCTTGTCAGGTACAATACTTAACGAATGTTTCAAATTTAAGCTGGTTAAAGAAAATTCCAGTGAGGCCTACTACTTTTGAATACCAAGCACAACCCTTTCTGAGATTGTATAAAACTACTTAGGTATAACTGTAATTAAATCCTTGCACTTCTATGTAACTTGTAAAATATAGATATAAAACCCAACATACAAAGGCACGCATCAGCACTTCTGTTTTTACAATCCAAATAGGACTCATTTTTAAACAGGAAATCATCAAAGCAACTTGGATTTGTTTAAATTTTAAAGAAATCATAAAGAATTCCAAGGAATAAAAAAGGAAAAATACTCAAATAACTTATATAAATACCTTCTACAGTAAAGAAATATGAGTTTCCACTTATGACGACACCTTGGTACCAGCCCCTGCTGCACTTGCGTTTCTTTCTTTTGAAACCAGTTTATAAGGAATTTAGTGAAAAGGAAAAGAAAGGAAGTGGTATGGTGATGTGCCCAAAGTGAACCAGTTAAATAAAGAGGTAAAGGGCGGTACCAACTAACTGGATGAGTGGATTTGATATTTCTTTTTTCAATAGATAGAGTGTACCATTAAATAATTTAACTTAAGACACAAATAAAACCTGGGTCCCATCTGTTATTCTCACAATTATTAATATACCAAGTTCTTGCGATTCATGTGAATTTGCCCACAAATAAATAAAAATTAATATAAAAATCAAGGACGTATACATACAGGCCCTTTTTGTTATCCACTTGTATAAAAGCATATATATACAAAGCCCATATAATGAAGCTTATAACAACAATTAAATCTAATATAAAACCGGCCTTAGACTAATGAGTTTCATTTTTGGTTTCTGAGGCAAAATAGTTTTCTCATACATTCAAATTAAAATGAAATTATATAAAAATACGGAAATAACTTTTCTAAACTTTTGAAATCTTGGGAACCATATTTATATCTAAGTTTATACTGGAAAGCATGAACAAAAATAAAACACTCTAAACAGAATTCAACCAATCAATAATTATTAGTCAGCAAAGGTAAATTGAAGGACTGAAAAAAAATATAAAAATAAAAATAAAATGCTGGACGTAACATGAAAGGGCCGATAAAAATCATCATCTAGATTCTTCATCCATCCCTATCATCCCCTTAGAAAACACGTTTTACCTTTCCATTTTAGTCAACGCTCCTCAATGCTGGAAGTTTCCATTTTAGTCGGTGCTAATTATCTTTTCATTTTTGTCGCTAATTCCTTATCCCAAAGCGTACTCCTATCTTTCCATTTTAGCCAACGCTCCTCAATGCTAGAAGTTTCCATTTTAGTCGACGCTAATTATCTTTTCATTTTTGTCGCTAATTCCTTATCCCAGAGCAACTCCTCATCTCCCCTCCCTTTCCCACCTCATGTTGACATCCCACCCATCCCCTCCATCTCCTCACATATTATTTTCCTAATTGTTCTGGTTCTGTAAAATAATTATCATAGTTTTGTAAAATAATTGTTCTAGTTTTCATGACAGTTAATAACACTTTCTAGGACAATTAATTTTTTTCCAGGACAATATTATTTTCTTAATTGTCCTAGTTCTGTAAAATAATTGTCCTAGTCCCAGGACAATTAATAACATTTTCTTGAATAATTATTTTTTTCTTCAAGACAGTTAGTATTATTTTTCTAATTGTCCTAGTTTTCAGGACAATTAGTATTATTTTTATAGAATAACAGGAGGTGGGGGAGATCAGAAAGGGGATGGATGAGTAAAACGTTGAAAATTAGGCGATGGGTGAGTAAACGCTGGAAGTCGCTGGAAGTTAGGAGGGGTGAGTAAACACTAGAAGTTAGGAGATGGGGATGAAGGGATGATGGAATCCATCACTGAAAGTTAGGGGAGGGGTGAGTAAATGCTGGGAGTTACAGTAAACGCTGGAAATTAGAGGATATGAATTAGAGAAAGATGAAATCTAAAGAATGTTGGTAAGCAATTCATAAATTTGAAACCCATATGTATACAAATATTATTACACTATTGAACATCATTTGGTTCATGGTTGCATTCTCACGAGTGTTTTATTATGTAAAATTAGCAATTCTTCCTATAAAAACACATTTTGAGACAAAATAATTTCCAAAAGTTAGCAATTTTCCTCATCACTTTTAGGAAAAGCACACTGATGGGGGTTTACAAGCATATATTCTAACTCGATTTAGATCCTTAATTACCTTTGAATGCATGTGTTTTTACTTGAATATGCTAATTTTAGGTTAGAAGAAAGGTGCATCCTGATAAGCAATTTTCATGTATATATTCTACGAGTAGCAAAAAGTCACTATGGGTCGCAACCAATGAGTTTAGGATCATGACTGTCGCAGGTCGCGATGTTCATCCCGTCCAGAAATTTGATTCGCACCCTTTTGATAAATGAGCTATAACTTTTTGTATACTGATTTGATTTTTCGAGTTCTTGATCATTCTAGAAAGAGGACTCGAAGCATTTTCTAATGAAATAAACCTCACTCAAATCGGAGTTACAAATCTTAAGTTATGCCTACGACAATCAGACTGTACCAGTTTTCAAAATCTGGACTGCACTAATTCGAGTTTTTCTCAAAGTTTTTTCATAAAATCACAAAATTAAAGTCATATGAACACAAAAATACAACCAGAACTTAAAGTAAGACTTTAATGGTGCATTAGAATCGAAAAGAAGAGTATGGCTCTGATACCAATGAAAGAAAATAAATCAGAGTTCATACAGTACAGCGGAAGATCTTGGATCGTTCTTCTTTCACGATATCGCACCACAGCGCCTTGCTTGTCCTCTCCTTGTGTTCTCCTTGCTTCTACCACTGGTGGAACACTATAAGAGACCACACTATTCACAATCCAAGTGCTTACTTGACTGCCACGAGAATCGAACCCTCACGATTTGGTGAAAATCTCTTTCCAACGGAGATTTGAGCTTTAGAGATGAATCACAAATGAAGTGGAGTCTTTATGAAAATGACCAGATTAGTGTTAATATAAGAGAGTTCGCACCCTTTAGTAAAGAGGTGCAATTGACTGGGCCTAATCCAATCAGCCTGTCATATTTCTTGCTGTCCGCAAACAAACTTTATGGTCCGCGATGACACACTGCAGTCCGCAAACGAACCCGCAACATCTCCACATTTCTTACAATGACGTTATGCCTTAACCCGGTGCTATAGTGTACTGATTGTATAAGGAGGAAGATAAAGACTGCAACACCACTTCAAAGAAGGGTCTATGTATTCGATTAAGTTTCTTTGCAGTATATCTAGTTCTTATGTTTATATTTTTCATAGAAATAGATATGCATATAAATTTACCTTCAAGAATAAATGGTGCAAATTAATCGCAATGGAACATTGATCCCCCCCCCCCCTCATGATGTACCAAAAAATGTAACATATTTCTCCTCTCTTCATCATGTATCAAACGAACTTTATTTTTAGATTGAAAACGTTGTTTCAAAAATAAATGAAAAACACCGGTTCAAAATGGATTGTTTGAAACTTAAATTTAAAACTACAAGTGACAACAAGAACCTTCAAATTCTGTTAATGTAACCGAAAGATATGAGAAATCAATTTTTCTTCATTTGATTAGGAAAAGAGAACAATATAAATGAACTGATTAAGAAAAATCGTTTGGAAAAGATAATACACACACACACATCGATTGGTTAGTACACATATATAGAACTCTCTCAATCTAGGTATGCATGATATATCTTATTTTACTTTGTATTAATAATTTAATATAAAAGTTTAGCGAGATGCATCTTATTGTGAATAATGCCCGTAACATTATGATATTGAAATTGAGGTTGCATCGATAGCATTCTAACACTTTTCCATGAGAATTTTCGTTCATAGAAATATGAATCATGTAAAGAATTCATGTTCAGTAAAAAGTAAATTATATAAGATTCACATCTAGCAAGCATTGATCATGTTCGAATTTTTATTTATACAAACATCAGCGGCTTCACCAATTCAAATATACAGAAGATTTTATACTTTATAAGAAAAAAATATACATAAGATTTCACACTTAATGTAATCATCTCTGCGCTGTTGCATCAAATTAACTGCGCCATAGTAATGAAAATTATTTGCCTTCAAATTTACCAGTTAATCTCTCGCAACTTTTCTTCAATTGTAGTGATCAGAATTAACTTTTATCTCAAGAGCTGCTACACGTAACAAGTCGTACTTTTGAGTTAATTATATTACAACGTGAAAGAAAACTGAATTCATTAAGATCAAATAGAATGTTACTGGCTGCAGATGAATATAATAAACTGAATTTTGATAGATCAGTTCACAGCTACAAGTTTGAACTGGCGTAGCCAGAGAGATGGGGTTTACACATTGGTGACTTGCTCAGTCAGGACACACACACACACAAAATCAACACATCACGGTTACAGTGCTCTTTAATCAGATAAGGTACTCATACAGGATACATAACCAGAGTTAGGAAAAAGCCCATACAGTATCAATAACCTTGCAAAATATAAACCGCCATGTGTTTTTTATCTTGCAAAAAAAATATAAAGAGAGGAAGATTAACTTTGAAGATGAACTGGTGAAGGAAACAACATCATTTTAGCAATTCATGTGTTGAATTTATAAGACTTGTAGGAGCTCTTGCAAAGAATACACAGTAAAACGCACCAAAGTTACACTGGTAATGTAAACCATTGATGCAGAATAACAAAAAGATAAAGTCTAGCATGAATCAAACATCATAAAAGCAATACTAATGTGTTACCAATCATCTGAGACTTCCAAAAGGCAAACTACCAGAAAGGGCCTCAAACACTCGCCCCAAATCAGCTCATTCCACAAACTTGGTTGCCACTACCTGTCTTTTTCAAAAAAAATTAGCTCATTCCACAGGGAAAAATGAACATTACTTTTGGTATCTCTTAGGAAAACCAGCTCCAAATCTGATGATGCTCTCTTTTCAATACAAAATTGTCGCTTTTTGGTCTCCACAAATTTCTGGCTGAAGGCTTTGGAACAGAGAAGAGTAGTTTTTCTAAGCACATTCCCATGGACAACTAAGTACCTGACAAGCTCCACATCACTTTGGTTGCCATAAAACCCTTTCACAGTAACTGTTTTCAGATGGTCCAGGAAACTGAGGAAACCATGTTCATCCCAGATACCTTTGTCCAAATAATTTTTGTCGCGGCTTCCCCCATATTTCTGAAACAGGAAAAAAAAAATGAAATGAAAAATGGTCATATTATTGCTATGCAGTATCCACAAATCCTATAAAAACGTTTCACCTCAAACTTACAATTTGCTTCAAAACACTAACCCTGCAGTAAAGTCATGAAAGGAAAACTCATGATTTTTAAGGCCACAGGTTCATTGACTTCCATTAGTCTTATCATAGCTGTAAAACTATGTTAAAATAAATTCCAGTTGTTTACTAAGGCCACAGGTTCATTGACTTCCATTAGTCTTATCATAGCTGTAAAACTATGTTGTCAAAATAAATTCCAGTTGTTTACTTTGAATAAAAAAAACAAAAGACAAATTAATTGTCAAATAAGCAAGCAACCTAACAACTACTGAAGTTGTTATATTCTAAAGGGCAGCACCATGTGCAGTGCCCTTGCAGCTGTCTGCTTCATTGGCTACACAAACCAGAAAAAGAATAGGAATGCACTGCAAAAATTTGCAGCATGGGAGAAGAGCTCAACTCTCAGAGGTCAGGCACAAATTGTTCTGCTTGAACTGTATATCTATAAGAAACCATGACTTAAACTAAACAAAGTGACTTTGGACAGAATAAAATTTAATGGACTGCAAAAGGGCACAAAAGTTCTTCCTTTAGTAAAGTAATTTCTGTGTGAAAATTAACACACATGAACCATTTTGGACTGGCCGTTACTTCTTCTTGAGACACATAAGCTTTAGAACGAAGAGTTTCTTAATCTGTAAAGACACAAAAACTTGTGTACTGTTTTAGCAGTAACATTTCCAGGAAAATAAATGTTCAGTCTGACTATAGTAATTTTGAATTTTTATGGCAGCTTATCTCACCTAAAAAATTGAGAATGTCGATAAAGAAAAGTTAACAAAATTCATGATAGATAATGGAAGTAGTTACCAGAATATATAAATTTTCGAGACACGGAAAACATCTCAATAAGTCCAGTATTGTCTTGTCAAAAGAGTGCTCCATTTTGATTGCTAGCGTCTTCACAGAAGATAGCATGGTCATCCGGCATGGCATTGCATTAACTTGAATGACTGATGCTGGCTGCCATCAACAACAAAAGTATCAATTAGATAAAATGAACAATTTGAAGGCCAAAAGACAATCATGCATTGGACACAACTAATAAGAAAAAGGTATTCTCAATGTGAATTCATTCAGTAATATAAATTGAAAGAGTTATGTTCAATACTGATTCTACAAAATGTACTTAAGGGTCAAGACAGACACATTGTCAACAAGAAATAATTCAGGTTTCTAAGGACCCATTAAGTCAAACAGTTCTAAATAAAGCAAAAAGGTGAACCTGTTGTTGGAGAAGGGTCCCGCCTAGTTGGAGTGCCTTAAAGTCCACACATAGAAAACCAACAAGTTCCAGCCTTGGTGCATCCAAGACCTTCACCATGCAATCTCTTGTTCCATACTCACCTATCATGAGTGATTCAAGATTAGGTGCATCTTTAATGATAAACTCTAGTCTGAACTCCCAATCAAAAACAAGCCTATCAAAAACAAGCTTGCGGAGACTTGGCGAACTGATGCTGATAACAGGGGCTTCCCTAGTGGAGATCAAATGCAAGGTCTCAAGAGACTTGCAATTGGGTAGCAACAATTGAAGCAAATTATTATCGAGCGGTACACAAGTCAGGCTCAGTTCTTTAAGGTTGGGAAATATGGAAGGATGCAACCTCTTAGGAAATCGGCAGTAAGAGAGGGACAGTTGATGCAGTGAGTTGCAGCGTAGAAGGAAAGGAGGCAGCTCGTAGGTGGTACGAACACAAAAGAGGGTTAGTTTTTGGATGCCTCTTTGGACCGCCGTTTCCAACAAGCGATCAGTGTCCAGGGCGCGGCTGGAGCGTGAGAGGCTGAGGCAGAGACTTTCGATCGGTCCATGATGGGAATAAAAAATCCTGGAGACGGTCTGTTCGTTGGAGGAGAAGTCGTGGCGCAGCGGAGCGGCTTTCCAGAGGTGGCGCCAGCGAGAGGCGAGGACGCTGGTGCGAGCAGCGTCCTTGATTGGGAGGAGGGAGAGAATGGAGACGAGGACGCAGTCGGGGAGGGGGCTGATGAAGTCCGGTCCCCTCGGTTCAAGAGGTACTGGAGAGGGGCTAGGGTTAGTCTCCCTTTTTCTCTTGGTGGTGGTGGCGGGAGACATGTTCGAACACGACGGAGAGACGGACGGCACGTTGGGGGTTCAGTAGAAAACTGTTAGAACAACATTGCTCGATGTGAATCGAAATCATAACATGCAGGATGTGAGTCCAACATTGGGGAATTGCTCAGGCGACTCTCCAGTCTCCACTAACTCTAACTCATTCACTTCAATTATTTTCTTAATTGACCAAAATTGCTGTGTCTGTGTTGGAGAGGAAAGAATTGGGAATTTGTGATCGCTACAGAAAGAATTAATTTTTATTATTTATTTATTTTGGTAAAAGGATTCAGAAATCATAACATACTCCAGTTTTTACACTTGCCAAAGAAAAACAGAATTACATAGAGGAAAAAGTAGCGTATTTGATGAGATATACTTTTATATGGTAATTTGTTAAAAACGTACAATTTTAGTAATTTTGACAACATTTTTAAATCAAATTTAAAACTTATTTTAATAATAATAAAGATAAAAAAAAAAAACTTAGATATGGTCTTTGTCTTATAAATTAATTGTGTATCAAATTTCATATAGTTTGAGTGGCATTCGATATTCCACAAAAAATAATAAGTTATTCTTTTGACTCATTTGATGAACAGTGAACATATATTGAATGTTATATTTTTTATGTTTATGATTTACACATTGTGTAGATCATATTTAAGAGTTTCATATTTGAAAAATCTAAGTTGCTTTTACCGTTATCAAAATTATCAAACTAATTCATCATTAATAGATCCCGCGCTCTTATGTATAGAAATTTTTATAGTTTAGGGTTAAAAATATATATTGAAACTTTTTCTCTATATGATACATTTCCAAACCGGCCCCTAAAAAGACCAAAATTTTTTTAGACTACCCTGAAGATTGGAGTGCGTCTACCATTAGTGTTGTTGTGATGACGGTGGAAGGAAGAGTAGGGAATCAATTACTAGGACATTGGTATCCCGTATCCGTCATAATCACAATTTTCTTATTAATAATTCAAATATGCATTTTCTTAAGAAATGTGAACCGTTAATATTGTTTTATTTTGAAAGTAATGCATCAGCAAAAATCCTGGATTTTTTATTCGTTATACAAAATCAACGGACGAAAAGCATTGGTGCAAATTAATCGCAATTGAAATTAAATTATATATATTTTTTGTTTTCGATCTTGTACAATACAAACTTTAATCTTTTTAAAAAAAAATTATATGAATACGTTACTTTTCAAATACATCAACAACACTGGTTCAATTAATTTGATCATTTGCAACTTAAATTTTAAACTAACAATAAGTCAATAAGTTGTTTCTAGGTAGCCTCTACCTAGCTTTCAAAAAAAAAAAAAAGTCAATAAGTTGTGGTCATGATGAGCACCAAAATTTTGGATATTAGAGTGCTGCTTAACATGGATATAGTTTAAGTTGGTCTAAATCAAGAATCATTCTGCGTCGCGAGTCAATTGTGCGTCACTTTATGGGGAATTGGGGATCCATATCCTCTCAGAATCGGATCCCACCTCATTAGAGGTGTCAAAAGTGTGCCGTTTCGCACGTTTCCGTTCCGTTCCGTCCGAACGGAACAGCTAACGGAAGGATTTTTTGTTTCGTTTCTGAAAACGGAACGGAAACGGAACTGGTACCGGTACACGTTAGTGTTCCGTTTACCAAAAACTAGGATGAAATCAATGGAAAATGGCTGAAATCAGTGGAAAATGGAGAACGGAACAGCTAACGGAACGGAAAACTGTTCCGTTTTACGAAACGGAACGGAAACGAAACTGATATGAGTTACGTTACCAGAAACGGAACAGAAACGGAACTGGTGTGTTCCGTTCCGTTTCAGCACGTTTGACACCTCTACACTTCATGCATGGTTGTTTATCTGTTTACCAATAGCATGCTAGCATTTTTTGAAGATTAACTGATGAAGGTGAGACTCCACTCTTTTAGAAATTCTTTTTTTTTTTTATTAGAAACAGCAAAGTGCTATAAATATTAAGAACTATGCTGATAACACAAACATTGATCCATAATAAGAAAAAGTAAGTTTTTATGCCCAAAAAGGAATAGGAAATAGTCTCAGTACGTAGAACTATTTTCAATTTTGAGTGAGTATAAGCAATTCCAGCAAAATTCTATGACAGCGAGAAGAGTGTTCGGAGGAATACAAGGAAAAAAGATCACTATGCCCAGGTATGTGCGCTATTAAAATAATATTTTCTTCAATTAATACTTGCAAAGTTTGTATACATTTCGTATGTTTTATTATTTATTTATGTTTCTTTTTATGATGTGTAGTTCCAAAAGCCTAGTTGAGTTAATTTGTAGTGGGAACCACAAAATCATTAGTAATTATATAATTGTGGAAAATATGCTTAGGGGAGAACTGGCTAGCCGCCAAGTCGAAATCCACTAGTATAATCAGGAATTTAGATTGAAATTAACCATTGCAAACAACAAAACATATTTAAAGCTAGCCCATGGGCCTGTTTAAACTTCAAAAAAAAAATATATATTTAAAGCAATAAGAAAAATATGATGCTCGAGGCATAACTATACAATTTATATTATGCCATCATCATAACAATAACAATAGTTATAATAATAATATTATTATTAATAATGATAATAATATAACTATTAATATCATGATCATTATTATAAAACTTTAAATATCAATCTCAAATATATAATAATAAATAAAGAACGAACAGTAAATTTGGAACTGAGTTGGAAAAGGGGATGAACAAATCGCTATTATATTCAGTCACTTCACTGCTATTTTTAAGTTTTAACATTAATACTAATATATTTTTTAAGTTTTAACTTATACTAGTACTAGATATAAAGCATTTGCTATTCGTGAAATAATACTTTCTTAAACATTTAGAAATATCGTTATCTTTTATCTTTTAATAACAAAAAAATAATAAAATAACATTATTTCCGCTCACCCCTGCCCTGCTATAAGAATAAGCGATCTCTCTGTTTCTCTACCAATAACCTTCTTGCACCGCAAGCCCAAATCAAGATGCAACAAAAGAAAGAGAAAAGAGTTAACAAGGATTGGCACGAAATCGCCATGGCCGAGAAGGAGAAGAGCAAGGCTCCTGTGGAAATAACGATCAAGCGAGATGAACCTCCATCTGACACACACTACGAGGACGATCCTGTGATGATCGTGCACATAGCTATAGGCAGCCACTTCATCGAGACAACTGTTGCATTGGTGGAATCTGCCGTTGGTGCATGGGTTCGATCCACCGTTTCGATGCTTCGGCTCTTTCGTGGCGGTGGGCCCACTGTTGTCAGCATCTGTGCCTTCAGAGGGTATGCGGTGGGGGTCTCCCTGGAAGGGCCCTCTGAGCCACCCAAACCACCCGTCTAACCCGTATCGAGCTATTGCCATATGTCTTGGTGGGTCTCGCGTGCTCTTCTACGAGCTTGACGACTGGGATCGTAGAAAAGATCCAGGTAGAATCATTCCTCTCGGAGATCTACTGAATAATCGGAAGGTGGTGGTGGTCAGATGGGGGATTGCAGAAATGGTCAAGAAATTAGATAGTGAGTGGGGTTTGAAGGTATATATGTGTTTTCCATTTTTTTTTTTTTTCTGATTTTCAAAAGAAATGGCCAAGCATTGCAAGTTTGTATTCATGTTCTAAAAATTTTTCTGTGCACTAATATTCAATTAGACCTTGCTGATTTCTACTCCACAATCTGTGTTATTCTTGGGTGATTTAGCTAAAACTTTTTTAAGTTACGCATAATTTTTAGGCTTTTAATCCAAACTTGGATTTCTATGTGTAGTCACCTTTTAAGTAAAACAGGATAACTTTTAAGGCAGGTTTACTCAATACCATGTGTTGCTTTGTTAGATAGTTCATAGGGCTGTCAATGGGTACGGTAGAATGTATTTTCATACCCACACCCGTTAGAATTTTTTTTACCCGTACCCGTACCCGTTAAAAAAGACTTTATCCGTACCCGTTAAGAATTAACGGTAAGAGTAGGATAACGGTAAATAATGGGTAATAATTATATTAATAATTTAATAAAAATATATATAATGTGCTGAATAAATAATATCAAATAAATATATAGATAAAGTAAAATATTTAGATAATATTTTCGATATAACAAAAATCATGAAATTTATTCTCATATCAATTGAATTAAAAAATCTATAGAACTAATTATAAAT
Source organism: Rhynchospora breviuscula (assembly GCA_027562975.1). Lineage (NCBI taxonomy): Eukaryota > Viridiplantae > Streptophyta > Magnoliopsida > Poales > Cyperaceae > Rhynchospora > Rhynchospora breviuscula. The sequence goes on from CM050402.1 coordinate 57,085,807, forward strand.
TATAATATAATATAGAGTATAAATTAATTTTTTCATCATCATAAATAACTTTGGATGAAGATCGAAATTAATAATATATCTTACAAAATATACTAAAAACATGATTATATATACATATATGTTTGTAAAATATTACCCGTTAGATAATGGATACGAAATAGTCCTTACCCGTACCCGTACCCAATAAGTTATCGAAAATTTTTCTTTACCCGTTAGCCTAACGAAAATAAAACCTTACCCATATCCGTCATATCGAATGCGGTACGGGTAGGGTAAACGGGTTTCATTGACAGCCCTAATAGTTCAAGTAAATTAAGGTTACTAGTAATTTCATTCTAAGGCTTTTCTGTGCAATTATCCAGTGAGTTAATTAAAAAGGTTTATAAACTATATATAGATCGCACGGCCAGTGGATGTGAGAAAGATAGCAGCAGGGACTTATGGAAAGGATGCAATTTGGTGGCCGAAGCCTGAGAAGGGGAAGGTGGTAATGAAAGATGTGGGACTTGAGGGGCTGGCGGAGCTGGCACTAGATGGGATGCAGCTTGAGAAGAAGCCGGCAAGGGTGCGTGAGGCCAACTGGAGTGATCTTGGGATCTATGGTTACTTTGGTGATGATTATGAGGAAGATTTGGAGCTGATCAAGTATGCAACCAGAGATGCAGTTGTGACCCATCAGATCGCCACAAAGTGCATTAAAAAGTCTGGATTGCCCCAAGAATGATGGCCTTGTGTTAGTGTTACTCTGGCTTAGTTAGCGACAAATTGATACATATGTCATGTTTTTTTTTTTTTTTTTTTTTTTTTTTTTTTTTTTTTTTTTTTTACATGTAACGTGGGTTTTAGTCGCCCTTTCTGTTTTTCTTTTGGTGGTGGTGGTGGAAGACGTTATAAAAAAGATAGAAAAAATATATACCTGAAATTATTTGTCTAGGATGCATTTAGAAATCCCAAAAAAGACCAAAATTCTTTTAAATTATCAGAGTGGAGTGCACGTACCAGTGTACCACTAGTACGGACTCGTATTCTTTAACTCAAAATATGCATCGGATGAGAAGCGATCTAATTATCCAAATTTTTTGGAGCCTCTATAATTAATATGATAATGAAGAATTACTAGGCATTGAACTCGTATTCTTTAATAAGTAAATTTATAATTCTGAGCAAATTGTATAATACTTGAAAATAAATTGGCCTCGTTCTGAAAAACAAGTAATTTTACCATGATGAAGAACATAATACGTTAGAGTGACGAGATTAAGGTACAAGGGAGAGACTATTGGCAGAGTCCGAAAAATTTTCAGTGAATCATATCAGTATAGTATTGAATATTTCAAAAACCAATATTATTTTATATAATTATGACTCCTGTTACTAACCTGATTATTAGCTGAATAAATTTTTTTTGTCCATCTTACTCTTCGACCTGGAAAACTTTAAACCCCCAATGCCCAATTCATCATCTGAAAATATAGTTTTCCTTTCCCTGAGTTGATCCCAAAGAATTAAAGAACCAGCCCCATCGATTCTTAATATGTTTATTTTTTTTTTTTACTTTTCTCAGCCCAAAATGCTGATGTTTTCTCTTCGGCCTTTTCAAGGTTTTTTTTTTATTCTACGGCCATTTTAAAGCGGGTGTTATATACATATACACCATCCAACAAAACAGTGTCCAAAGCATCCACCATCACCAGAGACAACAAAATGGTCTTTCTGGGAACCCAAGTCCTGATTTTTTTGCTCGCTGACGTCATCATTTTCGCGTGATGACGTCATCAAAAATTTTTCGGAAAAATTCAAAATAATTTTTGCGCGCTGACATCGTCAAATGGACGAATTTTTGTGTTCAGTTAGATGTGTCAAGGGATGAGTTAAACTAATTATGTGTTCCATTAGATGCAGTGATAATATGAAGTTTTAGGTTTTTGATCTCAATGGATTAATTACATGAATTATGTGTTCAATTAGATGCATCTCAAAATTGAATTTTCATATTTTTTTTTGTTTAGTTAAACACGTTAAGGGATGAATTTAAAGTGTTTATGTGTTTAGTTAGTTACAGCAGAAATTTAATTTTGTAGTTTTTTGTGCTCAGTTTTACACGTTAAGGGATGAATTTAAAGTGCTTATGTATTCAGTTAGTTGTAGAAGAAAATTGATTTCAACTGGTTAAAGGATCAATTAAAATTGTTTATGTGTTCAGTTAGATGCATGCGTAATTTAAACACTGATCATTTATTAAGAATAACATTAATTATTTCAATAAACTGAACAATTCTATTAATAACAATATCCATTAATAATAACACAAATCCTACACAGTTTTAACCACTACAAGCTAACACAAATTCATCAACTCCTCCTTCGATTTCTTCCGCACAACTCTTCTCGCCCTATTCTGTAATTCCTACACAAACAAAAAAAATACAATTAATACCAATTACCAATTAAGTGCTCTAATAATATTTAATCCTTTCGGGCAAAAAAATACATAATGAAACAAGATGATCCCTTAGAGATACTAAACTTAACACATATGACAACTAACTAATTCATTAGGAAAATTAAACAATTAATTAGTATATTTGGATCAGATTCAAAAAAAAATGAAATTGAAGAATGAAGTCTCTGAGTTCTTTGATTTAACTCAAGGAAATCCACAAGTGATAGATCAAATCAAAATATAACTAGAATACTGGTATTCAGTACAGTAAATTGGAAAGAAAGTCTTCTTCCCAAGGTATAGTATGGTTCACCCATCGTGGTTGTCAATTGATGATAACAAGATACTGGTATTCCCTAGGTAAACTTGTAAAATCCATTTGATATAAAATAAAGGGATAGATGAAAATAAGAGGCCATCAAAACAAATTCTGCCGGTAAATTATATTATTCTAAGTTAGTTTATCATAATAATCTACATTTAAACTCTTTATAATGTCTAGAATATGATCCAAATTGTATTTATTCAAAAAGATTGGATTATTCATGATAATTACGCACATAAAGTGCAAATAATGAAATTCTAAGCATTATTCGAGCATTTCAATCGTTTCTAAATTCATTCTAGGTCATTTCACCACAATAATCTACATTTAAACTCGTTATACTATCTAGAATAAGATTCATGTGTTATTTATTCAAAAAGATTGGAGTATTCATGGTAATTACACACATAAAGTGCAAATAATGCAATTCTGAGCATCATTTGAGTGTTTCAATCGTTTCTGGATTCGTTCTAAGTCATTTCATCACAATAATCTACATTTTAACTCATTTTACTGTCTAGATGATTCGTAAATTACTTATTCAAAAAGATTGGATTATTCATGATAATTACACACATAAAGTGAAAATAATGCAATTCTGAGCATCATTTGAGCATTTCAATCGTTTCAAGATTCCTTCTAACACATTTCATCACATTAATCCACACTTAAACTCGTTATACTGTATAGAATACGACCCATATGCTATTTATTCAAAAATATTAGATTATTCATGGTAATTACGCACATAAAATGCAAATAATGCAATTCTGAGCATCATATGAGCATTTCAATCGTTTCTGGATTCATTCTAAGTCATTTCATCACAATAATCTACATTCAAACTCTTTATACTGTCTAGAATACGATTGATATATTATTTATTCAAAAAGATTAGAGTATTCATGGTAATTACGCACAAAAAGTGCAAATAATACAATTCTGAGCATAATTTGAACATTTCAATCGTTTCCGGATTCATTCTAAGTCATTTCATCATAATAATCTACATTTAAACTCGTTATACTGTCTAGAATAGAATTCATATCGCATTTATTCAAAAAGATTGGATTATTCATGGTAATTACGCACATAAAGTGCAAATAATGCAATTTTGAGCATCATTTGAGCCTTTCAATCGTTTCTGGATTCATTCTAAATCATTTCATCACAATAATCCACATTTAGACTCGTTATACTGTTTAGAATAGGATCCGTATATTATTTATTCAAAAAGATTGGATTATTCATGGTAATTACACATATACAGTGCAAATAATGTAATTCTAAGCATCATTTGTGCATTTCAATCGTTTCTGGATTCATTCTAAGTCATTTTAAAGCAATAATCTACATTTAAACCCATTATACTGTCTAGAATACGATGCATTTATTAAAACATTGGATTATTCGTTGTAATTGCGCACATAATGTGCAAATAATGCAATTCTGAACATATTTTGACAATTTCAATCGTTTCTGGATTTATTCTAAGTCATTTCATCACAATAATCAACATTTAAATTCTTTATACTTTCTAGAATACGATTCATATGTTATTTATTCAAAAAGATTGGATTATTCATGGTAATTACGCACATAAAAGGCAAATTAATACAACTCTGAGCATCATTTAAGCATTTCAATTGTTTCTGGATTCATTCTAAGTCATTTCATCACAATAATCAATATTTAAACTCTTTATACTGTTTAATATACGATCCATAAGTTATTTATTCAAAAATATTGTATGATTCTTGGTAATCACGCACATAAAGTTCAAATAATGCAATTCTGAACATCATTTGAGCATTTCAATAGTTTTTGAATTCATTCTAAGTCATTTCATTACAATAATCAACATTTAAACTCTTTATACTGTCTAGAATAAGATTCATATGTTATTTATTAAAAAAATAGAATTATTTATGGTAATTACGTACATAAAGTGTATATAATCCAATTCTGAGCATCATTTGAACATTTCAATCATTTTTGCATTCATTCTAACTCATTGTATCACAATAATATATATTAAACTCTTTATACTGTCTAGAATACGATTCATATGTTATTTATTCAAAAACACTGGATTATTCATGGTAATTATGAACAAAATGAGCGAATAATACAATTCTGAGCAATATTTGAGCATTTCAATCGTTTCTGGATTTATTCTAAGTCATTTCATCACAATAATCAATATTTAAACTAGTTATACTCTCTACAATAGGATCCTTATGTTATTTATTCAAAAAGATTGGATTATTCTTGCTAATTACGCACATAAATTGGAAATAATGAAATTATGATCATCATTTGAGCATTTCAATCGTTTCTGGATTCATTCTAAGTCATTTCATCACAATAATCTACATTTAAACTCGTTATACTGTCGAGAATAAGATCCATATGTTATTTATCAAAGAACATTAGATTATTCATGGTAATTACGCACATAATGTGCAAATAATATAATTCTGAGCATTATTTGAGCATTTCAATCGTTTCTAGATTTATTCTAAGTTATTTCATCACAATATTCTATATTTAAATTCGTTATACTGTCTAGAATAGAATCCATATGTTATTTATTCAAAAAGATTGGATTATTCATTGTAATTACGCATAAAGTGCAAATAATTCAACTCTGAGCATCACTTGATCATTTCAATCGTTTCGGGATTCATTCTAAGTCATTTCATCACAATAATCTATATTTAAACTCTTTATACTGTTTAAAATACGATGCATATGCTATTTATTCAAAAATATTGTATGATTCTTAGTAATTACGCACATAAAGTCCAAATAATGCAATTCTGAGCATCATTAGAGCATTTCAATAGTTTCTGGATTCATTCTAAGTCATTTCATCACAGTAATCAACATTTAAACTTTTTATACTGTCTAGAATAATATTAATATGTTATTTATTAAAAGATATTAGATTATTCATAGTAATGACGCACATAAAGTGTAAATAATGCAATTCTGAGCATCATTTGAGCATTTCAATCTTTTCTGCATTTATTCTAAAGTGATTGTATCACAATTATCTATATTTAAACTTTTTATATTGTCTAGAATACAATTCATATGTTATTTATTCAAAAACATTGGATTATTCATGGTAATTACACACATAATGTGCAAATAATACAATTCAGAGCAATATTTGAGCATTTCAATCGTTTCTGGATTCATCCTAAATCATTTCATCACAATAATCTACATTTAAACTCTTTATACTCTCTAGAATACGATTCGTATGTTATTTATTCAAAAATATTAGATTATACATGGTAATTACGCACATAAAGTGCAAATAATGCAATTCTTAGCATCATTTGAGCATTTCAATCGTTTATGAATTCATTCTAAGTCATTTCATCATAATAATCTATATTTAAACTTGGTATACTGCCTAGAATAAGATTCATGTGTTACTTATTCAAAAAGATTAGAGTATTCATCGTAATTACGAACATAAAGTGCAAATAATTCAATTCTGAGCATCATTTGAGCATTTCAATGGTTTCTTGATTTATTTTAATTCATTTCAACACCATAATCAACTTTTAAACTTGTTATATTGTCTAGAATACTATTCATATGTTATTTATTCAAAAAGATTGGAGTAATCATGGCAATAACGCACATAAAGTGTAAATAATTCAATTCTGAGCTTCATTTGAGCATTTGAATTGTTTCTGGATGCATTCTAAGTCATTTTATCATAATTATCCACATATAAACTCTTTACACTGTCTAGAATTGGATTCAAATGTTATTTATTCAAAAATATTGGATTATTCAAGGTAAATATGCACATAAAGTGCAAATAATGCAATTCTGAGTATCATTTGAGCATTTCAATCATTTCTAGATTCATTCTAAGTCATTTCACCTCAAAAATCCTCATTTAAACACGTTGTACAATATAGAAAACGATCCATATGTAAGTTATTTAAAAAGATTTGATTATTCATGGTGATTGCGCACATAAATTGCAAAATAATGTAATTCTGAGCATCATAAGAGCATTTCATTTGTTTCTGGATTCATTCTAAGTCATTTCATCACAATAACCTCAATTTAAATTCTTTATACTGTCTATAATACGAATTGTATGTTATTTATTCAAAAAGATTGGATTATTCATGGTAATTACGCACATAAAGTGCAAATAATTCAATTCTGAGAATCATTTGAGCTTTTCAATCGTTTCTGAATTCATTCTAAGTCATTTCATCACAATAATCTACATTTAAAGTCGTTATACTGTCTAGAATAAGATTCATGTGTTACTTTTTCAAAAAGATTGGAGTATTCACGGTAATTATGCACATAAAGAGCAAATAATTCAATTATGAGCATTATTTGAGCATTTCAAAGGTTTCTGGATTTATTTTAAGTCATTTCATTGCCAGAATCAATTTTTAAATTCATTATACTGTCTAGAATACAATTCGTATGTTAGTTATTCAAAAAGATTGGAGTATTCATGGTAATTATGCACATAAAGTGCTAATAATTCTATTCTGAGCATTATGCGAGTATTTCAATCGTTTATGGATGCATTCTATGTTATTTCATCACAAAAATCCACATTGAAACACGTTGTCCAGTATATAAAACGATCCATATGTAATTTATTCAAAAAGATTGGATTATTCATGGTAATTATGCATCTAAATTGCAATTAATGCAATTCTGAGCATCATTTGAGTATTTCAATCGTTTCTGGATTCATTCTAAGTCATTCCATCACAATAATCTTAATTTAAACTCTTTATACTGTCTAAAATACGATCAATATGATATTTATTCAAAAACATTGTATTATAAATGGTAATTAAGCACAAAAAGTGCAAATATTGCAATTCTGACCATCATTTGAGCATTTCAATCGTTTCTGGATTCATTCTTCATCCTTTCAATACAATAATCAATATTTAAACTCTTTATACAGTCTAGAATACGATTTATATATTATTTATTCAAAAATATTGGATTATACATGGTAATTATCCACATAAAGTGCAAATAATGCAATTCTTAGCATCATTTGAGCATTTCAATCGTTTCTGGATTCATTCTAAGTCATTTCATCACAATAATCTACATTTAAATTCTTTATACTGTCCAGAATACGATTCATGTGTTATTTAAGTAAAAAATTGGATTATTCATGGTAATTACGCACATAAAGTGCTAATAATTCTATTCTGAGCATTATTTGAGCATTTCAATAATTTATGGATGCATTCTTAGTCATTTTATCACAGTAATCTACATTTAAATTCTTTACACTGTCTAGAATTCGATTCATATGTAATTTATTTAAAAAGATTGGATTATTCGTGGCAATTACGCACATAAAGTGCAAATAATGTAATTCTGAGCATCATTTGAGCATTTCAATCGTTTCAGGAATAATTCTAAGTAATTTCATCACAATAATCTACATTGAAACTCTTTATATTATCTGATTCATATGTAATGTATTAAAAAAGATTGGATTATTCATGGTAATTACGCACATAAAGTGCAAATAACGCAATTCTGAGTATCATTTGAGCATTTCAATCGTTTCTGTAATCATTCTAAGTAATTTCATCACAATAATCTACATTTAAACTCTTCATACTTTCTAGAATTCGATTCATACGTTATTTATTCAAAAAGATTGGATTATTCTTGGTAATAACGCACATAAATTGCAAATAATGCAATTCTGATCATCACTTGAGCATTTCAATCGTTTCTTCATTCATTTTAAGTAATTTCATCATAATATTCTACATTTTAACTCGTTATACTTTCTAGAATTTGATCCATATGTAATTTATTCAAAAAGATTGGATTTTTCATGGTAATTACGCACATAAAGTGCAAATAAATGCAATTCTGAGCATCATTTGAGCATTTCAAACGTTTCTGGATTCATTCTAAGTCATTCATCACAATAATCTACATTTAAACTCTTTGTACTGTCTAGAATTCTATTCAAATGTAATTTATTCAAAAAGTTTGGATTATTCAGGGTAATTAGGTACATAAAGTGCAAATAATGCAAATCTGAGCATCATTTGAGCATTTCATTCATTTCTGGATTCATTCTAAGTCATTTCATCACAATAATTTACATTTAAACTCGTTATACCGTCTATGATAGGATCCATATTTTATTTATTCAAAAAGATTGGATTCTTCATGGTAATTATGCATATAAATTGTAAATAATGCTAATCTGTGCATCATTTGAGCATATCAATCATTTCTGGATTGAATCTAAGTCATTTCATCACAACAATCTACATTTAAACTCGTTATACTGTGTAGAATAGGATCCATATGTTATTTATTCAAAAAGAATGGATTATTCAAGGTAATTACGCACCTAAATTGGAAATAATGCAATTCTGAGCATCAGTTGAGCATTTAAATCATTTCTGGAAACCTACTAAGTTATTTCATAATAATAATCTATATTTATAATCTTTATACTTTCTAGAATTTGATTAATATGTAATTTATTCAAAAAGATTGGATTATTCCGGGTAATTACTCGCATAAAGTGCAAATAATGCATTTCAATCGTTTCTGGATACAATCTAAGTCATTTCATCACAATAATTTACATTTAAACTTGTTATAATGTCTATAACGGGATCCAAATTTTAGTTATTCAAAAATATTGGATGCTTCACGGTAATTATGCACATAAGGTGTAATTAATGCAATTCTGAGCATCATTTGATCATTTGAATAGTTTCTGGATTCATTCTAACTCATTTCATCACAATAATCTACATTTAAACTCTTTATAGTGTCTAGAATATGAATCGTATGCTATTTTTTAAAAAAAATTGGATTATTCTTGGTAATTACACACATAATTTGCAAATAATTCAATTCTAAGCATCATTTGAGCATTTCAATCGTTTATGGATTCATTCTAAGTCATTTCAACATAATAATCTACATTTAAACTTGTTGTACTTCATAGAATAAGATTGATATGTTACTTATTCAAAAAGATTGAAGTATTCATGGTAAGTACACACATCAAGTGCAAATAATTTAATTCTGAGAATCATTTGAGCATTTTAATGATTTCTTGATTTATTTTAATTCATTTCAACACCATAATCAACTTTTAAACTCGTTATACTGTCTAAAATACTATTCATATCTTATTTATCCAAAAAGATTGGAGTAATCATGGCAATTACACACATAAAGTACAAATAATTCAATTCTGAGCGTCATTTGAGCATTTGAATCATTTCTGGTTGCAGTCTAATTCATTTTATCATAATTATCCACATTTAAACTCTTTACACTGTCTAGAACTGGATTCAAATGTTATTTATTCAAAAATATTAGATTATTCATGGTAATTACGCACATAAAGTGCAAATAATGCAATTCTGAGCATCGTTTGAGCATTTCAATCGTTTCTGGATTCATTCCAAGTCATTTCATCACAAAAATCCACATTTAAACATGTTGTATAATATAGAAAACGATCTATATGTAATTTATTCAAAAAGATTTGATTATTCATGGTAATTGTGAACATAAAATGCAAAATAATGCAATTCTGAACATCATTTGAGCATTTCATTCTTTTCTGGATTCATTCTAAGTAATTTCATCACAATAATCTCAATTTAAATTTTTTATACTGTCTATAATACAAATCGTACGTTATTTATTCAAAAATATTGGATTATTCATGGTAATTACGCACATAAAGTGCAAATAATTCAATTCTTAGCATCATTTGAGCTTTTCAATTGTTTCTGAATTCATTCTAAGTCATTTCATCACAATAATCTACATTTAAACTCGTTATACTGTCTAGAATAAGATTCATGTGTTACTTTTTCAAAAAGATTGGAGTATTCACGGTAATTATGCACATAAAGTACAATAATTCAATTATAGGCATCATTTGAACATTTCAAAGGTTTCTGGATTTATTTTAAGTCATTTTATCACCAGAATCAACTTTTAAACTCGTTATACTGTCTAGAATACGATTTGAAAGTTAGTTATTCAAAAAGATTGGAGGATTCATGGTAATTACGCACATAAAGTGCAAATTATTCTATTCTGAGCAATATTTGAGCATTTCAATCATTTATGGATGCATTCTTAGTCATTTTATCACAATAATCTACGCTTAAACTCTATACACTGTCTAGAATTCGATTCATATGTAATTTATTCAAAAATAATAGATTATTCATGATAATTATACACATAAAGTGCAAATAATGCAATTCTGAGCATAATTTGAGCATTTCAATCGTTTATGGATTCATTCTATGTCAGTTCATCACAAAAATCCGCATTGAAACACGTTGTACACTTTAGAAAACGATCCATATGTCATTTATTCAAAAAGATTGGATTATTCATGGTAATTACAGACAGAAATTGCAATTAATGCAATTCTAAGCATCATTTGAGCATTTCAATCGTTTCTGGATTCATTCTAAGTCATTTCATCACAATAATCTTAATTAAAACTCTTTATACTGCCTAAAATACGATCAATATGTTATTTCGTCAAAAACATTGTATTATTCATGGTAATTAAGCACATAAAATGCAAATATTGCAATTCTGAGCATCATTTGAACATTTCAATCATTTCTGGATTCATTCTTCATTCTTTCGACACAATAATCAACATTTAAATTCTTTATACTATCTAGAATACGATTCATATGTTATTTATTCAAAAATATTTAATTATACATGGTAAATACGCACATAAAGTGCAAAAAATGCAATTCTTATCATCATTTATGCATTTCCATCGTTTCTAGATTCATTCTAAGTCATTTTATCACAATAATCTATATTTAAATTCTTTATACTATCCAGAATACGATTTATGTGTTATTTATTCAAAAAGATTGGATTATTCATGGTAATTTCTCACATAAAGTGCAAATAACGTAATTTTGAGCATTTCAATCGTTTCTGGATTAATTCTAAGTAATTTCATCACAATAATCTACAGTTAAACTCTTTATACTGTCCAGAATGCGATTCATATGTAATGTATTCCAAAAGATTGGATTATTCATGGTAATTACGCACATAAAGTGCAAATAATACAATTCTAAGTATCATTTTAGCATTTCAATCGTTTTTGGATTCATTCTAAGTAATTTCATCACAATAATCTAAATTCAAACTCTTCACACTGTCTAGAATTCGATTCATACATTATTTATTCAAAAAGATTGGGTTATTCACGGTAATAACGCACATAAATTGCAAATAATGTAATTCTGATCATCATTTGAGCATTTCAATTTTTTCTGGATTCATTCTAACTCATTTCATCACAAAAATCCATATTTAAACACGTTGTACAATATAGAAAACGATCCATATGTAATTTATTCAAAAAGCTTTGATTATTCATGTTAATTGCGCACATAAAGTGCAAAATAACGCAATTCTGAGCATCATTTGAGCATTTCATTCGTTTCTGGATTCATTCTAAGTCATTTCATCACAATAATCACAATTTAAATTCTTTATACTGTCTATAATACGAATCGTATGTTACATATTCAAAAAGATTGGATTGTTCATGGTAATTACGCACATAAAGTGCAAATAATTCAATTCTGAGCATCATTTGAGTTTTTCAATCGTTTCTGCATTCATTTTAAGTCATTTCATCACAATAATCTATATTTAAACTCGTTATACTGTCTAGAATAAGATTCATGTGTTACTTTTTCAAAAAGATTGGAGTATTCACGGTAATTATGCACATAAAGTGCAAATAATTCAATTATGAGCATCATTTGAGCATTTCAAAAGTTTCTAGATTTATTTTAAGTCATTTCATCACCAGAATTAACTTTTAAACTCGTTATACTGTCTAGGGTACGATTGGTATGTTAGTTATTCAAAAAGATTGGAGGATTCATGGTAATTACGCACATAAAGTGCTAATAATTCTATTTTAAGCATTATTTAAGCATTTCAATAGTTTATGGATGCATTCTTAGTCATTTTATCACAGTAATCTACATTTAAACTCTTTACACTGTCTAGAATTCGATTCATATGTAATTTATTAAAAAATAATGGATTATTCATTATAATTACGCACATAAAGTTCAAATAATGCAATTCTGAGCATAGTTTGAGCATTTCAATCATTTATGGATTCATTCTATGTCATTTCATCACAAAAATCCACATTGAAACACGTTGTACAGTATAGAAAACGATCCATATTTTATTTATTAAAAAATATTGGATTATTCATGGTAATTAAGCACATAAGATGTAAATAATGCAATTCTGAGCATCATTTGAGCATTCAATCATTTCTGGATTCATTCTAAGTCATTTCATCATAATAATCTACAATTAAACTCTTTATACTATCTAGAATACGAATCGTATGTTATTTATTAAAAAATATTGGATTATACATGGTAATTACGCACATAAAGTGCAAATAATACAATTCTTAGCATCATTTGAGCATTTCAATCGTTCATGGAATCATTCTAAGTCATTTATCACATTAATCTACATTTTTAACTCTTTACACTGTCTAGAATTCGATTAATATGTAATTTATTCAAAAATAATGGATTATTCATGATAATTACGCACATAAAGCGCGAATAATGCAATTCTGAGCATAATTTGAGCATTTCAATCGTTAATGGATTCATTCTATGTCATTTCATCACAAAAATCCACATTAAAACACGTTGTACAGTATAGAAAATGATCCATATGTAATTTATTCAAAAAGATTAGATTATTCATGGTAATTATGCACATAAATTGCAATTAATGCAATTCTGAGCATCATTTGAGCATTTCCATCCTTTCTGGATTCATTCTAAGTTATTTCATTGCAATAATCTTAATTTAAACTCTTTATAATGTCTAAAATACTATCAATATGTTATTTATTTAAAAAACATTGTATTATTCATGTTAATTAAGCACATAAAGTGCAAATATTGCAATTCTGAGCATCATTTGAGCATTTCAATCGTTTCTGGATTCATTCTTCGTCCTTTCAACACAATAATCAACATTTAAACTCTTTACACTCTCTAGAATATGATTCATGTGTTACTTTTTCAAAAAGATTGGAGTATTCACGTTAACTATGCACATAAAGTGCAAATAATTCAATTATGAGCATCATTTGAGCATTTCAAAGGATTCTGGATGTATTTTAAGTCATTTCATCGCCAGAATCAACTTTTAAACTCGTTATACTGTCTAGAATATGATTCGTATGTTAGTTATTCAAAAAGATTGGAGTATTCATGGTAATTATGGACATAAAGTGCTAATAATTCTATTCTGAGCATTATTTGAGCATTTCAATCGTTTCTGGATTAATTCTAAGTAATTTCGTCACTAATAATCTACATTTTAAGTCTTTATACTGTCTTGAATGCGATTCATATGTAATGTATTAAAACAGATTGGATTATTCATAGTAATTACACACATAAAGTACAAATAATGCAATTCTGAGTATCATTTGAACATTTCAATCGTTTCTGGATTCATTCTAAGTAATTTCATCACAATAATCTACATTTAAACACTTCATACTATCTAGAATTCGATTCATACGTTATTTATTCAAAAAGATTGGATTATTCCTGGTAAGAACGCACATAAATTGCAAATAATGTAATTCTGATCATCATTTGAGCATTTCAATCGTTTCTTCATTTATTCTAAGTCATTTCATCAAAATAATCTACATTTTAACTCGTTATACTTCTAGAATTCGATCCATATGTAATTTATTCAAAAAGATTGGATTATTCATAGTAATTACGCACATAAAGTACAAATAATGCAATTCTGAGTATCATTTGAGCATTTCAATCATTTCTGGATTCATTCTAAGTAATTTCATCACAATAATCTACATTTAAACACTTCATACTATCTAGAATTCGATTCATACGTTATTTATTCAAAAAGATTGGATTATTCATGGTAATTATGCACATAAAGTGTAAATAATGCAATTCTAAACATCATTTGAGCATTTCAATCGTTTCTGGATTCATTCTAAGTTATTTTATCACAATAATCTACATTTAAACTCTTTATACTGTCTAAAATACGAATCGTATGTTATATATTCAAAAATATTGTATTATACATGGTAATTACGGACATAAAGTGCAAATAATGCAATTCTAAGCATCATTCGTGCATTTCAATCGTTTTCTGGATTCATGCTAAATTATTTTTTCAAAATAATCTAAATTTGAACTCGTTATACTGTCCATAATATGATTCATATAATATTTATTCAAATAGACTGGATTATTTTGGTAATTACACACATAAACTGCAAGTAATTCAATTCACTGCATCATTTGAGCATTTCAATCGTTTCTGGATTTATTCTAAGTCATTTCATCACAATAATCTACATTTAAACTCGTTATACTGTCTAGAATAGGATCCATATGTTATTTATTCAAAAATAATGGATTATTCAAGGTAATTACGCACATAAATTGGAACTAATGCAATTCTGAGTATCGGTTGAACATTTAAATCGTTTCTGGATACCTACTAAGTTATTTCATAACAATAATCTACATTTATACTCTTTATACTTTCAAGAATTTGATTTATATGTAATTTATTCAAAAAGAATGGATTATTCCGGGTAATTACACACATAAAGTGCAAATAATGTATTTCAATTGTTTCTGGATATATTCTAAGTCATTTCATCACAATAATTTACATTTAAACTCGTTATAATGTTGATAACGGGATCCATATTTTATTTATTCAAAAATATTGGATTATTCATGGTAATTACGCACATAAGGTGTAAATAATGCAATTTTGAGCATCATTTGAACATTTCATTCGTTTCTAGATTTATTCTAAGTCATTTCATCACAATAATCTCAATTTAAATTCTTTATACTGTCTATAATACGAATCGTATGTTATTTATTCAAAAAGATTGGATTATTCATGGTAATTACGCACATAAAGTGCAAATAATTCAATTCTGAGCTTCATTTGAGCTTTTCAATCGTTTCTGAATTCATTCTAAGTCATTTCATAACAATAATCTACATTTAAACTCGTTCTACTGTCTAGAATAAGATTCATGTGTTACTTTTTCAAAAAGATTGGAATATTCACGATAATTATGCACATAAAGTGCAAATAATTCAATTATGAGCATCATTTGAGCAATTCAAAGGTTTCTGGATTTATTTTAAGTCATTTCATCTCCAAAATCAACTTTTAAACTCATTATACTGTCTAGAATATGATTCGTATGTTATTTATTCAAAAAGATTGGAGTATTCATGGTAATTACGCACATAAAGTGCTAATAATTCTATTCTGAGCATTATTTGAGCATTTCAATCGTTTATGGATGCATTCTTAGTTATTTTATCACAATAATCTACATTTAAACTCTTTACACTGTGTAGAATTCGATTCATATGTAATTTATTCAAAAATAATGGATTATTCATGGTAATTACGCACATAAAGCGCGAATAATGCAATTCTGAGCATAATTTGAGCATTTCAATCGTTAATGGATTCATTCTATGTCATTTCATCACAAAAATCCACATTAAAACACGTTGTACAGTATAGAAAATGATCCATATGTAATTTATTCAAAAAGATTAGATTATTCATGGTAATTATGCACATAAATTGCAATTAATGCAATTCTGAGCATCATTTGAGCATTTCCATCCTTTCTGGATTCATTCTAAGTTATTTCATTGCAATAATCTTAATTTAAACTCTTTATAATGTCTAAAATACTATCAATATGTTATTTATTTAAAAAACATTGTATTATTCATGTTAATTAAGCACATAAAGTGCAAATATTGCAATTCTGAGCATCATTTGAGCATTTCAATCGTTTCTGGATTCATTCTAAGTCATTTCATCACAATAATCTACATTTAAATTCTTTATACTATCCAGAATATGATTCATCTGTTATTTATTCAAAAAGATTGTATTATTCTTGGTAATTACACACATAAAGTGCAAATAATGCAATTCTGAGCATTTCAATCGTTTCTGGATTAGTTCTAAGTAATTTCATCACAATAATCTACATTTAAACTCTTTATACTGTTTAGAATGCAATTCATATGTAATGTATTAAAAAAGATTGGATTATTCATGGTAATTACGCACATAAAGTGCCAATAATGCAATTTTGAGTATCATTTGAGTATTTCAATCGTTTCTTGATTCATTCTAAGTAATTTCATCACAATAATCTACATTTAAACTCTTCGTACTGTCTAGAATTCGATTCATACAATATTTATTAAAAAAGATTGGATTATTCATGGTAAGAACGCACATAAATTGCAAATAATGCAATTCTGATCATCATTTGAGCATTTCAATCGTTTCTGGATTCATTCTAAGTAGGGATGAAAACGGATCGGATAATATACGATCCGATCTGCATCCGTATTCGAAAATTTGCGGATTCGGATATTAATATCCGCATCCGTTTGGATACGGATGCGGATTCGGATTTTTTTAATCAGATACGGATGCGGATATGGGAACACATTTTGGTGCGGATACGGATGCGAATACGGATAAAAATCCGCATCTGCAATTATTTATCAAACGGATATCCGAATTCAGTCTCTAAAATAAAATTGCTTAAAATGGGAGTCGAACCCAGGTTTGTTTGGATAATAACCAAGTACCTCAACCACTAGACCACTTGAATTTTGCTGATAACGTTGGTTGTTGTACATATTTATATGTATCCAAGCCATCAAATTTGAAAATTTTGGTACAGATTAATATAGATTATAAAATATAAATTATAAATAATAATTAATAGTATTAATAATAATTAAATTTATACATATTATATAGTATGTTGATATGATTTTGGATTGATTGATTGAATAAATGAAGTCTATGTACTACTTACCTAATTAGCGTACAATTTATATTGTCAAAACTTAACTCATTCCATGATGTAAATATATTTCTCTATGTTTCGGCTCCTCTCATACGCTGCAAACTTTTATATGCACTATGAATTTTACAAAATGTGCTAAAGAAACGAATAAAAAATAATCGACTAAAATGCAATCCGTATCCGACAAAATATATTCGTATTCGACTCCGTATCCGATAATATCCGAACCGTATTCGTATTTGTTTAATATCCGAACCGTATCCGTATCCGAACGCATCCGTATCCGAAAAAAATATGGATGCGGATATAGGAAGACCAACATCCGCTCCGTATCCGATCCGTTTTCATCCCTAATTCTAAGTCATTTCATCACAATAATCTACATTTTAACTCGTTATACTTTCTAGAATTCGATCGATATGTAATTTATTCAAAATGATTGGATTATTCATGGTAATTACGCACATAAAGTGCAAATAATGCAATTCTGAGCATCATTTGAGCATTTCATTCAATTATGGATTCATTCTAAGTCATTTCATCTACAATAATCCACAACGCATCCATCGTTAAAATGAACAAGATCAACGATTTGGATCGGATGATTACATTTTAAATTTTAATATTTAAAATAAAAAAGTAAAGTGTGATATTTGTGACTCCAAAAAATATGACACCGGAACATTGCTTTTATTAATATGATGGGGAGCAAGAAGTACATTACATAATAAAATATTTCAGATAGAATTATGATTTTCTATAGAAAACTAATCCTAATTTTATTCCTAAGATGATCCAAACGCACCTTTAAAAACTACTAGAAATATCGTTATCTTTTTACCAAAAAAGAAATAGTAATAAAGAAATAGCACTATTTCTGACGCCAATTCCTAAAATACAGCTGTCCTCATCCAAGATTCCAAACTCGCCCCTGCTATAAGAACAAGCCAGAAGCGCTCTCTGTGTTCTCTATCCTTCTTGCACTGCAAGCCAAAATCAAGATGCAACCAAAGAAAGGGAAAAGAGAGAACAAGGATTCGCGCGAAATCGCCATGGCCGAGAAGGAGAAGAGCAAGGCTCCAGTGCAACTAACCATCGAGCGAGACCAACCTCCACCTGCGAACCACTACGAGGTCGATCCTGTGATGATCGTGCACATAGGCAGCCACTTCATCGAGACAACCGCCGCATTTAAGGACTTCGCTGCTGCTGCATGGGTCCGATCCACGGTTTCGGATCTTCGGCTCTTTCGCGGTGGCGGGCCCGTTGTTGTCAGCCTCTGTGCCTTCAGAGGGTTACCGTCGGGGTATCGCTGGAATCTGAAGGGCCCTCAGAGCCACCCGAATCACCCGTCTAACCAGTACCGAGCTATTGCCATTTGTATTGGCGGGTCTCGCGTGCTCTTCTACCAGCTCGACAACTGGTTTGGTGGAGAAGATCCAGGTAACATCAATCCTCTCAGAGATCTACTGGAGAATAGGAAGGTGGTGGTGGTCGGATGGGAGATGGCAGAAATGGTCAAGAAATTGGATAGGGAGTGGGGTTTGAAGGTATATGTGTTTTCCATGATTTTTTTTTCCCTTTCTGATTTTCAAAAGAAATTAATGGCCGAGAAATACACCCTTGTCTAATTAGCAAATAGCAAACCCGTATTGCAAGAAATGACAAAGAATTGCAAGCTTCTTTTTATGTTCTAAAATTTATCTTGTGTGCTAATATTCAATTAGATCTTGTTGATTTCTAATGCACCATCTGTGTTATTGATCTTGGTTGATTTATCTAAAACTTAGAACTTAGAAGTTATGCTTCATTTTTTAGTTTTAAACTTTTAATGCCATATAATAATCTTTGGTTCTAATCTAAACTTGGATTTCTTTGTGTAGTTGCTTCATAAGTAAAACAGGAGAACTTGTATTATCTCTTTGCAGCTTAATTAATCATCTCAGATCTTTCTTATGGAGTTTACTGAATACCATGCGTTGCCTAGCTAGTTATATAATTCAAGTAAAGGTTACAGGCAAATTTCATTCTAAGGCTTTTCTGTGCAATTATCCAGTGAGTTAAAAGGTTTATAAATTGTCTATAGGTCGCACGGCCAGTGGATGTGAGAAAGATAGCAGCAAGGACTTATGGAAAGGATGCAATTTGGTGGCCGAAGCCTGAGAAGGGGAAGGTGGTAATGAAAGATGTGGGACTTGAGGGGCTGGCTGAGCTGGCACTAGATGGGATGCAACTTGAGAAGAAGCCGGCAAGGGTGCGCGAGGCCAACTGGGCCCAAAATGGGATTCACGGTCACTATAATCATAATGAAGAGGAAGGTTTGGAGCTGATCAAGTATGCAACCAGAGATGCCGTCATCACCCATCAGATCGCCACAAAGTGCATAAAAAAGTCTGGATTGCCCCAAGAATGATCTCCATATGTTATTCTGGCTTAGTTGTTATGAAGTTGTGTTAATACTATGGTGGTTGTTAAGCAGTTGATAGATGTAATGTGGGGTTTTGAACTAGTCGTATTTTCTGAAGTTGGCATTAGATTTGGGTAGGCCTCAATTTAGGTGGTAAACGCAGAGGAGGTCGAAAAAGTTGTGATGATCTCTGTTTCTTTTATATTCTGCTTTTTACAACCAGTTTTTCTTTCTATTTCCCAAGTAAAATGAACTTAACTTTGTGACACTTCAATTAATAAAGGTTTTTTTTCTGAGCCCTGTGAAAAATAGTTTGTTTTCTGTGTACTTGTTAATTTTTTTTTTTAATGTTTTCTGAATTCATGTGTCTTTTTATTTATTTATATTTGTTTTTAATAAAAGAGATTATTCAATTTCTGAAACTACTGTTACATAGGATAGCCTCCAATTAATTTCTCAGAGAAATGAATAAAGTGAGAAAACTGCTGAGAATGTGTGATTTAGCAAGATTGAACTACTTAGGAGGAACCTCTTGTAGTAGGATTAGTTGTAGGTTTGTAGCAAACCTACATGTCAGTGGGGTTAGGGTTAAAATTATCACTTTTAGATAATTATAGATTAACAAATCAGTTTACTTACCTAGAGGTTAGACTAACTTCATGCATGCCAAATCATCTAGATTTTGTCTAAGCTTAGCTAGCAAATCATCTAGATTTTCATGTGTAAGATAATTATGTTAAGAGTTGGGATTCATTACAGTGATGTATTTGCTTTTCCTTTCGCCTTTTTTCCTGAATCTTGCTGGATTGTCATCAATATTGGGTGCTTAAGGAAAAATGAGATATTTTCTGGTTTTAGAAACAAATCAGTTCTTCTGTACTAGAAATTACTAAATGCTAGTAAAGGACCTATTTTCTCTTCTCCTTTCTCTATCTGAGAAAGAAAATAAGGTTCACTATCCGCTAGCAACATCGCATTGACTGAGAAGTTGATATAAAAAATGAAAAAAAAAACAACAACAACTGAGAACTGAGTATTTTGATTGCAAAGTGAAGGTTTCACTTACGTATTTACGTAATTTGGTCAATTATATGATTTATAGAGAAGGATTTGGGTTAACAATCTGGCCAATTGGTTTGCGAGGCTTGCCAAGGGCTCTGTAATAAAATACTTCTGCTCTTCTGATGCTCCTTTTTTTTTTCTATTGTTTATTTTTTCCCTTTCAAAAGATGTTAAAACTGAACAAAGAAACATAGAAGGAAATAAAAGGGGGAAAAAAAACGAATGTTTGTGGTAATGTGGTCAATTCAGATGGTGAGATGTGTATTGTTTGTTGAGTTGAAGTTTGTCCAATCATGAAAAGTACTATTCCCCATTTGACAAATGAAGTAAAATTAAATTAGAGTCTAATACATCGTAAATCATGTGCTTGGTGGTAAAATGAAGTAAATGTGTATTACTAATTTGTTAGATAGAGCAGTGTTGAATAAATTTTGGAATACAAGAATATAAATGTTGAAAGTATATAATAAAAAATGAAAGCATCTTTTTTATCAAAAAAAATTGTGGTGAAATAAGAAAGGAAAAATTGTCCGATGTGGAATTATTTTGCACGATAAATTAATTTATAGCAAGCAACTCTTCAGGTGTATTAATTTTTGGTGGAATAAATTGCCTCTATGATGTACTTCAATTTGTGTAATTATGTTTCGAAGGAGTTAGTGAAGTACTTCTAGTAAACATTGGGAAAAAGATGGCCTGCAGGCCTTTTCATGTCAAAAAAAAATAACTGTTTTACTTTCTACAATAATAATCCGTAAAAAAAAAAAGAAAAAAGAAAACCTAGTACAATTGTACAAATACACGCTAGCAAAATTACCACAAGAGGTCAAGAGTCAAAATAGCAGTCTCTTCTCCCACAAGAGTCAAAATTACCATTTAAACAACATTTGCTATTCTTGAAATATTACTTCTTGAAATATATATAGCTGTTCTCATCCACCATACCACCACAATTCCAATCTCACCCTGTTATATAAGAATAAGCCTCTCTCTCTCTCTCTCTCTCTCTCTCTCTGTTTATCCCACGTCATCACACTCATTTCATTTCTCTAACCTTCTTGCACCGCAAGCCAAAATCAAGATGAACCCAAAGATGCAACCAAAGAAAGAGAAAAGAGCTAATGATTCGCGCCAACGGAAACTCGCCATGGCCGACAAGGAGAAAAAGAAGAACAAGTCTCCAGTGGAACTGACGATCGAGCGAGACAAACCTCTATCTGACACGCACTACGAGCTCAACCCTTTGATGATCGTCCATGTTGGCAGCCATCTCATCGAGACAACCGTCGCATTGGCGGACTCTGCCGCTGGTGCATGGGTCCGCTCCACCATTTCAGAGCTTCGGCTCTTTCGCCGCGGTGGACCCACGGTTGTCAGCCTCTGTGCCTTCAGAGGGTTTCCGACGGGGTCTCGCTGGAATCTGAAGGGCCCTCTGAGCAACCCAAACCACCCGTCTAACCCGTACCGAGCAATTGCCATCTGTCTTGGTGGGTCCCGCGTGCTCTTCTACGAGCTCGACACCTGGTACAGAAAGGATCCACGTAGTATCATTCCTCGCAGTCTCAGAGATCTACTGGATAATAGGAAGGTGGTGGTGGTTGGATGGGGGATTACAGAAATGGTCAAGAAATTGCACTACGAGTGGGGTTTGAAGGTATATATGTGTTTTCCATTTTCTATTCTTTCTGATTTTTGGAATAAATGGCCAAGAAATGCACCCTTGTCTACTTAGCAAATAGAAAACCTGTATAAAGTATAAACTCCCAAAAAAATTATACAGTCAAGAAATGGCCAAGAATTGCAAATTTTTGTATTCATGTTCTAATTTAGTATGTGCACTAATATTCAATTAGACTTTTCGGATTTCTAATGCACCTTCTGTGTTCTTCTCGGGTGATTTATCTAAGACTTAGAAATTATTCATTATTTATAGGCTTTTTATGCATATAATTATCTTTAATTCCAATCCAAACTTGGATTTCTATGTGTAGTTACTATTTTAGTAAAGCAGGAGAAGTTACTTGTATGTGATTTTAAGGCCTTGCAGCTTAGTTGTCCTACCTAGATCTTACTGAGTTTAATTAACTCAAAACCATATGTTGCCTTGTTAGATAATTCAAGTAAAGGTTACTGGTAAATTTCATTCTAAAGCTTTTCTGTGCAATTATCCAATTAGTTAAAAGGTTTATAAATTGTATATAGGTCGCACGGCCAGTGGATGTGAGAAAGGTGGCAGCAGGGACTTATGGGAAGGATGCAGTGTGGTGGCCAAAGCATGAGAAGGGAAAGGTGGTAATGGGAGGTCTGGGATTTGAGGAGCTGGCTGAGCTGGCACTAGATGGGATGCAGCTTGAGAAGAAGCCAGCGAAGGTGCGCGAGGCCAACTGGGGTGAAATTGGGGTTGATGGTTACTATGGTAATGATGACAAGGAAGATTTGGAGCTGATCAAGTATGCAACCAGAGATGCATTTGTGACCCATCAGATCGCCACAAAGTGCATTGGAAAGTCTGGATTGCCCCAAGAATAATCGCCTTGTGTTACTCTTGGCTTAGTTAGCAACAAATGATGCCCATGTCTTGCTTTTCTTTTTTCTGTTATGGAGTTCTGTTAATACTGTGGTGATTGTTGCATCTTGGTGTTTAGTAATTGATAGATGTAATGTGGGGTTTTGAACAAGTATTTTTCTGAATTTGGCATTAGATGTCTAGACTCTAGACTTCAATTTGGTTGGCAAATGCAAAGGAGATATTGTATCCTGTGGAAAAAGTTGTGATGACCTCTGTTTCTCTTATATTCTGCTTTCTTTTCGTCCACTTTTTGTTTCTATTTCAAGATTAAAATGTCGTTAACTTTGTGGCACTTCAATTAATAAAGGGTTTTTAATGAGTTCTGTGAAAGTAGTTTGTTTGGTGAGTGCTTTGTTAATTTTGTTGGCTGTTTTCTGAATTTTTGATGTGTCTTCCTATTTGTACTGTTTTTAATTAAAGAGATGATTTGATTTCTGAAACTAAATGTTTCATAGGTTAACCTCTAATTCCTTTTTCAGAGAAAGAAAGAAAGAAAACTACTGAGAATGTATGGTTAGCTACATTGAACTATTCAGGAGAAACTTCTTATACTAGTTTTAGTTGTAGGCTTGTAGCAGGCTGCTGGCCTTTAAAAAGAGAGCAATTTGTCTAAGCTTAGCAAGCATATCATCCAGATTTTCATGTGTAAGATAATTATGTTTAGAGTTGGGATTCATTACATTGATGTATTTGTTTTTTTTTGTGAAATTTGCTGGATTGTCATCAATTGGGTGCTTAAGGAAAAATTAGATGGGCCAGTATTTTCTGGTTTTAGAAACAAATCAGTCGTTCTGTGCTAGAAATTACCAAATGCTAGTAAAGGACCTATTTTCTCTCCTCTTTTTCTCAATCTGAGAAAGAGAATAAAGGTTCACTATCCACTAGCAAGTAGCAACACCTCATTGACTGAGAAGTCGTTATTAAAAGGAGAAAAAGAATTATTGAGAACTGAGTAATTTGATAGCAGAGTGAAGGTTTCACTTTAGTATTTAGGATTGTGGTTAATTATATGATTTATAGAAAAGGACTTGGTTGACATATTGGCCAGTTGGTTTGCGAGGCTTGACAAGGGCTCTGTAAATCCATTACTTCTTTCTTCTAATGTACCTTTTTTTTTTTTTTTTCCTTTTTCTAAAGATGTTAAAACTGAACCAAAAAAACATAGAAGGAAGTAAAAGAGGGGAAAAAACGGATGTTTGTGGTCAATTCAGATGGTGAGATGTGGGTTAAGTAGCAAAAAAGTTTGTCAAATCACGAAAACTGTTCCCCATTTGACAAATGAAGTAAAGTAAAATTGAATTAGAGTCGGATGCATCTTATATCATGTGCTTGGTAGTAAAATGACGCGTGTAAGACTAACTTGTTAGATAGAGCAGTGTTAATACAAATTTTGGAACACAATAATGCCTTAAAAAAAATGTTAATTGTATATTAAAAAAATCAAAGCATTTTTGTCAAAAAATTATGGTGAAATAATAAAGGAAAAATTGTCTGACGTAGAATATTTTGGAGCGATGAATTTAAAGCATGCAACTCTTTAGGTTTTCTTGGTGAAATAAATTGCCTCTGTAGTATACCTCACTTTGTTTAATCATGTTTCGAAGGAGTTAGTGAAGTAATAAAGTAAATCGATATATCACTCTTTACTTGTTAACATGGGGCAAAAATGTTAGATAACAAATGGTTAACAATTCTTTTCACAGGAGCGAATTTGATAATGTCGCTACTATAAGTGGAACTACGGGTTGTTGTCCTTCCAAAAATACTGATCAGCCTCCTCCACAATTGTGTACAAACGTTTTAGTACTTTCTAGAGTTTATTTTGTTTATCCTTTACTTTTGCGTTTGTTAATATATCCATCTAAACTTTTCTGTTTCGTCATCAATTAATTTGCCCATTTTAAATTACACAAAATCCCAAAAAAAGAGAAAACATTACCTTGAAAGGTCCTAGAATTGAATGCAATGCGAATTCTCCCTGAATCAAAAAGCTGGTTTCCACCTCGAAAAAAATAATGATAAATAATTTTTTTGAGGGAATATTAACGGAGACCTTGGAAAACTTGTATATGCAGAGGGATCAAATTGCTCGTAGAAATTTAATGTAAAATTTGAATCGGTTAATAATAAATAATAAATTTCAAATTCACCCAGATTTTCAGAATAGAATACGTGCACTCTCTTTTTTTTTTGGTTGGGGTTGGGGTTGGGGGGGGGGGGGGGGGATTCTAGGCTAACTTCGAAGAAACCAACATAAGTTCGAATTAACAGAACAAAGCAATAGTCAACTCATTATTGCTCTCGCCAGAAAAAAAGGTTAAAAACAATAATATTGTTGGAGCATTATCTCTACTCAACTTTACAGGCAGCACTGCAATAGGAATTCTTTTAACAATCCTATGGCAGGAAAAATAAGCTACAGGAGGTCTTACTAAATTTGTAAACCCGTAAAATATTACATACCGGTAAAACTATATACTATATTTACATTTACACAAAACCAAAAGGGCCATATAATAAAACTACATTTAATCCTCAGAAAAAGTAAACAAAATAGGCACTAATGCACCTAACATTAATTCCTCCGTTAATCCCATAGCTATATTTAAAAATACTGAAGTCTTGCCCCAACCAAACTCATGTGTCATTCTGTTTCCTTTCTTTCTGTATCGACTGAAAGATCCTTGCAGCCGACTCAGTGGCCAGCTGGGGGTTGCGTGGAACCACTTTGATTACATGTGTTGAGTTCCCAGCACCACCACTTGGTGATGGCTGGGGCAAAAAGGCATCCATTGAGGTAGAACCCATCGGAAAGAGGGACAAAGCATCCCCTCTGTTAAAAGGACTACTAGCTGTACTCCCTTGTATTTCACTATCTTTAGATGCACGCACTCCCCACATGCATCCTGAAAATGCATCACTTTTCAGTTGAGGCATATCGCATGAGCTACGTGAGTGTTGCTCAACATGCCCCGGCCCATCAGGCTTTGATGCAACTAAACGGCTCGCTTGCTCGACCGCTGAGGTTGACACGACTGGGTTAGGGTTCACACCGGGGGTAGGGTTGGGGTTTTGGTTCATGACTTGCATGCCAAAAGGTGGGAAGTAGTTTGGAAGGCCAACCGCAGCCATGTTCTGATGAGGTGGGTGAGATGGCACTGGAAGTGGCATGGGCACTGGTACACCGTAAGCTGAGTTCATGAAATCACCAGTTGCAGGGACAGTAGGTACTGGAGCTGGGCAACCAGGAAAAAAGGGTGACATGAAGCTACTAGCCGGGGGATAGGGCCCAGCGTAGGGTTTGTATACCAACCCTTCTAAGGGGGACATTACTGGAACCAACCATTGATTGGGAGGGGGTGGAACGCACCAGGTATTGTTTGGTTTGTTTTCAGGAGCCATAGGTGTGGCTGCAGAGTTGACAGCTGCAGTGGATCGGACCTGACTGTTCTCTGGTACCTCCTCATGAGAAGGAAGAGTCTTTTGGTTGCTGGTGTTGTTTTCCCCAACAACAACTGTTGTCGCCTTAGAGCACTCGGGTATGTTCTTGATCATCTGCGGCTCATCCACATGCTTGCTTCCCTGTGAATGCGCAACCAAGCTTGATCCTATGGCCGGAACAGGTTTAATGGGTGCGGGTGCAGGTGGCTTCTTCCCGAGAAATGAATCACTTTGTAGTGAATAAGGTGATGCCGCAATCAACTTTTGAACCTGATTTAAATAATAGAAGGGATATTGTTAAAAAAAATTAAAAAAAAAACATAATGTCTCGGTAATGATTTTAAAAATATTTCTTAATTTCATTTATAGAAAGATGAGAAAACTCACTTTAATCAATCTGTGCAGCTCAAATACTTGCACAGCAAAAACCCTCTGCTGGCTGTATATATTTAGTTATTACAAATATTAGTTACATTAACCAATAATTGAATAAAGATATATTGATGACAGTTGACAAAGAAGTATTGATGGACCATAAGGTCCCACAATGTGAGGCATATCAAGTAACTGGTATATACCAGAACTGACCAAAGAAAACCATTACCTCTCTGCCCTTTTCCATATATATATATATTTTTTTCAGTTGGGATGGGGTGGATTATGGGGGATTTGGAAATGGTGCTCAATTAAAATATGCGCAAAAAATTGCACATTGTACAAAAAGCAATGACAGAGAATCAGACTAAAAAAGTAGAACTCAGGGATAAGTAGATTGGTTTAGCTATGCTACTTACTTGACAATAAGGCGCCTAGCTTTCCAAAAGGTCTTGTGACCAATAGCACTCACAACATCATCTGGGGAGAGACTGATCCCCAGCGCCATATCCTCCATAGATCCCACATGCAAGGTTTCTGGTTCCTCCCTGTCTATTCCCTCCTTACCCTCCCCCTTCTCTCTCTCCAAATTAGAACAACCCTCACCCTTATCCGGAATCTTATTATTTCTATTACTATTCTCAGGAGGAAACCTAGGTAATGGCTTGCAATTTTTCCCAGACTTGTCCCCAGTCTCCTGACTCAACAAAACCTTTTCTGTGGCTTTTGTTTGCTTGAAAAGAGTAGGAACCATAAAATCATCATCTTCTCCTGGTTTCTTGCTGTGTGAATCCCTTCTAGAAGATTCTCTTGTCTGACGGGAGGTTGAATCGGGGGCAGTGCTTTGTTTACTTGAGGCAACCACTTCCCTTCTGATAAGTTTTAATGGTCTTCTCTCTGGGTCAGGTCTAGTGGGAGTCAGATCTGGTGCATCAGTTGACTGGCGGTTGACCTTGTCAGATGAATGAGCAGGTGTGTGCGTAGGTACATTGAAGGGAGAGAAAAAGGGTCTTTCTTGAACACCACCTCCTTGCTGTACCAGTAACCATGGTTAAACATTTTAATATAAAAATTACTAACTAATATAAAAGAAGAGGGGAAAAAAACTCAAAAAGAAGTATTCTTATGTCAAGCTGAGATAAAAAAAATAAATAAGAAAAAACAAAGCAGATTATAATTTAGCTCAATAAAACTAAGCCTGAGAAATCACCCTTCCTGGAGTACAAATTTGGAATTTTTCATTTATTTTGCATAATCATGAGCAGTATTTCCTTCTTTAAGGGCTTGCTCCAGAAAGGAGTACTCAAGGAGAATGAGGGAGAAGGTTAACTGACCAAACCTGCCCAAGTTAGTTAACCTGCTCCAGAACTTAAAATTTTGAGGGTGAACTATAAATAAGAGGTATTTCTAGCTTGCACAAACAACAAAGGCCAGATGCTTCACATTTTCTAGATTTAGAAAACACACCAAAATCAAACAATGCCAACTTAGTATATTTTTATTTTTTTTTCTTTTTTTAGCAAGTTTCTTTTATTTAAGAAAGAGTTGAGCTCAAAATAAACTTTATTAACCTAATTAAGCATATACAACAAAACAAGATATTTTAATGGCAAACAAAACTGTTTTGCAAACTGGAAGGACATCAGTTAATAGGAATCAAATTGGACTAATGCATGAGCTAATTACAAGACTAAACACAAAATTTGTCAACATTCCAAACATTGCCATTCTATTCCAATCTGTATCATTGCAATTGATCCTTACAATAATTGATATATATTACTATGAAAAGTCGTACATACTGCTGCGACAAATCAAAACCCAAAGCGTACTACTGGATTGTGTGTCATACTGCAATCATTTTTTAGCTAATTTGCATAAATTTGCACAACACTTACCATCATTGAATTCATGGTTTTGTTTTTCTATTTACATTCCCAAAACAGGATCCAATTATGGCATTCTCAAATCTAACCACCGGGAAGCTATGTTAGAGCCACCAGCGGAACACTCAAAAATAAAACAAAAACCGTCCAAGCACCTGTTCTCCCAAAAAGGAAAAACTATTTGTTAATCTCGACGGTAACCATACAATTATGGGAGAACTAAATAAACAAACCAGGGTCAAATCGAGACACAAGCATCAAATGAGCTCAAAATACTACCACGGTAACCTAGTGAGAGTGTAAAGCAAATCCATAACTCAAAAAGGAAATAGAAATGCCTCCATTACACACACCTGGCTTGAAGAATTGGAAGGGACCGAGCTGCCTCCTTTCTGCTGAGGCCGAGTCGAAGCCGAAGAGCTTGAATTGAACCTCTGAGATGGCACACTAAACTGCTCATATAGCGCCATTTTGTTGCGCGGCGGCGCCCGTGGGCCCCCTTTGCTTGTATCATTGACATGTAATCTCGGAAACATTGGCCCCATGGCCTTACTCTCTTCCTCTTTACCTCCTCTCATCACACGCCACCTACTTCAAAACTATCTCGACACAAAAAGCGATACTTCACGAATCAAATTCGCTCAATTTGGGTATGTGAATTCAATCGCTCAAGCTGGAGGAGGTGAAACCCTAGCTGGTGACACCGAATTTGAAGAAATCGATGACAATTACGAAACGTAAACTCCAAAATTCAGAAAATTTGTATCGGAACCGATTTGCAAACCTGATTTTTAATCAATAGACACAAAGAAAAGAAAAGGTGTTGCGAAAAGGTAAACAACCTATAAAAGTCTGATCGTTGTCTTCTGAGGTGAAAAGGAAGGGGAAAAAAAAAAAAAAAAAGGAGCAAATATCTGAGGAATCAGTGGAAAGAAAGAGCCAGTGAGAAGGCAGAGAAAGATAGATTAGGTAAGGAGAGAACCAAAAAGCGCTTTGTCTCTCTTTCCCTATCTCTCTCTATTCCTCTTTCGCTCAAGCTCCGGATCCTAATCCACAGCTAGCAGCTCAGACAAATATCAAACGTTTCCGTGAACCTGGAGTTTTAACATTGCAAGCGAACTGAGTAGGTTTGGTACTTTGGTTGCGTCCTGCTATGGGTTGTTCAAATGGACCGAGTTTATAGATATTTGTAAGGGAAAAGAAAAATGCAAAAAGTGCTAGTCTGTGGGCCACGGCATGTCGGGTCCGCATTGGAGAATTATTATTGGGGTCTGGGCGGTCCGTCATTTAATGCAAACACCTTACTAAGACCCTGATCAAAATCCTCTTTTTTTAAACATGAGAATGAGATTTCAGAAAAATTCCTACTATTTGGCTGGAATGACACAAAATGAGCGGTTTTTGTGTCATTTGGTTGGAATTTCTATGTTATTAGCTCCAACGAAATCTTAAAAAATCAATTGAAATAAAATGAAACAAAACGAAATGAGATTCCGTGTAAAAAACATTGTGATCAAAGCAAGAGTTCCCTACTATTATTTTCCGAATTATTTCAATGTATTTTAGAATATATGATGAATTCTCTATATAAACTTGAGTTTATCTATGTGAATTTCTATAATACAAAGCTATTATGAACTTGACTTTTTACAAATAAAGCATGTAATTTGCAATGCATAAGTATTAATTTTGTTAGATCATAGTTCATGAGAAGAAATTGAAGGTACAACTTCCATAAAAAAAAAATATTAAACTAAAGGAAATTCAAACAACTTTATTATAACAAAGTTTAATCAGATCTTTGTTCAATAAAAAAATATTAATATTCAGCTGCATATCATATCCTTGATTGAAAAATTAATGTTTTTATATGAGAAAATAATTGTGAAAATGACCCTTGTATGTTTAAATAAATTGCTTGCATTTAGTCGTTTCCGCTAGCTTTTCAAAATGCAAATAGTCCATGAATAAAAATATTTAATGATTTAAAAATAATTTCATGATTGACGGAATAAATCTAAATGATGGCAATAAACTCATCAAAACATTTAAATAGTTAAAACATGTGGAAGCTAGGGGAAAATAACCTTTCCTTTTGATTATTTTTGTGAAAAGATTGTTCTTTCTAAACAAATGATAAAACATATTATTTAATATATGACGATTTGAGCAAGAGCAACAAGTTCCATTTGATGTATTGTAACTCATACTTTATGGCACTCACATTATTCGAGTGTTTGATTTAAGATTAGTGTATAAAATAAAATAATAGACGTCCTTTTGCAAACTCATTTAATTTAATTAAATAATTTAAGATTAATGTAAACTTTATTGGCAGATCATACATAATTTATGGCATTTACATAAGCTAATCCATACTTTACAAAGGTACCTAAACATGCCAATATCATTTTTTATGGCATTTACATCAGCTAATCCATACTTTACAAAGGTACCTAAACATGCCAATATCATTTTTTTTTCTCTATTTTTGAAACTATCAATTACCAAATACCATTGTTAACCATTTATTTGGTTACTACCAGTCTACCAGTTTACCAATTTTTTTTTTTTTTTTTTTTTTTTAAATCTACCAGTTTACCGATTACCAATAGTACGGTTATTAAATGCAGACCACGAGCAGAGAATAAACCACGTCGGTTTAGGGTTGCTTTCTAAAACCATGGCACTGTCGAGATTGTGCTGCTTGGACTAATCCGACGAAAAGGATTTTGCCACGACAGTTGGCCAGGCGAGTGGCCAGAGTTGGATTTGACAAGATTTTCTTTGCGTTCTTTTTGCCGTCGTGGCATGTTTCGCATAGGCCATTGGTAAAGCGGAGAATATGACAGCCAACGGGGTGTTCTTGCAATTTGAGAAAACGGACATGTACTTTTATTTGTAAATTGAGATGATCATTCTAACGAAGATTCGAGAGGAATTTTTGCTAATAATAATAATAATAATAATAACAACAACAACAATAACAACACCATTCCATATTTATGACTTAATATTTTTCAAAACTGAGAAGTTAGTTGCATCTCTAAAATTTCTCATTCTTCTAGAGTTATTTGGCAGCAGAATTTTGAAGTTCTTGGGAAAAAAAAATACACAAGGGGTCGTTTGGATGGGCTAAGAATAGTCTATTTCTAGAAATAGTTTCTTCCTAGACATAAATCTCTCTCACAAAGTTACACACTTCCCAACGTTTTACCCCTAAAATCCTTATTCCTTCCTTATTCCCATACGATCCAAACGAGCCCAAGAATATTTTGATACAATCAGCGCCTAAAGCCAACACAGGGGAGCTTCCAAGTTCCAACCTTTTAAAATTTATTCAAATTTATTGCAACTTGAATATTGCTTAGTATTCAAATTGAAATAAACTCGATATAGAATTTATTATAAGTAAGTTTACTTAATGTATCTATAACAGGAGTTTTGCTATGGTGAGTCGCGCTCAAAGCTTCTAAATCTAGTTCAAAATGACCGATCCAAACCGTCCAATATGATCTGTCTATTGAAATCTCCATGCAGACCAAATTTTATATTTTTTTTAATTTTTTAAGTATTTTTTTCGGATTTTTAAAAACTGCTGTTTTTGAACGGTTCAGAACTAATTAGATTAACGATTTTCTAAAATTTCAAAAAAATACTTAAAAATTTTGAAAAAATATAAAATTTGGTCTGCATGGAGATTTCAATAGGGAGATCGTATTAGATGGTTTGGATTAGTCATTTTGAACTAAATTTAGCAGTTTTGAACGCGACTCACTGACCTTTTGGTGAGTTGCAACTCACCAAAGCAAAACTCTCTATAACAGTATAACTATAACTTTATCTTTTGATCTGACGATCATGTGATTGGTTGTTGCGATTATAATATAAATTAATAGCTTATAATCATCTATATCATTCATTCAGACTTTTCTTCATGATTCAAACATAAAAAAAAAGAAATAAAGAAAATTCGAGGATTATTGGACAATAAAAATAGAATACATGTAGGGCTAGACGCTTATAATGGTTCGACACCCCAGCCGGATCGAGTTTGAATGGGGCCTCAATTCCTAAATTCCACCACCACTCATACGCATGTCATATATACTTTTTAAGCAATAAAAGAAAAAGAAAGAACAAAATTTTCTGAAAAGAGATGGCATGTCCAATTATCAGGGGCATTGGGAAAATATCATGTCTGGATCCGAATAAGATCTGATTTTGTTCACATATGAATCGATCGAAGTTGATCAGAATCAGACAATTATATTTTGAGCACACCTGGACCAGAGCTTGCACGGCATACAACCAAAGTATTGAATTTTTTTTATTTATTAAAAATATAGATATAATTCAATTTGTTTCCATCATTCTTCAGTTTTAAAATCTTTAATGACAAAAGAAAGCTAAGCTCAAGCGAGAAATAAAGCTGTTAGCTGTTATTATCTATATTATTTTAGCTACACATACATCATAAAATTTACAACATTTGGCCAATTTTTTTTTTTTAAAAACAACTTGAGAAATTAATGTTTAAAAATGGTCCATATCAATATATTGTTAAAAATCTTGATGCCGATCTAAATGAAGTTGGAATTCCGCTACTATTTTGGGTGCGTACAAAAAATATCGATAATAGATAATATAATTGTATTATTTCAATATCTGATATTAGATTTTGAGTAATTAAATCTTTTTTAAGAAATAAAAGTACAGTAAAGGCATAAAAAATTTGAGTCAATCAAACCTTCATTTTTATTTATACTAACTGCTACTTACGCGATTAAATAAGATAATAAGAAAATATGAGCTATTCTTTAGTTTTTGACGGAAATATGTCTAGTATTGAAGTCATAAAATAAACTTTTACAAGAAAATTCATTAGCATGCATTCAATTTCATCCTTTATTTTTTTGAAAGGTTCTGCTGTCGTTCGTAAATTCCCCATTGTCCTTCCTCAACCGCATGCTATATGGAAGCAGACCTCAAAAGGTTTGCAGACCTCGAAAGATTTGCAGAGGATATGAATTCTCTCGCCTCTTTTATTTTCCATTTTTTCTTCCATTGACGAGGGGGAGAATTGATCCCTTCAATTTGTAATTTTGTCATCGTTTGCTATTGCTTGAACAAAGTGAATATATAAAATAGACAAAGTGAACACATACAAACAAATAAGTTCAATAAAAATAAGTTGAATATGCATATAATAATCTGAACAACAATATAAAAAAAAAATCTAACTCATAATTGAATAAAGTGAACACACATATAAATAAAATGGACATATAAATGAATAGAGTTAACAAATACAACAGTTGTGGAAGGAAATTAGAGCAAAAAAATGGACGAAAAAATAGAAGAGAGCAGGAGAAATATGAAAGAGTGTGATCGAGAAGGAGAAGAAGGAATGCTGGGAGTGAGGAAAGTGCTGGGTGAGGGAGGTATATTTGAAAAAAGAAAAAGGATGGTATGGGATGGTGCTGGGCAATCAAATCCTCTGCGTATTTTTTTAAACACACATTGCAAGCCTTTTCATCCTGGCTATCCGATTAAATCTCGACAGGTAGATTTTTTTACGGACCGCATGAATTTTTACAGATCTGATATTAATAATGGGGCATTTATCATTGATCGAACAATCATGAACTAGACACATGCATTGCGGGTTTAAAAAAAAAATCTGCATAGGATCTGATTTAGTGTTGGGACGATGGGAGCGAGTAAGTAATTTCCGAAATAAATAGAACTAGTTCTGGACCAGGATCCTCGACAGTCCTCAAAAGGACTGTACCAAACATCCATTTACTTTTTTTTTAAAAAATTAAAAAAATTGAAAATTCAAATGCTGAATCCAAACCGTTGATCTTATTCAATTTTACGGGCGATGCATTTTCATATAAGTTTTATAAACTTGGGAGTTGATTTGATACTAGATCAAGTGATCAACAAATGAACGAACCTGATTAACTATCACTGATTAATTCTAGTACGTTCATAATTTGGTCACTTAATCAAGTATCAAATCGGCTCCAAATTTTATAGAACTTATATGAAAACGCATCGTCCATAAAATTGAACGAGATCAACGGTTTGGATTCAGCATTTGAATTTTCAAATTTTAAAATTTTTAAAAAATAAAAAATGACTGTTTGGTACAGTCCTTTTAATGACTGTCGAGGATGCTGGTCCAACTAGTTCTATTGGGCCGAATCTTTTTTTGTTTAAGCGCAATAACACAAGTGGAAACGCAAGAGAACATGACCCAGCCCAACCCATTTAAGTCCCCATACCATCCTGCCATTTCTCAATCTCAGTCTCTCGTCGTCGTCTTCGTCTCTCTCGTCTTTAGTGTTAAAAACCTAACCCTAGAAATTCAACCAAACGATACGACTATGGCTCCCCTTCAGTAGCCGTTGGCAGGGCCGAGCTCTAGACTATAGGCTACAGCACTAGAGGCGACAAGCTAAGTTAACCCTCTGTCCGATTTAATTTGATCGAGAGAGAGACCCGACCTGCTTCTCTCTAGGTAAGCTTTTTATCTCCTCTGGTTTTTTTTTTTTTTATAATCTTGTTATAATAGATTGATGTGTAATTAGTATTGATTTAGTGCAAGTCAATTGTTATTCTTAGAATGCTTGATTATGCATGTATTTGGAGTGAGTTGTTATTTTGAAAGTTAGTTTTGTTTAGTTTGTGCATGTTTTATGTGGAATTGATCGTTTAGT
Source organism: Rhynchospora breviuscula (assembly GCA_027562975.1). Taxonomy (NCBI): domain Eukaryota; kingdom Viridiplantae; phylum Streptophyta; class Magnoliopsida; order Poales; family Cyperaceae; genus Rhynchospora; species Rhynchospora breviuscula. The sequence continues at coordinate 57,122,056 of CM050402.1, forward strand.
AGCTAAATTGATGTTAAGGTTTGGATGCAGACATGGTTTTGATAGGTCAATCACTTTCTACTCTCTGTTTTAATCAGTGGTGTGATCTTAATTATTGTTGCTGTCACAATGTGTTTTTCAAGTTATTGTTGGTTCTGTTAGTCTATTCATAGTTGGTCATGTAATCTTCAATTTAAGTAATTGTCAGTCTTGGCCTTATGTGTTCCATTTTATGTTCATTGAAATCGAAATACAGTTGTAAGGTTGTTGATGTAGAGGTATCCACTCTTTACTTGACTACGGAAAGAATGAATAAATACAAGGTTTTATTTTCGAAAAAAAGAAATATATATCGGTCTATGTCGGAGCTGGTGTGGTTGGTCATAAAGTAGTATACCACGATAGCAGTAGGTTGATTTTGTATTATCATTTATTTTTGTGCTTTATCTTCGTTCCATAGAATGCTCAAACTATTTCTTTTGTATGTCAGAGTTCTATGGATTCTCCCAGAAGTGATGGATCACCTGGTAAGGTCGAGATGGAGCCTTCATTTCGTAAACTTTCAGGTGATGCAGCTAATAGAACATATCGCCGTCCCACCCATGTGTCTCAGTCAGATTCGTCCTCTTCAGATGGTTAGCTTCTGACTAAATTTCTGCTTTTTTTAATCTTGTTTATCTATTTATTTTTTCCTACTTACTGTGTGATAATCTTCATCGCTTTTATGTACACAAGCAGAGAAGAATGAGCATGAACGAAGCCACGATGCAATTTCTAGGAAGGACAATGCTAAGGCGGTGTCCAATGACCATGTGAGAAAGGATGAAGAAAGGGAGGTGGATAGGAGACGGTCGTATAACCGTACCGACAGGGGTCAGGATAGATACTCTGATAGGTATTCCTACCGTGAATCTAGAAGACATGAAGATAAAGATCATAGGAAAAGAGATGTTAGGCATTATGATGAGAGTGGTAGGGACTATGCAAGGTCTTCTCGCTCTGAAAGATCTGACAATTCATATCATAAGGACAGAAACAAGGATAGAGAAAAGGAACATGAGAGATACAGTAGTAGAAGGAAAGATGTGGATTCAGGCAGAGACCACTACTACCGGGAGAGAGACAACAAGGAGTATTATGATGACAAACGGGGCCCACGTAGGAGCCCTGAAAGGTTTGATAAGAATGAAAAGGTGAAGGAGAAGAACAGGCATAGGGAGACTGATGAGGGAGAAATAGAGGGGGGTGAGAGGAGGAAACACTATCAAAGGGAAAATGAAACTCGGAAGAGGTCTGAGCCAGCAAGTTCATTTGGCCGTGAGGAGAAACAGAGGGAGACAAAGTTTTCTAAACCTGGTTAGTTCATTCTTATCGCAAACATAGCGTGTATGTCTCACAAAGGTTTTATTTATTTATTTACTTTTTTTTTTTTTTAAAAAACTGGGTAACCCAGGTTTTTGAATTTCAAAGGATATGTTTCTTGTAATTAAGTTATTATTTTGATTGTTTTCTTACATGGTGTTTAACCCAGGGTAACCATACTTTTGGCATGGGTATATGGCTTTACCGTGATTCCTTGCTTTTTTTTGTTTGGTTACTGCTCTTTGGCGGTGTACCAGAGATGTGCTAAGAAGTACTTTAAGTATAACTTAAATAGGCATACTGCAAACAGTAAGTTGCAATTGTTTATTGTACAGCTGAGACTAATGTGGAGGAGAAGTCTAGTTCAAGTTCAAAGCAGTTGACAGAGGCATCTAAAGATAGGGTCGATCCTGCATTACCGTCCTCCCTGGTAGGAAGTGAAAATGGAGTTGCTACTGATCTCAATGCAGCAAAAGCTGCAGCTATGAAAGCTGCTGAATTTGGTACTTCAAAGTTTTTTTTTTTTTTTTCTAAATAGCATATGATATTGTCACTTTTTTCTCATTACCTTCTGTGGCAATACAAATTTATTTTTGATTGCACACACTGCAGTGAATAAGAACATAGGAGGTGGTGGTGGTGGTGGTGGTGTTGGTGTTGGGGGACCGTTAACCACGGAACAAAAGAAGAAACTTCTTTGGGGAAACAAAAAGAATGAATCTGCTGGAACAGAGGTAACTTTAACTATTTCTTCTGGTCTGTTCTTCAAATCATAGTAAAGAAGTGGGATAATCTGAGTAATTTTTTTTGTCTTACATTCCTTTCAGACAGTAAAGAAGTGGGATAATCTGTTTACTGACCGCGAGCGCCAGGAGAAATTTAACAAACTCATGGTTAGTGCATTCCTTTTTCACTTTCTCCTTTATTTAAGTTACAATTCATTTGTAATTATTAGATGGTAACTTAATAACCAGATTAGACGTGATACAACTTTTCTGTATATTAGTTTGGATTTGTACCGGTTACTAACACGTTTTTAGAATCTGAGGATGCCTTGGTACATATGGCCTGATGTAGGGTGTGAAGGGACATGCGGTTCCAGAAAGCAATTCAGAGGAAAAGGAAGGAAATCACCAAGGAAAGAGCAGAGAGGAGTTGGATATGGACTTGGAGAAGCAATACACTGCCGGCCTCCGCCGCAGAGATGGCAGAACTGTTGGTCTGGGTCTGTAGAATGTTTCTTTATGAACCTGTCCAAAACTTGTTTAGTTTCGTGTTTTATGTGTTGTACTTTGGTTGGGTATAGTTTGCTTGTTGGATCTAATTATCTGTTGCTTAATATTTTGGATTCTAGTAGTATCTGTATAATGAATTTTTTGTTGGATTGGGTTCAAATTACCGGTTGGGCATCACTTGTAGTAGTTCCAATCAAAACATTGAGTGTTAATATCAATGGAAATGGTTTTATTGCTAAATTAGATACCCAAAAATCTGAAGTATGACTTGTGATAGCGAAGGATTTGGAAGTCATAATTTGTAGCCATCTGTTATTTGCATTGGTATTTCACAGTTCAAAAGTCTACAGCCGGAACAACAAAATGTGATGTAGATTGTTCTTCACAAGTGATGTGTTCGTGTACCGTTATATAGTTTATCGGGTTTACCTTGCAAAATTGGAGCAAAGATTCAAAGTCCTAGGGTATGTTTGGCACTCTTATTCGGTAGCCGAATAAGAGGAGAGAGGAGAGAGGGTGTACTTTCGACAGAGGAGAGAGGAGAGAGATTGCCCTATTCGGTCTTATTCAGCCTCCAATTCTTATTCGGCCAAAAGGTGGAATTAGCCGAATAAGAGAAAAGAGGAGAGAGGAGAGAGGACAACGTGGGGTCCACATGCCTTATTCAAAGGCTTATTCAGCTACCGAACCAAACACACCCCTAATGTAGAAAATAGAACATCGTGGGCTTTGTACATATTCAAGGTAGCATTTGTTACTTTCGTAGAAAATTGAACAATTTGTTACTCCAAATCATGAGACCAAGTCGTTGGAAGTTGCAACGAAAGAGATGTTTGCAGTAGCTGGGCTCAAGTTATGCCCTCCTGTGGCCTATTCAGTTTGCCGTGGTGATTTGCATATTTGAGATTAAAAACGAATAGAGATGAAACACAATGAAGAATGTAAACATGCATACTTAGGTTCCATTTTGTTTGTACCTATGTGACTGCCAGTGGCACGAGTTTGGAGCAACTAATTCATGAATATCTTCATTTTGCAGCATTTCGAGGGATATTTTGTTTAATTAAAATCTACTCAGCTAAACATCTCGACCACGTATAAAAAGAAAATTTTGTCAAGCAGCAACAGGAAACTGAAAATTTAGTCGCAATAGTTTTCACGACACACTTACATATATAAGTCTCATCAAATGAGAGCCAACATAGTCACAACTAATTTCATTTTAGAGTATATAGTCTCTCTCTAATATTATATTAAAAATATTACACATAAAGCAAACATTTGAAAAAAAAGCCAGAAAGACTAGCACTCCTGTGCTTTCTACTAAATTATTTAAGTATATATGGATGCTCATTCCCTCAGCTTGTCTTGAATAAGAGCTTTGGCATTTCTAACCTCGCCTGGTAGACCAATTATGAAAACCTACAGAAAATTTTTGACAAGTTTAATAAAAAAAAACAAAATGGCAAAAGATCCAACTAGCCATAATTTCCCCATCTGGCAGAATTGCCATAGCCACCATCGAATTATTGACCAAAGAGTATTACACCAATAGTAAAAAAAGTATCATACTTATTCTGTTCTTGTAATCGAAGCTACTATATATAAATTTACAATTTAGCTCGTTCCTGATAAATTTTGTCCAGCCATTGACATTACTCACGATTTATTTCTATAGCTTACTTGAAAAGTAAAAAGAGAAAGGACTAAATAACATGTATACCTTGTTATCACGATCCCCACTGCGACCAGTGAAGATTTTTGCACTACAATACAATCAGAACACAAATAGCTCAGCTCTTATTATAAAAGTATGCATTACTGAAATGAATTTTTGATTACTGTATAATACATACTTGGAAGATTGTTGGACATACTGAATAAAGGAACCTCTCTTGCCTATGACACATCCCATTCTGCCAAATGGGATGTTTAGAATTGAGAGTACCTCCCTTACAGGTACACTGACTCCAACTTTTCATATGTAAAAGGCATCTATTTTAGTTTATCAGTATAATATTAACAGAGGTAAAAATATGATAAACATCAGTATAAACTTGAATAAAAAAACCTGGAGAAGGAATAGGAGGATAAGGTGACCAATCTGTATTACTGTTTTCTAAACAATAACAGTGGCAATATAGTGCACCACGATGGAGTACACGCCATAGAGATTTTATAGTCAACTTGTCTATCATTTTTTGATAGATATACAATAGAAATTTGACATCATCAGTGGCAGATCGTATCATAATCTCCGTCAATGGCCTACGAGTCCAGAATGAAGGGTCCTGATTTAACATGAAATGTGTCATAATTAGCATATGAACGAATTAAACCATCTTCTGAAGTGTTAAGATCAATTTAAATAAATAACTCACATAACATTGTAAGTAATTCAAGTAACAACAAACCTGCCTAAGAAGAACACGGACTTCATCCTTTTCATGGTATGAAACTCCTATGATACATAAATACTATTTTCTCAGAGGATTTATCTGGCTAATATTGGTATTCAAATGAACAAAAGGAGATTAGAATATCAATACCAAAATGGTCAAATTAACTTACCACAATAGCGAGGATCAGCAAGAAGGCCAACAAAAGACCTGCAATTTTCTACTTGTTTTTTACCTTCTTGTTCCTCTATTATACTATATGCAATCTGTGCAATCATATATGATATATTCAGAAAAAGAAAGAGGGAATTAAGGCAAGGCACTAATTGAGACACTAGAATTTGGAATAAATCATCCTTATGTCCTAGTTTATGAGTCTACCTGAGTATCCATAACATTGTTTAGCTTGATTCCGAACTGAAAATACAGAGCCTGTAAAATTACGAAAAGATATGTACTGTTATTACATAAATAAACCAAAATACAAACAAACATGCACATATAAGGAAAAGTCATTAGAAATTAAGCATATCAAACTTGCCTCACTATCTCTTTTGCAATCATGAATTACTTTAGTAACAAAGTTTGACTCAAGTGCTGGTTTGCATGCTTCCATAATTTGTGCACCTCCTTCAATTGCGTCAACTAAGAATATTGCATTAGCAAATGCAAGCTGAAAGAGCACAAATTTTCAAAGAATGCACACAAAATTAAAATTATGTAAATGTGAAAGTTATGTTTTCATTTCTCCATTTCCAATAATTGCTTTTCCTAGTATTTTCATAAATTACCTGCATGATGCAAAGAGTGCCATTGCGAGACAGGTTAACACCTTCGCAGTCAAGTCCAATAACAAGTTTGTCCCCAAGTAATGGTGCCAGAAACTCAGCAGGAAGCTGAGATTTTTGAGTAACGATATAAATAGGTACCGATCTTAAATTATCACCATTATAGAAAATGGAACCACCTGATAGATAAAGAAAAGAGAGTGCGTATATAAGTTCAGATCAGTTGGATAGGTCTTGTATTCTTGAAAGATTATTTATGCATACATAGAAGCCAGATGCAAGAAAATACTTGAAATAATTAATGATAATATATCATATTATTCAATTTGATTTTTGTCAAGATAATAATTATCAATAGGTCCCAGTTTATCAATCAATATTAGCAATTTACTTGAAGAAAAAGCAGAAAAACTAGTGTTTGTAAAATAAAAAAGATCTATCAGCACGATAGTATTCTCAATTCCAACCAAAATTTTACTGATATAGCTGCTCTGTGGTAAAATTTAATATAGGGGGTTTGTATGTACATTTATAATTGTAAGTAACAAAAATTCAAATTTCAGAAACAATATTATTTTCGTATGCATGATATAAGGGTAAACATTCTCAAATTTGCTTGTAGCTTTTTGACAGCAGGGATTTTGGTCCCTGCTTACTCTCTAAATTCTGTAAATACCTTTGGTTTTAATACAAATTTTCGTTGGCCAAAGTCAACCTTAAGAAAAAAAAATCCTCAAATTTGGGTCTCCCAGATATAAGGCATTGAAATGTAACGGTTTCGACTTTCAAAAAATTGACACAGAAGTACAATAAAGAAGCTGAAACCAGAATAGGTGATCTCACAACCTGTGGTGATGGATGGATGAGGCTGAGTCTGGCATTGAAGAGTGGAGAGGTTGGAGCTTGATGAATCCATAACACAGAGGAAGAAAAAAAGGTGAATTTAGAAATGTTCATTCTAAGTTCAATTACAATTACATGTAATATATATATGCTACTGCCTGTGGGAAGATGGAATGCTTTGTGACTAAATAATTGATTAATGAATTGGTATCTGAAGCGCTGATGTTTGTACAATTTTCCATATAATTAGTATATGTTAATTACTCCCTGAGTGAGATTTTATTGTTTGTTTTTACATCTAAACATATTAAATACCATGACATTACATTGCCCAAGGTGCATCATTTCCACATTTCAAGGTGAACCTAGAAGATGAATTTGGAGAGAAAAATAGAGGAATAACAATTCTCTTTTAATTACACGACTGTTGAGTTGTGCTAAAGAAGAAATGTTTGTGCAGATAGAAATATGCCTAATTTTTGAGAAATATCCGTGAACTACACAATAACATTAACTTTGGTTTATATATTTCTTTTATGTTGCCTTAAAATTACAATATGTAATATGAGAAATTAGCAACAAAAAAAAAATCAATAAGTGTAAGTGGATTTAAACAAAAGAGAAAATTCATGGTGCACCGACAGACCGACTAAGGAGATTTTAGAGAGTACTGTCATTGTGCCATCCCGGTCCAGTGGGTCTAATTGGAGAAATTGTATGTTTCGCTCGTGTCACTTGAATGAATTTCTGGGCTTAACTTTTTTTTTTTTTTTTTTTGATAAACGCCCGTAGGCCTAATTGCATTAATAAAAAACAGTACCAGTACAGATTACAATCGACCGCAACATAAACCTTGAAAGAAAAACCTGGTGCCAGCATTCTACTAAAGCAACCCAACTAACAACAACTTCTGAACAAAAAGAACAAAAACCATAGAACTAATCAACTATTCCTAAACAAATAAAAACCATAAAAACTCAAAAGAAAGGATCCGCTACAGTGCACCAGGTTGAAAAAATAAAACCAAAACCATTAGAAACGAGGGCATGTGCGGGAATAATCCAACTACTTTTTTGCAGTGAAAATAAAATTTGATGATCTGGGCCCAATACTATACATGTTGATGATATTTTTGTTCATATGTTAGTGCTATTGGCAATTTGTCATTATGTGTTATTTCATTTTTGTTTAGTTGATAAAATTTTATTTAGGTTTTCTTGCTACTATTATTATTATTATTATTATTATTATTATTATTATTATTATTATTATTATTATTATTATTATTATTATTATTGTCGTCATCGTCATCATCATAATTATTTTTATCGTTGTCCGTCGTAATCATCATCATTAATACTACAGCCGGTACTATTATTGGTTCGAATGATAAATCTCCTTTGGCGTTAGGCTGAAATCTATTCAAATGTTATCAAACCTGCCCAAATTTGCGTCATAAAAATGGATCAATTAGAAGCTGGATAGCCTCTATCTAGCATATATATAAAAAAAAAATGGATCAAGTAGTTATCATCAGAAATTTATTTATTATGTTTACTTTAAATAAAATTATTACACCGAGAACGTAGAATTTCAGGACAAATTTATGGAATTCTATGAGAATGTATCCTTACATTATTTATTTTTATTTTTTTTGGCGGCATCCGTACACCTTTTGTTCTCTTTTGGTTGTTTGGCCTGATTATTATAGAATAACTGAAGTTTTTAACTATGTTTAAGATAATTTAATTTACATTCGCCTTTAGAAAAATAATGTAATGGACATCCGTTTTACGGCATCTGTTTGGTATTTTGAAAATCTTTATTCTGACCGAACAAAATAGTAACTATATTACGAATATAGATCCAAAGCATTATTATCCGGATGCAAGCTTCCATTACTTGGATAACATGTTATTAAAAATTTGAGTCAATGTGAATTGTGATTGGTCATCTATAAATCAACTCTAATAAAACCTTTTAAGTTGGTTGATAAAAATTCAAACATTTTTAAGTTGGTTTGAATTTGACACGCTTTATCTAAACAAAATAATGATAATCATCTCTACCAATTTTAATATTTTAGTTTGAATATAATGTTTTTAATTTAAGACATTAGTTGGACGCGTTAGGTATTTTTACGTACGTTAAATTACGTAACTTAAATTTAAAATTAAACAAAAAAAAAACTGATTAAACACGATTGCCAATAAATTTTTGTTGCTTCGGAAGAATAGGCCTTGTTTTTCTTCGGGTTGTTTTCTGTCCTTCCGTTATCTTGTAGAGTTAGATCTGCACATAGATTTTCTTTTGCTTTTTATGTTTTTTTCTTTTCTTTTTTTTTTTCTCGGCGATCACATATTCACATTTAATGGCGTGCCCATATCTCAAATCCACTCAGCAAGGCGTTTCATGTGTTCCCAAGCACAGCCAACATTACTTTTACAACTTATAAATAAAAATTTTGTGTGACGGTACATTATTTGCTATTTTGTGTGACGGTACATATCTAGAATGAAAGGGCATCGGCGTTTGATTTGTTCATCCATCTCAAATTACCTTTTTACATTGTAAATCAATTAATAATAAAGATAACCTTACCATTTTAACATTGATTAGCCATTCAATTATTATTATTTTTTTCAGATATGATCGACCTCATACAATTATGCACATCACTGTTTTTTTATTTCTCAGAGCAAATTATGCAGGATATACCTGATTCAATATGTGAGACATTATAGCGAGGCAAAATTGGGTATGACCCTACAAATTTTGAAAACTAGAAATAACCCCCTACAAACTTTAAAATTGGATATAACGCCCTGTAGTCCTTGTACGCAAACTCAATGAAATAACTTTTTTTTATTAAATTCAATCTTTTTTAATTAACAAGAATTAATTTTTTTTTCACATCATAGGATAGAAATACCCTTCTTATCTGATCCTTATGCCCTGTCGTTTCCTTTTCTTTCTTTCTTTCTTTTAGCGCCGTCCTTCAATAGAAATAACTACAGTGATATCTAATTTAAAATGAAAAGTACAATGATAATAGAGAGTTCAAGCATTTACCGAAAGTAGTACTAGTGCTATGTGAGCTTATTATCTGTGGTACTTTTTTGTATAAATAAATACAATGAAATGCTCGCCAATAAAAAGTAATTGCTACATTATTTGAATATCTGTACCTTTTTTTTCTGATAAAAGAGACGTGATTCATTGGCCAAAACAACACTTTCTTAACCAATAAATTGCATCATCGCCCCAGCCTTCATTAGCTAATACAAATTAACCTGCACTTGTGAAGAAAAATTGTCCCTATTGAAAGAAAATTGTTGCTTTTGCTTCCTTCGTTGGTGAAGAAAAACAAGACAAGGCAGAAATGTAAGAAGCAAAGGATAGACAGAGTAGTGAAAAATGAAAATTACTCTGAGATTTAGAAACAAAATCACTATTTTAAGCAATATATAATTTGGATATCACATATTGCTTTTGATGGATGCCGCTGAAAGGGGCAACAATTATTTTTCATGACAAAATTTTTGTTAATTATCATTGCATATATATACATTTGTGTTATATATAGTGATACTAGCTAGATGCCCAAAAAGATACAATGAAGCACTTAATTCTATCCCCTATTTTCTTGCCCCCTCTATAAGAAAGACCATCTGTACTGATCTCAAACATATATACTTAAGCCTTGAAGCCAAGATAATTAGGAACTCCTGTGGAAGCTAACCAGTCGTTAGCATTGATGAAGGGTCCTGCTGTGAACTGAGTTGCTTCAGCCTTAGTGATGACATGGAATGTAGGCCACTTAACCCTGCCAGTTGTGTTTGAACCAGGGCCTGTGTTACCGTATTCTGCGAAATACAAGGTCTTTAGTGCAAAATCGCCATTCCAAGGATACCAGCCTTCAGGATGGATATAGTCGTCGATAAAAGACTCCATGACCACGGCACGGGAGTACATCTTCCATGGTCGGCCAAGATAGCTTGGGAGCTTTTCCTTGTCTGCCACGAGAGCTTTATCTGCCACGATCCGACAGTTCTGAAGCACAACTCCTGTCTTCATATTTGGGTCCGTACGACCTTTAAAGCCAATACAGCATTTTTTAAGGACAAGCTTTTGTGTTCCCTTATGTTTGATATGTTCTCTTTTGGATCAAGCAGGAGTTAAGGATAACAACATATTCTCAACATTTTGATAATTAATTTCTGCGCATAGTAATTAATAATTCAGAAGTTCAACTAAAATTGAAGGAGAAAACATGAGAAACCTTGGAGTTGTGGAGATTCATTCTTACCATGAGCAGTGATGGTATTCTGTTGGTTGTCCAGTGGACGATTGCAAGTAATGAGGCAATTTTGAAACACCACAGCAGAATTACCGAAGATGAAGTCAATCGTACCAGAAACATTGCACTCGCGGAAAAATTGGCGTCCGGTGTGAGTATAGAGGGTGTCCTGGAATCCGTCGAAGCTGCATTTGAAGAATGCACCAAAGTCCCCACTTATGCGGAGGGCCACAGCCTGGTGGTTCACAGCCCCAGCACTATTTTTAAATCCAATACTCTTAGCAGTGAAGTTTTGCCCTTCTACGGCTGCAGAATGAACCAAATATATTTGTATGTAATGCAATGTTTAAAGAATTCTTGAATGAAATGATGTAGATAACATCTTTCTCTTTTAATTGGAATAGAGAGAGAGAGAAATAATATTAGAGAAACTGTGAAAAAGTGAGACTTACTGAATGTGGCAGTGAGCCTGGTGGTGACTTGGGTTTCAACATTGCTAAGTTTTCCAGTAACAACGGATTTGTCAGCCCCATCACCATACATGTACACATTTTTCGTTTCCCTTGGCACCTTGACAATCTCGTCATACACCCCGGCCTTGAGGTAAATCACATATCTGCTTGTGTGATTGGCTGGTATTTTCTCAATTGCATCATTGATGGTCTTGAACTGACCACTGCCATCTTTTGCCACGACTGCATCTGGCTTTGGACTAAAAGAAAGTTGTTACCAGAGCATACGCAATCAGTTGTGTACTTCTTTTGATTATTATTTTAAATTAAATACAATCATGTGTCATTCAATCAAGGATTCGACTTGATTTACTTAACACGAACAATTGGCATTAAGGTCTTATAATAGATGCATTAGACTTTCTTAGCATGGTTCTACTGTTTTAATTGAAGGTCTAATTGGTTGTTCGATCAATTGGTTTTTCTTCATTTAATTTTGATGGATTACAACTTTGTTTGGCTTTGTTGGGTCAAGTACCTGGCTGCTGCTGGTTGCAATAGCTTCCTATCCCCAGAAGAAATGGAAATAGGATTGGCTGTCTTGTGCATATAAATCAGACTGCACATTTCTTTCCTTTATATTAGGGGAATTGGACACATGATTTTTCAATGCAGGATAGCTTAACAATGTGTTTTCTAATTGACTAGCCACATTCATGATGTCTGTTTATTAAATTTTAACAACTAGGGAGGTATTAATTATACCAATTTCTCTTTAATAAAGACCAGATTGCTTTGATAGATTATGATTATTTTTGGACTTTGGTTAAAGAAATTACAACATGTGGTCGCTAAAAAGAATAATTTAAAAATAAATAAAAAAACACAAGAGATGCCCTACTCCATTTGATTGGCAAACGCAAAATGATTTTAACCGATTGGAAGAACGATAAAAAAAAGGTTGACAACATATATAAACTTGTTTTGTTAGAAAAATACCTATCCTCTTGCACCAATTTGCGATCCCGGGGAGAGAGCCACGTGGGATAACCATGCTGATCCGCATCATAAACCATCAGCTTCATGCTTGTAGGCTGCAGAGTTTTTGTCTTTGCTGCGGATGAGGAAATAGTGTTGATAACCCCTAATGCATTGCTACCCATAACAGTGGCGTTGCTCAAAATGCCGTCCATCTCCGCATTCAGATCTGTGTCCTCAAAGCTGTCCACACAGGTGTACATGTATGTCATGGAGGCCGTCAGCATGTGCTGGATGTTTTCAGCCTCTGCAGTCAAACCTTTGAGATCTTTATCCCTTGCATGTGCATATGCAGCTCTCGCATATTGTAAGGCGCCAGTAAGGAGCTTCCTACAATCGGCCTTTGCAGCCGCTGTCCTATCACCAACAGTTCCATTAGCAACATCTGCTGAGAGCTTAACAGCTTTCTCCAATTCACTGATCTTGACATCAATGAATTTCGTAAAAATTTCACTCTGTGATGACTCTACACATGAGGCTTCCAAACCAGGGTGCTGCTTTGATGGTTTAGGTGCTAGTTTAGACAACATGAGCTCGCATGATTCCTTGTGCAGGGCTGTGGCACACAAAGAGTTCGTTGTCCTCCTGGCTTTCGAGGTGGTGTGAATTGACGAAGGGAAGTCATGTCGAGCAATCTTTGTCGAGTGCACAAGCGTTATGATTGCACCGGCACATAATATACCTACCATTACTGATGCTGTAAGGCCAACAACCATCTTTTTTGCCATTTTCTACCTTCTTATGCAAGATTCAGATATAGATGAAAAGGAAAGGAAATCAGAAACTTGAATAATTCAAGTAATTCTCTCTCATTGGACTTCCCAAATGTTTTCAAAGATGAGCCGAGGATAGGGGCCATACATATATTTTATATCGTAAAAATTCTAACTAACTACCTAAAATATATTTGAACCTCTCATTATCAGGGCGACAGAATAACACACCTTTAATAATTGAATAAGTGTTAATTTTCCATTTTTAGAGGCGCTTTGTTGGGGAATTCTGGATATCATCCATGACGTCCAATTAATCAAAAGACGAAGGCCGAATCTGGGTGTTTGGTCCAGTGATTTCGCTCTATTCCGCCAATCAACAAGTCCTTGGTTCGATTCACGAATAGAGCATTTATTTTCCAATTTCTTATAACAAAAATCGTTGGTTTCAAATCAACCTTCAAAAAAAAAAAAAAAAAGACGAAGGCCGGTAACTTCCTAATTTTTCACAACTCCAAGTCTCCGATTAACGTGTTTAGTAAAATCATATCAAAGTTTAGGTAACAATTGAAACATACCATCACAAGAAGCTTTTACAAAAGTCCTGAAGAAATATAATAAATATTCCAAATTACGCCGCTTTCAAATATCGAATACAGCCAAATAATATGAGAACTAAATATCATATAGTTTGAAACAGCGATTAAATTAAGGAGCATAGTATAATCAATATATAATCGAATTGTCATTCGAAGAATAATTTTGAATTAAAGAGGGAGATCAAGTGATTTAGATCAACTTTTAATTTGTAATCATATATACTCTTTTGTGTGCTTTGTAGGTTTTTTTTTTTTTTTTGCACACAAAAATAATTTTGGTTTATATTTTTGCTTGCCTTAGTAAAAATTACAAAAAAAAATAATAAGAGAAATTATCAACAAAAAATCAACAACTGCAAGTAGATACAAACAAATTCATTTCTATAACAAAATTGAGAACAAGTGGTTACACGGATAGACCAAGGAGATTTTAGACGCTGTCATGTCCGGCCCAGTGGGTCTAATTTGAGAAAATGTATGTATTCCTCGTCTCCAATTGGACTGAATACATTGGAAACTTTTGTAGTTTATTTTAGATTGATGGGCATGTATGGGAACAATCCAATTAATTTTTTATAGAGAAGCATTTTAATGTTCTGAGCCCAATACATGCTGATGAGTGATGATATTTTTTGTTGATAGTCTCATCATCAATTCATCATTATTATTTACCATACTTCTGCTACTATTATTGCTTCGAATGACAAATCTCATTTAATATCGGGCTGAAATCTATCTACAAAAATGGCAATAGTACTTTGAAGCAAATCATCCCCTAGAAATGAAAGAACTATTCAAACGTTATCGAACCTGTCCAATTTTACGTACGTCATCAGATATTTATCCTTATGTTGACTTTAAATAAAATTATTCCACGGAGAAAGTAGATTTTTAGGAAAAATTATGAAATTCAGATATACATCCATTTTACGGTATATCAAGCCATTTGGTATTTTGAAAAACTTTATTCTGACTGACTAATTAAGATATTAATATTTAAGAATTCAAATAATGTTTTAAGATATATTAATTGGATATCTACGGTATTTTTTACATACGTACGTTGAATTACTTAACTTCTAATTGACAGAAAAAAAACCGATTAAACACAACATATAGCTAATAAACTTTTAATTGAAGAAAAACCAATTATGCGCCATATCTATTCGCCTCTTTTGACCAAAATATATTCTTGATACTTCGCCATAAAGCTTTTCTACGAATAGATTGCCAAACTCCGTAGATAAAAGATATTTTCAAATAATTTCTCCCATGGAAATGTTAAATTTCTTTAAAAATCTCATAGTTCGGTGTTTGGCCAAACTGTACATGCCTTTGCTTAATATGCTGTCTACGTAAACCGACATCTATCTCTCATCATTTATTCACCTTTTGCTTTTCTCTTTTTTTTCTTTCCTTTCCTTATCTTATCCTTCTTAGCTTCTCTTTCCTTTTGAGTCAATGAGTTCATGTCCGTTGAATTCTTGTGATACAAAAAAAGTTGGTTGCATTTTTAACTTTTTTGTAAGTTCATTTTGAAACAAAAGAATACTGATATTCTGATACAAAGCATGTGCAAACCAATAGAGTGGGTTGTGTTATCAAGGGGCACGCTTTGGCAATACCCAAGGTGACAACTGAGCTTCATCACACGTGCCTACACCCCAAGGGAATGTCTCTCTTTAATCTTTATGCATTGGTACTTGGGCTCATGAATATAACTTAAAGACTGAATTAATATTTCTACAAATTCTCAAGATACGTTTTTTATTTCAACTAAAAAAAAAGATCTATACTTTAAGAGAATGAACCTTTTAAATAATTTGTTTGTTGGCCGAATTTAAAATTGCAAATCCATTGCGGCCGGGTCACATTGTAAGTTGATTTCCTCCTAATGATTTTGTGCATAACGAATATAGGAATAAACCGCCACGCAGGGGAGTAGTATCAATGTGCATTCTTTTATTATTTGGTTTTCTTAATAGGACTTTATAAAAGATTAAAATATTATATGGATTTCATATACCTTTGTATGCATGGGCTCAAGTCTTCACTGCTGCTCTTTAGTTAAAAGATATCTTAATTTCCCCCTTGTTTTTTTTTTGGTAGGCATGCATCTCGATTGTTCCAACTATATGTATATAGACTAGAACAAAATGAAAGAAAAAGACAACTAAAGAAGTATATACCAAATCAAAATATTTCAGAAAAGAAATGAGCTTGCGCATGCAATAATTTAATTTGTATAATTAATCTACGGAAAGAATATAAGTACATTTATCTAAAATTGACTTGCGCATGCAATAATTTAATTTGTATATTATATAGATCAAGGAAAGACATCCAGCGAAGTGTCCATGCAAGCATTTTTATGTGAGCCATGAATTTGATACACAAAGAAAATTGACAAGAACCCAAAGCGTTAGGCTCTTAATTTTAGGTGCTTGATTCCTCATAAAAATCCTCAAAAGCAAATATAGAAGTGAAAAGTAAAGGCTATTGACAAAGGGCTTTCTCGGGTTAGGGTTTTGCAGTGCAAAGTTGGTCCATTGAGAGAGGTAAAAAGGACCTTTACAATGGTGTGTAAAAGTTAAAATGATGAAAGTGAACTAGAGAAGGTACTTGTATAAGCTGACCAGGTCTGTTTTAATGGCCATACACAAAAGAGAATCTATATTTCACATGACCACCTTGTGTAACACTTTGTGTAGCAAAGGTATTAAACAATGAAATGCAGTGAACTAAAGATATGTTAGCTACATCATAGCCATTACATTAAAACCAAGTCACAAGAAAAAATAGAGGTTTTTGCATATAGAAATGGCACTTTACAAATGCATCTAAAAGATTAACCTTACAAGGTTCTTTCCAACTTTTAACTTGGAAAGCATGTCTAAACGGGTAAAAAGGATCCAAGGAAAAGTTATCAAACGAAGCACTCTAAATCACAAGTTAATCATTCAGTAATAATGAATTGTGGGTCTCTTTTAGGGTTTTGTCTGAGGAAGAGGAAGCGTGGTTTCTATTGGATTGGCTATGGCACTGATCATGTTGCAAACAGTGGGGTCGAGATTTTCTAAACCTCTAACCAGTGACTGAAGGAACTTGACATAGCTTGCAGCCTCATCAAGCATTGATGCGGTGTCTAACTTGCTCCCACCCGGTACTAGTCTTTGTAGAACCCTAAGTCTCTCACTTATCTTCTCTCTCCTATGCCTCGCAGCAATGGTTTGCGGGTCACTTGATATCTTTACATTCTTCCTTTTTGGTTTCTCGTTCAGTTCTTCCAATGCTAAATTAACCGGTTGCATTGCAGCTTGCATGTAAACGATCTCTTTAACCTCTGCCATTGCTTCCTCGTCCAGTTCCCAGCCCGAGCTACTTTTATGGCCGAAGCTGATACTGGCCAACTGGACCGAACTTTGAATTTTTGGCCTCTTTGGTCGAAACGTTTTCTCAAAAACAATCTCAAATCTCTTTGGTCTATGAGAAGGATTAGGTGCAATGAAGGTTTGTTTGGGGCAGTCAGGAGTACTGTTCCTGTGTCTTTTGTGAATATTAGGGTTGCTAGTGCAATCCAAGAAAATATGGGTTTGCTTTGGGCTTGGATTAATTATGTTAGCTTGGTATGATTGAGGAGAGAGGGTATTTTCATTTCTCATTACTAGTTTAGACTCTTGGTATTCTGACAAATGCTTGGAATCAATACTGTCGGTGTCCCAACCAGTCATCGCTGAGCTGGAGGTGACTTCATCAATTTTCAGGTTTTTGTTACTCGGTTCGAGCTTATGGAGATCTAGGATTGCATGAGAGAGAGATTCTTCAATCCCAAAATTTTCATCAATATGTGGATAGCATTCACTTGAGTTGTCAAACTCCCCGGTAAAGTTGCTCTGAAGACAAGGTGGTAAAGGAATAAGCTCCCCTATAACAGCATTTGTATTGTCCCAGTCGAAACCATCCATTTCTTTGATAACCTAGATGAAAAAAAAGGAATACAAAAAGTGAACAAATTAAGGCAGATGAAACACTTAATTGATGGTTACAAAATTAGTATATCGAAAAGAAAGATTGATGTACATATAAATTAGCAAGAAGAAACTGAGAAACAGAAACGAGAAAGATTAATTTACAGACCAGACAACATACCTTGAGAAAAATATGTGGCTTGATTGGAGGAAATATTGTTGAGGTATACTTTCAGAACTGATTGTGCTGTAAGCAATGAGGGATTGAGAAGACGAGATAGATACGTATGAGTTTGTCTTTGGATAAATAAGGAATTTCTGCTCTCTATCCTTAAGGCTGCTCTCAATTGAAAGTGCGCTTATAAAGAAAGAGAGAAGCTAATTAGTGGTCCTACCAGTCATTTCTGTGGCCTACTTGTGCAGTATTTTTTAAATCATGATCAGATTTTTGGATTAAAATAGTAAGTTTGGAATAAGGCTCGCATAACTTTTCACGCTGTCTCATGGTCCACCAATATGACAAAGATGGTGAAATTTGTTTCAGACCAAACCAGACGAATGTGGTATTGAGCATTGAGAATTTGAGATAAGTAAAGGAAAACAAAGTGCATTGATGTGAAGAAATTAACTAAAAGATTGTTTGAACATTATTATTAATAACAAAATAACGAGTTAGCAACATAATTTCTTTCTTTCTTCTTTTATTTGAAACAAGTGAGCAAACATACACCAATTTTCTATTACTAACAGAAAAGTCCCTTATACATCAACACTCCTTAATTAACCTTACGTTGTTAGAAACAATGCAATTTCTTTCAAAAATTAGGAAATAAGATATAGCAAACAATAAAGCAAGTCATATAATAATGCAATTTCTTTCAGAAGATAGAGCTTTTTGTAAGGGAAGCTTAGACAGGTGTTAGTGTTCCCCTAGGTTTCAAATTGAATATTATCAACTTCTACAGCGTATAATTGGGCCAGTCGACAAGTGCTAGCTAGCTATAGATATTTTATCCCTCAATATTATAATAACGTAACAAGAATGTGTCATGTATCATCTTACTTGAAAATAGGTGGTTTTCTTATGACATCACGCTCAACAAGAGAGAGAAGAAGCAAGAATCCAAAATAAATGATTGATATCGAATTAATTGTGTAACTAAATTAGGCAAGTTGTGTATGTACGCATGCTCATCAGTGCCGATTTTCTCTTGTTTGTACCTGTTTGACTGGTGTTGGCACACGGTTGGAGTTCACTGAATTCAAGGACAATAACATTAGAGAATTCAAAAAACAATTCGACTGAACTCCCTCCGTAATCTGGAACGCAACAGCCAACTGTAGTCAACTCGTCTATAGGTCTAAATCGGATGAATCAGATAGAAAATTTAGACTTTTCATGTTTTATGCTAAAAAAAAAAAAGGTAAATCAAGTTTTTTTTTTTTTAAACTATAACAAAGAATTTGTATAATAATATGATTGGAACAATACAAATCTGAGAAACCAAAATAGAAAGAGAGAATGCAATTCAGTTCTGATCATTATTGTTGATCAAAACAATATCTTACTCAAGTTTTTGAATGCAAAATTATACCTTGCAATTCGATACTAAAAAAGTGAAAAGTTAAACGAAAGGAAGTATAGTTTTCAGTTGTCAGACTCATGTCAAACTCAGTCAAAACCGGCAAAAGTTGATCACACAAACTACAAATTGTTCGACTCGCTCATGATTTAGTTGACTTACATGACTAGGCCAATTCAACCTGATTAAATGAGTTTCCAGCAAAAGTTCCTACTGATAAAAATCCGTGAAATGGACTCAACTCTGTCCAAGTTTCCAAACATGCCACATAAAAATTTCTCAAGAAAAACATGAATATTAGTGTACTTGTGTTTAGCTTAACATTACACTATACTCCCATGCCTACAGCAATAGTTGCCTCACATAAGCAAATGTAGGCAGAGGGATACAACTGACTGATTGATCGTCGGTAATCTTTTTATTATGTTTAGGTTATATTACAAACAAAGCAAGCTGAGTAAAATAGACCAGCCCTGTCCTACCCCCATGCTTTGTATTATTTGAAGTCTTATGCTTTAGATATCCATCATTGTGCCTCGAATAAGTGCCTCAGCCTTTCTAACCTCCTTAACAGGACCAATTATGAAAACCTATCAACAACAGAAAGATTGATTTCACCAATTACGAAAATATCAAACCACAACTAGCACAGCCATCTAAACACTCCTTTGGGTTTATAATTTACTTGGGCTAAGAGCCTAAGACTAAGACAAAGCACTTCTCCCAAATAGACAAAAGAGTATAAAATCCAAATGGCTCCCTAGTTCAAGTCTGGCTGATTTCTGTTAGGATCTCTTACATTTCAAAATACCTGACTTAGTAACTAAACACTGTGATTACCATTTTGGCTGCAACATCATTATTAAACCAAAACACAGATATTCTGTCAGCTTTGGAATGTTAAAGAACCGAAACAAGATTAAGGTTATAAGTTGGGCCTTCAGTAATAAGCGGAAGGTGGTACAAGTGCCCCACTTTCCTTTTTACAACGAAAGAAATTTATTTTTTTGGAGGTGAGAGTGGGATTAATACCTTCAGAATTATTTGTGTAATTTACTATGGTCAAAAAGGTAAGAAATAAAAGACCAAAACAGAAAACATACCCTGTCAGGGGGTCCCTTATTACCACCCATGTGAATTTCAGCACTACAAGTGAACACGAGGAAAAAAATCACATTTCATAATATTATTTAGGTTAAGCAAGTCTGATTTCTTAATAATTACAAAAATATGTCAAAAAAAGTATCTAGGTAAGAGACCTACTTGCAAGACTGCTTGACAGACATGATAGATGCACCTCTTTTGCCGATGACACGACCCATTTTACCAGGCGGTACATCTAAAACTGACAGTATCTCCCCCTGAGGTACACTATCTTCACCAGCAAGATCATCTGTGCAGTTCTTTTCTTCAATTACAATTTTTTTTTGGGAAGTTCAGTAGCATTTTAATAGGTAAATACTGAATGGTGACAAATTTGTTCCGAACCTGGAATTGGGGGCAGAGGGGGCCAATCTGCAAAATTGTTGTTATTTAAACAAAAACAATGGCAATAAAGTGCACCACGAACGAATACACGCCAGAGAGATAGATCGGTTAGCTTATCTATCATTTTTTTATAGATATACAGAAGAAATCTGACATCATCAGTGGCTGTTCGTATCATCATCTCAGACAGCGGTCTACGGGTCCAGAATGAAGGGTCCTGATTTACCATTCAAAAAAGAAAATAAACATCATATTTGTCTAATTGATGAAATCATCGCAGAGGCGAGATCAATAACTTATAAATAAAGAATAACAAACCTCGAATTAAAAAGTCAAAATATTAACAAAAGGAAGAGCAAACCTGCCTTAGAAGGACACGAACTTCTTCCTTCTCTGGATAAGACATTCCTACAATACAGAAATTTAGTTTGCAGAGGATATTTTTCTAAACTCAATAATTGTAAAAATTAATAATTTACTCGGTTCATAACTAACCGCAATAGCGATGATCAGCAAGAAGCCCGACAAACGATATATAGTCGTCAGGCACCCGATTTTTCCCTTCTTGTTCCTCTATTATGCTATATGCTATCTGGCTTATCATAGAAAATATTAAAAAAAAAAATTCTAGGCAACAAAATCAGCAATAAGTTAACACCAGATCATGTTTTATTGAATCTACCTGAGTATCCAGAACATTGTTTAGCTTGATGCCAAACTGAAAATATAATGCCTGCATAATGCACAAGATATATACTGTTTAGGAATTATATTGAAGTCGTGAAAGTATGTGTTTTAACTATTTAATTGACTAAAATTAGTAGAAGTATATAACTTGCCTCACTGTCCCTTTTGCAATCATGAATTACTTTGGTAACATAGCTTGACTCAAGTGCTGGTTTGCATGCTTCCATGACTGTTACGCCTCCTTCAATCACATCAACCAAGTATATTGCATCAGCAAATGCAAGCTGAAAGTAAGAAAAAGGCTATAACAATAATAATAATGAAAAATAATAATCATATGAATAAGTCAGTGATCTGTTTATATATATTTTTTTTTCAATTTTTCCAATAATGCCCCTGTCGGGGTTGTTATATCTGACCTGCATTATGCAAAGAGTGCCATTACGACATAGATCAACACCTTCGCAGTCAAGTCCAATTACAAGTTGTTTCTGTGGTGAAGGTTCTAGAAACTCAATAGGAAGCTGAGATGGCTCAGTAATGATATGAATAGGTACTGATGTAAAATCGGCATTGTTCTCAGAGAAGGAACCACCTGATTTAATCAAATAACCTATGTAAGTTGTTTGACAGTGCATGATAATTCTTTTGCATGTAGAATCGCAATCCGGATTAAGCTAACTGTCTAGAACAATTCATCAAGCTATTGATTTGGTGAAGGTAATTTCATCCAAAGATCTAAAATTCGTCCCCTATTACACTTAACGAATTACATTCAATCAAAAACAAAAGAAGACAAGCATTCTCTATAGTAAAAAGCTTCACTGGCACTGCATTTTCCTCCAAATTACAAACTTTCAACTGAATTCTGGTACTCGCCTAAACTAAACAACTCAGGGTTCTCCAATTACGCAAGCACGAGAAACAAAATTGAAGCGAAAACAACAAGAGAAGAGAAGGCGATCGCGTAACCTGAGGTGGCGGATGGGAGAGGGATCTGAGCTTGACGAAGCGGAGGCGGATCGGATTGGATCGACTCCATGGAGCGATCCGAAACCGATACGAGGCGGGAGAATGAAAGAGGAAGAGAAACGCAGAGGGTTAAGTTTCAATGTAAAATTGTAACTGCACAACAATGCATCAGTTAAAATCACTGTGGAATTAGATTTTTCTGTTTGGTAATTTCAGATAAACGGGTAAATTGTTGAAGGGAAGTGGAACTGATTCGGGTTAATTTCTCAAGAAAACGACGAGAGAGAAGATACCCCGAAAAAATTAAAACTAACGTTACTGTTCACACGAATTACGATAATAACGGTTAAAAATTCAAAATTTTAAAACTAACGTTGTTGGATCGGCATTCGGAATGCCGATCTAAAAAATTGCTTGGATCGGCAATTGGAATGCCGATCCAACCTTGGATCGGCATTCCAATTGCCGATCCAAGGAAAAAGTTGGTTAAATTCTGATTTTTCACACTGATGAGACGTGTCATAAATATATTAAATAGAAAATATATAGATGTCTCAACAGAATCTAAAGTTGGTTCAATTATGTTGTAAGACATAATGCTTCAAAAATGGTCAAGTAGAAATACATGACTGAATTCGCACTAATTCTTTTACTGTTAAAGGAACAATTATTCAAAAAGCTAAATATGACAAACATAATATTCGGATTCCAACCTGTACCCCAAGAAATTCATTAAATTCTTTTATTGTCACATCCACTAATTTCATGCAAAGCCAAAAAAAAATGGCCAGCCAAAATAATTTGGTTGTTCGATGTATTTGTTGCTTGATGAACTCTGAACGGGAAAATAAAAAATCAAATAGTAAAAACTTGTCTATTTGTTAGCAGTTTATATGAGGCAGAATATAACATATATTACCTTTGAATCTCTTAGCAGTTTTTATCAGCATCTTTTCAGCAGAAGATAGTTGCTTGATGAACTCTGAGCAGGAAAATAAAAAAAATCAAACCATAAAAACTTCTCTATTTTGCAATATATGAACAACATAAAAACTAACAATTAGGAAGAATCAAAGAAATAACCCCAAAATAAATAATTTTATCAATACAGAACGAAAATTAGATATTGCAATATTTTTTTTAGAAAATCCCCACACACCAGGACATGTAAGAAAAACCCCCTAAATTTGATATTGCAAGGTCTTTTGCACCATTCCAAGAAAACACGGTTTTCTCTCCCTCTATTCACATATCAATACCGGCCTACACAAACCACAAAATCATTCCCTCAGCAAATTTCAACAATGAACGAATTGATCTTTTGAAATTAACATATTCAAATAGAATTATAGTCCAATAATGTTTGATGCCTTCCTGGATTTACTTGGAATGATCAAAAGCTAAATTCATGACAAATTTTCCCAATCCATATCGTATAGAAAATAGGAATTCGGAGGACCTTTTAGATTCCTTTTATGCAAGCCTCGTTCTTATTTTGCACTTGCATGATCCTTTACTGGCATGGCATTACCACTGTCGAAAAGCATAGAGATTAAGAAAAAAAATTAAAGAGAAACCTCACAAAGGATGATAAACGGTGGGATTTATAGAGATTATAGAGACCGACATAGAAAGTTTGTATTATAGGTGGAGGTGTTTCTTATTTTAGGTGTTACCAAATAATACAAACGGTGAAACGTGCACATAGTGCTCTACTTAAATAATATGTTAGTTCTTACTACTAATTCATCTTTTTCTTATCCAGTACATTACTTCTTGCCCTCAATTACATGATTAAGAGCTACAAACATCACATGTATAAAGCCTTCTCTAAAAAGCAAAGGAATCACATTTGGGAAACTGAAACAGAGAGTCTGCTATGTACTAATCTTGTACAACTGCAGCACCAATACAAAATACCTGGTACATATTTATTGTTATTAATTATTATTTATTTAATTATTAATTTTTATTAATTACTATTATTTAAATATTTATTATTAATGAATAATTACTATTAGTCATTAAAATAATAAATATTATTACTAATTAATTATTTTTAATTATTATTAATTAGTGATTAGTATTAATTATTATTAATTTAATTTATTATTAAATAATTATTGATTATTATTACAATTATTAATATAAATTATTTTAATGACTAATAGTAATTAATCATTGATAATAAATATTTAAATAATAGTAATTAATAAAAATTAGTGCGAATTCAGTCATGTATTTCTACTTGACCATTTTTGAAGCATTCTGTCTTACAACATAATTGAACCAACTTTAGATTCTGTTGAGACATCTATATATTTTCTATTTAATATACTTATGACACGTCTCATCAGTGTGAAAAATCAGAATTTAACCAACTTTTTCTTTGGATCGGCAATTGGAATGCCGATCCAAGTAATTTTTTAGATCGGCATTCCGAATGCCGATCCAATAACGTTAGTTTTAAAATTTTAAATTTTTAACCGTTATTATTGTAATTCGTGTGAACAGTAACGTTAGTTTTAATTTTTTCGGGAAGATACCATGGTCCATGGAAAGAGATACTACGGGTCCATGCTAGCTGGCAGCTAGTGGATTTAATGGGCCGTTATTAATTTTGGGCTTTTCATCCATCATGAGCCGCTATGTGATTCTTGTCCCCACATTGTAGCCCAAATGTTCTATCTTTTTTATTTAATTTTAAGCTTTTGCTTACATTACACCCCGTTTTAGTGAAATATTTTAAATCAGAAGAAATTGTTGCAAATTGTAACATGGGTTGATTATAATTGTTTGAAATTTGGTGCTTTTAGTTTCCTTCTTTCTTTCAAGTGTTAATTTGATAAATGGTTATGAATGGAGATCTACGTATAACATCACAGCATGACCTTATCGTAATAGATTCCTAATTTGTTGTTAATTTTGAAATACCACACAAATAAATCCCAAAAGCCTCTTGAGGCACAAAGGATGTATATGTCAGGGAAGTTCTCAACCCACAGAAATTTTAATTATTTTTTTTAATACTATGACTTTCTTGTGTATAAAAAAAATGATATTCGTATAATTTTGTCAATGAGCTACCTAATTACGATACAACTTCTTCACCTAAAATAATGATGATAATAATAATAATAATAATAATACCTCACAATAATCCACTGAAAACGATGTGAAAAGATTTCTAAATCAAATACAAATACTTAATTCCCAAGAGATAATAAGTATTCTTAGTTCTAATAATATTACAAGTTTCAAACATCCTCAATTCTCAAGGGCAAAGCATATATATATTAGTCTTTTTCATTTTGTCTATTCCAAAGAAGAAGAAACTTCTCGATAATTTTTTTATTGAAAAAACAGTTTGCAGATGATTTGAAAAACACTTCTTCTCATGTTAAGATGTGGACATGTATTTTAATTTATCTCGTCAGTTCCTTGTCAAATAAAAATTGGAAAAATTAACTCATTGAAAGAGCGTCTACGCAAAAGTCACCAAATGACAGTACGCCGTTTCAATTTTCTAGAAAGAAAAAGTTGGACTAATTGCATTTACATTTCATATTATTTCGCCCATCAGACAATGAAGTAGCGGATATTAGAAAAAATAATAGTCCATGTAAAGAGCCCGAAAGATGTCTTCCGTTTTCACCTTAAGTCAAATCAGTAATGAGTATAATCATAATTAAATAACCAAAAAGCCCAAATTCTTTCAAACCAACATTTTTTTTTCCTTTTTTTTGTCATTACATATGCAGATTTTAGTCAACAAGTAGTAACACAAATTTGACTCTGCATAAATCTAAAGAAAGCAGGAATCCTTTACTTATTTACAGCAAAATGGAAATTACAAAAATTGATAACTCGAATCAGTCTACACAAAACTAGGAGATCGTCAAGCCATTTTAGTCAAGCTCCAACCACCTCACATAAGAATTACGCCATGGGCATCACTGTATGTTTTTATCAGTAGTTAATATTTCAATTAGAATTAAAGGAAAGAAAAACTTATGTCCTAACCTATGCTAAAATAGATTTAAAATGTTTATTTCAAAATTAGTCGTTTCTTAATACATAAAGTATTGGACCAGGAATGGCTCCTGAATCCAATTAAGCAGTTAGAAACTGGAAAAAAAAAATACGGGCATTGTAAAATTCTCCTTTCTTATTGTAAGGAGTATAATTAATAAAGATATCACACTCATTTTTTAAAGCATTGAAGATAAACCATAAATTATAAGAAACAAAGTTGGGAAATGTAACTTGGACAATAAACATCCCGTACGTCAACGGGGAATTGCTCCGCTCACTTCCAATTTGGAGATACACTCCAACAATGATCGAAATGCCCTCACTTTTAATAAATTAATTTTTCAAATGCAAAAATTTAAAGTTATTTTAGTTCTTACGGAAAAAAATTGGAGTGAATTTTCAAAAATGAGGAGTGAGAGAAACAATTCCCCCATCAAGACTGAAGAAATAGAACTCATGATACTAGTAGAGAACTCCCAAACAAACAGCAAGCCCAAAACCAGCTAAAAACCTACTTGGAAAATTAAATAACAAACACTAATCCATAAATCAACTGATTGCCTGTAAAGTTTCTACCTTAGCAAGTAACCTTCACAAACTTATTTTGTCTTCTTAAATCATCGGAAACGAAATGAACTCACCAAACAAACCAAGAATAAAATCTAAGTAATATACATATAAATAAAATTTAGTACATACACACATATATATACCTTGATTATTTATTTCTCACCACCATCCATTAACAACTTGTATGCACTTCTGCTTGACCCACTTAAAGCTGTCCTTGATGGACCCTTTAACCTTGCCGTGATAGCCGATGGCCTTGTAACTAGCCACCCGCCGCTTCCTTTGGAAATCCGGGTCAGTGAACACCTTCAGTGAATTGCCCCTCTTCAACTGCCGTGCCTCCTTCCCGTTTTGGATGGCGGGTTCGTTCTGATTTGGCGGCCATGCACATGAGATGGACGACGAGCGGTTGTACACCTCGATTTGTGAACGGTTTTCGGCGTACGACTTGGAACGGCGTTCCATCAAGAGAGGCTGAGACTGAGAGGAGTTGGATAGTGATAGAGAGGGATGGAGGGAGGGATGGAGGAGCAGATGTTTTAAAAGTAAAAGTAACTTTTTTTTTCTGATTCTCTTCTGCGTGGCACTGTGGGGGTCTCATTTGTAGCTTTGTTGTAAGGGAAAAAGAGAGAGGATTGGTTCATGGAGGTTGACTCTTCAATTTGACCAAAACTGGTTAGTTATTTTTGCACAGAGACCCAACATAAATTTAGAATTAAATCATAACAAAATAAGAAAAAAAAAAAACCGGTTTTATATATATGTGTTGCTTTGACAGTCACAGTATATGTGCCAAGTCTGAAGGACGTTATCCAACTCAACTTATAAAAATCTAATAAGATTTTGATGTTTCACATTTGTATGCATATGTTTGCAAACAGTTTAATCGACACCGAAAAATTATCGGATGCTTTTCAAGACTAAAGTTGCGGGTTAGATAACAAGTCCTAAACATTTTTCTTTCATAAGATTTTCTGTTTAATTAGTATAAGTTAGTGCGAGTATGTCCTGGAAGTTCTTCAAAATTTAATTCTTCTGGTGTGATCTTTAGTATCCTGCACAAACAAGATAACATAAATTACTAGACGGTTGTAACCGAAGATATGGTTTGACCTATACCCTACGTCTTAGAATTGAAAATATCCTCTTTTCAAATATCTTAGCAACAGAAAAAAAAAAAAAAAGAACTGGGGAGGGTTGTGACTTGTGAGGGGCTTAGAAAGCACATGGTGGATTTCAAATTTAAATAAAGGACAAGAAAATGCTTATCAAATTATCTCCGCTGGATACATATAGATAACCTTTTTGAACTCCAAAGTTTTTGTTCGCATCGAATTTAATATCATCATATCCAGCATTTTCTAATATGAAGTTTCCTCAAGTATTTACTCAACAAGCGTCTGGGCAAGAATTAAAAAATAAATGGAAATTTCTGAAGGACTTCGTTCATTGTGCTTATCTTGCTTGCTTTTTTTTTTTTTGTTTTTCTTTTGGGTGTGTGTGTGTTGGGGGGCAAGAAATAAAATATATGCAAGTTTTCCATTTTATATTCTGCACAGAAAATAAACGAACAATACAATATGCTTACCGAATAACATTTTTTTTTATTTCAGTCGTTTCCTTACATTTCCATGGTTCAAATTTATTATATAGAATACAAACAACTTATATCGCATAATCCTCAAACATCCAAGCATTAAATTTGAAAAGCTTAATATTTTACATTAGCTCTCTTTCTGATTTTATTTTTTATTTTTTAGCACAATCTCTATTTTGCACTATTATCACAAATTCAAACAAGAAATATTAAGGTTGGTATTTATCTTCGTCACAAATATTTATGAGATTTAAATTTATAATTTGGAGCTTATTTCTAAAAATCATTATTGAGGCCAATGAACAAATAAAATCAACTTAATTGTAGACAATAAATTAAGTAAATGTGTGTTTGTCGGTCATGATTTTGTACGAAATATATAAGAACACGCATACACTAGTAACACTACTCACATGTGCAAATCGCTGGTGATATGGATTCCGATAATATAACATGCATTGAGATATTTATACCAAAGAACAAAATATGTAGCAGGGAAATTATTTTAGGCCATGTTTGGTAACCACGCGAACAAGCTTGTTCGCGAACAACCTTATTCTCCGCGTACCAAACATACACCGAATAAGAACAAAGGCTTGTTCGGGAGCTTATTCTGGATTTCCAGATTTTGGAGAACACCCGAACATGGGTTTTGGATTCTTGGGATAGGTGTTCGTGGGTTGTTCTGAGTTTTGCCAAACATAGCCTTAGTAAGATATTTATACCAAAGAATATAACTTGTATTAGGGAAATTATTATAGTTAGAAATATATTAAGATACTGTGCTTGACAATTCCAATTTCAATAAGCAATGCATTGAATTATCAAAGATATTTAATCATTTTGGTGAAATGTTCTGTTGATTGTTCGACATGGGGTCGATATGGACTACAAAAAATCAAATCAAATTTCATTAAAATACCTTAATGTCTCATGCAAGATCGTAGAATATCAAATTTAAAATTTTATTATGCACTTGGATCGGATTTTTGGACCAAACATTTGTCTGTTTATAAATTTTATCAATTTTACAAAATCTGGAGGGTCCAAACTTAAAAGAAAAATTGGAACTGGAGAGATCCAGTTGGAACATTTCTTCTCCATCTGGTCTATTCTGTGTTCCTTCCACTTAAAAAAGTGGCTGAACCACACCACTCTCCTCCTAACCCGTTCCGCCGGCCTCCCACACATCTCCCTCGCCACTAGCCTTCTTTGTTCTGCATTTTATATTAAATTTTTCTTTAAAAATAAAAAGTTAAGTGGCTTGAAACGTTAGGGACAATTTTGTTTTCTATTCATCTACCAACAAAAAGATTTCTAGGTTTGGTTTCGTGCTTGGTTCTAAAATGGACTAAACTTGGTATTGAGCCTATTCACTAATGCAGTCAATCTCTAGCTGGGCCTTTATCCCACACCACTTGTATGCTATCTAATAAATTCATGCTACAATTCAATTTGTGATTTTAATTCGGGCTTTTCCTCTACAACCTCACAAAACAATGCTTTTGGATCTCCTACGATGTTATCTTGTTATGCAAATTGAAATATTCTAGCTAAATCGAGTCATGCACTTAGTAAATTTTTTGCATATGATTGAACAACAGAACTGAGCATGTACAAAGGACATCAAAATAACTAACAGAAAGCCCCGTGCCATCATAGATCATATGATATATGAAATGTAAGTAGTCAAGAGCACGAAATTTTCCTGGCAACATTGGCCCATCGTCAGGGACATCCCATATTAGTTCAATAAATTGAGGAATCTGGCTTGCCTGGAGTTCAGAGCCCAGGTGTATTTGATGTATCCAAAGGAGTGCTATACTGTGTCGGGATTACTGGTATTGGAGCTTAAGATATAGTACCAACTATTTTGGGGGCCCTGAATGAGGTAAGCGGCCAAGGCACACGGGACTGATCTGCTAACGTGGCAGTACAACTTGCTGAAACATGACAATGAAGATGTTAAAGAAATGTGGCTGAGATGCTCAGTAGAAGTTAAATGGCAGCCATTCCAGTGTCACTATCCAATTCAGGCTCTATTAATTGACAACTTGGTCTGGATTGAGCGATTGCATATATCGTCCGTCATGGTAATGCGAGTGAATTCAATCCAGATTTAGCATTCTTATAAGAATAAATATAAGTACCAATTGATGGGGAGCAGATTAATCCTGCATGTACGTTTATTTACTGAGAGGAATGGGCTTGGTACGATGATTTGCTGGATTGCCTGCCATTTTACCAGTACCAATCTGAACTAGCAGCATGTATCTGTATATATGGAGATCTAGTTGGTATCTAACAGTATGGTAATGGTATCATGGTTATACTGATGATTATTTCAATACTGCTCATGCTCCCATACACAGGTGAAATCAACCAAAAATAATTATGAAAAAGAAGGGTATTCTTCAAAAATAGTTATACACAATTATATCCCATTCTAAAGTTTTACTTCCGTGTGGAATAGAAGTGGTGAAACATTATCGTGCGTGTGTTATTTTTTCTTTATAAAATAGTTACAGTTTACTATTTTGGACGTCAATTTTATTTATTCTTAAGCTAATTATTTCAATTTTAATATATTTAGCAGCCCATCGGAGCCCAATATGGTTCGATTGCCACCGAATCCTCCCGCTCAGTAGCCCAATATGGTTCACCATCTCTCGCACCACCTTTTACCAACCAAAACCATTTCTCTTCTACAATTCTAACATGATCAACCCCTCCCCTCAGTAGCGCCCCCATGGAAGATGATGCCGATCGGAAAAGCTTGCTTCCCATAGAAATCATAATCTCCATGCTCTGCTGCCTTGAAGTCAAAGATGCCGTCCGTACGTCGGCTCTTTCACACTCCTGGCGGACACTTCTTCTTTGACTCCGTCTCGGTCGCTTTCTACCCCAATGTGAAGATTCCTCTGGTGGACTTCCAGGTGAAAATTCTATTAATGGTAGGTTTATTCCGTCTTCTACCTGGATCAACGGCGTCCATCGTCTTGTCTCCTATCTCTAGGGCTGCCTTCTCATCTTTCAGCTCGCTCACTTTTTCCACTTCATCCAATCTTCCTTACTCCAGAGTATTTTGGATTTAGTCCTTCAAAAAGGCGGTGTCGAAACCCTTTGCTTTATCTGCTACTGGAAACCGGTGACAGTTCTTCTCCCATTATTTCGTTCCCTCAAAGTACTCCAACCTTACCAATGTAATGTCGCCCTCCCCGCTGCTTTCTCGGGATTCAAACGCCTCATTACTCTGGACTTGGAAAAAATTTATATCTCCCATGACGATTTTCATTTTCTGATCCATACTTCCAATAATCTAATTACTTTTCGGAATAAAGGTTTTATCTCGGAACATACTTTGTCAGTGAATTTAACTTGTCCATTGCTAAAGCATGTTCGATTTGAAATCAATGAGTCTATTGAGAAAGTATCAGTTGTTTCCGCCCCATATTTGGAGGAAGAACACATTTTTATCGAGAAATACACAGGTTCTCACTCAGAAAAGTTGGCTTCGGTGACTTAGGTCTGCGGACTAGTGTTGCCCATGTTTCTTCTCTCAAGCTGGACCGTAATGCTCTCGAGGTAAGTCCGGTTGACTTGTTAAAATGATTTTGCCATTCTGATAAGTCTGGTTGACTTGTCATGTGCCTTTCTTTTATGTGTAATTATGTACAACACATTCTATACAAACTGAAACAATTGGTGTGGTCATGAAACAGAAACTGAAAATGCTGCTCTAGTTTTATAACTGAAGCACGTTCTAATACAAAATCAAAACAATTAACACAATGTTCTTAATAGTATGTTTTGCCCCTTTCTCTATAATTACTGAACCTCTCGTCTTTCTAGAAGGTCCAATCAGTGAGGGATGTATATCAAAATATCAACTTAACCTGAAACTACTAATCTATATTCAACTTTTGCTGTTTCCTTGATCTGATTTTTTCCATGTTTCGGCATAGTCTCTGTCCCTAGTCACATTGCCGTTTAATTTCACTTTACCTCGACCGAGAGGCCTGAAGCTCTTTTGGGATATCTATACCATGGACAAGAGGGTGTATGATGCTTTTGTTCGGTTGCTTAGAAATGCCTTTTCTTGAAGAACTACAAGTATGATGTTTTTCCCCTCATTCTTTCCTAGTTACTATCTAAATACTTTAGTCTTTGGATGTGGTTTCAATGTTCCTCTATGGCCATCTTGTACATGTAGCAATTCAAAAGTAATTGTCATATTCTTGATTTGATAGCCTTATAGTAGATGTTTGAAAAGCAATGCCTTTTTTTTTTTTTTTTTTTGTAGTTCTTAGTTATTTAAAACTTTCCGATTACCAACAGTTGAACATTGGTATTGGGCCGTCCTCTTGGCAATTCATGGACTTTTTTGGGCTTTTGTACACATATTTCTATTTTGGATGCATTGTGAGGTTTTTGGACTGAGCAAATTAAGTTTTAACCAAGGTAAATATTTTAACTATTGCAGTTGGTAATTCGTTCATGGTCAAGGTCAACCAATGGGGATCAGAAGCTAATGAGAGAATTAACTGGAAGGAAGCAAGACGGCATCTTCTGTCTTGATCATAGTTTGAAAATAGTCAAAATAACCATTTCTATGTTTGATAAAGACATGATTGGCATTACAGTGGCAAAGTTCATTCTGCTGAATGCAAAAGTGCTTAAGCTAATGAAGATTCAATATAGGTTTGATATTTCACAAATGAGAAAGGAGCTGCAGGAAGCAGAGGTGACGTCTTCGGATATGCTAAAGTGGTGTTTTTCAGATCATTTGGGCAATGATATTTGTTTATGCGAGCTAGCTGGATAATGTTGATGACGAAATGGCGGACGATGGTGTCTGCTGTCAATTTGTAACTATGTCTAATTTAAGGAATGTTGAGCTTAGTGTAGTCTACAGTTAGTCTAATTTGTTAAGTGATTAATGGTCAGTCCTGAAGTTGAAAAAGACAATGTTGGAAAATGTGCAGCTTAAAAATCTGCAGGAGTTTGGAATAGCGATGACTTGTCAGGTTGGTCAAATTTATGTTGTAGAGACGGTATTTCTTTCGCTTTGTTTTGTTTGCATAAAGGTCAAGAAGGTGAAATATATTTGTAAATGATAAGGGGTTCAAAATAAACTTAAAAAAATGAGGGTTAACGAAGTTTTATTTTTGAGTCGTTCATTTTTCAATAAATATCTAAAGAAGAAATCAGAATTAAACTGTTCTTGTTGGATATAATGAGTCCATCAATCTGAACTTGCTGCTTTCTTTAGAATTACAATTGTAAAAGTATGAAATTCCATTACAGGACAAAAATATGCCTGGTTTTCTAACTTTGAAGAACTAAAAGATATATCGTAACCCCAGTGGTACTAAATGTGATTTGGTTAGCATCAAACAGTGTGCTAATGGTATCAAATGAACAAGATATATCAATATCATGACTATACTAATAACTACTGCAAAACTGCTCAATGCTCATGATGCTCTCATATATAAGCAAAATCAGCCAGAAATAATTGTGAAGATAGAAAAGAAAAGCCTCCTCCTGAATGCAAGCTACTAAAATAAAAACAAAGAATGAATTTATTAATTTAAAATTGCTTACAACTTATTACTTTGGTGGGGTAATCTCCAATTAAAAGCCTGTAATGATCTCCTCTAGAGATCAAATGGAGGAATCCACTCCTCAGTCTTCTGTGATCCTCACGAGGAATAGTGTTGAAAAATTGAATCCCTTCTTCTAGCAAACTGTTATAGTTGTTAATGATTTAGAAACGGAGCTGATAACTGCAATCAAGTTCTAAGTCAATCAAGCAATCAAATGCTAATTATGGAAAAAACGCGTTTCTCCTCCATGTCAAATACGGAAATCGTCTGGGTCTCTTCTCGTCACACGTTTCTTCTCACGCGACTTGGACGCCCACCTCTTCCCCTCCCCTCCCCTGCCTCTTACCAGCTTCGCCCCTCCTTCCTCTCACGCCTATCTCCCTTTCCTCCTTCCTCTCGTGCCTCTCTCCCTCCTTTCCCTCCTCTCTCTCCTCTCGTGCCTCTTCGTCATCTCCTCTACCCATCTCCCCTCGCACATCTCTCCTTCATCTCTTCTCGCGCTTATTTCCCTCACCTCCCTCATCCCACGCTCTCCTTCCCTTAGCACTCTCATTTCTGTTGTTGTCATCATTTTTTTTTCGCACCCTTATAAATATACTCCCTTGTTAAAATATAAATACTCCCTTAATACAAAATAACATACTCCTTTAATATATACACCCATGTGATTTATATAAAATACTCATTTATGAAAATATATATACTCCCTGAGTTCAATTAAAATCTCCCTTAAACATATTAATTACTCTCTTATACTGTCCACTTACTCACATAAATAATTGTTCAGTTGAACTTATTAGATACTCCCCTTGATCTAATTAGTTACTCCCTTACCATTAATTATATACTTCCATAATAAAATATAAAATAATTGCTCATATAAACTTATTAGGTACTCTCTTGTCAGATATAACTACTCCCATAATACAAATAAGATACTCCCTTATATACTTCCATAATGGAACATTAATGTTTTTTCTTACAACATAAAAATATTAGATACTCCCTCAAACCTTATTAGTTACTCTCTTATGTCTATTAGATAATTAGTTTGATTATGCATATTAGATACTCCTTTGAAAATATTTAGTTACTCCCTTACAGAGAATAATAATATAAGAAAAAAATGTTTGAATATAAAAGTACAGATCAAATATGGCTGAGACACGAGGAGAAGGGCGATGGAGCGGAAGGAGAGGAGAAACGTTGAGATTCAGGGAAGAGATGTAGGGTGAGAGAGAGCAGGAGAATGAGCGTGAGAGAGAAGAGGGAAGAAAGACACAGCGAAAGGGAATAGAGAAGGGTGAGGCTGAGAGAGAGATGCGCTGTTGAGGAGAAAGGAGGGGAGCAATGTCTGTTGCGCGTGAGGAGATGAGCGAATTCTATCGCGCGTGAGGTTAAAGGTGAGGGTGAGAGTCGCGTGCGTCTGATTGCGTGATTGCGTGTGGGTGTGATTGCGCTAATGAATTCCATAGGATTTAACTATTTAATTTGAAGCCATCTCGTGGCCTCATAAATACCTGTGTAACTCGAACGAAATGTTCGTTCAGTGAAATCCGAGGCCTAGTTTCTAGGCCCAATGTATAGGCCTAAAATTAAATAATAGTTATTTTCTTTTTAAGGCAGCCATAGTTGTTATTGGAAATTGATTACTGTCATCTGCAGTTTTGCCATCCGTTGTCATCGCTAAACATAAAGTGAACACATAAAATAGATAAGATGAACATATATAATGATCAAAGTGAACACATACAAACAAATTAGTTCAATAAAAATAAGTTGAATATGCATGTAAAAATCTAAACAAGAGATGACAACACTTATTTTGTTTGTAAGTGTTCACATTGATCGTCTATTTCATGTATATTATCATTTCTAGTTATTATTATCTTAAAAATAAACAAGAGATGGCGGTTATCATTTCTGGTTATTATTATCTTAAAAATAAACAACTATTTAGTCTGTTTTGCTAATTTCCTTTTCGAAGTTTCCAAACCTGATGTTCTTTCTGCCATTGCTCAATGATGTATGGTTTCCATACTCATTTTCCAACCAGATTAAGCCCTAAAAATAAGTTCAAAAAGACTGTGTTTTAGTCATTTTCTGCTAATTTAGGTTGTAGAAAGGTCCAGCCGTAGCCCGGCAAGTTAATTTTGCAGGATCAGCAATTATTGGCATGGAAAACAGAGAAAACAACAAAAGGAGGTGCTCAGACAGTTGGAACGGACCGCCCGGACGGCAGGACGGTCCGTCCTGACCAGAGGAACCAAGTCCAGGCGGACTCAGCCAGATTTCAGACGGACTGCACGAGACCAGGTTGGAACGGTCCGCCCCAGACTCAGAACGGGCCGTTCCAGCTATTCCAGAATTGCTAAAAATAGAAGTCCAAGTTTGTCGAGTCGGTTTCCTCTATTTGCCGACCTTCCAGAAGCACTCCTCCCACGTTCTGAAGCCACTAATGCCTTATAAAAAGCTCTGTCCTGTCCCCAGCAAGGGCTAAGTTCGAAATTCTAGGTTTTAGCCTCTTTCCAACTCAGAAAAGGAGACAGCCTGCCGAGACGACCAACTGCATCTGGAACTGCCCGTTCCAGAGCCAGGACGGTCCGCCCCAGACAGGACAGAGCACAGAAACGTGGAGTTTTCAAGCGCAACTTGTTGTAAACTTGATTTTTCTCTTTCTATGTCTTTGTATTTGATGAAACCTGCTTGTTCTTGCATGGATTTGTTAGAGTAGAGTAGTTTTAGGGGCTATGATCTGAGAACCTTTCTTTAGTTGCTTGTTTTAGATTGAATCTTTAATTATTAGTTAAATTAAGTTATGTTCTGCTTCTTGTGCTTTTATTTGCTATTTATTTGCTAAGTTTGTTTCTGTTTGATCTGATTGCCTCGTTAAACCAAGGCCTTGTTTAGCTGTTAGGATTAAAGTCAATCTCAGCAACGTTAACTTAGTAATTATACTGTTTGGTAGGCGATATCCGGAAGGATTAAACCAGACCTTAATTAATTAGGGTTTAACTTGAGATCGGAAGATTAAAAGTGTACCAAGACCCGAGAAGTAGACTAGAACAACTAAACCAAGAAACGGAAGTTGAAATTTAGGCGTTCTAGGAGTTAAACAATCAAACTTTATAGCTTGACCTGAACGGGAGTTAGAGTACAAGTCTATAGGTTAAGTATAGTCTTATCTCGCATAAAAATATTTAATTAATAATTAAAAATCATGACAAAACAAGTATCAGTCAATCGGAACGGACCGTTCCAAGGTCAGAACGGACCGCCCGAAAGGGGGAGTCTGGCCTAGAACGGCCTGTTCCGATCGACTGACAGAGTCCAGAACGGACCGTTCCAGACATGGAACGGACCGTTCCAACTTTGACATTTAGAGAATTGTTTGAGGATCTGAACCCCTAGTTTTCATCAATTAGATTATCTTCTGTTTGATTTAGAATTTGGCGATTTAGGAATTGAACTTTACCTTATTATTCTTTATTTTAGAACTGTTGAAACTTATTGATTTATATTAAAACCAGAATTTAGTTTGAATTGTTTAAACTGAAACTTAGAAACAGAATAGTCCGTCCCCGAGATTCGACCCTTAAACTGTACTGCAAACGAATTCGCATCGGTAATTAAGGATTAAATTTGACCTGTACCCTCAGCACCGATCAAATTTTTGGCGCCGTTGCCGGGGACGGTGCCTTTATCTAAGTTTAGTTTTCAAATTAGATTAAATTCTCTCTATTTCTCTTCACTTTTTCTTGGTTTTTGGAAACTGCAGGAACTCGCGCTGGCTGGAAAGAAGAAGACTACCAACAGCACTTGCAACTACAACTTTCGACACCCAAGAAAAGGAGAAAAGAACCCCTCTCAGGCTAGCTCTTCCTCATCTGGACCAAACCGTGCGGTTTTGCAACGGCAAGTTCCAGAAACAGTTGAGCAGACCGAGAGGCAAGGTGACAGCTCACTGGTTCCGCCCTTTCGCCTTTTCTACCAACGAACCCGTAGGAATCTTTTTGGGGCGCAGCCACCTTTCTCGCAACTCACGACACCTCGCTTTACATTAGGACGAACCACCTCAACTGCATCAACCGACTCAGAAACAATGGGAGATAACGTGAATGGAAACGGAGACAACAACAACGAGACAGAACTCGAGCGTGCATTGCGAGAGGCCCTTGAAGCTGCCAAGGAGGCTGAGGCAACTCGACCTTTGAGGGAGATAGGAGCCCCAACCGCAAACAACATCCGACTCGGAGTCAAGCCACCGAAAGCCGAGAGGACCAGGGATTTCTTCTACAATCCTGGCCTCGTTTCTCTGATCAAGGAAAACACCTTCGCAGGCGCCCCTCATGAAGATGCCAACAGGCATCTACAATCTTTTCTGCGAAATTGCACAACCTTGGTTCCTGAAGAAGTCGATCCGGATATAATTCGCCTAACTCTTTTTCCTTTTTCTCTTAGGGACAAAGCTGAAGATTGGTTGAATAGTTTTAATGACCGACCTTTCGAGACTTGGAACGATTTGACCAAAGCCTTTTTGGATAGGTTTTACCCTAGGGTGAAAACAACCAAACTAGTTAGGGAATTGTTAACCTTTCAGCAGGACCAGGATGAAAACCTGTTCGAAGCATGGGAACGGTTTAAAGACCTGCAAAGAATGTGTCCACATCATGACGTACCTGATAGTAGATTAATCGTTAGTTTTTATGATGGTTTGGATGACATTACTCGTCAGAATATTAATTCAACTGCAGGTGGTGCTTTTCTGGAGATGGGATGCAGAGACGCAAAGGCCCTGATTGAAAGCATGGCGCAATCTCAAACGAACTGGTCGGTGCGCTCTAGAAAGAAAGGAGGCCTGCTAGAAGTAGACAATTCCACTCACCTCCAGTCTCAACTTGATTCCCTGACAGTCATGCTGAAGAACATAAGTGCAAAATCTTCCAAATCCTCCGAATCTGTCGCCCGATGTCAGTTCTGTGAAGAGGA
Source organism: Rhynchospora breviuscula (assembly GCA_027562975.1). Lineage (NCBI taxonomy): Eukaryota > Viridiplantae > Streptophyta > Magnoliopsida > Poales > Cyperaceae > Rhynchospora > Rhynchospora breviuscula. The sequence continues at coordinate 57,161,262 of CM050402.1, forward strand.
AGGCCATACAGCCAAGTCTTGTCACTTGGTAGCTAGGGAGGACAAGTCTGAAGAGGTCAATGCCATCATCGCTCCTCCCTCCTTCTTTCCAAGCAATAACTACTCATATCGCGACAAACGGAACCATCCGGGACTCTCGTACAGCAACCCCAACGGGTGTGCCAACCCTGGACAGACTGGTCAGACATCAAACTCCAATACCAGCAACCATGCCCAGAGCGGGCTCTCTCAGCGAACGGTGGAGAAATTCATGCAAAACCAAGGGATATTCAATCACTCAGTCCATGACGAGATCAAATTGCTGAGAGAAGACTTAGGCCTACTCATAAGCAAGCTCAACCAAGGGAATGATCAAGCCAACTCGGGGGCACTGACCAAGCCGGGCATGTTCCCAAGCCAGCCTGAAACCAATCCCAGAGAAGAGTGCAAAAGCGTCACGCACAGACTAAGGAGTGGGACCAGTTACGATGACCCCGAGATGCCCAAGGATTTGCAGTCGAACTCAGCTGGAACGAACCAGCCTGAGTCGGAACGGACGGATGGAACGGACCGTCCCACATCGGGACGGACCGTCCCAGACGCCCAGCAGGTAGATTCTCCTGGACCGATCCAACCTGAACCTGGTCAAGAATATGGAACGGACCGCCCTAACTCAGAACGGTCCGCCCCAACTCTGCCGAGGGCTGAGAAAGTTTTCGCTTGCCCACCTCCGATGCCGAACGATCTTCCGATCGAGGTCCCATATCCACAGAGACTGGCCCAAGCTAAGAAGGACAGGGAATACGGAAAATTCTTGGATATTCTGAGACAGATGAAGATCACTATTCCCTTCACAGACCTCTTATCAAAAATGCCATCCTACGCCAAGTTTCTCAAAGACCTCTTGTCCAACAAGAAGAACCTGGAATTGAGCAGCGTTATGGCCTTGTCGGGAGATCCCGACCCACCTAACACCAAGAAGATGCCACCGAAGATGAAGGATCCAGGTAGGTTTACTATTCCTTGTAAAGTTGGTGATTTAGGTATGAAGAGAGCATTGCTGGACATCGGAGCAAGCGTCAGTCTGATTCCAGAAACTATCTTCAATCAAATTGGCAAAAGAGAACTAGAGCCAACTCCTGTGGTTCTGAGACTTGCAGATAATTCAATAAGACTGCCACTGGGAGAGGTGAAAGACGTGCCAATTCAAGTTGGAGACATTTTCGTTCCATGTGATTTTGTGGTTGTTGACATGGAGGAAGACCCTGAAGTCCCGATTATACTGGGCAGACCTTTCCTCACCACAGCCGGTGTGTTCATCAACTGCAGAACCGGTAAAATGAAATTAGAGGTTGGAGATGAGCAGGTTGAGTTTGATGTGGAAAAAGCGATGCGCATGCCTGACCAAGTGGACTCGATCTTTATGGCCGAGTCCCTAGAAGCCATGGTAGAGGAGACGTTTAACAATCGGATTGTGCAAGCGTATCATTCCTTCTCAGCCACACCTGAAGAGGAGGAGGCAGACTTGATATTCAACGAAATTTTGCAAACCGTTGAATACTTGGCTGCCAGAGAAAGCCGGAGTAGCCCGCCACAGATCCAGGCGGACCAAGTCAGCATGCAGCTCCGATCAGCGGCTGAAATCGACCAGATCTTCAGCCTCGATTCAGATCAGAACGGCCCCATCCATCCTGAAACGGACCGTACCAGCTGCCAGCCAGAGAAAGGTAAACCGGAACTTAAGACCTTACCAGAGAGCCTCAGGTACGAATTCCTAGGCCCCGACCAAACCTTTCCTGTCATTATCAATGCCAAACTCGACTTGGATCAAACTGAGAAATTACTAAAGGAATTGAGGGCTCACCGCAAGGCAATTGGCTATTCTATCGAAGATCTCAAGGGTATTGATCCCTCCATATGCACCCATCGAATCCTGCTTGAAGAAGATTCAAAACCAACAGTTGAACATCAAAGGAGGCTCAACCCTAACATGAGCGAAGTCGTGAAGAAGGAGGTGCAGAAACTTCTGGAATCTAGAATCATCTACCCGATTTCGGACAGCAAATGGGTCAGCCCCATTCATGTTGTTCCGAAGAAGGGAGGTACAACAGTGATAAAGAATAATGAAGGCCAGCTGATCCAGACAAGGATTGTCACTGGATGGAGGATGTGTGTGGACTACCGCAAGCTGAACGCTTCAACACGAAAGGACCACTTCCCTCTGCCCTTTGTTGACCAATTACTCGAACGACTGGCTAAGCATTCTTTCTTTTGTTATTTAGATGGTTATTCAGGTTTCTTCCAAATACCGATCCACCCACTTGACCAAGAGAAAACAACCTTTACATGTCCATATGGAACTTATGCATACCGTAGGATGCCATTTGGTTTGTGTAATGCACCAGCAACATTCCAAAGAGCTATGATGGCAATATTTTCTGATTTTATCGAAAAAGACATGGAAGTTTTCATGGATGATTTTTCGGTGTATGGTACGTCTTTTGATCATTGTCTAGCTAACTTGTCAAAGATTTTGCAGCGATGTGAGGAAGTCAACCTTGTATTGAATTGGGAGAAATGCCATTTTATGGTGCAAGAAGGAGTTGTTTTAGGACACATAATTTCAGAACAAGGGATCATGGTGGATCAGGCAAAGGTGGAAGTAATCGAGAAGCTGGCTCTGCCCACTTGCGTGAAGGACGTGCGGAGTTTTCTTGGGCATGCAGGCTTTTACCGGCGCTTTATTAAAGATTTCTCTAAAATTGCTAAGCCATTAACCAATTTAACAATGAAGGATGCTGAATTTCTGTTTGATAAAAATTGTGTTGATGCTTTCAATAGGTTGAAGGAAGCGCTTGTGACAGCCCCTATCTTGCAACCTCCAAATTGGGATCAGCCATTCGAATTGATGTGTGATGCTAGTGATTACGCAGTCGGTGCAGTGCTAGGACAGCGGAAAGACAAGAAGCCCTATGCAATCTATTACGCTAGCAAGGTGCTGGATGAGGCGCAAGTCAACTACACCACAACCGAAAAGGAGCTTCTGGCAGTAGTCTATGCCTTAGACAAATTCAGGTCATACCTGGTTGGTTCGAAAGTCATAGTCTATACCGATCATTCGGCACTCAAATACCTCCTATCCAAGAAAGATGCCAAGCCACGACTCATTCGATGGGTCCTCTTGTTGCAAGAATTCGACCTCGAAATACGCGACAAGAAAGGTACAGAAAATAGTGTGGCTGATCATTTGTCTAGATTGAAGGTGGAGGAACAAGGAGCAGAAACCATACCGATCAACGACTCATTTCCAGACGAACATCTGCTGGCGATCCAGTCTGGAACGGACCGCCCCTGCCTGGAACGGCCCGTCCCAGCCCCAGACAACGCCGAAGCAGCCAACAGAACGGCCCAGTCTGAGCCAGAACGGCCTGTTGGAACGGACCGCCCCAGCCTAGGACGGTCCGCCCCAATCCAAGGAGTTCCATGGTATGCTGACTTCGCGAACTTCTTGGCCAGCAAAGTTCTACCCTATAAAATGTCTTCTCAGCAAAAGAAGAGGTTCCTAGCTGACGCAAAATACTACTTCTGGGAGGACCCATTCTTGTGGAAACTGGGAGTTGACGGAATCTTTCGGAGATGCATACCAAGGGAGGAGGTGCAGCAGATCCTTCATCAGTGCCATTCATCCGCCTATGGTGGCCACGCCTCAACCTCGAAAACCGCAGCCAAAGTCCTTCAATCAGGTTTCTTCTGGCCATCTATTTTCAAGGATTCAAGGGAGTTTGTTTTGGCTTGTGATCAGTGCCAAAGAATGGGTAATATATCCAGCAGACAAGAGATGCCAATGAACCCGATTCTAGAGGTTGAGATTTTTGATTTGTGGGGGATTGACTTCATGGGACCCTTTCCGTCTTCGTGCGGGTATGAATATATTCTTGTTGCAGTAGACTACGTATCTAAATGGGTTGAAGCTGTTCCGAGCAAGCATGCCGATTCAGCCACAGTCAAGAAACTGTTCACTAAGATAATCTTTCCTCGGTTTGGAATTCCGAGAGCTGTCATCAGTGACGGGGGTAAACACTTCATCAACAAACAGTTTGACAATTTACTGAAGAAGTATGGAGTGAAGCACAAGGTGGCAACACCGTACCACCCTCAAACAAGTGGACAGGTCGAGGTATCTAATAGAGAAATAAAGAACATTCTGCAGAAAACCGTTGGAAGCACAAGGAAGGATTGGGCACTGAAGTTGGATGATGCATTATGGGCATATCGAACCGCATTTAAAACTCCAATAGGAATGAGCCCATTCAAGCTGGTGTATGGAAAGGCGTGTCATCTGCCTGTTGAGATCGAACACAAGGCATATTGGGCGACCAGAGCACTCAATTTGGAGTACAAATCAGCAGGAGAGCAAAGAGTGCTGGACTTGCATGAGCTAGAAGAGATCAGACTGAACGCCTATGATAATGCTAAGATGTACAAGGAGAGAACTAAGAAATGGCATGATAAGCATATCCAAAGGCGAAGTTTTGAAGAGGGGGATTTAGTGTTGTTGTTTAACTCTCGACTAAGATTGTTTCCTGGCAAACTAAGGTCCCGATGGACGGGTCCTTATGAGGTAAAGAAGGTCTACCCATTCGGAGCAGTAGATATTTGGAAAGAAGGATCTGAGACTTTCAGAGTTAATGGCCAACGCCTTAAACTCTACATCAGTCAGACCACACAAGAACAAGGAGGGGAAGTGCGATTTCTGGAGAACCCCTCAACCATAGAGACGTAGCCATACGGGGTCAAGCTCGAGACCTTAAACAAGCGCTGCTTGGGAGGCAACCCAAGGGTTCAAAAATTAATTAGGATTTTTCTTTCTGTGTTCTTTAAAAAAAAAAAAAAAAAAAAAAAAAAAACCATAAAATCATAAAAATTAGGAGTAGGATAAATACTTGGCTTAGTCTGTGTTTAACTTGTTTAATTTCAGGGTTTTTCAGGGATTGGAACGGACCGTCCCATCCTCAGAACGGTCCGCCCCAACACCAGGACGCACAGGTCCAAGGCTAGGACGACGCATGCAGAACGGACGACAAACCTAGGATGGAACGGTCCGTCCCAAAATTGGAACGGTCCGTGCCATTTTAAAACTGACAGTGGATCCTGGGACAAACCCAATAAACTACCCACTACTCAAAACCAACCCGATAACCGCCTAACCCGCGTAACTGACCCGTCCCCCACTCCCTCTCCTCCAAACTAACCGTTTCAAACTCCATTCCTATTAAACCCCGTCCCTCTCTCCCTCAGTTTCTCTTTTTCTCTCTCTCTGCCATCAACCAATCCGACGAAGATCAATACTATTTCTCGCCGCCTCTCAACTCTCCTCACTCCCCTCTACTCTCCTTGCTAGTCCGCCTCACCCAGTTCGCCGGAATTCGCCGTCACCACCACCTCCGCCCCACTGCACTCGACCACAGCAGGAATTACGGTAAATCAATCCCTTCTCTTTCCTTAATTTCATTCCCTGTACAACACTCAACCATAGACCCACAGTCAACACCAAATTCCGGCCAAACTCGAAAACCCGGCGAAACTTCACCATTTTCACCCAAACCTAGATTGGAACGGACCGCCCTAATTTTGGAACGGTCCGCCCCAATCTCAACCTAAACTAAAACAAGCCCGTCCCAACCCAACCTCTCCGTCCAACCAATCCAGATCGGTCCGTCCCATCCTCAGGACGGTCCGCCCTAGCCATATTTCCAGATCCACAACCCTATCTCCCAGCCAAACCACTCCGTTCCAAGCCTCAAACGACCCGTCCCATGTCTAGCAGTTCATCTTCTGGTTCATTAGGCGACAAACTCTCCAAGTTCTTTCGCAGCAAACCAAAGAAACCAGGCCAGACCAAAGAATCCACACACCCTGCTGACTGGAACATTCCGTGGCCAACCAAAGAATCTCATCCAATACCACCACTGGACAAATTACCACTCCGACCAGAAGACTTCATCACAACTCCCGAGCATTCACTGCCTATCACAACGCCCTATACTGTCGACTATCCACCCCCCGACACTGAGATCATTCCATACATGCCAAGGAGACAGATGGATGCAGAAGGAATCGACTGGTCCCAACTGGAGGTTGCTTCAGACCCAGAACCAGAAGGACAGGGTGAGACAGCAGAGGAAAGGGCTGATTCAGACTACACAGAAGAGGTCCAACAAGCAGAGAAGGAGGCCGAGGATCTTGTCCCCGAGACACAAACCCGGCCAGCACGAACTGCTAGCATTGAGTTAGCCAATGTCAACCTACCTCTCAAGGGCAAAACTGCAAAACAACGGTATAGAAATCTCATACACAAAAAATTCGAAAACACCCGATCAATTGACTTGCAGGTGTTAGACAAACTGGGCATCAAAGAAGATTTCTATCGGCTGACCAAGGCAATCGGATTTGACCCAAAATTCTGGACAATCCGTTCAGACGCATACACTGCCCTCACTATGGAGTTTCTGTGCTCCCTGGATCTGTTTCACAAGAACGATGAATGGCAAATCACATTCAGGGTTGAAGGAAAGAAGTATGTGTGCACTGAATCCCAATTCGCCGGAATTTTTGGTTTGGAGAATGGCACGATAACGGACGAATTTTTTGAGACTGACCTGTGGGAGGAGATCTCTCTAGAGCACCAAAAAGCAGTCAACGAACGCCGCTCATCTCACATTCAACACCCTACCATCCGATTCATCCAGCGAATGCTCTCGCTCACCATCTTTGCCAAGGGTGAGTCGGGGGTAAAATTGACGAGGGGTGAACAGGCCACCCTCAACCAGATCTTCCATCCAAAAGGAGATGCAAAGCTCAACCTCGCCTATCTCATGATGAAGCATTTTGAAAAGCAAGCCAACAACCAGCGATCAGGCAAGGGACAGATTACTATTGGTGGGTATGTCAACTACTTGATCCAGCACCATGACTTGGCACTGTCGCCTATGCAAAGAAGTGGAGGACCAAACCGGGTCTCTATGAGACAATTGGCTGAAATGCAGATGGTTGCTCAGGTCGGAAACGAATACCAGTATATCTATGGTCGGTACCGTTTCCCTCTTCCTTTCAATAGGCCGATCGATCTCAACAACAAACGAACATGGCTGCTGGTTGACAAGGATGGACAAATGATAAACCTGGAGGAAGAGGAGTTGCAGCGGCGATTAGCCGAGATGGAGGCTGCTGCCCGAGCAGCAGGGGCAGGCACATCTGCCGAGGCCCAGGCAACAGGAGACGCTGGTCATGACCGGCAACAGTGGCAGCAGCAAGGAGATCCATTCTGGCAGCCACCGTACCAGCAGGACCCGCCGCATGGGCAGTGGCAAGGCGGGTGGAACCCAGCCTATCTCGATCTCCTCCAGGATGTCCACACAGCTCAGTGGAACATCCAAGCCTCCATTGACCATGAACACGAGGAGAACAGGCGAGCCAGAGAGGAGAACCGCCGTGCAAGAGAAGAGGACAGGCAGTGGAGGCAGCAGCAAGACGAGAGGAATGCACGGAATGATGAGCTGCTAGCTAGGTTGGCCAGCCACATCTTTGGGCCACCTCAATTCCCACCGCACAACTGAGCCAAGTTCAGTAAGTTTTCTATTTTTCTCTCTTTTCTTTTCTTTCTTGCATCTCACAGAACTAGGGACAGTTCTGTAGATAAGCTTAGGGGGGGGTAAAAGTTAGAAAAATTCGAAAACTGGTATGATAGGATGCATTACATGGCATATTGCATGTTTCTGTCAGGATTGGAACGGACCGTCCCAGTCATGGAACGGTCCGCCCCAGTGGTCGTCCTAATCCAGAACAGTCCGTTCCAGACTTGACAGAATCCATTGACTTAGCAGACAAATGAACCTGGAACGGTCCGTCCCACATATGGAACGGTCCGCCCCAATGGGTCGTTCCAGTCCGGAACTGGCCGTTCCAAGTACAATTGTCTGCTGGTTTTTGTATATACATGTAGGAATTGCATTTTTAATCATTTAATGTTGCATTTAGGTAAGTTTTAAAGACTTTTTAACTAGGATTAACAATTTGTGACTTAGGAAATTGAGGCATTTTCTGAAACTTTTGAATTTAATCTTTGTGAAATGAATTTGATGAAACTGATTTGAATAACCTAAGGATAGGATTTGAAATCTGTCTGAGAAATCGTTTTCTTAAGCATTGAATTGATTAATTTCACAAGCAATTGATTGATTTTATCGATTAGAGCCGGCAAAGGGTGATTAAGTTCGCCTAAGATCATTTTCTCAACTCAAAAACCTGATTGATTGTAAGTAGTTCTGAGCAAGTTTTAGAAACAATTAAACCACTGTTTTTTTAACCACAAAAATTAAAGGGGAACTAAAAAGCGGTGCTCTGAACTGACCATTGCGGGAAGCTATAGGATCTTTGTGGTTAAAAAAAAAAAAAAAAAAAAAAAAAAAATGTGTCATATCAAAGGACAAGTAAGAGATGGGCCGCCTGGTTCGCACTTTTCTTATGCCTACGGTTTTAACATCTCAGAAAGTCCGCCCACATTATTCTGGCTGACCTCTCCGCCGCGGGAAAAACTCCCAGCCCCGGGAAAATCTGTATCAAATGTATCTTACTTTCTGTTTGTTTTCAAAAATTTTAGTGGTTTAAAACAATTCAAAAGCATGTGCATAACAACTTGGAATTAATTTAGGTTATTTGAGTTGAGAAGGTTCGATCCCGTTTCTACTTGATTTCAAATTGAGTGAGAACTTCGAAAAATTAATCGGATTAATGCTTAGAAAAATGAATCATGGACAGAAAGAATTGAGAATCCTTAGGTTGATTTCAGAAAGGCTGATTCACTTAAAACAAACTGGTTGAATTTGTTGAAAATCCTTTTGACCAAAATGCCCCTATAACTTAATGTCACAGTTTGCTGAGTTTAGTTAGGAAGTCCTTAGAACTTGTTAGAAACACAATCAATTGAACTTAAATAAGGTCTAAACCTGGACTAGGTCTAGAGTTTTGCTTGAGGACAAGCAATGTTCAAGCTTAGGGGGTTTTGATGTATGGTTTCCATACTCATTTTCCAACCAGATTAAGCCCTAAAAATAAGTTCAAAAAGACTGTGTTTTAGTCATTTTCTGCTAATTTAGGTTGTAGAAAGGTCCAGCCGTAGCCCGGCAAGTTAATTTTGCAGGATCAGCAATTATTGGCATGGAAAACAGAGAAAACAACAAAAGGAGGTGCTCAGACAGTTGGAACGGACCGCCCGGACGGCAGGACGGTCCGTCCTGACCAGAGGAACCAAGTCCAGGCGGACTCAGCCAGATTTCAGACGGACTGCACGAGACCAGGTTGGAACGGTCCGCCCCAGACTCAGAACGGGCCGTTCCAGCTATTCCAGAATTGCTAAAAATAGAAGTCCAAGTTTGTCGAGTCGGTTTCCTCTATTTGCCGACCTTCCAGAAGCACTCCTCCCACGTTCTGAAGCCACTAATGCCTTATAAAAAGCTCTGTCCTGTCCCCAGCAAGGGCTAAGTTCGAAATTCTAGGTTTTAGCCTCTTTCCAACTCAGAAAAGGAGACAGCCTGCCGAGACGACCAACTGCATCTGGAACTGCCCGTTCCAGAGCCAGGACGGTCCGCCCCAGACAGGACAGAGCACAGAAACGTGGAGTTTTCAAGCGCAACTTGTTGTAAACTTGATTTTTCTCTTTCTATGTCTTTGTATTTGATGAAACCTGCTTGTTCTTGCATGGATTTGTTAGAGTAGAGTAGTTTTAGGGGCTATGATCTGAGAACCTTTCTTTAGTTGCTTGTTTTAGATTGAATCTTTAATTATTAGTTAAATTAAGTTATGTTCTGCTTCTTGTGCTTTTATTTGCTATTTATTTGCTAAGTTTGTTTCTGTTTGATCTGATTGCCTCGTTAAACCAAGGCCTTGTTTAGCTGTTAGGATTAAAGTCAATCTCAGCAACGTTAACTTAGTAATTATACTGTTTGGTAGGCGATATCCGGAAGGATTAAACCAGACCTTAATTAATTAGGGTTTAACTTGAGATCGGAAGATTAAAAGTGTACCAAGACCCGAGAAGTAGACTAGAACAACTAAACCAAGAAACGGAAGTTGAAATTTAGGCGTTCTAGGAGTTAAACAATCAAACTTTATAGCTTGACCTGAACGGGAGTTAGAGTACAAGTCTATAGGTTAAGTATAGTCTTATCTCGCATAAAAACATTTAATTAATAATTAAAAATCATGACAAAACAAGTATCAGTCAATCGGAACGGACCGTTCCAAGGTCAGAACGGACCGCCCGAAAGGGGGAGTCTGGCCTAGAACGGCCTGTTCCGATCGACTGACAGAGTCCAGAACGGACCGTTCCAGACATGGAACGGACCGTTCCAACTTTGACATTTAGAGAATTGTTTGAGGATCTGAACCCCTAGTTTTCATCAATTAGATTATCTTCTGTTTGATTTAGAATTTGGCGATTTAGGAATTGAACTTTACCTTATTATTCTTTATTTTAGAACTGTTGAAACTTATTGATTTATATTAAAACCAGAATTTAGTTTGAATTGTTTAAACTGAAACTTAGAAACAGAATAGTCCGTCCCCGAGATTCGACCCTTAAACTGTACTGCAAACGAATTCGCATCGGTAATTAAGGATTAAATTTGACCTGTACCCTCAGCACCGATCACTCAACTCAGGAGGTGGAAGAAATAAAATGTACCATTTTCAATGATTGGCAACTTTATTTGTTGGGAGGAATTTTCTTTTCAGCTAAAACTGTTCGATTTTGATCGTACAGTTGACATGAATACCAAAAGTTACTTGTGTAGTTACACACAGTGTTTTCTTCGAGCGGATATTATTTGAAAAGTGATTTTATGGTTGACAGAAATATTAAACCTTATAATTATTCATCAGTGTGTTCATAATTTTAAATCCGATCATAAAATTTAGTAGTCCACAACAACGCTGAAGAAACGGAGAGGATAAGAGATTCTGAAGGCCTGAATATACTTGAAGAAATAGAAGATGGACATGTGTGCTGCAGAAGATTTTCCCAATCTCATAGATGAAGATGTTTCAATTTTTTTCCCCCCCTGAGAGGCGCGTTTCGCTTACTAAGTTTTAATTTAATAAATACAGATAATTGTGTGGACTTTTTCGTCATCCCTCGAAGAATGAAAGGGTTTCATCGAGAAATTGGAATAAGTCTTAGATTCACCCCCCTTAAGGTTCGATCTCTTTGCCGAGTATCTCTTAACAACAAGAGAACCAGAACAAGAGTCGCTTCTTACGAGAGTTTGTTAATTTCGCGGGTCCTTTCTTTCCAATAGGCGCAAGCCCCTATTGTTAATTACCCCGTAGTTGCCTACGGGAACCTCTGATTAAGGGGTCTAAAGAAAATACGTAATGGGCTAGGAAGAATCGTTTTTCAAATTGACTTAATCGATGGTACCAGACCTAATTGACGGGACTCAATTAAGGAACTTCTAAACTTCTAAGGGTTCTAGAGGAAGAGTCAGTTTTGGTATTTGCTTGAAAGGAGGAGCTTCTTCATTTAGAGTCGTTTTTGGAATCGTTTAGAGTTGTTAAAAGTTGTTTAGAATTGTCTGAAATTGGTTAAAGTTGCTTAAGGTTGATTTAAGTTGATTAAGATTCTTTATATTTGTTCGAAGTTGTCTTAGAGTCATTTAAAGTTATTCAATATCGATTAAAGTTATCGGATAGCTCTCGGGGCAACGGCTGGCCTTCTTGTGAGAGTGGGTTCCTGGGGCAACGACTGGCCTTCTTGTAGGAATGATAGGAGTTTTACAACCTTCGGGGCCTCTTAGGCGGCCTTCTTATGAAAGTTGGTTCTTTTACAACCCTAGGGGCCTCTTGGGCGGCCTTCTTAATAAGAGTTAGTTCTCGGGCCCTTTAGTGGCTTCTTGTGAGAACACAAGGAGTTTTATAACCTTCGGGGCCTCTTGGTCGGCCTTCTTGTGAAAGTTGGTTCTTTTACAACCCTAGGGATCTCTTGGGCGGTCTTCTTGTGAGAGTTGGTTCTTTTACAACCCTAGGGACCTCTTGGGCGGTCTTCTTAATAAGAGTTGGTTATCGGGCCCTTTAGCGGCTTCTTATGAGAATAAAATTGAATTATTCAAATAGGGAGGTCATTTGATAAGATTTCAATTTCAAGTCATCTGAGGTCGATCTCAACTCCGGCGAGGGACTTTTCCTCAAACGGAGAGGTTTCGGCTTTGTCCTTGGGTTTCGTGTTTTAACTTTTAATTTTCTGACATTTCTTTTTGGATATTGGTGATTTTATAATTTTCATTCACTTTGGCCTTCTATACTTTTGAGTTTTAGAAATTCATTTTGACAATTTGGAAAATACTTATTCTTGAAGATAGTTGGCGTTTGAAAATATCAGTTATGAAATCATTTGCTATTTGAAAGTATTTAGGTTTTGAATTTGCAAATTTCATTAGAAGACATTTAGTAGACTTTATTCTCTTAATTTCTTTATAGTTTTTTTTTTTTAAAAATATTTATATTTGAAAATATTTATCTTTGAAAATATTGCTTTGAATATCTTTTATATTTTGAGAATAACTGGCTTCGGTTTTGAAAATTTTGTTAAAGAGAATGTTAGACGACTTTATAATGTTTCCAGGATTTATAAAATTCTTTTTTATAGCGAAAATACTTCAAAATATAAAAGGCCACTACTTTGACACAATTTCATGCCAAAGTATAAGTGAATTTGGTTTATTTTGATTTTTAGAATTTAGTGGATATTTTATTTGTATTTTTCTGAGTTGTATACTATTTTTATCGAATTTTAAAATTTCTGTTTAATTTGTAATTTTCTGATTGGGCCACGTCATCTTGATTCTACTAAGATGGCTGCTGTTGGGTTTGCTGACGTGGCAGGGGCAGAGTTTGGTTGCTGGGCTCGATTAATTCTTTTCTCTTTTTGGGTCTCGATTTCCACCGGGCCTCTAATTTCCTCCTTTTCCCTCTAATTTACAGCCATCTTTCGTGTAACGGGTGACTGACATGGGAAACGATCCGTTAGCCACATAAGATCCGGAAAAGGAAGGCGTTGAAGTTTTTGAAGAAGGCCGGTTCGACGGTTGACGGGTTTGGATCCGCTTCGTATTCCGGTCGCCGCGATCTTCAAAGCGAGTACCTACGGCATTGTGAGATCAAGACGAAGACGATGATGCTCCCCATTTCTGTTGCATCGCTTCTAATAATTTGTAATCGCCGATTCTTCGATTTAGTCCTTACAGTTTTTATTTTCGTGTTTCCGGTGATCGACGTCACCATTGTTGATTGGATTAGCTCTGTTATCATCATGGTGGAGAGGAGAGTACTAAGACGTGTCTAGTTAACGTTATATCTGCCTAATTCATTAGTGAGGCCAAGCACTGGTACACTATGACATAGAGTCGGTACAAGGAGAGATATTGAGGTTTAACCAATTAACCTATGTTCAGGGCTGTTACATCTCCCGCACATCATCACTACCTACCATTGTTTATCCTATGACAAATCAGATTTATATATAGGGGATTATGGCTATCGACTCTTTATCAAAACTACTAAGCCATACACGGGTTGCTATCAGAATTGATGACTCCATGACAATTCCTTTTACAAATCATTTCACTCCTTACTTGCTAACGTTTTACAATTGTAAAGTCAATTAATTTACACAACTACTTGTACAGTAAAAGAGCTCGCTGGAGCAACTATGTTAACATTTGGCTTATATTTTCAACTACTCCATAAATGTGCTGGTCATGAGGTAAGCTTCTCACCGTTCATTGACAAACCAATCTATACACACCACCTTATTACAAGACTTCACTTACGTATAACATTACATATCAAACCAATATCTTGGTGGTATAACCATTTAATCTAAATTACTTAAGATTATTTACTTTCTATTTCAGTTTATCTTTACAACAATTTAAATAAAACTGTAAACAACTGGTGGTAATAGACTACAAATTCTTTTGCAATAATTAATAACTTCAAACAAGGCAGTTATAAACATACTTCATTTCTGCTATGGTTCTTGGGTACTGGTGGTAACCATGACATGTTATTCAGTATGGTCCAGAAAACTTTAATCAATCACATTTGGTTACTTTTGGTTAGTACTTAATATCTAAAAACAAGATCCTTTTAGTTTTATGCCCATGAAACAACTAAGTCAGGACATCACCACATTTACACCTCAAACATCATTATGCGATTTGATCCAGAATTTAAAGGGAATATTACAGCAAACTATTTTACAGAAGCACATGACTGTTCTTTCTACACTAAATCTTGAATTTCAACAAAATTTGAGCAGCATGTCGCCTAAATGTGAGGCACATTTAGGAGCTTCCCTGACCCATGCTTATGTGAGCGTTGAGTCAAAGAAACCTGACCTAGATCAAGGAAGCCTTGACCTAAGTCACAACATAAACCTAGCTCGAGCAATCCCTCAAGCTAAGTTACACCCCTTCTAAGCCTAATTCTGAGAAGTTCTCAGATTAAGCCACATTAGAAGGAGATAAAGGTAACCAGACTGTGTAAAAAGGGAAGCTACAGAGACATTCAACAGAAAGAAGATGTACTCAATTCGTTATCAACCATTAAAGCACAGAATTAACAATTTAGACATTCGAATTTCAAAAATCACAATCAAGAAATGAACTTACTTCTAGTTTATTAAAGGAAGATCGATTCTTTACTTTTTAAATTACACTTTTAATTCTGTATCACTGATTACTTAGACTAAGCAATCCTTAACCTAAGCTTTCAACTCAAGAAATGCAAACTTTAAACGAGAACAAGAGGTACTTTTTAACTTGAGAATAATCAAAATATTGACTCTCATCTCAATTCCCGATCACCTAAGTCATGGAATCCATGAATTAAACTCTCAGGTCTCGAGATGAGAAACAATGCAATAAGAGAGATCAATTCAAATAAGCTTTTAACAGGAGGAATCAAGGAACAAGCTCAAGAAACAGATCCAAAACCGAAATTTGCAAAGAACATGCAGGATCACCAAATTCATTCAAAATCGACCACTTACAGATCCAATTCAACACAATTACAATCTTACCTGAGTTACCTTCTTCTAATTCACTCTCTTCCTCTTCGAATTGAATACAAAAACTCCTTCTCTAATTGTCTTCCTTTCTAACCTATCAAGTGTTTGTGAAAATGCCCCTATTTCTTTCTAAGTGTGTGTATTAGCAATCTGAGCAGTATGTGGAGTTCTTTCGAAACTATGCAACTTCTGGGTCCCCCTTTTCTCTTCTCTTGGCCTTCTATTTATAGGGGATGTCTCCAGCCCTTCTGCTGTCCAGATGCCGTGTATCTCCTTCTAGACCCGACGGTTTGCGCAACTGATTTCTGTTACATTTCTCTCCTTCCTTCTTTTCTCTTTCTCGCTGTTCTTGCGTGAACCTGTTCTTTATGAGCCGCGCACTAGCTTCTTATTCTTTCAACTGTGGTGTACACGAAATTGGTGCAGCGAAAATTCATTCCCTGTACAGAGGGAGATTTGAATGGCCGGCCGTCTCTTCTCCATTTCCTTTTTGACTGCCATTCTCCATTTATCCGATTTATATGGTTTTGCAATTTGCTGAATCCAAAATAAATTGTTCGGAGGCCTTGCTGATTGAATTTTCTCTTGAAATTTTGGGTATGTGTTCATAAAAATGTGTAAAATTTGATGGTTCCAAGAATTTTTCCAAAATACCCCTCTGGGTATTTTATTTATTTTCCATGAGTTTTGAAGGTATTTTCCATGAAATAAGATGTTCCATAAATCTTTTGGGTTTCTCAAGGTCGTATAATTTTCTCCATGTTTTTCTGAGTCTCTGGGTATTTTTCCATGATTTTTGGGATTTGTTTAGCATTTTCCATGATTTTCTCAATTTCCTTGTATTTGTCATCCATGGGATTATTCAATTAAACCATGAATTAAGCGTTGCAAAATGGGGTTAAACAAATGCCCCCCACCAGAATAATTTGTGACGATTCTGGTGAGGATCAATTTGTTCTGGTGGCAGTTTCATCCCTTCATGTTTTTTTTTTTTTTTTTTTTTTCTTCACATTACACATAGAGCTGCATCCAATTTTTCATACTGAATCCTTTTGCTTTGCATTTTGGCGCCTATTTCACTCTTCTTTGACTGGTCCCCCTTTGGAGAAGGATCTCCTAATTTTCCTTCATTCAGTTTGACTGCACCCGATTCTCTTATGCCATGCTTAATACCCAATGTGTATCTCCTCATGGTCCATATGGTGCACATAGAATTTTTTGTCTTACTCTCCTTCCAGAATAGCACATGTTTACTCCTCATTGGTTGCTGCTGACGCCATATTCAGGGTGTTCAGTACAAGCCTTCCTATGGTGCATTATTTCACATAGCCATTTAACGACTCCTTGTGGCGTCTTGGTATCCAATAATAAGGCTCCATGTGGATGGTTGAGACACAGCACAATGGTCGTGCTTTTTCTACTACTTCTCACATCTTTCAAACGGCTCACTTCTTATTTATTAGCATATCCTTTCGGCTTGCCTCTCTGACTGACTCGTGGGTCCTGCTGTTCAGTGCACGTGCCATTGCATGTGTAGGCGTAAGGAGAATCCTATTTAGCAACTGAGACGCCTCCTTTCATTCTCACCCCATCCTCACTTCATTCTTCTCCTCATCTGAGTTAAGTTTTCCCTCTCCTTCTCTTTTCTCTTTCCTAGCATATGCATTTCAACATTTTTACCATTCTTCAGATTTAAGCTATGGTCTCCATGGCTTAGATCTTCCAGCGGCTTAGCTTGATGTTTCATCTGGCTAGGTTTTGCAATATGGTTTAGATTGAAGTCTCTTCAGTCTAGATCCGGTTTGTGGTTTAGAACTTCCATTGGTTCAAACCATAGATCAGTTGTTCTCTCAATTCTGCGCTTGTTTGCACTGTCCAAACCTTATTTTAATTCTTTTGTTATTTGGTTCTTAATAGATCTGTTGATGGAGTCTCCTACGGTTGCTCTTCGATCCTGATCAGTTACACACCCGGCGTTTGATGCTCTTACAAGTTCAGGTATTCTTTTGTTCTCCTGTATTTGCGTTGTTTTCTTTCTCTTCAAGTAGATTAACACACGTTGTTTGTGCTTGCTATCTCATCTCACTGCTCTTGTGCTTTGATTTTCTGGACAGGGTTTCGATCAAACAGTGAAGGCAGTAGTAGGTGTGAAGGAAGGGAGCTTCTTTCCTTCCTCAGGTGCTATTTCATTTTCCTTTTCTGCTCTTTTCTCTCTCTTTTTTTTAACGAGTGCGGGTTTCCACCAGCTTTAGTATGTTTCCCTGACTGTCTTTCAGTTCCCTCTTTTCATCTTCTTATATTTTCCTTTTCAAAGAGCAGAATCACAATCTGCTTCCTGTTATTTATTTTTGTTTGTGGATATGGTTTTGCCTCACATATTTGTTCTATCCGAGTGTTTGTTTTCAACTGCCACCATTTCCAGAGTTCGTTTTTTCCTCTTACTATTCTATTGTAATGTTATGGGGGCTCTCTTTTAATTAGCTTGGTAATGGTTTTCGCATATGCTACTGTTCAAGACACTTTGCATTGTTCATCAGTCATCTGCTTCACCTTTCTTCTTGTTGTTTTTTTTTTACCAAAAGCTCTATCCTTTTCGTTTTAATTTCAAAAGAACAGGTTCCATTTCGCTCCATTTTGTCAGACGAGATAAAGGGATGGGATGACTTTCTATTTTTGTTCTCAACTTTGCACCGTACTTCCTTTCTTATTACATTTAAACCGATGTAGTAAGCCTTCTTGTCTATCTCCTTTTACACAACTCAAAAAAATGACAAATTTCGGGTTATGTCTTTTATTTTGTATCCCGTCCGATAAAACTTTGGGCTATTCATTTTTTTACTCGGGCCTTCTCTTTTATCCGAATAAGTATAACCCAGGTCCATCATTTTTCTTTGGTTACCAGGTTGTAAAAAAAATCTCTGGGCTACCATTTCACTTTTATTCCTAGCCCATTGGTTCCCTTTTGTTATTGGGCCATGAAGAGTGACTGGGCCTTCCTTTTATTCTCCATTCGGCCCGTTTTTTTTTTTTTTTTTTTTTTTTAAAATGATGGTGATGATTTTGTTTAATCCGAGGAGGCAATATGTACACAAGCATTTTATTCCTTTTCTATCTAACTTGCTTACTGACATTTCTTCGTTACATGGCTTGTAGGTTGTTTCTTACATCCCCGGTGCCTTCCCTCATACTTGTATTCTCTTACTTATCCAAGGTACATATTTTCTTTCTTCTTTAAGTATGTGGATTGTGGATGCGAATCATGAAGTCATGTTTTGGTCTCCATTTGTTGAATATAATGTAGCTCATGATTATGGTAGGGCTCTTTTGAGATTGACTTGATGGGTTAAGGAATGTGCATGATATGTCACTTGTTGAGCATGAATGTGAATGTTTTTGTCGATGAATGAATTGTTTTGGATATGAATTGCTCGGGAATTATTTGGGGACATAAATTAGGAACACGAATTATTCTGAGGATGCGATTTAGGCATATGCACTGTTTTGGGAATTTAAATTGTTTCTAGGGACATAACCTGGGCTCTAGTTTTTTTTACTAGACACATTGGGTAGTCCACAATTGTTTTGAATGTCATTCATTTTTTTTTTTATCGGTTTTCCACTTAGAAGTTCTCTTTGATGGCGTATTGGAAGCGTCCTGTCGATTTTCCCCTTCACCGTCCTACAGAGGACGAAATCGAAGCCTTCATTCGTTCTTATGACCCCGAGAATCGCTTTCCTGAACATCATCCAGATATTCGTGCTGAAATGTTGGAAGGTCGCGACTTCTCATCAGGTCGGATACCTCGTCATGAAGCCACACCTTTTCTTTCACCCAAAGACCCTTTCACTTTATTTCCTCCTAAAGATCCTTTAACCCAACAGATTAACACTACCCTTTACAACAATTTTCCCCGTCGCCGGCGCATCATGCAGTCGGGTCCTCGTGGTGGCTCGACTATGGCACTTCGTCCTGTTGAAGAACCAGGTCACCATGACGGTCCTGCTAGAATTCTTCATCCCGCTACTGGCGCTATGGTTTATCCAGCTGTGCATCTCCCTGGAGTAGCCATGGTAGCGGGCACCACTAAACCTTGGCATTCAGTAACTTTCAACGTGAGAGGGGGGCTTCTTCATAACCCTGGACAAACTGAATGGACGCTCTTTTGTATGAGGCGTTATCGAGCTCAGTTGAAGAAAGCTGGCATTTTCGAGGCGGTGGCTCTTACACCTTTTGATTACCATCCTAATGTGCCTGTTTTCAAAGCCTTAGTGAGTAATTGGAACTATCCCACCAATTGCTTACTAGTAGAGGACCGCTTCATGACTGTGACCCTTGATGACTTAGAAGATCTGGTCGGTTTGCCTGTTTTGGGTTCCCCTTATGAGGAGTATTCGCCTCCTGATTCGGATCTTTTCGGAATGAACCCTAATGGTGATTGGAAGTATTCGTCTGGAGTGAGGCAGGTCTATGAAATTTATAACAAGATTTCTAAGGGCCGCTTTGATAGGAACAAGGGCGCCAAAGTTCCTTTACGTACTTGGGTGGAATATTTCACTGATCGTACCGAACGGTCCACTGAATGGCCTTCCCCTCAGATTCTGAGTGAGAATCTCCTTAGAGGCGATGCATTCAAACCAAGTCTATCTGACTTAATTTCTCGGGCCTCTTCTCTAGATGATGAGACAGTGCTCACCGCTTATCTTGCTTGGTGGCTTTGTTACTTCGTTGTGCCAGGGCAGTCGGTCGGAACTCTTCGACCGGAAACTATTATTGCAGCCAACGCTTTGGCCCGAGGTAAAAAGCTAATTCTAGCTGTTCCTGTGTTAGTTAATCTTTACAAGTCACTTCGTTTGCTAGCTTCCTCTCCGGATCCTTCTTGTTCTCCTGTGGTAATCCCTTTTCACTTCCTGTTTGGGTGGGTCTGTCTGCATTGGCCTCGAGTCTATGATGCACCAGTGATGTCTGAATCATTAATGAAGCTTCTCCCAAAATTGGCCGCTATTGCTCATGTCAACCCTGCCAGGTGTCCAGATCCTTGGAAGACACACCTGTTCTTTATTCAAAGTCGTGAGGCCGTAGTTGCTCGCTCTCGTTCATTTCGCCCTGGCCTTTTGGTGTCTTCATCTGAGCGGGAGATTGAGGACAAGGCGCCTCTTCTAGGTGAACCTTTTCCTCTTCTTGCTAACTCTCTCCGTGATGCGGAACTTTTTGTAAGCATGCGTGAAGCACTTCTTCCTTATCGATCGGGGAATAACCTGTCAGCGGAGATTTATTGTCCTTCCTTGGTGGCTCATCAATTTGGTTATGATCAATACATCCCTGCCATGACCATTCCTCCTGCGAATGATTCGCTACCCATGAATTTGCTCACTCATGCCCGTCTTTGGCATTCTTATTCAAAATTGGGCACTGATGTTGAATGTTGGATCCCTTCTTCTAAGCGCGTGGGAACGATCACCACCCGATTTTTCAAGTGGTTCACCAATTTGGCAGAATCTTTCCATGAACGCCTTCAAGAGGAAATCATAAGGCGTGTGTATCCTTCAAATGCCAATGATCGTTGCTCTCACAAGCAGCCTCCTCGAAGCCCCCGCCTGCCTGACGACTTTCGTGGGTTAGATGGGGATATTCAATATCTCTCCAAGGAGGAAATGCTAGCTGCTTTCTCGCAATCTACTTTTCTTTCTCCTTCAGGTTTGTATTCAACACCTTGTCTTCTTTTACTTCTTCCAGTAGGATTGAATTTTCTTAGCTCATTCATCTCTATTTCACAAATAGTTGCTAATTCTGCAGCAGAAGTTCCCATTGATGTAGGGGTACATGATCTCCCAACATCAACTAATGGAACCAACTCAAACACAGAGGCAAATGAACCAGTTGAAGAAGAGATTGCTGGTCAATCTGTGCCTCATTCTTCTTCTCCTTTCATTGACGGAGAGTTGGGTTCTTTCGTGGAAGAAGGGGAGTTTTTCGCTAATTCTTGCTTCCAAGCATCTCCCGAAGAGGGTATTTCACACACATCTTTGCCCCCTTGTTGCCTTTACAATCTTTGACTCTCAATTTATTTTCTTATCTCTGGCTCAGATATTCCTCTAAATGTTGAGGTGGAAGGGACCCATCCCGCAGTTTCAAGGGAGGATTTTAATTCTCCTATTATCGCTAGTCCTTCTAAGTTTCCCTCAACCTCTTCTGCTATGACTTCCGCAAGTACTTCCTCTGCTTTCATGGGCCCACGATCCCTAACATGGCTTCCTCCAGATATCCAACTCCCAGAGGAGCCTGAGATTATAGAGATAAGTGATGAACCAGATCCTGTCCCTCCAATGTCTTTAGATCCCCCAGGAGGTATAACTCTTTCTTTAAATCTTTTCCTTTCTTAATCCACCTCATCTTGGCCATTCTATCCATCTTTCTCTTCCTTTCACATGTGTAGTTTTCCTCGTTGATGATGTGGCACGATTCCTTTGGAGACTTGCTGA
This sequence comes from Rhynchospora breviuscula, assembly GCA_027562975.1. Classification (NCBI taxonomy): domain Eukaryota; kingdom Viridiplantae; phylum Streptophyta; class Magnoliopsida; order Poales; family Cyperaceae; genus Rhynchospora; species Rhynchospora breviuscula. Next base: position 57,182,845 of record CM050402.1, read on the forward strand.
AACATGCGGGGAGACATGTTTAGGTCGTCAATTCTTTGACTATGGTTGTTTCCAGTACTTGAGGGGAGATGATCGCCATGATGACTTGGAGCGCCTTGCCAACCTTTGCTTAGTGCCTTTGCGCTTTCACCCTCATTTCATCACTAAGGAGTTCATTGAATGGGAGTATTCCAAGAGGCTTCGTGTCCTTTCCTCTGCTACCCTTAAGAGAGGCCATGCTGAATCTAAAGTGTTTTCTCTCTTTGAGCTTCAGAAAGAACTTCCTTTGATGATTGCTGCTAGCCGCCGTCAGTTTGAATTTCTCAGAGTTAATCATGACTTCTCCAAGATTGAGGAGGTTGGTTCGGAAATCCTTCGTTTAGAGGAGGAATTGAAGAGTCTTCCCTCTAAATTGGAAGGGACCACTTCTTTTATGCAGACTGCCTGGTCAGATCATGACAAAGCAGTGAGTCGCATGAATCGCCTTTGGGCTGATTGCGAGCGCCACACCAAAGAAGCTCGCAAGTTGATCACCAGTACAAACACCATGCTCACTGAACTCCATCAAGCTCTTAGCGCTTCTAGGCGCACAGTGAGGCCTAACAGAGACGGTTCCACTCGTCCTCGTCCATATTAGAGCCTCTTGTTAGAAGTTTATTGCATCTTGGTGTCTCTTAGCTTAGTAGGCTCTCTTGAAGCCTTGTATCTTTTAATTTTCGCACCTTGAATTTGTATCCTTTATTTGCTTTGTGGGAACAAGTAATTGCTATGGTTTTGAGACAATTGAATGAATGTATGTTTTGTGGTCATGTCACTTGCTTATTTTGCCTCTCTCTTTGTTAATTCTTACATTATTCAGCATGTAGCATATATTCTCTTGATTGTTTGCTATTTAGGTTGAGACATGGGCGACCATGACATGCTTCTTGCTCTTCCTCATCCTTATGATACTGGTGATATTCCTCTTTTATGGCGTACTTTTGTGGAGCCACCGCCTCCTCCAGTTTCTGCAGGTATCATGTGCTTTTCTTTTACTCTTTTTCTTTTCTCTTTTACCCCTTTTCCCCCTTTTTTGCTTTAACAGTTTATCTTGTTTATTTCAGGAGTCACTGTTCAGACTCTGAGGACTGCTATAGTGGCTCTCCAGGAGGCTAGTATGCACACCGCAGCTCCACTCATTGTTTTTGCTGATGAGTTGTACTCGAGACTCTCCCTGGATATCCCATCTAACAAGGGGGTTCCTGACAAGGTGGGTGGTCTTATTGGGGAGTGTTATGGTATGCTAGCTTCTCTCAGTTGGGATTTCCTTGTGCCTGAGTTTACTTCTCTGGCCCACCGTATCAACGCCAGTGCTCAGACCTTGGATGCTGTTGCTTTTACCCTGAGAGATCTGTCCGCTCGCTATCATGCCCTTGGCGGTCGTATTTCTACCCTTGTCACCGCCTATGCTGCAGCTGCTCCTTTAGCTGAGACCTCCTTTGCCCAGAACATGGAGGCGTGTCGCGCTCGGGAGGAGCTGCGGCGTCTGAGAGAGTTGGAGGATGCTTACTCTTCTCTTCTGGAGCAGTGGGATGAGTTCTATTCATTGACTCGTGCCCGTAGTCAGGAGGCAACTAGGGAGGTCCATGCTTTCTTTCATGAGGTGAGCAGGCGTAGGGTTGCCGTTCGCAACCATCATGAGAAGCTATTGGGTATCCTAGTCACAGCCCGTGAGAGGAGCATTCAGGCCTCAGCTCATAGTGCCCCTGCAGCTTAGCAGGTTTGCATTTCTTGCTCTCTTTTCTCTTGATGATGATGCCATGGGCTTGGGACTTGTTGGTTTGGCATGGATGTACTCATGCTTATTGGCTTTGAACTGTGGACTTTGAACTCTTGAACCTACTTTGTTGATGTTTGAGCATGAGACTTGATATTTGTCTTGTTTGGTACCTACTTACGTTTTTTCTTCTTACGTCTTTTCTCAAGGCTTTCTTACGTGCTTGCTTGCGAGGCAACGAGCAATCTTAACTTCTCTTTAGACCCATCCTTTCAAGTAAACCTGATCCAGCTATCGCGCTCAAGGTTTTCCCTTTTGTCCCTTCTTGGTATGACAAACACCTTATCATTCATGCCTGATTGGGCTCTCGCGCTCAAGGCTTCTTTTGCTTTGATTTACGAGGTTCAAGTAATTTTACTTTCACCCCTGCTTTTTAGAGATGTGGATATTTGGCCCACGCTCCCTTTCATTTCTTTCTTTCTCCTTTTCTTTGGGATCTAGCGCACACATGGATCCAATCCGCAATTTAGGTTAGGGTATGTTGGCCCGCTCCTGTATTTCCTTGGGTTTGAACCGATATGGACTCCGACCTGATTTGATTGCTTCTTTCTAAAGTTAGCCTTGCACGTTTCACCTTCTCTGACACTTCTTTGATACTGTATTGTCTTTCACTAATTGCTGATATGAGCGGTTTTATCTCCCACTAATTACCACTATGGCCTTCACTTCCTCACATGTTCCCATGTTTGCCATTAACTTAAAGTCACGTCTTTTCTCATTCCAATTTCTTATATAAACACGGCTTATTTTCTTTTCTCTTCATCTATTACACAGCAATTTTCTCTTATTTCTCATTCTTTCTCTAGTCATGTCTTCTCCCCCTTCTTCTAAACGCCTTAGAGGAGCCGCTAGCATTTCTGCTGTGCGTCAAGGTCCCACCACTGTTCCGGACTGGACTTTCAGCCCTGACAACCGCTATCTTTTTCGCGACGAGACCGTTTTTCTTTCTTACTACAATGATATGGGTAACAACGAGCGGCCTGTGGCTGATTGCTACTATTTTCGACCCATGAGGCAGATTCCGGCAGAACAAGTGAATCTCATCAGAGGTTGGTTTGATGCATGGGGTCTCGGTGGTCTAGCGGATTGTGACCAGCCCTTTCATCCAAGGATCACTCGCCTTTTCTACGCCAACCTTAGGCTTTCTTTCAATCATTTTGGGGTTCCTTCTGCCACTTCCTACTTGTTCGGCCGCCATCTCTCCATCACCACCGGAGATTTGGCTAATTTCTTGCAAGCCGCTGGTACTCTGAACGGCTCCACCATCTACGCTTATCAACGTTGGCCTCAAGGTTTCGGCAGTTATCAGGAATGTCGCCAATGGTTTAGAGCCACAGCACCTGATGTGGAATTGGTGTCTACCGAGCATTTGCCCGCCCTTCACAGGTATTTCATATTTCTAACTGTAATTCTCAACTCTACTTTCTTTCTTTCTCTTACTATAATTTTCTAATCGCTCCTTTCAGGTTTCTCTTCTTAGTGATCAATGATATCATTTTTCCTAAAGGAGTCATGACTCATCTTGCGAGCCCTGGCACTTTATTCTACTTGCGCAATCTCATCCAGAAGCAGTGGCCCATCAACCTGGCCCATATGATTCTCTTTCACATGCACCAAGTGGCTCTATCCGACCGAGAGCCGCTCCCTTATGGTCATCTCATCGAGGCTTTAATGCTTAGGGCTCGCATTCAAGTGCCTGAGATGTTGTGGGGCAATCGTGTTTCTGATGCTGACGTGGCGTATCCATTCAACCTTCTCTCTTCGCTACCTCTCATTGGATGGGTTGAGTCTTCGATGGCCATGTGGGTGCCTGATCCTGACCAGCCCGTGAATGATTATATCTTGCTTCCCAATGCCGCTCCCAACCAGTATGGACCAATAGGGGAAGATCCTCCACCGGACGATGGTTCTGCTGTGCTAGCTATCGAAGCCCATGCCCCTGTCTCAATTAGGGCTCTCTTGGATCAGCGCTTCGGGGAATTGAACGTTCGCTTAGAAGCTCTGGAGGGGATGCTTCAAGTCATCTCTGCGACTCTGAACAATATGGCTGGTGGCGAAGCGGTAGCTGCGGCTGCCCCAGAATGAGAGTGCATTTGTCCTTGTTCTGCCCCGATCTTACCTTAGGGCTCTTTTAAGTCTCTAATTTGCACCCTTTTTAGCTTGTATTAGGTTTTACTCTTCTCTTGTTGCCATTGCTTGTACTTGGTTATACTTGTACCTCCTTTTCTGTATGCTTAATGAATGAGAACTTGCTTTATTTCCTTTGTGTTTGCCTCTTATTTATCGGATAATGTGACCAATCAGGGACACGGTGGGTGTGGGTGGTTGGAGCCCTCAGATACCTTCATAGGACGGTGCCTTAATGCCTTCAGACGTCACAAAGACTTAATCTTCACTAGGCATAGGTGTCTTGGAAAACCACAAAGGCTCTCTTTTACACGGCTTCGCGTTCTCCGGGACCCGAGAGTCCCATCTTAAACCGCGGATTATGACATAGGATTAGGGTAAATTCTAACATTTTGGAAAACAAGTCTCTTTTCAAAAATTCGTTTTCTCAATGATTGATGTCCGTACGAACACGGTGGATGTGGGTGGTTGGAGCCCTCAGATACCTTCATAGGGCGGTGCCTTAATGCCTTCAGACGCCACAGAGGCTTAATCTTCACCAGGCATAGGTGTCTTGGAAAACCACAAAGGCTCTCTTCGACACGGCTTCGCGTTCTCCGGAACCCGAGAGTTCCATCGTAAACCGCGGATTATGACATAGGGTAATTATCACTTAGCGGGGCAGGTCTCTTTTCAAAAACTTGCCCCTTTATTGGCTGAGGTTTTAGGTTTTGGGTTAAGAATGGATTTTTGGATTTTGGACATAAGATTTTAGATCTTGGTTATTTGTGTCGATATGATGATTTTATTGGTTTTATTCTATGGTTTTATAGGGTTTTATTCCGAGCTATATCGAGCTTTATTCAAGGTTTTATTGGGCTATTTACATGTCTTTGGATTTAGTATTTCTTTGTCGTCATAGTTTATTGGCATTTAGATTTTAGTAGGTTTTGGTTGTTCATGGTTTATTGAAGTTTTAGGTTTTGGTTAAGGATAAGACATTTGGGTTATGAAAACGGTATGAATTTGGTTTTTATTGGAAAGTTTTTTTTTAGAGAGGATAGGCTTCAGGTGTAATACTTCTTGAGGTATCGCCCATTGATAGGTGGAATTGGACTTTCTCCTTCCTTATCTACGAGCTTGTAGGATCCTCCTTCATAGACCTCTTTGATGATGTATGGTCCCTCCCAATTTGGAGCGAATTTTGGGCCATGGTGATGACCAACGATAGGCCTTCTCAAAACCAACACCAATTCACCCTCTCGAAAAGTGCGAGGCCTTACCATTTTATCGTAGGCCTTTGCCATTTGGGTCCTGTATAACTCCAAACTCTGTTGGGCCGCCAATCTTTTCTCGTCCATAGCATCTAGTTCGTCTAATCTTAGACGAGCTCGTTTGTCCATGGGTAGACCGGCATGCATGGCTACTCTGAGGGAAGGTAATTCGATTTCCAATGGCAATACCGCTTCGGACCCAAATGCCAACGAATAAGGTGTTGCTTGGGTAGGGGTTTTGTAGGTCGTGCGATACGCCCAAAGTGCTTCTTGGAGTTTCTCATCCCAATTTCTATGGTTGTCTCCCACAGTCTTCCTTAAGAGTTTGATTAACACCTTATTGAAAGCTTCAGCTAGGCCATTAGCTCTTGGATTGTAAATGGAAGAGTACCTCCATTTGATCTTGTGGTGATGAGCGAATGCACTAATTTCTCCGCTTTTAAATGATGTCCCATTATCTGATATTATCTCTCGTGGAGTACCAAAACGGTACAACACATTGTTCTTTAGGAATCGGATGACATTCTTGCTTTTGACCTCTTTTAAGGGAACGGCTTCGGCCCATTTGGAGAAGTAATCAGTGATTGCTAAGATGAACCTATGTCCCTTTGAAGATGGTGGATCAATGGGCCCGATTATATCCATACCCCACATGTCAAATGGCCAAGCGGCTACTGTTGGGTGCAAGGGATTAGGGTGTTGGTGTATGAAATCACCGTGTACTTGACACATGTGACATCTCTTTGCTTGTTTTTCACAATCTGCAATCATCGTAGGCCAATAATATCCCATCCTTTTGATATGAAGTCTCATTTTGGGACCCGACTGATGAGCCCCGCAAAATCCCGAATGGACTTCCTTCATGATCCTATGAGATTCTCTTTGAGACACACATCTCAACCACAATTGATCATATGACCTCTTGTACAAGGTATCATTCACGAATACATATCGAAGGATCCTCCTCTTTAATTGTTCTCTTTCTGTCTTTTCAATGGGAAGACTCTGGTATTTGAAATAATCTACAAAGGGTTTTCTCCAATCTTCTTCCTTATCTATTTCCACTTCCATCACCTCATCAGGATCTAATAATAAATCCACTTCTGTTTCCCATTCTTCTATATCCACAAAGAGATGAGCATTCGTCTCTTTCTCAATTTCTAGGAGATAAGGAGCTAAGGATCGTCGATTTCTTATTGTAATTTGCACTTCTTCCCCATCTGGTTTACTCAATTGAGTAGCAACTCGGGCTAAGGCATCTGCCATGCCATTAGAAGCCCTTGACACCTTTTCGAAAGTGATCTTTGAGAATTTAGCCATCAATTCTTGAGCTCTTTCATGATATTTCACCAATTCGGGTTTCTTCACCTCGAATACCCCTTCAATTTGACTCAAAACCAATTGGGAGTCACCGCACACTTTCATTTCCTTTATGCCCATGTTAATTGCTAACTCTAGTCCAGCAATTAACGCTTCATATTCAGCCTCGTTATTTGTGCATGGCTCGGTCAATGCTATGGAGTGACGGAGAATCCCCCCTTGAGGAGTGACAAAGACTAAACCAACCCCTGCCCGAATCCGAGGTAGATTAGGCCTCTTAGCTGGCTCTATCGATGACGACCCATCGAAAAACATAACCCATCCAGATTCTTCTTCTTCTATACATAAACTTTGCTCATCTGGAAATTCACAATTCAGCGGAGAATCATCGGGGACTGGGTGTGCGGCTAAGAAATCAGCCATCGCTTGTCCCTTGATCGCCCTTTGGGGTGCATATGCGATGTCGAATTCCATCAAGGCTATGGCCCATCTTGCTAGCCTTCCTGCTAACATGGGTCTGGTCATCAGATATTTCAACGGATCCACTTTTGATATCAGTGTGATCTTGTGAGACAGCATGTAGTGCCTCAATTTCTTCGTAGCAAATACCAAAGCTAGGCAATGCTTTTCAATGGGACTATAGGATTGCTCGGCCCCAACCAGCATGCGGCTCAAGTAATATAATGCATTTTCTTTGCCTTCTTCGTTTTCTTGGGCTAAAAGAGCCCCTAAAGATCCATCTAGAGCTGTGGTGTAGAGAATTAAAGGTTTTCCTTGAACGGGAGCCGCGAGAACGGGCGGTTTGAGGAGATACTCTTTAATGTCCTCGAAAGCCCTTTGACATTTTGCGTCCCATTTAAAAGGTACATCTTTCTTGGTAAGATGGGTAAACGGCTTGATCCTTCCTGAGAGGTTGGCGATAAATCTTCTCACATAGGCCAGTTGCCCCTGCAACGAGCGGAGTTGTTTGAGAGTTCTTGGGGGAGGCATCTCTCTAATCGCTTTGATTTTCGCGGGATCTATTTCAATGCCCCTGTGCCTTACCACAAATCCCAAAAATTTTCCGGAAGATACCATGAAAGCACACTTTAAAGGATTCATTTTCAACGAATACTTCCTTAATCTCTCGAATACCACTCTTAGGTATTCCAAATGCTCATCAACCGATCGGGCCTTAACCACTAAATCATCCACGTAGCATTCGACTATTTTATGGATCAAGTCGTCGAAAATCTTGGTCATGGCTCTTTGATATGTTGCCCCTGCATTTTTCAACCCGAAAGGCATCACTTTATAGCAAAAGATACCAATCGGAGTGCGAAAGGAAGTATGGCGTTGGTCTTCTTCGTCCATTGGTATCTGATTGTAACCCGACGCTCCATCCATAAGAGAGTACACCACATAAGAGGAGGTGTAATCTATTATTAATTCAGTCACGGGTAAAGGAAAATCATCCTTTGGACATGCCTTGTTCAGATCTCTGAAGTCCACACACAATCTGACTTGTCCATTCTTCTTCTTTACTGGGACAATGCTTGCTACCCAAACGGGATTTTCTTCTTCTCGAATAAATCCTGCGTCTATCAACTTTTTTACCTCTTCGATTACCTTTTCTTCAAGCTCGATTCGCATTCGCCTTGGAGCTTGTTTCACTGGTTTAATGCTAGGATCTATCTTTAGCTTGTGAGAAGCTATTGCAGGATCGAGACCGGACATTTCTGTGTAGTTCCATGCGAAACAATCTTTGTATTCCATTAAGAGCTGTTTCAACTGTTCTTGTTTTTCAAGGGGGAGTGATGCGCTTATAAATGTTGGGCGTGGGTCTTCCTCCGTGCCCAAATTTATCTTCAAGAGTTCATCAATTGTGTTCTGGCCCCCATCTTCCAATTCACGTGGAGCATTTCTCGCCTCCTGTATGAACTCTTCCTCTTCTGAGTTCTCTCCAACGGGAGTTATTCCTGCCATGTAGCATTCCACAAATAATGTTTCACCTTGTGGTTTCTGAAAGCCTAGGCCCTTGGTGTTCCTTATTTTTCCATCTAGGCCCACAATTCGCCGAGACTTTCCATTCCACAGATCTTGGAAAGTCTTAGCTCTTTGTTTTGAAATTGGCTCTAGACACTTAGTCCTTTGGAATAGGTTTATCAACCCTCGATTGTAATAGCCCATCACTTCTATTCTTTCGTACTCTTCTTCTTCCTCTTTCAACCATTTCCCCCAATTGTTTATATCAGAAGGGTTGCCAGACGGGTCTACACTTTCGGCTTTGTAAAACAGGATTCCTTTATAAAACACTGATCTCCCTTTCACGTTTTCCACTTTTGGTGGAACGTAAAAGGTTTCCAACTCTTTGATTTGATATACCTCTCTCGGTGTGAGTTCTTTGTAGTATCCTATAGGAACTTGCTCGATGGCCATTGAATCCTCTTCACCATAGAACTCTTCATCCGAGTCAGTGTCATACACATGAATCGCATTTCTTTGAATCTCTTCTTCAGAATCACTTTTTATGTATAGTCTCCCATTTTGACTCTCTTTCTCATCTTCTTCATCAGAGGATTTAATGTAGATTGGAGTTCTTACCACACATGAGGTTTTCGGCCTTTCTTTTAGTCTTGGTTTTTCACTATTATCTTCTTGGCTGACAGCCTTTATTCTATGGATCGGAGAAGTACTCCTTTGTGATGCTGGAGCGTAGAATCGGTCTATTTCTTCTAATTCTACCTCATGTACTCCATAGTGTTGAGCATCACCTTTTATCACCTTTTGCTCACCATCATGTAGGTATTTCACACATTGGTGGAGTGTTGAGGGTACAAGGCCATTTTCGTGTAGCCAAGGCCTTCCTAATAGAGCTCTGTAGGAAGTATCAGCGTCGATCACATAGAACTTCACTAAAGTTTCTAGCTCTCCAAATTGTATGGGAAGTGTGATGGCTCCCAAAGCTCGTTCAGAATTTTGATTAAATCCGTGTATAAACACATTCTCGTTGGAGAGCCGCCTTCCTCCTAAGGCAAGTTGATTCAGTGATCGGAGTGGTAGAATGTTAATGGATGACCCGGCATCCACTAGCATCCTGCTCAACTGGCTTCCGTTAGTCTTGCCTGTAATGTATAGAGGCTTGTTATGGTGGGCCGTTCCCATCATTAGATCCTCGCTTGTGAAAGTAATCTGGCCTCGAGGTTCTATATAGAGGGCCTCGGTCATGTGCTTCTCCGCTAAGTAAGTTTGGAACTTTTCTGGGTCTTGGAGAGCTTCCATCATTGTTTCTCTTAACTCTTTAGACATCATTAGCGCTTCGAATACGCTTATGAGTGCTGGCGTGCGCCTTAGATGAGCCAAAATGTTGTAATCTCCTTTTGTTTCTTTTGCTTTTTGGCTCGGACCCGATTCATCTTCCGCTTCCTGAGGCCTACCCTTTCCTTTCACCTTTTCATTTTCCTTAGGTGCTTGCCTTTCTGGAATATTAGTGCCCGAGCGCAAATTCACATGACACCCCTTCTCCTTAAACATATCCTTGGCGAAGAGGCCTCCGTAGGGTGCTTCGTTCTCGTCTTCGGTGTCATCGTAATAGTGGACGACAAGATCTTCATTTTCTTTCCCTATTTCCTTTTTCTTTTCATCCATTTCTTTTTCTTTTTCTTTTTCTTTTTCTTTTTCTGTTTCTTTTTCTTTTTCTTTTCCTTCATCTTTATTTTTCTCTTCACTTATTTTCAAAATTTTTTGTGCATCACACTCTTCTTCGTCCACTATTACAATTACGTTACATTCAACGTTTTGTCTAGGATTGCCCCTGTGCGCCACGGCATTTGTTTGAACATGTGGAGCGGGTGCTTGTTTAAAACTTTCGGGCAGAATCAGATCTCCTTGCTTAATCATCTTTTCTGCTATGTTCTTGAAAACGTAGCAGTCGCTCGTAGGGTGACCTAGAACTCTATGGAAGGCACAGTACGTTGGGTCATTTGTTTTGTGCTGTTCTTCCAATCTCTTGCATACGGGTAGTTCGATGGCCTTTCCTTCTAAGAGTTGTTTAAGAAGTGCCCCTGTTTTTTCTTTCTTAAACGAGTATGGTCTACTCAACCGCTCGGCTAGAGTGGCTGGACGGCCATTCCCATTGTTGCTATTGTTGTTATTATTTCCATTATTGCGGTTATTTCTTTGACCGCCACCTTGACTCGTTGAAGCCTCGTTGGCCCCCGCCACCTTAATAGGCATCTGTGCTCTATTTCTAGGCTCACTTTTATTATTTGTTACTTCCTTGGGTGGTCCAATATGCACGACTCTTGCGACTCGAGTCACCAAATCCTCGTAGGTATAGATGTCGCTTCCAGAGAGCGACCTTCGGATCCAATCGTCCAAATTCCTTACCAAAAACTCCACGGCCTCCCCTTCTGGCATTTGATGGGTGCACCTGATATGCATATTCCTCCACCTGTTGATGTAATCAAGTGGAGATTCATCTGGTCTTGGCTTTTCACTGGCTACGTCCGCCATTGTGATTCTTTGGGTCACCATAGCGAACTTGGCACGGAATAGATCCTCCATTTCATCCCATGTTTCAATGGAGTTATTCTCTAATGACGAGTACCATTCGAATGCTGCCCCGGTAAGACTCTGGGAAAATTGTTTGAGTAAAAGAGCCTCGTCATGGGCGGTGTTGCTACACGCGTTTCTGAATTGGACCAGATGCTGGTCAGGAGTGATGCTCTCTTTTCCCGTTCCATCAAACAAATTGAATTTTGGGACCTGGTACCCAGTGGGGTAGGGAATCCGTTCGTATTCTCTAGGGTACGGCCTTCCACATTTCTTTTTGATGTTGGCCAAGCGACCCACTCCTGATGCTTGGAGTTGCATATTAATCATATCTTGGATAATTTGTTTTGTCGGCTCTCGCCTCCCTGTCCCAGTCCGAGGCCTTGTATAAAAGGTCTCTTCCTCATCCGACTCATGCCTCATTCGATTTCTCCTTTCTTTAGGATGACGCTTGTACATCCTTTCTCCTTCTTCTTCTGAAGACTCATATTTATGCTTGTTTTTCTTTTCCTTAGAAGGTCGTCTCTTGATTTTCACCTCTTCTTCATCTGAAGAACCATATTTGCTTTTACTCCTTCTTTCTTTAATGACTCTCCTTTTATCTCGTTCCTCTTCTTCATCAGAAATCTCATATCTACTTTTGTTATTCTTCTCCTTAAACATCTTTTCTTTGGGCCTATCCTCTTCGTCAGATGAAGAGGGATACTCTCTATCCAACTCCTCGAGTAAGTTCTTCTTTTCTAGAAACTTATACATTCTCTTGACCATTTCTTTTTCTTTTTCCCTTTCATCCATCAGTTGGGACATTTTCTCCTGATTACTTTCTAAAATACTCATTAGTCGGGCATTCTCACCCTCGCCCCATCGATTTTTGGTACGAGTATCATCCTGACCAGTTTCAACAGGCTCTTCTCCATCTTCTACTCCTTCATAAGGACCGCTATGGCTTGCGGACACGAGACCACGCTTGCCTTTGCTATCCTTTCTATTAGGAAGAACATCTTCATCACTTATCATGTTCACAAATGCGTGCATTTCGTGCATTTCATCAATCCGTACCATGTTGACATGAACATGTACTGCATGTTCCTTTTTACGCCATTCTAGACGCCTCCTTTTGTTTTGTGGCGCTTGGCTAACCACTTGAACCATCGATTGTACCTTCTCTTTGGGAACCCAAGCTTTCTTAAAACTCCTTCTCGAATTCACCATCTTCTGCCCCAGTCTCTCATGTACCGGAGTTGATTCCCTCCTTTGTCTATTTGGTCCCAACCTTTCATGAACCGGTGTGCGAGGAAGAGTGAGCCTCTCTTTCACCGATTGTCTAGTTTGGGGATTTCTGCCCCGGAACTGAACTTGGTATTCAGGAGGGAATTCCTCCATCGTTTTCAGTACAGCCGTAGGAGAGTTCTTCCGCACCAACCTTAGTGAGGAGAAAGGGTTGCTGACTGGTAGATTGGGTCTCACCTCCAATTCATTCTTGTATGCTCTTTGGACTTTCTTAATAGTCCTAGTTCCTTGGGAGACAGGAGCGTACACCTTCTTCACAGCTACCCTTTTCTGAATTGGGCGGCGGTGACAGAACGAGCGTCTCTCAGGAGAAGAGATCGGACTTGGGAAAGCCCGCTTCTGAGGAACGAGTGACCATTCCTCCTCTTTGACTTCGGTCTTAACAGGGACTTCCACAACCTGTGGAGTGGACATTGGTATCTCTAGTTGAGGCTCTTCTTCGACCACTCGAGCCAATTGATAGGTCCCGTCCTTCACTTGGACTATGGGTACATAGGAATACCCGTACGTCATAGCACCTAACATGAAGTCATGCTGGTAACAGATCGGCACTCCTCCGATGGTGAGGACTCCTGTTGGCTTGGTCATATCGATTGCGGTAGGCACCATTTCAACCTGCAATGACACAACCTCAATGTTACTGTTAGAGATGCCCATTTAATTTTAAGAAATAATTTTCCTAGCTTTTACGTTTAACCCCAAAGATGAGAGGAGAAAGATGTCCCACCGGGCGTGCCAGAGAATCTGTGTGGACTTTTTCGTCATCCCTCGAAGAATGAAAGGGTTTCATCGAGAAATTGGAATAAGTCTTAGATTCACCCCCCTTAAGGTTCGATCTCTTTGCCGAGTATCTCTTAACAACAAGAGAACCAGAACAAGAGTCGCTTCTTACGAGAGTTTGTTAATTTCGCGGGTCCTTTCTTTCCAATAGGCGCAAGCCCCTATTGTTAATTACCCCGTAGTTGCCTACGGGAACCTCTGATTAAGGGGTCTAAAGAAAATACGTAATGGGCTAGGAAGAATCGTTTTTTAAATTGACTTAATCGATGGTACCAGACCTAATTGACGGGACTCAATTAAGGAACTTCTAAACTTCTAAGGGTTCTAGAGGAAGAGTCAGTTTTGGTATTTGCTTGAAAGGAGGAGCTTCTTCATTTAGAGTCGTTTTTGGAATCGTTTAGAGTTGTTAAAAGTTGTTTAGAATTGTCTGAAATTGGTTAAAGTTGCTTAAGGTTGATTTAAGTTGATTAAGATTCTTTATATTTGTTCGAAGTTGTCTTAGAGTCATTTAAAGTTATTCAATATCGATTAAAGTTATCGGATAGCTCTCGGGGCAACGGCTGGCCTTCTTGTGAGAGTGGGTTCCTGGGGCAACGACTGGCCTTCTTGTAGGAATGATAGGAGTTTTACAACCTTCGGGGCCTCTTAGGCGGCCTTCTTGTGAAAGTTGGTTCTTTTACAACCCTAGGGGCCTCTTGGGCGGCCTTCTTAATAAGAGTTAGTTCTCGGGCCCTTTAGTGGCTTCTTGTGAGAACACAAGGAGTTTTATAACCTTCGGGGCCTCTTGGTCGGCCTTCTTGTGAAAGTTGGTTCTTTTACAACCCTAGGGATCTCTTGGGCGGTCTTCTTGTGAGAGTTGGTTCTTTTACAACCCTAGGGACCTCTTGGGCGGTCTTCTTAATAAGAGTTGGTTATCGGGCCCTTTAGCGGCTTCTTATGAGAATAAAATTGAATTATTCAAATAGGGAGGTCATTTGATAAGATTTCAATTTCAAGTCATCTGAGGTCGATCTCAACTCCGGCGAGGGACTTTTCCTCAAACGGAGAGGTTTCGGCTTTGTCCTTGGGTTTCGTGTTTTAACTTTTAATTTTCTGACATTTCTTTTTGGATATTGGTGATTTTATAATTTTCATTCACTTTGGCCTTCTATACTTTTGAGTTTTAGAAATTCATTTTGACAATTTGGAAAATACTTATTCTTGAAGATAGTTGGCGTTTGAAAATATCAGTTATGAAATCATTTGCTATTTGAAAGTATTTAGGTTTTGAATTTGCAAATTTCATTAGAAGACATTTAGTAGACTTTATTCTCTTAATTTCTTTATAGTTTTTTTTTTTTAAAAATATTTATATTTGAAAATATTTATCTTTGAAAATATTGCTTTGAATATCTTTTATATTTTGAGAATAACTGGCTTCGGTTTTGAAAATTTTGTTAAAGAGAATGTTAGACGACTTTATAATGTTTCCAGGATTTATAAAATTCTTTTTTATAGCGAAAATACTTCAAAATATAAAAGGCCACTACTTTGACACAATTTCATGCCAAAGTATAAGTGAATTTGGTTTATTTTGATTTTTAGAATTTAGTGGATATTTTATTTGTATTTTTCTGAGTTGTATACTATTTTTATCGAATTTTAAAATTTCTGTTTAATTTGTAATTTTCTGATTGGGCCACGTCATCTTGATTCTACTAAGATGGCTGCTGTTGGGTTTGCTGACGTGGCAGGGGCAGAGTTTGGTTGCTGGGCTCGATTAATTCTTTTCTCTTTTTGGGTCTCGATTTCCACCGGGCCTCTAATTTCCTCCTTTTCCCTCTAATTTACAGCCATCTTTCGTGTAACGGGTGACTGACATGGGAAACGATCCGTTAGCCACATAAGATCCGGAAAAGGAAGGCGTTGAAGTTTTTGAAGAAGGCCGGTTCGACGGTTGACGGGTTTGGATCCGCTTCGTATTCCGGTCGCCGCGATCTTCAAAGCGAGTACCTACGGCATTGTGAGATCAAGACGAAGACGATGATGCTCCCCATTTCTGTTGCATCGCTTCTAATAATTTGTAATCGCCGATTCTTCGATTTAGTCCTTACAGTTTTTATTTTCGTGTTTCCGGTGATCGACGTCACCATTGTTGATTGGATTAGCTCTGTTATCATCATGGTGGAGAGGAGAGTACTAAGACGTGTCTAGTTAACGTTATATCTGCCTAATTCATTAGTGAGGCCAAGCACTGGTACACTATGACATAGAGTCGGTACAAGGAGAGATATTGAGGTTTAACCAATTAACCTATGTTCAGGGCTGTTACATCTCCCGCACATCATCACTACCTACCATTGTTTATCCTATGACAAATCAGATTTATATATAGGGGATTATGGCTATCGACTCTTTATCAAAACTACTAAGCCATACACGGGTTGCTATCAGAATTGATGACTCCATGACAATTCCTTTTACAAATCATTTCACTCCTTACTTGCTAACGTTTTACAATTGTAAAGTCAATTAATTTACACAACTACTTGTACAGTAAAAGAGCTCGCTGGAGCAACTATGTTAACATTTGGCTTATATTTTCAACTACTCCATAAATGTGCTGGTCATGAGGTAAGCTTCTCACCGTTCATTGACAAACCAATCTATACACACCACCTTATTACAAGACTTCACTTACGTATAACATTACATATCAAACCAATATCTTGGTGGTATAACCATTTAATCTAAATTACTTAAGATTATTTACTTTCTATTTCAGTTTATCTTTACAACAATTTAAATAAAACTGTAAACAACTGGTGGTAATAGACTACAAATTCTTTTGCAATAATTAATAACTTCAAACAAGGCAGTTATAAACATACTTCATTTCTGCTATGGTTCTTGGGTACTGGTGGTAACCATGACATGTTATTCAGTATGGTCCAGAAAACTTTAATCAATCACATTTGGTTACTTTTGGTTAGTACTTAATATCTAAAAACAAGATCCTTTTAGTTTTATGCCCATGAAACAACTAAGTCAGGACATCACCACATTTACACCTCAAACATCATTATGCGATTTGATCCAGAATTTAAAGGGAATATTACAGCAAACTATTTTACAGAAGCACATGACTGTTCTTTCTACACTAAATCTTGAATTTCAACAAAATTTGAGCAGCATGTCGCCTAAATGTGAGGCACATTTAGGAGCTTCCCTGACCCATGCTTATGTGAGCGTTGAGTCAAAGAAACCTGACCTAGATCAAGGAAGCCTTGACCTAAGTCACAACATAAACCTAGCTCGAGCAATCCCTCAAGCTAAGTTACACCCCTTCTAAGCCTAATTCTGAGAAGTTCTCAGATTAAGCCACATTAGAAGGAGATAAAGGTAACCAGACTGTGTAAAAAGGGAAGCTACAGAGACATTCAACAGAAAGAAGATGTACTCAATTCGTTATCAACCATTAAAGCACAGAATTAACAATTTAGACATTCGAATTTCAAAAATCACAATCAAGAAATGAACTTACTTCTAGTTTATTAAAGGAAGATCGATTCTTTACTTTTTAAATTACACTTTTAATTCTGTATCACTGATTACTTAGACTAAGCAATCCTTAACCTAAGCTTTCAACTCAAGAAATGCAAACTTTAAACGAGAACAAGAGGTACTTTTTAACTTGAGAATAATCAAAATATTGACTCTCATCTCAATTCCCGATCACCTAAGTCATGGAATCCATGAATTAAACTCTCAGGTCTCGAGATGAGAAACAATGCAATAAGAGAGATCAATTCAAATAAGCTTTTAACAGGAGGAATCAAGGAACAAGCTCAAGAAACAGATCCAAAACTGAAATTTGCAAAGAACATGCAGGATCACCAAATTCATTCAAAATCGACCACTTACAGATCCAATTCAACACAATTACAATCTTACCTGAGTTACCTTCTTCTAATTCACTCTCTTCCTCTTCGAATTGAATACAAAAACTCCTTCTCTAATTGTCTTCCTTTCTAACCTATCAAGTGTTTGTGAAAATGCCCCTATTTCTTTCTAAGTGTGTGTATTAGCAATCTGAGCAGTATGTGGAGTTCTTTCGAAACTATGCAACTTCTGGGTCCCCCTTTTCTCTTCTCTTGGCCTTCTATTTATAGGGGATGTCTCCAGCCCTTCTGCTGTCCAGATGCCGTGTATCTCCTTCTAGACCCGACGGTTTGCGCAACTGATTTCTGTTACATTTCTCTCCTTCCTTCTTTTCTCTTTCTCGCTGTTCTTGCGTGAACCTGTTCTTTATGAGCCGCGCACTAGCTTCTTATTCTTTCAACTGTGGTGTACACGAAATTGGTGCAGCGAAAATTCATTCCCTGTACAGAGGGAGATTTGAATGGCCGGCCGTCTCGTCTCCATTTCCTTTTTGACTGCCATTCTCCATTTATCCGATTTATATGGTTTTGCAATTTGCTGAATCCAAAATAAATTGTTCGGAGGCCTTGCTGATTGAATTTTCTCTTGAAATTTTGGGTATGTGTTCATAAAAATGTGTAAAATTTGATGGTTCCAAGAATTTTTCCAAAATACCCCTCTGGGTATTTTATTTATTTTCCATGAGTTTTGAAGGTATTTTCCATGAAATAAGATGTTCCATAAATCTTTTGGGTTTCTCAAGGTCGTATAATTTTCTCCATGTTTTTCTGAGTCTCTGGGTATTTTTCCATGATTTTTGGGATTTGTTTAGCATTTTCCATGATTTTCTCAATTTCCTTGTATTTGTCATCCATGGGATTATTCAATTAAACCATGAATTAAGCGTTGCAAAATGGGGTTAAACAATAATCTTATATTTATATATAAACAAAGCTGGTCAACAACCGAGAGAAAAAAAAAAAAAAAAAAAAAAAACAAGCAGCAGCAGCATAGTTGCGAGCTGGCATTTAATATCATTAGATTATTGGACCATGTGGAATTCGTTAGCCTAACTTTATTGTTTTCTAAAATGTGTTACATGACTGTTGTTTTTTGCTATTCATCTTAGTCCCTATGATTTTTTTTTTTTTATTAATTTGCTATGCAATTGGGTCCCCTTAGCCTTTACAGCCAGTAATCGGTCCTGGTACAACCCTTATTTCGATTTTTACCTTAACTGTTCTGTCACAGTTGACTTTTAGCTTTTTTTAAAAAAAAATTGGTATTCTACTGGAATAGTAATTTAAATTGATTATCTAGTTTAAACACATTCGTATATCTATACTCTTTAATAATCTATGTTCTAGTTAACCAGCACATCACACGACATAATTTGAAATATAGTTGTCTGGCACCTAAGAGATATTTAACATAGAAATGGCATATAGTGGAAGTATATGTTATTATTTAAAAAAAAAAGAAAATATACCAAACATGTTGCAATATATCTACCAATTTTCTTCATTAACAAAAGTGCAAAACATCTGCTATTGCACTTTACAATATATAAACTAGCACAGAATTTAAGGACTTCCAAAATATGATAATAATTAATTATTTGCGCAAATTTCGTTTTTCTTTTGCTGTAGTATGGTCCTCAGCGCCTCAATTGCAAATTACATAATTTTTAGTAATTATGAATGCATTGATCGTTATGTAGTGTTCTGTGTTCTGTTCGGACAGGATGGATCGGACCGTCTTGTGTCCGGGCGGACCGTTCCAGTCAGAGTTGGCTCATACGGATGGAAACGGACCGCTCTGACTGGTTCACTGTATGGTCTGTGCTCCAGCATATTGGGGCGGACCGTTCCATGGCTGGAACGGGCCGTTCCAGTCGGGGCGAAACAGTGTATACTGTACACAGTGTGAACAGAACAGTGTGAACACAGTGAACTGCACCCTTTGTGAATCGATGCATATGCACCCTCTGAGTGTTTTTGGACCCTCTATATATATCTTCTCTATGATGGAGAGAAGGGATATGAGAGAGAAATTCTCTTCAATTTCTGAGATTCAATTTTCAGAGAGAAACTGAGAGATCAAGGCTATTTTTTCTGAGGGAACTTGTCAAGACCAAAAGGTCCCTGAAAACACCATCCAGTTGGGACAGAGACTTTGGTTTTGTGGTGATTCCTTCATCTGCAGGGATAAGGCATTGCTGGTGCTGTTGTCTTCCTCTACTCCACACTTCAGTCAATCGTCCGTTGCTATCATGGCAGGAGGTAAACGATCCGTTTCAATTCTGTTTCCGTGTTTATAGAATTGAATAAAATACCCACAGTTGGTATCAGAGCGGTAACCTCTGTTATGCCATTAAAACTGAGTTTTGTTCTTAAAACAGTAAAGGAAATTCAGTAGTAAGTTTAGGCGGATGAGTGTATTGACTGAAAGTTAATAAAATAACTTAGTTGTGGATAAACAGCGGTAAATACCAGTATATCAAAGTTCAGACGCGACTTAGGGCGGACCGTTCCGGTTTAAGACGGGCCGTTCCAGAAAAAGTTGCATAATGGATAATCTGCAGGAAGACAGATTTGAACTTTGCGCAATTTAGGGTGGACCGTTTCCGGTTAAAGGACGGGCCGTTCCGGGACTAATTGCATGAAGATTGTGTCTGAGTAGAGACAGATTCGAACTTGAACGGATCGTTCAATCATACTAAGAATTCAGACCCAGTTGGGCGGACCGTTCTGGATTTTAGGACGGACCGTCCGGTTGTCTGAAAGGATTCGAATGCATATCTGTCTTGTTGAACGGACCGTTCCAGTCCTTGGACGGGCCGTTCCAATGTTGAAAAAGTTCAGTGATTATTATACTTTAATTAACCGAAGAATAGCCACAGCATCTTTAGTAGTAATTAAGTAAAAGTATAAAAAAAATAGATTAAGGAATCACATGAAGATTTAAAAGAACATTGGTTGTGATAAGTTATGTAGATATAAGTTAATATTGCTCCACAGAGCTGTTAACTTAATCAAAGTAACTTACTAGAATATAATAGTTAATTATAATACTTAATTTACCCACAGGGATTAAGCATAAGAAAATAATTAACTAGTTATATTATAAGGAATTAAAGCAGAATTAACATGATGTTTAGCACACATGTAACATTATGAGGAATTAATTCGTAAAGTATAACTTAATTTACGTTTGGTAAATTATAGCATAAAGCTTAGCCTTAATATAAAGAATAAGCATGTATTAATTAATTCTCTTGTCTTACAGCTCAATCCCCTTTTGATTCCAAAGTTTCGGATATTCCAGAACTTAAAAGTGATAACTATAAGGCATGGAAGGAAGCAATTTTGCTTCACCTGGGATGCAAAGACATTGATTTGGCCATAAGGGAACCTCAGCCACCTGAACTTGACTTAGAGACATCGGAGCTCATGGAGATTGATTACCATGAGCAATGGACTAGGTCCAACCGTCTCTGTGTCATGTTCATTAAGAGCAGGCTTCCACCTGCTATTAGGGGGTCGGTTGATGGCCAAAGCATCGCCAGGGAGTTACTTAAGGCGTTAGATGAGCAGTTTGCCTCTTCGGATAAGGCAAATGCAATGACGCTCATCATGAAGTTGACGTCCTTAAGGTTAACTTCTGTTACCGGTGTTCGGGATCATATAATGAAGATGACATTGTGGCTCAGCTCAAGAGCCTAGAAGTTGAAATTTCTGAGTCATTTCTGGTTTACTTCATATTGAACACATTACCGGTTCAGTATGGTCCATTCAAGATCTCTTACAACACACATAAGGACAAATGGTCAATAAATGAACTCATGGCCATGTGTGTTCAAGAAGAGAACAGGTTGTCGATGGACCATGCTGAGAGTGTTTATATGGCTGAAGTTAGGTACCAGAAGGAAAGTGACAAGAAGGGCAAGCAATCCAACAATTGGAAACAGAAGGGAAAGATACAGATCCCTCCTGTTGCTGACATTACCAAGGTCAAGTGTTTCTTCTGTAAAAGGAAGGGACACATGAAGGTTGACTGCCCTAAGCGTAAGGCCAAGCTGGAAAAGGGAGGTATGTCATTAGCACTTGTCTGTTTTGAATCTAATACTGTTGATGTACATCTTGATTCTTGGTGGATTGATTCTGGTTCAACAATCCATGTTTGTAATTCATTGCAGGTCCTTCAGGAACGAAGGGTACCGATGGGAAATGAGCGATTCATCTATACAGGCAACAGGATGAAGTCGCGTGTGGAAGCTATTGGGACATACAGGCTTGTTCTTGATAGTGGACATGTAATAATGTTAGAAAAGACTTTCTATATTCCAAGTTTCGCGAGAAACCTGATAAGTGTATCTAGACTTGTGCCATTAGGATACTCGTTTGTATTTGGAGATTTGTGTGTTAACATACTGTATAAATCTCATAAAGTTGGTACTTGTTTGATAGATAATGGTCTTTATAAAGTAGCATTAAAATCTGATTCTCAAACTGCTTTGAATGTTGGATTGAAAAGATGTATTGTGAATGATGAATCGTCTATGTTATGGCATCGGAGATTAGGTCATATCTCCATTAAGCGTATTGAACGATTAGTTAAAGAAGGTGTACTTGGTGCACTGAACTTTAATGACTTTGACACGTGTGTAGATTGCATAAAGGGTAAGCAAACTAACATGTCAAAGAAAAGTGCCAGACGAAGTTCAGAGTTATTAGAGATAATTCATACAGACATTTGTTGCCCCGATATGGATGCCCATGGTCAGAAATATTTCATTACCTTTATTGATGATTACTCACGTTTTATGTATCTCTATATGCTCAGTCATAAGTATGAAGCTTTAAATGCCTTTAAAGTTTTCAAGGCTGAGGTAGAGAAACAGTGTGGAAAACAAATTAAGATAGTGAGATCAGATAGAGGTGGTGAATATTATGGTAGATATACAGAGGATGGACAAGCTCCGGGTCCATTTGCAAAGTTCCTAGAGGAAAACGGCATTGTTGCCCAGTACACTATGCCTGGATCTCCGGATCAGAATGGCATAGCTGAACGCAGGAATAGGACTTTGTTGGATATGGTAAGAAGCATGATGGGAAATGCTAAACTTCCCAAGTTTCTTTGGGTGGATGCTCTTAAGACAGCTGCGTACATATTGAATCGAGTTCCAACTAAGGCGGTTGTCAAAACGCCTTTTGAGTTGTTCAAAGGTTGGAAACCGAGTCTGAATCATGTGCGTGTTTGGGGCTGTCATTCGGAAATAAGAGTGTATAATCCTCAGGAAAAGAAACTTGATCCTAGGACTATAAGCGGATATTTTATCGGATATACTGAGAAGTCCAAGGGTTATAGGTTTTATTGTCCAAATAACTCAACAAGAATAGTGGAATCCAGAAATGCTAAGTTTCTGGAATATGATACCTCAGTTTCGACCATTTCGGGCGGACCGTCCGAAATCGGAACGGACCGTTCCATAAGTGCAGGTCTGTCACCAGGAAATGAAACAGACCGGTCGAAGGCAACTGATATCACCTTGAATGGGATTCCGGCTGACTGGAACAGACTGTCCCAGTCAGGAACGGATCGCCCCAGAGAAGGTCAAAGTGATATTAGTGGTGTTTCTCGAATGAATAAGGATCAAGTTGAGCCTGAAAGCTCGACATTAAGGCGATCTAATAGAGAAAAGAGGTCAGCTATTCCCAGAGATTATCATGTATACTCTACTGAGGATCTTGAAAACATAGATAATGATCCCGTCTCATTTTCAGATGCTATGAAAAGTGATCAGTCCGTTATGTGGAAAAATGCCATGTTAGATGAAATGAATTCAATGGCACATAATGATGTCTGGGACTTAGTGCCTTTACCAGAAGGGTGTAGAACTATTGGTTGTAAATGGATTTACAAGACCAAAAGGGATTCATCCGGTAATATAGAAAAGTACAAAGCTAGACTTGTTGCTAAGGGATTCACTCAGAAAGAAGGAATCGATTATACGGAGACTTTTTCTCCTGTATCAAGGAAAGATTCTCTTCGAGTCATTTTGGCATTGGTAGCTCATTTTGATTTAGAGCTACATCAAATGGACGTAAAGACAGCATTTCTGAACGGTAACTTAGAGGAGAATGTTTTTATGAAACAACCTGAAGGTTTCTTCTCTAAGAGTAAAGAAGAGTTAGTTTGCAGGTTAAAGAAATCAATATACGGTTTGAAACAAGCCTCACGACAATGGTATTTAAAGTTCCATGAAGTGATTTCTTCATATGGTTTTGAAGAAAACATCAAGGATCAGTGTATATACCAGAAGATCAGTGGGAGTCGTGTTTGTTTCTTGGTACTGTATGTGGATGATATTCTTTTAGCAACTAACAATAAAGATTTCTTGCGAGAAGTGAAGCAATTTCTTTCTCAGAAATTTGATATGAAAGATATGGGTGAAGCTTCATATGTTATAGGCATAAAGATTCATAGAGACAGGAATAAAGGAATTCTCGGTTTGTCTCAAGAAGCCTATATCAATAAAATTTCTGAGAAATTTAAGATATTAAATTGCTCACCAATCGCAGTGCCTATACAGAAAGGTGATCAACTTAATGGAAGTCAGTGTCCGAAGACTAAATTGGAAAAGGACCTAATGGAAAATATTGAGTATGCCTCGGCAGTCGGAAGCATGATGTATACTCAGGTTTGTACTCGACCTGATATTGCTTTTGTCGTGGGGATGTTAGGCCGTTTCCAAAGTAATCCGGGGATAGACCACTGGAAAGCTGCTAAGAAGGTCTTGAAATATCTTCAAGGAACAAGAGAATATATGCTTATGTACCGACGCTCTGCTGAATTAGAAGTGTATGGTTACTCTGATGCTGATTATGCTGGCTGTGTTGATTCTCGGAAGTCAACAACAGGATTCATTTTTATGATGGCTGGCGGTGCAGTGTCATGGAAAAGTGCCAAGCAAACACTTGTGGCTAATTCTACTATGGAAGCAGAGTTCATCGCGTGTTTTGAGGCTTCTTCCCATGGTGTTTGGCTAAAGAGTTTTATTGAGCAGCTTAGAATAGTTAATTCTATTCCTAAGCCGATGAAGATCATGTGTGATAATGCTGCCGCGGTCTTTGTAGCAAAGAATAATAAAGTAAGTGGTCGATCGAAACATATCGACATAAAGTATTTTTCTTTGAGAGAGCGGATTGAGAAAGGAATAGTGGTTGTTCAGCATATTCACACAGAGGAAATGTTAGCTGATCCTTTGACTAAAGGCATGCCACCAAGGAAGTTTAAGGATCATGTAGCTAATATGGGTCTTGGTACCCTGATGTAATGCAATGAATCATGTAATATGATGTTGTAAAAACTCTTTAATAAAGTTATGTTATTCTTGGTTGAAATGTGCGCAATTTATTTGTATTGATTAATCATTAAGGTTAAGAATAACATTGATAAAGATTGACTTGGAATAGACGTTGGGTTTATTCATACAGGAATTCAAAACACATAAAGGGCTAAATTATTAGTTATACAATACATTGTAATTGTAGATGGTAATATTCGCATTTACTAGTAGTTTATAACTCTAGTAACGATAATGAAGACTTACAGCTACAGTTCATGTGATGTATTGCTAATATTTAACATAAGGAAAACAGAAGGTATAATGATATGCTAGGATGCAAGTTCAAGTGGGAGAATGTAGTGTTCTGTGTTCTGTTCGGACAGGATGGATCGGACCGTCTTGTGTCCGGGCGGACCGTTCCAGTCAGAGTTGGCTCATACGGATGGAAACGGACCGCTCTGACTGGTTCACTGTATGGTCTGTGCTCCAGCATATTGGGGCGGACCGTTCCATGGCTGGAACGGGCCGTTCCAGTCGGGGCGAAACAGTGTATACTGTACACAGTGTGAACAGAACAGTGTGAACACAGTGAACTGCACCCTTTGTGAATCGATGCATATGCACCCTCTGAGTGTTTTTGGACCCTCTATATATATCTTCTCTATGATGGAGAGAAGGGATATGAGAGAGAAATTCTCTTCAATTTCTGAGATTCAATTTTCAGAGAGAAACTGAGAGATCAAGGCTATTTTTTCTGAGGGAACTTGTCAAGACCAAAAGGTCCCTGAAAACACCATCCAGTTGGGACAGAGACTTTGGTTTTGTGGTGATTCCTTCATCTGCAGGGATAAGGCGTTGCTGGTGCTGTTGTCTTCCTCTACTCCACACTTCAGTCAATCGTCCGTTGCTATCATGGCAGGAGGTAAACGATCCGTTTCAATTCTGTTTCCGTGTTTATAGAATTGAATAAAATACCCACACGTTATTCATAATTCCTTTGACAGAACATCAAAATCAAAGGCCAATACAAATTTTTGGTTAGATTAATAACGCATTAATCAACTTCTGCTAATAAAAGTCAACCCGTTTATATATGATGTAGAATTAGAGACAGTTAATTAATATATAAATTTGAAATTTGGAAACACAAATATGTTAAAAATAAAAACACTTTTCTACATAACAATGGGGACGAATAGTTTTTAATTGTACGGGGCTACACACTTTGCCATTTTGTAGAAGTGAAATTCAACCTCTATGCTGCAGCAGTACCGATGGCAAGATGAACATCTCAATTTGATAAAATTACTAATGATGGCGAAAGCGCAACAACTGGATATAGAAATTAAAATAGGATGGAGATATAAAAAAAAAAAATGTTGACGTGCAGAATCAAGCCTGAATGATCACATGTAAATATGGAGTGAAACACATTGAAACAAACTTAACAATGACGAACGAATAAAGAAATAACCAAACTTTGCTTTTGCTGATGGTTAATTGAGATCGCATTATCACAATTTATGATCCATCAGCATTGTGCTCTTACAATCAGAAATTCGTCAAATAGATGCTAGCGTTCCTTGAAATTTTGGAAAAATACAAAAAGGCAAGATATTTAGGAAAGGTCTGCGAAAAATAATAGTTCACAATTAATTAGAGGGATAAAATTCAAATTGAGATTAGGTGCCATTGTGCCATTGAGAACTTGAATGCGCATATGTACAACAATTTATAGCTACTAAGAGACACAAGCCACTCAGTAAAAAGATTTGGAAAAGGATTAAAATAAAAAATAATAATAATTATAAATAAATAATATTGAGATACTTTCCGAAAGCACCTGGTGTGTCGGGAGGTCATGCCCTATGAAATAATACAAGTTTTTTTAGAAAGAACTAGGTAGAGGCTACCAAGTAAAAGCCGAAGGCCGAAAAAAGAAAGAAGGAAAGAAAAGAAAAAAGATGTTTTACAAATACAAGTTATTCTTGTTGTACTGCATTTCATTCTAAAAATGATGTTTTACTCCACGTCTAGACAATGGAGATACAGTTGTAGCTGAACAGGTTTGTGCTCTGTTAACCTGACCATATCTGCAATTAATATGAGCTTTTTAATCTTTACCTTGGTTATCATTAAACATTAATTAAGATAATATTTCAGAGATCTGTTGTTATCGCCACGTTATTTATCAATATTTAAATCATCATATTCACATCATCTATTCCATGCTAATCGAATCAAGATTTTTGCTAGTTTCGTGTAGTTGGGAATTACTTCGTACTTTACTTTTAACAAGAGACAACTAAAATGACCTAAGAACATTGGTTAATATTTCTTTGTCGATCGTTCAATATATTGGTCATTTTCGGATGAAAAATCAATTAAGAACATGGACTTGAAAAATAATTGCATTTATAAGATTAAAAAAATATAATTTATTTGTTTATTTTGTTACATGGATGTTGAGTACTTGATTATAAAAGAAAATTTTAATACAAAAGCAGTCTCAACTAATGCCACAAAGTAATATCTTTTATTGTTTATGAATATTTCATTAATTTCATTCTTGCATGCACGTTGTGTTCTCTTTCAAATCAACAATGGCAATAGAGCAAATATGTCGATTATATATAATGATGCAATTTATTTTTATTTGCTTCCTTCTTTTTGATAGACTTGATGGATTATTTTTCTTTTCTTTTCTTTTTGTTATTTTTTTAACCATATATCAACTATATAGCTCTTTAGTTGTATTATGGAGATCGGGTGTGTTTCGTATACACATGAACTAGGGTGTACGCGAACAACTAGTTCGCCCAGTTAGCCCAAATCGGGGAGTAAGGAACAAAGGGAGTAGTTCGTTGTTCTGCTAGTTCGCCATTTGTTTGGTTTGTGCGAACTAATGTAGTTCGCGAACTGCTAGTTCGGAAGCAGTTCCAAACATGCCTCTAGTCTACATTTGCATCAATTATATTATATTATAAAAAATATTTTAGAGCAAATCTAGATGATACCTATTAGTTATCAATTTATTAAGATGAGTAGAGATTGATTTATGCCAATTTATTTAATTAATTGTATATTTTTATTTATTTTTTCAGTGGAAAGACATATAGCTTAAGAGGATCAAACAAAGCTCGAACTAAATGTCTAGTTGTTAATTAGAAGTCATTAAATGAATGTGTTGGAAATGTGTGATATCTCTCTTAGTATTTGTTCACTTTCAAAATAAGTTGATTTCATCCAATATCTTAACAATATTCCTAATGAATATCAGTAGATGCATAATTACGAGTAATTCATATTAAAGAAAATACGAAACATATTTCAACGACGTCTCCTGCTAATTACTTGGACTCATGAGGTCTAATATAGATGTGCCTCGAAGCAATATGCATGAGAACATGAATTTTGTATTTCTTCCCCATCTTTACAACAGTTGATGTGTTTACAACGTGTTGTGTTTATGCAAGATGTTTGCTTTTCAAGATCATACGATCTAAAATAACCCACAAACAAGCATATATAGTATAAAGAATCGTGTGTCTTGAATTGTTTAATTTGTTCCAGGGACACATTATTATTTCTAACTTTGATTATGTTTTTATAAGTGATTAGATCCATACATCAAGTTCCGAGATTGTGTTCTATGGTTATCATTATTTATTTATAATTTATTATAAAAACTAAATTTTTTTTTAAAAGAGGTAGTTTAAAATTCGTTACACCAACGAATTTTGTTCTCCTATTGGCAAATGGAAGCAGTTCATGAACGCTAGTTCTTTGTTAGTATATGCTACCTAACGGAACCAGCATGGGATCGGAAAAAATATATCTATACTACTTATAAAAGCAGCCATAGAAAGGTCATGAATTCCAACCACTAGGGGTGGAAACATGTGTTAACATCAATTATAAACCATTGATCTGTGCAATTTGATATGATGTGCGGTTCGGATTTGTATTTCTAACAAAGAGTCAGACTCTTTGACAGAAAGTGTCAGGTCGCTGAATTGAATTAAAGTTTTTAGGGAGTTTGTCAATATTTCCTGAGTTCGATTCTTGACTCTAGCGATTTTATTATTTTTTTTCTTGCACTATTTTTTTAATTTCTCCTATTGCATGCACCATTTCAAGGACGTTCCAAATCTGTTTTTTTCAAATAATAACTTGACGCATATTTTTTATATTGCGTTTGCATATCATAATTTTCTTTGCATCTGGAACATAAATGATGCAAAATACTTATAGCTTCTATGTACATAACTATTATTTGCTTTTATATTTAAGCTTGACAATCCCACATAAATTTTTTAATAATTTTATTCGTTAAAAAATATCCATGTTCATCAATTTACATTTTCCCATATTTATATGTTTATCTATTATCTATTTTATTTAAGTGTAACAAAATAATAAAAATTTCCCCACACATTGGGTGGGCGTATCTGCTAGTATATTAGATGCATTGAAGCTTTTTCCGCAGAAACAGTTCCCTCAATTGAATTGCAGAATTTATCCCTTGATATTTCTCCAAAATTAAATAGGAAAGAGAGATTTTAACAATCTTCTAAAAAATTTGTACAATGTGGGCCCCACACGAAGCGACAAGACCGTGTGGACAGTGGACAACAAAACACGGTACTCGACTACTCGGTTCCCGTTTGTTGGCGATTAATGTTTCGGTTTCGGGTCCCAAACGGATAATAGATCTAAATCCATTAATAGTTCACACTTGGGTCATGCGGAGTTGCAGTAATAAAAATCCAAACACATACCGGGTCCTAAAAATTGGATCTTATAACCAGAATCCGTTAAGGAGTGCAGTTGAAGTGTTGAACCCCTCCGGCCCTCCCAACAAGTGCCAACTCACTCGAGTGGACAGCATATAAAATATAAATTGACACCTCTTTTCCTCATTAGTCTGATCTAAATAAACTCAATTAGAAAAGGTAATCTCTCTTCTCTTCTCTAATCTCTCTCAAGCTGTACTCCGATCTATTTCTGATTAACTGTTGATTTGTCTTATACCAGAGTATTACTCGAGAAACCTAGCTAGATCAGCATTTCCTTTCCCTATTCCGACTATGATTTCTTTTTCTTCTAATTTTGTTTTTTATTTTGCGCTTGTTTCCATCTCATCTCTTAATTTGATCCTTTTTCTGGCATTTTGGGAAACAAAAAGAGTTTAATAATGTGAAAACGAACGATTTTTAAAATGCTTTAGAGATTTGCTTAGCAGAACCAGATCTCAACTCTCTCCTCTTTGTCGATTTGCAATACAAAACCTATTTTACATATCTAATACAATTTCTTGTTCATTGTAGAGAAAAGATAGATCATAGATAGACTAGAGAAAGTACAAGTAGATCAAAAGGAAGAAGAAATGGAGAAGAGTGATGACATGAAAGGTCCAAGTGTGCTTGATCGAGCCAAGGACGAAGCCGCAGCAATCACAGATACCGTCCATGATGCTCTCCATTCCGTTAAGAAAGGTCATCTCCATTTCTCTTTGTAAATATAAATACCTTGTTTGAACCTGGGCTGGGCATTGTACTTGTACCTGTAGACCCGATACTGGTTTGAAGCTATAGTATTAAATAAATAATGAATAATTGTACTTATCATTAATTTTTTTTTTTTGCAATAATTAATAGAAGCCGAAGAAAAGGCAGAGAAATTGAAGGGGGGATTAAAGCACCTGCTACACAAGGGACCTCACCTATATGGCAAGGCCAAGGAAGAGACCAAAGGCCATCTTCTTCCAAAGAATGGTAAATTCCTTTGTCAAAATTTTAATTTTATTTTTGTTTTTTGGTTGGGCAGGATATGATGTCGGGTCATTGGTTTAAGCGAAATCCAAAAGTTTTAAAATTGTCTTGGTATAACATTTTAAAAATAAAAGGACTTACATGCTGAATAAATGGCTCTGTTTGATGAAATCTTTCTGAGTAATGCTAGAATCAAACATATAGAACATCCAACACGATTTGAAAAGTCGACTGTTAAAATTTCAAATAGCCGATCCGAGCTGCTAAATATGATCTCTATATTAAAATATCATTGAAAATTAAATTATATATTTTTTTTCAAATTTTCTAACTATTTTTTTTTTATTTTTGAAATTGGAGGGTTCCTAACTTTTTTGATTGAGCATTTTCAAAAATTTCAATAAAAAATAAAAAATATATAAACTTTGGTCTCAACGGAGATTTTATTATGGAGAACAATTTGAGCTGTTTGGATCAGCCATTTTAATCTCAAAAGTTGAAATTTTATCGTGTTGGATGAGTGCTTGTGTCCAACATGTTGGACACTAGCCACTCCCAATCTTTCTTGCAATGCTATATTAATTGTTCTTTTAAGTAAAGTCTAGGTGAACCCTTCTTTTTTTTCTTTTCTATTTTTTTTTTCTTTTTTGTTGAATGAACACAACAAATACAGCAACAATTCTTATGATATTTTTGGGGTATATTATTCTGAGATTAAATTAGAAATTTTGAATATTTTATTACATTAAAACATGAAGCTAAGTAATGATCAATAGTTACTCTAACTAGACCTCTCTTTAGCTTTTAATGTCTAACATGATATAACTATTTTTTGTCGACTACAACAATTATTATAGGAGATGAGAAGGGTGAGAATTCCTCATCAGTGGAAGCCTCAATTCCAATACAAGTCCTTGATACCAAGAAAGAAAAGGGTGAGGCTTCCTCTCCAGTGGAAACTTCAATTTCAATACAAGTCGTTGACACCAAGAAAGAAGAAGACAATAGTTTTGTGGCATTTTTTGCCCGAATTTTTGAGAAATGTTGTGCACCATTTAACAAAAAGAAAGATTGAGATATTGTACTCCATCATTTTTAGACTTGTTAATTGGCCTCTTGGTGTGCTAGGTATTCGAGAGAACTTGGTGTGTAGTGTGCAATATGTTGCCTCGTCTATCAATTTACTTTCAGATTTGAGATAATTTGTTTACAAATGGCAGTTTGAAATTGAAATTTTACGAGTCTGTTTATGATAATTTACAGATGACATGAAATCGGCCTTTATGATCTTTCTCAAAAAGGCTTACTTATGTATTCAGGTGTTATAAGTGCAATCTTCAGGATTGTCATCCTACCATCCCACCCAAAAAAGAAAAAGACGTTGGAGAGCGACTTTTTTTTTAGGACTAGTGCTCCTCCCTAACTTTCGCTTCCCTTCCTCTCATGTCATGTATCACGCACTTCCTTCTTTCTCCTCTATTCCTGACAAGTTTTTATCTCTCTTCTCTCCTCTATTCGTGATTCTCGTCATCTCCCATCTGTACTCCATGCACTTATATTAAGATGATTCCTTCTTACAACCAACAAAACATTTATGCTTACCAAATGATCCCTTATTAAATCTAATAAATGCACTAATAAAATAATTCCTTGTTATACCTAATTGAACATTTATAAATTATAACATGATCTCTTAATATATCTAATAGACTTATAAAATGATTATTTATTATGATAACCTGAACGCTTATACTTATAAGATGATCTATGTTATATCTAATAAATGCAATTATAGGATGATTCTTTGTTATAACAAACTGACATTTATGCTTGTTAGTTACTCTTTAATTATAACAATTTTAAGAATAAAACAGAGAATTTGGAGCGAAGGGAGAAGAGGTGCATCGGATTCTCTCTCATGAGCAAGGGGATGAGTTGGAGGAATTCCAATCAGTTGCATCAATGCAATTGTGTTTCGGAAGGCGATGAGATCTTCTTATCAGAATTGAGGTCGTAGGCTTTAGAGTAGAAGGAGAAGAGGGAGAGACGAAAAGGGAGGCGCCTGACTAGATCTGATGGAGGGAAATGGAGGCGCCTTACTAGATCTGATGGAGGGAGAGGGAGGCTTCCTACTAGATCTGATGGAAGAAGAGGGAGAGAGAGGCGTTGCTCTAATGGAGGGAGAGGGAGGAGCTGGTCTGATGAAGGGAGAGGGAGGAGAGAAAGCGCTGGTCTGGAGGGAGAGGGAGGAGAGTGTGGTAAAGAGAGAAAGAGGCTAGGATGGGATGGATGATTTTTGGTCGGAAGCAATTCCCTAAACTATTGGTTGAATTTTATTTTTAATTAAAAAAATATTGTTTTATTATTTTTATATAAAGGCAGGACCCAGCCATTTGAAGTCCCAAAATTAAATAATAATAGTGAATCATCTTGTTCGATTTTGAATCCGCAATGTTCACTTAACACAAGAGACATAAGTTATTTTTTATTACTAAATGGGTGATCCTCACTTCTTCGATGTGGATTTAATTTAATCTAAGATATATATTAAATTCCGTGATCGCTTTTTGAATTTTATACTTAAAAATAGTTTTTTTTTGTATTTTCTATAATTAAAACTAGTTTTCTCTTTTTATGAAATATATTAAAAATAGTCGTACCAATTATTATTTAATTTAAAAATTAAATATTTTTGAAAATCTAAGATAGTTAATGCCTAATTGTACTATTAATTAAAATTCATGACCGTATTTTTTATAATTAATTTTTTTGGTTAAATATATTAAAAATTGTTGTACTAATCATTATTTAATTTCATAATTAAATATATTTCAAAATATAAGGTAGTTCATGTCTAATCTATAGTTTAATTATAATTAAAAATCATGGTCCACATTATCCCCTCCTAAGACATGCGATATGAGCCCTATAATTTTCGCTAATTGATCGATCTGAATTTATGTCATAAGTTTATCCTTCTTAATTACCTTCTTGGCTTCTTATAATTCTTATAATTAGAAGTTCCTTTTGCAAGTTTTTTCTTGGGCAAAAAATTTATGCTAAGTTTATATAGCGACTTTCTATGGCATAAATTACTAATTTTTATCTAGGGATTTTGATTAATTTTTTACAACATTTTCTATATTTTACATCAGAAATTTTGATAAGTTTGACGAAATAAATTGGATTATTCTCAATTCAAAAAACATAGCGTGGCGAAACTGTGACTGCCATGTGTAGTTGAAATTAAAACCCAATCCTTTAAGCTCTTTAAGCTCTTCAAATCTATTAACTGCTTCAGGAAACTACATGGCAGTCATAAGCACAACCACTATGGGATGTTCAGAACATGTTCTCATTTATTAGTGTAAATAATCATGATAGTCTCGTGCAAATCATAATAGCCTCTTTTGTACCAGCCATGCAATCTATCATATGCTAGTAAAAGATTTTATCTGCCACATTATTTAGAGGGTTAAAAATTGGTTTTACAGTTTTGCACTGGTTGACTAAATGAATTTGACCAGTTATTTTTGTATTAATCTAGTATATATTAGCTGTCATGAGATCATGCAAGCACGAAAATATGTACTTCATATATGCATAATAAGAAGAAAAATGATATCATTATGGATACCTTGAAGGTCAGATATTCAAAACAAATTAGCTGGGACATGAAGTTGGTGGCCCATAAGCATTGCAAGTGCACATGTCAATGTACCCAGCTTTTCAACTGCACATGTTAATTTTCCGTACTTTATTTTTCTCCGCAAACTTTAGGCTACATGAACCACCAAAAACAACCAAAAAAATTAACGGTAGGCGTTAAACCGTTTCGCCGTGATGTGAAACGGTAACGAAACGATTAGTGGCAGCAGAAATCATCGCATTTCGATAACATAACGGAAAACGAAATACGAAATTGTACCATTTCGAACTGTTTCGCTTCGTTTGGAACAAAAATACATGTAATTTCTAAGTGGAACGAATAGTGGCACTGAAATCGTGTTTCTTTTTCATAACGGGACGGTTAACGAAATGAGATATCGAACCGTTTCATTAACGAAACGGCAAACGGAACAACCTGTTCCGTGCCATTTATCCACGTTTGACAACCTTAATTGTATTGTTGAAAGCACTGTTGTTCTAATATTCCATTTCATCTTGCCGTCGTTTGTATATAAGTTAAAAAAAATAATTGATATCCATATTCATATAGTAATAGAAACATTAACCTTTTCTAAATAAATAATGTATGTCGTGCAAATGAAAAGATGAAAATAGGAAATAAACAAGCACAACTTGTTAATTACTGGAATTAAGGGAAAGTTGGGACAGAAAAATCAATTAGCTAATCTGAACATTCAAAATAATTATACAGAGATTAGAAAATAATTTTCAGTCTCATTAAAGCAAAACTGTGGGACTGTTTTGTTTGCGACTGGACAACAATATTTTTTATTTAATAAAAAAAATAAAGTTTTTTTACTTAACTTAAAATGCGAATTTTATTACTTCAAAAAATGTGTAAAAAAAAATTTCATGGCTTTCACTATGATTATTTAACATACCTCGTTTCAAAAAGACGAAACGTTTTACACGTGAAAGTCATCTTTAATTGATTTCCATCTAAACGCCACAACACTATAAAAATAAAGATATAATGTTCAAATATTTGTATGTCATAATTAAGTTTTTCGCAGTTCCTTTAAGGCCTTTTGGTGGGTCCATATGCTGTAACAGATAGCCAGGCACTGTATTAAATTTAAAAATATATAACTGGACAAATTTATCTAAAATATGAATATTTCCTGGTCCTCCACATTATATATTAGTTTTTAACAAAATTATAGAAATACAACAAGTTGGAAAGATAAATTATTTTACCAGCTGTTGGGAGAAATTAAGCCTCTGTCTTACTATATTATTGGTTGGATTCTATTGAGGTGATTCAGTCTGTAATAAAGAAAAACTTTGCCAACTTTCCATCAAAGTGAACCAGTATTTTCTGCATACAAAATATTTAATTTTATACTTTACCAAAAAAAAATAGCTATTAAGGAGACAAATAATTTTCTGCTAAAACATGAGGCCAACAGACAGCAATGAGACTGAGGGTTGTGAGCTTCATGAAGTAAGAATTCAATCTATTTTAAAAAACAAAGTCTAAATTCTATATCCATTAACACAATTTCACTATTCGTAGAATTTCTTAATATAAATATTGTGGATATTTCCAGGTTAGTTTAATGATATGTGAAACAGAGGATCTGGATCCAAATCAACAATATAGTAAATAAAAAAAAATGGATCTAATAATGAGAATCCATTAATCAGATGGAAAGAATAAAAGAAGGAATCAAAAGTCTTCGCTGTTTGAATCATTCTCTCATTCTTTATTTCTCAGTTATTATAAAACCCTGACACCTCTCGTGCCTTCACCCTGTGCTAGATCAACTCATTACAACAAGGTATGTTTCTTCCTTATCTTCCCTCTCATCCTAACATGTTTTATTTCTAGTTATATCTTGATTAATTTTCTCAAGTGTAGTGCTTTCATAACCTTCATTTCATCCAGTTTGTGGAGCTTCTTGCTTGTTCCATAGGGAGAAGTTAACTAAAGAGTGTAGAAAAACACATTTTCTCATTTCATTTTTTTATTTAATATTTATTTGATCTATCCTCCATCCTGTACTTCATGGTCTTCAATTTAGGAAGTTTTAATGGGTTTGAAAGGATTGATTCCATAATTTCTGAAGCACCATCCAATTTTTTTAGTGAAATCACATAAAAAGGACGCTTAGCAGATAAAAGAGTCTGTTACTTCAGGACAATTGGCACTTATAGATTAATTATCAATCAATTTAAATTTGCAGGGGGGGAATTTATGTTCATTTTCCTTTTCTTATATTTTACTTTCTCAGAGAAAAAACAAGAGAGAACAGGAGAATATACAAGAGTTATAAAAAATGGCAAACTTCCTTGATCAGGCCAAGAGTCAGTTCACATCCCTCCAGGGCACCGTCAGCGACACTCTCCACTCTGTTAAAAATGGTAATCTCCATTTGTACATGCAAATCCTCAAATTAAACAATGTTGATTTAATGATGGTAGTATTTATAATATGTATTTTACCAGTCAATTAGGTATCAGAATATACCATTTGGTGCAGTACCCACTTATGGCTTGATAAAATAATTGCTGGGTTATAAACATAATTATAATAGTCAATTTCTAAAAAAAGAAAAACTAAAATCCTCACTTGAAATTTTATGGTTTGTAGAAGCGAAATCAAATGCTAGCAAGATTCAAGGGCAAGTGACCGATCTGTTCAACAAAGCACCTCAAGTGATCGACAGCACCGCAAGGGACTTTGAAGGTCAGTTTTCATCAATGATCCTACAATTTTAAGCTTTAATTTTTCTTTAATGTGAAACAGACCTTTAGCTTCCCCTCAAAAATTTTCCAGAATTTTTTTAAATGACATTGTCATTTTCAGTTCTATTGAATTAATGGATATGAGGTCAGAAATGACAAGCTATCTGATTTGTGGAAGAAGTCTCACCAGTAAATAATGCATAACAAATAATTTTTTGAATTGTTCTTCGGTTATGTACTGTTTGATTAAATTATAAACAAGACCAGCATATATTTTTTTAAATTTAGTTAAATACGTGAAATGGTGAAATAAAATTGTCAATGCGGTTTTGCTGACTGTCTCCTTTAATTTACATGTTTTTTTTTAAAAAAAAAATTGGGAATTATAGGTAAAGCAGAGGCATCAGCTTCTTCAACAGCTGAGACAGCAAAGACAGAAGTAAATAATGTTGCAGCATTTTTTGCTGGAATTTTCGAGAAATGTTGTGCCCCATTTAACCAAAAGAAAGATTAAAGATATATTATGATTCTGCGAGTTTAGGTTCCCTTTCTCCGGTAATATGAGTGAATTTGTGCTTTGTGCAGCATTTTGTTTATTTTTCTGTGTGAAATTGTGAGTAAAGATATCCTCTTACTATTTTGTATTGCTTCTTAAAATTAAAGTTTTTTACATGTTTAATGTTTGTTCAATCGTGCGCAAAGGCTTGTCTTATTTTGTTGAAAATGTTGAGTTATGTGTTTCTTTCTTTCCATTTGTCGTGAGTTAAACATTACAGCTACATGTTGAGTATCTACAGACTTTAGAATTTTTATTCATTTATTATAGATGCAAACATGAGGAGATCGTGCAAGGCTGGAAGCAATGAAACGACAAGGAAAAAGGAAATATATATATTTAACGATATATACAAATGACTTTTCTTCAAAAAATGATATAGAAATGATACATCAAATAGCTGGGACAATAAGTGCTCATCCATCTATCAGTTTTCTTTTTGTTAATTGTCCACAGTTGGGGTGCGTATATGCGAATTTATTTAGCATGTTTTAAGAAAAAAAAATGTACAGCTAGAAAGATATATATTAGCAGGAAAATAACTTGAGCCATTCTTCTTAGAGCGCGGGAAAGTAGAAAGCTTAAAATAGAAGATAGACTGGTAACCAAAAGAAAGGACATATATATATATATATTGAAAGTTTGAAACTCAAAATTAGATATATTAATTGCATTTCATGGAATATAAAGGAGAGATTCATTGCTCTTTCCTTTCTTTCTTTTTTTTTTTTTTTTTTTTTGATATCAGCTTGTAGGCCAAGAGTGAGAGGTCATGTTCTTTTACATCTGAGCTGATTGTAATAATCAAATGTCAACGTAACAAGAAATTTTTTGGTTCAATTCAGTCCATGAGCAGCAGTATTCCATGATGTCACGTTTATGTTAGAAGAGGAGAGTTCTAGTGCCACAAGTTTTTGGTGTCAAATATCACAACTCTTTTTTTCATTAATATTCCAAAATTAAAAAATTAATTTTTAAATCCAAACCGTTGATCTTGTTCAATTTTACAAGCAATGCATTTCTATATAATTTTTATAAATTTTAGAGTTTATTTGATATTTGATCAAGAGGTCAAAAAATGAACGAATGTTGTTAATTATAACAGATTAATTTTAATACGTTCATGTATTAGCCACTTGATCGAATATCAAATAAATTTCAAAATTTATAAAAATTACATATAAATGCATCGCTCATAAAATTGAACAAGATCAACAATTTGGATTTAAAAATTAAATTTTTAAATTTTGAAATATTAATGGAAAAGAGAAATTGATGCATTTGTGGCATAAAAAGCTTGTGGCACTAGAACCGTGCTCATGTTAGAAAATATATGTGATGTCTTTAAATTTCTTTCTTTTTATATAAATATCATCCACTGATTCACCGTTTATATGCTGTTTGGTGAGGCACTGAGGCTAACAACACTTGATGGGGAAATGGAGGAGAAAGGCAAGACTTTTTAAAAAAGAAGAATGCCATATTAGTGCTATTTACTTATAATTTTCTGTGTAGTCTTGTGCTCCTAGCTTTTCATTTATGATTTTATTTTCAATATCTTAAAACAAGGTAATGTATGTATCGATTTTTTTATTTGGTGTGTATTCTACTTTTTATAGATTAATACGATTGTCTCACTCATCAAGTTAAGAAATCGGCATGATTACGTGATTACGCCTAGTTTTGAAATGCACAAGTTATTAGCTTTATTTGACTCATGTTCGAAAGCTGAAAAATATTATTGTTTTTTTTTTCTGTAAATACAGGACGAATGACAAATGGATACATACTAAATACATACATTAATGTACATTCAAAGTGCACATATTAAAAGCTAGAATTAATGTACGCATTTTTTTAAAAAATTAAACACATTATTTAGCCTTTCGTTCATCATTTACTATGAAAAAAATTATAATTTTTTAATTGTATAGTTACATGAATCTAGTACAATTTGTATTCAGGCATATTTAAAAAATAACATATATCAAAATTTAAAAATAAAATCGCTATGCCAAATACTTAAAATGCAGCTGGGACAGAAAAAAAAAAAAAGTTATTCCAATGTCATAGAAAAAAAAAAAAGTAATTCAATGTCTTTGAATTTTCTTATTGACAGAATAATATACGGTTCCATTATTGAAACATCACGAAAAATTTACAAAATGCCACAATTTGTTTTTGTGTGTATGAAATTTTTTTCTTGTCATATCACAAGTATATTTATTTTATGTTTAATTAAGTGGCTTGGCATTTAACCACTCAAAGTTCACATCAACGAGAACCAATTCAAAAAGAGTAAATACTTAAAAATTCGATGATTTTATCATTTTGATGCATAAAGTTTTTAATTAGTATCAAATTAATTATATAGTCCTACTTTATGATCTTCGGTCATAATATTAGATAAAATTCCGTTGGTATCCATAAAATGAAGAGAAGCATGAATTGTAGACCCCGGGCCTATACTAGAACTATGCACGGTGCCTGGTCCAAACAACAAAACGTGTATCGGCCTGGTACATAAAAGGTATCAACCATGCAAGACTCGAATTATACTTGTTTCCTTTTAAATCGTTTCTTCTTCCCCAATCCTTCCGACCTATATATATATCCCTTTGTAGAGAGATTGATCTCGTGCAAGGACGAGCTACGACAAAATGGAGAAGATCAACGGTGGAGGCGGCGATGGCGTGAAGAAGTCGGAGGATTGCCGTGAAGCACCTCAGACTTGGTACTTCACTTCTGCAGCGCTTGTTGGATTAACTCTAGCGCCAATTAAAGTCTTTCCTTCTTTGTTGCTCATTACAACTGCTACCGTGCTTGATCATAGGATGGGAGTCTGGTTATGTGAGAGGAAGCATGAAAAGTGTGCAGAGCGCCAATCGATGTTTCAGGAAATGCGCAAGATGGTTGCAGAAGAAATTCGCAAAAGTAGAGATGCTAAAACATTGAGATGATCTTTTCTTTGAATTTTAAGATATTTTTAATCTAGGTTTCTGCTTTTTTTTTCATGCTTGTTTGCTATCTATGTGGTAGACGTCATTACCATACTACATCAGTTTAAAAAAAATTGTTGCCACAGGATCTATAAAGCAAATTAAGAGAATTAATTTATCGCTGTACTTATTGTTTTGTTATGTTTGAAATAGGAGTTGGATTGATGAAACTTTCTTGCTGATTTGAAATTTAAAATAATCTATAATTTAATTTATTTGGAACAGGAAACTAATGAATTAAAGTTTCAAAATAATGTTTAACTCAAATTATTATTTATTAATAATTACTTGTCAATTCAAACGTAATTTTTAAGTTCACATATCCCCTTCCTCCATCTCTCCCACTCCCATAATAACTAACAAATAAGATGAATCTTTTTATAGTGGAAAAAATTAGTCGAAATGACGAATACTTAATGTGCTTAATTACCAATTTTTTTCTCGATGCCCCCACCAACCATGCAGTTTATTAGTGCTGAGTGAGAGAGGG
The DNA here is from genome assembly GCA_027562975.1 of Rhynchospora breviuscula. Taxonomy (NCBI): domain Eukaryota; kingdom Viridiplantae; phylum Streptophyta; class Magnoliopsida; order Poales; family Cyperaceae; genus Rhynchospora; species Rhynchospora breviuscula. The sequence continues at coordinate 57,223,391 of CM050402.1, forward strand.
AAAAAAAAAACATTCTTAAGGAAACAAATTAATACCTTTGGTTTGCATCCATTATTGCCTGCTCGAAATCTGACACAAAATATCAATCGTAACTCGTCATTCAAATGTACAAATTATATGGTATCATCATAAACTCCAAGCAGTTTACCTTTGGCCGAAAAATAATTCAAATTCAAAGTTTCAAACTATATATATATATATATATATATATATATATATATTAATAGTTTTGAACCTACGTTTGTCAAGATCACACGCAAGAAAATATTTACTATTTGGATTCTGTGTGCTCAGTTTCTTCAGTTAGTTATTAATTTTCAAATTCAAATTATTATGTTATAATTTTTTTTTTCTTTAGTTTTGAACAGGTGATATCAAACATGTATTAATTGGTGTCGAGCGAAATAAACTTTGTTTCACAAGAAAAAAGGGTTTGTTCAGACTAAGCAAAAAAGAAATAAAATAACTACTATTCTAAACAATATGAAATAAAATAACTGCTATATATTCAAAATAAATGAAAGAAATAATTGCTAAAACTTGACTCTTAAACTATAATAGAATTTCCTTAAAAATGTAATTCCATTTTGTACATTCTTTCCTTCCTTCTTTTTTTTTTTTTTGGTCCCCATCAATTTTCAAATTCAATTTACTTCGCTTTGTTTTTTTTTTTCTTTAGTTGGATTTTTCACGAACAAACACATGCTGTCAAACATGGAACAAATTGTGGTGTTCATTTTTGCAATCGTACGAGATATTTACTATTTGCTTGAGATAGATTTCTACAAGACTACAACTAATGTGAAAAAATTGTTGGTAAGATTTTTATTTCATCATGTTGCCATATTCGGTTATTGATTATGAACAACATAATCCATTAAGCATAGGCCCAATATAAATCTAAAAAGTACTCGTTCTTATTTATTTGGGGTAATCCTTGAAATTCAAATATGTTCGTTTTTTAATTTTAGGTATTCACTTTCACAAATCATAAGAAACGGGAAAAAAAACTAAGAGTGGAGATATAAAATGAAGAGAAACATGAATTCTAAACCCTGGTCTCTTTCTCTTTTCTTTGTATTTATTTATTTATTATTACTAGAGAAGATTATTATGTAATAGACTAATAGGTGTACGCTACCATTGCAAAATAGGAGGGGAAATCAGTCATATACACCTCAAAACTTCAAAAGATTTGCGTCATGTGTATTACTATATATATTAAAAAATGCTTAACATGCAATCAGTTTCAAAAGATCTATGAAGCTATATATCCTTATCTGCGGAGATGTATAGCTATATGTAACTCCTTCAATCAAAAGATTTAAAACATCAATATATCCTCTTTTATTTTTTATTATTATTTTTTTTTTTTGAAGAACATCAATATATCCTTTCAACTTCCTTATGAACTTCCAGATAAAACAAAAAAGTTCTGGACTTCCTAGCAAAAGAGGTGATCAGCAAGGAACATTTACCAGTTTTGTGATTTTGAAAAGGAACAGTACTCTTTGTTAAGGTTGTTGTTCAACTTCGTCGTTTGCAAAAGCAGTTTGGAGATGTAATTCTAAAGAGAAAGGACTCTACGTCTTTAGCAATTCTGATTATTGATTGGGCCTTAATTTATTTCCACATTGTATATGCATCTTTCTATATATAGCATAATAATCTAAGTTTAGGCAGAAAAATGATTCCCGGGAGGTGGGCAGGGGCAGGAACATTTTAGTTTTAAATTTAGAAAATTAAATTTTGTGAATTAAAATGCAATTATTAAATTAATATAAAAAAATAAATATCTAAATTAATCACGAACAGAGGGATACAATAAAATAAATAAAAGGATACTGGATATATGGCTGATTAAAAAAAATTGAGGGGTATTTGCGTTATAGAACTATGCACAGAGAAACCTGTAAACCTGCCTGGTCCAAACAACGAAACATGTATCGGATCGGTACGGATCAAACAAGCACAAGCCGAGTTATTTATTGCCACACAGGGACCTATTAATTGTTCTCACTTTGTTCCTTCCCCCATCTAGGAGTGAGCAAAAAAACTCGTAACTCGTGAGCTAATTCAAACTCGACTCAAGAAAAGCTCGGTTGTAACTCGAGTGAACAAAACTCGAGTTGGTAGAGCTCGAGCTAAACTAAATCGGTTAGTTGACAAGTCGAGTTTGAGTTGGGCTCAACTCAGCTCGCAACTCGTGACATAATAAATTTATATTTCAGATAGTATTATCAATATGATTTAGGAGTATTAAAATTATATAAATTAATCATAAAAAAAATTTCTTATATATTTTTACTTAAAAATAATTGCAACATTCGACTAATTGAGTTTCAAGACATAGTTTGTTTCAAATCAATAAAAATAATATAAAAGATAACAATTTCATGTTTTAAAATATTATATATGTCAATAAGTTTCAATACTATAAGAACATATTAATTAAATAAATAATTTTTTTATGAATATATGCTTATTTCAAGTTAGCTCATGAACCACGAGCTAGCTTGAGTTGGAGCTTAGCCAAGTTTGAGTCAGTTTAAAAAGCTCGAAAGTATTTCTAGCTCAGCTCAAGTCAACTCGAGTTACTTCCGAGCCGAGTTTGAGTTGTCCCCAACTCGCTCCAACTCCTCATATACAGCCCTGGCCGCATCCACCTATATATTTCCCTATATTTGGTTGTGTAGAGAGAGGGATGGAGTGCAAAGACCTGGTGTAGAAGCAGAATTTGCCATTCAAATATAGACAAGCGACAACAAAATGGAGAAGAACCAGGACGAAGGCGACAATGGTGTGAAGCAGTCGGAGGATTCCACTGATTGCAGTATCGCACCTCGTACTTATTATTTCGCTGTTGCTGGGCCATTTGTTGCAGAATATCTTGGTTTCAGGATAAATTCATGGCGTACTTGTCTTCCGATCTTTGCAATTTCTTATGTACTTGATTCTATGGTGGGATTCGAGCTATGTAAAAGAGAGTGTGTGAAGCGCCAAATACTGCTTCAAGAAGTACGCAAAGTTGTCGCAGAAGAACTTGCCAGAAGTGCAACAGATAAAACAAAAACAGAGGAATGATTTTTTCGTCGAATTTAATGACATTTTTAGTTTAGGTTTCCTCCTTTTTTGTCGTTCATTTTTTTTTTACTATCTATGTGGTAGACATCGTCATACTTTGATTAATTAAAAAAAAATTATTGCCACAGAACCTATGGAGCAAAGGGAATTTAGTGCTTTACTTTTTTTGTTTCGTTAAGTTTGGATTAGTTTGAATTCACAATTTTCTTTTTAATGATCCAGCTTCTCCCTCTCTCTCTCCTGATTGCTTCATTTTTTTTTTTTTTTTTTTTTTGCTTTTTAGCACTTTTGAGACTACGTATTTTTAGTCATTGGCTAAATTTTTAATATATTTTTGAATGAAAAGATAGGGGCTAGAACCTTATTTTTTGCTCAAAAAAAAGTTTGGATTCGGAGTTGGATTAATGAAAATTAGAAATTGTTTCTTGTCAATTGAAACGTACTTTTGGAGTTTTCATGTTCCGCCCCCTTCCTCTCCCATGATATTAACAGATAAGGTGAATCTTTTTTTACTATAAAACTAAGCGAATTAAGGAATATTTAATGGGTATTACCAATGAGGCTGTCAATGGGTACGGTATGGTAGAAAGTATTTTCATACCCGCATTTGTTAAAATTTTCTATATCCGTACCCGTTAAGAATTAACGGTAAGGGTACGGTAACGGTACATAATAATAATAATAATAATAATAATAATAATAATAATTTAATAAAAATATATAATGTGCTAAATAAATAATATCAAATAAATATATAAAGAAAATACAACATTTAGATAATACTTTATATACAATAAAAATCATGAAATTTATTCTCATATCAATAGAATTAAAAAAAAATCTATATAACAAATTATAAATTACAATATAATAGAGTACAAATTAATTTTTTCATCAACATAAATAAATTTGGATGAAAATCGAAACTAATATATGTCGTAAAGTTTTACTCGTTAGATAATGGGTATGAAATAGCCCTTACCCGTACCCGATAAATTAACGAAATTCTTTTTTTACCTATACCCGCCTTATCGAATGCGGTATGGGTAAACGGGTTTCATTGACAGCCCTAATTAGCAATTTTTCTCAATAACCATACCACCCATGAAGTTTTAGTGCAGAGCAAATAAATATATAAGGAAAGAAAATTAGCATTGTGAGGGAAACAAATTGATCCCTTTGCTTTGCATTCATTATTGGTTTTTCCAAATCCGAGTCAAAGTATTTGAAGGTTCAACTAAGATAGAAACCTATATGCATATCTATTCCTATAAATGTAAATATAAGGAACTCGATATACCCTAGCGGAATTGATCAAATGCCTACAACCTCTTGTCAGAGTTCAATTCATGCAGCCTTGTCTCTCTCCGTACGCAGCTGGTACACCACCGCCTCAAGTTAGGGTTTGGCGTCACCTTCCACGCTTTCACTTGCCGGTCTCGACTCGTGTGTGTGATCCGATTGCTCCGAGCAGTCAGATGGCTTCCTCACTCTCAGAACCTTCTCTCTCTCTCTCTCTGTGAAAAGTACAGAAATTGTAGATCCAAGAACCAAAGAGACATTTCTGTTTAGAGGGGTATATATAGGAGTCTGTCTGAACAGATCACGTCTGTTCAGATCCCAGTCCTAGCAGTCCGTTGGCCCTGCCAGTGACCCGCTAGGTCGTTCAGTGGCAGCGGCCCACTAGCCCAGCTAGCGGTCCCGAAGAACGGCTCCACACACTTTTTCACATAAACAAATATGCTCTCATCGTCAACATGGAATAGTTACTCCTTTTTGTTTTTTTTTTTTTTATGGACAAAGAATTTAAATTCAAATATTTTGTTTCTTTTAGTTTTGAACCCTTGTTGTCAACACATGTAACCGATTGCAACCAATTCAAATTAAAAATGTTATGTTCATTTTCCCTTATTTTCAATTCAAACCGGATTTCATGAACAAGCAAAGGCTGACAAACATGATCAAATTGTGGTGTTAATTTTTTTTAAAAGTAGAAAACTTTCAGTATACCGAAAACATAAAAGAAAAGCGGAAACGGATGTCTTGCATTCTAAAAAAAAAGTAATAATAATAAAGCTGAAACATAACAAATAGTTGTAACTTTTGAGCATGTGCACCTTTGTAGTTAATTCAAATTGTATAAAGTTGAAAACTTTAAAACCTGAAACATAACGATAAAGTTTGAATGCATCAATTTTTTTATATGTTAATCAAGATTTCCAGTTAATTTTTAAAAAAAAGCGCTTTTCCGCATATGCTAGGAATATTATATATTTAGAATAATGTAACAAATTTGTCCTCGTCTCTCAGGCGATTTCAGAGTGGAATGCCCTTCATTCTGTTTCTCAATCTGCAGTGAATCATTTTTTTTTTTTTATTTAGCTTCTAAGAGCTTCTTTAGCATCTGATTAGTTAGTTTATTTTATTTTAGTCTTTTTATTTTATTTTACTTTATTTTGTAATTTTAATTAGCCACTGGCTAATATAAATTTTTATATATTTATGAAAAGATGGGGGCCTGACCCCCATTTTTGTTTCAAAAAAAAAAATGTAACAAATATCTCGGCGCAAACGCACGGATGTTATCAAATATTAGGCAATGATATGACAAATATTCAAGTTTTAGTATCATAAATTAAGCCTTTGTGATAGCGGGTAATTCTTCAAATTTCATTATGTTCTTTGTTACATAATCAGTGTCCACTTAAAAAAAAGTCGGAACAAAAAAACTAAATAAGAGCGGAGAGATAAATGATAGGTGTACGTGACCATTGCCAAATAAAATGGGTCAAAAATAGTATTTACTTAGCATAACTATGCTTAATTTACTTGTTCTCAGTTTTCTTCCTTTTTTTTTTTTTTTTTGAATTGGACAGTTTTCTTCCTTCTTCCTCCCCAATTTATCCACCTGTTCCCTTTTTAGACGTTGTTTCTTCTTCCTCAATCCATCCAACATATATACATTTGACTGTAGCGAGAGCGATCGAGTCGAAGCACGAGCAACGCGATAAAATGGAGAAGAACCACGGCAAAGACGGCGACGGCGTGAAGCAGTCGGATGATAGATGATTCTACAGCTTGCAATAAAGCACCTAGGACTGTTGGAGGTTGTCTAGCGTCAATGCCAATGTTTCGTTATGTTTTGCTCATTGCAACTGCTGCCGTACTTGATCAACAAATGGGAGTCTGGCTATGTAAAAGGGAGCATGCAAAGTGTGCAGAGCGCCAAATGTTGCTCCAAGAAATGCGCAAAGTTGTTGCAGAAGAACTTGCCAGAAGTACAGATGCTAAAACAGAGGAGAAAGAAATGTTTTCTTTAGGATTTAATAATATTTTTAGTTTAGGTTTCTGCTTTTTTTTTTCTCCCTTTTCATATTTGTTTATCAATGTGGTAGACATTACTAAACTAACTTTAGTTAAAAAAAAAAAAAAAAAAATCGTTGCCTCTGCATGAGCAAAGGGAATTTATTGTACTCTTTTTTTTTTTTGGTTAAGTTTGGATTAGGAGTTGTATTAATGAAAACTTGTAATTTCTTCTTGTCAATTCAAAATTTCAAACTTAATTTTTTAGTTTTCATGATTCCTGCTCCTCTTCTCTCCCTAAATCCTTATTAATTATTTACAGATAGGATGAATCGTTTTTTAATGCAAAAATTAAGCCAATTGACGAATAGTTAATGGCATTAGTTTTTTCTTTTTTTTGGTAATTGATTTCTACCATCAAAAGATTTACCATCGCGCGCCATCGCTAAGGCGCTCCCCTCAGCGAGCGCTCGATGGTCCCTCACCCAGCGTCTGTTTTTTTTTGTTCACTTCGTTGTTATAAGTGTTCACTTTATCAAATATAAATATTCACTTTCTGTTATAAGTGTTCATTGTGTTCAATATGTTTAGTTTGTTTTTTTTATTTTCTTATCCAAATGTTCAGTTGGGTAAGTACAAATATTCTGTTAATTAAATATAAATGTTCTGTTAGTTGTAATAAAAGAAAAACATAAATGTTATAGGAAAAAATGTTCATTTTATTAAGTATAAATGTTTAGTTTTGTAAATATAAATGTCCAGTTTAGTAAGAACAAATGTTCAGTTTATGAACTATTAATTTTCAGTTCTTTTAATATGTACAATGGCAAGCGAAGGAGTCACAAACTGGACAAAAAAATACATGAAAAAATTAGAATGAGTCATGAACCGATCCGGTTCAATTAAAAAATTTTCCGAATCTGCCCCTAGTGCGCCTCTCTCCAAGACTGACGCTCGATGGTATGTAATAAAATCATTAGTTGACACATTTAACTGAACACATTTGATTATTAAACTGAACACATTGGTTATTAAACTGAATATTTGTAACAATACACCTGCTAGTCACGCGAGACTCACGTGTGTGCATCATCTGTTCAGTGATGACGCTCAATGATAAATTTACCGATGACACTTATAATTCCTGGTTTTTTTTCTCTAAGGACCCTACCACACATGCAGTTTATTAGTACAGAGCAAATATACGTAAAAACAAAAATTAAGAGCGAAACAAATTAATTAATCTTTGTTTGCATCCATTATTGCTTATGCTAAATCCGACTCATATTTTGTTACTTTTAGTTTTGAACCCATGTTGTCGACGCTTGTAATCAATTGCGATTAAGTTGAAATTCCAATTATAATATTCATTTTTTTCCCTTATTTTACTTTGGTTAATTTGTTTTTCTTGAATTAGTTGAATTTCACGAACAAACAAACGCTGAAAAACATGAAACAAATTGTGGATTTCATTTTTGAGAAAAGTTAAAACTTTCAGTATGCTGAAACATAACAAATTTGTCGGTGCAACGTACAGATGTGATCAAATTTTAGTATCTTAAATTAAGCCTTTATGATGGTCGGTAATACTTCAAATTCCAATATGTCCTTTGTTATTTTCAGTATATCCACTTTCAAAAATAAAAATCGAAAAAAAAAAACTAGATCGAGTGTAGCGATGAAATTAGGAAAAAATAAAAAATTGATAGGAGACTGGTGTACGTAACCATTCCCAAATAAAATGGGCCAAAACTACTATCTGCTTAATATAGCCATGCCCGAGTAGTTATTGCCACGGGACCTTTTAATTGATAACATTTGTGATTGGATTTTGAATAGCTTAATTTATTCATCAGATTGTACAACATGTATAATACAAAATTACAAAGAGTATAACAGAAAAGAAAATAGTAAATAAAGGAAACTAATCTAGCCTAATCAATTCATAAATTACAAGATATGTTGCCTAATTATAATACACGCTAACATTAATTACTTGTTCTCCCTTTGTTCCTTCTTCCCCAATCAACCTGTTTTCTTTGTGGCTTATTCTCCAATCCGTCCGACCTATATTTGATTGCAGCGAGAGCGACCAAGTGCAAGGAAGAGCAACGACGACAAAATGGAGAAGAACCATGACGACATAAACGGCGCTGGGGTGAAGCAGTTGGAGGATTCTGCTGCTTGCAAAAACGCACCTCGTACTTGGTATTTTACTGCTGCTGGGGTTGTTGGAGCAATTTTTGCACCACTTCCAATTTTTGCTCGTTTTTGCCTCATTGCAAATGCTAACTTACTTGATGGTGAGATGGGAGTCTGGTTATGTAAGAGGGAGCAGGCAAAGTGCGCAAAGCGCCAAATGAAGTTTCAAGAAATACGCAAGATTGTTGCAGAAGAAATTGCCAGAAGTAGACAAGTAGTGATGCTAGAGCAGAGGAGAAAAAATAATCTTTTCTTTTAGAGTTTAATGATAGTTTTAGTTTAGGTTTCTGCCTTTTCTCTCTCTCTCTCTCTCTCTTTCATATTTGTTTAATAAAGAATATGTTTATATTGAGACAGGATCTATATAGAGTTAAAGAAATTTATTGCTGTATTTTTTTTTTTTTGCTAAGTTTGGATTAATGAAAATTAGTAATTGTCATGTCAATTCAAAATTTCAAACTTAAATTTTGAGTTTTCTGGTTTCCTCCCCTCTTCTCTCCCTTACAAATTAACAGATAAGATGAATCGTTTTTTAGTGCAAAAATTAAGCCAATTGACGAATAGTTAATGGCCATTATTTTTTTTTCTCAATGACCCTACCACCATTGCAGTTTATTAGTGCAGAGGAAAAAATTTATATAAAAAAAAAAACATTATGAATATGAGGGAAACAAATTACTCCCTTTGGTTTGCATCCCTTATCGTGTGTTCCAAATCCAACTCAAAGTGTCAATCGTAATTAAAATGAACAACTATGCTACTATCGTCAACTCCAAACAGTTACTTCTTTTTGACTGAGAAAGAAGAAAATTCAAATTATTCTGTTTCTTTTTGTTTTGAACCCATGTTGCCAACACATGTGAAACATGTGATCTATTGCAATCAGTTCCAAATTCAAATTATTATGTTCGCTTTTTTCTTTAATTTTTATTTGTTACTTTTTCCCCCTTTAATTAGTTGGACTTCACACACAAACAAACAAATTGTGGTGTTCATTTTTTTATAAAAGCAGAAAACTTTCAATATGTTGAAACATAACAAAAAAAAAAAAAAAAAAGCTGAAACAGCCGCTGTCAAGGAAAAAAAAAAACTGAAACCAAACAAATAGTTTTGAGCACGTGCATCTGTAGTTAATTCAAATGGTACAGAAGAATAAAACTCAAAAAACAAAACATAACAATAATGTTTGAACTTTGAGCGCAGGCATTTTTTACAGAAGTAATAAAAAAATTTGCATTCAGTTAAAATTTTTCCACGTATGTTGGGGAATACTATATTATATCGAATAATGTAGTTAATTTGTTGGTGCAAACGTACGTACAGATGTGATCAAATTTTAGGAATAATATGACATATAACTTAGTCATTTAATCAACTTTCAGTATCATAAATGAAGCCTTTATGGAGGATAATTCTTCAAGTTCCAATATCTTTTTTGTTACATTATAAGTATCCACTTTCAAAAATACAAATCGAAAAAAAAAGAATACTAAAAGTGGGGACATAAAATTACAGATAAAACAACATGTGTACGTGACAATTGCAAACGATATATAAATGGGTCAAAAATAATAAAGCACCTCGTACTTGGTTCTTGACTGCTGCTGGGTTTTTTGTTTCACTTCCTCTTGCTTTGAAATTAAATTCATGTATACCTCAACTTTTGATCATTCCTACAGCTATCTTTCTTGATCATGATGGGAATCTGGTTATGCGAGGGGGAGCATTCTCAAATTTTGTGTGCAAAGAGCCGAATGATTCCTCATGAAATGCGCAAAATTGTGGCAGAAGAACTTGCCAAAAGTGCAGGTGCTAAATCAAAAGATTGATCTTTATTTTTATATATTTTTTGTAATTTATTGATAATTTCAGTTTAGGTTTCTGCCCTTTTTTCCCCTTTTATTTTTGTTTAGGAGTTGGATCAATAAAACTTGTCTGCTGATTTTAAATTTTAAAAAGAGGAAGGTTCCACTATCAACATTTTGGTTGGCCCAAATGCCAACATTTTATTATTAAGTTATTTTTTTATTTTAAAATTCAAATGTCTAATCCAAACCGTTGATCTTATTTAGTTGAATGAGCGATGCGTTTTCATATAAGTTTTGTAAATTTTGGAATTTATTTGATACTCGATCAAAGGTTAAAACATGAACGTATTAGAATGAATCTATCACAATTAACAAGGTTCGTTTGTTTTTTTATCTATCGATCGAGTATCAAATAAATTCTAAAATTAACAAAACTCATATAAAAACGCATCGCTCGTTAAACTAAATAAGATCAACTGTTTGGATTAAACGTTTGAATTTTAAAATTTGAAAAAATAACTTAATAGCAAAATGTTGGCATTTGGGGGCAACTAAAATGTTGGCAGTGGAACCTTTCTCTTTTAAAAATATTTTAGATTTCAAATTAGAAAAATAACCATTAATTAATTTATTTTTTATTGGAATGACAAAAATGATGAATTAGAGTTTCAGAATAATTGATAACTCAAATTTGTAATTGTTTCTTGTTAATTCAGACTTGCTTTTTGAGTTTTCGTGTCCCCTTTAACGAACTCTTCCATATAGGGCTGTCAATGGGTACGGTACGGTATGGTAGAAAGTATTTTCATATCCGCACCCGTTAAATTTTTCTTTACCCGTACCCGTTAAAAAGGATTTTAACCCATACCCTATCCGTACCCGTTAAAAATTAACGGTACGAGTAGGGTAACGGTACATAATTTAATAAAAAAATATATAATGTGCTAAATAAATAGTATCAAATAACTATATAGATAAAGTAAAATATTTAGATAATATTTTAGATATAATAAAAATCATGAAATTTATTCTCATATCAATTGAATTTGAAAAATCAATATAACTAATTATAAATTATAATATAATATAGAGTGTAAATTAATTTTTTCATCATCATAAATAAATTGAATGATTTGGATGAAGATCGAAATGAATAACATATCTTACAAAATATGCTAAAAACGTGATTATATATACATATATGTTTGTAAAATATTACCCGTTAGATAATGGGTACGAAATAGCCCTTACCCGTACCCGTACCCGATAAGTTAACGAAAATTTTTCTTTACCCGTACCCATACCCGTTAGTCTAACGAAAATAAAATCTTATCCATACCCGCCTTATCGAATACGGTACGAGTAGGATAAACGGGTAAACGGATTTCATTGACAGCCCTACTCCCATAATTAACGAATAAGATGAATCTTTTTTTAGTGGAAAATTCAAGAGAATTGACCAATAGTTAATGTGCAATAGAATTTTTTCTTAATGATTCTACCGCCCATGCAGTTAATTATAACAGTGAGGAAAAAAAAATTCTGAAGGAGACAAATTAATCCCTTTGGTCTTCAATCCATTATTACTTGTTACTTCACATGCCCAAGCACAACTATTGTACCATCGTCAAACCAAATTGTTGGTAAATAACAAGCGACAAAATATATATATTAATTATTTGGATTCTACGAGCTACGCTTCTTTAGGTGGTTGTTTTTCAAATTTTGAGTTATTCTGCTTTATTTTTTTCTCTTTTTCAACACGTGCTATCAAGCATGTAGTAAATGGTGTTGTTCATTTTGGGAAACATTTTTAGGAAATATTATTTATGTTCTCTTAATCCATAGGGTTTTATTTATTTTTTTTAAAAGAAGCGAGCTATGTCTGAGGTAAGCTTGGATATGGAAGTCCTCGTTTTCTTTTATTTTCTTGACAATGAAGCAAGACCAAGCTCATGATCTTATTATCCTAGGTCGGAACAAATTAGTTGATAGAATCTCCTTTTTTACGCTCATATGATCCTGTAAATAGGGACGTAAAAAAGAAAGGTAATTGCTACTTATCATCCAACCCAACGCCATCCAAGTCATCCACAAGAGCGCGCTCCCTCTTTCTCTCTTCTTTTCTTCCGCATCTACCCCTCCCCTCCCCTCCCCCCTTCCTTTTTTTCGCATTTCCGCGTCTACCTCTGCTCCCTCCCTTCAGCATCCTCCCCTCCTTCCCTTCCACGCCTCCCTTCCTTCTCTGACCTCTCTCCCCCATCTCCTCTCCTCTCCTCTCCTCTCACTCTTTCTTGTTTCTGTTTCTTTTCTCGTTTTTTTTTCTTTTTTTCGTTTTGCTTTCTAGTAAATAATCTTTTTTTTTTTACAGTGAGTTATACTAAGGAATGAAAAATAATCTTGTTTGTTATATATATGTTCCATGTATTGTTATAACTGTTCAATTTATTTGTTATTTATGTTCAGTTTATTTGCTCACTTTTATTTTTTGCATCAATCCACATTGTTTGTTACATCTGTTCAGTTTATTTGCTATTTATGTTCAATTAGTTGTTATAACTGTTCAGTTTATTTATTATGCATGTTCATTTTTACGAGTTAACATGTTTGTTACATTTGTTCAATTTATTTGTTATAACTGTTCAATTTATTTGTCATTTATGTTTAGTTTATTTACTCACTTTTACTTTTTGTATGAGTCCACATTATTTCTTACATCCGTTCAGTTATGTGTTATAACTGTTCAGTTTATTTATCATTTCTGTTCAGTTTATTTGCTCACTTTTACTTTTTTTTTGTGTCCACATTGTTTGTTACATCTGTTCAGTTTATTTGCTATTTATGTTCAATTAGTTGTTATATCTGTTCAGTTTATTTATTATGCATGTTCATTTTGTCCATGTATATATACACTTTGATTATATGTTCATATTATCTTCGTATCTGTTCAATTTATTGTTTTATATGGTCATTTAAAAGACGTAGTTCATGGAACAGAGCTGGAGTTCATGAGAAAAAAAAATCTGACGGAAAGGAGGAAAGGAGATGAGGCAAAGAAAAAGAAACGTGATGGAATGAAGGAGAGGAGAGGGAGGAATCGTAGGAGAGGAGAGGAGGCTAGGAGGAAGGAGGGGGAAATTGAGAGGAGAGGAGGGGAGGCTGGGAAGAAGAAGGAGCGGAAATTGAAAAGAAAGGAGGAGGCGAGGTAGAAGAAATGGCAGAGGTGAGGTGAAAGAGGAGAGAAACGTAGGTGAGGAAGAGAGAAGCGAAGACAGAGAGAGGCGAAAAAAAAGGGAGACGGAAAAAATTCGGAGAAAACACCAGAGGGAGGGGGAAGTAAAAGTTGGATGACGCTGGATGACAAATCGCTGGATGACGCTTATCATTCCTGAAAAAGAAATGTAGGGATGGAGTTTTTTCACTTTTGATATAGCAAAGCCCCTCATTGGGATTGGAGGCCCACACGACGGGCTATTAGCTTACCGGTAGAGCGTGCACTTGATGATTGCATCGTTTTGCTTGAACTATGAGGGTTCTCAGCGACATGGATAGTTCAATGTGCTCATCAGCGCTTGAGAATTTTTTTTTAAATCATATAATATATTATTAGAATATCTTATGATTTTCCAAACACCAAACTTTGTCTTTCCTTTAATAAGCCCCTACAGTAACACCCGTATAGAAAGAGTTTTTGTTATAATTGACACTAGAAGCGACTTTTATGTGAATATCGAAAAAAAAAACCCCCCATAAGGGTATACTTAAAATGCGTAATAGTACATTACATCTAAATAATGATTTCTTAATTTGTCATGACATGTGTCATGATTATCATAAAAAAACGAAAATAAGGGTCTTCTGCCTTTATTTAAAAAAAAAAAAAAAGCTAAACTTAATCTGCCTAGCTAACATTAGTTAAGACTTTTGTGTCTTTGTTCTCTCTTTCCTATGTTGATTGAGAGGAATCACTATTCAATGGATACGATCTTTTGTTCATACGAAACAAATAATTTACTGCTTATTGGATACATTTTTTTTTTTACGTGGGGCTAATTCTAAGCCATTCATTCAGAATCCGTGGGGAGGCAAGAAAAATTTCGAATGGGTTCATTCAGATAAATGAAATATTAATTAATTAAATTTCATCAATATTAATAGAATTTTCATGTCAAAAAATTAAATTTTTAATTATGGGGTTCACCAATGGAGTTATGTTTGTATTTTTATGTGATTCAAATAGTGGGTTTCTTACAAAAATTGTCCATATAACAACAAATTTATATATAAAAGTATTTGATTGGAAAAAAATAAATAGGCGACATTGCACTCCTTTTGTTCCATTTAAACTCGTCTATGTTTAGAATAATGAATGATTCTAATTGATTAAGACTTGGAGAACCAACTCTTGGTCTAGTGGGAAAGAGCAATGCATCTTGAGTGAAAGGTCGCACGTTCGAAACTTGATTGGAGGTCTTTCATAGACATTTAATGTAAAAATAAGTTGGGAGGTTTGACCCCAATTTATCTTAAAAAAAATTTGATTAAGACTTGAATATATGGTGTAGATTTTAGCTCACATAAAAAAGGTATCGATGACAGAGTTATTCTCACTTATCTCGTTGTTAGTTTTCGAATTCAAATTATTTTGCTTTTTTTTCCCTTTAATTTTGAACACAAGCTGTCAAACATGAAACAAAATGCGGTGTTCATTTTTGCAAATCAAAACCGGATATTTACTATTTCTTTTACTTAGTTTTCTACAAGTAGGATGTGTGGAAAATTTCATCGGTAGAACTTTATTTTTATCGTGTTGGCATATTTACATAGCAAGATTAATCAATGATTATAAATACCGATCATCATCATGCTATACAATTTGTAGCAATTAACACATGATATAGTTAACATTTGATATCTATATTCATAAAAGGAATTTCGGTCAGATTTTGATTTTGGTCATGCTTTCACTTAAAAATATATCGTCTTAGCCACTAAACCAAAAACCAATTCTCTTATTTGTTTAATTATATATACAGGGGCGAAGCCGCGAAGGCACATTGTTTTTTGTGGGTCCATGGACCCACCTGAAAAAACAAAATTGTTTGATATGTACTAATTAGAATTGTTTGTTTGAAAATTATTGTTATACTACATAAATTTTTAGAAAAAAAAATTTGTATGGACCATGCTGACATGAATTTCTAACTACGCCCCTGATTATATAGAAACTCTTGCTTTATAAAGCGTGCATTATCTAGAACTATTTCGTTTATTAGTGGCGTTTATTAATTCAGAAAATATCAGTTATTTGGTTTTTTTTAGAGGAATGGATGCTTACACAAGTTACAACACCACACATAATGTTCCCTGCTGGATTGGGTAGAGTTTCAGTAGCCACGGAAGCAAGTCACTGCAGCACCTCTGCACGTGGAGCCCACTCGATACAATTCGGAATAACTTGTAGACCGACCGAATGTCCGAATACCTTCCTTTGTGTTGCTCAACACCTATACTCCGGGTGCATCCAATAATAAGGCCTATGAAAGGAGTAAGCGACCGACCGCACCAGAACTCCCGCAGGGAATGAAAAGGCAAAAAGGCACAAAAAAAAAAAAAAAAAGAGCACCATAACTGCATGATGCAATGTGCCAAACGAGGAAAATATTTTACGATGCACCGCGAAATCATTTGTACTAAAATTAGTTTTTTTCCCAATGCATTGAGCGCACTGTCTATATTTATTTAGGTTATAATAATATAACGTACCGAGACATGAAGACCTAATTAGGTTTATTTATTTTATGTTTATAGGATATTAAAAAAGCATATCCAAATTTAGTCATGTTACAAAGTAAATCAACAAGTTTAAAAAAAAGCCTCGTTGCAAACGCTTCCAGATTTAGAACATTTCATAGCAAATTTATAATGTAGATAGATAGAATATCTAATAAAATAATTTGTTTTCTATGGAGACCTAGATTAATATTTTACATGACCTATTATATTCAACAAATCAGACATACCAGTTTGTAATGTAAAATCGTTATAATTATTATGCTTAAAAGTTCCATAAATATATCACTCAAGATAGTACCAAAACAACATACATAATTTTGGTACTTTAGAAATAAAAATAAAAATAATTGTCTATCGATCTCAAAATGCATGAAAAATTGACGGATATAATTATCATGCCGACACATACGTGACGTGATACGTCCCACAAAAAGATAACAGGGTTTGGACACAATAAAAACAGATGTGTGGATAATTCTGGAGTACGTCTAGCAATTATCGAAAAGAACTTGTTGGCTTGCGGGCTATATGCAGGATGCCAACTTTTGATCTGAGCCGTTCGATCTAATCTGGACGGTTAAAATTTTTCGAACTATCAATCTGATATTATGCACGGGGCTCCCATTAACCATTGAGATTAGATCTAACGGTTCAGATCAAAGATCGGCACCCTGCCAACCTTTTATAAGGTTGGCAGAGAGGATGTGATTCCTATATGCCAGGTGTAATCAGAAAAGGATGGTTTGATAATAAGAGACGAATAGACCCCACAAAGATCAATAATTCTCCGAAAGGAAAGTGTGCAAGGAAAAATTCCCATTTAATATTAACGAGAGAGAAGAAAAATCAAAAATAAAAAAGGTGTAGAGAGAAGAGAAGAGAAGAACAAAAATAGCGAAGAGAGAGAGAGAGAGAGAAAGAAAGCGTCGTAAGAGGCTCTTCGTATCGTCGCCGCCATTTGAAAGCGTGTCTGAATTTACAGATCAGCGAAGCACCATTACCTTATCCCTTCTTCTACGCTTTCTCTCTTTTATTTAGTTGCTTCGTTTATTTTCCCCTTTTTGGAATCAAACCCTAGATTTATTAATTGATTCATTTCATTAGCCTTCCTTGCTTGCTTTCCCCAAGCGCTGATATCGCGGCTCTGTAATTGTCGTGTTGATTCTAAATTGTTGCGTCGATTGGCTTTTTTGGTGGGATTTCGGTGTTGGGGTTTGTTGGAATTTGGGGATTGTGATTTGTTTTGATTGAATTGCATGGAACCTAGAGTGGGTAGCAAGTTCCGGCTCGGTCGCAAGATCGGCAGCGGCTCTTTTGGAGAGATCCATCTAGGTTTGTGTTTGATTTTCTCGATTAATTTTGTTGTTTTTGAACTTTATTCGTGATATTCAATTGTTTGATTATTGAATTTATGTGTTGTGTTTTCAGGGACTAATATTCAGAATAACGAAGAAGTTGCAATAAAACTTGTGAGTTATATCATTTTTATACTCTCTGTATTATTTTGTTCAAATTTTGTAGGGAAAGATGCATGATTTTTTTTTCTCGAATTGTATTACTTATGTGGTTTTGTTTGTTATTTTGTATATGAAACTACAATCTTAGATTCTGTGATATCTGAATGTAGCAACTTCCTTAATTATATTACTCATGCTGTTTTGATTGGAAATTACTTGACTTGTTTGAAATTTTGCTGGTTGGTTGGTGGCTCCCCTCCTATATTGTAATTGTTTTATTTAATAATTATTTTAGTGGTGCTGGATCTGCATGTGTAAAAACCAAATGTGATGTTGATAAGGTACAATGTAGGTGATAACTTAGTATATAAAGCCGATCAAATGGGTAGGCTAGACAACCTGTTGGTTATTATTTCCTTTCAGATAATGTGGAATTCTCTATTCTCGCATAAAACAATCCATCATTTTGTAATTAATTCCTCCTGGTTTAGAGTTATACTCTGAATGAAAATGACAGAGTAGCTGTGCTGTTTCTCTCTGGGCCTTTCAGCATGATAGTATATTCTAACAAACTTTGTTTCATTTTTTTGACAATGATTTTTTTTTCTTGTACAATCTTAATTATTCTAGGAAAGCACCAAGACAAAGCATCCTCAGTTATTGTATGAATCAAAACTGTACCGAATTCTTCAAGGAGGAAGTAATAATTATAAAAACATGTTGACATTTCATATATGAATCTTTTTGAAAAGATCAGATTTTAATTTATGTTTTTGTTGATTTTTTTCCAGCTGGCATTCCAGGTGTGAGATGGTTTGGTGTAGAAGGAGATTATAATGTGCTTGTCATGGATCTATTGGGCCCCAGTTTAGAGGACTTATTTAACTTTTGCAATAGAAAGCTCTCTCTGAAAACTGTTCTTATGCTTGCTGATCAGATGGTATATATATCTCTCTTGCACCATTTTTCTTCCAGTATTGCGCTTATGGAACTATGAATTAATTTATTTTATGTGCTTTCATTTTATTATAGTTGAATCGAATTGAATACGTGCACTCAAAGTCTTTCCTTCACCGAGATATAAAGCCTGATAATTTTCTCATGGGTCTTGGAAGAAGAGCTAATCAGGTTTGTCTTCTATATGCACTCTGTCATTCCTTTTCTTAATATTTGTAGGCAGAAAAGCTACTAGAGAGCATTATATTGAACTTATAGAAGGAAGAATTTTTGAAGAAGCCAAGGAAATAGTAAATACAATATCACTTAATAAATTAAGGCCCTGTCCGGTGAGATAAGTTAACTCAGGAAGTTCTGTTGGCAATGTGCTGGCCACTTCCATCTCTTGTATGATTTTGGTTCAGAATACCTTTTTTCCTGGGTTTGCTTTAATTTCTTTTTAATTTGTTATTCAAAATATATGCCAGAATAATTTTCCCTTGTCCTAAATCGTTGAAATAATCCTTTTTAATTTTTTTTGTAATAGGTATATGTTATTGATTTTGGGCTGGCAAAGAAATATAAGGATGCTACCACACATCAGCATATTCCTTATAGGTACAATGTCCTGCAATGCTTTTTTCATTTTTATCATTCTTCTTCATGTGCATGCTTACATGCTTAAGTAAATGCTTTATTCCTATTGTTCTCTAATGCAGAGAGAATAAAAACTTGACTGGAACTGCAAGATATGCTAGTGTGAACACTCATCTTGGAATTGGTTAGTTCAGCAGTTGCTTCTCTTCTCATCTTTTTATATTATTTTGGCTAGTTGAGGGCTTCCTGCAATGACTTTCTCATATATTTGTCTGCATGTAAAGAGCAAAGCAGGAGGGATGATTTGGAATCTCTTGGATATGTATTGATGTACTTCTTAAGAGGAAGGTTAAATACTTTCTTGTTTTTTTTATAATTTAAAACCTAGTTATTTTTTTTATTTTGAGACCTATAACCTTGTTTTCCTTTTCTCTGTTACCAGCCTCCCATGGCAGGGTCTTAAAGCTGGGACAAAGAAACAGAAGTATGAAAAAATCAGCGAAAAGAAAATTGCTACTTCCATTGAAGTAATTTCAATTTTTTTTTATTAATCATACGACATTATTTTAGTTTTCGTCTAAGTTTCACATGACTGTCCTCAGAAAACTTTATATACAGTGTCTCCAATTAGCATATTCTAATGAAAAAAAAAAAGATTGGTTTTGTAAAGAAAATTTTCTTAGCAGCATATTTCATGCTAGGTAAATCTGAACTGCTCAGGTTAACCTCATATATTTTTTATTTTAATAGCTTGTAATTGAATAATTTCCAGGCATTGTGTAGAGGATACCCATCAGAATTTGCCTCTTACTTCCATTATTGCCGCTCGCTCCGCTTTGAGGATAAGCCTGAATACTCCTACCTAAAGAGATTATTCCGTGACCTATTTATTCGTGAAGGTTGTCATACTTTTGCCAAATGAAATGTTCAATCTTTTTAGTATTCGTTTTTGTTCCAGTAAATAATATTTTTGTTCTCTTTGCGCTTTTGTTGATAGGATTTCAATTTGATTATGTATTTGATTGGACCATCTTAAAGTATCAGCAAACACAAATGTCCAGCGGACCTCCTCGACATCATCTTGTGAGTCATGAGATTGTTCCATATTTGCAAACCTCACAAATTATTATTATTATTATAATTTGTTGAGGGTGTTAACTAGAAATCTGAAATTTTTTTTTATGATTGTAGGGTGCTCCTGCCGCAGGACAAACCTCATCTGCATCTCCGGGAATAGTGAACAACAGACAAGCAGGTATATTCTGCTCTTTTATTGTTCAATTACTTTTATGTCAACTCATATAGTTATTTGCTTGGACTAATTTTATAAGTAAAGTGGTCCCTTTTCTTGGCATTGACATAATTTTGTTATCATTTGCCTTGATTTTAAAACAATTTGACATGATAGGAATGGAAGACTCAAGGAAAGGTCCATGGGCAGAAGCAGAGCCAAACCGGTACGACCAGGTGGCCCCGCCTCAACCTGCAGCAGTAACTGCTGGCAGCTTGTCTAAGAACAAGTCAGCTGTACCTGGAACACATGACCCGTCTCCAGTTCCTGCTTCAAGAGATGGATTGGTGTGTTTTTCTGTCTCATTTAACCCAATTCAATGCAGTGCAATGGTAGAAGTGCTAACTGATAGCTTGAGATTGATCTGCAAATCTGAAATAGACAACTGAAATGATGTTCCCTTGCTATTTGATAGCAAATTTACCATTGTCATAAGAAAAAGTAAAAATTGCTATGTATCTCCTGATCCTTAAATAATATTTGTAGTTATCCAGTTCCAATTTCTTGGGGCGTTCAGGAGGCTCTTCAAGACGTGCTGCTGTCTCTAGCTCTACTAACAACCTCGCAGGTCCCGCCCCCATCATTCCTCCTGGTGGAAGCTTTACTCGTTTCGCTGGTACAGGTCCCCGACGGACATCCCCTACTGATTTCACCTCCTCATCTTCTAACAGAAATTACTGCAATCCTACTGATGCTGCCGATCTAAGAAATTACGAGTCTACCCTCAAGGGCATCCAAGGTCTTCATTTCGAAAATTACAAAGACAAATGATTGATTTTTGACAGATACAACTTTCTGATGTCATAGTTCTCATTTGTTCGGGAGAGGTAGGGGCCCATAATCTTCATATTTATGGCTTTCTAGTTCTCCTTAATCTGATTTTTGCCGGGGTGGTAGTATCATATTGTGCTGTCTGTACATACAGGTGTCACTAACATCGTTGTTTAATGTTTTTCGTTGTGAGAAATATTATAGTTTATTCGGTTAATTTGGTTGCATGTTTTGAGTTTGAAACGAAGTCCACAAATCACATGTTATATTTTTTTTAATTATTATGTGATAGTTGCCTAGGAGAGGTCTCATCTCTTATGTTGTAACTTCGGTGATTAGTAAATTGGTCGTCTGGGAGTAAATTTGGCATTGACATCTTCTAAACGAGTATCATGTAGTATCATTTCATTTTGTGTGAATTATATTTAATTCTTGTGTTGATGCAAATTTTCGTCTTGGTAATGCTCTGGCCTGCATTCCTGCATTACATTATTATGTGAAGGTGTGGTCACTGTGGTGATACATATATAAGCGTCTATTATCTCGTGAAAAATCGACATCGTCCGACCTAGTGGCATTCCTGGTCCGTACAGCTCACGACTTTTGACTGTTAATTTGTAACTTATTAGGACGAGGAATTTTTTTTTTTTTTTCCGAGAACTTCACAGCTGTGCTGCTGTCAATGAATAATTGAATAGTAGGACGAGGAAAGCTGTACGGAGATAAATGATCCATGATAAATCCATTGAACATTTGAAATATATTCAAAGTTCGACCCCACAAATGCCCGTTTCTCTTCTACTACGGAAGATATTTTTAGAATTTACTATATTTTAAAAAAATTAATGGCATAAAACTAATTTCAAACAATTTTATAGTGATGTAAATCTCATTATACCGCAAACAATAATGAAAAATATAAAAAATGGGGAATCAATATGTCACAGCTCACATTTGATAAATACGTCATACCCGACCTCATATCCATGTACTCCAGAAAACGACAGATTGTAATCTGTTTGGCACTCAGAATCTGGGAGTGATTCTTGCGGTGTTTGTTATAAATCGATTTTATCTACTTCTTGGAAGAACAGCTGAATTACTTTTCCATTAAGCTAATATAATTGATCAGAGTTACAATTATTAGCGACCTTAAATAAAAGTTGGTCTTCAATACCAGTACAAAATCCAAACCCTCACTGCCATAAATTATATTTTAGTGTGAGACAGAGCATGCCAACAGCAATATAAGTAATATTACATGGTAATAACCCATCATGTAAAAAATGGCAGTGTGACCTTTCATAACTTGAGGCTAAACCTACCTTGGTATCATCAACTTAGATCCCGCTATACATGCTTTAAATCTAACTTTTCCATATTAGGCTCCACTAAGACCCAATTCCTGCAACTCCTTTCGCCTTAGCAGCCGCCTGTGCAGCTGCGGCTGCGGCGGCAGCAGCTGCGGCGGAAGCTGCTGCAGCAGCAGTTGATGCTGGTGATGCATTCTGTGGAGCCTCCACGATTTCCTGTGGCACCTCTTGTTGCCCAGTACCATCGACTTGGGACAGGAGCTTCTTTATCTGGGCCCCACTCAAAGTTTCTTGCTCAAGCAATGTGTTTGCAAGCACATGCAACTCCTTGTTGTGGGTCGTGAGTATTGTCTTTGCATTGTTGTAAGCCCTTTCCAAGAAATCCTTCACTTCCTGCTCTATTATGAGCCTGGTCTCAGTGCTCATGCTCTTACCATCGTCATCATAATTGTATGATACTAGACCGGCATGCTTGCCCATACCGTATTTTGTGACCATTGCCCGAGCGAGTTTGGTTGCTTGTTGAAGATCTGAAGATGCCCCAGAGGTAACCTCATTTTCACCAAAGATGAGTTCCTCTGCCACTCGACCTCCCATGCAAACATCAAGCCTGGCAAGCATCTGTTTGCGTGAAATACTTGTTTCATCTTTATCTGGTAGCTGTGACACCATACCCAGCGACATCCCTCTTGGTACAATAGTTGCCTTGTGTACCGGCATGGCACCATCTGTATGGATTGCAACTAAGGCATGGCCACCCTCATGATATGCAGTCAGTTTGCGGCTCTCAGCAGAAATTACAGCCGATTTTCTCTCACTGCCCATCATTATCCGGTCTTTCGCATACTCGAGGTCTGACATGGTCACTTCCTTGGCACCATCCATGGCAGCTTTCAGAGCAGCTACATTTACTAGATTTGCCAGGTCAGCACCAGAGAAGCCTGGTGTTCCTCTTGCTATTATCATCAAGTCAACATCATCAGCTTTCAATACCTACATACAAATAGACAAATTTCTGAACTTGGTCGAGTGCAAAAAAAAGAAAATTTGAAAAATCAATGAAGAACCTGAAATAATGCTGCACTGCTTCTAACAGACAGTACCATACCAGTAAGACACTAATTCATACCTTGGACATATGGGATTCAAGAATCTGTCTCCTTCCCTCCACATCTGGGTTCGGCACCACAATATGCCGGTCAAACCGACCTGGCCTGACAAGTGCTCTATCCAGTGACTCTGGAAAGTTTGTCGCTGCAATTACAATAATGCCATCGTTCTGCTTAAACCCATCTAACTCAACAAGCAACTGATTCAGCGTCATTTTCATGTACTGCTGATCTTTAGGGTTTCGGCTGCCTCCAATCGCATCTATCTCGTCTATAAAGACTATGCAAGGTGACCGCTTCTTGGCAGCAGCAAAGAGGTCCCGCACCCGGCGGGCGCCAACCCCAACGAACATTTCCTCAAATTCGCTGCCACTGCAAGAAAAGAAGGGGACGCCAGCCTCACCAGCTATGGCACGGGCCAGCATGGTCTTTCCTGTGCCAGGTGGACCCACTAATAAGACTCCTTTTGGAAGCTTACCACCAAGGCGTGTGAATCTCTGGAAAAGACAAAATGTTAGAAGAAAGAGTGAGTCTATGGATCATGAACCCAACCTGAGGAGAACTGTTAGTGATATTGCCCAATCCACAGAAGCGTAAAGTCTTTTATTTGCTTATCATTCAACTATCTTTCCTACTTTCAATATACTAAAACTTTACAAACTGATTTGCAGAAAATATATTACCTGTCAAAAATCATTTTCCTTTTCAAGAGAGCAATAAAAAGTTTTATAAATATACATCAGGGCTGGGTAACATGGCCTTTACTAAAAATCCTTGCAATACTATATGGTCTAAAAGGTATAAGAAAAGGTTCTCTCCCTAAAACTCACACATGGGGAAAAAGTCAAGAACAAAGCAGCAAAAGAACAAACCATGTTTCACATCACAAAACACATTGAAATCATTTCATTGCATAACACCCAGAGATAGAGAAAACAATAGAATAAAAACCTTGGGATCACGCAAGTAGTGAACAATCTCCTCAAGTTCAGATTTGGCCTCATCAACTCCTTTCACATCACTAAACTTAGTAGGTGAATCAATTGTTGGTTGTACCTCCTCATGCAGACCCAATCCTATATGTACAAAAATTAAATAAAAGGAAAGAAAGCAAGCAATGGTAAATATAATTTATTAAAACACAACCAAACCTCTGCTGATGCCTCTGTCCTCAATAAGCGCACCAACACCGGAAATAAGAAGAAAAGCAAGTGCTATGCTGCGAAAGGTGCGCCAGAGCTGCTCTTTGAAATGCCCAGTCTCAGCTGTGACCATGTGAATTGGTGCACTAGCTGTGCCAAGTATACCATCTTTTGTCGCAACACCAACATTCTTTAATGCTCCGACGTTCCCCAAAGTGCTATTTAAACTTTCTTCTTCCTTAATAGCACTTGTTGATATCCCTTCAAGCAGAAAATTTGAAAAATTGAAATAAATGAAATGCATAAGACAAACAATCTTAAGAATTGATTTCTACAATTGCGAGATTGTGTATACTCAGATTTAACAGCTCATTTTAGTTCAAAAATTAATATATTTACTTACAACAGAAATAAAAACTACAGAAATTTATATGCATAGACCATAGAGTGTATTCAATCCATAAATTATACATGTATGAATGCACTTGCTGTACAGAGTTCTGTAGATTATATTGCTAATAAAGGGACAATCATAAAATCCAAACCATTCAGACTTCCAAACTTTTACACATGCAAAATAACAAGAAAAGGCATTGCTAAGAGAGCTAATGACAACAAAATCATAACAGTTAAGTAAAAAGAAGAAAAAAAAAATCTGATAAACAAAACCACACAAAGATGTTTACATAGGCCTGTTTTACTTTTACCTCTTTGCAAGGTTCTTAGAAGAGAACTTTCGTCAAGTCTATCAACCTTCACAAGTGCTTTGACATATTCTGAAAGAGCTGAAGGGTTAGAATGCAATGATGGCTGGCTTTCGAAAATCCTGATAACCTTTTCTGGGTCACTTCTATAAATCTCTTTTAGCAGAGATGCTTCATTTGGCCCATCCATGTCACGGAGCCGTCTTGCAAAATTGCCAGCATAGCTTGATTGGTATCGCTCGTGGAAATTTCTGAACTTGTTGCCTATAGTATAAGGAATATTGTCAAGCACATCTCAAATAATAAAAGTGCATTTAGTCCTGTCTGAAAGAAGTTCATTAAATTATACAATTCATTGCATTGAGCACTCTTACCAGGACAAATCGTACATATCATTGCACAAGTCAGTGACCTTCCACATTTTAATTCTAGAAGATGCACAAAGTAACCACATAACAGAACATAATCTAGATAAATTGATATACATGTTAAGACTCTTCTGTTGTTCAAATAGACTGAGATAAAGCTTTCTGGGGCCCACTGTAAAATTTCAATACACATACAATGTCCCTGCAAGGAACATAGTGCTTCTAGTTTTACAAAACTAAGCCTTATTTATCCAAGAACAAAAGGACTGAAGATGGAGAGATAATTACATGTTTCCTCAAAAAAAAAAAATTAATAAATAAATAAAATAAAAATAGGATTCTACAAATTTCTTGAATTCTGTAACTTGTAGGATATTTAAGTCAGTCCTGATGCTTCTACAATACACAGGATATTTCTCATTGCAACAGTGTTCATGAGAAGTTATGACAGTTTGGTTAATAAATTGCATACCTGCATTACCGTAGATGCTGGATCGAATGCTAGACACACTTCTTAACAGATCCAAGGTAGGATGCTGCGCTAGTTGATTCTTGGCTACCTGATCAAGCAGTTAAAAACATGTTAGAAGGAGATACCTTTCAATACTGTAACATTTTTGCATTAATTCATAAAATTAATTTGAACAAAACCATAGTAACAGTAAAATTGCTTACATCTATCAACAACTGTACTGAACATACAACTAATCACACTACAAGTTAAGTTATGTATGCCCTGATTACTGAACTTAAGCTACAGTCCCCCCCCCCCCCCTTTGATGTAAGAAGGCACAGTCAATTGTGATTGGTTAAAGCAATCTAGCATAGAAGATACAAAAACTGGCAGCTAAGATTGATCTAATTGTCAGCTTGATGCATCAATCTTGGTTTGTAATTAAACTGAGAGCTCAGATGTACCATCCCCAAAGTCAAAACATAGCTTTTATCTAGTTTAAACCACAATCCTACATAAATATCTCCTCCAAACTTGGGGGAAACGTTCAAAACCATCTGTATAGTCTGATTAAACCCTATTTTCACCCAACAATAGCTCAATCAATAGAACAACCTCCAGATTCAGAAAGAATACCTATATTTACGCAAATATATAGGTAACAACACAACTTTCAACCACAAACTAAGCCAAAAAAGCGCGCAACTGGCCCTTTTTCAACTACAAAACAAAATTTCAAGGGGAAACAAGAAAGAAAATCAAGAAGATTCGCGAAGTACCTTTACCAGAAGGCGCCTCCAAGCCATGTCGCCTCAATAGAACCTTGTTTCTGTGTCGTACTTGATCAATTAATGATGGATCGAAGGGAGAAATAGAAGAGATCGAAAGTTTCTGCGTTTGTCTCAAATTTGAGAGAGAGAAAAAGGAAGCGAAGCCGAGGCTGCGACGATACGCGCAGAGATAAAAGGAAAAGAGATTTCAGATTTGTATTTCTATTCGGATCTATTTTTAATTGTTTATTTATTTTTATTTTCCTTATTAACTCCCTCTTGGTTCTCTCCTCCTCCTTTTTCCCTAATTATGTTATGCACAAGAGAAAATCTCTAGTGTGGACCCCGGAAATGATAAACCCTAAAAATATCACTTATAGTCCTTGAAAACATATAAAATACTAATTTTGCCCCTACTTTATCTTTTTGTCCAAGCGGAAAGCACGGTCGCTGACAAATAATAATTCTCGACATGTCACGTATTGAAGTTTTGGAGGGGCAAACATGACATTATCAAATTATTAAGCTTTAGAAAAGTTCTCCTTTTTGTGTGAATCGTCAATTATGGCATACAAATTTTCTATTATCGTGACAATAAGATAGGTTAGAAATTATAAGTCGAAATACATACGGACAATTTTTTTTTAATATGACAAGTTTGTAATTGTTAAAGAATCCAAGGGTCCCTACAAAAACATGCCAAGTTGCGGAGTTCTCCAATCTGGTCTCTTGTAATCTTCTAAAACAATAATCTGACTAAAAAATATCAGAAGTTCCAATCTCGTTCCATGGTGCACTTCGAAGCTGCTACACGGCCACTTATTATTTTTTTGTCTCAAAATTCAACAACAGATAATTTAAATTAAAACTAGCGAATTTGGGCCCAAATTGAAGGCTTTCGAGAAGGAACTCATCCTCATCTGCCCGGAGTGGCCCTTTCCCCACAATCCAAATAATTTCATAAAGTTTATGCAATTTCTTAGTATTGGTACCAAAACAAAACTTAAAATTCTGAACCAAAGAGACATTAACTTTGCCGCATCTGACAGATTACAAATTCCAAATGATGAGATTTTAAAACGCTTTCAGGCAGATATAATAAAACCAAATAACCAACCAAACGGTTACTAAGATGATAAATTTAAAACCAAACTGAATATATAGATACTAAGCTACAACAACAAAGGAGTCACATATCGCTCTCGACTGGTTCTAAGAGAACCCGTCAAACCTAAAATAAACAATTGTTCTTACAAGCTAATAAAACACACAAGATTAGTTTTTCTAAACTACTACACAACAACACAGCCAGCCGATTTTACAACTCTAGCTAAAACCACCTTGACAAAAGGGTAAGTAAAGTGCTAAGGCTTCGGGCCACAAGTAGCCAGATGGGCCTTGAATTTCTCGAGCTCCGCTACTACCTCGTCCTCTGGCCGATAGATTAAGTCACTCATTCTCCATAGCTGTGTACAAGAGTAATAGAAGAAATATACCATCAGCAACTTGTAAATAGAGAAACAACAAGTAGAATTGGAGATGAGAAACAGGACATATTACCTGAAGGGTCCCACCTCCACCAGTACTTTCACCATCATCAGAGACACTAACAATGGTCCACGGATCAGATGCATTCCAGTGGAAATCAACCACTTTATCCCTGCAGTATTATGTCAAAATGCATATATGTTGAGATTTGTACTACATAACATTTGGTTCTCAAATTAAATGGAAAAACAGAACTCAGTGGCTGCACCTGTGACCAGCATGCTGAAAAAATAAACCAGGAGGAGAATTGGGCATCCTTGATCCCTCTTTCTTCTTTCCAACCTTTTCAATAGAAATCTTTGTGTTAGTCAAAATAAAAAAGGAGGTTATATTTTGAAACTTCTATGAAAGAGAAAAGGAGAGAACCTTTTCATAGTCCCAGATGTTAAGAAAGCCATCTTCAGCTGCACTTCCAAAGACAGAGGCCTTATGCGGGGCCCACTGAAAATAAGGTGAAACCAATCCATAAAATTAATAGATAATAGCTAGAGACAAAAGAACACGTTGAAAAAACATGCCACTATAATTTCCTTCACCCCCGATGGACAAGTGCACAAGGGAAAAAAATGTCCAGCACACATTTATGTTACCTTAGAAAAGTTCTTTGTTCTTAGAAAAATAATAGTTATGTTACCTGAACACACAAAACAGCAGATTTGTGGCCTTCAAATTTATTTACTGGAGCCCCTACACCGCTATTTGTTAAATTGCGGCGATCAAACATGCGCACTGAATTATCAGCAGATCTGGTGAGAAGAAAACAGAGAGGTTAAGAGAAGGCAACATTAGGAATTAAATACATAAAATGAATACAAGTCAAGCATGCAATAATTTTAACTTGGATAATAATACAATACCCAGTTAGGACATAGTTAACATCATGAGGATTCCAATCAACACAGTGAAGATCTGCGTTATGAGCTTTCTCCACCTTGAAAAGCAACAAAGCAAAAAAAATAAAACAAATGTTGTTAAGACAATAGCTGAAATTGACAATAATTTAAAAAACTAATTACATAAAATTTGGAAAATAAAAAAAATAAATAAATAAGTGGTAGCACATCTTATCACACCCTTTCTAATCTATCTTATTAAATAGATGCAAAAGGGTATTACCTTCACAACAGGACTAGTACCAACTCGAGCATCCCAAAAGATCAGGCACGAATCATCACCCACACTGCAGAATTCTTGCGCACTGCAATGATGCATAAAATAGGGATTAATAACCAAAGCGTTCTGTGCCATAGTAAATAAAAGGGTAAAAAATACATGTAACGAACAACATTTACCTTGAAGGGCAGAATTGCACATCTTCGACAGTGTCATCATGGCCTTCAAATACACCCCTTGCAGCAATTTTGGGGCTGTCAGAGACCTTCTCTTTCTCCTTCTCCTCCTCTTTAGGGGCATCAGCTGCATCAGAGCTAGCTAAAGTAGATATGTGATCTTGTATGCTCCACAAGACCACCAACTTGTCCTTTCCTGAAAGATTATTAAAAAAAAAATCAGGCGTGATGGCAGAAAATAATAAGAAAACATAAATATAGGAAATCAAAATTTTTTACCTCCAGAGAGGACGAAAGGTTCAGTCGGGCACATGGAGAGCGCGAACTCTGCATTTTCTCGATGACCAGTTAAGACCTGGGAAGATTTTTTATGCGGCGTTAAATAGCTTTACAATACACAAAAAAATAAGAAAAATAGTGATCGTAACAGTACTAACAAGGTCAGGGCGAGATTCAGCAGCGCCTAACACAGCATGGCGATTTGGCTGGGCCTCCACGTCCCAAATCAGTACCTTTCATTAATTGATGGGTCAGATTTTTAGTTGTTAAACTGTGATACCGAAAAAAATTTTAAAATCTAGAAAATAAGCAGTACATCAGGGCTATCAGTGTGAGTAGCCACAATCTTGCTATTCTGGGGAAGCTCCCTTATTCTGTTCACCTGCCATTAGAGCATAAAAAAGTTTCAGAAATTCATTACGTAACTAAAACCTTATTCAATATAAAAAAGTTCAATTATAATAAAGTTTTGTAAGAAAAAAAAAAATAGCATATGCAACTGAATGAGATATAAAGGGGGACACAAGGGGCTATAAGGGATTATAGTACCTCCCCTGGATGGATAATAGTCTTGAACTTCTTAATAAATGGCGAGCGTGCCTCCTCATTAAACTGCAGCAAAGAAGTGTAAGAGTCATAAACTAAGATACACTTCAATTTTACTTTCAGAACTTCCCACTAATATATTATTTTTATTATTTTGTTTATATATCATGCGAACGAGCATTTCATTCTTCACAAAACCAGCCATCAGTTTACATATCAGTGCTAACTAGAAGCCTAGAAACAGGGAAGCATCTTGTTCTCTTTTTATTTTTTCTTTATAAAGAAGGAAAATAATTTAGGTAGGTTTACCTCAGCTATGTGCTCAGCAGCAGCAACTCTAGGTTTGACAACCTCACAATTCGCCACAACCAGCGTGTTAGGAACAGAACCATCAGTCTAGAATGAAATTCAAACAGAAAATAAACAAATTAAAACAAATTATTACAATCATATATGTTTAAGATAAAATTGTTGCACAAGGAATAGAGCTTGCTACCTGTTCAGAGAGGTACAGCCGCTGGCGGTTCTTATATGTTGCCTGCTCAAGTTGAGGGCCCCACCTTTTCTCAATTTAAAAAAATTCATTAATACAAAGCAAGTCAAATAAAAAAAAAGAGTCAAACATTAGCTCAGAAAGCTGCAGCTTGGGATATACCATATGCAAGTGTACATATTAATTACAAACTCAATATTCATAAGGTGAAATTTTGTTTTAAGCTTCATACTGTACATGTAATGTTGTAGTCACAACTATAATATAGAGAGAAAAGAATAGACGGAGCAGGAAGACCTAAATCAGCACAAAATTGCTTCTTTAACTGGCTAAATTTGACAATTTTAAAAAAGAAACCTAGATAGTACAACTCATTTTAAAACCTAAAACCCTAGAAGCTGAGAGAAACTTAATCACTACAAAGTACAAACACTTTCAAAGTAGAAAGACTAAGATTAAAAGAAACGAATAACTCCAATCCGCGCAAATTAAAGCCTGATCCCACTAAAAAAACAGGAAATTGAAAAACCCTACAAAAACCTACGACGCCCCAATTCCAAAATACCCTCCGTCTAAACGTGGAATCAGCGCTTCTCGCTTCTCGCAAGTACATTTGCTACCTCAAACCCTAGTACTCTTTACAAGTGAAAGAAAGAGAGAGAGAGAGAGAGAGATGTACCGGCAGGAAAGAGAAGGCCAGACGAGGTTGTGGTTTGCGAACCAGTCGTACAAAACAGGCACCAGCGATTTCCACTGCGTGTACCTCTCGTCTACGGCCGCCGATCCTTGTCTTCCCCTCATCTCTCCTTCCTTTCTTCACGCTACTGTTTTTTGCGACTGAGTTGGAACTTTTTAGCTCGCTCTATATAGACACAAAACAAAAGCAAAAGAAGAAAGGAAGCACTGTGGCATGAACAGAGATGCACCTTCTCTTCATCTCCAGTTCCTACCAAATGTTGAACTCCTTTTCTTAATCCCAACCGTTCGATTTGAACCGGACGGTCAAATTCTAAGCCTAATTTTGATTCGACCGAGCGGTCCAAAAATGAGTTCTAACTGCTAAGCCCATAATATCTGCTGACTGATCAGGCCCATATAATTAAAAAGCCCAACCTTTGTTACTGGCTTTTCGACCTTTATCAGACTCTGATAACAGAAACGGATTCGTCCAGTACTTTCTTTTATTCGTTAATAAGAGTGTGACCGACGTCTCTGTTTTCAATTAGACAGGAGAAGAGGCCGGCTCTGGAAAGTTTGTTTGCCTTTGCTCTCCTTCAATCTCTGCTGCGCAAAATCAGTCGACGGCTCGCGTTTGTATCTCTCTGAAGTAAGCGATCCTCTCACTGTCTCTCTCTTTTTTTTCCAATTCCAACAATTTTCGTTGCAATCTACCTTGCTAGTTGAAGATTTTGCTCTAATTTCGGGAGTTGTTTTGAGTTTGTTTACTGGCATGCAATCTCAAATTGATAGTATAATATGGGAGAATTTTGATTGTTGGAGATTTAATAGATACGAATTTTTATTACTTGGTGAATTGAAATCAGTAGCTGGAGTTCTATTTCTCTTCTTTTTAATTGAATAAAATGGTATCAGGCACCAGAACCAGTTAGTGGAGTTATGTTTAAGGATATACTGGAACTTATGTTATTTCATGTAGACAATCTGATGTGATTACAATACCAACTAAAATCTAGGCTTGCATTTGGCTGTTAAAGGCATTTATGTTTTGTTTCTAGTTCGAGCTTCAAAAGACTAGCTTTTGAAATTTTGTTTTTAGAAACAACACCCCATCTGTATATTTGCTCTAGCAGAGCACCAATTTTCTGAAAATTTTGTTTGCTTTAAACTTTGAGCTAAGCATGAATTGATGCTTAATTAAGCCTTTGAACCTTTGCATGCACTTAGATTATTAACTTCAATTTATATCTAGTGGAGATGTCATATACAATTTTACAGAATGCAATAGTGACTCTTTTGAATTCAGTTGTGCTTCTGCTGATAATATTTTATGTTATGAAATTTCAGAGAAATTTTTTATCTCTTATAGAGAGTGACTTACAATAAGGAGGAAATATGGGAATCCTTGAAAAGATTAAGGAAATCGAAGCTGAGATGGCTCGTACTCAGAAGAATAAAGCTACAGGAAAGCTCGTCTTTTTAACATTGCTACTCAATTGTAGTTGTGTCTTCTATATTGAAAATTGTATGCATTTTATTACTGCCAAGTTGTTGTGGGAGTGAATCTTTTCTTGTTTTTAAATTGTAACAGAGTACCATCTCGGTCAATTGAAAGCGAAGATAGCAAAATTGAGGACACAATTGCTGGAGCCCCCAAAGGCATTTGGTTTTTTACCCCCTAATATATCACCCTTTTCTTTAACTAGCTCAGTACCTTTATTAAATTTCTTATCTTATTGTTGATGTTTTTAACTAAATTTCTCACAAACATTTAGGGTTCTAGTGGAGCTGGTGATGGTTTTGAAGTTACAAAATTTGGACATGGTCGTGTTGCATTGATTGGATTTCCCAGGTTTGTGCTTTTCTGGTTACAAACTTTTCATCATTAATTTCTGCATTTTTTTGAGACTTGTGTCATATTTCTCTTTTTGGCAGTGTGGGAAAATCAACACTGTTGACTATGTTGACTGGCACACATTCTGAGTCAGCCTCATATGAGTTCACAACTCTGACATGCATTCCCGGTATAATACACTATAATGATGCAAAAATACAGATGCTTGATCTTCCGGGTATTATTGAAGGTGCATCTGAAGGCAAAGGTCGTGGCCGTCAGGTATATGTCAATTTCACCTTTTTGTATGTTTTAGGACGTAGGTATTGGCATCAGAGCTGACTGTATTGCTATAATATTTAAAACTAATTTCTTTTGGTCATATTTGATGGTTTAGCCCCAACAAATAAAAAGAAGCAGAACAAAACTGGAAGCTTGAACCCAAGTGGTCCAAGTCGGTCCATACTACATTTATGTCGATAATGAGTGAATTGCTTCTCAACTGGAATAATAAATTTTCTCTTTTTATGTTTAATCTTTTCAGGTTATTGCAGTTGCCAAGTCATCTGACCTTGTGCTGATGGTGCTTGATGCTTCCAAAGTATATCTTCTGAATATTATAGTGTTACTTTGCATTTAGTGAATATATGCTGTTAGTTATATCATTATTATTACATAATTTTTTCTTCAGAGTGAAGGGCATCGCCAGATCTTAACTAGAGAATTGGAAGCAGTTGGGCTGCGTTTGAACAAGAGGCCTCCTCAGGTATCTCTAATTAATACTGGATTTTGAGAACTGCATCTGACATTTTGTAACTGCATATTGTTAACTCATACAAGTACAAATGCAGATATATTTTAAGAAGAAAAAAACAGGAGGAATATCTTTCAACAGCACATGTACATTGACCCATGTCGATGAGAAGCTTTGCTATCAGATTCTTCATGAGTATAAAATTCACAATGCTGAGGCACTCTTTTTATTTTGCCCTTTCCTTTACTATTGTTATTTGAAATCCTTGATCAGCTTCTTAGCTAAATTGTAGCCTTTTCCTTAACATGTAGGTCCTCTTCCGAGAAAATGCCACAGTTGATGATTTGATAGATGTAATAGAAGGCAACCGAAAGTATATGAAATGTGTTTATGTGTACAACAAAATTGATGTAATTGGTATTGATGATGTTGACAACCTTGCCCGCCAGCCTAATTCTGTTGTCATCAGTTGCAACTTAAAGGTAATGCTATTCCATCCCTTTTAGTTTGAAACTTGATAATCTGTAAAGCTTCTTTATTAATTAGTACATTTTGTTCATACAGTTAAACTTGGATAGACTACTTGCAAGGATGTGGGAGGAGATGGGGCTGGTTAGGGTTTACACCAAGCCTCAGGGGCAACAACCTGATTTTAGTGAACCTGTCGTGCTTTCAACAGTAAGATCCATTTCCTTGTCATGTATTTGCTTCAAATTTCGTTCCTCGGTGGTTTAACATTCATCTGTTTTATGTTTTTTACTTTTTTGGGCTTTCTTAGGATAGAGGAGGGTGCACAGTAGAAGATTTTTGCAACCACATACATAGAAGTTTAGTGAAGGAATTGAAATATGTGCTAGTATGGGGCACCAGTGCACGCCATTACCCCCAGCATTGTGGCCTCCAGCACCATCTTCAGGATGAAGATGTTGTTCAGATTGTCAAGAAAAAGGTATAGCTATGTATAAGGAAAATATAACTTGGGACCTACAAAGTTTAAAATGCAATTCGCTCACTGCAAATGAGAAACTGTGTATGTCCACTAGCTCATGAGAAATAGCACCCTTGAGATGCTATTTGCTGGTAGTTTCCTTTTCTCTTTAAAAAGATAAAGAAAAATATAATAACACGGCTGTCTTTCCATCCATCCCAATTTATCTAGAAGATATCACTATGAGTTACTTTCAGAAGTTTTTGGAATGAGTTATTGTAGGGAATGGATGGTCACCTTTGATGTTTGGTAGGTTCAGGCATGTCAGTCTACCTGCCATGTGATAGTATATGTATGACTTGTGTCTGCAAGCGTAGAAAGGATTTTCATGATTTTGCTGTGTTAAATTTGCCCTAATACATGTAGGATTGCTTAGTGTATTAGCTCTTTTTTTTTTTCGAGAACTTGACAGTAGCTGTCAAGGACTTGTTTATTAGCTCTTATTTATTCATATAGTAATATGTGTGTGAATGGGTACTGTTTCTCTTATCAGGAAAAGGAAGAGGGTGGAAGAGGCCGGTTTAAATCACATTCAAATGCACCTGCTCGCATATCTGATCGAGAAAAGAAGGCTCCACTTAAGACTTAAAAACGCATCTTGTGCTGAAAATTCTCATTTCTTTTCCTTTTCTTTTTTCTTATTGGAAAATAGGTCGTGGTGCTTTTGATGGTATTAGTTATGAATATGACCCCAGTTTAAGAAGCGGAGAGTAATATTTTTGGCGTTTATTGGGAGTACTGTTTCTTATTGTTTTCAATACAAATAATTTAGTTATCCTCTCTTGTTTACTATGTAAAATTTGTGAATTGAACTTGTATCTACATTTGGTCTGAATTTGACACAACGTGCTTTGCAAAATTGCAATTTGAGCTTATAAACCAGCCATGATTTTTGAGAATACATAACTCGTCAGCTCCACTTGTATAGTAGTCGATAGAAGCAAAAGCCGCTTGATAGTTAATTGTAGTCAATTAGTCATAGATATACAGAAATAGTTGCTGTATTTTGTGGGCCAGCGATTTGTAGGATCTAGGAGCTTGAGACTATTCAAATTTGATTCTAGGGTTCCGGATTGAATCTGCTGTGCATAATTAAATTCCCTTATATATATACTCTAATTATCGAGTCGTTTTAAATTGGGCAGATCATAGTTGATGTAAGGCCGAAATACTCAAGGCTTTAGTAGCAGTAAGGCCATCAGGTGCTCTTGTGCATATGAAAATTTTGGGTTTTTCTTATGTATGCAAAGCATTTTTAGTTTTTTTTTTAAGATAAATTGGGGTCAAGCCTCCTAATTTATTTTTAAATTAAATGTCTATAAAGATCCCTCCAGTCGGATTTCAAACCTACGACCTCTAACTTGAGATGCATTGCTCTTTGCTACTAGACCAAGAGCTGATTCTTTATTTTGAGTTGGTTATATATATACTCTAATTATTGAGTTGTTTTAAATTGGGCAGATCATAGATGATGTAAGGCCGAAATACTCAAGGCTTTAGCAGCAGTAAGGCCATCAGGTGCTCTTGTGCATATGAAAATTTTGGGTTTTTCTTATGTATGCAAAGCATTTTGAGTTGGTTACTGGTGTATAATAATGTACGACTTCACATCTGCTGTGTTAAACTCGTTACTGAACGGTTCAGTGATGGCAGAAGGCACAACTCGAGTATAGAGATTAAATTATTGGCTTTTAACCTCCTAAATAAGAAAAAAAAAATTTGTTAAACATAATTTAATTACAAAACAAATCCAAATATACAGAGACAAAAAAATAAATATTAAGATGCTTGTACCAGTACCCTGTAACAACTGTGAAAACAAGCATACATATTTAAGATGAACATTTGAGGTTTCTGTTTCTGTATATACATGCATTGATGCCAAATTGAATAATACAAAAATTAGACATCATGTATATATGGATGTTGTTTGTGCTGTTACTTTGTGCATATATATATTCTTTTTCTCTTTTTGGGTTATTGATGTCCTCCTCATGCCTGTTGTGTGCTGCCTTGCAACTCCTCAGCCAGTGAAAGACCAGCAATTTCGTTAAGAGGTTTCCAAATGAATTTCCTCCTGTACAGATAAAAATATAATTATTACCGGTACATTTCGAATTAGACTGTTGTCTTTTAAATTTTTAATATTTATTTCTAAGGTATTTTCACAAATCAGAAAGTTCTTTTCAAATGTAACATTAGCGTTTTGCTAGTTATGAACTGTTATGGGGTAGATTATAAGTGTGAGGTACCTCTAGGTTGTATGGTTCTGGTACAAAGTTGTTAGGAATGGTATTAGGTATTAATTGGTGGCATGAAAAGTAGGCTTGAGCCAATCATTATAAGTAGTTTAGGTAGTATTTTGTAATAAATTTCAGGCTCTGTTTGAGTAGTAATTAGCAGCTTTCAACCTTATTTTTCTTAAAGAAAAAGAAACTCATGGCAGTAAGAAGGGTACATTTTAGTTAAAGAATAATTGTAATTTTGGATTAAAACTTGATCTATGTGGCCAAAATATTTCTTGAGGGTTAAACATAAATGGGTTGCACTTCTGTATGGTATTATCTAGCTACAATGTTGGGCATTCTGTTTTTGGGACATACATCAAGCATCAACCATAGAAAAGAGGCAAGCTACGGTCATCTATTAATTGATGATAAACCACATTTAAGTTTTGACTTTCTTCTTTTCTTTTATTAAAGTTCGAATTTGTAATAGCAATCAATTGCAGTCGAAAAGTAATCTTATATTACCAGTTGCCACATTCAGCAATAACTCGGACTTTGGGCCGAAGGCTTGGAAGCAATGCCAGAAATTGCAACTCAGCCTTGGAAAGGACCTATATGTATATTTCACAATAAATCAATCAGCATTAGGAAAGACAATAAAATGTGTTTATTCAACGTTATACTACTTGTTTGATAATTGATAATAGATTAGTCATATATTCCTATATCGTGTCTTTTAATTATTAAAATCGTAAAGGTATAGTGTTATCACTTGTTACTAGACAAAACTGGCCAGATAGCACCCATATATCTCAAGCTATCACCTGTAATTTATTTCATTTAGAAGGGATCAAGGTAAATCATGTGAAAAATTGAACATAGAAAAGAAAATAAATAGAATGGACTTTACTGAACAGGCCAGAACAGTGGTGTCTACTGATTAACATCAGGAAAAGCAAAATATGATGTAATGCACACAGAGCGAGAAAAAATGAGATGTACCTTGGCTTCAATGATCCATACAACTAGACCTTTTGCCTCAGGAGGCAACAAGTTGAGCCGATAATCGACTTCGGGCGGAAAATACCATCTTGCTATCGGCTGCCTTCCCAGGTGAGGCTACATTCATGACATCAACAAAAATTACAGTAAAATAAAATAATATATAGTTGCAAACATGCAATATATGATGACCACTTATAAACAATGTAAAATAATAATTTAGTTATATATATTATATATATACTAATACAAATAAAATATGGTACATGCAGACTTACGGGGCAAACAGGATGGATCTTTGTCAGGGTTGTCTCGGGATCACCCAACCCGCGGGCAGAGAGATCGAGAAATACGTATCCCTGGTACCGAAGCCGGGTCAAGTACCGGCCCTCGTACCCACCTTCGTGCGGTGAGTACACTGCCAGTGCCTTGTACTTCTCCACATCCTCTAGCCAACGTCCCAAATCAGGCTTAATCAAATCACCTCCAATGAAATCTGCCAACCCGGCACACTTCACCGACCTCGACTGTAGCTTATTCTGGTATTTCCCACCTTTGGTGAATGCCCATTGCACTGGTGAAAGTTTGTGCGGCGCCACTGGACAGCATAGCATTTTTCTTTTTTTTTCTCCCTCTTACCCTTTTTTTAAAATTATTGTTATCTTTTTTTGTGGTTAAGGAGTGCACTGGGGCTTCATGTCTTCCTTGCCTGTTTGGGGATGACAATAGATAAGTGATCGACATCTCAGAGTCTTCCGTTTACGTTTTTTCCTTTTTTTCCCCTTAAATTCTGCCTTTGAATTTCCGGGCCTAATTTAGTTTCTTTTGGAAGGCAAATGATTTTGGGCCTTCTTTTTTTATGTTGAAGGTCTGTAACACTGTATCTTCTAGATGAACGATTTAAAGCCTATGGGCTCTTTCTAACATAAAAAAGAAAAGACGATAGTTGTAACCGACCGTCGGTTTTTAAAATAATAATAAAATAATATTAAATATTAATAATAATATCTAATTAATCAAAATTATTTAAGGTAGTTACGGAATCCTGAAAACCATAACAAACTAGTTACTGGATTCCGTAACAGACTTGTTCCGGAATCTGGAATTCCGTAATGGAATAGGGTGGTGGCTGATTTGAAAGTTTAATTGGTGGACCGTAATGGAATTCTCTAGAGCCTTCTGCGGGATTTGTTGCGTCTAATTCACAGGACTTTAGTGTGACGGGTCTGTTTTTAATTTTCATAGTACATAGATTTCAGTTTCGCACAAACAAAAATTATATAGAATCAACTTCAAAGAATAAAAAAAAGGGTCAAAGGACATCCCCATGTGCACCTTTTTAGTATTATGTGTGGCAATTTTTTATATTTTATGTGTAGCGAGTCTTATGTAAATATATTTCATTTTTAGTTGCTTCTGAAATATATATCTCTCTAATGAAATATATTTAATCTAAAAATGATGTGAGAAAGATTAGGAAACAACTTAACGAAATTCAAAAATAAAAAAGAAATTTTTAACAATCCAGAATTAAAAAATTCTATCACATTATTTTTAATAGTTCATGCCGATCAATAAAAGAAAATAGATGGGCTAAAATTAAAAAAGAAATCTGATGGAAATATAGAAAAAATTAGGGGTCAAACATAGAAATCCAATACTTACCTAACGTGCAATGCCGCTGGAATTTTTTCGATTGATTTTTTGCATGTTAATTGTACATTTTTTTGTGTTGCATACTAAAAAAGATAATTACATAAGACTCGCTACACATAAAAATATAAAAAGTTGCCTTACATAATACTAAAAAGGCGCACATGGGATGTCCTTTGACCCTTTTTTTATTCTTTGAAGTTGATTCTATATAATTTTTGTGTTGCGAAACTGAAATCTATGTACTATGAAAATTAAAAACAGCCCGTCACACTAAAGTCCTGTGAATTAGAAGCAACAAATCCCGCAGAAGGCTCTAGAGAATTCCATTACGGTCCACCAATTAAACTTTCAAATCACCAGGCCACCACCCTATTCCATTACGGAATTCCAGATTCCGTAACAAGTGTGTTACGTAACTAGCTTGTTACGGTTTTCAGGATTCCGTAACTACGGTCGGAATCCCAGATTCCGTAATTACGTTATTATTTAAATAATTTCGATTAATTAGATATTATTATTAATATTTAATATGATTTTATTATTATTTTAAAAACTGACGGTGTAACCGAAGTAAGTACTTTATTTTAATGGAATGACAGTATGACACGGGCCATTTTTTTTCTAAAAAAAAAAAGAGTAAGTAAAAATCGTACCTGTATTTTCTCTTTTTTTTTCAATTGCAATGTTTTGAGTCTTCTCATAAGAAAATAAAATACAAAAAGTTACTGCATAAAATTAGAGCTATCTTGTGAATTTATGCGGACAATATTTGATTTGTGCACATAGCATGCAATCTTTTGATTTATATATGCTATGTCGCTACAATCATGACGTAATAAACTACATTTAAATGACATAATTTCTAATATTTTTTTTCACAATAGAGTAATAGACATAATATCAAATATACCATGGCATGAAGCTATAGGACGCATTTTAGCCCTCATGATTAGATGACTTATCCAAGAAAAGAATAGATACAAAATTCTAAAATATATCTTTAGATTTAAATTGTGTCAGGCTTGGCATAAGTATTTCTTCCAAAATAAAAAATTTTAAGTTTTTCCATATTTGTGCCTTTTGAAATTAAGCATTTCAATATATGTTATCTCAAACATATACCTTTGAAAGATAAAAAGCATGCGTTTTTTTTTCCCTGCTTTGTTTTATGAAATAGTATGTATATCATTTTATATGTATAATTCAACTTCTATTAGATACTTTCATGTCAGTTCTTATAAATGGCTTAAATTAAAAACCTCCTAAAATTTCAACTGACCTTTCATATACAACTAGTAGGCTTTGTCGTCGCGGCAAAGCGGCGACCAAAACACCCCCCCCCCCCTCCCCTAACGTTTTTTTTTTTTATATATATACATGTGTTTCGTTGAATCATATAACCAGAAAATCAATATTTGTATCTAGTCGCATTTGAAGTAAGTGAAGAGAGCTTGTAACCAACACAATTCAAATCAGCTAGACATTTATCTTACGGTCTCACAAACTCAATTAATCACTTCAACATCTAGTCTTTATACTTCTAGGCTATGTTTGGCAAAGAGCCGAACTAGCTAGTTCGCGAACTAGACTAGTTCGACGTTATCAAACATGGGCCGAACTAGAATAAGATATAGTTCGCCTCTTTGCTCTAGTTCTACTCAAATCATAAAATTAGAACTGAACTAGAACAAAACTTGTTCTAGTTCTTATTCTAGTTCACACCATTTGCCAAACATATCCTAAAAACTACGTTAAAGCGGCTATACAATACAATAGAGAATAAAACGATTAAGCAAAGAGAACAAGGCAAATATTACAAAATGGTAAATTATACACACGTCACTTTATCATTCACTTTATAAAAAATAAGCGAAGGAAAAGATTTTCATAAAGGTGGCGTTTGGTAAGTGAATAACTTAAGAAGAAGAACTTAAGGAGGAAAAATTATGTCAAGTTAAGGAGGAAGAACTTATTCTTGTTTGGTTATATACATCAAGGAATAAAAAAAATTGTAGAAAAAATATTTAAAGTTAAAACATGAAAAGACCATATTACCCTTCTTTTCACGTTAATTAATTTTGTTCATTTAAGTTAGACGGGAAAAAAATACATAATATTATTAAAAAATTGCAAGTTGAACAATTTTGTACATTTAAATTTGCATTTGTGATTTATTTAAATAATGAACAAGTGAAATCATACTCTTCAATTTTTATTAAAAAAAAAATCTATTTGTCTGTCTAAATCAACATTTGAAATTATTCAAGTAATGAAATCATGCTCTTTATATCAGACAGACTTCTTGAATATATATATATATATAACAAAAGAATTAACTAATAACAAATGAATAAAGGATTAATTATAACAAATTAAATGAATTAACGCTTCTCAAAAAATAAAGGAAAGAATTGATAGATACAGCACAAATAAAAGAAGTGGGCAGCAGGGTCATTAACGACAAAAGAGAAGAAAAAAATATTTTTTTTATGCTATTCCTCATATGGGTCCCACAAGCAAATTCTATTCCACCTCAAGAGGTGTCATAGTTTAAAGAAACTTATTCCTCGTTTAAACTCCTTAGCTTACTTCTTATTTGGTAGAAAATATGAGGAATAACTCCCTTACCTGAAAGACCAGATGCCACCAGATCATTCGGTGGGTTTGAGATCCAGAAGAGAGCAACATGAGCATAATTAAATGTAGTGGACCAAAAAGAGATTGGAGGATATTGCAATTTGATAACAACAACACTCTCATTTAATTTACTACACCTTGTTCATGCAATTACTACTTAATATTTTATCACACCGCCTCTGTCATAGCCTCATAGGTCCCACCAACAAAGACTAAATAGTTTGTACATCCTATTCAGCGCAACTCTGCATGGTGCTAGCGGATAATCATTCCATAGTTCACAATATGGATCGCCACATATACACTCACAGGATGAAGTCTCTGATAATCCGTACTTTTTATCATGGAACTCACCGTTGATGGACGATTCAATGGCCCAGATAATTGACATGAAAATTGAAATGAAAATTCCGAAAAGCTACTGTTCATAGGGAGCATTAGTAAGTTATAATTGTTCAAAACTAAAAAATAATTTTGTCCTCTCAACTAAGAAGAGACGATAGGACTGTTTTTCTAGAATAACTTTTGTCAATAGAAAAGTGTATTATTGAAACTAAGTTATCACTTTGCTAAAGACATAATTCTATTTTTCATTTTTCAAAACTGATATTTACACAGTGCATTTAAGCATGTATATTATAATATTTAAGAAATAAATTTCCTTCTAATTTACCTTATTTGACGCTACTTATTCAATACACGCGACATGATTAAAAATCACATTATTTTAGCTTATGTTGTAAGCTATTAAGGACGAGATTCAAATCTTAATATTTACGGGGTCGTTTGGATGTGTCCGGAATTTGGGGATTTTCCAATTCCGGGCATAAATTTTAATATAAACAATTCATCTCTCTCACAAAGTTACACACTTCCCAACGAAAATTCTTATTCCTTCCTAGGAATTGGCTATTCCTAACCCATCCAAACGACCCCTACATTACAATTTTCTCAAGGTAAAATAAAAAATATCCAAATTTTAACCGCTTGCCGAATCGGAATCCCTTTTTATAGCAGCGTCTTTCTTTCAGGTCCCCCATGTCAATTTCAATTATTTTTAATCTTGTTTCATAATTTCTAATTTTTGAAAGGGTTCTTTGGTCGTCTCTTCGCAGTTCACACCCTTCCCATTCCCATTCCTCCTCTTTCGTCTCCCTCTAATTTTCTCTTCCCGTCTTTCTTTTCCCAATTTCCCCTGACGACCTCTCTCTTCCGACACGGAGACACGGCGAC
Organism: Rhynchospora breviuscula; assembly: GCA_027562975.1. Classification (NCBI taxonomy): domain Eukaryota; kingdom Viridiplantae; phylum Streptophyta; class Magnoliopsida; order Poales; family Cyperaceae; genus Rhynchospora; species Rhynchospora breviuscula. The sequence continues at coordinate 57,267,661 of CM050402.1, forward strand.
ACGTCCCCCCTCCCTCTTCTCTCCGGACGCGGCAACGCCTCACTCCAACTGCCCCTCTAATCTCGTCTGGTTTGTGCTCTTCCAATTGATTTCTTTTCTTTGTCAGTAACTTTGTGGTTGGTTAAATAATCTAATCTAGATCTTTATTAGCAGTATTTTGTATGAGAATTGCCTTCTTCCAAATTCCAATGTATTGCTTGAAACTGCCATTGGGTCGGATTGGGATCCCTAACTATATCTTTGACTGAAAAATAACTCACATGTCTTGCAATCTTGGCACCATTACCCGCAATTGGTTCAACCTTGGATTCTTTTCTTTGTCAGTGATATCTTGGTTGGGTCAAGTTTCTTCTTTTGCTATTTTGATATCACTTCTTGCACTGGAGTACAATTTTCATTTTCCCTTCTTTATGTAGTTCCTGTTCAGTTCTTGGTAATTGATAAGCTTGGAATTGGATACCTTGCTAATGGTACAGTGAATTGTAAAATTTTTCATATAGTAATTGAAATGGTTTCTGTCTGTCAACATACTACTAGTTCAGATTGTTATAAATTTCCATGTTTTGAAGTCCTTAATATGGGTTTTGAACCCAGTAAGCCTCATGTCATTATGTGTTAGTAGGTTATATTTAATGCCTTATCTTACCATGCATGGTAAAGAACTTAAATTTTTTATGTACAGTTTATCTTACCCATACCTCGATCCGTTCCTGCTGATTGCAAAATATTTTATGTATCTCAGTAATGAAATGGATTCTGTTACATGTCAACATACTAGTAATTCATGTTATATACAAAATTTCCATGTTTTGAAGTGTCTAATATTCTTTTGTTTCCAATAAGCCTCATGTCATTATGGGTTATTAGGTTTCATTTAACGCCTTATCTTTTGCATGTATGGTGAGAGCTTAAATTTCTTTTTCTACATTTTAGTCTAGTAAAATGACTGATTTAAATGTTTCCAGGATCAGATCAGAAGAACTGTAACAATGTCAGCCTCAACTGCTGCAATCCCAATTTCAACCCCCAATAATCACCAACCGAGCCTGGACTCAAACTCGAATATTGAGGCAAGAAAGCGCATCATTGCCATAACCAAGAAACCTGAAACAAATGGGACCCCACAAAGTGACAAGACAAGGGTTGTCTCTGGACGTGATCTGAGCCATACGATCCGTGGTGAGTCTGTCCTTGAACGTCCACGAGGCATCAACTCTCCTGAATTGAAAAAGCAAGATGTTTTGCGGCGCAAGAAACCCTCATCCAGACAAGGGAAGCCCATTTGGCTGATTGTCAGCAATTTAATGTTTAAGGTGTGCGTTCTTGTCACGGTTATTTCTTGCATCGGAAATGCTGCATGGAAATTGAAGGAAGGGAAGCCTCTGTTTGGTGGACCTGCCACCCCTGAAGAGCGTATTTCTGAAGTTGAGGCTTCTCTGAAGAAAACTACAAAAATGCTTCAAGTCCAAGTAGATCTTGTAAATAAGAAAATTGGAACTGAGATTGAAAAAGCCCAAAAGGATCTGTTGACTCAAGTACAAGAAACCAATACTGCTTTACAATCTGAGATTAAGAAGCTTGAAGGACGTACCGACCGGCTGGACCAGTTTATGAACGAGTTTTCTGACTCTGATATTGTTTCCAGAAAGGAATTTGAGGAATTTATTCAAGAATATAGAAACCACATTGGCATGTCAGATTCGACCGAGTTAAGCCTGAACAAGGTCTCATTGGATGAGATGAGACTGTTTGCTAAGGAAATGGTGGAGAGGGCGATTGAGAGGCATGCGGCAGATGGCTTGGGGATTGTGGATTATGCACTGTGGTCGGGCGGAGCCCGCGTCGTCAAGCACTCTGAGCCGTTCACGGGAGGCAAGACAAATTGGTTTGCAGCAAAGGGGAGGGGTAGTGTGCACTCCAATGCACAGAAGGTGCTCGAGCCGAGTTTTGGCGAACCAGGTCAGTGTTTTGCCCTTGAAGGAAGTAGCGGGTTTGTCGAGATCAAGCTAAGATCAAGTATTGTGGTTCAAGCTGTCACCTTGGAGCATGTTGCTAAGGTAATTATATGTCATTTTATTCTTCTTTTTTGGTAATATTTATGTCTTTTTAAGATGTTAACACAAGTAGATAAATAAAAAAGAAGACAGTTTTGAATAACATTTATAGTGTTTTCAATTGACATCTTACTTGTGTTATAGTTATCTACTGAAGTTGCACCAATTGTTCACTGAGGTCATATCAAGCAAAAGATGGCCAAATTATACCCAGTTTTTTGCATCAACATTAGCAAATTTGGTTGCAAGTCTCCACCATTAATCAGGCTATATGCATCTGATTGGCTTGCTTTGTTCTGTTATAAATGTCAAACACTTTATGATTCGTGTTAGAACAATTATAGTTTGCTGTCAAAAGTACAGATACACACTAAACATTGTAAAGGTTTACTGTTAGCATCTATACTTTTTTTCGGTGTTGGCTGCAAATTTAGAAATTATTGCTTGTTATTTGCCAAATGATTATATACTAAAAAAATAGAATCTCACTAAGTAGCGGTGATCAGAAGAGTTTTGAGATAATTTGGGTTTCCAAGAAAGAATGCATTCTGCAATCTGTGTGGGATGCAGTCAGATGATTAGATCTAGTAGCAGTAGTGGTACTGTGCTTCTCTCTGATTTATACCGGTAGTTTGTATCAGTTCGTACCATAAAACCATGTAGAAAATGAGATTTTAGACTGAGCATACACTGTAATACAGAGCGTGGCCTATGACCGTTCTAGTGCACCAAAAGATTTCCAGGTGACTGCTTGGTACGAAGGTCCTGATGATGATGCATCTATGCGGGCCCAACGTGTAGTGCACATGGCTGAGTTCACTTATGACCTTGATAAAACCAATGCTCAGACCTTCAGTGTTGACACAAGCCACTCAGACCAGCAGCTCGTAAACATGGTGCGGCTCTCTTTCTCTTCCAACCATGGCAGCTCTGCCCTTACCTGCTTGTACCGCTTCCGGGTTCACGGGTTTGAACCCAGCACACCTAGCTCTCTCACCCTCCAGACTTGACTTGTTCTGGGACGAGCGATATTATGATCCTTCCTGTTCTTACAGTTGGTCCTTATGGTAATTTCTGAGAGATTTGTACTTCAACAGTTTTAGCTAGCTGTTTCTATTTCCCTTTTTATTTTTTCTGATTTTGTAGTGTGTTGTAGATTTGGTTAGAATTGGTTCTCTTTCTATTTTATTGTTGCTATTCTTTAGTTTTTGTTTTCCCATTTTAGTGCACAGTGGTCAGTGGAGACTAAAATTTTACGGTGGTATTGCCTTTTGATTAGTTGGAACTAAATGCAATTTTAGGCATGTATGCAGTGTTGAATTGTATGCAATTTTTGGTGTAGTTCTAATACTGATTTCCGTTCTCTGCTCATTGTTTTGCTTTTATGCTGTAACTTAAACATATTTGAGCTGGATGATTCCTTGGCTAGGGTTACTGTTGGAGTATAATTTTGTGCGTTGTACATAAGGTTTAGTTTGATAATACTGTAATGTGTTGAATTGTAAGTTTGTAACTATTGCATGCCTAGGCACAGCATCAAGTTCTCGTCGCAGCGCCGCTAAGCTAGGTTATATGAAACTTTTATTTCCGAAAAAATTAAAACTAACGTTACTGTTCACACGAATTTCGAGAATAACAGTTAAAAATTCGGAATTTTAAAAATAACGTTGTTGGATCGGCGTTTCAATCGCCGAAATCACAGAACCCTTGGATCGGCGATTGAAACGCCGATCCAAGGTTCTGAGCTCCTATATAAGCGAGACAGCGACCCCTCATCCCCCACCCCTTCTCTCATTCTCTCTCGCGCGCGGGACAGAGCTTTTGAGGTTAGTTTTTTTTTTTATATTTATTTTATTTATTTTATTTATTTAATTTAATTAATTTAATTAGGTAAGTAATTAAAAAATAGATTAAATATTGAAAAAATAATGAAAAAATAAGTAAAAAATCAGAATAAATATAAATAATTATAATATGTAATTTGGGAATTTTTTTATTGAATTTAATTAGTTTATTTATTTAATTTAAGTAGTTTAATTAGATAAGTAATTAAAAAATAGATTAAATATTGAAAAAATAATGAAAAAATTAGTAAAAAATCAGAATAAATATAAATAATTTAAATATGTAATTTGAAAATTTTTTATTGAATTTAATTAGTTTATTTATTTAATTTAATTAGATAATTAATAGAAAAAAATTGAATAAATATTGAAAAAATAATTAAAAAATTAATAAAAAATCAGAATAATTATAATATTTAATTACAAAATTTTTTTGAATTATTTTGTACATTTTATAATTGTGGATAAGTTAATTACAAATTAGAAAATGTAAATAAAATAATAAAAAAATGATAGATTAATTTTTTAAATGTAGGAAAATTTTCAAAAAAGAGACAAGCAGCGCTTCTAGTCGAGGTGAGTTTTTTTTTAATATTTATACATTTAATTAATTTATTTTATTGAGGTAAATAAATGAAAAATTAGAATAATTATTCTAAAAAAATTTTAAAATATGTAAAAAAATAGAAAATTGGAAATGTTGTTGTATGAGATTGGAAATGTTGTTGTATGAGATTGGAAATTTTGTTGTATGAGATTTGGGTTTGTAATTAGGACGGATTTAGGTGTTTTTTTTTTCGGAAACACTCCAGGTACAGGGGAGATGCTGCCGAAATTTTAATAGATTATTTACATTGATAATTTTTATTATAGTGTAGTAAAAATGCCACTGAGAAGAAGAGTACCAGAGGCACCACCTCGTAGATCTACGAGCCTTCATGGAGATCCTGGCGCTTCTACATCTACCGCTTCTGTTGATGCCGAGGCTTCTACATCAGCGGATCCTGTTGTTCCCCCCGGTCCTGTTAATGCAGATCGTCTCTTGCATTTGGATGAGTCGAAAGTTCGTGACACTGGTGTAAGTTATTATTGTTCTTTTACTTTTTTTTACTTATATATTTTTATTTTGATAGTATTTTTTAAAATAATTAAAAAATATATATATACAGCATTGGAGAGCAGTACTACATAGGGCTAAGATGTCACGAACTGCTGAGGTGGATGAGCGTTTGATGAGACTTGGACTGATACATTTCGTTCAGTTAGGTCATATGCAACTCGATCATTCGCTTTTGCAGGGTCTAGCCATGTTCTGGAGGCCAGAGACCCACACTTTCTTTTTTCCGCACGTTGGCGAGATGACGGTCACTCTAGAAGTAAGGATGAATACCTATTTGTAATATTTTTTTTTGTAACTATATATGTATAAAATTTGAACTATTTGCAGGATGTGGCCTTCTTATACGGTTTACCTACGGCTGGCAGAACCGTTACTGGACGGACCGATTACGACGCCATACAGTTACTCTAGAATTTGGCGTTGCCGGAGGATACAGACACGGCGATAGTTGAGAAGTGTTTCAGGGAAAAAGAACGGAAGTAAGAAGATTTTAAAAAATTTATTTTTATGTTAATTTTAAATATATATAGTTCTTACAATCAAATTACATTAATAATGTAATGCAGGAAATCTCATTCCGTTCGGTTAAAGGTAGGGGTGTACAAAAAAACCGTGAACCCGCTCAATCCGTTCAACCCACCCGACTCGAACCGTTTTTTACCGGGTTAGCATGATGTTGGGTCGGGTACGGGTTCTAATTTTGACAAACCCGTTACATCGGGTTGGGTTACAAATTTTGTATTAATAACCCGTGTATACTTTAACTCGCCCGTTTATCACAATTTACTCATCTCCATCTCATATTTCCTCATGTCCTTACTCAAAGATATCTCATCTCACGAAGTTTCAATATCCTCCATAACCATGTACATCATCGAAGCCTCTCACAAGGCCTCGAAACTTGAAAGATGTTTCAAATGCGGCCCTAATTTGTCTCGAACTAAATTGTAATAACCACAAAATGATTTTTGTGTGTATTTTTATTTGATCAAAATTTTAATCCGCTAAACCCGCTTAACCCGTAAAAATCCGTATATAAAAAAATTGACGGGTTGGGTTGGGTTACGGGTGGGTTAACTAAATTTATTTTCTAACCCGGTATTGTCGGGTTGGGTTCAAATTTTGCTAAAATATCATCAACCCACCCGTTGTACACCCCTAGTTAAAGGAACTGCGTAAGATTTGGAATCAGATTGGGGGGCCTGGCACGAATAACGCAGCGGGGATCGACAGATACACACGCGCTTGCGTGTTGGAGATTTTTGGGTGCGAGTTATTTCCTGACGGCACGGGTGACTCGGTTCCATGTTTTTATTTGCAATTATTGGAGGTTAGCCAAGAAATAAATATCTCACATTTATTGCACTTTAATAAGAAATTAAATATATGAAAGAGTTGATGATATTCCTTAAGAAAATAATTCCTATTTGCAGGATCTTCATTCTAGTAACTCGATGCAATACAATTGGTGTGGTGCCACTCTTGCCATGCTATACCGAGGCTTGGACACTGCCTTTATTAATAACAATATAAATATTGGTGCTCCTTGGTTGCTCTTGCAGTTGTGGTCGTATGCAAGATTACTACTTAGTCGGCCGTCGATCACGAAGGATTTTGATGGTTGGGGTCTACCAAGTATTGACTCGTGTCCGCCTTATGAGAGGTATGTTGATTTGATTTTAATTGTAATATTTAAAATATGTTTTATTTAACTTTAACAAACAACAAAATGGAAATGCAGGAAGTGGACGACGAGACATAAATCGAAAAAGTTCACCGGCCCTACTCGCAGTGGGATAGAATATGCGAGGGATGTCTGCATGAAAATGAAGCCTGAGCATGTCGTGTGGAGGCCTTATGATCACATCAGGAACCGCATGCCTCGTTGTGCCCAGGTTGAGCAGAGGATGTTCCTTCTACGCATCCCATGCATTCATTATTGGGTCGTGATGTGGCACCACGTAGATCGTGTCATGCATCAGTTTATGCTCTATCAGACAGTTCCCCCACCGCCACCTGAGGTATATATTTAACGGTTCACATTATTAATTTCATTATTTAATTCTCGTAATTATATTTTGTTGATTAACTGTGATTTGAATAAAACAGTCTTGGTCGAGAATGGAGGAATTGATGGGATACCAGCATAATACCTATCGAGGTATTGACTGGCATCAATTATTTGTGCATGAGGTGAACAAGTGGGCGAACACTAATGAGGCTAGGGTGATAGAGGATCGGCCGTGGAGCGAAGATATTTGGAGCGACTACCGATGCTGGTTGAGCGTACATGGAGGTACGCATCTTGTGCAAATTCCTGAAGGGGCAGCGTCTGGTCCGGCTCATAACTTGTCATACATTCGCGAGACGCTTGGTCACATGAATTTGGCAAATTACATTACGGAGAATTTTGTGCCTAATAAATAATTCATTGGCTAACAAAAATTGAACAGGTCAAGCATACTTTGCGGGAGGCATTGCGAGGATGTGCATGGGTTGTCAAGAAGGGATTTCGTCGTGCTGGGAAGCAATTGCTGAGGGGGTGCAGCACGTCCTTGGATATTGTTGGCGAGCCTGCTCGATTACCTTGACTCTTAGAGTCGAAGGGTCTTCATTCAGACATCGACTCTATCCCTGATACGGATGATGAGGATGATGCGCCATAGCCGGGATCTATTGAGAAGCAGCTTTTCATGCGGGTATAATACATTTTTCAATCACTTTTATTAATATTATTGTTCCTTTCATGCTTAATATTCTATAATTATTTAAAATATTTTTATTATTTTTATAATATTATCTATAACAGGATGATTTTAGTCTGTATGATTGCGATTCATATTTTGATGCTCCACGACCCAGTCAGCCTCTGGTTCGGAGCAGACGGTCACATTCCGGTGTTTTTGAGCCTCACTCCGGATCCACATGACCTCATTCCCAGCCTCAGACCACAGAGCTGCAGGCCCCACCCCATTCGCAGCCCCGGAGCACACAGCCGCAGCCTCCGCCCCGTCCGCAGCCCCAGACCATACAGCCGCGGCCTCCACCGCACAGCACACAGTACACATATGAGAGTCCTTACCCTCCACCTCTACCATATACTCAGACTCAGTACGGAGGAGGGTACAGTCAGCCCTTTGTGCCTACTCCCGCACCTATCTCTCAGGCTGATGCATACTATCAGGCATACGGTACCCCACTGCAGGACCCATTCACACCTATGTCGCACCATCCATTCGACGATTTTGGGGCCTCATCTAGCAGACTGCCTCGTCATTCCACTCCATTTTCTACGACATATCCTCCTTCCCTCCTCCCCCAGGACTTGCTCCCGGTCGAGAGCCCCGAAACTTGTCTGGTGCTGCATGGGATTTATCTCCTTCTCAGGGATGGTTCCGTCGTGATGGACATCAGTAGGATAGTGTGATATTTATTGTGATATTTATATTTTTGTACGAGTGTGATATTTATTGTGATATTTATATTTCGTATTTGGTTTTGATTCCGTCACTTGTTAGGATTGCAAAACTACGCGAAAAAATTCTAACAAATTCATAAAATATCACATTAGGTAATAAAGGCGCTGTACTCTCATGCCTGTAAGTTTCATACCATAAGGTCAAACGCATAAAAAATATAAAATCGCTAAAATACCTAAGATATCATTTCCGAGGAACCCTACTTCTAATTTGTTCCATTTTTAGGATTGCAAGACTACGCGGAAAAAAATTTAAAAAAAATCATAAATAATTATTGTAAATGCAAAATATTATGAATTTAGTCAACCATAAATATTAAAATTAGAGCTATCTTCACCGAATAACATAAAGTCAACCCTTAAAACGATCTATAAAGAGTAAATTTTAAAAAAAAAATACATAAAAATATTACATAAAACTAACGCCGGCCTCCTCCTGGTAAGATATTCATTAACCTTGATCCTAGCCGGGCAACCCCACGTCGTAGTCCCCCTCCCCCACTGTTTGTGATTTGAGATGGTCCCCTGCTACTTGATGCGCCATGACTCTCCCTGCTACTTGATGCTCCGTGACTTGTGGGAAATCGGAGCGACATTGATCGGTCACACAGGCTAATGGAATTTCGACGTAGTTGAATACCTTCTATCCCAAGACTGACGCGACTTTCATTGCGAGGATCAATACTGATAGAATTCCGGCTAGGTTGAACGGGCTCCCTAAAAGGTTCACTTTGGTTCCCTGTAGAAGATTGAGTTCTGTTTCTTGCAGAAGGTCTTGTAGTCCTCCGTGTACTCGGTGTGTTGGTAGGACGACCTGTACGACGACCAGATTGAAGGTCCTCCATCGATATAGGTTGAGATGTGTCGTTGGCCACCGCAGCGTCCCTTCTGGTTCGGCGCCTTTGGTTTGCCTGATTTTTATTTCTCATTACATCTGAAAAAGTCTGAAAAAGTATACTGATACACATCTGCTCCCTGCAAAAGGACAAGTGTGGTCTGATAAAGTCTGAAAAAGTATACTGATACCCATCTGCCCCTGCAAAAGGACAAACGTGGTCTGATAAAGTCTGAAAAAGTATACTGATACCCATCTGCCCCCTGCAAAAGGACAGACGTGGTCTGAAAAAGAATCACGTGAAATTAATTTTTTATTGTGTGATTCTAATTAAGTCTAAAATTGTCTATAAAACCACCTTTCATCAACCAGATTATGCAACACACACTCAATTCTTCTTCCTGAAAAATTCACTGTCATGGACAAAGAAAATAGCTTTCACTCCAATAGTGATGTCCCAAATTGTCGAACAGCTACCCGAGATGAATACTGGCCAAATTACCAACATTCCCCTGTCAATACAAATGAAATAGAAAAAGAAGATTATCATGCAACATGTCGCACATGTTTTCGCACTTTCAAATACAATATCTACGAAGATGACGGGATAGAGTTCGATTTAAAAATACACTACCAGTGGCACATTAATGGTGGGAAAGAAAGAGATCGCAAGGAGCACCTCCAAAGAATGCTGAACAAACCCAAACATAAGAATTGTGACTGGTATGAAGATTACTACAAAAAGCCGCAACCAATTCCCCAACAAATACCAACTGAAAAACCATATTCAGCACCAAAAACACACTGCACCGTTTATGAAAGAATTTACAACTTTCGTGGAGACCACACAGTGACCTTTACAAAGTGTGGTCAGGTTTTCAATTACAAAGAGACCATCTTGCGTGATCACTACGATGACCACGAAAAACAAGCTTGGTGGGATCAACAAGAAAAGAAATGAAAAGACAGAGATGAGGCGGAAAAAAAGAGAAAAATTGCACAAAAGGCTGCCGAAGAGAGGCAAAAATTGAAAGAAGAAGAAATTGGAAAAAAAATCAGGGAGCGCCTGAGATGGCACAAGGAGAGAGATAAACAAAAAAGTATTGCAGCAGCTAAAATGACAGAGATAGAACAACAAGAAACCGATGCAGCTTTCTGGAACGAAGCCGCTCAATTCGCTGATAATCCTGGTGTGAGCAACCAACAACAAAAGGAAGACGAAGAAGAAGACAAATGGTGGGATGAAATTCTACAATATGCGGACACCCAAAATATCTAAATATTTTATTTTCTTAGCAACTGAATGGTTTGTTTTTTAAGAAGTTTTTTCTTTTTTTTATTTTGGTGTGTTACTTTATATTATGATTATAAAATTCAGCTATTCTTCTAATGGTGTGCATTTTTTAATTCTGAATTTCTTTGCATATTAATTTTCAATACATATCATAAAAAAATTTAATAAAAGTAAATAGACAAAATAATATATTTCAGTAATATAAGGCAAACATTACAAGTGATGACTGTCACACAAACTTATTTCACTAATAATGACCATAATAAGATACCGATGACAGAAACATAATAATATTCCATTTAGCGGAGATGGACAACATTTGAAGCTGCGAGATGATTTTCAAAACCAGGTGGAACTGCTGGCAGGTGAGTCAACCACGACCCTCCAAGATCAAAACCTCAATTCCTCTCAATCAAATCTGTAAAAAATTTGGGGCCCCTAACATGATATTGATTTCCTTCTAATTTCTTAACTACAAATTTTTCCCCATGATATTGTAACATCAATGCAGAAAATAATCGTTGTTCACTAGTCCGCTAGTCCGCTGATCTCCGATCAAAATAACAGCAGAAGAGACGCAGCTTGGTTTAGGACCCATTTGCTTAAAATTTTAAAATTAAAACTCTATTAGCAAATCAAATAAAATAAATTTAATAATTAATTTAAAATTATTACCTACGAAGAAGTGATATTGCGAATATGAAATGACGAGGAGAAAGTTTATCAATTTCAGACTAACGAGAAAAACTTAGTTTGTGAATAATAAATGATGACAATTGAGCTTATATAGACAATTTTAAGCGGGAAAACGACAAAAAAAATTATTGCAAACCAACTTTGAGTGTTTAAAAATCAAATTGCGCACTAAAAAAGCAAATTCAGCGGACTGAAATGGTCAGACCCTTGGATCGGCGATTGAAACGCCGATCCAACAACGTTATTTTTAAAATTCTGAATTTTTAACTGTTATTCTCGAAATTCGTGTGAACAGTAACATTAGTTTTAATTTTTTCGGCTTTTATTTGCTATCTGTCCATGAAAGTGGGCTTGGATTGGGCCTAAGATTCGCGACTTGAAGTTCCGAATTGAGCCGAATAAGACGAAGTTTGTAAGATGAGAAGAAGACAAAGAGGAAACAGTGGACTAGTAGAGACTGAGAGTCTTTGAGCATTAAAAAAGAAACAACTAACAAATACATATATTATCTTCGTACGCAAAACAAAAAAGTGCAGTCAAAGAGTAATGCTAGAATCAATATGTTTGACGTCGTACGCAAAACAAAAATGTGCAGTTCAATTAGTCAAGAGTAATGATAGAATCAATATGTTTGACGTCAAACATAATTTAGCGTTAACTATTAAAATTATAGGCTTATTCTAGGTTTTTGTAAGAACTTCTCGCCTTGTTTTATTTTGGGATCGAACCTAAAATTAGTATTGTAATAGATTAATAGGCATGGATAATATAAGTGTGATGCATGAACAACCACCTGTAGTGATTAAGATTGAGGACACTTTAACAAATTTGGTAAATTTGTCATGGATAACTTTTTAAAAAAACAATTCGCTATACAAATTTGGGATCAAACTTTGTAGGTGTGTTTGGATGCGCAAGAATAAGGATTCAGATAAGAATAAATTCCAAATTCTTTATTCTTGTGCAATCCAAACAACCATAGAATAAGAAATTTGGACAAACACGCATTTCGAAATTCTAATTTTTATTCCTTATTCAACCCCTCATCCAAACACATCTATTGTTCGGCTTTGCAATGCAATAGGAGATAGGATAATTTTTTTTTTTGTCTTTAGAGTAGGATCCCGTTTGTTCGATTGGTCCCATAGACTTTATAATGTGATTTTGATATATACTTGACCAAAATCCATGTCTTTCGTTTTAAGCGAATATGCTAGACAAAATATATCCTGCTCTTCAAGACGTCGAATATATCGTATTTTTTCAAAAAAAAAAATTGCTTTACATAATTCTAAACTTTCTCTTTCTAATCTTTTTTTTCCCTTGCTAATAACAAATCACATTAATTTCGAACGGTCTAGATTTGGATAATTCCGTATTCAGTTTTAAGTTTTCGTAAATACCAATTAATTTTGCAATGTTTATTCATTCAAATATAATTGATAATGTTTTTAAAATAGGGATGCTTTATTCTTTACTCTAGAATATTTTATTATTTTATTATTAATTTTTTATCTCAAAAAAATAATAATAATAAAATATTCTAGAGTAGTCATATACCAATATATTCACCGAACTCCCCTTGGCAGCCACTGCCGAGTTTTGGGCATTGCTTTATTCACGCTTCAAATTAGCAAAACAAGGTACAATTTTATTAAATGACGAAAATACCCTCATCTCATTTCTTACTTTGTATCGTATCGTCGTCGTTCAAAAAAAAAAAAAAAAAACATTGAATCGTATAATCGTTCCCAAAGAAATTTCCCTCCCTACCTGTGATTCGAATCTGTCTCTGTCAATTGGTTTCAATCCTACTAGAGTGCTTTTCCTAGTACATGGTGCTGTTAATTCTTTGAACATGCGCTTTGAGAAAAGCTGATTACAAATTTACAACAAACGCGAAGAGAACCAAATATGAGAAAGATGGGAACGAAGCAGGAAAGAGAATTGAATGCACGCTAGTGTAGTGTAATAGGCAGGGCATTTTCGTCATTTAGATATTTTTAACGTGCTATGCTAATTTAAACCGTGAGGAAAGCAACACCCCCGAGTTTTCAAGGGGCCAAATAAAACACTCCATGTACTTTCCTTGTACACGGTGTCATAACTACGTGTCCTCTCTTCATTGGCTTGTTTACACCTCGACACGTCATCACAAACCCCGGGAACTTGAACTTTCGCCTTTTCCCTTGTCGTACACGAAACCTCATCACTCATCTCCTGGACCATGTCCACTCCAAAATATCCACCTCACCGAGTTTCACCATCTCTTACAAATCGGACCCACTTTACAAAACATGTTCAATTTCCCAACGCTCGGTGTTTGCCGCCTCCTGTGAACCAAGCAGTAATCCCTTTCACCTAAATTCCGACACCAGCTTCGTTGCTCCACTTCTCCAACAATGGCGAAGGCCTCTCCAACAGTGCTCTTTCTCTCTCTAACCTTCGTGGTGCTTCTCTACATCCTTCTCGCATCCTTGCCACATAAAGCTACCACCTTTCACCACCGCCATCGCCGCCTCAACCTCCGCTCCCACGTGGCAAACAGTAGATCAGGTAACCACACCGCGGTAATATTCGACCCTCTCATCGCTGATTTCGAGCAACGCTTTGAGGATCGCCAGTGGGAACAGGATCACTTCCATTTCGAAAACGATGCTCATGGTAAGTAAGAAGATTGTGTCTTTGAATTTTCTTTCCTCTTTGTTTCGTTGGCTAATTAGGAAATGATTAATTTTAGTATAGGAATAACTTTTTTAGCTCAAAATAGCTAGTGCCGTTGCTTTCGTAAGTAGTGATTTCATTATATTTGGCAGCAATGTAGGAATAAGTTGTTTACTGAAAAAAAAAGGAACAGGAATTAAACATGTAATAGCCTCTCCAAAAGCTTATCCGACCAATTACATTGTTCCGGTGTTTCTTTGAAAGTTTTGGTTACCATGGAAATTGTATTGTGGTCTGTAGCAGGTTCTTATTCCAAATAAATTAAGGAATTCAGTGTCAAGAAAACTCTTGTTTTTTGCTATTCCAAGAAAATTAAACAAATGTGGACTGTAATCTTGGTACAAATATTCAATGTGCCTTGAGGAACTAAAACCGTGTTTTGTTCTCAGTTCTCCTATCCCCAACCAAACATAAGAGGAATCCCTTAATTGGGATTTGAGGGAAACAATTTGATAAATTGACTAGCAATTGGATCAGATAACCCCTCTTTGCTCTATCTAATTGTGTTGTTTTCCTAACCAATTTTCTCTGATTTTGTCACAATCCACTTGACAGATGATATGAGTCATATGACTGAATGGGAAGAATATATGAAAGCTGAAAACTTCATAAACGACGAGGACAGATTTAATATAACAGACCGCATCATTCAGCTATTCCCATTAATAGATGTAAGCCCGTCAGATGGACGTGTATCAGCACAGGAGCTCTCCGCATGGCACCTTAATCAGGGCATGAAACAGATGCTGCATCGAACTCAGAGAGAGATGCAGTTCCATGACAAGGACAAGGACGGCTTTATTTCTTTCTCTGAATATGAGCCACCTGCCTGGGCATCTTCATTGCATGATGGTATTTCAAATTTTGTGGTCTTTTTAGTGCCAAACTGACAGTTGGGCTCTGCTGTAAGGGAAATTGTGCTGGTTCACTCGAAACCCTTTTGGTCATTGCTTGCTAAGTTTTTGAACCTGTTACATCAATGTTGGCCAGTGTTTTATTGGTTCAGCACCAGGTCACATTGGTGTATGTTATGGTACGAACTGGTTAACAAAATTTGTTTTTTTTGCTGATTGTGCAGTACTGCTGTGTTGTTACTGTTTAAAATTTTCAATTATGTTGTTGCTGGTTCATTATCCAAAGTTCACTTTCTTGTTTTATCAAACTTCCTCGCAGAAGGAAACATACCTTACTCGAATGGGAAAAATATTTCTTGTTTCTCAAAAATATGGACCTTAATTCTTTTGCAGATAAGAGTGGATTTTGGGGAGAGGAGCACTTCAATGCTTCTGATGTAGATGGAGACGGCCTCCTAAATATAACTGAATTCAATGAGTACATCCCTTTAGTAGTTTTAACTATAAGCATTATCAACACTTTATATTTGAGTTTTCAAATAGTCCTTCTGATTCCTGACATTATTACTTACAGATTTCTCCATCCATCAGAAGAGAGCAACCCGAAAACTACCAAGTGGCTGTGTAAAGAGATAATAAGGTTCTCTTCTAAACAAAAAATCAATTTGATAAAAAAAAAGGCCTTAGAATTACCTATTTTAAACATTCTTTAAAATCTGTTTTCTAAAAGCATTTTCTTTTGGTTATCACTTGTAGGCAAAGGGATTCAGACAAGGATGGGAAGCTTGACTTTAAAGAGTTTCTGTCCAGTATGTATGAAAATATAAAAGATCTCGATCAAGATCACACTGCATCTCATGATTCGTCCGACTCGAGATCGAAGGATCTATTTATGCAACTTGATTCAAATCATGATGGGTAAAAATTTAATTAGCCTGCTATGTGTTTCCTCTCTATCTGATGATACTGTTTACCTTCTAGTTAAGCATACCAGTTCGAGCTTGACTAACTTTGGGGCAAACCTCATTTGTTATTCCAAAGCTTACAGCTGGTACATCCAGTATCAAGTTTTTTTTTTTTTTTTTTTTTTTTTTTTTTTTTTTTTTTTTTTTTTAATGGTACAATCTGCAGTTTTTCATAGTTCACAATTAATTGTGATGGGAACCTTGTTATATAGAAGGCAACATTGTAATTCTTTTATATCCTATAAAGTTTGACTATTCCCCTGGTTGTTCATGCATATTGTGGTACCCAGATATTTGTCAGAAGATGAAGTCATGCCAACAATTGCTAAGCTCCATCCATCAGAAATCCACTATGCAAAGGATCAAGCAAAGTATATTATGTCTGTGGTATGATTCATATCAGCTCTCTTGTAGTTTTCTTTTCTTTTTGTTATGATGTACAAATCAGTTAAGAGTAAAACATATAATTTAGTGGGCTCGTGTTTTGCCTCATTGCCCATCCATTGTTTTATTTCTTTGAGAACAGTTTTGCAAGCATTACTGCCAAAATAACCATCTAGAAGCCCATTTACTTTTGGGAGTGACAGTTCATTCATTTTTACTTGCATGCACACATATATTTTCTAATTGTGAAATGTTATACTTAATTTGCAGGTGGACGTGGATAATGATGGGTTTTTGAGTTTAAAGGAGATGATAGACAATGAATATGCGTTTTATGGAACTGTGTTTCAAGACGAAGAAGATATTGACTATTACCATGACGAGTTCCGTTAATTATCTCCAAGTTGTGTAAATTATCTCTGGTTAACATAATATTTATTCTGTATAGCATGAGAATAACTATTTATCTTTGTTCAGGTGTTCTATTGTATTGCCAGATAGTACCTGAATAATTAAAGGGCAATTCTGGTAATTAAATTTGGTAGATGTTGGTTAGCTTGTCTGTAACTTGTAAGTTAAATTGGTTCGTTTATTTGACTTATCTTAATCAGGAAAAAGTTAACATAATGACACCATTTGCGCGTGCATCATCAGTTATGGTACACATTTTTTGTTCTTTATGGTAGCTAATTTATTAGATCTTGGGTCTTGTGTAATTGTCAATTTCTTCGAGGAATTGCATAGGACATGATAATTCCTTTCAGCTTAATTTCACCGTCGCTGCTTTGTTATTTCAAGCTTTAAGTGGTTATATAACTAACAATCAGCTAGCAAGCACTGCATCTTAATTATTTAGAAATTTTGGTCGCTGAGTTGGTATGTATTCAAAGGCTTTTAAATTTGAGACTTGAATTGAGAAGAGATTAATGTAAATTGTTACATCCTAATTTGTATCCTTGATGTGTCATGTAATGCACGCTTCTTTGGACTTTTGGAAGAAGGTTATAAAAAATAAAATAAGAAGTAAAGTTTTACTTTGGCATCATTTGTGTGGCAAGTTCCTTCCATGTTTTGTGGTGCATTACTTTTTTGTCGGAGTTCTGAAATAACCAGAGGCATTTCTAGCTTAATAAGGCTTGATTTATGTAAGAGGGGGTTACTGTTTCAAACTGGTGCCATTTTAACAGTCCCTTATCAGCATAAAAGACTGCTCCTGTTCAGTTTACAGCCATTGATTCAACTAGGCAGCATGACTGTACTATGTATAGTTAACATGTCAGCAGTTTGATGCTTCGCCATTTGTGGGACCTACTCATGAAAGTCTGACATTGGATTGAAATATGTTGATCATTGAGGCATTTTCATACCCTATATCAATGTTGCCTTTGTTCTTGTGGTATTTTGTGTGGTGTTGATTGTTTAGAGAGTTATCTGGGGTTGTGGTTACATGTTGTTGTATATTTGTTCTATCGTTGTTACTATCGTTGCTAAGAAGATATGAGCCGCTATATTGTATAAATATGAATATCCCATCATGTTTTCCGTATTATTTTAACCATATGTTTAAGATCGCATCAAAAGTTTAAATTCTGTTCTGAAACTGATGGACAAATAACAAAGTTGGAATACAGGGAAAAAAATAATAATAAAGAATGTTGTTTAGATGGATAATGGAAGAGTTTTATACTCAATTAACCGAGGGAGTGATAATTTCATTTAATTTAATTTGATTACAATAGAAATAAAACAACGATTCTTTCTCTCCTCCCCTTTCAAAATTATTTTCCCCTCTTTAGCTGATCACTTTCTGGGAGAGCAGTATGATAATATTTTCGCTATCTTTTCATCTTCTCTCTTTATTTTTGGGTTCACCGTCTTTGACGTGATGATGCTATTTGTTAAGAACAATGCATGAAGAAATAGTCAACAAACTCAACACAAAACATTGTATAAAATGAAGTTGGATTGAATTATGATACAATCATATCATTACAAATAATTATAGCAGGCATATTTCAATTATGTGGATAATGCTACTATTTATTAATTTGATAGATTTTAGTTGTGATTGCATAGAATTTTAATTCTCGGAAAAAGATAAAAATTTAAATAAAAAAAATTAAATTTCAGCGATTATACAAAACTTAAAATGAAGATGAATTTTAGAGTAATTAGACAACTTTCCTTTATATAATAACATTAGCATTGCTATGCCATAATATTTATATATGTACGAAGTAATGTATAGAAAAATACATTACTAGCTCATTTTTAGAAAATAGAGTCACTTTCACAAAGTGGAAGGTAACTTTAGCTCATGAATTAATTTTGTTGGAATGAAAAACAGTGAAGTTAGCGATTATTACAAAAAACTATCCACCTTTTTATTCTGAAATAGTCGCCAAATTGAGTAAAATGTGTTTTTTTTCTTAAGCATAGTTCTATAGACTACGCCGCCGCAAAGGATCTGGAATCAGAGATAGTGGAAACTGTGAAGGGTTACAGCTAAGTATTGATGATGGGGCAATATCTTCACACGTGAAGGAAGCACCTCAAATTATGGGCTCATGAAATGATATGAGATTAGGTTGTACAAGAAGAGACAAAACGTTGGGTCTCTCCCGTTGAAGAATCCTAAGCCTCCGCTTAATTTTATACAGCTCAGAAAATAAAATGCTACCCGGTACAAGTATCGCAAGACGTATCCCCAATAGTAACCCTCTTATCTTACAAATGTGTAGATATCTCCAGTCAAATTTGGAACTTGCAGCCTTCTAATAAGCTCATTATATTTTATTTTAATTTAATTCATACTATATGATCACACAAGTTTTACGGTAAATTAAATTATAGAACTAATTACATTGTAAAACATAAAATATTTGCATTCTTAGATTTTTCATGGAACTTGGAATAACAACTCTGTTATAAACAAAAGATTTAAAAAATCATCGGTACAAATATGCACACAGGATATTACTAAAATTTATTTTTAAATCTACTTCAAAAAATTATTTAACTAAATAAATATATAAACTTTGATAATTTACACCAGCCAAGACAAATATGATTTTCAATGTTCATAAATAAAAAAAATGTAGAAACCCAAAATGATTTTTTCAATACTAGCAAAAGATACACTCAATTTGCGGACAAATAAAGAAAGAAAATAATATTAGACACTATAAATATCTTGTTGAATCTTCCAGGGATACATGTGGATATATTTCCGAAAAATAAATTGTTTAAACACAACCTGACTCCTTTCTATCAAAGGGTCTAACATTTTATCTGAAATCAACATCTAGATCACACATCAGATCAGATCACACAAAATAATGGTCCATAATTGATATAACAATTGTTTCCACTCTCCAGTGAAATTGTTCTGACTTTTTTTATGGGTGTTTTTATAAGTAGTAGGAATAGGGATATTTGGGTAAAAATTTTGAACTGTAAAGCATGAGCATTACTAATACTTATGTTAACAGACGCAAGTAGGGGTTTATAGTTCAAAAAAGAATGTTTGGGTGGCGAAAGACGGAATCAAATCCTCTACGGAATTTATTTTTTCCGCACGGTGGAGAACTTTTTATACAATCCGTTAGATCAAATCCAACAGTTAGGATTTACAAACGCTAAAAAAAAAAAAGAAAACTCACCTCTCTCCGTCTCTCCGTCAGTTCCGTCTAAATACGCAAAGCCTTCGTCTCTTCATCTACTTGGTCTCTATCTGGCAGCTGCACAATTCGAAGTCACAAACCGTAAATTGATTGGTAAATAAGGATCCAAAAGTCAAGTGGTGCCACGATCGAGAAGAATCCTCGTCACAACCCCATTACGATTTATCTTTATTTTGTTACTCTTTTTTAATTATGGTTGATATTTGGTATACGGCTGATCAACATTGCAAGACCTGTACATGAAGAATCAAGGACAGTTGTTTCTCTCCGACACTGGATCGTCTCTCAGCAGGAGCTGTACATGAAGTTTTGTTGAACTTCTAGGTTTGTTGGATGTATAGGTCTTTTGCTGCTCAGCTTTCTGTTTTTTTTCCTGTTTTTACTGTTTTTTCTTTTTTCTAGCTTGATAGCCTCTATCAAGTTCTGTCTAAAAAAAAAACATTGCAAGACCCTAATTGATTCGTGTATAATTTAGATAATACATTTTTTTCTAATTGATTCGTGTATAATATTTTTTTTAATAGATTTCATACAAAATCAATTTGCCATCTTCTTGTGTGTTGCCCTGCAAACTTTAGGAATGAGGAAAAGGCCTAACAATTGGTGTGTAATTAATTAATTCGGTAGACAGTTTTTTTTTTCAACATTTTGATCAATTCAATTGACGTGCCAGTCCAATACTAATGTTCTTCAATTAATTAACAAAATGTGTTCTTCTTGCATATTAATAGCTTTGTGTGGTAAAAGTAAAAAAAATGAAGGGTCTGATATATAAAGGATGTATCCAATGAAGCCTGCCAGAACTTGAAACTCTGAGTAGCAGCAAATATTTGAGTAGATTTATAAAAGATGTATAGAAACATGAAGATTATGTATGGTAATTTGATTTGTACCTGCAAGTATACAGTGTATAAGCCATGTTCATTCAAGAATCCAGTGAAATTAAACATGTATGTCTTCATGCATCTTAATCGTTGAACATAAATCCAAATAATGTTTGGTGGGCACAATAATGGTCTCAATTAAACATGTATGTCTTTCATCTTGAATAAGAAAACAAATAAATAAATAGAAAGAAAATTGTTTACACATGTTGCTTCAACAGACAATCAAGAAGTCAACCACTTTTCTATTACTCTCTACCAACTCTGTACCACTAATCCAGGGGTGGTACAGGTACAACCTTAAACTCCTGTAGCCCTTGACCTATATCCCTCTTATCCGAGCATAAATTTTCCTCTTTTTTATTACAACTCTCAGCATCAACAAATGAAACAATGAGTTCAATCAAACACTACACAACATTATAACAAATTAAGAAAAATGAATTTGTAACACATCACTCCATATGCTAATACAACGGCTCCTCGCAAAACTCAATCAAATTGCTGGTACCAGCTGTCCTTCTTCGGTAGTCCCCTAACAGGTTGCATCTTCCATCAGCCTCCTTTCCTGGTCCAACAGAGAATACTCTCTGAAGAAAATTGTGATATTTAGTTTTGATCAGGGAATCTTACACATCCTTACATCCAATCAAATATTAAAGATAGGAAAATTAATATGCCTGGACTAATTAATACTTTTTAGCTTTGAAACTACAAGCACAAAAGTTGATGGCGGCATGGCATATAAGCAAAAGTACCTTCACATAGACAAACAGCTGGTTCGATAGTTTCTTTGAAGCCAGCACAAATTGCTGAGTACTGCACACTTATCCAACTTCCCCATATTAATACAACAATTGAAGGTTAAAAATGTGTAAGATTCTTTGCATGTATCTCTTACCAATAATAGGACGCATAGCATCCTCCTTCACCTCATTCATAGCAACTGCATCTTCACCACTACCCGAAAATGTTGCTAAGTACTTGCTCAATAATGTGAAAGATTCTTTGCTCATGCTATGACCGACAAACAATTAACGACAATTAATGACACACAATAGAATGCATTTAATAAAAAATAAGAAAGGAAGACAGGAAAGGGGTGAGAGAGAGAACATCTTACTGTCGTTGAGGATGTTAGAGATGACATGACAAAGAGCTCGCTGGTCAACCTTGCCAATGTTCCATAGTTCTCTTTTTTGGTGCTATAACTGGAGGAACCAGCAAGACCTACTATTGTTACCATACCAGTGAGTGAACTGGTATTGGCAAGTTGAGACATTCCAGTTTCCAGTGAAATGTAGCAAATTCCATGGTTCAAGCCAACAAAAAAAAAAAAAAAGAAACAAAGAAACTAGTTGAACTGTTCTTAGGTATATATTGCAATTTAAATTAATAGGGTAAATAAAGCATAGCACAAATTTACCTAGCAATGAGAACAGGTGGACTGGGCTAAGAAGATCCTAAACAAAGACTTTCCAATCACGATTCCCTGGTCAAAATAAATATGTATAAATTATTTATAGTTCAAAATGATAAAATAGATCACCCAAAGCAATAAAGAAGTTGCTAAAACATATTTTCCATATTGGTACATGTGCATGTGAGCTGCTTCAAAATGGTACATTTGTTCAAAAGAGACCATAGTGAAAAAATGTCAAAAGGAATAAAAATTTACCAGACAAACAAGGTATAAAGCACAGCCCAACAAATTATAGCAATTAATTGATCACAACCGTGTATAGTAAGAAAAAAATAAACAAACAAAAATATAGCAATGTCTACGGTCTACCTATGGGCTATGGCTATTGAATTATAATGAAAATCACAAAAAAACTTGATGAACCAAATGTCACAATCCGGTACAGGAAACTTCTGAATAATATCCCAAGAACCCTGCGTGAACTTGAAATAAGAATGCCACGAAAAAAAAGAGAAAAATGTAAGGCAAAGCAGCCGGAATTGATATCTTACCTCACCATGACTTTGTTCTTTGGTTTCCGGCAGAGGCACAGAGAGTGCACGTTTCGTGGAGAGAAGGCGGAGAGAGGAGCAACAAATCGGCTGATTTGAGGAGAGGAGTTGTTCCCGATTTAATTACGATTCTAGGGTTTAGAAGGAGGCTAGCGCACACGAAAGGGGACGGAGAGCATGACGGAAATTAAAAGAGAGAACGGAGAGGAACAATTGCGTGGATTTTTCTTTTTTATTTTAGTGCCTGTAAATTCTATCGGTCGGATTTGATCGAACGGTACGCATAAGAACTTCTCCACCGTGCGGAAAAAATAAGTTCCGTAGAGGATTTGGTTCCGGCGAAAGACACAAAGAGCAGAGTAGATTCTGAGACAAGACCGGGCCCACACCTGGCCTTCTACTTGAAAATCTCGATGTGAAAGAAAAGGCCCAGTAGGGCCCACCGAGCCCACATGCATGCACCTCTGCTATAACTATATTATTTTAATGAATTTTTTTTGAAAAATGGGACGTGGACCTGAGATGGATGATAGCGTGTAAGACTGTCCATAAGACTGCTTTTCACATGCACGTGATGTGCACTCTATTATTCCCCCAACTGCACAAGCGTACAATTCTACATTGCCAAGGCCCAAGGACCAAGGTACACAAAATAATGAAATATACAATTCGAACAGTAAAAACATGAAGAATGTGCAGTAGTGCACTTTGAAAATTAGGCAATACTGTGCTATATTGTTCTCTAATTAATAAGAAACACAGTATGCTAGTACATATTAATTGACCACTCTTCAATTAATGATGCAATAAGCAAATGTAGATATTGTACAAGTCAATGAAGTCATCAATGAGATGGTGCAATAAGAAATCCTCAATCTTTTTTAGGAAAAAAAATTAAGAAATTGGTTTTTTAACGATTTATACTTATATATACAGAGAGGATCTATTAAGTGGTATATTTAGTGCTAAGCTATTGCAATTCCAGGTCGATAATCACTATTAGTTTCTGTCATTGGTAGAATTTTTTTCTATTTTAATATTCAATAAATTTGATGTATTAATATTAAATTTATCTAAACTTAAAAATTAATATTTTTTTGTTCTGTTCATATTTTGTTGAATTCTTTGATCGATGGTTGATGGTTAATGTATGCATAATTGCATATGTTTCATCCAATTGTATTGACAGAGTAGAGATTTATAGGTGTCTTTTCTTTTGTAAGTTTACTGTTAGAGATTTCATCCGATGACCCCACAATTTCATGAATCATCAACTTGGTACATCTACCAAGTTTTTCTAAAAAAAATTTCATGAATCAAAAAAATATTTCCAAAATTTAAAAGGAGCCCCTATTTTTTATGAAGAACCTGTTATTTGTTCCCTACTTTCTTTTTCCCCTTTGAAAGTAGTACAGACTTTAGACTATAGACGTCAGACATGGATATATTTTTATTATTAAAATAGGTACAACCGTACAAGATGTTGCTACTGAAATTGAGAGATAGAGACATGACCTCACCATGCAAATTGAAAAACTATTCTTAAACGTGACACTTTTCTGAAAAAAAATAAAATGAAAAATATACACAGGTAAAAGACCAGATTTTTTAACCTAAAAATAAGACTGAATTTTTTTAATAGAAACTTATCCCTCTGTCTTTTTATCTATGCCCTTATAGTAACAGTAAGGAGGAAATATCAATTAAAATAAAGTGATGAAATAATTGTGAGAGCAGGGGTCGAAACAAACAATATAGATTTGTCGCAATAAAAAGATATATATATATAAAAAAAAACGTTTCCTTCTCAGCTCCATAAACTCACCTCCAATAATAGAAAACAAAAATAAGGCAAAAATTTTTGCTTTGAATTTCACAAGCACTGAATTAAATTTCAAACTTTCAGAAAATCTTAAGTTGATCTCTAGATTTTTAATTACATTACATATATATAACGGTCTTTTTGAAACCAGATAATATTACATTAACAAAGAAATACATTACATATATTTAACGGTCTTTTTGAAACCAGATAATATTACATTAACAAAGAAAAAGAATTATACCTCATTTCACGACAATTCTTTGCAATAATATTGCAGCTGTCTTGCAAAATTAAAGCAAAAAAAAAAAATGTTAGGATAAAAGAATTCGGATTTGTGAAACCGAAGAATATTTACAGCCAGCACCCCTGCCTTAACGAAAAGTCGAAAACCGAAATTGCACCACAGCACCAGTGACCTAATTCATCGTGCATTTGTTTCCCTTGAATTTCAGGGTGCCATTAATTACATCGGCATGATTAACTGAATAATTTTGGTAATATATCTTAAAGAAAGTAAAAGGAGTATATCAAATTTTAATATCATTTAACATTTTATCGGGCGACAGCTAAATTAAGATCACTATCGATCGTAAGTTATACGTTCTTTCATGTTAAAGACCTCGCATCAAATTTCATCCTTTTTCGCCTATATTACATATATATATATATATATATATATATATATATATATATATATATATATATATATATATATAGAGTTTAGCTATGGTGAGATGCATCACAAAAAACCTTCCGTGAGATGCGATCAAAACTCATGAATCTGGTTCAAAATGATCGATCCAAACCGTTCAATATGATTTCGCTATTGAAATCTTCTTGTAGACCAAATTTTATATTTTTTCAGAATTTTTAAGTATTTTTTTCGGATTTTTAAAAATGACAGTTTTTGAACGGTTCAGAACTAATTAGATTAACGATTTTCTAAAATTCCAAAAAAATACTTAAAAAATTCGAAAAAATGTAAAATTTTGTCTGCATGGAGAATTCAATAGAGAGATCATATTAGACTGTTTGGATCAGTCATTTTGAACCAGATTCATGAGTTTTGATCGCATCTCACGGAAGATTTTTTGTGATGCATCTCACCATAGCTAAACTCTATATATATATATATATATATAGTTTTGCTATGGTGAGTTGCAACTCACCAAAGGGTCGGTGAGTCGCGCTCAAAACTCATAAATTTAGTTCAAAATGACCGATCCAAACTATCTAATATGATCTCTCTATTGAAATCTCCATGCAGACCAAATTTTACATTTTTTCAAAATTTTTAATTATTTTTTTGAAATTTTAGAAAATCATTAATCTAATTAGTTCTAAACCGTTCAAAAACAGCAGTTTTTAAAAATTCGAAAAAAATACTTAAAAATTTCAAAAAAATATAAAATTTGGTCTGCATGGAGATTTCAATAGACAGATCATATTGGACGGTTTGGATCGGTCATTTTAAACTAGATTTAGGAGTTTTGAGCGCGACTCACCGACCCTTTGGTGAGTTGCAACTCACCGTAGCAAAACTCTCTATATATATATATAATGTGAGGTCAGGATTTTGATGTCGAGCCTCCATATCAACAATTATTTTTTGAGAAGGTTAGAAATTTTATTATTTTCGACTTGCACTTTCCTAAAGCCTTGTTCCTCAAAAAAGGTGGAAAGGGAGGGGAGGAGATGGATAAGGAGGCGATAGATAATGCTACATGTTAAATTTTATTTTTATTTTGATGAAATATTACATACTAAATTTGGAGGTATATGGATGACAAACCATATACCTGTTTAATACCAGTTAGGTCGGGTAATGACAAACCATGTACCTGTTTAATACCGGTTTTGCACTTTGGACGGTTGTTTTTTTTTTTTGGGTAACGTACCAGTAGATATTAGTATGATTGATACATAGTTTGTATAGTTGTATTGTTTGTTTTTTTTATTAATGAAAATTATGTTTAACCTAACCATCTCTAAAAAAAAGAAATTCTGCCCTCTTTTCTCCTCGTCTCCTCTTAGCTTCTTGCATTCTTTATAAGAGAAAGTTTAATATGCACCATAGTGATAGGGAGTTCTATGCACCGCGGACTTTTTCGGAGATATTTTTATAAATTGACAAATCTAATCTACATATTGAAATCTCATAGCAAATCAAATTTTACAATTTTTTAGATTTTATTACTATTTTTTTCGAATTTTTTAAAACCTGCCATTTTTGGAAACAAGCTACTATTTACAAATTCCTAAAATGGCAGGTTTTAAAAAAATCGAAAAAAATAGTAATAAAATCTCAAAAATTATAAAATTTGGTTTGCTATGAGATTTCAATATGTAGATTAGATTGGTTAAATTAAATTTGTCAATTTACAAAAATACTTCCGAAAATATCCGCGGTGCATAGAACTCTCGATGCACTATAGTGCATATTAAACTTTCTCTCTTTATAAATATTTAGTTCTGGAGCATTTACAATCGTTCAGCATGCACGGTCACTTCGGCCCTAATCAAAATCTTATTTTTTTAACGTGGGATTTCATTTCATTGAAAAATTATTGATCAAAATGAACAGATTTGGTGTCATTTGATTGGAATTCCTATATAATTAGATCTAAGTACGAAATCCTATGAAATCAATTGAATTGAATTGAAATGAAATGAAATCCCAGAAAAAACCATTTTGAATAATTATTAAAATTATGCCAGTGTACTATTTATTTCAATTGAAAGATTCAATTTAATTTGCGTTTATCTTGTTTTTCTTATTATTTGACATTTCCATTATTTTCTACCCTGTCCAGAAATCAGAATCTTCTAAGCCAATTTTTCACGTCTCTCTCCCCTTAGCCCCTAAGCCGTCAAACGTCACCATCAACTCATTCATAATTCTGCAAACTTTCCAATAATTTGTTGTTTGCCTCGAATTTCCACAGAAAGTCAGAAAGCCGTAACCAAACATCTTAAATAAGTCAACAAGCTGTCCAGAACTACACCTTTTGAGTTATGAAATATTAGTTTGTCGAACAGATGAAACGAAGTATTAATTACAAGATGCTGTTGGCTTTGTAAAATTCCAAACTGTTGATTTTAGAATACTATCAAACCGCTTGTGCATTATACGCCCGACGACTGTTACATGAATTATTTTCTTATCCGGTAAATAAGACCAAACCGCTTGGCTTTACTCAAGGTCACGTTGACCTTGGTCTCTTGTCATTTTCTCACTCAGTACCAACCAAAAGTATACATAGTAGGTATAATGAGTGACAATTGAATTAACCGAGTAAATAAGAAAAAATAAACATAAAAGATTCATGAAAATTGCGTCCAAATGGAGGAAACAAAATTATATTAAAAAATGAATATTTTGTACCTTTTATTGTTTTGCAATTAAATATGGATTCTCAGTTCTCATATTTAAAAATACTAGCAAAAGATGCCCCAATACGTGGGCAATTAATTAAAGAAACAAAATAATGTTAGACAACAAAAATATCTAGTTGAATCTTCTAGCGATATTGGTAAATACTTTTCTGAAAAATAAATTGTTTAGATAACAATTGTTTCCACCCTCTAGTGAAATTATTCCGACTTTTTTATGGGTGCTTTTATAAATAGTAGAGATATATCTTGAGAACAAAATTACCACTAAAGTGCAAGTATTGCACCGCACTTTGCTCTTTCCAAATCTTTTATTTCATTTACATTTTCATTAATATAGATATAATTTTAGAGAATCTGATTAAGTGGATTCTTTCTGAATGATATAAACATGCACATTGGTATTCTAAGCTTGTCTGCTTTTTTATGAACTGAATGGATAAATTAGGAAATTCCGATACAAAAATGAATAACATTCGTATACGTAGCATATATAATTTTTAAATCTGAACACTCTCCTACAAATAATATAAATGTGTTTGTCGGACAGAGGGTTCAAAACTGTTATCCTGAGTTAGCACAGTTCAAGAAAAGCATCCTTGAGGGATATAATTGTTTTCTCCATGCAGCTACTTAGGCGAGATAAATCATAAAAAATACATTGGATGTCCCTAGTCTTACTGAAATTTTCACTTCGAGTTCCTAAAATTATGTCATGAAAAATTATTTAAGCAAATAAAAACCTTGGGGCCAAAGAACCATATAAAAGAAATTCGAAAGAAAATTAAAACAGCATTAGACTTAAGAACAAAATTAGAAGCATTCTACTATATGAAGTATTTTTCTCATGCCAATTCTCTACCGCAGATAAATACTAATTCTCCCTTGCAATTCTCAACACAAAAGTGTAACTAGACCTTAATCAGAGGAGGAGAGATATATTAAAGCGTTAAAACTTGACGACTGTTGTCAAGATTTCAAAAGAAGAATAAAAAAGAAGAGAGAGGGAGAGGAGAAATGACGAAAGCGTATATATATTTATCCATGCCATGATTCCTTGTTTTGATCAAAAGAACTGGTGGAAGCATTCATGCACTGATCCAAGCCAGGCATGTTAAGTAATCCTCTCTGAGACAAAGCTCTAAGACCCAAGAAATCTCTTGTCAACACATCATCACCTCTTAACCCATCTGACCCATCAAACCTGTTCACCATTTCATGTAACTGATCTTGCTGGGAAGTTGAAACTAACCCAAGCCCAAAGCCACCAGTATTTGTATTAGAACCATCATGAGATACCATTCGTGTGTTGTAACCTGAACTTATAGTTGCACCCATTTGAGCAGCCTTCTGCAGAAGTGCAGTTGCCGATAAGTGAGCAGAAGAACCAAGCATTCCCATATTTTGATTTGCACCAGGAGTTGTAGGGAATGCAGGAAGAGGCATTGACATGCTTTCCCAAGGAGCAATGAACTCTTGTTTCAAGCATTGTTCCTGGAGTGTAACTTCATTTGGTGTGTTTGTTCTTGCATGCAAGTTGGGGAACTGGTTTTGCATGAGAGAGGTAGAGTTGATAGCAGAAAAGTTCTGAGGAAAGAGAAGGGATTGCGGGTCTAGTGGACTAGCCATGGGTGTAGGCATAGGTACAGTTAGGGGTGTAGCCTTTGTAGAAGTAGCCTCTTCAGTCAATGCATCACAAAAGGCTCTGTGGGTGATAAAGCTGTCTCTCCTGCATGCAAAAGTACTTGTCAGATAGAGTGAGAAACAAGATACCTTCAAAAGTAACAATTAGAAAAGAAATTAGGGTTTTGGAGAGACAGATATGTCTCATTTCTACAAAAAAAAAGAGAGCTAAAATATGTGAGACAAACCAAGAGAAAACTTTGGTTAGTAGTGATGATTAATTTCCTAAGTAAAAAATTATAATTTTAAATGCCCTAACATATGGTGAGGGTAGAAGAGGTACAAGATAAGAGATACAAAATAGCATACATGATGATTAAGGGAAATATAGATAGTATATACATTTGGAATTTTATTAAAAAAAATAATATTAAAGATCATTGGTAAATAAAAAACAAAAATTGGGTAAATTTTCCATTGGTCACTCAATCTTACCCTATTTATATTTTTTTGTTAACTAACATGATCACTTTGTTCAATTTAGCCATTACATATCAAATTTTAGTCACCATGGCTCACTGTTTCCATTTTAGAAAACCCCTGCACAAATTACAGAAATTCGTTCATCAAACAATGGTAGTCAACCAAAATATATCAGACCATAGTTGGCAAATTATTTTGTAGTAATAATTTTTAAGGAAATCTAAGCTGTGTACTTGTATGAATTTTGTAAATTTAAAAATTTGCACTAATTGGTTATATGCAATTATATGAAAAAAAATACAATATTGTACCTTTCATATGAGAAAACTTTAGACTAAATTAATATGAGTTTAGAAAGCAATACTTCAGAAAAAGAAATTAGCTTACAATTTGTGTCTAATTCAATTTGAAAAGAGAGAACTATCCAATTTTAATAGAAGGTAGAAAAATTCAGTTAGCAAAGACCGATATACAGAAAAATTTGGCTATGTACGTAAAAGATACAACAATCCAAAATAAGACGTACAGTATGGAAAATATCAAGTAAACAAGATAATAAAATTTTTTTCTACCTTAGCTTCTTTTTCTAATCCAGATGAACCTTTTTGCTGTTTCGGTCTATTTTATCAAAGCATACTTTTTAGTACATTATTGGCCTTTTATGTCCTGACAAGTAAAACAAAATACAGTCCTTGCATCAAATAATAAACAGCTTAAACAAGATTTATCTATAAATTAAGATTTATTTATAAATTAACTGTATTAAATTGCCATATAACAAGTGTGCATTTTGTTTCATAGCCAATTTTTGGTACACAGTTTCAATTTATGTGTTTAAGTTTTCCAAAATTGATTTAGGAAGCACATGGTGTCAATATGCAGACTCCAGATTTAGACTAAGAATTGAAAGATCATGCTCCTTTTACAGTTTCAATTGATTCAAAAGTTGTGAGAGAAATGTTGGTTCAAATGTTGTAAAGCATCATATCTTTTATCTACTATATAAAAAAACAAATAAAATACCCATGCACGACAAATTATTGGAAAAGTAAATGGGTTCCACTCCAAATCTCCAACAGCGAGAAATAGAAAAACTCTGTTTAGGAAACATTGTCAAGGAAATTATTTTATTTTTTTAATGCCATAACACCACTTTTCTAGGGATAAATTAAGCTACTCCGTTTCTGAAAGAAAATGGAGAAATAGCTAGCTAATCCAAATCAAGAACATGCTTCACTCAAAAAAGAAAAAAAAAAAGGAAAAAAAAATGCATCATGTTCATGTCACGTCCCTTTCCAGGGTTATAAGTTGATACTGTCATCAACTAAGTACAGTGGCAGTGTGGCACAGGCGCGGCACCAACATGAAACCTGACTGCTAATGTAACATGTGAAGTTATTTTCTTGTTTCAACTTACAAATTTAAAAAAGGAGACTAGGCAAAAAGAATGTTTCCAACCACTTAAAAATCTTTTGAGAAATTAAGCAATTAATATGTACTTAAAAATTATATGCTACAGTAATTACTTAAGCAATATCAAATATATCTTTAAACATATTAGTATTTTAATTAAATATATTAATTGCAGGCAGCAAATTGTTATATGTTATGAAGAAAAATCTTTTAGTAATTAATTTGAAGTGGTTTAAGAAATTAAATAATTATTAGAACATATAATTGAGACTAACTTAAAAATCTGTCAGGTACCCAATAACTTCGTGCATTTTGTACTTGCAAGTTACAAATACAAAGCATATATAGCATTATATATACTTGATTTCCAAACAACCAAAAAATAATCAAGAATGCTAATTACTAATAATCAAGAACACTATAACAAGGAACCAAACAAAATAAGAATGAAAGAAAAATTGTACCTGGAGAAGATAGTGCCACAGTCACACTTGTACTCCCTGGTGCCACAAACCTTGCTATGTGCTTTCCAATCCGATTGCACCGCATACTTCTTTGAGCACTTCTCGCACTTCCATTTCTTCTCGCCGTGCTTTCTGAAGAAGTGCTTTTTGATGCCAGTAAGGTCGCCGAGAGCCCGTGATGGGTCATGGTGCACACATGTCACCTCGGGACAGATGTACACCTTCTTTCGAATCAGCTCTTTGCTCGGTCTCTGTTTGAGCTTCCATGGCAGGTTATGGCCTCTCCTGTGGAGTTGGAGGTTTTGGTCTCTTTGAAAACCTTTGTTGCATATCTCGCACACAAACCGGTTTGTTGCCATTAGGGTTTTTGGAGACAGTGCTATCACTTCTGCCTCTGGGTCTGCTATTGAAAGAAGAAACATCATTTTTAGAGAAATTATGGGTTTATTAAGCACATATGTATAGTCTGCTTGTTGGTCAAGGTAGGTTTAAAACTTTTAATAATGATAAGAGTACACTGATCAAAGAATATATTTTAGGAATTCGAAAGTTAAACATTATTTTATAATTTGGACAATTTGAAATAATGAGCATGATTTTAAAATAAAGCTAACTAATATCCCCATGGATGGAAGTTAGTCTGCTTTTTTAAGATTTGTTACCAAAAGATTTGATTTGATAGAAAATCTAAGTGATTTAACTTTTACTGCACAAAGAAATAGGATGGTGAAAAGACTTGAATTGATAGCATTTGCTCTCATAGGAAACAGCTCTTTTTTTTGATGAATCGGTACATCTTGTGAAAGAACCCACTCGGAAACCAAAAAAGGATCAGTGAAAGATGAAAAGTGATAACTTTTGACATTATGATAGACAGTTAGAGGAAAACATGAGTAAAAAAGAGTTGAAGTTGCTTTTCCTTGTAACAGAAAACTTGTGTGGTGAATAAGTGATAGTGGATGCATTGAACAAGTTTGTCTTCTTCCTAAAATAAAATACCACTTGAAACCAAAAAAGTACAAAAACCAAACAAGCATTAACTGAAGATAATTCAAGTTAGAGCAAGATTTTAGCCAAACAAATTCAGAAAAAATAAATAATATAAATTCTTTTCAGTTTTCACACAAATGGATGGATGGAGGGAGGGAGGGAGGGAGGGAGAGAGAGAGAGAGACCTGGATTTCCTGGGAGGCTTCTCTTTCTCTTGTTGCTGTTGGGAGTTGGATTGGAAGAAGCAAAATCTGAGACTGAATCAGGATTGGACATGGCTGTGCTCACTTCCATAAACACTTTCTTGCAACTGAACTTCCTGCAACTGCCTTTCGCATACACTACACAAACAGAAAGCACTCCTTTTTCTCACTTCCCAAGTTGCATTAAATGGAAGCGTTTAATAAATGATGAAGTAGACATCTCAGGGGTGCATAGTAGATCTGCAAAGTGGAACAAATCATGCAATACAAAGAGAACAATCAAGAAATGATAGAGGATTTCATTTAATTCAGTTGAGTTCTTGCTCCAGCATTTATTAGGGGTCGAAATTGGCAAAACAAAGGAGTACCTTTAAACAGTTCCGGATTTGTTTGGATGGAATAATGTCAAGGCCAGACCCCCAATTCTTTTGTAAGACTTGTTCTTCAATTTTTGACCAAGTTTTTGTTGGCCATGAAAGGAAAAGAAAAGAAACAAAATTTGAAAACAGGGGCTATAAGTACAGATGAGTTTCAGAGTTTGAGGAGAAGAGGAGGAGATTAGACTGTGAAATATGAGAGAGAGAGAATGAGATAGGTGAATGAAGCAAGGAAAGACTTGTCCACTCAATTTTGAGCACCCATCCTGTTTTTAACGTCTCAAGTTTTTGTAAACTGGAAAATCTGTTTCAGTAAAGTATCTTATGTTAACTTCTTTGGAGCTTAGATAAATGCAGTCCAAAATTCAATTTTTTTTGGAATAAGAAGCACCTCAATGTAAGAATATTCTTTTCGCGTGACTATGAACTGCCCTTAGTAAAATTGTAAAAATATTAATTTAAGTATTGCAAATTTCTTATTTCATATTTCATGTTTATTATAAATTTTTTCTTGTCACTTCGGTTTGTATACATTATTTATGGTAATTTTAAATTCACCTGAATAAAACTTATGTCAGTTTCTATTCATGCATGCATACAGATGAATTAAAAGTTGGTTTACGTAAGCATGTAGAAATCATCATTTGTTACTATTAATTCATACAAAGTTTTTTTATTTTGTTTTTATGCATGCAAAAGTTTGTTGTATATTGACGCTATAAAAGTCAGCACAAAACTAAATCATATGCGTTAGCACATTCTTAGTACATTTCTTCATTATTGCAAAACGAAAAAAAATACCGCGGGCCTTTAAACAAAGAAAAAAATATATATAATATACATTAATACATAATATTTTATATTGATATTGATTTAGTGTCTGTGCTAAAATTTTTAGTGCAGATACAATGAGAACATTTAAAACTTGAGAAGTATGAACCTTCGAATTTTTCAAATGAAAATGGAGTTGTTCTTTTGTCAGAAACTGGAGAGAAAATTTTGTGATCACTGTTTGCTAGGCATAGCCTGAGGGAAACTTTCTGTCTTTTTCTTTGTCGCCCTTGCCGTGTAAAGATACTCTTTTGCAATATTTTTCTAATTTCGTTTCCAACCTTTTTAAACTATTGTTTTATTTTTGTTTTGTTTCTCTTTCTCCTATCAATTACAGCCTTATTTTTTAGGGTTCAGATCGTCTCAGTTGCCCACGTGTTGATTTGTCCATTTTCCTCGTAATCTGTGCTAAATAATTGTACTAACTCACCCCCTGAGCTCTCTTTTTTTGTCCGTGAATTAGTCCGTGAAAATTCTAAATAGATAGTTACCTAACATTTGTCAAGTCTTGTCGTATCTATGATTCATCATTTTGGGTAATTAGACTTCATAGGAACTTTTTTATTATTCTGGAAATGGTTAGAAGATGGTACAGTATTCATTAATTACATTGACAGGAATAAACTCCTGCATACCTATACTAGAAAAATAGAGGGATGATTTTTAATTTTAAATATTGTTAAGCACGTATCAATGCTTGTTGTTTGAGGATTTAATATCAAAGATTCAGTATAGTATTTCTAATTTACAATTTTTCCCCTAGATATTTTATCTAGAATTTTATATATTTATCTCACCTCATCATATTGCGTCCATTCTATAGTAAGCGCAACTAGATCTTTTACACAGACATTCAAACCAAAATTATATAAATTATGTTTTAAAGCATTAGTAACAGAAATAAATAATATGAAATCACATAAAACATTGTCGTTTTCACTTAATTGATACATCGATGTCAGATGTACTTGCGAGATTGTTAGATAATATAATGTATTGTTTCAAGGATAATTCGGACAAAAAATTTTTGTAACCCAAAACATTAGCATGTCAGCATGAAACCCCTCTCCTTTGTAATCACTAATTTGCATAAATTTCACCGCCGTCTCTTATATATATTTACTGAGGGTAACTTTGTCGTTTCTAAAAGGTACAAGACAAATTTTTACTAGCATGGGGTGACCACCGATGTTTTACAAAGTTCATGGTTTTTCACGGTATTATATGGCGAGTTCCTATCTGCAGAGGTTTCCATCTCGAGTAGAATCGAACCATTGGATCGATTTTCTGTTAATTATGTAAAAGGAGATTTTTTTTTTTTTAATTTTACATTAAATTGACGTGGTATATTTGTTTTAAATCGAACTTAGTAATACGGAACACGTGTAACAACAAATGACTCAGGCAGGCGTCGTATTATAACAAAAAGTTGGTAATATTGACAAAATATATAAGATTTAGTAAACTGTAAGTATGTTTGCGTAGTTTAGATTCATATTGTATAGTGTGGTGTGAGTCATAACTTAAGTACGTGCACTAGACTGTTAATTTTGATACAAAATTTGATATGTATACAACATATATAAATTGTAAAGAATGTTGCACTATATTCATTTTTTTATATAATTGTTTTGCCAGATGTCAAAATTATCAAAGAAGTTTGCTTTTTAATATGACATATTCATTAATTCAAACTACAAAGATGCCAATCTTTATTTTTGCCTCGCTACGATCTAATCATATTTCAGTATTTATTGTTTAATAAAGTCCATAAAGTCAATTTGGATTGTTCATTCTGTTCTTTATGATAAATAATACTGCTACGGGCTTATAGTAAAAATAATAAAAGACAAATAATACTGCATGTTAAAAATAATAAATATAGAAGAGGATTTCTACAATGCTACGCATAGCACATGACCTATCATGTGCTATGTGTTCGTTTTTAAATTTTACACTTCAAATGACCAATCCAATCCACTCAATGTCATCTCCATATTGAAAACTTATAGAAAACCAAATTTTATATTTTTTCCAAAATTTTTATTATTTTTTTGAAATTTAAAAATTCCGTCGATGTAATTAGTTTTGTGCCCTCTAATAATAGTCGTTTTTTAAAAGCCAAAAGAAATAGTCGTTTTTTACTTCTCATTTTTAGAAAACATTGAAATGTAAATAAATACAAATTTTGACATTCTGGATTTATGTAGAAGAGACTGATGATTAGGCCACATTAACCAGAAAACACTATACGCAAATTTGACCCTAAATAGTTGCACAAGTTTAATGCCTACAGCGTATTCTGGTAAGCCGGGATACAAACATATAATCCAATGCCAAGGCAGATTGAAACTTAAAACTAAATTAGAATCAATCGAATAATGATATGAAACATCATTAATTTAGATGAAACTTTAACCTCTTCATTAAAGAGCTAACAGTTGGAATGTCAGTGTCAGAATTCTCAAAACATGGGATGGAAACTCAAATAATTGATTGAAGCGCTCCCTGTAGATCAGCGCTATGACTAATGCTTTCTTTGGTCAACATTGAAAGATTACATAATCAAATTGATATATCTAATATATTTTATCATGGGGCGGCAGCCTGTGAGTTATCATGTCCCTGTTTGATATTTTATCAGAAAAAAAGAGAGACAGAGATAAAAGGGATCATAAACGAATAACAATTGCCAGCAACAGTAGTTTGGTCTCTGTCTGTGGCTTATTTTATGATATTTTATGGTCCAAAATTGGACCCATTCAAGGGTCATGGGTCAAGGTATATGCTTCCTTACCTAACTAGGGTTAATTCAAATATATTAACTTTCGGATAAAGAATTAATTAAATATTGGAGTTCTGGCAATCAATACTCGTGTATGATTGGATTTGGTATCTATTTTAAAAAACCGGTATCAATGTCAAGGCATCACAACTGTTGGTACAAATGAAAGAAACCATATAGAAAGATCCAATTGCAATAATGATTGAAGGCAGCATATGTTTTGATTCCATTAGACAGAAAAAACTATTTTGTTACAAGCAATTAACACATGAAAACAATAAGCAAACCAATCAAATAAGAAATTGACACATGACACACACCGTACAGCATTACAGCTTCAGAACAAAAAAGTACCTAGCACCACATGCTTCCACCGTTTGAACTAATATAACGGGCCAAGCATCAGTTAAATTTGAACAAAACGAACAACGTAAAGATTAATAAATAAAAAATCATCTGTTAGATAAAGCTTCAAAAACACACAATTTCAAGGTAAATAAAACACAAAAAAGGTAAAAAGGCGCATCGCAAAAAGAAAACCTATG
Organism: Rhynchospora breviuscula; assembly: GCA_027562975.1. NCBI lineage: Eukaryota > Viridiplantae > Streptophyta > Magnoliopsida > Poales > Cyperaceae > Rhynchospora > Rhynchospora breviuscula. The sequence continues at coordinate 57,305,382 of CM050402.1, forward strand.
GAGATTGTTAAGAATGTGTTAAAGGAGAGCACCAAGTTAGGTATTTCAAGCTTCTTCATCTCCTTTAAGAATAGAGGTGAGCCAATCAGAAGCTGATGCCAGGATTTCAGGATGCATGCGTAGTTGCACATCTAGAGGAGTCACAGAGATCTGTTTGGAGAAGAACATAAAGAAGCTGTTTAGGGAAGTCCATAAACTGATATAAAGAGAGAACTGGCCGCATTTTCTGGCACTATTATCATAGCAAGCTGTACTGTCAGACAGCTAAGACCCACAGCAACTGGTCTTATGATAAAAACAGCTGTTTGATCTGATTTGGACCATCTGATTGAATCATAGTGCCCAGATTCAATAATTATGGTATTGTAAGGTTGCATCACCACGGCATTTGTGATGATGGCAGCACCTGGTAGCTATTTGGATGTAGTGTGGTTCAGTCAGTTGTGGTCGCGCATTTGTGTGTGTGTGACAGAGGGGAAGAGAGAGAGAGAGAGAGAGAGAGAGAGAGAGGAGCATACAAAGCCATTCTCAAGAGCCACATAGTCAAGATCACCATCTAATCCTTCATCCTGCTGCTTCTCAACAAGCTGGATATTCACAATTAAATAAAACCATAAGCTCTCTAAGAAATCACACAACAATTTTAACTTTTTAAGTAATAGTCATCTGGTGTATTAGTAAAATAATTTTTAATAAAAACCCCAAACAATATAACTATTTATGACAGAGGGTCTTTATTTAGTCAAGCATTGTTAAGTTGCAGTACAAAACCAAACCAGCACTGTTTTTGTTTACATTTGCCAGCATATACTTTGCAGTACCAGTATTGTGAAGTAAACGAAACCAGTATGCACACTTATTGGAATCAGAGACAAACATAACCAATCCAGCATTGAAGTGATGATCCCATATAAATAGTTTTCTTCATTTTTTTATTATTAAATGGTGTACTTGCATAGGATTTGTTGGTGACTGAAGCCTCATTTAGCACTTTCAACCTTGCAGAAAACACTGAAATAAAGAAACATGTTCTCTACTGTGTGTATGTGGGCATGTGAATGTGGAGGTGCGTGTTGTCTGACTACCTCAAGACGAAATTGCTTCTTAACAACTTCTTTGGTCTCTGGCTTTCCAGCAGCAGCCACCGACTCGACCTCAACATTCTTTTTTTGTGCACTTGCCCTCCTAGCCGCACCCTAATATAATTAGTGCATCATGTTTATAAGTCTGACATTTAAATGGTACAAATTTTTTGAGTACGATGAAACCAAAATAAACAAAAGTAAAGACCATAATATTTAAACAAATAGAAAAGGGGAGACAAAATACTGACAGCAGCAGAAGCATCTCTGCCGAGCTGAGCCAGCTGAAAGCCAAGGCTTTGGTGCATAGACATGAATTGTGGGGCCACAGAAGGGAGCTTTTTTGCGGATGTGGTTTGCCAGCTCAGCATAGGCCTCCAATCACTCTGCTTGGTTATCTTCACTCCCTGTTAACAACTGATGGAAATATACTCACAGTAAAAGAAAAAAGAACAAATTAGCACTCAATATTTCTAGAGTAGATACCTTCTTTGTAGATGGGGAAGCAGGTATTCCTATATTCAAAAAGCAGCTTTTGGGGAATTGTCCGTTTTTTACATCTCTTATAGCTCCTTGAATTAGAGGCATGCATACATTAACTGCATCCTTGAAATCAGTATCTAGACTCTCATTCTTCCTAGAAAAGATATAGTGAAAAATCTAGTTGCTCAAATTTAGTTCAAAACTCATAAGGAAAACTTGCCAAAAGAATGAAAAGATAAATGTACAAATCTATTGTAAAGACCTCTAGTGACAATTAAACACAAGATATTATGATATTTTATTTATGAATCTGTGGTCCTCAAATTGTGGTTGAAAAGACATGATTACCAAAAAATAAATACACAAATTATTGTTAAGGTCACTGTTGACACTTCTCTGAAGGACCATTATGATACATTTGAGGTAGAAAAAAAAATCATCACAAATGAAGAAAGAAAAGATGTACCATTTCAATGAGATGGCTATTGCAGGGATTCCACACATTAGAGCCTCTTTTGCACCAGCAACTGCACCCGAGTGGAAGCTGAACAAAAGAAAAATGATTGGTGTAGTTGGAATAAGGAGATAGCAATTTGGAACACAACAAACAATATTAATACTTGAGACGTGAAAAGTAGCAGAAGTGCAGAACTATATACCTTTCATTGCCACAAGATGAGCCCTTATTAATGCCACTTATGACCTGAATTTTATGGTACGAATAGCTTAGAATTCAATTCCACTAATACTAATAGACATCACAATCAATACAATTCTAAGAAGATGGCAAACATGTCATAGCACATACCGCTGTTGGTTTAGACCAAGAGAATAGTGCAGCAGATAATGCTAAAGAAACACAATCAACAGGCGTCCCTGTTTAACAAAGGGAAGAAAACATAACTTACTATCTAATATTTTGAAAACACAGTTTGGTTTTTTTCTTCCTTGCTAACTGCATATAAGCAACCAAATTAGAAATCTGCATGGTAACAAGTCAATTTTTTGTATAAAGTCAAGCAATTTGTGAGAGTGCACTTTTGGACTTGCAACAAAAATTTACCAGAAACTTGAAAGGCTTTGGCACCGCTAACTTCTGTAGATGTTGCAATTACCGTTTCTCCAACTGTTATTGAGTCACCCAATCCAAATTTCCCTCTTAAAATAACAAAAGCACAAAAACAGAAAATCAAGAGTGGAAAAACAATTGATTGGTTTTGATGCCTTACATGGTATGACTTTTTCATTGCATTGGTATATGTTTTACATATCAAGGTAATCTCCATAAACAGATAAAATTTTAATTGATCTTGGTCAAAATCAAGCCAACCAAATTTCAATATTTAAAACTTCAATCAGCCTTTGGTGAAAAGCTGACTGATACGTTAAAGTGGACATTGATAACTAGGTAGGTGGCTTCATTAGTAAAAATTTATGGCTTCTCTAACTAAACTTGTTGTCTTCAATCTCCAACCATAATTAGATGCACTTCAATTGATTTCAAAAAGCGACACAATTTATCCAAAAGTTGGCTTATTAATGATCCACAATTAAATACATATAAACGTACCAAATTTTAAACAATGACAAAAATAGATAGAGGTATTAAAATGATGAACTGAACTCACGACTCAGGCGCGCATACGCTGACGTCATATTGGCCGGTGCTGACGAGAGCAGTGACTAGAAATTCAAGCCCGCCCGAATTGATTCCATCGGCGCAAGTAACAAGCACAACAGGCTTGGTCTCGCTGGCACCTTGCGCCACGTCAGCAAACGAAGACTCAACACCCGACGCCTCTTCGACGGGAGAAGCGGTAGTAGCCTCGCCTCCTTTCGCCTCCTCCGAGTTGGGTTCGTCGGAGGTGGCCTCAGGCGGGGTGGCGGCGGGTCGACGGGACAGGAGAGCGGACTGGAGATCGGAGACGAGAGATTGGGGTACGAATTGGGGTACCTTTGGGGGATCTGAATCGGAGCTCATTGTCATTCAAAGAGAGAGAGAGAGAGACAGGAAATGTGTTGTGCTTGTGCGCTGGTTTGGGATTTTCCTCGTCTGAGTCTGAGGCAAGGAACTGTTGTCCGTTTCCTGTCTTCTCCTCTTTTCTCCACTCTTCTCGGCTTTTTGCGGTTTTTTTGTTTTTCCTTTCCGAAAGAATTCTGATATATATTGACCCAATTAAGTTTTAAATTTTGTACCTACCAACAACTTGATCCTCAGTATTTTTTACAAAAAAATTTAATACAAGTCTTTTTTGTGATATAATTATATTTAAGTATTTTTTAAAAAAAAATTAATGTCTTTTTTAAATAAAATTATATTTAGTTTCCTTAGAAACATTTTAAAAGTAATCATTTTCTTAATGCTCGACAACTAATAAGTACGAATAAATTTTCAAAAGCCATATTTTTTAAAAAGTTTAACAACCAAAATTTTTGTTTGTTAAACGTTTATAATTCTCTCAATAAAAATAATTCGAGACGTGCTCCTAAAAAATAATAAAAGATAGGCTATGATATTTGTATGTCCAAGTCTAACAAGTCGGGGATTGGTAGAACAGTTTCTCAATGTATCACTTAGAAAATCATAACTAAATAAATTAAACACTTCTGATTTTGCTCTTGATGTGCAACACAACCACAGGTACTTACTAAATCATGGTTAGATAAGTAAAATACCGTACGATACTGTACAGCTGAGATTGAGAATACGACTATACGAGGTACTGATCATATAACTAAAATCATTAAAACCAACCTTTTCTTTTCGAATTAAATTGAACAATAATGCTGTCAACAGTCTTACAATAAATCAAGTATACAGGAAAACGAAAATAATTAGGAAAATGGAGAAAATCAAAATTAAAGCTATACAGAAAGAGGTCATATAGCACGTGAGCGATAACAGAGGATCATGTGAAGTATCTGCTGATTTGGAGGCAAGAATTATTAAGCCTCCCCCTATTATTAACACAGTAACACTGTGGGACTTTCAAAGACCCAATGCTTTGTTGTAAAGCCTAATCATGTGTCCCCCTTATCCTTCTCATTCATCAACACATCGTGTTTTGATTCAACCTTCAAAGCAACTCCAAATGCAACATGTGGTATTGTTATCCACAAAAGAAACAGCAAATTTTCAAAAAGGAGAAGGAATGGTTTTACAAAAGTTTCATTTCGATTGCTTATTACAGATAATGGAATTGATGTATGACACCATCAGCATTTCTAGATTTTCCTAAATTGTAATTCTTATGAACCACACAGTGATACAGACCAAGAAAACAAATAACAAGTGTGATTGACCCAATTTAATCAGTAAAGAATATAGTAGGTTGCCTTAAATAAGAGCAATTAAGGCTCAAGCTGAACAGTACAAAACAGTTCAGCCTACATGGCTAAATGGGACCTTTCTTAGCCGTTACAAGAGTACTTGCATTGGACTAGAGAAAGGCAACCCATGTGAGAGGCTTCAAAGTTAAAAAGGCAATTAATGGCCATGTTAATTGAAAGACATTGTTGCATTTTGTTGACCATATGTGTACTATTTTGGATATAGGACTGTGCCCTTTCCATTATGTCACACCTCAATCCTCACAGTGCAATTCATTGTTGCAACTCTGTAAAACAACCCGACCTCCCAATTCAGAACACTTTCTGCACCACACCAAATCAATAAGACTAAAGCCACATTGAACTTTTATAAATGCACAGAAATCATTAAAAAAAAATTATAAACTGTTGCCTAATTCTGTTTGAAATTACACTATTACACTACATACTTATCCAAATATAGACAGTTGATATAGCATCTTTGCTCCACCTAGACCGCCACCATGATCTCAACCATCTATAAAATATAACATTTCTGCTGTGGTGCTACAATGCGGTAGGAAGGGTACCAAACAAAAATTCTTGCAAAATCTTTGATGCCTCCGATAACTCACCGGACCCACAGATTCCAGCTGTTTCACATGCTAAATTTTCTCTCTTTTTGTTTGGTACATTCATCAAAGTTTGTTCCACTAGATGAGGTTTCTGTTTAGTTGCTGGTTTGGCATCACTTTGCTTTTCCTTTTTACTATCAGCCTCAAATGAGAGAAAGCGTACGCCCTTGGGGACCTCGCGTGATACTTCAATAGACATTTCTGAGTAAGGGTTGAGATGCTTAACTGTATCAACTGGGTTGCACTTAGCAATTGAAGTCTTCTGACTTTTATTGGTCTCTTTTCCCACATTTGACTTGTCTGACCCGTCCTTCCCACTTTCCTTGGTCTGCACTGATGCACCTTCTGTATTTTGTATCTGAGGGGGCAAAAAAACAGGAAAAAGAGAACCAATTTCAATGTTTCGCCAATTAGACTTATTATGCTAACCATCTGCAAAATTTGGACTCCCTCTACTGTACAGAATAGTAACTGCACTTGAATATCAAAAATCATTTTTCATCTTTTTTTTTTTTCGCCTGAAACATGGCAGCACTTATCTTATTAAGTAGTACTAAAAGTGTCAAGTAACTGGGCATAGAGTCCATTTATTTGCAGCATATACTCATATAACAAACAGATGTGTTTCCTCACAGTGATCGCTCTCGATATAGATTAACCCAGGCTAAGTAACTTTTATCTGCTCAGGTCAATTTAATTCCACTAATTGCAAGAGCAATAATTAGTTTGACATCTTCATGTAACACCGAAGTGTTATCATTTTATCATTAATTTGGTATGAGGGCAATAGTGAATATATCTGTTACATATTTATGGGGATCATTTGGTTTCTTTCCGGAGAATGATTGTCAGTCTGTCAGATGAACTACATTCTGCACACATGACCTGAGCCTAACATGGTATATAGTTCGATCCTTCCATCTCTGGTTCATGAGTAAATTGAGTTTATAAATGGAAACATTAACTTAAAGCTAGAGTACTTAACCTGTACATTATGAGAAAATTTGCAATTCGCCCCTCGGTTGCACATTCCTTCTGAGACAAACTTGTGACATGGGTACTTAGAGAGGTCGTGATCATATGGGCATTCATCGCCTTTTAAACACTCACCTCGTGCAAAATGGCTACATGCCTGCAGGAAAAAGAAAATTACATAAATTACAAGAATTGATAAAGGGTAGTTAAATGTATAGCATCTGTGATCTATAATGATACTCCATGCACATGATGAGATTACCTTGGATTTTGTTACAGGAGTGGCATCATGAGAAAACTTACACTGGTCTCCCTATATGAAAAGACAATAAGAAAGAATTAGGTTCAATTGATGGCTCCATCAGCAAAGAAAACAGTAAAAAATAAGTATATGGGAATTGAAATTGAGAAAATAAACCTGTTGGCACTTTCCCAGCAAGTAAAATTTGCATATTTTCTTCTCTTTTTCCTTTTTGACTAAAAGTGGCAGTCGCAACCTCTTCACCCCTTCCTTTTTTAATTTTAATGCTCTCTTTTTCCGATATACTTTCTACAACCAACAAAACAGTATGAAGTCAAGCCAAAAATAAAATAAAATGATAAAATAAAAGCTACCTATTGAAAATAATGATGAGGAATAAAACCTTCTTTTTAGCTTTTCTTTCTTCAGTAAAGACCCTTTTTCTCTTCTTACCAACTTTATGTGCCTGTAAACAAGAGTATAAACTATCATTATTATCAACACGTGAATGGTTTCAAAGCCCTGACAAAGTTCATAATGCACAATACAAGTATCAAGTACAAGTGTGTAATAATAGAGAAAACATGTGTACCCCTTCATTAGGTTCAATCCCTTGGTTCTTGGCCACTGAATTCTCATGATCCAACCCTAAATAAAGAAAAAAGAGGTGATTAATTAGTGCCATATAGATTTTTGTACCAAGTCAATCACATCAGTTACATTTGGACTCAAGTACAGTAAAAGATGTAGTTGGCGCACCTGGTATAACTTCTTTGGTAGCTAAATTCTCATCAATATATGTATGGACCGCACATTTTTCTGATTCATCATCAATCAAAGGTTCATCTTTACTATCCAGATCAGATTCATCATCCAAGTCCTGCGCATCATCTGTTATTTCTCCCTCTTCGATTAAGTGATTTAACTGATCCTGATTTGGTCTCTCCAAATTAAGGATTACATTTGGAGGTCCCAATTGGATCATTTCCCCAATTTCCGGCAATAGTTCCATATTTTCAACAAGCTCAGCTTCTACAGTCTTGTTGCCAGGGTTACAACCTAACCTCTTCTCTTCTTCCGACAGCTCAATTTCTTTATCAGAAGCCTTATTTTGGCAACTCAAGTCCAATACAGCATCATTTCCAGTCTCGATATTGTGAGCTGAGATCTTATCAACTTCCGTTTGTTCATTCTGATCCTTCTGATGGTTTAACTCACTTACCAAGCTCAGCTTTTGATCTTTATCACCCCTCATTGGTTCATCAGCAGCAAATTCACCAGAACTAGCTTGTATAGGATCAACTGGGGCACTAACTAACAACGACAAATCAGAGACCATCGAATTCAAAAGCTCATTGTTATTAGACACATCAATCTCCACTTCATCCGTAGAGTCAATTTTCGCAACTGCCAATTGCAGGGCCTCCACTGTCCCATCCAACTTAGAGTTCTCAATTTTGACAGAATCACTAATTTGGTGGTCCTCATCGGGCACTGAAATAGGGGCAGCATTGAAATTAGGGTTCTGGGGTTCCACAGAGTCGATTTTCTCCTCTACCAATTGCAAGGCCTCAACTGGCCCATCCAATTTCGGATCTTCAAATTTTCTGCTATCATTTGTTGGGTCCGTATCAGCCGAGCGAACAGTAGCATCAGAAATTGGGTTTTGGGGTTCGACAGCATCAATTCTCTCCAGTACCAATTGTGAGGCCTTAACATCGGTGACTGAGCTAATGGTAACATTGGGATCAGGGTTTTGGGGTTGGGGTTTGTCAGAGAGCTCGCGGCACACGGCGAGGATACGAGAAAGGGTACGATAGGTGGCACTGTCCAAATGAGACCTCCTGCAGGAGGAGGAGAGACCACAGGACTTCCCCATCAAAGTAGGCTTTAGGGTTTTAGAAGAGAGCATCAGGGAGGGGTTTTGGTAAAGAAATGGAGGGATAGTTAGGCGGTGGTTCACCTGGTCCCTTACGCCATGGGTTCCTTTAACTGTTCTCTTTTATTCTAATCCAATTAGCAAAACCCAAGTAGGGCTGCAAAACGGATCGTTTCGTCCTATGTTTCGTTTCGTCCTGTGAACACAAGAATTATTAGTTGCGTTTATCGTTTCGTGCAATCGAACGGTTATGACCGTTCAATCGTTTCAATCGTTTAACTATTTTTTCCCTTATTACCAGAAACAAAAGCTTAGAGACGGAAGATACAGTGCATACCCTTTTTACCAAAAACACTGAATAAATGTCATTATGCTCTAATTAACTAAGCAACTCCAGTAATTTCACTCATAATGTTAAGGATCGTTAATAAAATCAAAACATGTTGGTGTTGAAAATCATTGAAAATACTCCATTGTTACTGTCTCAAAACTAGCAAAAACCAGATGAAATTCATTGAACCAAAAATTACATCAATTCAAATCTGTCCATACAAACCAAAAAAAAAGAAAAAAAAAGAAAAAAAAAACAAATATAACACCCCTCTGTTCTTACCAGAAGAAAGAAAGGAAAATTACAGTCGGGCAGGCTTCACCTCCTCAGGCACCATCGACTAGAGACTGTCGACATTGACAGTCGGGCGGGCTTCGAGCGGCTGCGAGGGAAGAGAGGAGAGGAGTGGTTGTGAGTGGCTGGAGGGCTGCAAGTGGCTGTGAGGGGAGCGGAGAAGGGAAGAGGGAGGCGGTCAGAGCGGAGAGGGAAGAGGAGACTTAGGGTTTCGGTTCGAGCGAGAAACAGAAAGAGAGAGGGAGGCAGAGAGGAGAAGGAGATGGTGGTATTGCCGATAGAGGGCGGAGAGGAGAAGGAGATAGAGGTGTACTGGTGGAGAGGAGAATGGGAGAGAGGGGTTTGGGCAATCCGATGCGCATCCTCTCCGGAGTCACATCCTCTGGATGGTTCAATAAAACCATCCACTGGACGTTTCTTATCCTCAACCGTCCGATCTAAACGGATTATGTGGTGTGACTTTCTTCTAGTATTCTGCACACACATTATGTGGTGTGAGTTCCTCTTTATTTGTCTCTTTGTTATAAAAAACCAAAAATATCACATACTAAACACTACAATTACCCAGGGTTTGGTTAATACCAGTAAAAAATTGTCAGCACTGCATTTCTAGAAAAATGAAAAAGAAAATCGATTTGGGATTTTTTTTTTCAGAATCCTCTCCATCCTAGAGCTTATCAGATTAGTATAATAATAAAACTTACACAAATCCTGGAAGGAAAAAAAAAAGATAATTACTAATGAAGGTAATACCAGTAGAGAACAATAGTACTCAACCAACCAAATCCATGTTGAAAACATTACATTTGATAAAACGATTGAAGTACAGTATATTCCTTATTAAACGAAATTAATGAAATCTGAACCCTTGTTTGTTCAGTACTCAATTTAAGCAATAAACTGCGTAAGTAAAACATCAGTGCTATCCAGTTATTATTTGAAATAAACTGTTCAGTACTTGCTAGCAGCAAATTGTTCAGTACTTGTTTAAAATAAATAAATAAAATATGTGCCATGAAAATATCATAATTACAGAAGATGAGCATACAAGTAATATTATAAGTACATACAACAATAGATATATACTTCTAATTTAGAGATTATCTACTAATTTCTAATAAATTCCAGGTATCCTGAGCATAGGAACTTATTGAAAAGTACAGGGCGAGCATAATGATACAATCAATTGGAAACATAACTAATAGATTTGGCATCTAACAGTATGGTAAGAACAAAATTAGTTTGCTGAACAGATACAAGGAAAACATAACTAATAAATTCCAAACTTCAACATCAATACTATTAGTTCTGAACCATACGATGGAATTGAGGCGAGGGAGAGAGAGATAACCCAAGTCTCAGCTGATTTACGGTTGCTGGTATTGAGGAAAATCAAGAGAGAGAGATCGAAAGAGATAGATAAAAGTTGCTGGGAAGGAGATCTAATACCTTGATTTGGGGCAGCAAAGCTGAGCGAGAGGATTCGAGAGTTCGATGACGGAGGTGAGAGGCGAGTTAGGTTTCCATCGCTGAAATTCGTAGCAAAGAGAGAGGAGAGCGACATGCAGAGGGAGAGCAGAGCGGAGGCTGATTAGCTTGGGAACTAGGTTTGCTCCTCTCTCTCTCGCTTTCTCTATTTCTCTCTAATTAGTAGGAGACCTGGAGAAGGGGATACGGAGCGTATACGAAGAGGAAGAGAAAAGAAGCGTATACACTTAACTGAGTTTTCCTTTTTTTTTTTTTACGGAAGAATTGATCCGGCCGTCCGTTTACATCGGACGGTTGAGGATAAAAAACGTCCAGTGGATGGTTTTATTGAACCATCCAGAGGATGCGACTCCCTCTTCTCCCTGCCCGATTCTCACTTCGAAATAAATTTAACCATAAAAATTAAAATCGCTCTCTCTCGTTGCAAGATAAACCCAATTCATAGTTACGTCCATCTTTAAATAATAATCGAATCGGTAAATAACCCCAATCAGTCAATCGTAAACAAAGAAGAAAGGACGAATTGCCGTAACTCCAGTGGTAAGTTTTTTCCAATTCGAGCTTTCTCCCTTTGCTGGTCGCTTGTTCGAGTCTTTTTTTTTTTTTTTAATTAGGGATCTAGGATTCTACTTCTCTTTTTCGATAGTAGATAGCTTTAGCATAGTATTTGAGTTAAATTAGGAGAAAAAAACCTCATTGAGGTATATTGCTTCCTTATTTTCCCTTCTATATAAAATCTTAATTCGAGAATGCCATAAATTTATTCGGATTTGCTGTATTGAACTGAATTTGTAACTTTTAAATTGATTAAATTAATTAATTGTGTGATTATATGGACAAAACAGGAGGCTAATCTATCTCTAGACGGGAAGATGGAGGCTTTGTTAAATGTGGTCGAAAGCCCTGACATACTGGGATACCAGGTGTTCCCATCAGAGGAGGAGGCTAGGGAACTCTTGCACATGTTCAACAACATGCCAAAGAAAAAGAAAGGGAAATCAGCGACACCAACCACCCCTGAACCTGAACCTGAAGAGATGTTGCGACAGGAAGTAATCAAGGCACGGGAGTAGCTCGTAAAGCTGGAGATGGAGAATCACAAACTCCAGTCCGAAATACTGATGCATGAATACATGACCGGTGCACGAAGCATGAGCGAAATTGGGTCAGAGGAGGGCAGGGATATTCTTCGGATGGTAGAGAAGCGGCTCGGGGTGGTGCGAGCAAGGATCGATGTGCTTTCACCGGCATCGGCAATTGCAGCTCAGCCCGACAAGCAAATAGTAGAGGATACTGTGGATACTGATCTTTGCCTGTAATGGCATGAAATCTGGGGTCCCCCAAAATCAGAGATGAATAGCCATGAGTGTCACCCTCAGATGTGTCTGGTTCATTGTTTAGAATTAGGCTTATTGCTTTAATTAGTTTCATTTATGTTCTTCATTTATGATGTATGGGGTGCACGAAGCTGGAGATGAAAAACGGCCGTGTCGCCGTCAGACATGTATGTGTTATGCTTTAGTCTCGGTGCTTCAATTAAATTTATGGATGTTGCTCAAATTTTTATCCTAATTCATATTTTGGTCCCTCTTCTTTATTATAAATATTAAATAATGCATCTCTGCATAAGCACCGAAGTTGAAGCTTTCTTAAAATTAGGTGGACGCACATTGCATATATTAAAAGTTCTTTTTTTTTAGAAATACCGGACAGAAGAATCACTCACAAGTCACAAGTTGTAATTTTTTTTTTCGATAAATAATAAAGGTCTCGCCTTTTATCTTTTTCATTGAAGCTTAAATGAAAGTTGCAATTACAAAAAGGCATTCAGCTAGCCGCAACATTGCCCACAAGAAATAAGTAAAACCTAGAAGATCTTAACTAATCACAAAAAAGTAAACTACACCTAAAACTTTACCAGTACTGGTAAAAAAATAAGCTAGGAGCTAATAAAGAAGAAACACATCAAAACTGAAAAAAGTTAAAAATAAATAAAATTAAAAGTGCAGCTGAAAATCAAAATATGAAAGCTTTACACCAGCTAGGAGAGGAGAACCCAATCACTCAATATCTCATGTACCAGTTGCGCAATAGGTACTGATTTACCTGCTGTATGAGGTTGCCAAATGGGATTGCTATGTACCTGATACTTTTTTTTTTTTTTTTTTGAAACAAGCAGGAATATCCTGCCACTTTCATTACCGAAAGCAGTAAATAGAAATTACAAAATCCACAATTATTTTGGATCCCAAGCACCAGGTAATAAACAAAAACAAAGCACATATGAGCAATTAAAACCCATCTGAACCATGACACCCCTCGTAACCCGTTACCACTTCACCCCACTTGGTACTCCCTTCTAGAAAATCATTTTATTACAAACTAAATCAGTACAAAGTAAAGTAAAGTAACATAACAGTAGCTTCAACAATCATCACGTCTTCATATGTACCTCAAACTCGAGATCTTGAAAGAAAGGGCATTGTGAAAAAAGGTGCTCCATTGTCTCACGATTGGTTTTGCACATGATACATCTATTTGGGAAGCTCTAACCTCTCTTCTGTAGGTTCTTGTCTGTTGCTACTTCGTTTTGCGTCATCTGCCAAAGAAAAATATAAAATCTGGGAGGTATTCTGAGGGAACCGTAAAAATTTCAATTTCAAATTTGTGCGATCTGTCGCCAATTTAAGCGAAGCAGAGGATGCGGGATCCCTGTGAATTGGGTTTATCTGGCAATGAGAGAGAGAGGCGAGGAGACGAAGAGAGCGATTTTAATTTAATTTTTTATTTCGAAGTGAGAATCGGGCAGGGAGGAGGGCAAGGCAGAAGAGAGCGATTTTCCTTCGGTCTCTCGCCCGCTATTGGATCAAGATCGGAAGGACAAAATAAAAGGACTGCTCGGCGCAGTCTTTTAAAGGGCTGTCGAGGATCCGAATTGAGGGTTTGGGATGGGAGAGACGGGACCATCGTTTTCTCTAGGGCTGGAAATGGAAGACCGTTTAACCATTTTTCGTTTCGTTTCGTCCAGACGAAACGGTTAACTAAATAATAAAACGATTTCGTTTGGTTGAACGAAATAATGAAACGGTTTCGTCCATATGTAAATCACGAAAATTTCGTTAATTTCGATCGTTTCGTCCGGACGAAATGATTAACGAAATTAAAAATCTATTTCGTCAACGAAACGAAACGGTTAACGAAACACCCTAGTTTCGTCACCTTTTCAACCGTTTTGCAGCTCTAGTTTTCTCCACCTCTTCTTCTCTGAAATCCAATTAATAGCACTGCCCTAGAATTGTGTAACGAAATGGACGAAACAACGATGACGAAACATGTCTGTTTCGTTAACCGTTTCGTTTCATAAACGAAACAGGTTTTGAGTTGCGCCTTCCGTTTCGTTTCTGAAACGAAACCATATTCCTCAGTCGTTTCGTTTCGTCTAAGTCGAAACGGTTTCCGTTTTCACCCCTAAACCCAAGTAATCGGATTTTGATTTGAAACCATAAATTACATACACAGTGAGACGCCTAGGGCCTCATAACGTCTAAAACGACCACGAAAACGGTCAATTTTGTTAACCGTTTCGTTTTGAAAACGAAATTGACTACCCATTTGCATTAACCGTTTTCGTTTTGGACGAAACGATCGAAATCACGAAAATACACATGGACGAAACCGTTTCAAGATTTCGTTAACCGTTTCGTTTTTTAAATGCAACCAAAATCTTTTAACCGTTTCGTTTTGAAACGAAAGGACGGTCGAAACGGTGACCGTTTTCACCCCTAGAGACGCCGAACGGTGGAGAGAGAGCGCGCGGTGGGACGGTGAAAATAATATTTCTAAGTGAATTTGGGCTGGGCTTTATGCCTCGTCTGACTACGGTCTTTTAAGAAAAAACCCATATAGGTCTATCTGTCGGCCCATTTGTGTCCTTGCTGAGCATTGGGTCTCGCCTTTTCTATTGGATTTCAAATCCTGATTGAAGTTATCACTCTCACGCCTGAAGTGCAGCTGTTTGATGTAATATAACTAAGATACAGCGTTTGATTATAAAAATAGACTTGAGTTGTGTTTCCTCTAGAGAATAGAGATGCTGACTTCTAACATACATGTTTTAAGATATTCATCTTACCATATGCTAACTAATAATTGTGTACACCTTGTTATGATTACAATATGAACTTCTTTCTACTTGAATGCAAATTTAATAACTTGTCGAAGCTTTTGATGTGCTTTTCTCATACTAGGATTAGTTTGCACTTTGCAGACTCCGTTCCGAAAAACACACATGCTGCCTTCTAACATCATATATTTTACAATTTTTTTTCTTATTACTGTGAGAAGCGTGTGGGTGATGCAAATAATTGTGACTTCTAACCATGCATGTCTATGTTATAAAGACAATTGGGTTTGAAGCGTCAATCATCAGTTGCCAATGGCACTCAAATCATGCGACGGCTGTCAAAAAGCATCAGAATTTAGCTTTCTGTTTGTCTGCTCTTTATTAATTCAATTTTTTCGTAAAAAGTTAATATGAAGTTATTTTTTTTAATGAAAAAATTTCGGATTCGCGTATGTCTAAATTCAGATTAGTGTTCATCTAGTAAATAGAATTAACAGTAGTAAGCAGTGGGAGGTAAATCAAGGATTAGGATTGATGTTAGTGATCAGTGAGTTTAATCTTTATTCAATTAACTGCGGCTTTCTAGAAACAGTGAGAATATTAGCACAAGAAGAATGTTGATGCAACAAGATTATCATCGTACTCGGCGAGGCAATTAAGAGTACAAACATGAAAAGCATGACATGTAAAAGATTAAATTTTACATATCTTTGTTATTATTTGAGCATAGCATCTTGGAGGTGCTTACCATTGTCCTCAGCAATAAAAAACAACAACAATAACAATATTACGAGACCTGAAAAAGTGGGATGATCTAAAGATGCAAAGACAAATTGTACAAGTAATTCCATATGGATTTTACATGAGCATAAGCAATTTGGAGAATTAAAGGAAAAGACAACACAATTGTTCTCTGTCCTGCTATAGAATCTAGCTGTCAAGACCAACAGCGCTAACTCTAATGAAGAGACAACAGAAATCTGACGAAGGACGGCATGGAGCTAAACAGCAATTCTATGCCGGCCTTTTGCAACCCTTCGGGCAATCACCTTCCTTCCTCCTCTAGTTGCTTTCCTTTTATTACGAAAACAACATAAAAAGGTCATTTATAAATATCAAATCAAACTTCAAAATGTGAAGTTCTTTCTGCCTCCACCTGCTAATTCAGAGAGAGAGAGAGGGGGGGGGGTTAGGAGGTTGGCGGTAACAATTTGGAACAATATCACACCGTATGTAAAACTAACCATGACAAATTGAGCTATTGGCAAACAGTAGCCAACATCAAAACAGGGATGTTGTAAAGGTTTTTGTTATAACTAAGCAAATTCCAAGTGCAATTAAGCGAAGTCAACCAAATTTATATACACGTTGCTGATGCAATGATAAATATGTTATATGTTCAGTAACAATGATAATATATAATAAAGTTATTAACCAATATGAAAAAGGGTACTTTCGTTAATTTTTTTTTTATAGTTTCTGTTGATTCTACAAAATTGTGATCATTTTCCTCAAAATATGCCAACTACAAAACAGGATGGTTGATGGTCACAAATCTAGCAAATTATAGAGAATAAATTGTATTCTTATATAAATGGCAGTCAACTAGATAGAGAGAGAGAGACACCTTGCAAGGAAACCATGGGCCCTCTTGCGCTTGATGTTGCTAGGCTGGTATGTTCTCTTGGTATGTAACAGCATTGGCTCATTAGACAGTGCATCATTCCCTGTATAATATCACAAAACAGATCAGACATACCCCGCAATACATATATGATATATCATTATATTCACCTGTAAAGGTATCTATGATTTATGAAAAATAATGAATATGGACAACTGTCAGACCTTATGTAATGCTATGTTGGATTTAAAAAGGACTCATATGGTTCTGCTACCATCTCAAAACTGCGAATGGTCCCAGTATGCTACTTAAACTTAATTACCTGCTATCATATCCGATACTTTTACGCGGAATATAAGGAGAAAATTACCAAATGAGTGGGGCTTTCGGTGATTTGGGATATACTGTGTTTTTTTTCTAAACTGGTAATTGTGATAATGTAACTTTTGTTAATGAAAACTAATGACCTTGAGGCTACTTAATTTACAACAAACTATGGATAAATAATAAAAAGGTTTCAACATCAATAGAGAGAAAATGAAACTCAGTATTTCCAGAAATCATAATAACTTCTATGATCAAATAAAAAGAAAACTTAAAAAAACATTTAGTCTCAAGTCCCAGAAGATGTTTTCCATGACCAAATAAGACAATCACTTCTATTTTGGAACCTATTATTTTGTTTTCAACAGCTGAGCCAGGCTAAAATTGAGGGAATCATTCAGAATTGAAACAACAACTAACCTTCTTCTATGAAGAAGCGAAGAGAAGGTAGGCCACAAGGGAAGGAAATCTCCGACTGAGACATCAATCGATTTATCGATTCCTCATCAATCCTCCTCAAATCTTCATTCCGAGGAGAATCGCGGATCGTCAAATTGGAGAGAAAAGACTGACAGGGAGAAGTAGAACCGAGCTGATGAAGGCGAAGTGCATTTGAGCTAGCACTAGAATGAAAGAGACGATTGATTAGAGACGAACCAGCTCGAGCTAAGGTTTTCGACGCCATTGTTGCGCAAAACGAAGATTAAAACCCTAGTATGTATCTGAACTTGTCCAGCTTTCAGTTGAGGAGGATTGGACACGCCGATCTGCTAAATTTCCACTGAAACCCTTGGAAATTATAAGTATTATTATTATACGGTTTACGTTACGGTGGCGCAATTTTAGAACTTTTAGGAGCTAAATATGCATTTTTCCAAATTGGGCCGACAATCTTTCTTTCTTCAAAATATAGGCCTCTAAAGTCAAGATTTAAACAAGGCTGTTTATTAACAGATTAGGATCACTATGAAATTCCTTCGGTAATTATCATTGGTAATTACTAATTAACTTAACTTGCCACGTGGAGACCTGCTACTGTGCCACGTGTTCTATTACAACAGGCAAAGCCACAGATGCAAAAAGCGATCTGCCATTCTCGCACTCTATCGAGCTCGATCTTTTTCTCTCACTCTTTCTCAGACTACACGACAAGACAAGATAAAACCCTAAACCCTAGCTGGAAATGGCGCGCAAAGGCAACGATTCTCTGAGCGAGGTGTTCAAAACCTTGGGAGTGAGAGAGGAAGGCGAAGGTTCGAGGAGGTCGAAGGAGGGACGAGGAGGGAAGAAGGGAAAGAGCGAGAAAATGGAGAAGAAAGGGGAACTGGAGAGGAAAGCGAGAGCGAAGGAACTAGAGAGGGGGGATTGGGAGATGGCGAAGGAGAAAATGGAGAAGATGTTCTATTGGCAAAAGCTTCCTGGTATGGTGGAGGAGATGTCACCTGACGAGCGGGCCCAGTGGGACAGAGACCTTAATCAGCTTTTTTTTCTCATGGAGGTTCCTAATTGAAGGCTTTTCTTTTACTGATTATGTACCTCTTTATTTGAAGATTCTGTTAGTGGGAAATGGAAATAATACAATAAAATGTACCTGGCAATTCGCAAATTAGGAAACAAGGTAACCGATGGAATTGACTAAAATAAGCATTCTTTAATTCTTTTGAGAATTGATATCTTTACTTATTGTACCTTTTGAGTATGTTGTGTAGAGCACTGATTATTTTGCAATTTTGAGACATGGATTCTAGCTAATTAAATAATTGGGTAACTCATTGTGCATTTTAATACGCTAATTTTTATAGTAGTTCACTGAATTTGGTGTGAAAGCCATTTTTGAACAATTAAAACTTTCAATTATCCATTTTTAGTTGCTGAAACTGCTACCTATGCTCCAGTAGGCATTTCAGTAATAAAAGTTTCTTTTATTTTTAGGCTTCTTTTATAGGTGCGCTATCTAATCTAACTATAAACAAACACTCCTGTTCATGGTGCCAGGTTATGATTGAGATTTATTGCAAATTTGTAGTCAATTTTTATTGTGCATCTGCAGTGTAATTAACTCACTTTATTAAATTGTAGAAATATGATTTTAAGAACCAAAAGGACAAGGAGAAGCTGTATCCAGTAATCTACTCTGAGGCGGCCTCGCGCATTATAATCAAAACCTATCATTACCAGATGAAGCCAGAGGAGAAGACGGGCCAGACCAAGACCAAGACCAAGAACAAGATGAAGAATAAGAAGTGAGATAAAGGGAAAATTTTATGGTTTAGTTGGAGTTATATGAAAAGTTGCACTGTCTAGGTCATGAAGCTTGTTGTGGCTTCATTTCAAAAGCTGATGCTATGTGTATAGGTAAGGTAAGGTAGTTCTGTTTCTGTTGCAGAACCGTGCTGATATTAACTTGATAGTGCATATGGTTTAGCTTTTGTGAAGCCGTCATAGTTAGCTTTTCTTTAGTGAGACCATATTTTTTTTGTTTTCAATCTAATTAAGAAAGGTGTTATTTCTTGCTAAGGCGTTATTTCATTTCTTACTTGTTATTTCTTACTTGATTTGATAAAATGTGCATAATTTTTTCAGTTGGTTTGGAAATTGAAGGGATGATATGTTGTTGTTGGACTTGTATTTAGGTCCGATGTGGTAAAAGTATAGACCTGTTATCTTGGGCACAAATACAATTCGTACATTTCTGAAAGATTAAGACAATTATTTGACAATTTTGAATACATTTTTTATTAGGTACAAATCGCATGACAGATGTCGATGATTTTGTCTTGACTCTTAAGTGAAATGTGCAAGTATTAATAATGTGTATCATTACAACATATAAGCAGACGCTGACATAATTAATCTGCACCTCTATTTTTCAAAACGTTTGACGAGTTTATTAAGTGGTGTAATTTATAAATTATGTAAACTGGACTTCGGCGCATTATTAAGTTTTTTTTTAGTGTACTGGCTGACTGGTTATCTTACAAAGGCTTTCAAAATAAGTGGAATGAGCAATTTAGAGAAGACAAGGAAACTAAAATTGCCAAAAAAAAAAAAAAAAAAAAAAAAAGAGAGAGTCGAAAGAATAAATCATATTCGTTTCGTCTTGCCTTGATCTCCTCTACTGCTTGAACTTCCTTGATTGAAAGAACAAAAAAATAATCTAGAGAGTGCTATGTGTGTTTGGAAGTAAAGCGAATAAGAATGAATAGCGTATTTAAGAATAAGAATTGTTTATGGTGTGGTCTTCACAAATTCAACTTTTTTTTTTCTCTTTTCCTAAATTACCTTTTTTAGTAAGAGACAGAGGTCAAACAATATTTTCTTGGAGACATGGATGTAGCACCGAAACAGTTATGCCGATTGTTAGAAAAGTTACTGCTGCTTTTCTATTGAGATATTCCAGATTAACCATTATAAGAAAAGTGTCCATTAAAATAATACTATTAGGTCAAATATTACTGTACTGATGTCAGTGCGCATATACAGTTAGGGCTGTCAAACGTGGACGAAACACACGGAACAGCCTATTTCGTTTGCCGTTCCGTTAAGGAACACGGTATAAGATTCCATTTCATTAACCGTTCCGTTTTTAAACGGTATAGAATATCATTTCGTTATTCGTTCCACTTCAGAATTTACATATGAAACGGTTTGAAAAGAGACGAAACGGTATGATTCCACATTTCGTTTACCGTTTCGTTATTGGAACGAAACCATAATGGATAATGTTATTCGTTCCGTTTCGCTTAACCGAAACGGCATCACATGCTTTTTTGTCACGTTGACAGCCCTATACACAGTAAAGAGTTTGTCTCTCTCTTCGGGTTATCACATTTCATCACGGTCCGATCTAATTTCCTCGGTTATGATTTATGGGCCTTACAATCTAATATTAATCACAGAGCATCCATAATTGATCAAACGGTTGCGATGTCGATGGACACTCTGCTCGTTGAGCAGAGGATATCATTCTATAGAATAAAGAAATTGCTGACTTGGTGATTAGGAAAGTCATCGCTGGTCAAAAGCCCACACTAATTTTTTATTTGAAAATTACAAATTTCAGAATTAAACAGTTACTAAGAAACATCAAATGTGAATTTCGAAGAATATGAAAAACAAACAAAATGTTTTCTGCATTATCAAATGCGCTTGCAAAAATATATAAAGCAATGCTAGAATCAAACATGTTTGATGTCAAATACGATTTGGACGTCAACTGCTAAAATTTCAAATGGTTGATCCGAACCGTTCAACATGTCTATAACCCTATATTAAAATATCCTTAAAAATTAAATTATATATATATAGAGATATATATATATGAACTATTTTTTTTTCTAGATTTTTAAAATTGGAGGGTTCACAACTAATTAGATTGAAAATTTCCTAAAATTCAAAAATATAGTAATATATATATATATATATATAAATTTGATCTCCATGAAAATTTCAATATGGAGAACAAATTGAGTAGTACGAATTGGTTATTGTAATCTCGAAAAATTGAAATTTAATCATATTTGATGAGTGTAAGTGTCAAGCAATATCAGACTTTAAATGTGTTAATTACTTTTCTTGTTAATAATTATGTTAGAAAATTTAAGTACAGAAAAAGTTAATATTATGGTGCTCATTTATTAGTTAGTAAAAAAAAAAAAACTAAGAAATTGAAATCAAAGACCTAGGGTTGAGATATACGATCGATGGATGTGTCTTCTCACCTTTTCCCTTTTAACTACAGCAGAATTTATAGAATATAAAGTTATTAAAAACCAGCTGTATTAATATTTATATTCATTATCTAAAAGCATAATTTGTTTTAAAGTCTTACATTAAACAAAAAATAAAACATTTTGTTGGCAGGAGGCATTCTAGTGATGCAATCAATCATGCAAAGCAATTACGCACAAAAAGTGCAAATAATGTAATTCTGAGCATCACAAGTAATTACCATTAATAATCCAATATTTTTGAATAAATAACATATGGATCCTATTCTAGACAGTATAACGAGTTTAATTGTAGATTATTGCGATAAAATGACTTAGAATGAATCCAGAAGCGAATGAAATGCTCAAATGATGCTCAGAATTGCATTATTTGCAATTTATGTGCTTAATTACCATTAATAATCCAACCTTTTTGAATAAATAACATATGGATCCTATTCTAGACAGTATAACGAGTTTAATTGTAGATTACTGTGATGAAATGACTTAGAATGAATCAAAAAACGATTCAAATCCTCAAATGATGCACATAATTGCATTATTTGCACTTTATTTGCGTAATACAATTAATAATCCAATCTTTTTGAATAAATAACATATGGATCCAATTCTAGACAGTATAATGAGTTTAAATGTAGATTATTGTGATGAAATGACTTAGAATGAATCCAGAAACAATTAAAATGCTCAGAAGATACTCAGAATTGCATTATTTGCACTTTATGTGCGTAATTACTATGAATAATCCAATCTTCTTGAATAAATAACATATGGATCCTATTCTAGACAGTATAACCAGTTTAAATGTAGATTATTCTGATGAAATGACTTAGAACGAATCCAAAAACGATTGAAATGCTCAAAAGATGCTCAGAATTGCTTTATTTGCAATTTATGTACGTAATTTCCATGAATAATCCAATTTTTTTGAATAAATAACATATGGAACCTATTCTAGACAGTATAACAGTTTAAATGTATATTATTCTGATGAAATGACTTAGAATGAATCCAGAAACGATTGAAATGCTCAAACGATGCTCAGAATTGCTTTATTTATACTTTATGTGCGTAATTTCCATGAATAATCCAATATTTTTGAATAAATTACATATAAATGGAATTCTAGAATGTATAACGAGCTTAAATGTATATTATTGTGATGAAATAACTTAGAATAAATTCTAAAGCGATTGAAATGCTCAAATGATGCTCAGAATTGTATTATTTGCACTTTATGTGCGTAGTTACCATGAATAATCTAATTTTTTTGAATAAATAACATATGGATTGTATTCTATATACTATAAATAGTTTAAATGTGCATTATTGTGAATAAATGACTTAGAATGAATCCAGAAACGATTGAAATGCTCAAATGATGCTCAGAATTGCATTATTTGCACTTGATGTGCGTAATAACCATATTTAATACAATCTTTTTGAATAAGTAACAAATGAATCATTTTCTAAACTGTATAAAGAGTTTAAATATAGATTATTGTGATGAAATGACTTAGAATGAATCCAGAAATGATTGAAATGCTGAAATTATTCTCAGAATTGCATTATTTGCACTTTATATGCGTAATTACCATGAATAATATAATCTTCATGAATAAATAACATATGGATCGTATTTTAGACAGTATAAAGAGTTTAAATGTAGAATAAACTCGCATTTAAGTCATTTCATCACTATAATCCGCATTTAAAAGTAGATTATTCTATACAGTATAGCGAGTTTCATTACAATAATCTACATTTAAACTCTTTACCTTGAATAATCCAATCTTTTTGAATAAATAACATATGGATTTTATTCTATACAGTATAGCGAGTTTAAATGCGGATTATAGTGATGAAATGACTTAGAACAATTCCAGAAATGATTGAAATGCTCAAATTATGATCAGAATTGCATTATTTGCACTTTATGTGCGTAATTACCCTGAATAATCCAATCTTTTTGAATAAATAACATATGAATCGTATTCTAGACTGTATAAAGAGCTTAAATGTAGATTATTGTGATGAAATGATTTATAATGAATCCAGAAATGATTGAAATGCTGAAATGATGCTTAGAATTGCATTATTTGCACTCTGTGTGCGTAATTACCATGAATAATACAATATTTTTGAATAAATTACATATGGATCGTATTTTAGACAGTATAAAGAGTTTAAATGTAGATTATTGTGATTAAATGACTTAGAATGAATCCAGAAACCATTGAAATGCTCAAATGATGATCAGAATTGCATTATCTGCACTTTATGCGGGTAATTACGATGAATAATCCAATCTTTGTGAATAAATTACAGATGTATCGTATTCTATACAGTATAATGATTTTAAAAGTCGATTATTGTGATGAAATGACTTGGAATGAATCCAGAAACGATTGAAATGTTCGAATGATGCTAAGAATTGAATTATTTTCACTTTATGTGCCTAATTACCATGAATAATTCAATCTTTTTGATTAAATAACATAATAATCGTATTTTAGACTGTATAACGAGTTTAAATGTAGATTATTGCGATGAAATTATTGAGAATGAATCCAGAAATGACTGAAATGCTCATAATTGCATTACTTACAATTTATGTGCGTTATTACCATGTATAATCCAATCTTTTTGTATAAATAACATATGAGTCATATTCTAGACATAGTAAAGAGTTTAAATGAAGATTATGGTGATAAAATGACTTAAAATAAATCCAGAAATGAATTATTTGCAATTTAAGTGGGTAATTACCATGAATAATCCAATCTTTTTGAATAAATAACATGAGAACCGTATTCTCTAGAAAGTATAACGAGTTTAAATGTATATTATTGTGATGAAATGACTTAGAATGAATCCAGAAATGATTGAAATGCTCTAATGATGCTCAGAATTGTATTATTGGCAATTTATGTGCGTATTTACCTTGAATAATCCAATCTTTTTTAATAAATAACATACGAATCATATTCTAGCCAGTATAACGAGTTTAAATATAGATTATTGACATGAAATGACTTAGAATGAATCCAGAAACGATTGAAACGCTCAAATGATGCTTAGAATTGCATTATTTACACTTTATGTGCGTAATTACCATGAATATAACAATCTTTTTGAATAAATAACATACGAATCATTTTTTAGCCAGTATAAGGAGTTTAAATTTAGATTATTGAGATGAAATGACTTAGAATGAATCCAGAAACGATTGAAATTATCAAATGATGCTCAGAATTGCATTACTTGCACTTTATTTGCGTAATTACCGTGAATAATCCTATCTTTGGAATAAATTACATATGAATTAAATTCTAGATAGTATAATGAGTTTAAATGTATATTATTGTGATGAAATGAATTAGAATGAGTCCAGAAAAGATTGAAATGCTCAAGCGATGCTCAAAATTGCATTACTTGCACTTTATGTGCTTAATTACCATTAATAATCCAATATATTTCAATAAATAACATATAGATCGTATTCTACACAGTATAACAAGTTTAATTGTAGATTATTATGATGAAATGAATTAGAATGAATCAAGAAACGATTGAAATTCTCAAATGATGCACAAAATTGCATTATTTGTAATTTATTTGCGTAATTGCCATGAATAAAACAATCTTTTTGAATAAATAACATATGGATCCTATTTTTGACAGTATAACGAGTTTAAATGTAGATTATTGTGATGAAATGACTTAGAACGAATCCAGAAACGATTGAAATGCTCAAATGATGCTCAGAATTGCATAATTTGCACTTTGTGCGTAATTACCATGAATAATCCAATGTTTTCGAATAAATAATATATGGATCATATTTTAGACAGTATAATGAGTTTAAATGTAGATTATTGTTATAAAATAACTTAGAATGAATCAAGAAACGATTGAAATGCTCAAATGATATTTAGAATTGCATTATTTGCAATTTATGTGCGTAATTACAATGAATAATCGAATCTTTTTTGTATAAATAACATAGGAATCGTATTCTAGACTGTATAAATAGTTTAAATGTAGATTATTGTGATGAAATGACTTAGAATGGATCCAGAAACGATTGAAATGCTGAAATTATTCTCAGAATTGCATTATTTGCATTTTATGTGCGTAATTACCATGAATAATATAATCTTCTTGAATAAATAACATATGGATCGTATTTTAGACAGAATAAAGAGTTTAAATGTAGATTAATGTGATGATATTACTTAGAATAAATCTAGAAACGATTGAAATGCCCAAATGATGCTAAGAAATGCATTATCTGCACTTTATGTGCGTAATTACCATGAACAATCCAATCTTTTTGAATAAATAACATACGGATCCTATTCTAGACAGTATAATGACTTTAAATGTTGATTATTGTAATGAAATAACTTAGAATGAATCCAGAAACTATTGAAATGCTGAAATGATGTTCAGAATTCCATAATTTGCACTGTATGTGCGTAATTACCATGAATCATCCAATCTTTTTGAATAACAAAAACATGGATTGTATTCTAGCCTGTATAACGAGTTTAAAAGTAGATTATTGTTATGAAATGACTCTGAATGAATCCAGAAACGATTGAAATGATCATAATTGTATTATTTACAATTTATATGCGTAATTACCATGAATAATCCAATTTTTTTGATTAAATAACATATGGATTGTATTCTATACAGTATAAAGAGTTTAAATGTGGATTATTGTGAAGAAATGATTTAGAATGAATTCAGAAACGATTGAAATGCTCAAATGATACTCAGAATTACATTATTCGCATTTTATGTGTGTAATTACCATAAATAATACAATCTGATTGAATAAATAACAAATGAATCGTTTTCTAGACTGTATAAAGAGTTTAAATGTAGCTTATTGTGATGAAATAACTTAGAATGAATCCAGAAACGATGCAAATGCAGAAATTATTCTCAAAATTGCATTATTTGCAATTTATGTGCGTAATTACCATGGATAATATAATCTACTTGAATGAATAACATATGGATCGTATTTTAGACAGTATAAAGAGTTTAAATGTAGATTATTCTAATGAAATGACTTAGAATAAAGCCAGAAACGATTGAAATCCCCAAATGATGCTCAGAATTGCATTATTTTCACTTTATGTGCGAAATTACCATTAATAATCCAATCATTGTGAATAAACTACAGATGGATCATATTCTAGACAGTATAACGAATTTAAATGTTGATTATTGTGACAAAATGACTTAGAATGAATAAAGAAACGATTGAAATGATCAAATGTTAATTTGAATTGCATTATTTGCACTTTATGCGGGTAATTACGATGAATAATCCAATCTTTTTGAATAAATAACATATGGATCCTATTCTTTACAGTATAATGAGTTTAAATGTAGATTATTGTCATTAAATGACTAAGAATGAATACATAAACTATTGAAATGCTCATATGATGCTCAGAATTGCATTATTTGCACTTTATGTGCGTAATTACCATGAATAATCCAATATTTTTGAATAAATTACATATGAATCGAATTCTAGACTGTATAAAGAGTTTAAATGTAGATTATTGTGATGAAATGACTTAGAATGAATCCAGAAGCGACTGAAATGCTCAAATGATACTCAGAATTGCATTATTTGCACTTTATATGCGTCATTACCATGAATAATCGAATCTTTTTTAATAAATAGCACATGGGTCCTATTCTAGACAGTATAACGAGTTCAAATATAGATTATTGTAATGAAAAGACTTAAAATGAATCCAGAAACTATTGAAATGCCGAAATGATGCTCAGAATTGCATTATTTGCAATTTATGTGAGTAATTACCATGAATAATCGAATCTTTTTGAATAAATAGCAAAGAGATCCTATTCTAGACAGTATAACGAGTTCAAATGTAGATTATTGTAATGAAAAGACTTAGAATGAATCCAGAAACTATTGAAATGCCGAAATGATGCTCAGAATTGCATTATTTGCACTTTATGTGCGTAATTACCATGAATAATCCAATCTTTATGAATAAAAAATACATGGATCGTATTCTAGCCTGTATAACGAGTTTAAAAGTAGATTGTTGTGATGAAATGACTCCGAATGAATCCAGAAACGATTGAAAAGCTCAGAATTGCATTATTTGCATTTTATATGCCTAATTACCATGAATAATCCATTCTTTTTGAATAAATAACATCTGGATTGTATTCTATACAGTATAATGAGTTTAAATGTGGATTATTGTGATGAAATGACTTAGAATGAATCCTGAAACGATTGAAATGTTCAAATGATGCTCAGAATTGCATTATCTACACTTTATGTGCGTAATTACCATGAAAATAACAATCTTTTTGAATAAATAACATACGAATCATATTCTAGCCAGTATAACGAGTTTACATTTAGATTATTGTGATGAAATGACTTAGAATGAATCCAGAAACGATTGAAATGCTGAAATTATTCTCAGAATTGCATTATTTGCACTTTATGTGCGTAATTACCATGAATAATATAATCTTCTTGAATAAATAACATATGAATCGTATTTTAGACAGTATAAAGAGTTTAAATGTAGATTATTGTGATGAAATGTCTTAAAATGTATCCAATAACTATTGAAATGCTCAAATGATGTACAAAATTGCATTATTTGCACTTTATGTGCGTTATTACCATGAATAGTCCAATCTTTTAGAATGCATTATATATGAATCGAATTCTAGACATTATAAAGAGTTTAAATGTGGATTATAGTAATGAAATGACTTAGAATGAATCCAGAAACAATTAAAATGCTCAAATGATGCTCAGAATTGCATTATTTGCACTTTACGTGTGTAATTACCCTGAATAATCCAATATTTTTGAATAAATAATATATGGATTTTATTCTATATATTATAACGAGTTTAAATGTGTATTATAGTGATGAAATGACTTAGAATGAATCCATAAACGATTGAAATGCTCAAATGATTCTCAAAATTGCATTATTTGCACATTATGTGCGTAATTACCCTGAATAATCCAATATTTTTTAATAAATAACATATGAATCGTATTCAAGACTGTATAAAGTGTTTAAATGTAGATTATTGTGATGAAAAGATTTAGAATGAATCTAGAAACGATTGAAATGCTGAAATGATTCTTAGAATTGCATTATTTTCAATTTATGTGCGTAATTATCATGAATAATCCAATCTTTTTAAATAACAAACACAAGGATCGTATTCTAGCCTGTATAACGAGTTTGAAAGTAGATTACTGTGATGAAATGACTCCGAATGAATAAAAAAACAATTGAAACGCTCATAATTGCATTATTTG
Organism: Rhynchospora breviuscula; assembly: GCA_027562975.1. NCBI lineage: Eukaryota > Viridiplantae > Streptophyta > Magnoliopsida > Poales > Cyperaceae > Rhynchospora > Rhynchospora breviuscula. Next base: position 57,334,260 of record CM050402.1, read on the forward strand.
CACTTTATGTGCGTAGTTACCATGAATAATCTAATTGTTTTGAATAAATAACATTTGGGTTATATTTTATACAGTATATAGAGTTTAAATGTGGATTATTGTGATGAAATGACTTATAATGAATCCAGAAACGATTGAAATTTTCAAATGATGCTAAGAATTGCATTATTTACACTTTATATGCGTAATTACCATAAATAATACAATCTTTTTGAATAAGTGACATATGAATTGTTTTCTAGGCTGTATAAAGAGTTTAAATGTAGATTATTGTGTTGAAATGACTTAGAATGAATCCTGAAATGATTGAAATGCTGAAATTATTCTCAGAATTACATTATTTGCACTTTATGTGCGTAATACCATGAATAAAATAATCTTCTTTAATAAATAACATATGGATCATATTTTAGACAGTATGAAGAGTTTAAATGTAGATTATTGTGATGAAATGTCTTCGAATGAATTCAGAAACTATTGAAATGCTCAAATGATGCACAGAATTGCATTATTTGCACTTTATGTGCGTTATTACCATAAATAGTCCAATATTTTACAATAAATTATATATGAATAGAATTCTAGACATTATAAAGAGTTTAAATGTTGATTATTGTGATGAGATGACTTTGAATTAATCCAAAAACCATTGAAATGCTCAAATGATGCTCAGAATTGCATTATTTGCAATTTATGTATGTAATTACCATGAATAATCCGATCTTTGTGAGTAAATAACATATGGATTTTATTCTATACAGTATAATGAGTTTAAATGTGTATTATAGTGATGAAATGACATAGAATGAATCCAGCAACGATTGAAATGCTCAAATGATGCTCAGAATTGCATTATTTGCACTTTATGTGCGTAATTACCATAAATAATCCAATCTTTTTGAAAAAATAACATATGAATTGTATTCTATACAGTGTAACGAGTTTAAATGTGGATTATTGTGATGAAATGACTTAGAATGAATCCAGAAATGATTCAAATTCTCAAATAATACTCATAATTGCATTAGTTGCACTTTATGTGCGTAATTACCATGAATAATACAATCTTTTTGAATAAATAACATAGGGATCCTAATCTAGAGAGTATAACGAGTTTAAATGTAGTTTATTGTAACAAAATAACTTAGAATGAATCCAGAAACCATTGAAATGCTGAAATGATGCTCAGAATTGCATTATTTGCACTTTATGTGCGTAATTACCATGAATTATCCAATCTTTTTGAATAACAAACACATGGATCATATTCTAGCCTGTATAACGAGTTTAATAGTAGATTATTGTTTTGAAATGACTCCGAATGAATCCAGAAACGATTGAAATGCTCAGAATTGAATTATTTGCACTTTATATGCGTAATTACCATGAATAACCCAATATTTTTTAATAAATAACACATGGATCGTATTCTATGCAGTATAAAGAGTTTAAATGTGGATTATTGTGAAGAAATGACTTAGAATGAATTCAGAAACGATTGAAATGCTCAAATTATGTTCAGAATTGCATTATTCGCATTTTATGTGCGTAATTACCATAGATAATACAATTATTTTTAATAAATAACATATGAATCGTTTTCTAGACTATATAAATTGCTTAAATGTAGCTTATTGTGATGAAATGACTTTGAATGAATCCTGAAACGATAGAAATGCTGAAATTATTCTCAGAATTGCATTATTCACATTTTATATGCGTAATTACCATGAATAATCCAATTTTTTTCAATAAATAACATATGGATCATACTGTAGATAGTATAACGAGTTTAAATGTCGATTATTGTGACAAAATGACTTAGAATGAATCAAGAAACTAATGAAATGCTCAAATGATGCTCAGAATTGCATTATTTGCATTTTATGTGCGTAATTACCATGAACAATCTTATATTTTTGAATAAATTATATATGAATCAAATTCTAAACAGTACAAAAACTTGAAATGTAGATTATTGTGATGAAATGACTTAGAATGAATCCAGAAACGATTGAAATGCTCAAATGATGCCTAGAATTGCATTATTTGCACTTTATGTGCGTAATTACCATGAATAATCCAATCTTTTTGAGTAAATAACATATGGATCCTATTCTAGACAGTATAACGAGTAAAAAGGTAGATTATTGTCATGAAATGACTTAGAATGAATCCAGAAACTAATAGAATGCTAAAATGATACTCAGAATTGCATTATTTGCACTTTATGTCCATAATTACCATTAATAGTCCAATCTTTTTGAATAAATGACATATGGATTGTATTCTATATAGTATTACTAGTGTAAATGTAGATTATTGTCATGAAATGACTTAGAATGAATCCAGAAACTATTGAAATGCTCAAATGATGCACAGAATTGCATTATTTGCACTTTATGTGCGTTATTACCATGAATAGTGCAATCTTTTAGAACAAATTACATATGAATCGAATTCTAGACTGTATAAAGAGTTTAAATGTAAATTATTGTGATGAAATGATTTAGAATGAATCTAGAAGCTACTAAAATGCTCAAATGATACTCAGAATTGCATTATTTGCACTTTATGTGCGTAATTACCATAAATAATCGAATCTTTTTGTATAAATAACACAGGGATCCTATTCTAGACTGTATAACGAGTTTAAATGTAGTTTATTGGAAAGATATGACTTAGAATGAATCGGAAAACTATTGAAATGCTGAAAAGATGCTCAGAATTGCATTATTTGTATTTTATGTGCGTAATTATCATTTTAATAATCCAATCTTTTTGAATAAAAAACATATGGATCGTATTCTAGCCTGTATAACAAGTTTAAAAGTAGATTATTGTGATGAAGTGACTCAGAATGATTCCAGAAAAGATTGAAAAGCCCAGAATTGCATTATTTACACTTTATGTGAGTAGCTACCATGAATAATCAAATTTTTTTAAATAAATAACATATTTATCGTATTCTATATAGTATAAAGAGTTTAAATGTTGATTATTGTGAACAAATGACTTAGAATAAATCCTGAAACGATTGAAATGCTCAAATGATGCTCAGAATTGCATTATTTGCACTTTATGTGCGTAATTACCATAAATAATACAATCTTTTTGAATAAGTAACATATGAATCGTTTTCTAGACTGTATATAAAGTTTAAATGAAGATTATTGTGATGAAATGACTTAAAATGAATCCATAAACGATTGAAATGCTGAAATTATTCTCAGAATTGCAATATTTGCACTTTATGTGCGTAATTACCATGAATAATATAATCTTCTTGAATATATAACATATGGATCATATTTTAGACAGTATAAAGAGTTTAAATGTAGATTATTGTGATGAAATGACCTAGAATAAACCCAAAAACGATTGAAATGCTCAAATAATGCTGAGAATTGCATTATTTGCAATTTATGTTCATAATTACCATAAATAATCCAATCTTTGTGAATAAATTACAGATGCATCATATTGTAGACAGTATAACGAGTTTAAATGTCGATTATTGTGACAAAATGACTTAGAATGAATCAAGAAATGATTGAAATGCTCAAATCATACTTAGGATTGCATTATTTGCAATTTTTGTGCGTAATTACCATGAATAATCCATTCTTTTTGAATAAATAATGTATGGAACCTATTCTAGACAGTATAACGAGTTAAAATGTAGATTATTGTCGTGAAATAACTTAGAATGAATCCAGTAACTATTGAAATGCTCAAATGATGGTCAAAATTGCATTATTTGCACTTTATGTGCGTAATTACCATGAATAATCTAATATTTTTGAATAAATTACATATAAATCGAATTCTAAACAGTACAAAGACTTGAAATGTAGATTATTGTGATGAAATGACTTAGAATGAATTCAGAAACGATTGAAATGCTCAAATGATGCCCATAAATGTATTATTTGCACTTTATGTGCGTAATTACCATGAATAATCCAATCTTTTTGAATAAATAACATATGGATTGTATTCTATACAGTATAACGAGTTTAAATGTGGATTATTGTGATGAAATGACTTAGAATGAATCCAGAAATGATTGAAATGCTCAAATGATCCTCAGAATCGCATTATTTGCACTTTATGTGAGTAATTACCATTAATAATCCATTCTTTTTGAATAAATAACATAGGAACCGTATTCCGTACTATATAAAGAGTTTAAATATAGATTATTGTGATGAAATTACTTAGAATGAATCCAGAAACGATTGAAATGCTGAAATTATTCTCAAAATTGCATTATTTGCATTTTATGTGCGTAATTACCATGAATAATATAATATTCTTGAATAAATAACATATGGATCGTATTTTAGACAGTATAAAGAGTTTAAATGTAGATTATTGTGATGAAATGTCTTAAAATGAATTCAGAAACTATTGAAATGCTCAAATGATGCACAGAATTGCATTATTTGCACTTTATGTGTGTTATTAACATGAATAGTCCAATATTTTAGAATAAATTATATATGAATCGAATTCTAGAAATTATAAAGAGTTTAAATGTAGATTTTTGTGATGAAATGACTTAGGATGAATCCAAAAACCATTGAAATGCACAATTGATGCACAGAATTGCATTATTTGCAATTTATGTACGTAATTACCTTGAATAATCCAATCTTTTTGAGTAAATAACATATGGATTTTATTCTATATAGTATATCGAGTTTAAATGCATATTATAGTGATGAATTGACTTAAAATGAATCCAGAAACGATTGAAATGCTCAAATGATGCTCATAATTGCATTATTTGCACTTTATGTGCTAATTACCTTGAATAATCCAATTTTTTTGAATAAATAACATATGAATCGTATTCAAAACTGTATAAAGAGTTTAAATGTAGATTATTATGATGAAATAATCTAGAATGAATCAATAAACGATTGAAATGCTGAAATGATGCTTAGAATTGCATTATTTGCACTCTATGTGCGTAATTGCCATGAATAATCCAGTCATTTTGAATCAATAACATATGGATCGTATTCTAGACAGTATAGCGAGTTTAATTGTGGATTATTGTGATGAAATGACTTAGAATGAATCCAGAAACGATTGAAATGCTCAAATAATGCTCAGAATTGTATTATTTGCACTTTATGTGCGTAATTACAATGAATAGTCCAATCTTTTTGAATAAATAACATGCGAATCGTATTCTAGATAGTATAACGAGTTTAAATATATATTATTGTGATGAAATGACTTAGAATGAATCCCGAAATGATTGAAATGCTCAAATGATGCTTATAATTGCATTATTTGCACTTTCTGTGCGTAATTACCATGAATATAACAATCTTTTTGAATAAATAACATACAAATCATATTCTAGCCATTATAACTAGTTTAATTACATTATTGTGATGACATGACTTAGAATGAATCCAGAAACGATTGAAATGCTCAAATGATGCTCAGATTTGCATTATTTGCACTTTTTGTGCATAATTACTATTAATAATCCTATCTTTGGAATAAATTACATATGAATTGAATTCTACATAATATAACGAGTTTAAAACTAGATTATTGTGATGAAATGACTTAGAATAAGTCCAGAAAAGATTGAAATGCTTAAGTGATGCTCAAAATTGCATTACTTGCACTTTATGTGCGTAATTACCATGAATAATCCAAAAATTTTCAATAAATAACATATGGATCATATTCTAGACAGTATAACAAGTTTAATTGTAGATTATTGTGATGAAATGACTTAGAATGAATCTAGAAACGATTGAAATTCTTAAATGATGCTCAGAATTGCATTATCTGCAATTTTTGTGCGTAATTACCATGAATAATCCAACATTTATGAATAAATAACATATGGATTGTATTCCATACAGTTTAACGAGTTTAAATGTGATTATTTTGATGAAATGACTTAGAATGAATCAAAAAACGATTGAAATACTTAAATAATTCTCAGAATTACATTATTTGCACTTTATTTGCGTAATTACCATGAATAATCTAATCTTTTTGAATAAATTACATATGAATCGAATTCTAGACTGTATAAAGAGTTTAAATCTAGATTATTGTGATGAAATGACTTAGAATGAATCAGAAGCGATTGAAATGCTCAAATCATGCTCAGAATTGCATTATTTGCAATTTATGTGCGTAATTGCCATGAATAATCCAATCTTTTTGAATCAATAACATATGGATCCTATTCTAGACAGTATAACGAGTTTAATTGTAGATTACTGTGATGAAATGACTTAGAATAAATCCAGAAACGATTGAAATGCTCAAATGATGCTCAGAATTGCATTATTTGCACTTTATGTGCGTAATTTTCTTGAATGATCTTTTTGAAAAAATTACATATAAATCGAATTCTTGACTATATAAAGAGTTTAAATGTAGATTATTGTGATGAAAGGACTTAGATTGAATCAAGAAACAATTGAAATGCTTAAATGATGCACAGAATTGCATTATTTGCACTTTTTGTGCGTAAATAATCATGAATAATCCAATTTTTTCGAATAAATAACATATGGATCATATTCTAGATAGTATAACGAGTTTAAATGTAGATTATTGTGATAAAATGACTTAGAATGAATCAGAAGCGATTGAAATGCTCAAATGTGCTCATAATTGCATTATTTGCACTTTATGTGCGTAATTACCATGAATATATAATCTTCTTGAATAAATAACATATGGATCATATTTTAGACAGTATAAAAAGTTTAAATGTAGATTATTGTGATGAAATGTCTTAGAATGAATCCAGAAATTATTGAAATGCAGAAATTATTCTCAGAATTGCATTATCTGCACTTTATGTGCGTAATCTCCATGAATAATCTAATCTTTGTGAATAAATAACATATGGATTGTATTCTATACAGTATAACGAGTTTAAATTTGGATTATTGTGATGTAATGACTTAGAATGAATCCATAAACAATTGAAATGCTCAAATGATGCTCGGAATTGCATTATTTACACTTTATGTGCGTAATTACCATAAATAATCCAATCTTTTTGAATAAATAATATAGGAATCATATTCTAGACTGTATAAAGAGTTTAAATGTAGATTATTGTAATGAAATGACTTAGAATGAATCCAGAAACGATTGAAATGCTGAAATTATTCTCAAAATTGCATTATTTACACTTTATGTGCGTAATTACCATAAATAACATAATCTTCTTGAATAAATAACATATGGATTGTATTTTAGACAGTATAAAGAGTTTAAATGTTGACTATTGTGATGAAATTACTTAGAATGAATCCAGAAATGATTGAAATGCTCAAATGATGCTCAGAATTGCATTATCTGCACTTTATGTGCGTAATTACCATGAATAATCCAATCTTTGTGAATAAATTACAGATGGATCGTATTATATACAGTATAATGAGTTTAAATTTGGATTATTGCGATGAAATGACTTAGAATAAATCCAGAAATGATTGAAATGCTCAAATGATTCTCAAAATTGTATTATTTGCACTTTATGTGAGTAATTACCACGAATAATCCAATATTTTTGAATAAATAACATATGGATCGTGTTCTAGTCTGTATAAAGAGTTTAAATGTAGATTATTGTGATGAAATGACTTAAAATAAATCCAGAAACGATTGAAATGCTCAAATGATGCTCAAAATTGCATTATTTATAATTTATGTGCTTAATTAGCTTGAATAATCCAATCTTTTTGAATAAATAACATATGAATCATATTCTAGACTGTTTAAAGAGTTTGAATGTAGATTATTGCGATGAAATGACTTAGAATGAATCAAAAAATGATTGAACTGCTCAAATGATGATCAGAATTGTATTATTTGCAATTTATGTGCGTAATTACAATGAATAATCCAATATTTTTGAATAAATAATATATGGATCATATTCTAGACGGTATAACGAGTTTAAAAGTAGATTATTGTAATGAAATGACTTAGAATGATTTCAGAAACTATTGAAATGCTCAAATGATGCACATAATTGCATTATTTGCACTTTATGTGCGTAATTACAATGAATAGTCCAATATTTTAGAATAAATTATATATGAATCGAATTTTAGACATTACAAAGAGTTTAAATGTAGATTATTGTGATGAAATGACTTAGAATGAATCCAGAAACTATTGAAATGATCAAATGATGCACAAAATTGAATTATTTGCACTTTATGTGCGTTATTACCATGAATAGTCCAATATTTTAGAATAAATTATATATGAATCGAATTCTAGACGTTATAAACAGTTTAAATGTAAATTATTGTGATGAAATGACTTAGAATGAATCCAGAAACGATTGAAATGCTCAAATGATGCTTAGAATTGCATTATCTATACTTTATGTGCGTAATTACCATGAATAATCCAATCTTTTCGAATAAATTACATATGAATCGAATCCTAGACAGTATAATTAGTTTAAATTTGGATTATTGTGATGAATTGACTTAGAAATTGCAAGCTCATCTCGGAAGCATTTTTTGCGGTCGGAACTTTTGTTGCTTCAAACTACTTGCGCACCAAGCCATTAAAGCATACTAATAAGAATGTTTTTTTTAGGGATACTACTAGGGTGTGTTTGGCAACAAACCGAATAGGCTATTCGGTATAAGGAATAAGGCTTTTCTCTCTCCTCTCTCCTCTCTCCTCTCTCCTCTCTCCTCTCTCCTCTCTCCTCTTATTCCGAATAAGAGCTAATACCATCTATGGGGTGGTATTAGTATAAGGGATTGAATAAGCCCTTATTCGGAATAAGGCTTATTCGGCACGCGTTTGGCAACACCCCGAATAAGTCTTATTCGGAATAAGCCTTATTCCCTCATTGCCAAACACACCCCTAGTTAACTAATAAGAATGTTATATGCTAGATTATATTCTTACCACAATATTATTTATTTCAGGCAATTGCATGTGTAACAAGTTTCTTTGCGGCCAAGTTCGTCTCATTATCAACCGTGTACTTTGTCTTGATTCTACTATTCCTTTGGTACTTTTGGCGCACAGAATACATATAAGTGGTCTACACAGCCGGCCACATCTGCTTTATTTTGTTACTAAATTCGAGCCTGGGTCCCGAACTTTTCTTGCTTCAAATTAAACTACTTGCGCACCAAGCCATCAAAGCATACGTAAAGTACGTAATAACTAGATAACTAATAAATATGTTATATGCTAGATTATATTCTTACCACATTTATTTCAGGCAATTGTGTGACAAGTTTCTTTGCGGCCAAGTTCGTCTCATTGTCAACCGTGTACTTTTGTGTCTTGATTCTAGTCATTCTACTCTTTTGGTACTTTTGGCGCACAGAATATATATAAGCGGTCTACATAACCGGCCACATATGCTTTATTTTGTTATTACTAAACTCAAATTACCAGAATAGAGAAACATTCACTATTTCACTGCTCATTAAAAGCCTCTCATCAGATTCCCTCTCTCTGTTCATCTCTAGATAGCTTTTTTCAACTTCATCGACGGAGCGTGAGTCGACCACCCACCAGTCACCAGCAGACACATCACCAACCAAGGCATTTCTTTCTCAGGTTTGCACTACTTTCCCTGTGTACGTCAATTGATTCTTTTTCGCTGCGAGCTCCGCAATTTCCAGCCTTTAGATTATTCAAGTTGATTGGATATTAAGTCTTAGATCGAATTTTTGTATCAATTGTTTCGATAAGATTTTCACAAACTACATTGCTGAAATTTACACGGATTTAGTTCGATTTTAACAAATGTACATGAACAAAGCTAGAATCATATTGTAGAACAGGCCAAACTATTAAAAACATATATTTGTTGATTTTATCTAGTCTCTTGTTGTGAAATTTAAGGTTCTTCTATGATATCATTATTACTAGATATATGTTTTTATCAAAATTTTCTTATTCAGATTTTTGAAGTAGCCATGATAATATTTTATTGAAAATTAAATCATAAATAAAATAATCTGAACAATAGAATTTTATAACTAGAACTGATATATCACAATAAGTCAGTCACCATCAGTACAGACTATAGAAAATGAAAGGCACCCAAAACTGATTTGATAACAAGAGTTTCAATGTTTGCTTATTCATTATAAATTAATTAGTTTCTGCAATAATAAACATGAGCTACAGCGAATTTTGTTCCTATCAAATTATGTAAGATATGATAACTTTCCTCAATTAATTTAGGGCTAATTTGCTTTTGGATGTCACTGAATATGAAGTATACTTTATGTTATTGAATTTATAATATATTAGTTTTACTCCTTTACTTCGATAATTAATAAAATTGGCACCTCGTTAATTTTCATCCAAAAACATAATGAAGTGTGACCAAATTTGGATAATTATTGAAGTATAAATTGATAATTCAAAGTTCAAAGGTCTATGGCAAAAAAATTAAATCATATCAAACTGAACAATAAAGAGATTAGTATAGTGAATACATACCTTCTTAAAATTTTTAGATAACTGGAGAAGTACAATAAAAGAAAAGAATTGACAAATATAAATATATTAAAATCAAAACTAAATTTAGGGTACACAACTACACACTCACTTATGTCCACTTTTCGAAAAAAAGAAAAATTATGTTCTTTTGCTATTTCATATACAACTAGAACCAACTAATCCTTAACTTCATAAAATAAATTTATTCATGTCCTTAATCTATAGCTCATGACCTTACTCAGTGGCTCAAAAGAAAATCAAGAAATCCTACGGGATAATTACTTTCAAAAAAAAAAAGAAAATCAAGAAATATTTTAACTCGTAATCTATTAAAAAAATTTCTGGGCCAACTAGACTTAATACACGGCCCAACAAAATTCATTTTTACCCAAACAGGTCTCTTAATTAAAAATCGGCCCACCCGATCCACCCATCACACCTATGAATCTATCTTCTTTCTCCTTTTTTATTTATTAACGAAAACCCTAACCCCAATCTCTCTTCTTCCGATCTCTGTTCACATCTCCAGTCGCAAGCACACAAAGCTAGAAGACAGAATCGGCGTACCTCACTCCGTAAGTCTCTCACGATTCAAGCGTTGTTAATGTTTTTGGAAAATCGCTTCACAATCGGATCGTGTGTTTCTCATAGATTTTCCAGCTCTTTTGCTTTGTATAAGTAAGGTACTTCACTGAGAGTAAAAATGGCGAGGAGAGGGAGAGGAACTATCTCCGTCTTTGTATATGTGCTTGTTACATGCATGATTACGAAGCTTGATTTTCACGCTTTGGTTATTTTGTGTTAAAAAACCTGTTCTAAGCTCGTATCAACCTTGATTTTGCTAAGTTTCCGTGCAATTATTGATTGATTGTTCTGGGGTTTTAGTAATTTCGGATTGAACAATTTGGTCTGTACATTTCCAATAGGATTTAATGCATTTTCTGTTTTTGTGACACTCTGATGTAGTATTATTCTTTGATTCCAGGTGGAAGCAACCAATATTGTTCTAGCAAAATGTCGCGCAAGGGATTGATGGAGCAAGACCTAAGCAAGCTGGATGTGACCAAGCTCCATCCCTTGTCACCTGAGGTTATATCTCGTCAAGCTACCATCAATATAGGTTAGTTTGTAAATTTTACATGATACTTTGCTACAGGTTGAATTTAAGTGCATCCATTTTACTGAAGCAGTATGGTTGTTACAATGAAGTGTCCTATTTGAATTAGCCCAAGTGTGCTTCACGTGTTTGCATGTTTAGGGAATCTTTCTTTCTGTCATTAGCTTTCTTGATATCTTACTTTAGGAATGTTTCTCTTTTAGATTTTGTATGGTGGTTGTACTTATTTGGTACTTTGTTTGGATATTGGCTGATAAATTTATATGACAGGCACCATTGGGCATGTGGCTCATGGGAAATCGACAGTCGTGAAAGCAATTTCTGGCGTTCAGGTCTGTTGTCTTCTTTTGTTAACTCTCTTTCTCTTTCTTTCTTTCAAAAAAGTAAAGATCACTTTAGAAACTACCAGTTAGTAATGCATCAAGTAAGTAACGTATGCTCTGTGGCATAGCAAATTTAGTAAGGTTGTACCAGACAGAAGTGACGGTAGTTTCTTATCGTAATCTCCATATTATGATTCTGCCTGCATATATCATCACAGTCATGTATTGATGTACAAGCTCAACCAAATAGCCAAAATAAAGACAAACTGGGATGGAACTGTTAGCATCTTTTCCATTGCTTCCATGCTTTCTTTATTTGTAATATGGAAAAAAGATATTTAATTGTAGTATTTCTTATATCGATTATGCTTATTTGATCTTATTTGTTAGACTGTTCGATTCAAAAGTGAGCTCCAGCGTAACATCACCATTAAGTTGGGTTATGCAAATGCAAAGATATATAAATGTGAAGATGAGAAGTGCCCCCGGCCACAGTGCTACAAGTAGGTGAAAATTGTTGCTAAATTGAATCTCATATCATTCCCACTTTTTTGGTTGTCTTAGATTGTTGTAAGGAATGAATCTCTCTCTTTGATACAGAAAGTAATTACAAATAGCCTGAGGCTTTTGGAGGGTTTTTAATTGGCTTCTCTGCTTTTACTGTCATAGCTATTAGATTGAATAAATGAAAAGTAATATTAGACATCAATGCCCTGAAGGTTGAAGGTTTAAGCCATTTGACCCCCTTTCATTTTATTATTACTTTCCTGTGCAGGGCATATGGAAGTGGTAAAGAAGATAATCCTCCATGTGATGTTCCTGGATTTGAAAACACTCGGATGAAGCTGCTGAGACATGTCTCCTTTGTTGACTGCCCAGTAAATATACATTTCTCTAATATCAATTTATTGTTGTTTAGGCTATACGATAATGCCACATTCCCTTGGTTATGTCTTGATTCAAATGTTGGTTTTGTTGTGCAATCCACAAGCCCAGAATTTTCTAGTTATACAAGGAACCTTATCATTATTATTATTCTCCCATTGAACAGGGACACGACATTCTCATGGCTACAATGCTTAATGGAGCAGCAATTATGGATGGAGCATTGCTTCTGATAGCAGCAAATGAGAGCTGTCCTCAGCCACAGACCTCTGAGCATCTTGCTGCAGTTGAAATTATGAAGCTCAAACATCTCATCATCCTCCAGAACAAAATCGATCTCATTCAAGAAAGTGCTGCCATAAACCAGCATGAGTCCATCCAGAAGTTTATTCAGGTACATATTTGCCCTACCATAGTAGTTCTTTGCCTAACAGTCTACTCGACTAAGACTTCTTGAAGTTTTTTAATTGTAGATTCAACAAGCTAAAGAGAACTTTCATGGTATTAAACCCTAAACAACTAAATGAATAAATTGTCATTTGTTAGTTATTCAAGTTGACCAAGAACAAATCCAATGTGAATCTTGTTATATGTTTTGAATCCTTAAATATGACTGTTTCTTTGCAAAAGGGTTGCATATAACACCAGTGAATTATTCTTCAACAGCGCACTGTTGCAGATGGGGCACCCGTAGTGCCTATTTCAGCACAGCTTAAGTACAACATAGATGTTGTCTGTGAATATATTGTTAAGAGAATTCCTGTCCCGGAGAGGGACTTCATCTCACCTCCAAACATGATTATTATTCGCTCGTTTGATGTGAACAAACCTGGGTCAGAGGTTGATGAGATAAAAGGTGGTGTTGCTGGTGGAAGCATCCTGAGGGTATGTTGTCTTCTCAGTCAAAATTTGTTATAGTTGCGGTTTTCTCTGCCTGTATGATATTATTTCTGTATTAAGGCTATACATTAATATCTTCCTTAATATCAGCAAAGCTTAAATATAACCTTGAAAAGGCTAAATAATGAATTGGATGCAAGCTGTAAATTGGGAACCTTGGTTATAATCCAATCAAAATTTAAAGTTATTGATTCCTCCATTCCTGTCTATTTCTCCATTTTATTCCACCTTTTTTTTCCCTGAAAGATGCTCAACTTTGGCCTGCCTTCTCCATTTCTCTACTTAATTAGGAAAGGTTGCTGTGGTTTTGCTATTTCCTTCTGAAGTGTCTGGAAAAAAGGGGTATAGTTTATATGGCCCATGCTTCAGAAGGATATACATGGATATTTCATTTGCAATTACTTGTACATGACTACATGGTATTTTATGGTTTTTGTGGGACAGGAGATTTTTTATTGATATGGCAAACACACAACTTTGACAATTTTTGCAGGGAGTACTGAAGGTAAACCAATTTATTGAGGTACGGCCTGGAGTTGTGACCAAGGACGCAAGTGGCAATAGTAAATGCACTCCAATCTATTCCAGGGTTGTCTCCTTGTATGCTGAGCAGAATGAACTCCAGTTTGCTGTGCCAGGTGGGCTTATTGGTGTAGGTACTACCATGGATCCATCGTTGACTCGTGGTGACAAGCTTGTGGGCCAGGTCCTTGGTTCAGTTGGCTCTCTCCCTGACATTTTTATTGAGCTTGAGGTATATAATTTCTTTTTTCAGCTTGTGGGAGTACCATCTGATTGCAATATGCACCTACTTACTGTCTGTCTCAATGAAACTGTGAAACAGTAAAGCATAGTTTAGTTATTTTCCAATAGAATGCATAGCAAACTTTTGTAGTGACAAGAAAGATTGTTTTGTTGGCTTCCTCTTAACTTCATTTCTGGGAATAAGTTAGCTGCCATTAGGCAGAAAAAGGAACCAGCCATCAAAAGAGGAAGGAGTTGTGATAACGACTTGCTGTTAGTGTTAGATGCATTTCTATAGTTAATGCAAGAGTTGTCCATTCTATTCTTGTTTGCATTTGTGCTACCTGTAAATTTTGCATGAGTCCTTTTACAGCATGATCCATCAAGTGGTGCCTGACTTCCTGGCATAACAATATATATGTCAAATTCCATTAGGTGAACTTCTACCTCCTGAGGAGGCTGCTGGGTGTGAGAACAAAGGGCTCAGAGAAGCAAGAGAAGGTATCTAAGTTGACCAAGGGAGAAAGCCTTATGCTCAACATAGGTTCCATGTCTACTGGTGGCAGGGTTGTTGCTGTCAAAAATGACCTGGCAAAGCTTTCATTGATGACCCCAGTTTGTACCAGCAAGGGCGAGAAGGTTGCACTCAGCCGACGTGTTGAGAAGCACTGGCGTCTCATAGGATGGGGCCAGATCCAGGCTGGCATCACCCTGGACGTCCCCCCCTGCCCTGTTGAACTGAATAGTGTTTGATAAAGAGAGGGAAATAAATAGAGAGTATAAGAATTTGAATAGAGCTTAGGGGCAATGTGGGAAGGTAGGGAACTCTTGGGAACAATTTTTGTCAGATGGCGTAGAAAACTGGGATTTATTTCTTTTTTGTTTTTGTCAATTTTTGTTGTGTTTGCCAATTTATTTGTAATACAGTTATTTGTGTGGAGCCATTTTTCGTGTGGAGGTTCTGAATTTGTATCAGCATTCCGAAGGGTAGTTTTTGACATAGGAGCTTGTTTGGTTATTATTATTATTATTATTATTATTATCATTGTTATTATTGTTTTTTTTTTGTGTTTCAGGAAAAAGGCGAAGTAATGCCTGTTTTAGTTCCATTTAATAACTAAAAACAACTATGAAGAAATCATTAGATCGTATCACTACTGCTCCTTTCGCGATAGACAACTCTTTTCTCCATACCTCGGAGGTGAGAAAAGCTTGCTAGCTCCTATGGATTTTGTTGTAATTTGCAAAATGTATAGCCTTTCATTTCCTGATATTCATCTTTCTTTTCCTTCGCCTCTTGTTAACTAAACAGGATGTTCATGTCAGAAGTTAACATCATTTGTGTTTTGAAAGAAAAAAAAAAAAATCAAATGTTTCAAATTGTCGTAATTATTTTCTGTTCTTTTGATGTTTGCATGATTATTATTCCGTTCACTTCATGCCTATCTAACTTTCTTGATCCTACTTTCAGTTTTCTTTTATGTTCTATGTTTTGATGCGTGCTTGATTATCTCTCAATTTTCTATTCAAGCCTTTTTTTTCAGATCTCCCTGTTATTAGCATTTAGAAAAAATTCTAATTGATATGTTGGAAGAAGTTTTATTATATTTAAATTCAATTTTGGAGCTAGTTTAGTACAGTAGTTAGTTATAATCCACAAAGCGGCATCTTTGACAGAGAGAGAGAATCAGAAATTTTTATATACATTTAGTACCCAGTATATATGTTAACGCCACTAAACAATCAGAAATATTTCTTGGGACTTTGGTATTCTAAATTTTTCACTTTGATCAAAATTTATACATGGAAAATCACTAAGCTCAATACACAAATATTGGATCAACAACAATGGCGCACGCGTAGAGAAGCACAAAAATACATTATCAGATTCAGAAGTGGCTCTAAAGATGAGTATCATGTTCCTTTCTCAAGCTCTGGTTGATGTGCCATTCGTCTGCCTCAATCCTTCCATCTACTAGTTAGCATATATAACAATGGATTGAAGAATGTCAAGCATTTCTACTGGTGATATAGAACTTACCTTCAAAACACACAAAAAGAAATACTATAAACAGCGACACAATAAATGCATTGTATTCAGGAAGGAAAAATGAGTAAAATGAAGAAATCCAAAGGGGCGCTGTAACAGGTGCTTCAAGAGTCGAAGTTTAGTAGTTGGCACTTTGGTCCTTTAATAATATTACCTTTCTCTACAATTTGCGCACTAGCTTGTGCATCATTACATGAAATTAATGAGCGGCATACCTGCTCAATAAACACAGGTTCTTCCTTGATTGAGGCCAGTATGGCACAATATGGGAAACTCGACACCTCGAAGCTCTTACTCATCTTGGACCCCTCTGGCCTACTTATGCTCCCTGCCCATGCTATAAAATGATCATTGATTATTTCTGCCACAGGGGCAGCACAGAGAGAGCTTTTACAGAAGTTTGACACTTCTGGGTCATCTGGACAGTGGAGATAAACAAAAAATGGTTTCTTCTCCTTACAAGCCCTTTCTAGACAGCTGTAGTAACCTTCCGAAACAAACCGGGGAACAGTACCTAAAATTTTCATGTAAAAATAGGACGTTATTCAATAGTTTTAAGTTCTAACTACACTTGAAACTTCATTATGCTTTTTACAGGAAGATAATATCTCCTAATGAGCATATTATTGATTCAACTTGCCAAAGTTACCTTAGCTCTGGTTAAATGAGAACACAAATTTGGACATAATTTTGTCTGCTGAAAATGAAGAAACTTTTGAATTATTACTAGAAGATACCAGATGATCCAAAATCTCTTGTAAATTCAGCTACAAATTCAGAAGCTTCTGCTGCTGCTGCTGCAGACAGGATATCAGATCTAAATGAGCCGTCAGCTGACTGTGGGGCCACACGATCAAGAAGAGAGAGCAAATAATACAACACACTGGAAGAAATAGTTCCGCCTAGCAAGACAGATCCCAGAAAGAGACCTAACCCAGCAGTAATCATATTGAAAAGTATGGTTATGAGCCTACAAACTTTACACCTTTGAGGGAAAAGCAGCAATCTTCCCCTAGTAAATGAACTGTGGAACTTTCTCTCTAGGTACTTACCCGAAGTAAATTCTTGTATACCCTGCCGTAATCATAGAATTAGGTTAGATCAGTTAGTATACCATAAACATCCTTTTGATTAAATACAAGTATTGTAAGGGGCAGTTTGATTTCTAAATCATTCATAATGTCGTGCACAACTGAGACACTGCTGGGACACCAGCTGGTTGTGTCTGCTGATTGGGAAATCTGGAGGTTCGCATTTGCAGCAGTCTTCTCTGACTAGTGGGTTTTCCTGTTGTAGCGGTTCTGGTGGACCGAAAAAGGTCTCCTCACAATTGCTGCTGTAAAGTGTAAAGCAGTTCAGAACCAACACCACTGGGGCCTGAACCTGGAGAAAAGTGTACTAGGCTGCTGGTTTGCCACATGACGAAAATGGGCCGACTACTAAGGACAATTTTGAGGGCCAATACCAGTCCGTACAAGTACAGGGAGAAGGACCTCCCATTCCCAATAATATTACTGTACCAGACATGCAATACATGCTCTCTATTGAGTAATGAGGCTATTGGTTGCTGAATGATTTCTTGGATTTATGTGGAGTACTCTTATATCCAGTCTTGAACTGTAATCTGTGTTTTTACACCTTTTTACTCTATCATCTTGTAACACAGCTTGTAAGACGTTTTCACTCTAGGTTGTTCACATTATGCGTATAAATTGCCAATACACATATTATTTAACCTAAAAAGTTTCAAAAGACATGCAGAGTCAAAAGTACACCTGTATAGAAGCAAAGAGTAAGTGATCTGCAACGGATCTGGCTCTCAGGAACTCATTTCGTTCCCGTCTCAAGTACTGGGTTTTCTGCCTTTCCTTTTCCACAATCCTTGCAGCTGATAGCATGTGGGTGTATTTTTTAACTGCCTCCTGAAGAAACTTGAGCATTTCTTCAGGTGATCTGGGACCAATTACCTTCAAAACACAAAATATACATTGAAGTAGGGCACAATAAATGCATTGCATTTTAGAAATTATCAGTTAAACGAATCAGACACAAATTGAAACGGCTTTCGTAGTGTTACCATGTCCCAATGACCAATTAAAACAGACAAAATATTTATTAAATAAAAGAAAATTTAAAGAAATAAAAAAGTTAATTAAAGTGCATAATAACCCAAAGAGTGACCAGAAATCAACACCCACTAATTTGGGCCCTTTTGTTTTCATTGTAATTGACACATTTTGGTCCCAGGTTCTAGTTTGCAGTAACAAAGAATAAAGAAATACCTCCTCGAGTAGGAATACAAATTGGTCGGTCAAGGCTATGATAATGGCACAAAATGGGAACTGATATGCACTGAGATCGATGCTTACTTCTGAACCCTCCCTACTACTGATACTTCCTCCCCATATTATGAAGTTTTCATTCAAATATCCCGCCACAGGGGTAGCACACAAGCACTCGACACAGAAATACGGCACATCAGGGTGATTTGGCGAGTCGAGGTAAACAAAAAGTAATTTGTACTCCTTTTGAGACCTCAAAAGTGCACTCATGAATTTATCCTCCATAAAGAGAGGAGCTGTACCTGCACTCATGAATTTGTTTTAGAACAAAATAAATTCAATATGTAGGTCAAAATGACAGCTAAAATTCAAAATATGCAAGGAAATGACATCTGACATGACTTGTTATGTAAGAAGATGACTGGTATTGGTATGAACATTTGCAATAGATAACTGTTATGCAAAAGATAACAGCTGAAATTCAATATATAGGCAGGATGCATGCTTGTTTGCAGTGGTAGTATTAGTCTTGCTGGAGCCCAAATTTTTTAAAAATCTTAAGGAGATGTTGGCAATGTCGTCATTCCTTTATTTTCTTATGTAATGGTTCTTTTTCAGGTTCTCAGCAAGCTCCTAACTCTAATTTTGAATTTTACTCTTTGCAAACTCCTTCCTGAATTAACAATTTAAACAAACTACTCCAATTTGTACTTAAACTTTATTATAGAAATTATTAGTGATAAAAAAAACTTAATCTTGTTACTTAGAGACTTAGATCGTGAAACGAAGTTTGCATAAAAAAATGTGATCCTAACCAATAGAACTGCTCAGCTAAATATTGGGTAGCTCGTGCAAAAACAATATAATTATTTTAAAAAAAATAGAGAAACTATGACTTATATACAGAAGCTTTTTATACGAGAAGGAACTCTCTTTTTGAGAGCTTGAGATCATCAAGATAATAATTTACAACAACAACAACAACAACTAAGCCTTTTGCCCCAAACAAGTTGGGGTAGGCATCAAGATTATAATTTAGATAAAACAAAATATAATCCAAATGAGCAACGCTATAGAAATGCCAGCGTGGAGTATATGGTCATGAATGCCTATATTTTTTTAATTTCAGGTGTCATTTTAATTTGTACCATATTTGATTCTAGTAATTAATTTGTCTATTAGAAAAAAAAAATCTTTAAAATATTTTTTCTTTGTTGTGCTTTGACTTAATTATGCTTTCTTAATATAACTTCAACTAAACAAACCATATCACACAGAAATTGCCGTCTTGTTAGTTCCTCTTTCTTTCACACAACTAAGTAAAGTTGAATTTCTTACCAATTGTTCAGATAAATTATACGTTACCTGCTTAATATGCCTTAGCAGATGGTATTGAAAAAGAAATATATCTAATATTATTCTTAAATGTCTTTTCAAAGCTAAAAAAATTGCTCTCCTAGAGCAAATCAATTCACTTCAGCATTGATTGCGACTACCTTAAATTCGTGTCTGTATATATATATATATTAAATTTATATGATGAGAATGCAAAGTTTTGACATAAATCTGCAACTAAAATATCTGCTCAAAATAGAGAAATTTGTTAGTAAGAACTTAGAAGTTAGGACTGTAATATACCAAATGACCCGAAATCACTTTTGAATTCGGCTACAAATTGAACAGCTTCAGATGATGGATCTGACACCAAATGAGCATAGACATGAGCTAACAGTGGCTTCACAAGGTTGAGAAGAGACAAGACAAACTGAACGGAACCCAGGAAGGCACCAACTCCAACAGAAACAATGTCAAAAGGTAAGGTTATGAGCCTCCTTATAATCTTGAGTAAAGATGGATGCGGTGATTGCACCCCAGCAGGAGGAGAAGAAGAGGGAACATGCCGAAACAAGTTCGGAACGCTGGATGTGGATGCAGCAGGATGCAGAGAATCGTAGATATCCGCCGTTGTGAGCCAAGAGGATCTTCGCGTAGAGGTTAACATCAGTTTGATTAACTTTGGATGAAGCAAAACAAGACGTGCCTTTTTCTGTTCATTCTTGGGAAAGACTCGCACGCCCTGCTTCGTTATATTTAGTTAGCTATTTTTTGCCTATAATTTCTCTCTCTCTCTCCGTTTCTCTCTTCCCATTTCTCTGTGCTGGATGATGTGTATTTAAGTATTATTTGTTTGTAATAAAGAGAGATTGAGAACCAGGACAGTTTCTCATAAAAAGTTATATGAGAGCGGAAGCAAATATATATGTATCCCTCTATTTTATTTCAACACGATGGCTTTCATTTTCTTTTTTGAGGGCCAGATGGCAATTACCACACCGACAAGATTTCATTAATAAAAAAAATTTTACAAAAAGAGTTCAAAATAAATCAAAATAAAAAAAGCTAACAAAAACTAAGCCTAAAACTGTACAAAAAGAAAGAAAAAAGAGTAAAACTAAGCATGCTTTGTCCAGGAGCTGATGCAGGCGGTGGTATCCTTCAGTAATGAATGTGGAGAAGTTTCCACACTCTAGAAGATTCGTTTTGTTTCGGCTCTTCCAAAGATTCCATGTGGTTGCTGCCAAGATGATGTCCCAATTTTTGATGGGTAGATCTCTGAATGTAAACCAAAAAGTTGGAATATCTTGGTTGAAGTCTAGCCAAGGAAGTCTGAAGCGAAGCTGAAGTAGCGACCACACATTAATTGCAAAATCACACTGAATCACTGATGGCTTTCATTTTCAACATAATAAACTTTTTCAGTGTCATTTCGAAATAGTAGTCTTTCAAATTTGACCTCAAAGGACCTTAAAAGTATGCTTATTCTCATTGTCACACAAGAAATAATAAGGCCAACCACACATCAAAAGTTAGTGAGACCACAACCATTAGATAATGCATAGCATTGCAAAAGCTTGTGCGGGTATTTTATATGCTGGTATTATAACATTTTCTTTTTCCTAAAGATATCAAAATTTTTTAGTCATATAATTATAGTCATCGCGATTATATTTCTGAAATATTTAAAACGAAAAGCATAGTTAAATAGTAAATACTATGCACTATCGTACATTTGAGGTTCAGTTAGTAAAAATTGGAGAAATTGATACGTAATCACATGATTGAGCTGAATTAGTGCTTAACAAAGGCATACTACAATTACCGACTCAATATCTGAGATTTCATTTCCAGTAGGCTAAGCTAGATAACCCGAACTATTTTAAATTTTTCGGTGGCAACGTCTTGATATTGGTCTATAATAACAGAACATCTTACTTCCAGAGGATCTTAAAAACCATGTTTAGTGCTTTTAAGGACCAATCTTTGATAAAGGTACAATTACAAATTCTGACTTCCCAGTTCGTGAATTCTGTGCACCCCTTATGCATTGGGCCATTGGCATTGCAAATTTGCAATAAAAATATAAAATATAAAGAGGGCCCATAAATTACTCATAAAATCGAGTTTGGGCTGGAAATTAGGCCTGCAGTGTTTGTACAAAAATGTGGTTTGGTACTTTTGGTTTAGGCTAGGCCTTTTGTGTAATGTTGGGTCCTTTTTCGTGTCGCCCAACATATGCCATTATTCAAATTCTAATGGAAAGCTTTTTATAGATGAGAGTAGCATTAATACTTTGAGAGTATGCTTAGAGAGGCAAAGCAGAAGAAACAGAAGAAGATCATTAAATGAAAGAGAAGTTTGCAGGAAAATGTTTCTTTTAGGATGCATGCATCAGTTTACAAGACATTTTTAGCTATCTAATGATCTTATTATGCTAGGTACTACATCACATCATGCAGCCAACTATTATGTATGAGACATTAAATGAACCATAAGCAGCTACTGGCTATTGTGACTAATTGCCCTTATTACCTTTCATTGTCTCCTCTATTAATGCTGTGCAGATATACTTAACTATGTTCATCAGTTCATGCATCCAATTCCAATAATGCATTTCCTCTCCAGTCTCCATTGTGCAATGAATAGACACTAAATGTTTTTTTTTTATCCTTTTCCTTTTTTTTCCACCATAACAAATATCACATTTTGTAGTCATGATGCTGAATTCTTAGTTGCTACTTCATTGTTTTTTTTTTTTTTGTCTTTTTTAGTGGATTGATTTTTAAAGCATGAAAGGTAATTTCCTAACTGTAGGCGCAGAAATGTAGATATCCGTTCATGGCAAGATTGGTGATTAAAGGCGCGCCCCTCTAGCTGTCTCTGTTTGGAAAATCTCGATTCATGGCAATATGGCATTACCTGGGTACTAAGGAATTGTACAGTATCTTCGAATATTCAATTACTGATTTTCTCTTTTTAGGCTCCTTGGCAAGAAACAAAACAAGCAAATTTATTTAGCAAAGAAAAAGGTTACTTCAATTGAAAACGAAATGAAAATTAAAAATAACACATTTAAGTATCCAAAAAACAAGTACAGATCTTATAGTAAATATATATGAAAATAACACATTTAAGTATCCAAAAAACAAGTACAGATCTTATAGTAAATATATATGCATCAGGAAAAGTTATATCATTAGTATGGTATTCAGCTGTGCTTGTACTGATTAACTTTTTTAAAAATTTATGAAGAAATTTGCTCTTTATTCTGTAGTTTCTGTCATAAAAACAGGTCAACTTGCCACGCATTTAATTAGTTTTGTTGGCCTTATCAAGCCTCTGATTACGTTGTCTTTTTTCTTTTTGTCAAATAGTTGATGACATAGTTTTTTTTTTAAATATATATATAGTTGATAGCATAGCTTGTCCGTACAATTATGAGGCGGCTAACAGCTATGACATCATCAGATCAGTCAAATGTTTCTCCGTTTCAATCTCTACTGGAGATATATATATGACGTGTCTTGCCGTCAAGATACCAAAAGGCGTCACCAAAATATCTCAGAAGCCCCGTTTTTTATCTTCAATTTTCCCAAAAAAAAAGGGCTTAAAACCCTCTCAAATAACTAGTGAAAATTTGGATACCTACTCATTAAATCAAATCTCTGATTGCATGTTGAGATGTATTTTTTTCTACAAATGGTCAAGGAAGATTGGTCAGAGGGGTCGGAACTTTTGCTAAATTCCAAATTCATCAAAGAATACAAAAGTTGTAAAGAAGCATGTAATCATCAATCAACTCTCCATATGGCAGATTGGCAGTTCCCATTTGCCACTATCTCTAATAGCTAGACTCATTTATTTCTTCTCCAGTGCTAATCAAACCACAGAGTTATCCACCTATAGTACATTCCCTTCAAAAATAATCTTTGAAAACTGCTCTGTTTCCAACGCTCTTTAACAATACCAATGTTTGGATATTAATGTCCTATACTATATGCAACTTAAATATTTTTTAAACAATATCCGGGTAGCTATGTAGAATGCACTTTAAAATTAAGTCTATGCAAAAAAGCTCTCCAAATTTTTGTCGGAATTTTTTAATTCAGAATGTTTTGACTTGTTTTGAACTTCCAACTTTTTTCCCCCATTAATGTACATTGATACACAGTGTCTTGAACTAATTTACTCTTGTATTAGTAATAAAATTATAGGCACAAAATGTAGCAAAGACTATATGCATGTCAGTGACTTGATTAGGTTTGGCTACTGGAGAGGATTCAGATCCACATCCATCACCTTTTTGATCTTTCAGACGCATTTACTATTTTATAGTTCCTTTTTTGGTCTTATCTGTTAGTCTTGCCTATAACTACCAAAAAAAGTTCAAGTCTTCATTTTGCATGGCAAGTTGTAATTTGTAAAGATAATGAAGCTTCCTCTTTGGGAAGTCTGGCAAAATCCATGGGTCAAATTCCACATATCCACGTCAACCTGTCTGAGTTATTTTAAAAAATATTATTTTGTCAATTTGGACCATTTTGTTATGAATTCCTCCATAATCTCGAGCATAATACGTAAATATTATGTTCTGCCACACGCTAATTAAGTAGAAACCATTAAATCATATATGTACGGATATACCCCTTCTAGATAGTTTCATCATGTCTAAAATTTCAGTTTTTTTTTTTTATTTTCTTGGACTTCAAACATGTGACATATATAAGACCGTCCATGTATAGTTAGTTGTATTGACCAATGCATTTATCCATACGAGTAACCTTTTTCTTGGAGTATCTAATTTTTCAATTCTCCAACTTGCATGCATGGTATAAGACATTTTACATATGGCTTAGTCTATGGTTTGTCCAAAAAGGGAAGCTTCACTACAACAGGCGTCTAATGGACCACCACTATGCAGGTTATCATGATTCGTTCTACTTCCCATTCACAACAACCATAATTAAAGGCTGAAATGCCTAAGATTAATTGTTTCCTTTATTTTTGTTCATATGTTTTCTTTATTAGAATAAAAATGGAGTTTAACCTCTCAACTCTAAATATCTGCAAGAGGCCTCTAAGTCAGTTTTGAATCCACACATTCACTTAAAAAATGTTGTTTTAGCTACTATTATAAATACTCGTTATTGCTCAATGCTTATATATGTATCCTACTTAATTTGTATATTCTCATAGTAGACTCTCTCTCTCTCTCTCTCGCACACACACACACACACAAAGACAACCGGAAGTAATTAATATAGATTTGTCATTCATTACATATTTACATGCTTGAGATTTTGTATTGTCAACTAATTTGCATGCATGCATGCTCAATTAAGGGTTTAAGACAATTAATTTGTTCATCTCTCGTGAAACCATGAATTTGCATTATTCTGACAAGCAATAATCATCTTGTTTATAACTAATTGTTATCTATCTGGGAACCATGTGCACGAATTTGCATCAAGCTTGAAGCCAAATATATTGATTTAGGGCACTTTTTTGCGAATAATTCTAGAGACTACTTATTTATTTTGGTTTGTTAAAACGATAATCACTATAATTTGAAAAATAATTTGCTTAGCTAATTAAACAAGGTTTATTGTTTATTTTCAAAGTAAGTTACTTCAAAAATGTTTAAATCTAATGAACATTTATCATATATGAAAAGCAAAAGAACCAAAATTATATAGTTGATACATTATAACAAACATATTTAATCAAGCCGTATAGTTGGTGCCACAATTTGGAAACAGGTATGAAAAGCTATATATATTCAAGGTTTACTTCCAAAGTTGCTGCTGTCAGTTCATAAACGGCTTTGACCAGAACCTGGAAAAGATTTGGACGCCAAATCAGATTATAGCGTATCCCAACAATTATAAACTGAAAAAAATGTTTGCGTATTTTTTAGTTTTGAAACAGATAGTGAATCATCATTCGATACTAGTGGATGGCATTTTGCCATTTTCCTTTCTTTATGATCAATTAAATTCCTTTCATATTTTAATTTTTTTTTCCAACATATCTTTCTATCGATCTTGCAAAAGCAGTACTAAGTTAGTCGTGTGGACCTTGACATTAATTACTATTTATTTCAATATTTATGAGATAAATATTTTAAGGTAATGCTAGAATTAAACATATAGGAGTCAAACATGATCCAAATGTCGAACATTAAAATTTCAAACGGTCGATCCAAACCGCTCAATATGATCTCTATATTAAAATATCATTGAAAAATCAAATTTTATATTTTTTTCAAATTTTCTAACTATATATTTTTTTAAAATTTCAAAATTGGAGGGTTCATAACTTTTTAGATTGAGCATATTAAAAAATTCCAAAAAAATAGTAAAAAAAATTGAAAAAATATAAAATTTGGTCTCCACGGAGATTTTATAAGGTAGAACAATTTAAGTGGTTTGGATCGGTCATTCTAATCTTAAAATTTAAAATTTTATCATGTTGGACAAATGTATATGTCCTATATGTTTGACACTAGCCACTCCCATATTTTAATGTCTTAAATTTTTTTTACAATATAATGTCACAAACTTAATTATTATTTATTTTTAAAATTAAAAATTCAATGTCAAGTTCAAACTCTCAATCTTGTTTATTTCACAATGCATGATATATACATACATATATATAAAACTAAATTTTTTACCTTCATATTTTATTAAATTAAGATTTTAAAAGTAAATGTATTAAAATTGATCTATTTTCTTTTACTATATTAATTTTTTTATCATTTGACATCCCTAAGATTAACTAATATTGCAAAATTATAATTTTTTTACATTGACCCATTTCTTGTGGATAGCCTAAACTTCAAGGGGTCGTTTGGATGGGCTAGGAATAGCCAATTCCTAGGAAGGAATAAGGATTTTCGTTGGGAAGTGTGTAACTTTGTGAGAGAGATGAATTGTTTATATTAAAATTTATGCTTGGAATTGGAAAATCCCCAAATTCCGGCACCATCCAAACAGGCCCCAAGGTTTGAAGAGTTTATAGGACGACTTGAACGGCCTCTATATTTATAAGAAATATTATATGGATCTTATCTAATTATTACTATTATTATTATTATTGAAAAATGATCTTATCTTATTTTGAAAAAGACACAAATCATGCAAGCGTCATGGATGACGTATACACTGACCTCAAACTATGGAAACCAGGGGAGCATTGAATACCTTGACCTTTGGTTCTCTTCTTAGTTCTTCCTGCGTATCTTATTCGAAGAAGGTTGAAAATCTAAAAAAAAAAAAAAAAAATGGAAGAAGGTTGAAAATGGAAATTGAAATTTTCTGTAATAATTCAAGGCAAACTACGAAAATCCAATGTTTTGAAAACCGGACCGGACCGGCCGGTTCAACCGGTTCAACCGCGAACCGTACACCTCTCCGGTCCAAACTGGCCCGGTTTTTTGCCTGTTTCCGAACCGCAACGAACTGCCCGGTTCGGTCCGGTTTTCGACTGAACCTCTGAACCGAACCGGCCGGTTTATATTTTTCAAGTGGTTCAATGAAATTCTCAAAAAATGGGAAGTATGGGAATCGAACTTGAGATGTTTAGAATAGCAAAGAGATGCAATACCACTAGGCCAGTGGGCTTTTGTTGTAAATAAATGGACATTTAGTTTTTATAAACTATATTGCAATGATAATGTCCTCCGGTTCTTTCAACCGGTTCGACCGGTTGAACCGGTTGAACCATCGAACCTTTAGCTTCACCGGTTCAATGTCCGGGTCGGTTTTCAAAACATTGCGAAAATCTCAAAGAAAAAAAAAGGAAGAAGGTTGAAAATAAAAATGAGAATTCAAATTTCACTTAATACTAAAGGCAAAAACTACGATCAGAATGCTCCAAATACTGGTCCCTCCGATAGCAATCGGACGGTCTCTGATGCGTCAAGCATTCCCTCGTCCAGATTACTTTTATTGTTAAAGTCTTAAAGACAAACTCGTGCGCGCGGTATTGTAGACGATGAGAAAGGGATGTTACCGCGTCTGCCTTTTGGATTTATATATATTGAATTAAACATTAGTTGACCGTTATTAACTTTTAGTCTGACTGTGTGTTACTTATTAGTTACTACTTACTACATGAGTTCATATGTTCTTTCTCTCCATTTAGCCTAGTCTTTTTCAGATGTTCTTTTTTTTTCTTTAGTGATAAGATAAAAAAAAATTCTACTAATTAGCCATGACGTTTTATTTTTCCCAAATTCTGGTGAAGATATAAATATTTCAGGATGCTTCCAAACTTAAAAAGATTCGACGGTGTCCATTATTAATTTGCATACAATTTGAATTTTGGCGTGTAATTACATATAATATGACTTGCACACAAGTAAATGTCCGTTTTTATTATATATTTCAAATTTCCTAACTTAATTGAAATGAAAACAATTCTATTAGAATAAATGATTATTAATTTTTTTTCCCCGACTTAATTGGAAATTCTTCTAAAATGGCATTGAAATATTAGTGAGAAGCTACTCATCAATCAATTACCAAAACTAAAGATAAAAAAGTAAAAAAAAAAAACAAACTAAGCGTTTAACTAATTAATAGCTTTAAATTTTCTCATGCAAAAAAAAAGGATGCATTATAATTTTTGAATGTTGGATACTTGGATGTAAAATTGGAATCTGGTGGCGCGCGACACCAGTGTAGCGCGGCTCACGGGCCGTCAGATCCAAATCGGATGGCCCCTATTTTTTCCGAATTGTAAGACCCGAAAAAAATTGACCGTCAGATCCAAATCGAACGGCTCGTGAGCCGCGCTACACGCATGTCGCGCGCCACGGGAACCGGATTGCTTGGATGTAATATCTATAATGTTTGTATAATTTTTTTTTTCGATTTGCTTGTTACCAAACCAAAACTTGTATTACAAGATTTCATTTGAAATATTATTTGAAAGTTGGGACGCTACTATAAAATCTATTAAAATGATGTCAATATTTGTTCATTACTCTTTAAAAAATTAAGCATTTCAAAAATTTCAAGAGTGATAGTTGTTGTGATACGTTAATTAACATGATTTCACTTTTGTTGTTGTTTCACTTCTGAAACATAGAAATTTTTTGTTCTGGATATGATTACAAAACCACAAATATGGGGATATATTTTTTGCTTCGGCTGAAATAGTGAAATGGAGTATCGATGTTCGATGGTGTTTGCTCCAAATAAATAAAAAAAGGTACGATCAAAATCTAGGCCGAAGAAAAATAGTCCCCAACTTCCAACTCGGCGTCGTTACTTGTGCAACACTGCAACTAAATTGACACCAACCAGTCAACAACACAGGGGTAGAGTTGTCAATACCATACCGTTTTGCATGTTTCCGTTTCGTTCCGTCCGAAATGGAACAAAAACAGAGAGAAAAACAGTTTCGTTTTCAGAATATTGGTAAATGTTATTGTTTCGTTTACTGAAAATTGGACTAAAATCAATGGAAAATGAAGAACGGAAACGATTAAATGTTCCATTTTACGAAACGGAACGAAAACGAAACACAATTCTGTTACGTTACCAGAATCAAAATGAAAATAGAACATACAAGTTTCGTTGCCGTTTCGCACGTTTGACACCCTGACATGGGTACCGGTCAACGTGAGCGGTCAAACAAGTCCCCTAATACATGGCACGAGTTTTTTTACTCCTGATTAATGGGTATTTTATTGCTAATTTTATGCATACGCCCCTAAAGTTATTAAAATAACATCTTATTTTAAGTGCTTATGATTGAATCAACTTAATAATAATGCCCTAAAACAACATATTTTTATTTTCCCCCTTTTTTCTGTGGATATTGACAGAAATAACTTTTTTTCTTCTCTCATGTGAAAAACAAAACTATATTTGTTTATAGACAGGATTCACATATATGTAATAATTGGCTCATATATACATAAATTCAATGTTGAACAATCATGAAATATTCTATTTCTTGTATTTAAAGCTTTACTTATTTATATCAACATTTTGGAATGTTTAGTTCGCACATATTTAAGTACTCAATGAACTGTAAACAATTTAGCTATCTTTTTACTGTGCCTTTTATGATACTAAGACCATAAAAACTGAAACTTTCGTCTGTATTGATCACTTTGTTTTTGCCATAAGAAAAGTACGTAGCTTGTTTTGCAACTTGCGAGTTGCGAGCCACTTCTGATATTTTATGTTTTTTCGTGGACCCACTCAAAATTTCTCCCTTATAAAGGTCAACCTATGTTGTCTCCTTAGGCTTAAACCTCCTGCTTGACCAGCACAAAATCTCATCTCTTCACACAGGGTGTGTTTGGATGCAACGGAATAAGCCGTGAATAGGATATAAGAATAAGGAATTTCGATTTGCGTGCTTGTCCATATTCCTTATTCTTATACCATGGTTTTGTTAGTATAGGAATAAGGGTCCAAATTCTTTATTCTTATACCGTTTGTTTTGCACAAGAATAAGAATAAGCACGCAAACCGAAATTTCTTATTCCTATTCTCTATTCCCGACCTATCCAAACACACCCACAATAAATGATATCACGCCTTAGACGAAGACTGCCTATCACGCCTAAGTGTTATTTTCACCATTTATTTGCAAACTAGACTATTATGGAGCACATTAGTAATTTTCAATTCTCCACTTCTAGACGGGGTTGACACGGTTCAAAACATAACATCATACACTAGAAAATTTTATTAAGGTATTGAGCTAGGATTTGTAATAACTTGGTAAGATATACTATATATTTGTAGGTTAAATATTTCATCTAAAAAACCCCATATTGTTATAATTAATATTATTAATTATAATTTAATGTGGCCTATATCATTAAATATAAACCAAGTTCATTTATGAGATTATCTAAAGGGTGCATTGGATTTTGATGGAAAATCCAATGGACCAGATTGATTGAAAATTCTGATCCCTTTAATTGCCTTAGTCAATTTTTATTTTTCCTCTCCTGTTATAATTGGCACTCTTTCCCTAATTTTCGCCCAAAAGAAAATAGACAGAGAGTGAATAAAAACGCCATTATTTTCAGCCATCATTTTGACCAAGGTGAAATTAAAGAAGATCAGACTAAGAAGAAATTCCGTCTAACGACATGTTTGCACTTCAGAACTGTGAGTTCTAATTTTGATTTACTGTTTTATATGAAATACGTGTTCTTAGGCTATTAGAAATATTATAACTAATTAAATATTTCAATTTCTTTCATATATTAGTTGGATGTCTCTTGCGAGAAAAGAAATTGTCAACTCAAGGACAATTAATGCACATATGTAGTCTTCAACGTTTTTGTTTTTTGGAAGTAGTGGATTTATGTCCATTTATTTTCATTAATCAAATAAAAATATTTTATAAGTACAAGAAAGAAAAAGAAAAGACTTAAACGAAGACAGCAATACAAGCACAATTCCAAACCTAAATGAAAATCCTACAACTCTTAATCGCCAACTTGGAAAGAATCTGTCATCAAAGAGCACTATTTTAATCTTCAACTCAACTTTTCAGTTGAATTTGAATTTACCTTTATACTAAATTTTTGACAGTAACATGTCAGTTTATATTAAAAGAGTAAGAGGACCAACTTTTGGTAGCTAGTTTGAACAACATCCACACATTTTAGAATGTTTAAAACTTTCTTAAACTATGTACAACTATCACCTCAACGATCCCATACAATGACCCCATACATACCAAGCTCAACTCAAAAGCGGCTTTGATTTTGAACACTTCTTTGCTACTTTTAAGAAAATATCATCCTTTCAAAAGTTTGAGAAAGTAAATCCTGTTGTAGTTTTTCAAAAGCGCAATTGCATGCAAATATATAGCATACATAGCCTAGTCAGAGGTAACTATTTTACAAGTCAGAGGATTGGTGTAGTTTAGTCAAAAAGAGGTAAAAGTTTTATATACGGAAAATATACATAAACAATTTTAATATGAACAGAGGACGTTATTTTTTTTTAAGTATAGCACAGTTCGAGCGGCAATAGAATTGCCGCTATAGCTCAACCTTCGAGCGGCAATAGCATTGCCGCTCGAAGGTTTTTTTTTTTCCGTCTGACAGTTGTTTTTTTTCGAAATTTTTTGTTTTTAGCACCGAGTAAATAGGAGAGTGTTTAAAATAATATATTTTTTGTGTTTAATGTATGATTTTTTGTATTATAGTTTATATTATATATTTTTATATAATACAATATATCTTATAGTTTCCGTTTTAATTATTTTTATATAATATCAAATATAAAAACTATAATAGAAAATATAATACAAAATATAAAAATTAATTATTTAAAATTAAATGTTAATATTTTAAATGGTTTCAAGTATATATTTTTTATGATATTTATTTCAAGTATATAAATTGTTTAAAATTAAATGTTAATATTTTTTATGATATTTATTTCAATTATATATTTTTTATGACGTGTCGTAATGCGTTGCATTTCGATTGTTATGTCTCATTTCGATTGTGTGTCGTAATGCGTTTATGACAAATATTGCATCATACAAGCAAATAAAAAAAAGTAAAAGACATGTCCATAATAACAACATAATAAAAATATAAGTCCATAAAGTACAATCCATAATAATACAACATAATAAAACTACAAGTCCATCAACGTCTTTTCCTCCCTGATAGTGTTAATCTGTCTACTTTTCTAACCGCCCTCTGATCTCGTCATCTAGCAAGAGATGGACTAAGAATAGGAACGTCCTGCTCCTGACCCCCCTCATCCCCGTCATCATCCTGACCCTCATCCCCGTCATCACCCTGACCCCCATCATCACCATGCATCTCAGGCTCCTAACCCTGGTTATATGAACCATACTGACCATCTAGAGACATGCCAGTATGTAAAAGAGTAGTGAAGGAGTCTACCCCATCCATACTACCAATCGGAGAAGAATATGATGGGATCCCAGAACTAGTACCTCGTGGGTCTGTACTGAATACAGGATCGTATCCAAACGCTGGCTGGCTACTGAATGATGTGTGGTATGGAAATGCTCCGCCGTATAAAAATGCTGGCTGACCAAACGTGATATAAGGCGGATAGGGCGGATACTGTGGCATGAAGGAACTAAAAATGCCAGTGGGGTCATACGACATACCTGCAAAGTGAGATGTCGATGTCGACCCAGATGCCTGGAACTGACTAGGAGTCGAACCACTGGCTGGAATTTGGATATGTTGTGGCTGTATTGGATCCTCAGGCTGAATATGTTAAGAGATTAATTGCCATTACATAATTTTTTCCATTACTAATTTTTTTCCATAGACTATTTCTTCCACAAACTAATTTATTCAAAAAATTTTCCCATAAATTAATTCATTCAATAAACATATCATATTACACAAAAATAAATTTCCTATAATTTCCATAAATTATCCTATTATACAAATTTATTTCCCTACATACAATTTTTCTATCAACATTTTCTATTAAAAAATTTCAAAACTTTTATTAAAAAATCTACTTTTCTCAAATTTTCACAATTTTTCCATATATGTTTACATTAACTAATTTTTTAACCATAAACTAATTAATTCAATAATTATTTACATAAACTAATTTTTTTCCATAAACAAATTTATTCAATAATTCCCATTAAATTTATTCAATAAATTCCATTAATTATTTTTTTTCCATAAACTAATTTTTTCATACATTTTCATATATATTATTACGCAAAATTAATTTTCCTATAATTTTCATACATTTCCATATAAATTCACATACAATTTTACATACATTTTCCCATACTATTTTTCATCAATAATTTTCCTACAATAATTAAAAAATTTTAAAAATTCCTACTATTTTTCATTAATATTTCTATTAAATATTAACTAAATTTTAATCTAACATTCAATATTTAAAAAAATACAATTCCAAAATAAACCTACATTTTCGCCGGTCGAAATTGGAGTGGCGTCTCGTCTCCTTCGCCTTGGGCTTCTCGCCTCCTCCTCCTTTGGCCGCCCGCGTCTCCTCCTCCTTTGGCCGGCCGGTGTCTTCTCCTTCTCTTCCTTCCTCTCCTTCCTTTTTCTTCTTCCTTTCTCTCTTCCTTTCCTTCTCTCCTCCTCTTCTTCTCTTCTTCTCTTCGGGGGCGTTTGGATGGTGTGGGAATAAGGGGAATTGGGCGGAAATTTCCGCCTAGGCATAAATCCTTCATATTTCCTTCACAAATTTACACACTTCCCAATAAAGTTACACACTTTCCAACGTTATTCCTTATTCCTTCCTTATTCCCACACCATCCAAACGCCCCCGATCCTTTATTTCTTTCCTTTGTTCCTCTCTTCTCTCGGCTAAAGACAACAAAAAAAAAAGCAAACTCAACCGCATAACATTACTACTCGGCTCACCTACTCTATTTACTCGGCGCAAAAAATAAAAAATTTCGAAAAAAAGCAACTGCCAGACGGAAAAAAAAAAAGAAAAATCTTCGAGTGGCAATAGGATTGCCGCTAGAGCCCTTTCAGCGGCAATGTTATTGCCGCTCGAAGATTAAGCTATAGCGGCAATTCTATTGCCGCTTGAACTGTGCTATATTTAAAAAAAAATAACGTCCTCTGTTCATATTAAAATTGTTTATGTTAATATTTCCGTATATAAATTTTTTCCCAAAAAGAGCCGAAAAGTCACAAAACATAGAATCATATCAAAAGCTTGCAATTACCCTTATTTAATTTATATATATAGAGAGAGAGAGAGAATGGATATAGTACACTGATGTGTACGGATCGTCCCCGTACACATAAGTCATTTTTCAAGATCCAAAATTCAAAAGGTCAATCCAAACCGTTCAAGTTGTTCTCCATATTGAAAAACCTAAATTTTACGTTTTTTTCGAATTTTTTTGCTATTTATTATGATATTTTTAAATTGGAGGGCCTGAAATACTCCAATTATAGTGCTTTTTAAAAATATCATAATAAATAGCAAAAAAATTCAAAAAAATATAAAATTTGGTCTATCTAAGTTTTTCAATATGGAGAACAACTTGAACAGTTCGGATTGGCCGTTTGAATTTTAGATCTTAAAAAATGACTTATGTGTACGAGGACGATCCGTACACATCAGTGTACTATATTCATTATATATATATATAGAGAGAGAGAGAGAGAGAATTGATAAAATACACTAATGTGTACGGATCGTCTCCGTACACATGAATCGTTTTTTAAGATCCACAATTCAAACGGTCAATCCAAACCGTTCAAGTTGTTCTCCATATTGAAAAACTCTTGCAGACTAAATTTTATATTTTTTAAAATTTTTTTGCTATATATTATGATATTTTCAAATTGGAGGGCCTGAAATACTCCAATTATAGTGTTTTTTGAAAATATCATAATAAATAGCAAAAAAATTCGAAAAAAATGTAAAATTTGGTCTATCTGGGTTTTTCAATATGGAGAACAACTTGAACGGTTCGGATTTACCGTTTGAATTTTAGATCTTGAAAAATGACTCATGTGTACGGGGACAATCCTTACACATCAATGTACTATATCAATTCTCTCTCTCTCTCTCTCTCTCTCTATATATATATATATATATATATAGAGTTTTGCTATGGTGAGTCTCGACTCACCAGGGGTCCGTGAGTCGCTCTCAAAACACCTAGATCTAGTTCAAAATGATCGATCCAAACCGTGCAATACGATCTCCCTATTAAAATCTCCATGCTGACCAAATTTTATATTTTTTTCAAAATGTTTAAGTATTTTTTTGAAATTTTAGAAAATAGATAAGCTAATTAGTTCTGAACCGTTCAAAAACAACAGTTTTTAAAAATCCGAAAAAAATACTTAAAATTTTCAAAAAAAATATAAAATTTGGTCTGCATGGAGATTTTAATAGGGAGATCGTATTGTACGATTTGGATCGACCATTTTGAACCAGATCTAGGAGCTTTGAGGGCAACTCACAGACCCTCTGGTAAGTCGCGACTCACCATAGCAAAACTCTATATATATATATATATATATATATATATATATATATATATATATATATATATATATATATATATATATATATAGAGTTTTGCTATGGTGAGTTGCAACTCACCAAAGGGTCGGTGAGTCGCGAACAAAACTCCTAGATCTAGTTCAAAATGACCGATCCAAACCGTCCAACAGGATCTCCCTATTGAAATCTCCATGCAGACCAAATTTTATATTTTTTTGAAATTTCTAAGTATTTTTTTCGGATTTTAAAAAACTGCTGTTTTTGAACGGTTCAGAACTAATTAAATTAACGATTTTCTAAAATTTCAAAAAAATACTTAAAAATTTCAAAAAAATGTAAAATTTGGTCTGCATGGAGATTTCAATAGGGAGATCATATTAGACGGTTTGGATCGATCATTTTGAACTAGATTTAGCAGTTTTGGGCGCGACTCCCGACCCTTTGGTGAGTTGCAACTCACCATAGCAAAACATATATATATATATATATATATATATATATATATATATATAGAGAATAACTATTGTGCACCATGATGCATAGAGCATTCTGTGCATCGTGACCGTTTTGGTCGGTCGTTTTGCAAATCGACAAATCTAATTTAACCAATCTTATCTATATATTGAAATCTCATTGTAGACAAAATTTTACATTTTATGAAATTTTTTTACTATTTTTTATGAATTTTTTAAACATTGCCATTTTTGGATAGAAATTAGTAGGAAGAATATTCCAAAAATGGCAAGTTTTAAAAAATTCATAAAAAATAGTAAAAAAATTTTAAAAAATGTAAAATTTTGTCTACCATGAGATTTCAATATATAGATAAGATTGGTTAAATTAGATTTGTCGATTTGCGAAACGACCGACCAAAACGGTCACGATGCACAGAATGCTCTATGCATCATGGTGCACAATAGATATTCTCTATATATATATATATAGAGTTTTGCTATGGTGAGTTGCAACTCACCAAAAGGTCGGTGAGTCGCCCTCAAAACTCCTAAATTTAGTTTAAAATGATCGATCCAAACCGTCCAATATGATCTCTCTATTGAAATCTCCATGCAGACCAAATTTTATATTTTTTCGAAATTTTTAAGTATTTTTTTCGGATTTTTAAAAACTGCTGTTTTTTAACGGTTCAGAACTAATTAGATTAACGATTTTCTAAAATTTCAAAAAAAACTTAAAAATTTTGAAAAAAATGTAAAATTTGGTCTGCATGGAGATTTCAATAGGGAGATCGTATTAGACGGTTTGGATCGGTAATTTTGAACTAGATTTAGAAGCTTTGAGCACGACTCACCGACCATTTGGTGAGTTGCAACTCACCATAGCAAAACTCTATATATATATATATATTCTCTATATATGTATATATAAGGGTGGGAAAAAATTGGAAAGAACATAAGAAGTAATAGAAGTGACTTTCAATTAAGACGTTTAATTATAGTGCTCATTGTCGCCAACTTTTTTGTGTCTTTGAGAACTTCATTACATCCTTCTTTTCAATTTTGAGTGTTGCATTCTTTTTGGAGTGAATTAGAACCCATATATCAAGGACATGATCAATTCAATTGAGCAGGTGGTGTGATGTTTCACTGTTGTTTCTTGCAATTTGCAAAGCACAGTCATTGTTTGATTAGATAACAGTACTCCAGCAACTATAGATTATAAATTGTCTGTTGCAAGATTATACAGTTTTGCCATATTAGCCACGTGAAATTTTTCATTTTGTGAGAAGCTTTGACCTTCCAAATGGATTTTAGACCAGATGTTTCCAGAAATTCTTCTGCATTTCTGTTGCTATGTAACAGTGGAGTCCGTATCCGCTAATTTTTTTCAGAGACAAATTAGGCAGTTTAGGACCCCTTGAATTCTAAATTAGACTGTTGGAATAACCAAATTGACTCGAATAAAAGTTCTATTAATTCGACTTTGTTGCAAAGCTTGTGAGCTTTTTCTTAATTTATATATTTTGCCACTGACTGAGGGAATGAAAGAAAAAAAAAAACTTCTACTTTGATATGGTAAATATTTACACGGTGCGTTTGGTAAATACAAGGTTAGTAGGTTAGTGATTTAAGGTTAGTATTATAGGGTTTAGAGGGTAGAATGGTAGGGTAGTGATTGAGTAGGGTTAGTGCTAGTTTAAGGTTAGTGAATATTGTTTGGCGAGTTATTTTAATGTTAGTAATTATTAGTGTTATAATTATTATTAATTAGTAGTTATTAATAATAATTAATTTTAGTAAAAAAATATTATTAATTGTTAATTATTAATTATAAAAATAAATTATTATTTATTATTAATTATTATCATTATTATAGTAACTATTATTAATTATTATTAAATATTAATTAGTTGCTAATTATTATTTATTTAATTTGTATTCATAATTATTAATTAGTAATAATTATTATTACTTATTAAATATTATCAATTATAAATTAATTATATTAATTATTTTATTTAGTTATTAAATATTTATTATATTTATTATTAATTATATTTAATTATTATCCATTATTAATTAGTTACTAATTAGTATTTATTATTATTACTTATTAAATATTATTAATTTATGTTAAATAATGATTATGTATTCATAATTATTATTATTTTTAATTATTGTTAATTATTAATTATCATTATTAATACAAAATTAGCGGTTACCCTTCACGGGTGAAACCGCTAACCCACCTCTTGGGAGAGTTAGTGGGTTAGCACAAAGTTAGTGTTAATCTTAGCTAATCTCAATCCATTTGGTAATTTGAAGTTAGTTGGTTAGTTGCACTAACTTGGGTTAGTGCTAACCTAGAAACGCACCCACTGTGTCTGTGACTCTAATTACTGCAAACATTTATACTTTTCAACTGTCTAACCTCCCTCTGTCTCAACAGTGAGAGAAAAAAAACCTTTGAACGATTCAAAGGCCGCTTAGACTACCCGTACTGGGCTTACAAGTGCAAACAAATGTTTACATTTACACCCAACGGAGCACTCCATCTGTGATAGAGATTAGAGACTGACATTCTCACAAAAAAACCCCTCTCTTTTTGGAAAATTTGCATGCCTTCTCTGGTCACACTGTCTTGATCTTCCTCCTATTTCTCGGCACCTAGTTTTGTTTCTGCAGGGTCAAACGCGCTAACTAGTTTCTACAATGGGACCCACTTTTGAGCTCTCTCCCTCCTTATATAAGCGACACCATATCATTGTTTATCCTTGTGGTTGCTTCATAAATCAATCAATACTATCTAAAAATTTTGGTTTTTGAGGCGATTTTTCAAGCTCTTATCTTCTCTCTACTTCTCTAGCTAGGCAGGGTTGCTGTTTTGGAAATCCAAAGAGGTATGAGAAAAGGAGCTTTTCTAGACCTTGCAACTACCTCTCTTGGCTAATTTTTGAAAATTTAG
The DNA here is from genome assembly GCA_027562975.1 of Rhynchospora breviuscula. Taxonomy (NCBI): domain Eukaryota; kingdom Viridiplantae; phylum Streptophyta; class Magnoliopsida; order Poales; family Cyperaceae; genus Rhynchospora; species Rhynchospora breviuscula. The sequence goes on from CM050402.1 coordinate 57,373,835, forward strand.
TCTAGAAAATTTTCTGGGTTTTTATAGTTGCATGATGCCTCCTCTGATTCCAAAGTTAAAAGACTTTTGAGAAAATTCACATGCTTTTTACTTGAAAACAACTGAAAACTTCATAGAATTTTAGAGAATTTGAAGTGCCCCCTTTTTCAGCTCCAACTAGTCGAAGTTGTACCCAAATTTAATTTGCTTTCTTATCAATCTAATCCGTGATTTCCCCTCTTTTTTTTTAACAGAAAGAAAATGACCTTGCTATCTCTTACTATAGAGACGAAAGAGAAAACCGACATATTACACACTCTTAGTCCCAAAACAAGCAATTCAACCATAACTACATCTCCTGCATCTGAGAAACCAAACGGTGTCAGGATGCTAGAAAGATCACTTAGCTTTAAAAATTGGCAGTCTGATGATGCCTCTACTAATGTTGGGTCGGACAAGCAAACGGGTTTGAACAAACCGGATTCGATGGTTTCATTGAGAATTGACCAGGGGATCAGCTTGAAACCAGAAAAGTGTTTGATGGAGTTTACTTCACCACGGCCTTTGTCTGAGCTTAATGATGCCGCAACAACACTGCAAAAGGTGTATAAGAGTTACCGTACCAGACGAAACTTGGCTGATTGTGCAGTTGTAGTTGAAGAATTATGGTAAGCATTTCAGGTTTAATGTTTATAGGATATAATATGCACATTTATTAAATTGATGTTAGCAATTATTAGTTGGGATGCTATGGTTGAAGACTTGAAGTCAAAAGCTATGCAAATTCAATTTCCTTCCTAGTATTCCTTTGACTAACAAATTATGAACAATTAATTTCAGGTGGAAAGCACTGGATTTTGCATCTCTAACTGGTCAATCGGTTTCATTTTTCAAGGTGGAGAAGCAAGAGAGTGCAAGTTCTAAGTGGGCCCGTGCTCGTAAAAGGGTAGCTAAGGTAATTAATCATAAAGAAACAATGGAAAATGCGATGAGTTTTGCTTTCCTTTTTCTTATTGTAACTAACACTTTCTCCTTTATGTTTAATTAGGTTGGGAAAGGTTTGTTAAAGGATGAGAAGGCACAAAAGCTAGCTCTCCAGCACTGGCTCGAAGCGGTTAGCAAATTTACTTGAATTTATTTTGGTTTACATTTCCTTTGTGGATTATGTTTGATTTTGTTCGCTGAATCTTTCTAATTGCAAATAATTCATGCACAGATTGATCCACGTCACCGGTATGGTCACAATTTGCACTTGTACTATGACGTGTGGTTTAATTGTGAGAGCACAGAGCCATTTTTCTACTGGTAAATATTGATCTCTTTATCTACCCAATTACTATGGAAGAAAAGAACAGTGTTAATTAACAAAATATTTGGTGATTAATAGGTCATTTCTTTATTTTTTGGTTACAAACAGGTTGGATGTTGGAGCTGGAAGAGAGATAAATCTAGAGAAATGCCCACGAAGCAAACTTAATTCACAAATAATCCAATATCTTGGACCAGTAAGCACTGATTATTCCAAATTTGCTTTGTTTACAAATCTCATTTTACATAAAGATTGATTAAACTAATGTATTTCATTAATTTTCTATCTTAGAACGAGAGAGAGGCATATGAAGTAATTGTAGAAGCAGGGAAGCTAATGTACAAAAAAAGTGAAGAACTTGTAAATACAACTGAAGGATCTAAATGGATATTTGTTCTTAGTACTACAAGGTCATTATATGTAGGGCAGGTACTTCCTCCTATCTTAAACCTAATGTATCTTTAATTCATTTTAATAATTTAGTTCTATTTGTTAATCTGTTTGTTTTCCTTTCTAATGTTTTGAGCAGAAAAAGAAGGGTTCATTTCAGCATTCAAGTTTTTTGGCTGGTGCAGCTACTACAGCTGCTGGTCGATTGGTTGCTAAAGAAGGGGTTCTTCAGGTAATTTCATTTTAGCCTGTAGATGTAATAATTTCTCATGCATTGTTAGTATCTTCTCGTTAATTATTCTACTAAATTCTGTAGGCAATATGGCCATACAGCGGTCACTATCTGCCAACTGAAGAGAACTTTAAGGAGTTTATTAGCTTCCTCCAAGACAACAATGTTGACCTTACAAATGTCAAGGTATATACCTTTCTAAATTCACACTCCTATGTGTTTATAATACTTAGACCGTCAACTTTTTGGCAATTCAACGCCTAACAATTTCTCAAATTGCAACCTTTCTTCAGAGATGTTCTGTAGATGATGATGAGTTGTCGTACACAAAAGATGATACGAAGCCAGAAAAGGAGCCAGTAAAACAACCTATACAAGTTTCTGAACCCAAACCTGTTGTACCGGTACAGGAAGTGGTACCGCAAGTGGTGGTCTCACCATTGTCTCGCAAATGGTCAACTGGAAATGGCGCCCGAATTGGGTGTGTGCGCGACTACCCACTTGACCTCCAAAGCAAGGCGCTTGAGCAAGTCAATCTCTCTCCTAGGGTTACTCCTTCTCCTACTTCATATAATAGGATGCCTATTCCATCTCCCCGGCCAAGCCCGAAAGTTAGGCTTTCACCGAGACTACAATACATGGGTATACCTAGCCCGAGAGTGTCTCTCACACTTCCAAGTAGCATCAGAGCTAAGTGATGAGTTAAGAAACTTTCAAGGTTCTTTTTGGGATGAGCCAAGAAGTTTTGGCACCGCTAACAAATTGTTTTTTTCTTTTAACGTTCCTTTGTTTTTTCATGTGGAAATGTAGAGTGATTCTTTATTCTTTCAGTTGTTGAGAGGGATAAGATTTAGAAGGTTGTGTAATAATAATAATTATAATAGCCACGTAGAGAACACCAAATTTTATCATCTGGAGTGAGTTGGTGTTTTGGTGTATAAAATTCTTTTCTTATTCAATGAAGGCAATTTTTTTATTGGAAATCTTATTGTCTGATTTAAGAAATTTGTAATTTACAACTAGGATTTTCTGACAAAACAGATTACTAATTGAAATAGGGAATTAAAACATTTGTGGCCATTTTGTTGAACTAGAGAGACAATACTTCGAATGTAAAATTTTCGAACGCACAATGTACTTAATTCAGGCCCGAAATAAGGAGTAAAGCAATGAAAAACGAGTCAGTTTTTAATCAGTAATTATAACTGTCATCCCTAAAAAAACCATCGCTACCATCGCTGAACTAAAAATAGAAATTTCGCTCTCTCCTCTCACGCGCTCTTCTTTCCTCCTCTCCTCTCACGCGCGCTCTCCATCCCTGGGGCATTCATCTTCTCCGCCTCCTCTCTTCCCTCCTCTGCCACACTCCCCTCCGTCCCTCTTCACTCTCTTTTTTCCTCCACGCCTCCCCTTCTCTTCTCTCTGTCTTCTTCTCTCTACCTCATTCATCACTGGTTCCTTTTCCATCAAATAGTGAGAATGTAAGACAAATTGAACACATAAAAGTAACAAAGTGAACATATATACATAAACAAAAAAAATTTATACATAGAAAACAAGTTGAACATGTAAAAACAACAAATTAAACATATGAATGAACAAAGTGAACATATACACCAACAAAGCGAGACATATAAAATAAACATAAACAGATTAGACAAATAAAGAAAATGCTTATAACAACAAAGTGAACCAATATAATAAACAAAGTGAATATTTATTATAATAAAATTAACAGATATAAAAATATAGAATTGAACAAAAAATAAAGAGATAAAATAAACAAATCGACTAAATAAATTGAACATATATAACAACAAAATGAACCAATGCAATAAATAAAGTGAGCATTTATCATAATAAATTTAACCGATATAAAAGATAAAATTGAATAATAAAAACAGAAATAAAATGAACACTTATAATAACAAAATTAAACATATACAACAAACAAAGTAAACATATATAAGCATCATAAAACTGATATAACAAATAAATTGAACACTTATAACAACAAAATTGAACATATAAAAAAAACAAAGTGAACACTTATCACGACACAGAAGAAAGAAAACACAAAAGAGAACGAAAGAGAGAGAAAATATACTCACCTCTGTCAAGAAGGAGATGAGGAGGAACGAAAATATGGCTTGGGAGGGGACAATAGAGAAGAGAGAGGGGAGAGAGATAGCGCTGGGTGAAGAGAGATAGCACGTGTTGGAGCGATCGCTGGGTGAGAGCGGGCAAGCGAGGGGAGAGCGCTTAGGAGGGAGGGCGCGATGAGGGGTCCACTCGGACAGAGAGGAGCGCTGGATTGAGCGATGGTATGCGATGATAATTTGAACGATGGTGATAATCAATTTTCGTTTTTAATTGCCACCAGCCCACCATGATTTTGATACAAGAATTGAAACTATTATTTTACACCTAATTTGTCTATTGTAATTTTCTTTATATTTGGATTAAGCGCTGACTTCTAACATGTTGGCTGGGGGCTCTCACTGTTTTTTATCAATATTTTGTATTTCCATTTGTGTGAACGACAAAAACAAGGTCGGACACGCAGCCCTTTGATTTCTTAATTCCAGTCGTACTTCAACCTCATTTTCTCTGGAAAGAACGGAGAAATCAAAAGATCTCCAGCTGTTCTTTTGACTGGGAAATCTTGATCTTCCAAAAAAAAAGGCCGAGTGGTACTGTCTATTTAATCTTTTGTAATAGAAGTGGTGTCTTGCAATTAGCTTGCTACTATAGTTGCAATCCTAATCCACCGGTTTATATATTTTCCTATATCACATATATATATATGGGCTCGTTTGGATGAGTTAGGAATAAGGAAGGAATAAGGAATAACGTTGGAAAGTGTGTAACTTTATTGGGGAGTGTGTAAATTTGTGAAGGAAATATGAAGGATTTATGCCTAGGCGGAAATTTCCGCCCAATTCCCCTTATTCCCACACCATCCAAACGCCCCCAATATATATAGAGAGAGAGAGTTTTGCTATGGTAAGTTGCAACTCACCAAAGAGTCCGTGAGTTGCGATCAAAACTGCTATATCTAGTTCAAAATGACCGATCCAAACCGTCTAATACGATCTCCCTATTGAAATCTCCATGCAGACCAAAATTTATATTTTTTTGAAATTTTTAAGTATTTTTTTCGGATTTTTAAAAACTGCTGCTTTTGAACGGTTCAGAACTAATTAGATTAATGATTTTCAAAAATTTCAAAAAAATATCTAAAAATTTGGAAAAAATATAAAATTTGGTTTGCATGGAGATTTCAATAGAAAGATCGTATTAGATGGTTTGGATCGGTCATTTTGATCTAGATATAGCAGTTTTGATCGCAACTCACGGACCTTTTGGTGAGTTGCAACTCACCATAGCAAAACTCTATATATATATATTAATAATTACAAAGATTATGGTAGCATGAGCACTATTTCAGACTACAGGATTAGGAGACTTCTCGTGCCATTGGATTAGGAGACAAGATTTGGTTAGTCGTGGTAAACGTACGGAAAGGCAACTTGATTCTCATGCTAGGGTCTGATTGCAACCGTATTAATTTGACTTTGCCGTGTTGCTTGTTTAGATTGTCAATTAGAATAAGCAATTTTCTATGTATAATTGGTGGACACGCCAGAAAAGTACTTATCGTGTCCTTGAACAAATTAACTTGGAACTTTACGAAGTTACGTAAATTATACAAAGAATATGTAATCTGATAAAGAGAGAGGAGAGTTCATTTCTTATTCCCAGCTACGCATTGGATAAACAATATTACACCAAATTGGCTTACTGTTACAATTAAATGATGGTACAAACAATCTACTTACCACTATTCTCCCCGCCATTAGCTAGCTCATTAACACACAATCATTCACATTAAGATTATTATTTGAGAATAATAAAGAGCGTTCAATAAAATAAAGCACAAAACTTGACCTTCCTTTTAACCCAACAAAAATGACAAAAAAATGGCAAACCACCCTAAACAGTATAAGATACTGTTTGCAATTCAGGCACTTCTGATGAATTAAAGTAATCCTGAAGCGCCACCATTTCAATGGTATTCTGTTTCAGACTCTGTATTGCCTGAACTGTGGCAAGGGCACCTGCAACAGTTGTGATTATTGGAATTTTGTGAGATAAAGAATCTCGCCTGAGCTGAAGCCCATCTTTTTGATCGAGTTCGTCGTCTCCAGAACTAGTTATCACCATAGCCTGGATATCTCCATTTGCCAACATATCACCAACATGAGGCCTGCCTTCATGCATTTTTAATACAGGCTCCACTGGTATACCGGCCAACTGGAGAACTTTTGCAGTACCGGAGGTGGCAATAATTTTGAACCCAAGATCATTAAATCCGCGCGCAATAGATGCCAGGTGTGGTTTGGTCAAGTCATTCAAGCTGATGAAAACAGTACCGGATGTAGGTAGTTTCTGGCCAGCAGCAATTTGTGCTTTGGCAAAGGCAACCGGAAAGCTTGAATCAATACCCATGACTTCTCCTGTGCTACGCATCTCTGGCCCAAGCAACACATCACACCCTGGAAACTTCTCAAATGGAAGCACAGATTCCTTCACTGACACATGCTTAGGTACCACCTCCTTTGTAAACCCTAGCTCTTGCAAAGTCAGCCCTGACATGACAAGAGATGCATACTTGGCCAAGGGATGACCAATGGCTTTCGACACAAATGGTACTGTTCGGGAGGCCCGCGGATTTGCTTCTAGAAGGTACAAATCTCCTGATGCTGTGATCGCATATTGACAATTCATCAGACCACAAACATTCAAACGCTTGGCTAATTTAGTGGTCCACGATCGAATCATATCAAGGCTCCGAGCTGAGACGGTCTTTGTTGGGAGGGAACATGCTGAGTCGCCTGAGTGAACCCCAGCTTGTTCTATATGCTCCATAATACCACCAATTACCACACTGCCTTTTGAATCGGCCAAGGCATCAACATCTATCTCAATTGCATCAGACAAGTATTTGTCTATCAACACAGGGCGGTCAGGGTCCACCGCAACTGCATTCTGCAAGTAGGTCATCAATTTTTCGTCACTGTGCACAATTTCCATAGCACGGCCACCAAGCACATAAGACGGGCGCACCACAACCGGGTACCCGATTTCTGACGCGATGGACAGAGCATCCAACTCACTCCTGGAAATGCCACCTTTTGGCTGCTCAATTTGCAATTCGTTCAAGATTTTGTTGAAGCGATCACGATCTTCTGCAGCATCGATAGAGTCAGGAGTTGTACCCCAGATTTTAACAAGGCCAGAACCGGAGGCAGAGTTGAGGGACTGAGATGAGAGGTAGTGCTGAATGGGGAGGGCAAGCTTAAGGGGAGTCTGGCCACCAAATTGTACAATAATGCCATCTGGACGCTCCAGGTCAATTACATTAAATACATCTTCAACAGTCAAGGGCTCAAAGTAAAGACGATCGCTAGTGTCATAATCAGTCGAGACTGTTTCTGGGTTGGAGTTCATCATTATTGTTTCAAATCCGGCCTGAATAAAAAGAATGTTGTTCAATTAGTCTAATCAATTATTAATGTTTGCCAAACCATATATCTGTACCTACAGGTCATGCCAGATAATTAATGTACATCACTACAGCTTTCTTTCTCTTGGGCTTTCCAATAAATCAGAGGGAAAAATAATAAGACCAATTTCTGGTCATTTTACATTGGAAAATAAAGTTGCTGACTTTAGGCATCAGCAGTATCAACAAAATATGTAATCATTGTAAATGTTTTACAAATTTAGCATACATAGCAGTCGGTGCACTTATTTTCACTTCATAATATTAAGCATTTTGTAACCAGTATGCTCAAAATTCTATTCCAAGCTAGTTTCGTATGGATCACTTGCTAGGAACCTGACTTATTCAGTTATTTAGCACAAATATCTGGCCAATAATCTCATTTACAATTAAAAGGAACTAAATAAATGTTTGAACAAGAGAGAGAGAGAGAGAGCGTTACCTCACGGAGGGCAAAAGAAGCATGACAACAGCAGTAGTCAAACTCAATCCCTTGACCAATGCGGTTGGGTCCACCGCCCAGGATCAGCACCTTCTTCTTATCAGTTGGGGCCGACTCACACTCATACTCATAGGAAGAATACATGTATGGCGTATGTGCCTCAAACTCTGCAGCACATGTATCGACACGCTTGTATGATGGCATCACACCAAGCTCAACCCGCCTCGACCTGACTTCACTTTCACTTGATCCAGTTGCATAGGCTACCTGTTTGTCGCTAAACCCTCTTCTCTTCACCTCATACAAGTCATCCCTTGTAAGCGTGTCTAAGGTTTTTGACAAGAGAAACTGTTCTATGTCCACCAGCTCTTTCAACTGGGTTAAAAACCATTTGTCGATAAGGCTTATTTCATGAATTTCATTAACGGACATTCCTTTCTTCAAAGATGCATAGACGGCATGGATGCGGTCAGGGTTTGGAACACGAAGGCTGTACTTTATCTGTTCCCAATCCCAATTGAGCTCTTTGACAGATGCACATCCCCAACCAGAATACCCAGATTCAAGAGACCGCACCGCCTTCTGGAACGACTCTTGGAAGGTGCGGCCCAAAGCCATTGCTTCACCAACTGATTTCATTTGGGTGGTCAGAATTGGCTGTGAGCCAGGGAATTTCTCAAAGGCAAACCTTGGTATCTACATTCAAAAGATAAATTGAAAGTAGAATTATGTCAGTACTTTCTTATTTGGCAGATAATTACATTGTTCCTAGATTAAGTACAACCATATATCACAAACAGCAGTAACCAACAGCTGGGAAAAAATAAAAAAAAAAAGGACGGACAAAATTTGTATTAAAATATTTATAGATTTATAGCAATGGTAAATTTCCCATACCAATTCCAAATTACACTAATAAAATTGTGCATATCATAAACATTCTTTTCATAATTTCAAGGAGGGAATAATAAATTACTTGAATTGAGAAGACTGAAGGATTGTACCTTCGTGACTACATAGTCAATTGAGGGCTCAAAACTAGCAGGGGTCTTTTTGGTAATATCATTTGGTATCTGATCAAGTGTGTATCCAACTGACAACTTTGCTGCCATTTTGGCAATAGGAAATCCAGTCGCCTTACTAGCCAAAGCTGACGACCTCGAGACCCTAGGGTTCATCTCTATCACCATAACCTCCCCATCTAATGGGTTAACAGCGAATTGCACATTTGAGCCACCACACTCAACTCCGATTTCCCTAATAATGGCAACAGAATAATCCCTCAGTCTCTGATACTCCTTATCAGTCAGAGTTTGTGCTGGCGCGACTGTTATGGAGTCACCAGTATGCACTCCCATGGGGTCAATATTCTCAATTGAGCATATAATTACAACATTATCGGCTAAATCTCTCATGACCTCCAATTCGTACTCTTTCCAGCCAAGAAGCGACTTCTCAACCAACACCTGACGGACACTACTAGCTTCTATACCAGCTCGACAAATCGACTCAAACTCGTCTCTGTTGTATGCAATCCCACCACCGGTACCCCCTAGTGTGAAAGCAGGTCTGACAATGAGAGGGAACTCACCAATAGATTCAGCAACTGCAAAACACTCTTCCATTGTGGTGCCTATACCAGACGGTGGAGTCTTCAATCCAATTCGATCCATTGCCTTTTTGAAAAGCTCTCTATCCTCAGCCGCCTCTATAGCCGGCAGGGAAGCACCAATTAGCTGCACGCCGTACTTGTCAAGTATACCTTCTTTGGATAATTCAACGGCTAGATTGAGTGCAGTTTGGCCTCCCATTGTCGGCAACAGCGCATCCGGCCGTTCCTTGACTATGATCTGTTTGACGGAATCGAGCGTCATGGGACCCACGTAGGTCCGATCAGCCGTGTCCGGATCCGTCATGATGGTAGCAGGGTTTGAATTTAGCAGAATGACCTGGTAACCCTCGTCACGCAAGGCTTTGCAAGCCTGAGTGCCGGAGTAGTCGAACTCGCATGCTTGACCAATGACAATGGGCCCAGCGCCGAGGATCAAGATTCTCTTAATGTCAGTGCGCTTGCCACGTGGCGGAGAGGCGTTGGCAGAGGGAGCGGGAGCGTTGTTGGGAGAGTGAGAGGCGGAGATGGCACGGGAGATGAGGTGGCGGCGGAGGCGGAGGTGGGTGCGGTGGCGACAGGGGAGAGAGAGGAGGCGAGAAGAGAGGAAGAGGTTTTTGAGAGGGAGAGGGAGAGGAAGGCTGGGGTTAGGGTTTGGAAAGGAGAGAGCGCGAATTTGAGAAGCCATGGCCATGAATGAATGAATGAATTGATGAATGGATGGGAGAGAGAGAGAGAGAGAGTGTGTGTGTACGGCTCAAAGCGGCAGTGGGTTTTAGGGTTTTAGGCAAAGAGGGAAGCGGTCCCGGGTTGATTTTGATTGCTTGCTGGATGTTGAATTGTTGATTGGGTGGGAATTAGGGATGATAGAATCTGTCTGAATTGGGTTTTTCCTGGACCCGGTCTGTTAGGATGCACTATCATGATGTATGAAGTTGTGTATTAATAGGTACCAGCCCCAGCCGGATGTGTATGTTTGGATTTACTAAAAGTAATATTTATTTAGAGTAGAGGTTATTAAATTATTATTTGATATATTAGGCAAATTACCTTTGAATTGTTAAGTTTATTAATCTGACTTATGATTCGAAGGTAATTTTTAGATTATTTTGTTCTAAACATAGCTAAGAGTAACACTTTGATCGAAAGAGAGAAGAACGAGTGAAGAATTAACTTCAAATGAAAAGAAAAGAGAAGATTTTTATATGAGCTGGTTTCCATCGATCAGTGAAAAAAAATCAAAAGTTGATCACGAGTAGATCAGCCACCGATCATCAAATCAAGTTGTTTCTTCTCCTCTGCTTTTCTCTCTTCTTTAGCTCTTTTTTCTTCTAATTATATTTTTTCGCATTTGCAAATTTTATATACTGATCGCAATCTTTTTTTTTATTGTTCTACTTAGAGTCTTATGTACATGACATTGTTTGATTTTTTTTATTTTTGGTTGGGAAATTAATTGATCGAACCAATTTTTTTTTTCCCTTGCAAGTTAAGCTTCCTCGTTAACTTGTAATCTAAGCGTGTTTATGTTTCTTCTTTTTTGCTATTATTATTAATTATTGTTATCATCATCATCATCATTATTATTAGTAGTAGTAGTAGTATTATTAGTATTGTTATTATGTGAAAAGATAATTGCTTGTAAGGGATGCTGGGAAGGGTACACATTTTGCACCTGGCCTATGGAGTTTTTTTAGCGACAATGGCAATTATTAAGATTGGTAACCTCTCAATTGCAAATGCACTAGGAGATGTCCTGTCAAACATGACACAACTCAAGCGCTGCCTCGGGATGTCCTGTCAAACATGACACATCTCCAGCTTTACATAATCGGAGAGAATCTCGAGTAAATATTTAAAAGCTAATAGCGACAAAATGGAAATAAAAGTATCGTTTACTGTCATAAAAGAGAATCGATAAGCATCCAATTGAAGTCATGGATGTCTACGGCTTAAAGAAAAAAAATAATGATAATTTGAGTTGCGGATTGTTACACGACTGACTATAAACCTCACTGTGTGGCCATGATCTGTGTAGTCAACTGCGCGCCAGTTGTGGGGCTGGAAAAAGATTGTAGCTTGTAATTCGCTTCGAATTGATTAAATTTTAATTTAAGCTCGATTTATGATAATAATGTTTTTTTTTGCAATCTAAGGTTTAAGTTTGAAAAAGGAAATTAACTTGATTGAATCACTAGAATTGTGGAATATAATGTTATCAATTGAGGTTATCTGATGTTAAATATAAACATGTCCTGTAAACATCCCGAGAATTACGTTTACTTTTTTTTTTTTTTTAGAAAACAGAAGGCCTAATTTTATTGTACAGTCAGTAAAATATTACTAATAAGTAACTTAAAATAACATTAAAAGAATGAAAACTAGCTTTTGTTTTACTTGAATCATGTAAAATCATACGAAAATAAAACAAAAGGAGTCCTAATAAACTTAGTTCACCTAGAGCAGCCACACATCGAGCTCAAATCATTTTGCAACTAGAGATTTCAATTCTTAACCCAACCTGATGAGGTCAAGTTAATATTCATACCCGAGTTTTTTAAATATAAACAATTTTATATTAAAAAAATTGATAAAGACCAATATATATTTTTTTAATAAGAACCATGGTATAACGCTATATATAGCGCAGATCAGATCTGCGCTATAGGTCCTATAGTGCATTTCAAAGGCTCGCTATAAGGGTGAACCCTAAAGTGCGCTATTTCCATTTGGATTTTTTTTCCATATAATCCGTTGCTTCTTCATCGCCTTCAAACCGAGAGTGAAAGAGAGAAAGAGAGAAGTAGAGAGAGTGAGGGAGAATTTGAGAGAGGAAGAGAGAAGCACAAGACAATGCTAGAAGAGTAGGAGAGGAGTACGGTGGTTTTCGGATTGAGGCGAGAGGAGAAGAGGAGTAGAGGAAGCGTAACGCCCGACCTTAGAGAGAGAAGCTATCCAGCGGCATCGATCCACCAGTACCGGCTCGATCTATGACGACAATAGCCTAGATGTATGTTTTTTTATATTTATTTTAAAATTAGTATTAATAGAATTAGTTGAATGGAAATTAGTTTTGTTGAATGGAAAGTAGTAGTGTTATTTGTTGCAATTTAAATTAGTTTTGTAGAATGAAAACTAGTTAATGTTGGGTGGAAATTTTTTATAGGATTTTATATTTGTTTAGTGAAAATTATATTGTTGATGAAAAATAGTAGAAAAATGTATGGAAATTATATCTGTATAGAAATTATAGTTAATGTTGAATGGAAGTTAAAGTAGTTTTGTATGGAAATTGTTGCATTAGAATTTTTGAATTGAAAAAAAATGAATGGAAAAAAATGGAATGAAAAATTGTTGGATGGAAAAAAAATATTGTATGGAAATTGTTGATTAGAAAAAATGTGTAAATTATGGAATGGAAATTATATTTGTTGAGGGAAATTTAAATTATTTTTGTATAATTGAAATTAATTAATGTTGAATGGAAATTAATGTTGCCAAATTGAAAATGTTGAATAGAATTTATTAAATTATTTATGTAAGATAATGGTAAAATTTTAATTTGTGTGATAAATAAGGATTAATTAGAATATTTGTGATAAATAAGGATGTCTTAAATTAGTTACAATTTATGGATAAATTATTGTATGCCTTAGAGTATGTAATAAAAAATTATATATTTCAATCAAATGAGTTATTGACCAAATGAGACCCCCTCTAGTTCTGTACCACCCGCGACCCGTCCCTCGAGGGTCAGACAACAGAGACATCGGAATCCTCGTCCAAATTCGTACGTCATAAATGCAACGGAGCGTCTGGGGGATCAAGAAAATCAACAAAATTTTTGTTCGTGCCGACATCTTATCTGTTGATTGGCTCACCAAAAGACGAGGTGAATATTTCCTGAATGAAAGTTTTTAATACATATTTGTAAGATTTGTTTGTAATAAAATTAATTTGATTGTATAATTGAAGCGGGAAGAAAATTTGGAGTTACGGGCATATAGATGAGATTTGAAAAATGACGTGCGGATTGAAGGATGTCTCCAGAAATTTGAGTTGATTCACATATCGTAGGTGGACAATGTGAATTTGAATGCAACTTTATTAAATGTTTTTTTTTAGAAATTCTTGGTAGCGGCTACCAAGTGAAACTTTATTAAATGTTATGATAGAGTTCCGGTCAAATATTTTCCACTTCCCAACAATTCGTTTGGAATTGATTTATAAACAGGTCAAATATTTACATCTCATTTATAAGTCGTGTCAGGTCATGACCGTATTTATCTTTGTGCAACACAAATTCATCATTTTGCTTTATCAACATCAGAAACTCGCTATCCAAAGAAAAATAACATAGCGAAAAACTTGTATAATTTTGTTTACCACCACGTTTTCCTACTTCAAACCTGTATGAATTTCAAAAATGAAAAACTATTTGAAGAAAACTTCAGTTTTGATTGATGGCCATCGACTCTATCGTCTTTCTATAGAGGATGGATTCACCCTGAGACGAATAATAATAATAATAATAATAATAAAATAAATAAATAATGTAAATGTGCACCAGATGTAGTTCTATAGAGGATGGATTGGATTCACCGTTGAGATGTTAATTTGCAACTTAGACTTTACTAAATCGCCTGTATTATTGTGTAAAACCTATTAACATCATTCAAAAATTAAGCTCCCCCTAAGCGAGTCATTAATCGTACTTGTCAAATCAGCTAAGTAATTACTTCCTTCACTTCGACTGTACCATCTACCACGTCATCATTTACCTTGAACTACAACACACCTGATTAACTAAGCATGTGATTAAGAATTGAAAGAAAGAACTGTACCTCAAATATTGGTGTATTTCTCCTCAATTTATTTTAATTTAAAAATAAGTTGGGAGGCTTGATCCCAATTTATCTTTAAAAAAATATATACATGATTCATCGGTGAACTCTTTTTTATTGCATAAACCATATAGGTCAAGTTTGGATTCCGCTGCAAAATATTGCATAATAAATATAATATAAAAATAAAACCATATAAACTAGACTTTCATTTTTTTATATTGAAAGAAAAAAAGACGGGATCAAACCTCTTAATCTCTTATACATACTATCATTATCCGCCTCTGGTTAGAATTGATCTGAAGTCTGAAGGGCACAACTCAATTCAAATCGTTATAATAAAAGATGTAAATTCAAGTCATCCACTTAGAAATAGCAAATAGGTACATGTTGTTATCAGAAAATAATAATTTCAAAATTCAATATGAAATGGCACAGCTATAATCATGCCATTGTATTTCTGTAAATTGCTCCTTATTTTCAAAGGGATGTTATCAAGAGTTCTATGCCAAGTTGACTACTTCCCATTTGTAAACTTATTTTGTTCTTCAGCCGTCTATTTACTAGTGCTAGTATTATAATGCAACTTCAACTAGATAAAAAATGACATTTAATTTCTTTATATCCGCAAAAAAATATTTTAAAAAAAACAAAAAGATAGCTTTAAAAAAATGAATAAAGTCTCTCCATTCTTCTCCATTCAACTTTTTATTAATCGTTTAAAATTACAACTCACTCCATCATGTAAATATGATTTTTTAGAAGGGACTTTAAATTCCGTGCGTAATTTACAATAAAAATTTCAAATCATGAACGTTTATATGTAGGGTCTTATAAATTTGGTTTTAACAAATTAAAATAAAGTCGTTCAGACGTGCAGTCGTTTTGGCTCTTTAATAAAGTAATAAAAAAATAATAATAACTTGTTTTTAGTTTTTAGTTGTTACAATTTAGGCTTTGCCAAAAGGCTAGTCTCGTGCGCTCCGATTGACACAACGTGACACGAGATCCCTTTCCTGACAACTCCATTGCCGACATTAAATGACAAAAACCGGAGACGGCGATTATCAGGTCGGATTCCCTACAACAAGTTATTACACTTCGTCGGAATCCGACCGTTAGATCATAAACGATTCGCACTTTGAACGATCCGACAGTCCATCCTCAATACAACACGATACAGCGATGTATTGGATTTAGAGACTAGGGCACGTCGTAGTCTGCGTGCCTCGACCGCCGTTACCCTCTTCCAAAGCGCTCCTGTCGAATCCAAACATAAACCTGGTTTTTTATACGCCTATAAGTTCCGTATCGGGTCCCACCTGTTACTCTTCTAATGAGGTTATGCTCCAGGAGTTGGTACTTTATTTCTTGATTTCATTTCGAATTTCAAATCGCATTCAACGGTACAATAATGATATAATCGAATGCACTCTCCTTTTCCCCGAATTCCGGACCCCCTTAATTCCTTTTCTTCGTCTTTATCTCCCTTTATCTTTCCAAAAAAAACAAAAGAAGAACAGAAAGTTCCCATTTCAGTTCTTAAACTCCTCTTCTCTCAAGCTTATTGAAAGCTTACCTTTTACCCTTGCTATTTCTCCAAGCAAAAGAGAAAATTGAAAGAATGGGTGGATCAGGTCAATGGATCAAATCCTTGATGAGTCTCAAAAAACCCGACAAGGATGATCAAGTAAGCACCTGGTAGTGCCACTTCTCTCACTATTATGGTTTCGTCAGTTATTAATTCTCAATTTTTGTGAATTTTTTTTTTTATGAAAAGGTGTTTGGGGCGAGCGGGAAGGGTCGAAAATGGAAGCTGTGGCGGAGCTCGTCTGGGTCGAGAGCTGGGGGTTACCAATCGGCCTCAGAAGCTTCAGAGACATCATCTGTTGTGGGTCCTCCAGATACTTTCAATGCGGCACTCGCTGCAGTGGCCCGCGCTCCAGCAAGGGATTTCAAAATTCTTAGGAAAGAATGGGCCGCAATTCGGATTCAAACTGCCTTCCGTGCATTCTTGGTATGAAATTATGCATTAGCTTCGTAAGATTTTACATATTTTCCACTATAGATCTTACTATTTGCTTGCCTTTTACAGTTGCAAACAAAGTTTCTGATGGTCATCTCTGGAGATTCATCAGTAATTTTTAAGAACTACAAATATACCAACATAGTTCCTGGCATGGATTTCTGTAGCAAAATTTTCTGATTGCATGAAAACAGGATGATCAAGGAAGCCCTACTTCACAAGCCTATTTTTTCCTTTCTTTTGTGAAAGGCGTATGTAAAAAATTCTCAGGATTTCAGGTTTATAGGGGATACTTTCTGTTTAAAAGTTATAGAGGATAATTTCAGGTAAATAGGGACAAACGGATGATTTGCCAAGTTTATCTTAAAAGCTTAATTTGCATATTTACATTTTCCTTTTAGTTAAAAAATTTATACAAAATTAATTTTTGCATAATGTAGGCAAGAAGAGCTTTGAGGGCATTAAAGGCTATAGTGAGGATTCAGGCACTGGTGCGGGGCCGGCAAGTCAGAAAACAAGCGGCTATCACTCTCAAGTGCATGCATGCATTGGTAAGGGTCCAGGCACGGGTCCGTGCAAGACGTGCCCAGCTGTCAACTGAGGGGCTGGAAGCAAATGATGTTGAGACTAACAGGAGAGAAAATATCGACCCTCTTAAGGAAACTGAGGTCAGTGCAAATTTTTAATTCTTTACATAATTACATACTACAATCTCATTTTTAAACAATTGAATTGAACTATACATTCAATAAGGCATGGAATTTTCATTTTTTTTCCCCTTACTTTCAATTTGACACATGAGGTTGCTAATTTCATTTTAATGTAATGTGTACTCAAATAAAACTCTAGATAACAACTGTTGTGGAAAACTTAATCTTTTTCTTATAGGGAAGATGGTGTGGTAGCCATGGCACACTTGCAGATGTTAAAACAAAGCTACAAATGAAACAAGAGGGAGCTATCAAGAGGGAGAGAGCCTTGTCATATGCTCTTTCTCAACTGGTACATTTCTATCTTTCTAATGTATTAAATCATAAATTGAAAATGGAAAGTTGAAACCGAATTGCCATAAGTGACCTGCAGCTTTAAATTGCAGTTACAAATTATCATGCAAAAACCAGTAATTTGAAGTCTCAAATTATCATACACATACCAGAAAATTGATAGAGGTCGGGTAAATTTTGGAACTACCCTCCAGAACAATACATAAAGTGCATGGACAGTATTATTTGCACACTATATTTTCTAGTTAATTTTCAAAATAATTGCCTAAATTATCCAGCCAAGGGTCTTCATTCTGCCATTGAACATAAATAAAACTATGATAGACAACTGCGCTCTTTTGCCTAAATTTTTGGCTAAAAGAAAACAGAGAGTAGAGGTAGAAGTGACATTCAGATGCTTCTACTGCGAACTACGGTAGCTTTCTTATTTTACAAGGACATACATAACATGTTGATTGATTTTACAAGTTCATAGATTAACATTTACTTTTCCAAATCTGTGAACATAAGATCTCTGTGTGTTTTTTCAGCAAAAGAGGTCTATGCAGAGCACAAGGCCACCTAGCCCATCCACATTTTCACGCAAAACTCATGACTTAGAGAAGAATAGTTGTGATTTGACCTGGCTTGACCGATGGATGGCATCTAAACCATGGGATGACCAGGAAAGTGGGACCCACAGCCCAGATTCAACCCGTTATTCCAAAACCCCTGATGAAACCTATCCTGGAAGAAACTCACACCACTCTGATGCTGGTTCGATCAAGATCAACAAAAACAATGTTACAACTAGGATCTCAACCAGACCACCTCTTGCGCCAATCAATGGCAGACATGAAGTACAATCTGTCTCTTCATCAGAGATGCCCTATGCTGGGAGCTCAAAGTCATCTCCTGTCACCCCTGCATCAAAAAATATGGAAAGAGGAGATGCAGGCAAGCCAAGTTACATGAATGCAACTAAGGCAGTAAAGGCTAGACAAGAGGCTGTAAATGCTGAGAGACGGAGTGGAGCACGCCGGCATGCGTCAGGTGATTTGCAATATTTTAAGAAAGTGGCTTTCGCATCGGTCGATTCAGACATGAGTGCAGCATCTAATAATTCCTATAAGGGGAGGAGCTCCATCAGAAGAAGCTTTGATAAAGAGAATTATTTGTATTGATTGAGAAATTCTAGTTGTTTTAGAAACATGGGCAATATATAGTGGAACCGGTGGTTGGTACGAGCTATATGTTGGCTATGTTCTATAATATGCTTGCAACATCTAGTTGATGATTTTATCTCAAATTTTGAGCGTAACCAAATGTAAACTCTACTTTTTGTAGCATAGAAGATCTGAATGTTAAGTACTATTTACTTTCATAACTTCTAATGTTGTTGTTATATAAATGTCTGTTTTTAGCATGCTGCAGACTTGTTGTATCCGTTTATATCATTGATAATTCATACGATCTTTTTGTCACATATTTCCATCGGCTCATGAATTTTGTGCACCAAGAAAAAGCATAGAGGAAATTTACTTCACAATACAATTTGATCATCAATCAGAGAGCATCTTTTAGAGTATGTGATCACTACATAAGGCTGGAGCAGGATTCTCAGTACATCTGAATTAGAACCAGCCAAGTCGAAACAGTAACTAGTTGTATTGAAAGTCCACTTTTAGTGTCTACTACATGGCCTGCTATTAATTGGAATTAGCCAGTTGTTCTATTTCCTGATGAGTCATTTTTCCCTTTAAGTTTCTGAAGGCTGTCAAATTTTCCACCGGCATCTTTCTCAAAGTATTTATCTTCCTCCAATTGCTTATTTCTGACAGCAACTTTACCGAGTTCATTCTGCACGAAATCGAGTCCATGACATCCCCCATCTAAGCGACAGTTTCACTTTCAACAAGTATGGCACCGGGACATGGCCCCCAGTACCAGGTCACAGTTAAGCTGTTTTTACATGCACCGATGACTTCTGCATTAGCTTAGCTCTAAGATGCTTAGATATCATCACATTTACATAATAGTTTGAATACTTTTGTTTCCATACCAGATATTTAGATTGAGGGATGTTATAGAAAATTTGTTTCCCAGCGTGTCCTTAGAAAAGTGGCAAAGTAAATTGTTGTGATGATTGTTGTGATAATTCTTTTCTCAATTTAGATTTCAGCAACCAAATTTGTAAGACCACAACGGGCTAGTTTATTTATCCGATTATTATAAAATTATAATTAATTCCACTCTTGTAATATACCCGATCAATTTTTTTAAGACAAACAAGTTGGCTACTTTAGTTTATAAAAATTTCCTTATCTATTGTTTATCAACTGTTTGCACTTTTTATTTTTATTTCCAAAAAAACGTCGAAAATTTCGTTCACCCATTAAATAATCTTTGGAAACGTGAAATTGAAATATCATACGGTCAAATACTCAAATTGTTAGAGCTTGTGTTTGTTCAGTAATAAACTGGAAAATTTTCAATCCGAGTTGGAACTGCTTCAAAATATAGGAAAAATCCAGCCAACTCAATCACCTAGATTAAGGCTATAAGTTGGACTCATAAAAATAGTCGAAGCTTTCATTAAAAAGAAAATTTATTCAACCCCAATCTTAAATTAGCACAATGTCTCGCTCCCTCTCTCCATCCCTCCTTCAGTATCTCTCTTTCAAAAAGAGGATGTAAAAGATCTGCAACGGAATATGCTAGAACATCTAGCTTTTTCTGCTTCTTTCCCCCTTCACTCGTTAGCTCTTCATTGCCATAATGGTCTCCTCACATTTCTTCATTTCTCTTGCATGTTGCAACAGGAAGTCGTTTCGCAGCATCTCACCGCCACCTCGCTGCAACCCAGCACCACCAACAAACACCTCAACGAAATACCACACAAGAAACCAAAATCCCTTCCCAAAAAACACAAACAATGCAAAATACCAAAGTCCAAACAAAAGTCCAATGCGAAACCACATTATGATCCCATTTCGTAATCCAACTACCGGCCTCTCAGGATCAACTCGGTCTGATCATTTGATGGAGAGCTTTGGTACACTCAAAAGAAGGATGCTTTCAGCTCCAACACTGAGCACGAGAAAGGCAAACCAGACACTCAAGATCCATAATGGCTGGAAGGAGAAGGAGAATGAGAAGGAAAAAGCAAACTCAGAACAAGAAGAAGAGTGGTACATGGTGAAAAAGATAACTCCTGGGGAGAGAAACCGCATCCCAAGGGATGATGCTGATGAACTGGTTCTTTATGATAGGAATGGAAACCGGATCAGAAATTACCGCAACAGAACCCCGAGATCGTTACCGGTTTCAAGGACCAATTCTGCAGAGGATGAGGATTTAAAGATTCTGTGAGTGGAACATTGGTTCCTCAAAGAGTTGCTGTTACTAACTACGAGACAGATTTTCAGAAGCATGCTTTTGGTGTTTTCAGTTTAGATAATCATAAATCAGATTTATAGTTTAGAAAGGTAGCAAGGGTACCTTTGAGAGAAATTTTGTACTAGTCAAATGTATCGCAATAAAATAAAAGAACTCTTATTATTTATTAACAAGTTGATGTCCAAAGCATGTCTCATAGTCATCTTATTTCGTATATGAGTAAAAACTTGGTTGTGTTTCAAGCAGGATAAATAGAATGCAAACAATGTTGAAGATCGAGGAGGAATGCTATTTGTATCTAGCCATATGCCGGATTGCAGCTAACTACCATGACATCAACACTTAAATCAATTCCACGTAGTGAATTTTGTTATGCTTTGAAAATTGAAATTGAAATATCAACTGTACGTGTTGTTGGGCTTGACAATTCAATTTGCTTCAACCCTTTGCTCAGACCTAATTAAGAGGAACCAAAAAAAAATAATAATAAAAAATACCAGAAATCGGAATGTTGAGCAATAAATTGCACTTTCCAATCCTTGACATTTATTTCAAAACAAATTGAACCAAATAAGAGCACCCTGATACAGAAAGTTAACTCAAGCTGAACAAAAAAATCTTATGCTGTAAAATATATGCTTACATTTGCATATTACTATTTGTCAATTCTGTAGTTTCGCTTTGAGTGCTTCAATTACAGCTGAGAAGTCCTGGTCACTAAGTCCCTGAGACTTGGCCACTTTGTAGAGCTCATTTGCTGCTGCAGCAATTGGTATTGGCTGTGACACGGATTCTGCCAAACCCAAAGCCAACCTCAAATCCTACATTCCCGAAATCATGTGCAAAACAATGACTAACTAAATTTTTTTCATTTTATTTTTGCACTAAATGGATCGCATCCCAATCCACAAATGAACAGAGACAATTAGTAAACCTTTTGTTGATGCTTCAGAGGGAATGCAGTAGGATACGTGGCTTTAACCATGGCTGGCCCTTTTAGTGAGTACATTGGTGCGCTAATTGCACCTTGTGACACAACCTAGAAAAAGTTAATATTTATCAATATATGGGAAAGTTTAACTGAAAACATACAAAAAAAAAGAGAGAAAAGCAGAAGGCAGAGCAAAGACAGAGAGATGAAATAACCTCAACAAGAACATTTGGGTCAAGACCGACTTTCTCAGCAAGAAGCAGGCCTTCTGAGAATGAAGCCATCATGCTACAAAAAATAATTAATTAATTAATGAGAAAACAACTACAAATATGAAGTAATATTTTTAGTCTCCAAATAATTCTTATAGCTACCTTCCCATGATCATGTTAACGACAAGTTTCATAGCAGCACCATTGCTGACGTCACCAAGATAAAACCTAGACTGTAATCACTGACAGAAGTCAAAAATCCTCTAAATATATCTTTGAAAATTAATATTTGCACAAAAAGAAAATTAGATTTAGAGATAAAGGCACCTTTCCCATGATGTCCAAGAGCGAAGCTACCCTTTCATATAAGGCCGCATCACCTTCGTATTGCAAAAGTGTTTTATACAGAATATCAAGTCATTGACCAAAATCAAATATTTTCAAAAAGAAATTATGTACTGAAAAGGAAAACTAGAATGAAATAAATAGATTGTGTTGTAATTACCAGCAGTTAAAAAAATAAGTTGGCCATCTTCGGCGGGCTTTTTGGAGCCTGAAACCGGAGCCTATTAAGAAGATAAATAAAATATTTCTGCAAATCACAAGTTGGAGAGAGATAATAAAATATTTTTACCTCCAGAAAAGATGCTCCGGTCTTTTGAACACTTTCAGAAATTAGTTTCGATGTTGCACCATCAACAGTTGAGACATCAACATACCTATGGGTACAAATATCCAAAATGAAGAAATAGTTTGCGTTTCTTAGGTAAACATTTTTTTTCAAATATGAAAAATTTGCAGATGGGAAATTTAAAAATAAAGAAAGATAATTTCTTACCCCTTACCAGGGCCTAATCCTTGAACAGCTCCATTTTCACCAGTTGCTACAGCAGCCTATAGTAGAAGTAAACTTGTTATTAATTAAGTTATTTTAAGCTAGATTCAAAGGAAAAAAAATTACTGCAACTCCATCAGACTTATATGTCCTAGAGTGTAATTATCAGTTGTGATCACTTCACAATATATTCAACCTGACAATGTAAAAACTGGACACTTTGGTGAGATCCGTATGACTTGTCTGTCATTCATCCAAACATGCAAGGTGAGTTTTAATGGATTCTCTACTGAAAGATTCAGCTGTTTTCTTTTTAGCACCTCTGATGCACTATACTATATTCAAATTGCTTGAGCTTCAGTTCTAAGCAATTCATACCTTTAGTAACATGTCAAAAAGAATTCGTTGTTTTCCATTCAAGCATAATGTCAAAAATGTCAGAAAAAAACTATTGTTTGACTGATGCTATCATGTGTACTTAACTGCACTAGCAGGATCAGCAAGCATTGCAAATGTCACATCACAAGAGGAAGCAACTTGTGCTGGTGTGGGTTCATATCTGTTTAAAACCAAACATGAATCTAAAAAAAATGTAACAATATAAAAGAATAAAACGATCTGAAAGGACCTGATGAGGGATTTTACTTAACTTGGCACCGAGGTTTATAAGGTGATCGCATTTGCTTTTTGTTCTATTCCAGATGGTAACATCACAACTACATATTAAAGGCAACAAAGAGTAAAAATATATTTAGCACTTTCACATACTTAATTCATTAAAACAAAAAAAACAGACATGATATAAAAGGATTAAGACCTCAGTTCTGGGTACAGGATCCGACTGATTACGTTATGCAGAGGAGGCATTAAGTATTGGCGGGGTTTTAACTTATTTGGGGTTTTTCTTAACATATGCCTTACAAGAGGTTCTACTGGTAAAAAATCCATTTTTTTTTCCTTTGGCGGGGGGCTTTGCACTGGTGCAGGTACAAAAATATCAATTTATTTGGGGGGTTTTGTTAAGCCATGGCTTACAAAAGGTGTTGTTGTTAACTGGTATAAGTATGTTAAAACTAATAACTTGAATAAGCAGTTACCCAGCTTTGATGAGATTCAATGCCATTGGAGAGCCCATGATTCCCATTCCCAAAAATCCAACACGGCCTTCAAACTCTTTTCCTGCAAACAAAATTTGTAATTTAATGGGAAGACCAAACTATGGAGAAAATGGGGTTTGCACCTTTGGATTAAGGTGCATATTCCTAAGTTGTACAACACAATTGAGCACTCGTACACTGAAATTGAACTCTCGGAATCTAATTTAAGGAATGCGAATTGCCTGAATATCACTAGGTTGAGATAAAGTTTGCATTACATAAGCAATTTTTTGCCTCGAAGCATAGAACTACAGAATCAAGGGTGATTAGTGCAAAATTGAACCTTTGGAAGCGGTGTCAGTTGAGAGCTGAGAATAGACAGGGAGAAGAGAAGGATGGCGAAGGTATGAGCGGCGACGGAGCAGAGAGAGGGATAGTGGGGCCCGGTGGCAGATGGTAGTTCCAGCCATGGCGAAGAGAGATTGAGAGAGGTAGATTGATAGGATAAGAGGGTTGATAAGCAACGAAGAAAATGGGAGAAGGAAATGAAATGAAAGAGCAGGGAGGGCAACTACGCAGTGGGGTCAGCTGTCAGTGTCACTTGACTTGAGCGCAGCCTCAATCCTAATCCCACAGAATAATAATAATGTGCAACTGTCGGATGAATTTACCAATATTTGTTAAATCAATCAAAATTTCTAAAATAAAATAATTAAATTAAAATAGCTTGTCCTGGTCTACTATTTAGCAAAAAATATTCTCCATGCAGTATTTGCAATATTATGTTTTGTCATATACATAGGGCTGGCAACGAGTTAAGCTCGAGCGAGCTAACTTTAGCTCAAGTTTGATTTGAAATTAATTCGAGTTTTGTCGAATCGAATCGAGTTTGTGTCGAGTTTCTTAACGAGCCCGTCGAGCTAAATTTTAGTACTTTATATATATATTTTCAAGCAAGTAATATACAAATTAATTAATATTTATCAATTTTAATATTATTTTTATTTATGAACTAATATTTAATTCATTTTGTAATAATATTTTAAATAAAAATAGCATTTATATGTAATAAATAAATATAATATATATCAAATTATGTACTAATATATATAAAGTAGTTAACAAAATTATATTTCGAGCCAATTTCGAGTTAATTTCGAGCCCAAATAAATCGAGCCAATGTCGAATCGACTCGAATTTTTCTCGAGCGAGCCACGAGCTTTTTTGCCACCCCTACCCCTACATATACATTGCGGCTATGTAAATAATTTTGTCTTCTGCCAATGCACCTCTCTGACAGTGGATTCGGAGTTGTACAAAATATTACAATCTAAATTTTTGTCCTATCAATTAGGATTGTTTAAATAATTTTATTTTCATACTAATGTAAAAAAAAAAAAAGATCCTCTGGGACGATGGATTTGGAGTTGTAAAAGAATACGTTAGTGCAAGTAGGCAGAAGACCGTATGTTAATTTATTATGTACGTATTTAGCGATACTTTGTGACCTTTTTTCATAAAAAAAATGGTCTTCTATCAATTGTTTGATGTTTCCGAATGCCCACCAATAGAGTTTTTTTTTCGGGGGTTTTAATTTGTAATACTTACTTGATGAGTACTTTAAGTTTAGACATAATCATATATATATTTTTTTAATTAAGGCTATTTATTTATAGAGGCATAGTCCCTCTATGAAATAGAACTTATCCATCTTCCACATCTAGCGGGAATTGAACCTGTGATCTCTAGAATAACGGCAGAGCCACTGATCATCTGTATTGGACTCCCACGTTTTAGACATAATCTACACTCTGCAGGAAGGATTTTGGATGCATCGAGCAATCAATTAGCAATAAGTCCAGGGACAGAGCTAGGATTTCGTCTTGGGTGGCTGAAGTTTGAAAGTGTAAAATCAAATAAATATAACAAAAAAAATATTATTTTACTATATAGTAATAATTTTTTTTAATATGGATTGTATCAAATATATTAATAAAGAAGTGTTTTTTTTAAAAAAATTAATAAACTAAGAGTTACATATTAAGAAACGTTTCATTTGTGATTTTTTTTCTCCTATGATTTTGCTTTTTTAAGGAGGGCAAAAAATAATAACTAAACAAGTTTGGACAAATAATAAACTTGACTAAATTATTTTTGAGTTATCTATTGCATTTGAACCTTTTTATTAGAGGGACAAGATATTATGTATTAACTAAATTTAGCATAAAATTCAAAAACCCTTATTGGCATTCAAAATTCGGGGGGGGGGGGGGAGCCCCCTTTGCCCTTCTGCTGCATCCGCCCTGAATAAGCCAATAAGAAATGCATACCAAATCAAATTCAACCTGAAATTAAATACAGGTTGGCTTTCAAGATATAACATATATGAATTATTAAATGCAGGTCAAGTTTCTCAGTGTAGTGTGATTTGCCGACTTGTAATTACTCTTATTTTTTAAAAAATTCTTGAATTATACGCGCCTGTGGACTGTGGATGTGACTATTGCCAAGTGGACGGTGGACCCTGCAAATATTTCTGCGGCTACTGGTCCTAAATATATAAATATTTTTTTTCTACTAAGGTTCACATGCAATTATGCAAAAGATTCATAATTTTGTTGCAAAATAGGAAAAAAGAGTTGGCGATATGAGATACTTTTTAATGAATTTTTATTATAGTCGTAAACAAAACGGTGCATTATAATGCAAGATGTATCGAAGCTAGACATTTATGTTTTGAATTATGAAAAAAAAAACTAACAATAAAAGCAAGATATTGCCGTTATGGAAATCACAAATTTGTTATGTACCTTTTGACTATTCAACAGGTGCAACATACGATTAAATTTAGGCTTTCCTTCGCCTATAAAATTGCCAAACTTCTGTTTTTCGGTTCCTAAACTAGCGTACGGCACCTAACACCTTGTGCCTTTCTTATTCATGCAGGCCGTTTGGATCGCTTAGGAATTTGAGGAATAGCATATTCACAAAGTTACACATTTCTCAATATTTTCTGTCTAGGAATAAGCTATTCCTCAAATTCCTAACCATCCAAACTCTTCACAAAGTTACACACTTTCCAATATTTTCTGTCTAGAAATAGGCTATTCTTCAAATTCCTAAGCGATCCAAACGGCCCCGCATGAATAAGAAAGGCACAAGGTGTTAGGTGCCGTACGCTAGTTTAGGAACCGAAAAACAGAAGTTTGGCAATTTTATAGGCGAAGGAAAGCCTAAATTTAATCGTATGTTGCAAGAATTTACCTTTTTTTTTCAACCCATAGCTTGCCTTTTCAAAAGCCTAGAAGCAATCTACCTATATATTTTGGGACATCATTCTGCGGTGGATTTCATTTTTTTGTTTCTAGAGTAGCATTAATTGGTTCCATCATATCGTCTATATAAATGTTGCCAAGTGCCAACACATGGTAACTAGATAAAAGATTGGAATTAAAAAAAAATAAACTAAATAAAAGATTAGTACAAAATCTCCATCAGCAATGAGGTAATGCTTGCGTTTAGACTTTATAAACATGCCGTGAACGGAACAAGAAAAATTTTAGACGAAGGACACAATATATTCTGATATTAATAAAATATAACAAGAAACTAATTAGATTATCAAATAGGGAAAGAAATTCATATATTACAAGTCCAAACATAAATTTTCTCAATAAAACATATAATACGTAGCAGTAAATATGCACTAGTATTATTCAAATAAAAAAAATGAAGACGCTGTCTTTCAATTTTAACAAGTGAATCGTTAGCATGCGAGAAGGTACATACATATAAGTACGAGAGATATCTCCAGTGGCAGAGTGAGATTTGTAATGTAATTCAATAATTTTTTTATTTTATATTATTACATTGATTTAAAAAAAAATGGTATAATTGCTAACTATCCCGATACAATACAAAGAAATACACCATAAATCAAGTATGAGGTTCGATAGTGGACTATCAAATGAATATTTATAGGTTCACATATAGGAACCCCATAGAAAAATTCTTTTTGTATGTACATTTTTTTATCTATGGTAGCATAATTTTTTAAGAAAAAAAAAGTTCAGAAATTTTGCCCCCAGACACTTCACTTAATTCGCATATGCCTTATGGATATCTTATTGAACCTTGATTTGGAATTTAGTGAGGTGAGATGAATTAAAAATGTCAGAAGATATCAGAGTGACATTTTTTCAAATACATTTATTGGGTGAGATACAAATTATAAAGAATAAATCGATTAGTCAATCTGTCAATGTATTCACACCAAATTCTAATATAAAATCCTAATTTCACTATTTTCGGTACAAAATGCATCAGATCACTCACTAGTCGCAAGTCACAACATAACTCTATCGTCTTGGTTTTGAATTGTGTGTTATAAACCCAAAAAAAAAAAAAAGGAAATACCTAACAATCTTTTGGTCTTCGCATGTCAATTAAGGACAACGAATTATGGGGACCGTAATTAAATATAGGGTTAATAATGGAAAATCTGTTTTAGGTGCGTTCAATAGTCAATAGTAAATCACTAACAGAGAAAGTGGAGATGTCACAATCCCATAAGAAGCCAAATTCCAAGGAAGTTATCAACTAGCTTGTAGGCAGAGAAAGTTACAGTACGAGAAGGCACAGAAAATCAAATAAAAAGAACCGTTACAGCCTTACAGGTGTGAGTCTTTGGTCTGACTCTGAGCGACCTCGGGAAAGAAGGAATCGCCCTTCATGGCTCCACGTGGGTCTCCTCCATGTCAATATTTTTTTTATCTAGCCATTCTTCCTCCATTCCTTCGAATCCCCATATTTTTGTTCACGTTAAAAACACCCACACTCACTGACGCTGTGATACTAATTTACAACTAGATACAATTTTTACTATGATGTTTTAAAATTATATGAATATTCAGGAAAAATTTAAGTTGACTATTTGTGTATCAAAATTTAATGTAATTTTGATATTATTTGATAATTTATCAAAAAATATTTAATGTAGACTATTGTGTTACTCAAGTTTTTTTACGAATGATGAAACTCATAAAATTATCTACTAGTGGTGCATGAGAGATTAGAGCACAGATGCAAACAGGATTTTAGAATTAAATATCATTTAATAATTACTAAAAAATAAATAAATTTATTATGAATAATTATTTTTAAGCTATATAGAGAATTTCATCAGAGTGCGAGCGGAAGAGGAATAATAATTACAATCATAATAAATAAATACATATTATCAGAAAAAATTGACACGAGAGAAGTCACTAGTGTCGTGGGTCCCACCTCAGTGGGGCTAAGAGAAGCATCAGCGAGTCTCCCTCTACAGTAGATCTCGCTTTCTAATAAATTCCAGATTTCTATGACCGATATGCACTGTGCAAGAATCGTTTTCCATTTTTTATTCTGCCAAGAAAAAAAGAAAAACCAAAATTACGGGATATGATGAATTACTGCCTTCATTATACTCTCCACCTTCTTTGTACTGTGAAAGAGTTATTTTCCATTTTCCTTTGCAAAGAAAATATAACAAATTATGGGACATGATAAATTACTGGCTTCATTCTAAAATTGCTTTGCAATTTTTATGTTGCTATTCAATACGAAATCGAAATCATATTTTAAAGCAAGGCAAAAGTTATTGCCTTTCTAGGAGGTGGAAAAATCAATTATACTCTTCTAATAGGCAAGAAGACTATGATTTTGGGATTGTGAGTATTTATTGGGAGTTTTGGTTTTGTTACTTAAGGGGTCGTTTGGATGTGTCAGGAATTTGGGGATTTTCCAATTCCGGGCATAAATTTTAATATAAACAATTCATCTCTCTCACAAAGTTACACACTTCCCAACGAAAATCCTTATTCCTTCCTAGGAATTGGCTATTCCTAACCCATCCAAACGACCCCTAAATTATATTAATTAAGATTTATGAATAATTTTTTTGAAAAAAATGATACAGTTTGACTTAAGTTTTTCTAACTAGCAGCAGTGCCCGCTCAATGTGCGGGCAATTTTTTATTTGATATATTTAAAAAATTAAAGACTTTTAGTATATATTCTTTTTATGTGATTTTTTTTGTTCTTAAAAAATTAGTCCATCTTCACACTGTAAATCTCTATTTTAGCACCAGATACTGGTATATTTTGCTCAGTTGTTTACTGCTACAGAGCCAGTACAAACAGTTTGGCATTGGTTGCACACTGGTTTTATGTCCATATGAAGAGTAACTCACACACAGTTTGGCATTGGGTTGCACACTGGTTTTTACGTCCATATGAAGAGTAATTCTTGTTCCTCGTTAGTTGTAGCCCTAGACTATCGAATAGCTTCCATTTTTGTGGATACTGCATACCATAACTTAAAAGGAGATCATCAAGGCTCCAGAAAAAGTGAGCTAACTTGACCCAAAACATAATATATCGGAGTCAGATTAAGCTCAAATAGTGCTTAAACATTATAAATCAGTTTAGAGGTTATCATTTTTTTTTTGAAAAAAAGGTAAAAAAACCCAAATGAATAATTTTTTGTACCAGTAAAACAAAGTGACAGTACTTGATCTACTTGTGAATGTACCAAAAATATAAATTCACTCTTGTTCGCAGTAGAACACTGAAAGTGCCTGCAAAAAACAACATTCACATTATCATATTAGAATCACATTCATTGCTGGTTTAAATTATTCAGCTTCATTCACATAACCATCTGAGATATACCTTTGCTATATAATGAAAAATACAACAATCACCAACTCATTCTTGTTGCACATACATTTTGAAAAGATCAATAATTAGAACTATAATCCTTAAACAATAAATTCAACAAATAAATTAATGACCCACACTTGTGAACTCCAAATTCCTGAAAAGTAAAATCTCCATCAATTTGAACCATTTGCAAGCCAAACCCTAAACGATTAGGTCGAGGATAGACATCCATTGACTCATTTTCAGAAGCTTTATTGGAAAAACAGAATGATCGATGCCCATTTCATTTTAAGCATATTTATTTTTGAAAGGATGACATGATATTTTCAGAATTGAATGAGTCATCTTGACTTATCTCATATTAGTTGAATAGTCATTTTGACTTATCTCATATTAATTTATAAACAAACTAATGCAATTTATGACTTAAAGCTCAGTGAAAGTTCAAATAAAAATATGTCGCCTAAAATTTACTCAAGCATAGCTCCACAAGAAAAGGCATAAATAAAAAATTTTACCCAAGAATCAAGCAGCTATCTGTGAAGAAGAACAAATGAGCATCATCAGTGAGAACCATCAGTAAGAACCAAGATCTTCAAAAAATGGTACTTGCCAATTGCAAGAATCTATTGGATACAAACCAAACTTGTCAGTTTGACAAATGAAACAAAATTAAAGAAAAAACAAAAAGGCTAGGCATTTTCCAGCTCACCCAGCTAGTCCCACGAAGCCATTTCACCTTTTTTTTTTTTTGCTTTTCTTTTTAGAACTGAGGCAGGCAAGGAAAGGTTGATGATAAAGCTAGTTTAATATTATCTAGGGAACCATATGCACATCCTTTCATCAAATTGATCTCACCAATGTACCACCAGAACATGGCAGAACAGGTCAAGAATCAGATCCTGGTACAATACCAGCATGGTACCACAATGTACCAGATCTTAACAGATCTCACCTACCAGAGAAGGGCACCATCCCTGACGAGGTTAAAAACTGCAGATATCAATAAGAAAAACTGAGAATACTCTTAGCAAAAGTTCAACAAGTACCATAAACATTCTAGATATAAAACAAGATATAAGATATTGATTAAAGCTAAGAAACTTTTCAAACAAAAATTCATAATCTGTTCAAACAAAACATGACATTTGATTGTAGTTTCAGATGTATATTATCTCTACTTTGAACTTTACTGAAATTTATACACATTCACATTCAGCACCTAAGCAAAAGGCACTGTCATGAGGCACACATCAAAATAAGGTCCCAACACAGATTACACTTTCTCCATGCTATTCTTACATTCTTATGGGACATTAAGGAACACATCAAAATAAGCATCATTTACAGTAGAGCATTGATAAATTAACATTGGACTATAGTTAAGTCATTATTATATAATTATTTTTTAAAACATTAACAAGGATTCACCCTAATTATTTTATAATTATTTTTTAACCAGTACCCATACCCAATTAAAAAATAATATCATTAAGAAGTACTCGCGTCAATTCTCCGGCGCTTCTTTTTCTTCAACTCATACATTTGTTGCCTAAGAATTTTGGTTTCAGCCTTGATACCCAGGGATGGGTTCTCTTTGATGGATTCAATTTCTTCAGAAATTTCTTCAGCAATATTTTGAAAGCCTCGAACCCGATATTCCGTCAAATCATTCACCAAATTCCTCAAACTCTTTAGCTTCGGATAAGGCCACTTTTCAAAACCTAGCTCCCGACAACGCAACTTTAAGGTAGACGTGGATAATTGAAACTCTTTTGCAGCTTTACCTATTGGCACATTGAATTTCTGCGCCACTTGATCGAAATTAAGTGCAAATCTCCTAGCCCTTAAAATATATGAAAAACATTAATGAAACGAAAAGTTAGAAAAGACTAATAATTTTCAGCTAACACTGGCGAGGAACATACCTTGGGTCTACGTCCATTGGATTGCAAAGGCTGAGACCCGCCTCTTCCATTTTGACTGAAATCCATACCATCAGAAGTTAGACTCAGAACTTTTTTTTTATGGCCAGATTTTTGTTTTGTTAAAATACTTAGAATGACATCAATATTGATGCTATCAGTGAAATGCATTGGGTATTGGTGATATGAACATTGACAAACAGATAAGATATATATTTCACCAAATAATTTGCTATTTTCACTTTTCCAACATCAGTTTATTTTGTTAAATAAGGAGACAAAAAATAGAGAGGCAGAAAGTTTGTTGGCGTCTTTTCTTAGCCCTTTGAAAACCAAAGATATTCATGTAATTGTTCCAAAGATTTTCTTAGGTCTACCATGTATGAAAATTTTAGAACTTAAATTCCATCTGATATTTTATGGAACCTACTCCAATGATTGAATATGCTGAAACCAACCAAATTTCAGAACCAAATGTGATGCAGCACTTAAATTAGCAAATGCTTCCTCCAAAAAAAAATTAACCCCCAAAATGTTTTTCAGAAAATATCAGAGGAAGAGCATATTAAAAAGCTATTCTAACCTGTCAATCCAAGAAGGCACATTCTCAGAAGACATTATCTCTACTGGTATATCCGTGAGAGATGATGATGCCTACACCAATTCAATTAATTAAACACTAAATAAAAAAGGTATATTATAGCATGATTAGACTGCATGAAATTAACAAGACTGCAAGCATTTTTACCAATACACACAGTAGTTGCACAGAGAGACCATATCTAAAATGGTAGATATATGCAAAAGATATCATATCAGTAAGATCAAGATCCAATAATCCTCAGAACAGGTATCTTAAAGAATTATCCCAATTATGGAGGTAACAATGTTAACCATGAATACCAATTCCAAACTAAAAAAAAATTAACAGATCTAGATCAGGGTAGAAGTCACTTACGGAAGCCATAAACGATCACCTTAATTCTTCTTTCACACCGAAATTTGCTAGATAAAAAAAAAAATCAACAAAAAAGAATCAAATTAATTGATTGAACAAAGAGATTTATTGAAAAAAAATAGTACTAATGTTTTGCTCACCTGTTGGATTCAACAAAACCAGTGCCAAAGTTGCAACACAATCACTGGTTTAAATAGATGGAATTCTCTCCAGATTTCAAAATCCATCTAAGCGGAAAAACGAAAATTATTTCCATATTACGATTGGTACTGAGCGGCAAATGAAATTTTGAACCTGATTAGAAAAAGGAAATCTTGAATTTTGGGTGAAGGAGAGTAAACCCTAGCGGTAAAAATAGAAATCGCGCGTGGAGGCGCCGAGTTTTCCTTCGGAGGCGCTGAGCTTTCCTTTTTTTTTTTTTGTAATCAGAAGGGATGGGGGTGAGGATCGGAGCAACGCGTTAGAAGGGATTGGGATACCATCAGAGCAGCGCATCAGAAGGGGAGTCGCTGAGCTTTCCTTTGGAAGCGTAGCTTTCCTTTTATTAATTTATTATTTTTTTAATCAAAAGGGATGGGGCCATTAGAGGTCTGGGTGCATTAATTAAAAAAATAAAATAAAAATTGGCGCATGAGAAAAAAGGTGAACACGCGAATCGAACCCTTGTGCCTCAGCGTACCAGGCAATACACATTTCATCCAGCGACATTGCCTCTTTCAGTCAAATAGACAGCTCTTTATCTGATAAATAGATCTGAACCATAAATCATATTTGATTAACAACATCAATGATCCACATTTATTTAATATTAGAGGTGTGATACACCTTTTATCTGAAATGTTTATTCTTTTTATTTGACATGTTTACTCTTTTTTATGGGTGCTTTTATAAGTAGTAATGATATGTGGCGTTATATTCCTTGTACTCAGTTTCAATACATTTTATATCGATTTATCAATTAATAAAGTTAAAACTTATTTTAATAATCTTTGATATACGACTCATAATTAAAATCTCTTTTGCGCAAAGAAAAAAAAAAGGCAAATCGTCCGTTTCAAGAGCATTTGTACATACAACATCCGCATTGATAAAACAGAAGTAAAACGAAAATTAAAGTAGTTACAAAACCAAGTGACTCATTACACCACCGACCCACACGCATTAGGCTTACAAATTTCCTTCTACCAACATAGACTAAACACTCCGACACCGGTCCTAATTCCCAACCTATAAACAGAAACAGATAAAATGAAGCACCTTTTTTTTAACACCACTGCATCCTATCAAATAAAAGTCAAGAATCTTTTCTCGGAAGCTATTAACAATGCCAGAATTCCTGATTCAATTCTGTAACCGATGGTACGTGTCTAATTCTCAATAGTACTTCATGCTAAAAGAGAAACAGCTTGTCTTGACCAAATCTAGGGCCTTTAAAAACTAGACCTGAGAACTGGATCAACAATTTCGCAAAATTTGGAACAGAAATATCACAATTAAACAGGGCTAATATGCAAAAGTTGAAGATAAGCCGCGTCTCATAATAGTTTCCACTGGTCACCTCATTCAAATCCAAATCCTGTGGTGCGCGACACAGCATGTAGCGTGTCACAGACCGTCCGATCAGATCTGGATGGATGAGGGAGCCCGTGCATGTAACCAGATTGTAAGGCCCGAAAAAAATGAACCGTCGAGATCTGATCGGACGGTCTGTGTCGCGCGCCACAGGATTCGGATTGACCTCATTCAGTCATTTGCCTTTTTGATACATCCCTCTTCCCAGTTTATGGTTTTTCTGTGACACTTATTGTGCAACGAACGACTACGTAGCTGCCTTACATGAGTTATGTTGCCCATATCGTTCCGTTACACATATTGACATAGTGTGAGCGCCACAGCTAATCTCGTGAGAATTCATGCCGTGTTTTCCAATTTCCATCAGAAGAAAAGACCACTACCATATTAAATTACCATGGCAATGTGGCATCTCCGGTTCTCCACGTATATATATATCAGGTCCTGATCAAAATGTTTTTTACACAGATTTCATTTCATTTCATTTCAATCCAATTAATTTCACAGAATTTTATTCGATCTAACTATATAAAAATTCCAATTAAGGGCCTGATCGGAATGAATATTTGGATCCTCAAACGTCAAATGGAATTCACGGGAAATATAATTTCCTGATCAGAACGGACGTTCAGCCGAGAATTCAATTCATTGCGCACGATTTGGAGGGGGATTTTTGGTCTGCCGAAATCGCGAGAAAAACGTAGGAATTTGCCACGAATTGCTCTGGCGAAAAAATGCGGAAATTTTTCAGACCTTAATGCCCTTGTCGCTCTCTCTCTCGATAAAATTTGCTTTTTTATTTTCCTTGTGTCTTCCTTCTCTAGCGGCCCAGTCTCCGTAGACCGTAGTCAACTACAACAGCCGCACCAATCATCTTCTACCTTTTTGTAAGTTATCTATTTTTTACTCTTTGTATTTAGTTACCAGGGGCACATGAAATCAAAGAGTTATTTATTTATTAATTGGAAAAGCTAGGTATGTAGGTTATAAAACAATTAAAATTAAACCAAGAAAAATAAACAAAAACAACATCAAAATTGTTGAATAGAGAATCCGCTAAATTAAGAGAGTTATTCATTCATTTCTTTTTTTTTTTTTTTACTCAATTTTACGATCTATGGCACTTGGTCCAACAATATATGTATTTTGTGAATATATGTTGGCTGAGATTAATCATTTAAATTGGGACACAACATCAAAGTGAGAAGTCGGTCTACATCATATATACATGCCAACATAATTAATACACTGATGCCAGATGTATTTAAAGAAAAATGAATGAGGATAGAATGGTCAAATTGTATTAGATGAAATCATTTCTTTTCTAGTTTCATATGGCATCTGATCACAAAATTCATTTCTCTTCAATTCTTTTTCTATTTATTCTGATCACCAGATTTCCTTTAAAAATTATTTCTATTGAACTCTATTCTATTGAATTGAATTGAATTCTTCTGAAGTGTCATTCCGATCAAACCCTAAATGACACCAAATTCCTTCATTTCGATCGCAAATTTTCCAACAAAATAAAATTAAATCCCATGTTAAAAAAAAATGGAATTTTGATCATAGCCTTAATAAATAAATAAACCAAAGTAAATTTCAGAAACAAAAACAAAAAAGAGAAAAATCAAGTTATTTTCTTATATTCTGATTCCAATTCCACCGACAGCACTATAGCTAGTGGCCTCCAGCTGCCAAAATATTAGCCATTTATTACTTTCCCAATTCATTATGAAAAAGAAATAATCAGAGAATCTAATTAACATAAGTATACCAAGATTAAAAGAGAAAGTCGCCACCCAACGTTTATCTATATTTTCAAACTTCCAAATTTGACCACAAATAGATCTTGATTATTAAAATTCAGATAACGACTTAATTTAACTACCCCTTAAAACGACTGAACTGAACTTAACTACTCCTTATTAGTACCGTTTTATTAGCCGTTGGAGGATAAATAAATTACAAAAAACACTCCAGTTTCCCACTTTCATCATCCAATGTACCAGCTTCAGATCTTAATTTTTTTCTATTCATAAAAATTATTACAAAATTACAATAATTAATAATTAATGTAACAACTCAAATCGAGATGAAACTAAAAATTCAAAACCAAAAACCAAAAAAAAAAAAAAAAAGGAAGAAGAAGAAAGAATGAATTAAACCAAAATTCAGAAGATAGATTTATCAGACACCAAGCTAACTCTTATCTGTACTGTTCTAGCCGTAACATATAACCAAAAAAAAAAAAAAAAAAAACTAAAAAGAAAAGAAAAGAAATAAAATGAACCATCACCCCTAACCCGAAATCGAGTCTCAATTCACGGCAAGACTTGCGATTCGCCGATCCATGTAGCGTCCCGTAAGCACACGAAATGCTCCAACAAGAGATCCATGGGAGATCCAATTCCCTCAATTACTCTTTTGTGTAAATTTTGATCTCACTAGAAAGTCCAACTCAATATTTTGATCTTAGGTTTACACTTTGCATCAATTGAAGGCGGCGGCGGCGGCGGTACTCTCGGGGAAGGAGATGGCGCCGTTCTCACTACCTTAGATTCTCTCGCACTAATTCCAGTGCATGAAACCCTAATTGCAATTTTGAAAGATCTGAGCCGTCCGATCTTGACTCCGGCCTTGGTATCCAGCTCGATCTCCAACGGGTAACTCTTCTTCTTCATCAGATCTGATGCTTCAGACGGATCTACACTCCGACCCGAACTTGACAAAGAGACAGGAATTATGGTTACATTATTCGGATCCAACACGAAAGCGGGTATAGATCCGTCAGCCAAGTCCACTGAATCTGAGAAAGCAGATATTGAAACATCCCCATAAGAGAAGGAGATCTTCTGATTCGGGTTTCGGGCAGTGACGGTGAAATTCAACCGGGCTGTTAACAGATCCGAACTGGAGGAGACGTTCAAGTCGATAAGCCGGAGAGAGGTGACATTAAATGTTGGTTTTCGAGGGTGGTAGAGTACATACAACACGCCGGCAGCGATTGCGGCGAGAAATACAAGGCCGATGAGAATCAGAGTGAACCAGAGACAGCACGTGCAACACCAGTTGCGACGACTCGTGTAGCGGGACCGAGGAGGTGGATAGGGTTTCGGCCGGTACTGGTAAGGCGGGACGGCACGAGGAGGCACGGCCGGTACTGGCTTGGGAGTAGTACCATTTGTGGTGGCGCCGTTGACTGTTCTGCCAGGTGGGACAGGGAGAGGGTTTTGTGCGGTGCCTGTCGTGGCGTACGCTCTGTCGCCCATTTTGCTGTTTGCTGTTTGCTGTTTAGGGATGATGGAGAGGAGAGATGGGATGGGGAGGCAAGAGAATGCGGAGAGAAAAGAGACATTAGTGATGGGTTTGATTTATAGCTGGGTTACAAGAGTGCCGATGAGTGGGAGTGAGAATGTTAGATGGACATGGTGTTGTTCTGAACGAACTATGTTGAGATACTGAAACGCGGGTCCCAGTGAGGTAGAAGTTTGAGTAGAGATCGTTCCAGGCGCAGCGAATGAGATATGATAGAGGGATGATTGTGCGCGTTAACTTCCTTAAATTACGAATTAAGCTTTGAGTGTAATGTACAAATACCAGTTGGCGTTTGCGGGGCCATGCGTCAGAGGGGAAGGTGTTAAATGTACGATTTGGTCAGGATCTAGGAAAGATTTGGTTCTGTGATGGGTTCTGTCGGAAAGGAGGCTGGGGAAGGATCGGCGTGGGGGTGGGGATCGTCAGATCTGTATCGGATGGTCACAAAAATAAGGCGGTGCGATGAGATTCGCGCTTGAGTAAGGGACGAAATCTAGCTGGATGGAGATAAGGGCAGCGCTTAGAGCTGGCATGAGTGACGCTTGGGAGTGGAAGATGCTAGTGTCTAGTGGGTCTTAGTTGTCTGATCGGGACTTGTTTTGATCTTCTGCATGCTATACTAAGTAGTGTATTGTGTGGTATTGTCGTGTTTTCACCTCCGCCAAGCTGATTATGGAATTTGGAGCTGGAGTCTTACACACACTCAATTATTAAAAAAATTTTATGTTATTTTCATATTATACTAAATAATAAACGAAAATTAATTAAAGTTTGTCGCTTTCTATGCTATATTTATTTACTTATTACTAATAAATTGTTGATTTTGCAATAAATTGAAAAAATTGAAATTAATATATAAAGGGTGTGTTTGGATAGAGGCCGGATAAGAATAAGAAAGGAATTTTTAGAATCTCGTGCCAATCCTTATTCTTATCCAAATTTTATAGTTTTGTTAGTATAAGAATAAGGGTCCAAATTCCATATTCTTATGGGGTCTGTTTGGAAACGCTGAGAATAGGGAATAAGAATAAGGAATTTCGGTTTGCGTGCTTATTCTTATTCCTTATTCTTATACCATGGTTTTGTTAGTATAGGAATAAGGGCTCTTATTCCTTATTCTTGTGTTGTTTGTGTTGCACAAGAATAAGAATAAACACGCAAACCGAAATTCCTTATTCCTATTCTCTATTCTCAGCGTTTCCAAACAGACCCATGTTATTTGGGTTGCACAAATATAAAAAATTTGAAGCTTATTCTTATCCAAACCTTATTCTAAGGCATCCAAACACATCCAAAAAGAATTAGATATAGGATGTCATATTACGATTTACGAGCTAGTTACTGAGAATTAGATAACAAAAGCTAATGTATTGTTGCTTTTGTAATAAATTTTGAAATTTTAAATAAAAAAATAAATAGTAATAGCATGTTATATTACGAGTTAGTCAAAATTAATATAAAATTTACTGCAAATTAGAGAACAATATTACATATTGAATAATTTCGACTTAAATTCATGCAAGTCCACTAAGATGATAAAGAGTTCAGATTATTCAGAATATAATTGAATAAATTGAGCTCGAATTAAAATCAAACCGATTTTAAATGAGGTACCAGCCTACCACAACTTTCACAATCTTGTCGTTTTGTGAATGGACAGCTTGAGTTAAAAAACCAAGTCCTTTTCAAATTTCTACTGTTACCGCAGTATAAACTATAAAGTTCTCGCCGTGTGAAAATGTCAAGGGACATTTTTGTACTTCAATCCAACAGCTCCTGACCGAACAACAACTGCTGTCATTACGAGGACGTAACCTTTAATAACGGATCCGTGTACATGGTTTTGTGAAAGTTTACCAGGACGGCGATATTACTGCAAAATATTTAATAAACTTAGATGTAAACAGTAGACAATGGGCCTCATCTCTTTCCATCTTGTCAACCTTTGCTACGGTGAGTAGCGACTCATCAGGGGTCTGTGAGTCGCGTTCAAAACTCTTAGATCTGGTTCAAAATGATCGATCCAAACCGTCCAATACGATCTCTATATTGCAATCTCCATGTAGACCAAATTTTACATTTTTTCGAAATTTTTAAGCATCTTTTTGAAATTTTAAAAAATCGTTAATCTAATTAATTCTGAACCGTTAAAAAACAACAGTTTTTAAAAATCTGAAAAAAATACTTAAAAATTTAAAAAAATATAAAATTTGGTTTGCATAGAGATTTAAATAGAAAAAATCGTATTGGACGGTTTGGATCGATCATTTTGAACCAGATCTAGAAATTTTTGAGCGTGACTCACCATAGCAAAACTCTATTTACAAATTCTGAACAATTGTTATGTGTCGATTGTCGAATAACATCGCACTATAAGTCAAAGTTATGTCATGAAATCCACTCTCCTATATTTTCTTTCTTTAATTTTGGTTTTGAGACTAAAGTGCGATCTGAACACGTGCTGCCTTTTGTCTCAATATTTGGATAATAATTAAAAAAATTATTAAGGTATTGTATACAACCTTACACACATATTGGCCCTGATCAAAATATTTTTTTTCGCCGGATTTCATTTTATTTTAATTGATTTTACATGATTTAGTTGGATTTAATTACATGAAAATTCCAACTAAATGACACCAAATTCGTTCACTTTGATCAAGAATTTTCCAACGAAATGAAATGAAATCCCATGTTAAAAAAAATGGGATTTTGATCAGGGCCTTGCATAAGTATATCTACGTGCTTTAATGTGAAAAAAAAAAAAAAGATGTTCCAATTAATGCATCGTTCGAATTTGTGCATTTAAAATAGCAATTATGTGACGAGGTTGGAATTGAAAATTGTAGCCACAATTGTTGACGTCTAATTTGGAAATTGACCTGGCAATTATGCAATCAATGGGTTATTCAAAAATCAAAATACAATTTAGAAGTATATATACATAAGTAAATTAACATGCAAACCCCAAAAATATACTGAACTACATTTGAATTTTTAAACTTATTTTGGATATGGATTTTATAAGTGAATTGTTAATATAAATTTGTATGTGAATTTCATGAATTCTTGTAAATTTACATGATGCTAAAATATGGTCTATGGAGAACCCTATTTATACTACCATATTACTTTTTAGTAACCTTGTTCATGCATTTCCAAACACACCGGTGTTTAAAAACATTGGTTACCTACTGGATATTTTTAAACCACAATTGCATATAGGTATGCTACTTGAAAGAAGAAGATTCTTTGTATGGTTTGCTATTTGTAGTGTAGGAATGAACAAAACCTCATAAAATCACGGAAAGGACAAGGCATGGTAGGTAAACAGGAAAGACAAACAGCCGCCTCTTGTTCTTAATTAACAAGAAGTTCCTTTCGCAATTTTGTTTGTTCCTTCAATACAAGGTGGAATGTTCCATGATGCCAAACTGCCAATTGGAGCCTCAACCTCCGCTTTCATAGTTTAGTTAAGAACTTAAGATTTTTTTTTTCTAAAAAAAATATGAGTAAAGGGTCATTTCTAAAATCCATGCAGATCCTGAGAGCAAGTTTATAAAAGGAGCTAAGACACTTGTTTTGTTCTATTGATTGATCATGAAAACCATCCTTTGACTTCTGTTTTTCTAATTTATTTCTGCATTGAAGTTTATATTTGATCCTTTTATTTAGGTTATTAAAAGTTCAATCTCCAGTTTATCTCTTTAAGAATGTAATCCATTTTTTTTTTCTGTCCCATATTTCCATTGCTATTTTTTCTTCTCTTTTCATTCTCATATAATTGCATGCATTGTTTATCAGGATATAATGAAGTCATAACAATCGTATATCGAATAAAAACAATAATCTTTTATTTTTTAAAAAGCGAATAACATAATTTACAAACAACATTATATCTATGAAATTATAAATATTATGTATTTGTTACAAATTGTAAAAAAATCTAATACAATCGATTATTTCTATTATTTTAATATTCCTTTTAGTATAAGTAAGCGATCCCCTTAGTGACCCCGCTTTGCAAGTCCTTTTTTTTTTCCATGATGAGTTTTTTGCTCACGTTAATTTGAACCACCAGCCCTGCATTTTTCTTTTCTAGCGAATCAAAGGGATAAATGGCTCAGCAGCAGGAGGATGGTTGTACCATGACATTGACAGGACATGGATTTAACCTACTTGAAATATACAATATGAACTTTCGCAATCAATTGGAATTGGGCATTTAATGTAGATCCGAATGAATAAAAAGAGAGAAGAGTTGCTGAGAAAAGAAGATTTTTGAGACGAAAAAAAAAAATGCTATTTTGTTTTCAAATTTGAAATGTGAAAGTATACCTATTTCATGGCTTTTTCCTACCGTTTTTCTTTTTTTTTTTTGGGAAAAATAGGTTATAACGAAATTGTACTGCCATCCTTTCTAATTCGTGAAATGTGTGCCAGTTAATATTTAATTTTGAATTGTACTTTTATTAAATATACAAATATATAAATTCTGGAATGTGAAAATATCTTGTCCCTTAGTTTTTTTCTACTGTTTTTGTATTATTTAGATTTAAATTAAACTTTGTACTAATTAAATGGATAAATTTTGGTAGTTAATCTCCTCGATGTAAATAATCTTACCTCGCTCTCACATTGTCCACAAATCCATAATTTTCTCGGGCTCGACAATGAGCCTATCATTAGCCCACCTTTTTAAGGCTTCATTAAACATAGCCCATTTATGAATCTCTCTCTATTCCGATACACGTCGCTATCCAGGCCGGCCCAATAAAAAATCTAGATACAACTCGTAAGAAATGGCATCATCCATCGTATAATCGTATCGTATTGTAGCCGTTGCCTATAAATAAGAGAACCCTATCCCAAACGCTTCGCCACGAACCGGCTCGGCCGCTTCATATCCGAACCCGACTCCCAATCGACCTGGTCAGGCTCAATAAGACTCGGTTCGGACTCGATCGAATCAGGTCAGGTTTCTCT
The DNA here is from genome assembly GCA_027562975.1 of Rhynchospora breviuscula. Classification (NCBI taxonomy): domain Eukaryota; kingdom Viridiplantae; phylum Streptophyta; class Magnoliopsida; order Poales; family Cyperaceae; genus Rhynchospora; species Rhynchospora breviuscula. The sequence goes on from CM050402.1 coordinate 57,417,156, forward strand.
CTCTCTCTCTCTTCTCTCTTTCTCTCTCGTGCCCTAGAGAGCTCAGGCGCGCATGCCATGGTTCTCTTCCTCTAGATCCGAATCTGTATCTGAAACGAGACAAATTACCTCATGTCTCTCTCCTCTTCACGTTCTCTCTCTCTCTCTTCGTTCGTATCGATGGCGTCGCACGCACGGATCCCATCGTGTCTCGATTTGTGGCTGAATGTATGTCGATTTGATCTAGGTTAATTGGAATGTGGAGCGGTCTGATTGTGAATTTCAAATGGAGGGATTGAGTTTTTGATTGAAGGGGTTTAATCTGGGTTGAAGACCTCATGTCAATTTGCAGTTATAATTGAAAATTTGAAATTTACAAATATGTGTATCTGGAAAATCTTAACGGAAAATTAGTAACAGATTTGTAAGCCTGACTGTTCCTGCGAAATTTTCTCTCAGCAAGGCTTGTCCGATTGAATGAATTCGCAGTTGGTTGCTGTGGGATTGTGATTTCTGATACCTGAATGTGTATCTCAGACACCAAAATTTGTGAACAAATTATAATGCCATGACCAATTACGGGTTGAGAAGCTTATGAAAATAATCAGGTTGCACGAGCATGAATAATTTTACTGATGTGACTTTGCTTGTCAGAGCAGATTTTTCAGAAGTAATTGGTCTGATAAACCAATGAGGGAGTCTACATCAGTAGACCTTTACTCAGACGAGAGATAAAAGACCTCAGCTTATCCATGGCTCAGAATTCATCTAGGCTCCAGCGCCTTCTTACGTTACTTGACAGTATCCTTTTCTTTCAGTTAATCAGTTGTTCTTCCCTTGAGGATGTAATATAGAGTAGCTTTTTGTCATCTTTGTTTCGCATACTAGATGTTGTTTTTCTTGACAATATTTTAGCTGGTTCGACCCAAACAACCAGGTTAGCTGCTGCTCGGCAAATTGGGGAAGTCGCCAAGTCTCACCCTCAGGACTTGAACCCCTTACTGAAAAAGGTACTCAATTTCTGAATTTTTAAGGAATAGCTTATCACACAAACCTGTAAACCTAGAAATATGTGTACCCATTTGAGAAATTCCACTATTTCATGTCAGGGAGAATTAGAAATAGGTATAATACATCGGAGTTGTGTTGCCAGTTCACGGAGTTGAGCTATTCGATAGCCTTAATTAATTTAATATGTGGAGAGTTCATAAAATGATAATATAAGGTGATATTATTGTGTATAGGACAAAGTAATTACGGTGCTAATATTTTGTTTGGTTTGAATAGGTTTCACAGTATTTAAGAAGTAAAAGCTGGGATTCAAGGGTTGCAGCAGCACAAGCAATAGGTGCAATAGCTGAGAATGTAAAGCACACTACTCTTAAAGAGTTGCTTGCGCTAGTGGAAGCAGAAGCAGCTAATCTTGGCATTGCTGACATCTCTAAGGAATTAGGCCCAGCATGGTCAAAGTTTGATCCTGACATAGCTGTGGGGCTCACTTTTAAAAGGTTGCATTTGTCATCGATGAATTGTTTAGACATTATCCCTAGAGCAAAGTAGCAATTACATAACTTCTTGTGCTATTGTAGTTTTCAAATTAGCAAAGTGTTAGAGTTTGGCTCTCCTCTTTTGGCATCTGGAGGCCAGGTAATGTGCTCAAATTTTTGAAGAATAGTCTCTACATTCTTTAGTCGATGTCAATTTGTAGAAATAATTTTTTTTAATGTACCTGCTAGGAATATGACATAGCAAATGATAACAGGAGCCCAGCCGAGCGTTTGGCTCGACAGAAACAAAATCTTCGTCGACGTTTAGGTTGTGCATCTTTCTTTTCATTTTTGTTTTCTTTCTATGCGATTATGTCCTAATTTCATTTAATATGACCCCAGGTTTGGATGTATGTGAGCAATTCATGGATGTAAGCGAAGTCATCAGGGACGAGGATCTTATGACCCCACAAAGTGGTCATGGACCCCAGGGAGGTGTTGTCATCAATGGTAGTAACAATGGGAATAGCAACTGGGTGCATCCCATCCAAGTACAGTCTGGCAAGAATATCCAACAGCTAGTTGCAACCATGGTGCCAGGTTTCCGACCTAAGAGACTTAGTGCCAGGGAACTCAACATGCTTAAAAGAAAAGCAAAGAGTAGTGCAAAGGATCATACCAAAACCTTGTCAGAGGATGAGAAGAGTAAGAATCGAGTGGCAGCTCCATCTGTATCTAACGAGATACGCTCTGGTCCACCTGCATCCAGTAAGGTAGGTATTTAAATAGAAATCTCTACTTAAAATCAATATTAGGTCAATTAGGGATTTCATTTCTAATTTTTTGTTGTTGGTGTTATCAGGAGACACTAGATACAATGGCAGAGGAAGAGAGTACACAGTGCGAGGAAAATGGCAGATGGCCTTTTCATCATTATGTAGATCAGCTTATACATGATATTTTTGACCCTGGTTTGTTTTTGTTCTTTTTTTTTTTTAGTGAAAAAATTACCACTTCGATGTGTTTTAACTTAATTTTTTTTTTTTTTTTGAAATCTCATTTTGTATTATGAATTACTTTCCAGCTTGGGAGGTGAGGCATGGTGCGATGATGGCCTTAAGAGAGATACTAACACATCAAGGCTCTTGTGCCAGAGTTTATCTCCCCGACTTGACCCTAGATAACCTCTCTCTTCCTGATTTTGGGGATAAGATCAATCAGGATGCAAAACGATCACGAGAAGAATTCGACCTTAACAAGCAATTTGGTTTGCTAGAAGAGAATGAACCTGATCAGAAACGATTAAGGTTTTCTGAGGAGGCTGTAGTTAATGGAGCTAATGCATTGACTGAGCCTCATGTTGGTGTAAAAATAGAATCAGACTTAGGAGGCAGTAGCGATTTAAAATGGCATTTTTCTGGTGAATCTGGTTCCACGCCAGTGTCTGGTTCTGTGACAAATATTAGTGAAAATTCGAAATTAGTGAAGCTTGTAAGGTTGTACCAGTATTCATGCCTCAAGAACTGGGAATTTCTTCAAGATTGTGCCATTCGGTTTCTTTGTGTGCTTTCCTTGGACCGGTATGTGCTATATTTTAATACTCACATAAGCATCATCAGTTTTCTATTCTTTTCCCAAGTACATCTAAAATTACATATCGCAGCTTTGGAGACTATGTCTCTGATCAAGTTGTAGCCCCGGTGCGGGAGACATGTGCACAAGCCTTAGGGGCAGTGCTCAAGTACATGCATCCTTCGTTGGTTAACGAGACTTTTAATGCACTACTCCAGATGCAGGTTTTGTTATAATACATTTCTTTTAGTATTTAAATCTTATGGTACACATGCATAACTGTGTTTTTTTTTTTTCTTGTCTAATATTCTCTTTTACTGTCTCCAGTGCAGACAAGAGTGGGAAGTTCGCCATGGCAGTCTTCTTGGCATCAAATATCTCGTTGCTGTCCGCAAGGTACTTCAACTACAATATAGATTATTTTGAGTTTTATATGTGTTTTCAGACTGGAATGCGGACTACACTTTCAAAGTTCGACACATTTCTTAATTCAGTCCTGTTTATTCATTTCTTGTATTGTGTTATCCTTTTGGTTTTCAGGAAATGATTCAGAATCTGCTTATGTATGTACTCCCTGCTTGTAAAGCTGGGTTGGAGGATCCTGACGATGATGTAAGAGCAGTTGCAGCTGATGCACTTATACCAACTGCTGCATCTTTAGTTGCACTTGACAATCAAATGCTTAATTCGATTGTGATGTTGCTTTGGGATATTTTACTTGACCTTGATGACCTGAGCCCTTCAACTAGCAGGTCCCTCTAGTTTCCCAATTTCCCAATATGCTCATTTGTTTGGTATATTATTTGTTGTCTTTTACCAAAAGACTGGGCTGAGAATAAATACTTCCTAAATTAGCAGAGCACGTCCAAATATAGAGGTATCTTGTCAGCATCCAATTCCTGGTTCCTGATTATTATGTTTTGTTTCCCTCTAGTTTCCCAATTTCCCAATATGCATATTTGTTTGGTATATTATTTGTTGTCTTTTACCAAAAGACTGGCCTGAGAATAAATACTTCCTAAATTAGCAGAGCACGTCCAAATATAGAGGTATCTTGTCAGCATCCAATGCCTGGTTCCTGATTATTATGTTTTGTTTCAGTCGTGTTCTTTGGATTATGCTAACATTTTAATTTGGCAGTGTGATGAACTTGCTGGCAGAGATATATTCCCAGCCTGAGATGGTACCGAAGATGCTTGATAAATTAATCTCAGCAGAGAAGCATGGAGTAGACATAAACATGTTCGAAGTGGATAACACCAGTGGTTCAAGTCCTTATGCACTGGCCACTCTAGTTCCCCGTTTGTGGCCTTTCATGAGGCACACTATCACTTCTGTTCGTTATTCTGCAATTTGCACACTTGTAAGCGTATTTCTGTCATTCTTTGCAATTTCAGCAGGTTCATTTTGGTACTGGCCCGTTTCTGGATGTTTGGAAAAGTTTTCAGCTTTAGGTCTCTTGGTTGATTTTGACCTATATTTTTAGAATACCAGTGAGGCCTCAGTTCCACTGTTTGATTCTTTGTCTATAGGACTTGATAATAATGATATCCATAAAGTGAATCTTGTTATAGTATATAATCTATTTTTTTTACATATTGGTGTCAGAAGTTTTCAACTAGATGGTGGTTCTGTGATCTGAAAGTGCTTATTCAGATTATGCTTATTGATTGTTGGTATGTTGTTAATACTTAATATTGATCTTGCTTGAGCAGGAAAGACTACTTGAAGTAAATAAAGGGAGCTCGGATGGAGCAGAAGCCTCTAAGTTTTGGCCTAGTTCGATTTTAGGCGATGCATTGCGCATTGTGTTTCAGAATCTGCTTTTGGAAGCAAATGATTATATTCTTCAATCTTCAGAAAGAGTCTGGAGGCTTTTGCTCCAGGTATTCTAGTTTATTTGAATTGCTATAAAGAACTTGTGCTTTCTTGCTTGCCTGAGTTCTAGTCAACCGTTTCAATTTGTCTGTTTTCAAATCATTAGGTGCCTCTACTATTGTCCCAGGATCTGGATTAAAATGTTGTTGAAAATATATGGGTTGAATTCCTTCTGAAGTATTATTTTGTTTTTCTTTATCCAAAAAATTGCAGTGTCCAGAGAACGAGTTGGAATCTGCTGCAGGTGCATATTTCTCTAGCTGGGTCCAGCTTGCAACGACTCCATACGGTTCAGCCCTGGACCCAGCCAAAATGTTCTTGCCAGTAGCCCTTCCTCGAAGAAGTGCATCTAGAGCTGCTGCAAAGATGAGACCTGTCTATAGCACTAGCACCAGCAGTGTGACAATTCTTGATTTTTCGAAAGGACAGGTCCAACAGCCGGCCTCGGTTTCTGTAGAGAGAGAGGTCTCGACTGGTGTGGCCAAAATTGTTGTTGGCGCAGATTCTGAGAAATCCGTGACCCATACCAGGGTTCTTGTCTCTACTGCTTTGGGTGTCTTAGCCTCCAAGCTACCACCAAGCTCATGGCAGGTTGTGGTCAATCCGCTTTGGTGGGATCTTAAGGCACTTGCTGGTGTTCAGAGACAGGTTAGCAAAGCCAATCTTTTATTGCAACATCCATTGTTGATAGCTTTCTAACTATCTCGTGTAGTCTTGTTTGCTACCGTGTAATTATTTTTAACTATCCTTTTGGGCTTTGCTTGCTAATTTTCACCATAATTTACTCAATGCTACCTCAGTAAGAACCCAGTCCTACAAGCAAGCACAATATTGCTGTACTGGTACATCCTAGCAGTACAGGATGCACAGGATAAGGTAACAGAACTGGCGAAAATTCCCAATTAAGCATGAGCGATTGAACATACAGTGAAAAGTAGAAATTCCTCATGGTAGTAATGCTTATACAAGCTTTTAAAGTAGTAGCTGATCCTTATTATCTGAAAGAGACTACAGCTTATCCTTATTATCTGAGAGAAATTACAGCTCATCCTTATTATCTTAAAGAAACTACAGCTGATCCTTATTATGTTAAAGAAACTACCAGATACTAGTGAAAACACGGTAAATTTAGCACACCTGATGGTGCTGCTTTATACCAGTTTATACTAGGAGTAGTTGATCCTTTTACCAGATGTTTTTTGTAATTTTGATTTCTACCTTTGTGATACATTGGTGTCAACAACATATTCTCAAATTTTAAATATTTTGTCAAAACTTCTAGGTGGCCTCCATGATTCTTGCAACTTGGTTCAAGGAGCTAAGAAACAGGGATCCAGCAATCTCTCAGGCCCTGGTCGTCTCCTTGGCTCAACTAAAGCAATGGCTGCTAGATCTGCTCGCATGCACAGACCCATCATTTCCTACAAAGGATTCCCCTCTCCCATACTCAGAACTTTCTAGAACATATACAAAGATGCGGCATGAAGCTAATCATTTTCTCCATTCTGTTAAATCAACTGGCGCTTTTGATGACTGTGTTTCTAGTATAAACCTAAACATAGATAATTTGACTATAGATGAAGCAATCGAGTTTGCTTCCAAATTATCTGTGCCTTCTGAGCTACAGGAAGTGGAGTCTGCTAAGCAGCAGCTCCTGTCAACATGTGGCTACCTGAAGTGCGTTCAGGTTTGTTTTGATATCTTTTCATTTGCGATACTTTCAACTTTTTTAAACTTATTTATTTAAATTTCCAAATTTCTTATTCTTTGTGTAGAACAACTTGCATGTAGCAGTCTCATCGTTAGTGGCTAGTGCTGTGGTTTGGACTTCGGAACTACCTAGCCGGCTGAATCCAGTCATTTTGCCTTTAATGGCTGCGATCAAAAGAGAGCAGGTTCTATTGCTAAACTTTTTTGGGGATGTATTTTATATTTTTCACAATGTTGTCTCGAGAAAAATAATCAATGCACCTCTGTCATTTTTGAAGTTTCATAGTTTTTGAAAGTTCTAATAAGTGGACAGTTGCAAATTTAATTATAACCTTGAGGTTGTAATTCCTGTTGTCAGAAAATTTGAGATGCATATAATTTTTTTAATTTAAATGGCTTTTTGTAGCCCATATAAAGCTGTTTTCTGAGTTGAGGATCTATTATGCAAATTGGCCTGGTGTAAAATGCAGGAAGAAATTCTACAACAGAAAGCAGCAGAAGGGCTTGCAGAGTTGATTTTCAACTGTGTGGCACGTAAACCCAGCCCGAATGACAAGTTGATAAAGAATCTTTGCACCTTGACATGCGCGGATCCAAATGAGACGCCTCAAGCAACTTTAATAACCTCAATGGAGGCCATTGAAGAACAAAACCTCTTGTCTTTCAATAAGGTTTTTGGTTCACATTCTAGGTCAAGACACCATGCAGCATCTGGAGGGGAAGATAGGTCAAAGTTGGAAGGATTTATAAGCCGGCGTGGATCAGAGATGGCTTTGAAGCACTTATGCGAGAAGTTTGGTCCGGCTTTGTTCGAGAAGCTGCCGAAGGTGTGGGATTGCCTCACAGAGTTACTTCTTCCTGTTGCCACGGAAGATCCTGCCTCAAAGGATGAACAGCTTATTGTTAAATTGAGCAGGAGCTGTGAGGATAAAGATCCACAATCTCTAATAAACAATATTCAGGTTCTTCTTCCTGTCTTTGTGTATTTCGTGCAAAATTACCGAAGCATTTTAAAATAATATTGATATTGGATACTTGACCTGAATAAGCATTAAACCTGTACAGTTCATAAATGTGAGATTTACTATTCCAGGTCGTTAGATCAATTGCTTCGCTTGTACACGAGTTACTTAGGCCACAACTTCTCAGCCTCCTGCCCTGCATCCTTGGCTGTGTTCGTCACTCTCATGTGGCCATCAGATTAGCTGCCTCAAGATGTGTAACCTCCATGGCTAAATCGATAACTGCTTCGGTTATGACTGCCATAATTGAAACGGTTATCCCTATGCTATCAGATGAAACATCTGTTTGTGCTAGACAAGGTGCTGGTATTCTAGTCAGCCTTCTAGTACAGGGATTAGGAGTTGAACTGGTACCATATGCGCCTTTGTTGGTTGTACCACTTCTGAGGTGTATGAGTGACTCTGACAGGTCTGTTAGACAGAGCGTTACACATAGTTTTGCAGCATTGGTGCCCCTACTGCCCCTTGCTAAAGGTGTGGCTGTGCCAGATGGGCTTGGTGAGAGGTTATCAAGTAATGCTGAAGATGCACGGTTCTTGGAACAGCTGCTTGATAACTCTCATATCGAGGACTACAAGCTCAGTGTTGATCTCAAAGTTGGATTGAGAAGGTAGGTCTGGTGAAGGTCTAATTTGGTATTTCGAAAACAAATAAAGAATGCTTTGGTTGATATTTATTTTGGAAATATGGGTTCCCTGTTAAATTGTTCACTGTTTGTTTGAAAATTGGTTTCTGAAATTACTATTTGGGTGTTTTTGAAGAAACAAGCTTTGTTGTTCAATACAGGTACCAGCAAGAAGGCATCAACTGGCTAGCCTTCTTGAGACGGTTTAAGCTGCATGGAATCCTATGCGATGACATGGGGCTAGGCAAAACACTTCAAGCCTCAGCCATTGTTGCAACTGACATAGCTGAGAGGCGTACAAATACCAAAGAAGAGAAGTACTCTGATCTTCTCTCTATAATTGTCTGCCCTTCTACTTTAGTTGCTCACTGGGCCTATGAAATAGAGAAGCACATAGATACTTCTGTCATGAACACACTTCAGTATGTGGGAGGTGCCCCTGAGAGAATGGCTCTGCAGAGCCAGTTTGATACTTGTAACGTTGTGATAACTTCATATGATATTATTAGAAAAGATATAGATTTCCTGGGCAAGATTGCCTGGAACTATTGTATCCTGGATGAGGGGCATATTATCAAGAGCTCAAGGTCTAAGATTACATCAGCTGTAAAGTTATTGAAATCAGAACACCGACTTATCTTGAGTGGCACACCAATTCAGGTTATTTTTTCCTTTGTTTTCTATTTTTTTTTTTTCATTTATTATGATCTATTGATATGAGCTGCATACCTCTGGAACCATTAAATGTTCTGACAATTGACACATCTCTGACATTATTCTCTTCTTTCAGAACAATGTTTTGGAGCTGTGGTCGCTCTTTGATTTCTTAATGCCTGGATTTTTGGGTACTGAGAAGCAGGTATATTGCATCTATTGAGATTTTTCTTTTCTTATTGTTTTGCACATAGAGAATGTATGTGCTGTGATGTGTTGATATGGGGAGTTTAAATTCTGCTTACGATGCAGTTCCAATCAACTTATGGTAAACCGCTTATAGCTGCCAAGGATCCAAAATGTTCAGCTAAAGATGCCGAAGCTGGGATTCTTGCTATGGAGGCTTTGCACAAGCAGGTATTCAACCTTTTCATATTAGTACTTTAGATTAATAGTGTTGTGTGAAATTCGGAACTATCATGGTTCATGTAGACATGTAGTCATGTAGTCATGTACCATGTATCAGCTGTAAAATTTCCAAATTCTGTTATTGCAAGAAACTTGGTGTGTTTGGCAGGTTCTTCACAAGGATTTATGATATTAACATTTTTACTTTTTTTGTTCTTCGGTGTATCTGTTTGTGTAAATCTGTTTTTACTACTATGTGATTGTTTAATGTTTTGCATGGTCCCTGAGAATTATTTCCTCATAGAATTTTATTTACTACTACTTTTGACAGGTGATGCCATTTCTTCTTAGACGGACAAAGGATGAAGTGTTATCTGACCTTCCAGAGAAAATCATACAGGACAGATATTGTGACCTCAGTCCTTTGCAACTCAAGCTTTATGAGCAATTTTCGACTTCTAATGCTAAAGAAGAAATTTCAACCATTGTTAAGGCACAGGATTCTGAAGAGTCTGCTAGCGATCCACCAAAGGCCACTACTCATGTCTTCCAGGTAATTCCTTTTGTTTAAAATATAACTAAAGGTTACAAGACACATTGTTTTCTAAACTAAAGAAAATGAGTTCTTTTCATATTCATTATGTTTCTTTCTGGGTTTAAAGATAAAAGTTGACCAAAACCAACTGGGTATGACAGTCATCAGATCTTAATAGTTTTGTACACTAAGTTTTTTGTTAATTTGCAGGCACTACAATACCTTCTAAAGCTTTGTAGCCATCCGTTGCTAGTTTTGGGAAACCAACCACCACAAACTATGGAGAGAATTATCTCAGAAGTGGTACCGGGTTGTCGAGACATGGTATCAGAGCTTCATGAGCTATACCACTCGCCTAAACTGGTTGCACTTCAGGAAATACTTGAAGAGTGCGGAATTGGTTTAGATGCATCGGCAAGTCCTGATGGGTCTCATGGCCAGCATCGAGTTTTAATCTTCGCACAGCATAAGGTACAGTTCAGTGAGCTAGTTTTTTTTTTTTTTTTTTTTTTTCTTGATTTTCTATACTGAACCTTGATTTGATGAATTACAATTTTTTGTGTGTTTTTAATGAATTTTGCGAGTTATTGGTGCTCATTTCGGAGGTATTTAGAGCTGAGAACTAGTCTTGTCTTTTTGTTTGTTCACTTGTCAGGCATTTCTGGACATAATCGAGAGGGATCTTTTCCAGTTTCACATGAGAAGGTACTGTTTTTGAGAGTTAGCATTAGTAACTTTATGCTAATAGTTGCATGTAAATACAACTGTTTTTCTGTTTGGCAACATAATCAACATCTATCATATTCTATTGGCAGTGTCACATACTTGCGCCTTGATGGTACAGTTCAAGCTGAGAAGAGATTTGAAATTGTAAAAGCTTTCAACTCAGATCCTACCATTGATGTACTCCTGCTCACTACTCATGGTAACAGTCCCTGCCATATTTTATCAAAACAGGCCCATGAGCAATTCTTTGTTCAGATTGTTTAACTTGTTTTGCTCTTTTCCTTTTTCTTTTTTTGCAGTTGGCGGGCTGGGGTTGAATTTAACATCAGCTGATACATTGGTCTTTATGGAGCATGACTGGAATCCAATGAAAGATCTTCAGGTTAGCATTCTTCTAAAAGAAATAATTTACTGTTCTTATTTCGGTACTTCTGCTGCGATGAATTAAATTAAGAAAAAATATTTTCTATAAGGGATTTGAAGGATGGATAGAATATTTAGGTCCTCCTTTAGCATCTGGTATTGGCCATGTCATCTTTCATTAATACATTTCTAAGTCATTTATCAGATTAATGTATAAAACACCTGCTTCAATATATATTCTGAAGTTATGGTTTTGGTTTGCACGTGAAGGCTATGGACAGGGCGCACAGGCTGGGGCAGAAAAAGGTGGTTAATGTGCACCGTCTGATAATGCGAGGCACACTAGAAGAAAAAGTTATGAGCCTTCAACGGTTCAAGGTATCAGTTGCGAACGCGGTTATCAATGCAGAGAATGCAAGTCTTAAGACCATGAACACTGACCAACTGCTCGATCTCTTTGCCTCAACTCCTGCCTCTAGAAAGGTAATCTATGCATTTGTAATAAGTTTTTGTCTGATATCACAAACTATAATCCCTGAGTAGTCTTTTTAAATATAAGCCTGGTTTGTTTTAAGCAAAATGCTGAAAAATCCAAAGAGGTCAGAAATATTGTTTGATTTTTTTTTTTTATTTACTTTTTGGGTACACTGGGGAAAATTATCATCGAATTATATATTTTTCAACTTCCATGAAACAGGGTGCTCTGCTGTCAAGAGGGTCTAGTAGTGACCCGGACAAAGGGTCAAAGCCAAAGGGTGGAAGGGGTCTGAAATCAATACTGAATGGGTTAGATGAGCTGTGGGATCAATCTCAGTACACCGATGAATACGACATGACCCAATTCTTAGCTAAGCTCAATGGATGATTCTGTTTTTTGTTTCTTAATTTTTTTTTCTAGCTTTGCTCCTTCAACTGAATCTTTGATGTACAGTGTAAATCGAAATAGCGAGACCATCAGCCCAGATTTTGTTTTTTTTTTCACTCAGAAAAGGGAAAAATATCTTCTTGTATTTTACTTTATGTTCTTTTGATAGTTGTGGGTTTTTGCCTTAGTTGGGGTTTGTTAACATGTTGTATATGGTCTCGCTAGCTCGAGAGAAAATTAACTAACAGAATATATGTTTAGGAGACAGTTCAGGTATGTAACCAAGTCTTAGGAGAGGTTAGTGCTTCATTAGCTGAAAAGGAAAAAGAGGTGTAAATCTGAGTTGTAAGGAATAATTAAGAAATTGCAGCTCCTTTTTGCCATATTTTTCTAGCCGTGTTGTGTTGTGTTGCATTCTAACTTTTGATAATGATTAGCAATAATTGCCTAGCTTATGGTATAAATATAAACTTGTTTCTCATTTTGTGGTTTTTCTTTTTCACTTTGGTAAATCTGACAAATAAACAATATACTATGGGGATTTTGTTTTGTTGTATTTTAAAGCCGGGCGTATTGGTCAAATGTAATTTGGAAAGTTTGATCCTAAATTACGAGGTGGCAAGGATCCACTGGGAAATAGTATTTGATCTCCACCGACATTGAAAAAGCTCATCACTGGTAGGAGAAGCTGATCTAAGTATTTGCCTCTCTTTGTTATTTTATATATTTTTTTTTCCTGGATCACGTGCTTGAAGTAGATCTAAAGATAACGCGCAAATGCGATTGCAGACATGCTTGTCTCCTTGTAGAAAACTTGATGCCGTGTTTTTATGTAATTTCAATTCGTTATAATTAATCGGAATTGCTTAGGATCATCTCTAAGATTCTATCATCCCCATCATCCTCTGGAATTCTCATTAATTATCCAACGTCCTCATTAATAGAAGACCAGGGGATGATGGGATGATAGAATCTGGGGATGAAATCCAGCGTAATTATCATTAATTATCCAGCGTCTCTATTTTTAGAAAACGCATTATAGAATTTGGAAGTCCAGAGGATGAGAGCCGCTGGGAGGATGAGAGTCAGGGGGCGGGGGAGGGGAGGAAACAGAGATGTATATAACTATTCTAGTTATATATTTAACTAGAACAATTATATATATAACTAGAACAGTTATATCTAACTGTTTTAGTTAATATATACAACTGTTCTGGTTAATACATACAACTGTTCTAGTTAATATATATAAATGTTATATATATATAACTAGACAGTTATATAACTAAAACAATTAAATCTAACTGTTCTGGTTAATATATGCAACTGTTCTAGTTATATATATTAACTGTTCTGGTTAATATATACAACTGTTCTAGTTATATATATTAACTGTTCTAGTTATATTAACTAGAACAGTTAATATATATAACGAGAACAGTTGTATATATTGACCAGAACAGTTGTATATATTAACCAGAACAGTTGTTATATTAATTAGAACGTTTGTTCTCAGAACTAGAACAATTAGGAGGGAGGAGGTGGGACAGGGGTAAGTGACGTTGAGGGAATAAATAGGAAGGGAGCGAAACAGAAGGGAGGGGAAGGGGAGCGAAACAGAGGATGAGCGCTGGATTTCCAAAATGGGAAAACGCGTGCAGGGGATGATGGGATGATAGACAAAAATAGAAAACGTGTTACTAACTGCTGGGGATGATGGGGATGAAGGGGATGATGAATCTTGGAGATGATCCTCATCAGCCCCGATAATTAATGTCCTTTTAGTTGAAGTAAATAGAAAAGGCAATAAAGACCCATAACAAACTTTCATATATTAAATGGTTTTAACGAGCTAGAATTTAATACAAGAAGCAAATGGTACTCCTTATGTGGAATAAACTATGCTAATATGTTATTCTGTTCTGCAATCTCCTCGTAATGACCGTTTGAAAAATCCCTAGGAGGTCAAAAGAATCATGCAATTATTCTAAATAATTGACCAGTCTTTAGTCTTTACCTCGTCAAATTGCAATGATTTTTAAATTTGTCAATTTTCTTAATTAGTTTTCATCATTCTTATTATATTATCAAGTGGCAATTAATTTGTTTTTTTTTTTTTTGGTTTAACCTGGCAAAACAAAACAGAGGTAGAAGTTAAAAAAAAAATAAAAGGAAAGAATAAGGGGGAATTAATGGAAGTAGAGGAATAAAAGTGGTTCTTTTGTTAGGGGCGGCGGGTTTGGTATAAAATAGTAGAAAATGAGATTGCTTAGGTCGCACAACTTTCGGCCAAGAGATTGCATCAGCTCCTATCAATTTATTACACCTGTACTTTTTGGACTGCGCTATAAAGCTACACAGAAAAGAAAAAAAAATTAAAATTAAAAGTTGGATTTGGAGCACCAAGCACAATTACCCATCCCTTATTTTTTGGACTTTCATTACTCCTCACATGGCTTCAATAGTTCCACCACAACCCACTGTTTATTTTCTATTTGCATTCTTCCCTTGTTTAATCAATGGATTTTTTTTGTTATCATTATCATTACTTCATAATCATTGGTGAAATAAATATTGGGCTTTTAATTAAACACAGGTGGACTGTGGAGCAAGCATTAATTATACAACTCGTGCAACCGCCCAAGCCCTGGTCGGTGTGATCTGTCTCTGTCAGTGGGTCCACTTCTAGTTCTACCTCCATTTATTTTGCAACATTTCTTCGGTAAAGAAGATTATTAAAAAAGGTCGTCAAAATTTGAAAATTGTATATAAAAGAGAAAAAACATTTTAGCTGTTGGCGTGGCGTAGCGAGTAAAAGAAAAAAAATAAATAAAAAAAGATATAGAGAGAGAAGAGTATATTTTTAGTTGTATTTTAAAAAAGTGCTGGATCGGTCTCTGTCGGTCTTTCATACACATCTCTCTCCTTCTCTCTCTCTCTTTCTCTATTTCTTCAATCTCTCTCCATTTCTTGATTTCTCCGACAATCGCCTCCTTCCTTCTCGACCAATCGCGCTTCTCTCGATCACTTGTAAGCTCCTTTTTCTATCTCAATCGATGCCTTGTTGCCAAAGCCTCGATCTCAATCTGGCTTTATTTGCTTGGATCCATCTGTAGTGATCTTTAGAGATTGAGAACCCTAATGGTTTTGTATTCTATGTTGTTTTAGAAGGAAACATTTGTAATTGAAGTTTTCCCTGGATTTGGAACCTGATTCAACTAATTGGTGGAGAGATTTTTATTTTTATTATTTTTTTTGGGTGATTTATTGGATTATTGGATTCACATCTTAAGTGAACTTACGGGCAGGCAGAATAGTTTGGTTTATTCTTTCTGGGCTAGATCATTTTGAAGGTTATAGCTTTGTTAATTATGCCTTTTTATAATTTATAATTGGTGGAGCCTATTATTCAATCTGATACAAGACATTTTGTAATTACAACTCAGTATTAGGTTCATTCTTCTTGTCGTATGGTTTGTGCGAGCGTATAATTATATAAACAGTATACTTTAGCATTTTAAGCTCTGGTTCATTAAGTTTGCTATATTGAAAAATATGTTAAAAGGATCGTAAACACTTTGTTTTGTTGGTTATTAACTATCTTGATTTTGAGAAGTAACTGAACTTCTCTCATGAAGACACAATTTCTTATATCCGAGTCTAGAATTCAGGAAGCTTTACTGAAATTGTGGGCAGATTGAGCTGATTTGGGTTTAGAGACATGGCGGAAGAATGCTGCTCTGTGCAATTAATAGATGGAGATGGTGTATTTAATGTTGGTGGTGTCGAGAGTTTTATGAAGACTGTTAAACTGGCCGAATGCGGTCTTTCTTATGCAGTTGTATCAATTATGGGCCCACAAAGTAGCGGTATGTTATTTTTAGCATTATGTTAACATTTCTTCTGGGGTCTACATTGATCCAATTTGGGTATCGGGAGTGTAGATCCTTACTTCCCGTTTTTTTTGTTTTTATTTTTTGTGGTCTTGTCTTTAGTTAACGGTTAGAATCATTTTAAAAATGTTTATATTGAAATAATGACAGTTCAACAACTGAATTTTGCAGTGGATTTGTATTGACAGCCTCTGATACACAATTTGAGCGTTGGTCAAAATTGCAATTTAATAGAGAGCTATCTCTATGCTTTATAGGGGCTTTTTTGGTTAAGCAATAGTTTTTAAATTCGGTTAGCTAGATATTTGAAATGATTGCTAAATTTATCAAGATGAAGTATTGTCAAATTACCCTATCCTCGCCCATTAAGTGATTAGAGTTTTTTGAAGTTTTAGTTAACCTTGTGTTTTATGCTTCGGGCTATAGTAAAATTGTGGATGCTAACAATGATAGGGAATTGCTATGTTGCCACTGTGTTCCATCCTGGTCATATATTGGTGCTTCGTGCCAGACAAAGCATGACTCATAACCTTTGTAACATATCTTGTGCAAATCATATGATACAGAAATGAAATTATATTTTTTATAACCCCCTTTCCTCAAGAATTTTCGAAGTCTTCCTTTCTTCTTACTTTCCTGGTAAAATGAAGTAGAAATGATTGGTGGTTTGCACAATGTATGGGGAAGTTCAGAGTAAAATGGTGCTATTCATTTGCTTTGTTTCCCCTAGATAAGATTACAGGAGTATATGGGAAATATTTTTTGTGCTTGAAGGATACATTAGTAATTTTATGTTCGATGTGTGGTGTTTGACAGGAAAGAGCACACTTTTGAATCATCTTTTCAAGACAAACTTTAGAGAGATGGATGCTTTTAGAGGAAGGCATGTTACTTCTTAAACCTGTAACTATGCCAACTGTACTATTTTGAACAGGGCCGGAGCCAGACTTGTAGAACAAGGGGGGCAAAAAGATACCATGTTAAAATTTTTAGATTTTCGAGGGGGGCAAATTGAATGAATCAAACATATTAGCATGTGATTTTTACACTTTATAGGGGTTATTTTGAAAATACAGGGGGGACAATACCCAGTTTTGCTAACATGTAGCTCCGCCCCTGATTTTGAATTTTCATTTATCTTATCTCTTTTCCTTATATGGAAAAAACTTCAGGTCTCAAACTACAAAGGGAATCTGGATGGGTAGAGGAGTAAATATTGAACCTTTGACCATCGTAATGGATCTAGAGGGTAGCGATGGAAGGGAGCGGGGAGAGGTTATTCATTTTCTTAATATCTTTTTGTTTTTCATTTTCACTTGCACTTAAAAATATCTTTGTTTTTTTATTCCCTTGGAAATATTTTTGAGTGCAGTGGTATTTTGTTGTTTTCAGGATGATACAGCTTTTGAGAAACAAAGTGCTCTATTTGCTTTAGCCGTCTCCGATATTGTGCTTATTAACATGTAAGTGAATTATCTTACCATTTATGTTTGTATAGACCATGTTGTGTTCTAACAATTCCTTTTTCATGCATAAATTTTCTCTTTCAACTTAAATGCCTACAATTTTCTTGCATGATTGGAACAATTGTTTTATTTTGTTAAGGTGGTGTCATGATATTGGTCGAGAGCAAGCTGCGAATAAGCCTCTTCTAAAGACCGTTTTTCAGGTTTCTCTTGGTGTTCATTTCTTATTGTTATTTTCTCATTTTTTAGACAAATTATTAAAGTTTGGTATTACTCTCATCCATAGGTTATGATGCGTTTATTTAGCCCCCGCAAGACGACACTGCTGTTTGTCATACGTGACAAAACCAGAGTACGCTTCTCTATATTAAGTCCTTTGACCGCATACAACTTTTGGTTGCCCTAAACTTGTTTGTTTCTCAACAGACACCTTTGGAGAATTTGGAACCTATTCTGAGGGAAGATATTCAAAAGGTATTAGGCTTTTTGCATTTTGGCTCAGTTTGAATTCTTTCCTCGAATTTCACCCAATTCTTGATGTTGAAGTTGTGTTGTTGCAGATATGGGATGGTGTTCCAAAACCAGAAGCTCACAAGGAGACCCCATTAAGCGAATTTTTTAATGTAAGTCTATCAGCATAAGTTGCTTTCTCTTTACATCTCTTATTTACTTTTTTTAAAAAAAAACAAAAAACAAAACAGTGTTATATTTTCATTATTTTGCATCCAGGTGGAAGTTACTGCTTTGTCAAGTTATGAGGAAAAAGAAGAACAATTCCTAGAGCAGGTGAGTTTGACACACCAGTCTGTCGGTATGAAAATTGCTGGGCCTATTAACAGTTCATTTTTCTGGCTTACAAGTCTATTAAAACCATACCCTATGTTTTGGTTTTTCTAACTATTTTGTTCCATGGTTCACTGGTTAGGCAGGTCCACGGATGATGGTGTGTCTTAGTCGAGACTTTTAATTTAGCATTTTTGCTATTTAATTTCCAAAATCTTTGAATTTACTATTAATAGATTAATTTTCTGTCAAATTATGAAGGTAGGAAATTTGAGACAGAGATTTAATCAGTCAATTGCACCTGGTGGCCTCGCAGGGGACCGACGTGGTGTGGTCCCTGCATCTGGTTTCTCATTCAGTGCCCAACAAATCTGGAAGGTTATTAAAGAAAATAAAGACCTTGATCTCCCAGCACATAAGGTACTAATTAATATTTTTGGTGAATTTGTGGGTGCATACTTTCACTCAGTAGGTATTCAAGTTGTTACATTTTTGGTAGGTTATGGTAGCCACGGTTCGTTGTGAAGAGATTGCCAATGAGAAGCTTGCTAGTGTGACTGGTAATGAGGTGAGGAAAACGTTTTCAATCTTATTTTTTTTTTGTTCTACATACATTCAGTGCAATTGATAGTGTATCAAAACTCAATTATAATTATTCTATGTCATGTTATAGGAATGGATTGAACTTGATGAGGCTGTTCAGCATGATGTAGTACCTGGCTTTGGAAAGAGACTCACTGCTATTTTGGAAAAATGCTTGTCTGAGTGAGTTTGTGATATCTTCTTTTTTAGCTTGATTTCACCATTCACTATGTTTCTTATTTTCACCCCGCAGTTATCTGGTTGGTTGTTTACTAAACATTTGTTCTTCATAAACTTTGTAGCTATGATGCAGAGGCCTTCTTTTTTGATGAAGGTGTTAGAACTTCAAAGAGAGAACAACTTGAGTCAAAACTTTTGCAGGCAATGCCACTTTTTGCTTTTGTTACATTTTAACTTAAGAAAAAACCACGTGAATCATACCAAATCAACATTTTGCATTTATGTTTCCATCTTGTAAATTGAGAATAGTGCTGTTGTAGAAAAATCAGCTCCTGTATTATCTTATATTATTCTTTTCATTTCAATTATTTTCAGCATTATTTATTTCTTTATTATTTTTTTATTCAGTTGGTAAATCCTGCTTATCAAGCAATGTTAGGGCATCTACGTACCAAAACCTTAGATGCTTTCAAAGATTCCTTTGAGAAGGCCTTGGTCAGAGGTGACAGTTTTGCTGCTGCATCTCGTGAATGCACTGAGGCATTCTTAGCAAAGTTCGACAAAGGATGTGAAGGTATGTTGGGAAATTCTTGTGGAAAGGTTAAATTTCTTTTCAACCAATTATTTGTAGCACTTTTAAGCAAAAGTTGGTGCTGTGAGTACCTTCTGTTCTCATCTTTACTGAAAAGCACCTCTCTGAAACCCTGGGGAGTTCGTCATGTATTGGTCTCAGTAGAGATGTGCTATTATCTGAATAAATTCTTAACTGTAGCATCTTGGGGTTGTAGGCCATATCTCTGCTTTTTACAGGTTGGAACATCCTCAACCAATAATGGCCCACAGGGTATCTTTGTCTCCTAACTAAGATCCAAAACAACACAGGGGGTACAACTTTATTGATGATCTTTAGTACAATTTTAAGTAAAACCTCCTACTAAGTAAGCAATACAAAAAATACATTATGCACTCCTCAAGCTGAAATGGGTACTGGACTTGAAGAGTCAAGCCTCCCATAGTCCCATGTTTGCACTGTGCTATGGGGTCTCTCCTGGCCCCTCACCTGCACCAGCGGTGGTAACATCTCTGCATCACCCGCAGGAACATGTTGCATCAGTTATTTCTATTTTTCCTTATCAGATTATTATTTAAGAGGAGATGAAAGAAATCAATAATGCAGTCAGTGATCTGAGGGGATGAAGCAAACCTATTACCTCTCTAACCTAAGGCACAAAATCAAGAGAGAATATCGTCTCACCACATTTTCTACTTCATCAGATAATCTCTGATTTTGAATACCAGTGTTCTGAAACAGTGGAAAACTGAAAGTTCATCTGTTGATATTAGCAAGCCACAGCCAGATCGTTTATGGCCCTGAGCACTTGACAATAATTCATAGTCTTTACTCGATCAAAGAACAAGCAATTCCAAGGGCCGGATCACCTTTTTTTACTTATAATATATTTTTCTCTTCTTCCAGATGCCACTATCAAGCAAGCAAATTGGGACCCCTCTAAAGTTCGTGACAAGCTTAAACGTGATATTGAGGCTGAAATTTTGTCTGTTCGCACCGCAAAATTGTCTGAACTCACTGAGAAGTATGAGGTATGTAGATAGTAGTGAACTCTGAGTGTTTATGTTCCTTTAGTAGTCTTTCGAGTTATCTGTTATCTTACCTTACATTTGTTTTCTGGAAAATATTTTAGAAACAACTGGATAAAGCACTTAAGGAGCCAGTGGAAGCACTTTTTGAGACAGCTGGAGATGATACCTGGCCCGCAATTAGAAAATTACTCAACAAAGAGACAAAAGTTGCAGTTTCTGGTCTTGAATCAGACCTTGCAGGTTTTGAACTTGATCAAGCAATGGTGGATGAATTGCTCTCAAAATTAGAAAAGTATGCACGAAGTGTTGTTGAGAACAAGGCCAAGGAAGAATCCAGCCGGGTCTTGATTCGCATGAAAGATAGGTACTTCACTCTTTACCCTTTTGTTACAATTATATTTTTATTATTTTTCCATTTCTGATAATGGGAGGAAATTTGTTACAAATAAAGCAATTAATTTTTTTTTTTCCCATTTTAAGCTGTAGCTTACTGCTTGAGGTTCATAGTTACCGCTCAAGTCGTTTACAGTACGAATATAGCTGCACCCGGATGACCTAAAAGAAATAAACTCACCAGATTCTTTTTTTCTTTGTTTCTAGGTTCTCTACATTGTTTAGCCGCGATGCTGACTCGATGCCAAGGGTATGGACAGGGAAGGAAGATATTAAGGCTATTACTAAGACGGCTCGTTCTGCGGTATTATTTAATATTTTAAATATTTTTTTTTATTGTTTTTCATTCAATATGTTATGGTTTGTATGTGCAATTATGACGATGCCTAGAATTATATTCCCATCTCCTAATTTTAGTCAATGAAATTACTTTCTACTCTGGCGGCAATTCGGTTGGATGAGGAGAAGGACGAGATAGAAAATACACTTGCCCTTGCTTTAGTTGAGACCTCTAAGACAGGTGGCATTAAGGAAAGGGGAATGGACTCTTTGGACCCACTCGCTTCCAGCTCTTGGGAAAAGGTAATTTATATAATATTTTTTTTGCTACAATATTAGGTGCTTTAAGATCTGTGCATATTAAGTTTTTTGGTTGCTGCTAATCAGATCGGAAATGAGAAAACGTTGTTAACACCGGTCCAATGCAAAAATGTCTGGAGACAATTCAAGTCTGAGACTGAGTTTACTGTCACCCAAGCGATTTCTGCTCAGGTATATTAAAGCTCTCTACCTGGACTGTTATATTGTTGTTCTCGTTGAAACATATTTAGAGAGAATCCAAATCTATGCATATTTATTCTCCTTGTATGTAATTATTGAGGTGGGGTAAATTTCACGTGCACTGCTGTAGAAAACTTTTTAGCGCAGTTTTCTGGCTAAATCAGTAATCTTTTACTGTCCATGATTGAAGTAATTGGAGAGGAGGTGCTGTGCACAGTTTTTGAATTTGTCTGGGATTTGGGGCAATGGGAGGGGATTATCTTGTCTGTGCAGGGAGTAAACATGATGTTTTAGTTTTGTAGATGGGTTAAAGAATACTCTTAATCATTTACATTCTGTGATCTTTAGGAAGCACATAAGAGAAACAACAACTGGCTGCCACCTCCATGGGCCATAGGTGCAATGCTTGTGCTGGGTTTCAATGAGATCATGATGTTGCTAAGGTAAAAACGAGATCTATTCAAACAAAGTAGATGAAACATGGTTGGTTACCTGACATTACCTAATTCATTAATAAGCTACATTTTTTCTGACTTCAAATAATATCCTTTAGGAACCCCTTATTGCTGGCTTTTATATTTGTTGCATATCTTGTCGGAAAAGCAATGTGGGTGCAACTAGACATAACGGGTGATTTTCGTCATGGATTTGTGAGTATACTTATCCATCTTTCTATTTTGGAGTCATTTGGTGTTTGGTATGACCAATGCGTCACGGTATGACAGCTTCACATTTTTATAGTATGTTATTGTTTTAATGTATTATTGATACATTGAAAGTTGTCTCATGCAGCTACCTGGTATACTTTCATTGTCAACAAAATTTGTGCCTACAGTAATGAGCATACTGAAGAAATTAGCTGAAGAGGGCCAAAGACCCAACACACCAGATCAGCAGCAGCGGGGCCCGGGAATGGATTCCAAGAGTTTCACAAATGGTGTACATAATACCAGCTCATCATCCAGTAGTACTTCATCCAACGTCACCTCGTCAGATGGTGCGCCCGACATATCTAGTCCCCTCAAACAATGAATTCTTGATATTGTTATACAAATTTTGTTGCTCAGTAGAAAGATCTGTATCCAACCTCTCCCAATCTGGTATAATATTTCTTGTCCTTTATTGGGGCTTTGGTTATTTATGAGCCGAATTATGGAGATTTCTCTCATTTAATGAATGAGTGACTATTTTTGTTTGTTTGTTTTTTGTAAGTCTTGCTAGGGTGGAAAGATCATTTGTGCGGTGGTGCTTAGTTTAGGGATATGATGTTATGGTTGGGGCTTGAGTGTAATGGTTCCATATAGTTTTGTATTTATCATTCATGTTTCATTTTCATCCCTAGACAGCTAACAATGAGGGGGACACGCTAGTTTTTAAATATGTTCCAAAGGAGAATGCATTGGTTGTTTTGGACTTTGAACACCTATTAATAAATGTGCAAAAGGTCCCAGAAGTTGGTTGAAATTTGTTTCGCGCTGGTGTGTCTTTCAACATAAAATTGATTGTGATTTTATTTATTACATTACATTTTCTGTACCGTACTCAATAATTACATATACCATATTTGATATTATGTGCGTATATCATCATTTTTCTTTTATTTCTCCGCTTAGCTCATCTTCATACCCATTATGAAAAATTAATCGATGAGACGTAAGTTACATATAATGATTTCTTGTATCATGTTACACAAGCATACATTAAATTTTACCAATTGTAAGTGTTTTTTGGTAGTAGGCCTGTTTCAATAATTTGCATAAAATTTCCAGATAATAAAGATTTTGATTAGCGGTTCGGCTTCTGTTTTGATCAAGCTTTTAAAATGCGTTTTTTTCGGTATGACGGTCCGGAGTTGATTTAATGGTGCGGCGTTTTTTCAGTGAAAAAATGGTGTATATATGCGAACATTTGTGTCAAACTCATATGTATTTTTGTGTACAATATTACATTTGTATGGACGATTGGTATACAATATTGTACTTAGAGAGGTAGTGGTACACGATATTGAACATCTCTAAGCATTTTATTAATGATATGTACCAAATATACTATGTTCTCAATATACAATGTCTTTTGATATTATACACGTTTAATCGGCGAAAAAACGCAATTTTTTTTACGTTTTTTCGGCGAAAAAACGTAAATGACGCGTTACGTTATTTTATCATTTTTTTCTGTGACGTTCGTGCGGTTAGCTACAAAATACCGTTATTTCGGAAAAAAAATGGTGTTTAAACGGCGTTTTTTAAAAGCTTGGTTATGATGCAACTTCATATTTTCCACTGTATTGGTTTTGTTACGATTATAGCTTTTGGAGTTTATGGACTCGTTGAAGCTAACCCTAAAATTCTTACATTCACATAATAAACATTTAAAAGAATAATATATCGTTCTCTTCTCTCCATTTTGAACCTTCCCGTTCTCTCTCTCGGTTAAATTCTTGTGCAGGCACTCTGTTTTTTACATGCGATATATTTTTATGTAATAAAGATAATTTATGATATCAAGTTAGTTCTGGTTGAAAGGATAGTAGATGGATAAATATGATAACTTTTTTGCATATAATGATATATTATTATATAACTTTTGAAGTAAGGAATAGAGAAAATTTCATGCAAAATCTATTACATATGAAATTATGCAACTATGGAATATGGATTTACCACTACAATGCATTTTTGCAGTCCACGACTTTTCACAAACTACACTGACGAGACCTCGTGCTAAGCCTCCCATTTCAACTACAACTATGTGATGGGGACCCCTGTACATTAGTGGGTCCCATCGACCATGCTAAGTGAAATGCACACAGAAACTAAGAAGCATGAAATAATTTCTCCATGTTAATATAACAACATATCATGCGTATGATCCCGACACTATGGTCTATTTCGTTTTGATCCCTGAATCCATGAATGAAACTCATTTAAATACATTCATTGAATTCAGACTATCTTCATACAATCTCCAAAATACAATTAAGTATTAAGTGGTTTTAGAATATCTAACTTCGGATTATTGAAAAAAAAAACTAAAAAGTATATATGGAAGAAAAAAATGATAAAACAAGTGGGAACAACCGAACAAGGGACTAACTAGTATTGGGAACAAAATAATTAATGGGAACTAGCAGTTCGCCAAAATCGAAGAATTGGGAACTAGCCCTAGTTCGCGAACAAGGAACTATTATTTCTTGTTTGGTTGTTCTCAACTTTTGGCTGTTCGCGAACAGCCTTGTTCACGTGAGATCCAAACATTAAAAATTGTGAGCAACACCAGTGATTAAAAAAAAAAAAAGACAGGAGAGAAGGATTAATTGACTGTCAGGTTCACAGAATGAGAATGAAAAACAATAAACCCGAGTATGGGAAATTTGTTTTTTCAATAATACATACTACGGTACTTTACTTTTTTTCTTTTCTTTTCTTTTCTGTCATTCTTAATTCTTTTTGGTTGTCTAGCTGACTAGTTCTCATTGGAAATGTAGGATATAGAAATTTCTAAAAATAAACTCTTTAACTTGCCTGTTCTCTTTAGTACAACTATTTTTCTCTTGCAATTATTTTACTTCTTCATAAAAATAAAATACCATACTAAACACTATTTAATCATATAATAATTTAGGTGCATTGTTTGCATAATCCAAAATAATTCTAAATATCTAACAATTAATTAACTTAGAAAACATAAATATACACACACACACTAGTTTAATTTATGTATCAGTTGAATAATTTGAAGTAAATTTAATTTCCAGCACATAGAGCTCTGTGTTGCTGGGCAGCTGCCGTTGCATGCATGTGCGAGAAGCTATTTCTCTTACATTGTTGAACTCTCTTTTTTGTTTTGTTTTTTTTTTTGGTTTATTCCTTTTCGATATGTCTTTTGTTGAGAACTTTCGATTGAACTGTATTTTAATCTATAATAGTTATTAGGTAGGTACAGGTGCACGGTTTGTTTACGTTTTCTCTTGTATAGAAAACATAAAAATGTTAAATAAATGTACATGAATAAATAAATAATAGAGAAAATAAAATAAAAAAGTGCTGGAGAAAAAAATCACAGATCTAGAGGGTGGATGCTACCTAAGACCTCTTGCATGCACGTCGACATTTTCATGTTAGCACGAACATGTTGAGTGCCTCGTAAAACGAAAAATACATGCGAGTGCATGCATGCTGAATTGCTGAGTGATGGTTTTTGATAGAAAATTAATTTATAAGTTTGGTCTCCACTTCTGGTCAATTTTATTGTCGTCTACAATATCAAATACTACATTGACAGGGAACCTCTTGCGTCTTCCACTCAAAATTTATAATTCCACGTAATTAGGTGTTGATTTTCATGCAAATTTTTGTTAGAAAACATGCAATTTGCAAAAAATTACGGCGAACAACTTAAGGGTCAAAAATAGAATTCTAAAAACTTGGACCAGAAAAATGAAAACAGTCACTTTTCTTTTCTTTAAAAAATGGTTGGAATACAATGACGCCTGAGATCTTTTGGAGACCATTTTTCCATCTAGGATTTTTAAAAGTTTTGTCAATGACGTCTTATTTTTAAAGATTTAATAATTTTATTCTTATTTCTCAACATATATAGGCAAACTTCATGTTGTCACATACTTTTACTGAATATACACACACACACACACACGTTTAGAAACATATAATTTCAAATTTGAAGCAAAAAAAAATATTGGTACGCAATTAGACGTGAATATATTTATTTAAATATTATGTGAATACATTCATTAAAAAAAAGTATAGAACTGTTAACTTTTTTGGAAAGGAGAATATATTGTTATTCTTTTACAATTATATGTATAGCTAGTTTGACCTTCTAGTTACTTTGTATGGTTTCACCTAAAAAAACATTGCTTTGTGTGACATCTTATATTATATTAAAGACTGCGGAATCATGCGAGTTAGCGGAAAAAGTGGCTAATTATAACAAAACTCGGCCCGAAGTCTAAATTAGGTAGATGATATACATTGGTAGATCAATGGATGTTATTGATTACATTAATATAAACTCTAGACTTGATTTTGGTATTTTGAATTGGGTTTCACCGGAATTCATCGATCTTCGATCTTTTAATTCATTATGATGTATCATAAATCTTCTTCCATCCTGCTTAGTCTTTTAATCCTTTCACAACCTATTTTTTATATTTTATATTTTTTTAGTTTCATTACATTTGCTTCATTTAGGTCAGAAGTCCGAATAAAAAGAGGAGGTAGTTGTGATAGACCCCGCGAGCCAACATAAAAAACTCGGCTATCTCTTTGGAAATGAAACCCAATCATCTACTGAATTTCTTTTCTAGTCTACCCCAATTTGTTTGGAACAAAAAACTTGGTTGCATTACATTTGCTTCATTTCTTCAGCTTATCCTTCTCTTGGCTACCGTCTTAGTTAAAATAGCATCGATCCTCTTTTTGGATAAGGTATTTTGGTCCCGTTACAACTTTTTCATCCATAAATCCATGCCGTTGAGCATACACCTCTTTTAAAAACGATAAGTCTTCCTTGTGTGGCCAACTGGCCAAGTAGCCTTATTATTTATTTCACAAATTTTCTATTTTCTTTAAATTATTTATGTCGTGCAACCAGCACCGTCATGAAAACAAGAAAAAAGAAGTTGATTGGACATTAATGTCATTATAAGTTTTTTTTTTTAATACATCAATAAACATCGTCCATTGTAATGAATTTGTTTTGAAGAAAAAATGAGGCTCTGGGACCTCATCTTATATATATTAATAAAAGACGAAAAGTTTTAGCAAGATGCTAAAATTACAGGAAAAAGAAAAAAGGAAAAAAGTTACAAATTACTGGTAAAAGAATAAAAACTGGAGTCCTTTAAGAAAGCTTCTCGTTTGAGTTGCAGAAGACTGGCTCGGTTAGTGTTGTCCCGGCCAGGTTCCTGGAATGGCTTTGTAATGAATTTGTTATTAATCTTTAATTTATTCTCTATATATAAGTTATTGAATCTTGAAGTTATTTCAAATTTGTCGTTTAATTAAATTTTCCATTTTCTATCTAATTGAGGTTAATAATAAGCTGAAATCGCACTTCGCATTGGTTTAAAAAATAGAACTATTTTGTGTTACGAAACTTCCTTTTCTTCCTTTTCTCGGAATGCCTCATTTCACTTCCTTTTCTTCTAAGAGGTCCAGGGTTCAAGCCGGTATGCTTGCGATAGGCTTGGCGAGCCAGCGTAAAAACTCAGTCATATATACAAGAAATGACGAAGGTCGGGATATCATTTCTAGCTTACCCCAACTTGTTTGAGACAAAAGACTCTGACTTGTGTTACGAAACTTATGCAAATGCCAAGGAAAATTCAAAATTATTATACGTCAGAAAAAAAAAAAAAATTCCCCCATCATCACACAGTTAACATTTATTGGCATTAAATTTCAATACAATATTTTAAATATTAGCTACAACTCGTAGGAGAATTGTAAAATTTGAAGACCTCAAGTACAATTTACTCTTAATGTAAAATTTAAGAGGTTAGTGGCTCCAGGTAAGGATAAAAATGAGCAAATGACCGTCCTCTTTAATTTTCTCTCTTGATTAGACAACTTTCCAGACTAGTACTTAATTTAATAAAGTAATGACAAAGCGAACTAATCTCCTTTTTTTTTTAACTGGGTTCCCCAAATCGATCTTTTTTCAAAAAGCAAATGACCATTCTCATTTTCTCTCTAGATTGCAAAACTTGCCAAAATGTTACTTTAATTAACAAATGACAAAAGAACTTATCTTTTTCTGGCCTCCCAAATTGACCTTGATCCAATGTGAAGCGTGCCAAAGACTTTTGACTATTTAGGGACAGTCACGTCTTGACAATAGCAACTAGCTCATTCAATCACAATCTCTTATCACTGCCACTTGCACTAATTAATTAATTAATAATGGCAAAAAGAAACATTGCTTAACCTAGCTAGGTCACAGTTCGTCATAACCCATGGCTAAAACACTATTTATATATATTGACACTTCTCTCACCTCAAACCAAGTTTAGTAAAACCAACCCCTCCCTCTCTTCGATACATACCATAAACATCGAACTATATAAATTTAATGACCACTCATTCAAATTGTGCTTTTGAGCCCATGGATGGGTGGTTTCAATTTGAGGAATTTGATAAGACGTTCTCTGATGGATCTTTGGTTCCATTTCCAAGCACTAGCAACAAGTAAGGCTATTTGCATTAATTTATATAATGAAGTGAAGCTTAATACATTTATATCTTCCAAGTTAACTAGGGAGCCTCTTTTTATTGCAGTGGAAATGTGTTGGCATGTGTAGATTTTGGCAATGCGAACTTCATGACTGATAATGTTTGCTTGCAGGTTCTTTCCCTAATTCCAGTTCTTTCATAGTGTTAATGGATGACTAAGTAATTCTTCTTTTTTTTAAAAAAAAAAAAAAGAAAAAAGTTCTCCTGTTTACAGTTCAGAGATCCTTATTTTTTACGTTTATATATATCTTTGTAGGGGAAAATGGAACTTGATCTAAAAGATATGCTCTTTGAAGAAAATTTTGCTCAAGAGCATACTTCCTCCAGTTTGTCATCAAAGCGATCCCTCTCAAATGATAGTTCGGGTAATTCATCAACTCAAATTTTCAGAAGCAATTCAAATTCAGTCTCCGGATCCAAAGCATCAATACGCCAACCAGGCAACCGTAGCTTAAGTTGCAACATTCCAAATCTCGATTCAGATGATGATGTGATTACCAAAGCAATGATGGCCATTATGTCATCTGTTTCTTCAGCATCATCTTCATCGTCTCCTTCAGTTGTATCTAAAAACTCTCCAAAATTTGGAGAAAATGCTCAATTTGGAGCATTTAGGCCATTTAACTCGGAATTTTCACCAAAACGTGAAGTCAATTTTAGACACGATGGACAAAAAATGATAAAGAGGTCTCTAACTATGCTAAGAAGTATCAAGCCAGGTCAGCAAAGTGAATCAAAGCCAAGTAACCTTTATCATATGATATCGGAGCGTAGGAGGAGAGAGAAGCTAAATGCGAGCTTTGAGCTGCTTAGAATGCTTCTTCCCCCAGGATCAAAGGTATATATGGTGTTGAATTTCAAGTAATTATTTCATAATTTTCATATTTCATAATATACTAGTATGTTCTAACTACGCTTGCCTCCAACCAATAAAAAAAGACGTAATCATAATAAGCTAAGAGTGCAGTTGAAGTTTTCTTTCAAATCCTAAAGAGATATAAAAGAAAAAACATTAAGGAAAGGTTAACATAAATTAGAGATGTTGCTTTAGAAGAAACGCAATCTTTTGCTACAAGTGGGATGAGTGAGATGTTTCAAATTAAACTCAAGAATTAATAAACGATTCTTTTGCTCAACTAATCACAAACACTTATCTAATAAATTATTACTTTTTCCTCTCTACAATTATTTAGAAAGACAAGACCTCTGTGCTGATCAAGACAGCAAGCTATCTAAAAACTCTCGAGTCGCAAATCTCAGAGCTACAAGAGAAAAACCGCAAACTAGAATTATATCTGCCTAACACAAATGGAGGCAGAGATGCAACATTTGGATCAAACGAACGAGTGCAAATACAGATCTTGAAAACAAGCTGTGCCGAACTGCAATTACAACAGATAAACTTGAGAATCAATGTCCTGCAAGAATGTGACATAGTGGAATTGATTCTTAACATACTAGAGCGCCTCAAATTGATGAAGAGCATTAGTTTGGTATCGGTTGATGCATATACATTCAACCCGGAGGTGAAATTACATGCCAAGGCGAGCATAAAATTACGTACAAAGGTATTTACTTATTTTTCTTTGTTTCGACACATGATTTGTAGTTTTCTACTGTAACTCTTAACTCTAAATGGCCAAAACTACCAAAAGCACTCTTTTAATTGCGCCATTAAGTTAATAGAGTTTTTCAATGCTTCACCTTTCTGGTATAATTCTGTCTGTGTATTGAACGCACATTTTATACTGTAGCGTTTTTTATTTATTTATTGGAGTTCTAAAAGTAACCATGCATGACCGAATTTCTTTTCTATTTTGAAGAGATATTTCAGTGACTCGTACAAAACTATAATGAAACAAAAAGTACCACTCAGCTTTTACTATCATAATATCCCTCCTGCTACATGGTAATTTGATATTTTCTTCGTTGCATGCACATATTGACTATTCTATAATGTCCCTAATCAGTTCTTAATTTATTACAACTTGTTATTAAAGTATTAATATTCCTCCTGATTTAATATGGTTGCATGATCTTGATCTCTCCTTGAATATTGACCATTCTATGATCTAACAATAAAAAACTTGAAATATTCATGCAAACTTTTTTTAAACTCGGTCAAGTCAACAATTAATTTGTTATTTTTATGACATGGGACCAGCAGGACAGCGACTCGAACGAGACATTCTTCCGGCAACTAATAGAAAAGGCAGTTGATGACGTGACATCTAGTACCTGCACACGGTCTATGTGCTCGGAGCTTTATCCTTTCCACAAATTTTGATTCCCCACCTTTCTCCTCTCTGTCGTCTATTTCATTCTAGCACGTAATAGCGTAGAAAGAAAATTTTGGAGACCTTGTAAGATACTCAAAATAAGGCCAAAAGAGGTTTTCTTGAAGATGACATGTAGAAATTTGCCAGTTGTATAGCACAATACATATAGGTGGCCCTATACATGGTTATGTGGTTGAGACTTGATGGGTGTAGGGTCCGAATTCTCTGGTCGTTTTTTATAAACGATCACTGGTCGTTTTTAGATTTGGGCCGTTTGATTTAATCTCAACGGTTAACTTTTTTCTGGCCTATCAATTCTGATATTATGCACGGAGCATCCTTAACCGTCGAGATTAAATCAGAAGGTCCAGATCTAAAAACGACCAGAGGATCTCGTTCCAGTGGGTGTATATATTGTTTGTGGGTGTGTGTAGGTTGGTCAGCTGTTTACAAGTCGTATTTGTTAGGTAGTTTTTAGCAAGTAATACAATTACGTATTGCAAACGTATTGCAATTTACCTAGAATGAACACAAATATGAATGTATGAGACATCACGGACACGACACATACAATAATGGTATATTTTAGCTACGGGCACGATTCATTGTAATAATTAATACAATCAAATCAATTTGACCAGACTCAATTCTGAAAGTCTAAATGATCGATCCAAACAGTTCAATATGATCTCTCCATTAATTAAAATCTTCTTTCCCACCAAAATTTACATTTTTTTTTTTACTATTTTTTTTAAATTTTAGAAAATTATTGATCTAGTTTGTTCCCAACCCTTCAAAAATAGCAGTTTTGAAAAATTTGAAAAAAAAATACTTACAAATTTTGAAAAAATGTAAAATTTGATCTACATGGAGATTTCAATAGGCAGATCATAATAAATGGTTTGGATCGATTATTTGAGCTTTCAAAATTGAGATTTGACGGGATTTAACCGATAGTCCAATCAAATAGATTTGATTGAATCATTTCTCACAGAGAGAGAGATTGAGTGAGAAAGACGCTTCAATCAAATCGATTTGACCGGACTCCCGATTAAACCCCATCAGATCTCAAATTGGAAAGTTTAAATGACCGATCTAATCCGTTCAATATGATCTCCATATTGAAATCTCCTTGCATACAAAATTTTTTATTTTTTAAAAAATTTATTATTATTATTTTTTAAATTTTAGAAAATCGTTAATCTAATTTGTTCCGAACCCTTCAAAAACTGCAGTTTTTAAAAATCCGATTTCAAAAAAAAAAAAAATTTGGTATGCAAGGAGATTTCAATATGGAGATCATATTTAACAATTTAGATCGGTAATTTGAACTTTCAAAATTGAGATATGATAGGATTTAATCGAGAATCCGGTCAAATCGATTTGATTGAATCTACTCTCTCTCTCTCTCACACACACACGCACACACACACACACACACATATATAGAATGGATATAGTACACTGATGTGTACGGATCGTCCCCGTACACATGAGTCATTTTTCAAGATCCAAAATTTAAACGGTCAATCCGAACCATTCAAGTTGTTCTCCATATTGAAAAATCCAGATAGACCAAATTTTATATTTTTTCAAAATTTTTTGCTATTTATTATGATATTTTAAAAAAAAAAACACTATAAGTGGAATATTTCAGGCCCTCCAATTTGAAAATATCATAATATATAGCAAAAAAATTCGAAAAAATGTAAAATTTGGTATGCAAGAGTTTTTCAATATGGAGAACAACTTGAACGGTATGGATTGACTATTTGAATTTTATATTTCGAAAAACGACTCATGTGTACCGGGACGATCCGTACACATTAGTGTATTTTATCCATTATATATATATATATATAGAGAGAGAGAGAGAGAGAGAGAGAGAGAGAGAGAGTATCTATTATGCATCATGATTCACAAAGGCTTCCGTGCATCATGAATATTTTGGTCGGTGGTTTTGCAAATTAAGTAATCTAATTTAACCAATCCAACATACATATTGAAATCTCATGTCAAACAAAATTTTATATTTTTTAACTATTTTTTTCGGATTTTTCTTATACTTTCTATTTTTGGAATATTCTTACTACTAATTTTTATCCAAAAATGGTAAGCTTGTAAAAATTCATAAAACATAGCAAAAGAATTTAAAAAAATGACAAATTTTGTTTGCTATGAGATTTCAATATATAGACTGAATTGGTTAAATTAAATTTATCAATTTACAAAACCACCGACCAAAAGGATCATGATGCACGGAAGCCTCTATGCATGATGATACATAATAGATTTACTACACACACCCACCTTATTATAGATGTTCTTAAAAAAACAATGAATGTAGTGAACTTCTGTTCATTTATAAGACATTTATTTGCATTGAAGTTTAAAGTTCAAATTTCAAAAGCTAGAGACATGATATGAATTTTTAAATAAATAGTGTCATTATGTATAGATTAGAGTATTTACATACAAAATATTCGAAAGAAATTAATTTTTTATGAGACAAATTTCTCATATATAATGTGTTTGCACAAACAAAATTATCACGAAGGATTTAGCTGTTTTGAGAGGGTGCCAATGCCCAAGTGGTCACAATCTCTCTTATTCATTAATATTTAAAATTTAAACATCGAAATTCGCACCTGTTAATCTTGTTTAATTTAACTAAACACGTTACTATAAATTTTGAAGTACGTTTGATACTCGATCAAGATGACAAAAAAAAATGAACAAGTCAAGTTAATTATGATAAACTACTATTATGTTCTTTTTTTTTTTCCCTTGATGGAGTAACAACTAAACGTTAAAATTTACAAAAATTATATGATAAAACATTGTTCGACAAATTGAACGAAATCAACGTTCAAATTTGATAATACAATTTTAAATTTAATTATTAATAAGAAAATTGTGGCAACTTACAACATAAAAGAATCGTGAAATTAAAAGTCGCCTCGTATAAAATTGGGATCTGACGAAACAAAGCATTTGCCTTTGTGCATACGTTTATGTTTCCATTCCTACGCATTTCCAAGCGGAGTCCCCTGCACAGATCTTTTGTGACGTGTCCTGTGAGTGTTAATAGTGTATCTACCACGTGTCAGATGTTTGATCGTGTCATCTAAAATGCATTGACATTTGACCATAATACACGTGTGTCTAGCCGTGGCTGCGCTACACCGAGCTGGCAATAAAGGAAATAAGGAAGTCGGTAATTTTCCTTTCTTAAACAGGAAATTTGTCGGCGTAATTAATTAACGATGCAACTTCTGAAACCGGATCAAATGAGATGCCAAAAATCTATGTTACTTGGGTGCGGGTGCGGGTGCGGGTGCGGGTATCGTGTCGGATACGATGTGGGTGCGGGGATACGACATTTTTCAAAAAACTCGGATACGGCTGTATATATAAAATAATAAAAATAATTAGAATAATATATTTTTAATTAAAAAATTAATTTATATATTTTATTAATATAATGTTATTAATATTATATTATAATCTTTTAATTTATATTGAGAAATTAAACAATCAATAATATAATGTTATTAATAATTAGTAATTTATATTGAGAAATTTTATCTGTTTAGACTTTAGATATGAACAATAAACACGGCCCAGGCCCGACAATATTATTTGTCCGGTTTTGAAAGGAAGTTTAGTCCCACGAGGGGCATGGATACTCAATAGGGATAATATATATAGTACGAATATAGAGGCAGAAATTGAAAGCCGTTGAATGCCTTTGCTGTGCATTGTGCGCGCGAGGGTATTAGCACATGTCCATTTTTTGTGCGCTGGCCCACCTCCCACCACCTTTTATGGTTATATAAAATATTATATTATAAATCACATTCACATATCATATAAATTAAATATTCAGAGATCCGACGCGGCGGTCAATTGGTCCAGATACGCATATCGTAACCGTATCGGCGACCATATCTGACGGTCAAAGTGTATAAAATGTTCAGATACGCCACGTGGCGAATTTAGTGCGTATCTCACGAATCCACGTAACATAGCCAAAAATACTAAATTTCATGTCAGTTTTCAGGGAATAAATCAC
Source organism: Rhynchospora breviuscula (assembly GCA_027562975.1). Lineage (NCBI taxonomy): Eukaryota > Viridiplantae > Streptophyta > Magnoliopsida > Poales > Cyperaceae > Rhynchospora > Rhynchospora breviuscula. Next base: position 57,452,269 of record CM050402.1, read on the forward strand.
TCGTCTGACATTATCACATCTACAAGCCTAAACAATTAAGACTGGCATAATCTTAGTTCAAGCTTTCTTTCACTCTTGGGCAATCAGAAAAGAAACTAGAAACAAAAATGAAAACCCATATAAGCCTGATTTTACAGTAGCTTAATGCAGGAAGTACAAGTATTGGTAAAAAACAAACCCGAGCAAAATTATCTCAACTGATTAAACAGAGAGATAAGCCAGTAGATCAAAAAATCCAATTGATGTATAGAAAACAACGAAAGAATAAGAGCATACTAGGAAAATTTGCATACCTTGTCAAGAAAAATGTTAGAATAACAAATTCCAACATGAATGTGTCATTTCTCTTCTCTCTGTAATCTAATTTCCTAATCCATAGAGTATTTTTCTTTTCACATTTACAACTGCAAAGCTGGGAAAAAGCAGCAGAAAGAATATAATAAAGAAATAGATACAACTAATCTTTTTACAGGAAAGTTCAAGTTTCTTACTGCCCTATAATTTCACTCCAAATTCAATACAAAACTCTAATTTTAACAGAAGACTAGATATTTATGGTGGCATCCCATAACCTGAGCAACCCATTTCGTCCTCCACTGCAAATCCTTTTTCTATCCAGATCAGAAGCAATGCATCGTACCTACCACAAAATATAACAAATTAATGTAACATCAATATTTTGTCCCAGAAAGTTTACTAGAGCTATAATATATATATAATACCATAAGATACCTCCATACTTGCAAGAAAAAGAAAGAAAGCAATACCAGAGCAGGAGTCTTTTGAGGTGTACGGTATAGTTGCCAACTTGAAGTTTTAGAGGGTGTTCCAGAGAAACTTGCACCAACTGGTCTCTCTTGAACCTTGTGGTAAAGTGACATCGAGTTGTCAGCTGCACCTATTCCCAACCAATTTTCACTTGCAGTAATAGACAGAATAGAAGCTGAATGTGTTGTTAAACTTTTCACACACTTCATTCCACCTGTCATCAAAGCTACATGTATAAGACTTAAGAAGCAAAAATTGCCATTCCATAATAATGTAAAGGAGAGTATGTTGACCTGTTTCATTTTCCCAGAACCGTATCAGCCCATCACTTGAACCTAAATAAAATTTACATAAAATCAGTTTATTGTATATGGGTATAATTCCTAATTGATACCACACAAAGTTTATTTGAACAGCAATAATAAAGAACATATAAACTGTAAAATGTTAAGAGCCAAGGAATGCGAACCAGTAATAATCCCTCTGTCAGAAGGAGAATACTCAACACTAATAATGGGACCTGCATGGCAGGCTAATACTGTCTCGCACAACCCTCTGTTAAGGGACCAAACCCTAGCTGTCCAATCATCGCTTCCGGTGAGAATGGTATCCCCAAACATCCTCAAAGATCTTCATCAAATTTAAACATCAAATAAGATATACTACACTAACAAAACTACAAAAGTAATTTATTTAAAACATTGGATACTGTCCCGATGCACCTTCTTATAATTAATATACTTCTTGATCTACTATAGATTTATATTTCTTCCAGTAATACTAATATTTGTTCCTATATAACATGTGCTCATGCAATAATTCTTTATTGTTCAAAACACCTGGTTTGAGTGGAATTCCACTTCCGGAGGTAATATTATCATGTCCTTACTGTTCAACCAAAGAGATATCCTTAGTTATTTGTTAATTAATGGAAAAATACCGTATCCATTTGGTGTGCCCTTGGAGCTTGTACATCTGCCTTCCAGCACGTATGTCCCACACATTTGCCACACTGCCAATAAATAAATGTTAGAAATCCGAAATTGACAAGTTGATTTCCAAATAATTACAAATTTACAATCAACTACTAACTAAACAATTTAAGTAACAAATCAGCATACGTGTCTCTCCCGGCAGCAGCTAAGATGCCATTAGAATCATCATATTCCATGCAAGAAATTGCACTTGTACACCGACCAACTGTGGCCACACACGTGTCAGTTCTCACGTCCCACATTTTTACTGTGCCATCATGTGAGCCTGTAAGAACCCGCTCCCCCGACAGCATCCTCACACAACTAACCTGTATATACAATATGTTTAAATTGTGTGTTTCCAAAATAGGTTAGGCACTTTCAGAGTGCTGAGAATTTTCACTAAAGATAAGGTACTCACCGATCCATTATGACCCTTTAATTCTTCTAACAGCTTTAATGTTTGTTTATCCCAAACTATAACAGATTGATCATCAGATCCTGACACAACCTTACTACGATCTGAGCTGATTGCTCTGACTGGCCTACAAGAAATTAATGCTGAAGTTCAGAAACACCCATCTTGAAAATAAAAAAAACAATTAGAGAAAGAGGTTCAGTTTTGTACCTGGTGTGGCCTTTAAGTGTAGCTCGAAGTTCAGAACCACGCATGCTAGGATCCCAAATTTTCACCTGAAGAACAAAAGATTTTTAAAATGTAAGCCAAAGCAGCGCCATGATGTATAAAAGAAGAGATGAAATCTGGGGCTTTTTCTTTTCTATTATGATAACAGATACTTCACTGTAATCTCTCACACCAACGCAATATGTTCTGTCTATTCATAATAACAACCAAGGCTGAGTTAACGAAAAAAGTTATATTGCCCGTGCACATTTGGTAATAATTCAACCAAGTTGCTCATAAGCAGTTAATTATTTCACCCTAGCCATGAGTCAACTATTCATATCTCCTTGATTTGATTTTATAGACTTTGTGTTTATGTGGGAGTGCTGATGCAGCTCATTGGAGGTTCGGTAAAAAAACTCAATATAGACAGAATTTACAAGAAGTCATATTTGATACAAAAAATAACAGGTTATATTTGCAAAAGAATCTCAAAAAAGGTATAAGATTTAAGGAGGCTAACAGAGCAATCAATGCTTCCACTAATGAAAAAACCAGCATCCTCGCGGTCCCCAACGAGATCCCAGACCTCCCTTCGGGTGACACAGTGTAAGGCAGTAATGGCGCCGGTGTGGCCTCTTAATGTCCTTATATTTGTCTGTACTTTTGCGACAGCTGCTGCAGCCTTTGCATCACCTAAGAACCATCAGAATTAAATTATTAGAGAGCGAGATAGAGAAAGAGAGAGAGTAATAGAGTAGTAGTACTGATGAGTAAACTTACTGGTACGGCTAAAAGAAGAAGCACGCAAACTTTTCTCTCTGGTAAACATGCTTTGCATCCAGCTGCGGCCCAGACCAGAAGCTTCAGCAGGCTGTTGGCTCTCATCAGAGAGTGGGTCCCGTGGTGAGGCCATGCCCATTGTCGGGGGTGCCTTTCCAGGTGAGGCTCCCCAGTAGCCAGCTCGTAATTGTTGCAGATGAGAAAGTATTGCTCTTAAATTAATCTGAGAAATGGATAAGGAAAAAAGGAACCAATATCAAGAAAATGATATTTTTAACAACACTACTAAAATATAACTCTGCTGACTCACCTCAGTCGTTTTTATTATGCAAAGAATAGAACGTGCAGATAAATCAGAAAATGAGGTCACTTACGAGCTGGTTAGAACCCAATTTGTTCTTTTCAGAGATTTTCTCGATAATATTCCATGCATCTGTATCAGGAAGACCTAAACCAGCCTACGTCATAGTGCAAAGAATACAAATTAGCAAGAAAAATAGGTGTTCGGAGAGAACTAAAATAAATTCAGTGTTCAATCAACTACCATGTGAGTTGCCACTACAACCAATTGTGCAGTCCAAAGGGTTAAATCATCGGCCGACCTGTCATTTCAAACACAGGAAGTCGAATGTTGAGAATGAATATGTACTTTTTTACATTCAAAGACATCAAGCAGGTAAAGGTGAGATAATCAGTATCTTTACTTGTTATTATCTAAAGCACGCTTCATTGAATAATCAAAGTAGCCATCCCAGAATCTACAAAAGAAGCAAAATAGTTACAATTTACAAATGATACAACAGACAGTACTTGGGGAAAAAGGTGATCTCCAAAAGAAAGAAAGACAAGATAAGTCCTCTACCGTAATTCTTCCCAAATAGAGAGAGAAAGAAGATGCCTCTGTACATATTCAGGTACATTATTTGAATCCTTACGGTGCATCTCAGCTGAGACTTCGAGTGCATCCATCACAGTTGCCATGTCATTGCGAGAAACCGCACGATTTATGGCCGTCTTCAGCTGTTTAAATTTTAAAAAAAGCTTCAATTATTGATCATCAGAACTTGCATCACTGAAATTGCCAGGAGAAAGTACAAGAGACCAACCAATTCTTTAACAGCTATAAATTGCTCGTCTGTCAACCTACATTGCCATCCCTAAAAAGAAACAGAACTTTATCAGAATATATGGAATTTAATTCACAAAATTCTAAACATACAATTTCCTCTAAGTGTAGGTACCGCAATAATGTGCTCCCTTATACACTCAACAAATCCACTTCCACCAATACCTTCTGCATCAGACTCAATTAAAGCTGCCAATAGACACAACGTTATACAAATTAGTGGTTGGAAAAGTTAGAGATTGGAAAAAAGCATTGGCTTGAGCCTGAATGGTGCATAAGATACCGAGAATTGTGCCGTATTCAAATGATGAAAGAGGATCATCAGTTGGGCGAAGTCTGAGCAATTTCTCCCATAATCCCTAAAGAAAGAAATATTGTATTTTATATTAAGTTTTACTTTAATTTGAAAATCAATCTTTAGAGGAACAGAAATAATGGCACAACTGATATTTAAAGAAAGTATAAAAAATTCACCTGAAGCTTAACTTTGATGTCCAAGACCATCCTTAACCTCTCAGCCTGTACAACAAATGACGAAGTTAATGTGATATACAGCTATTTTTCTAAAAAACATTGTACTTTTTAGAGTTCCTTTACCCATAGAGAGTTGACCAATTTACTTTTTGAGAAGTCAATTTTAATAGAAAAGAGCGAAAAACAAAAGATCTGGTAAAAATCTATACTGATACTGCTATAAAAGCAATATCTGTGTCAGGCATATACCTCTCTCTCCATGGCACTCAGCTTGTCTAACTCGGAATCACCATTAGCTACCACCTCAGCATAGCTGATAGACAATTCACGTGTATTAAACACTAGATGAAAATAAACACAAAATAGAAAATATAAATCCCAATATAAGTGGTAGTATTGTTCAGTACGTGGGTTTGTCCTTTTCATTGAGTGCCTCACTTGCTGCAGCCAGAATAGATCGCCTCTTCTCTTCTTGTTCCTCTGTTCTTTCATTTGCTGGAAAGTTCTGGTAAATGTGTTTTGTATCCAATTCTGCCAGACAAAATAGATATCTTAAGATTAAACCTCCTAGACTAGCCTAATCTTTAGTTTTTTTTTTTTCTTTCCCCTTGGAGCAGAGATTGATCTCTTAGTAAGAAATGCTTACTGTAAAGTCAGCCTAACAACTTAGGGATTCTACAAAGTTCACAATATTTGCACTTTCTCCATATGCAGATATTACCAACTATCAAAGTAGATCCATATGATGGTCGTTAAAGTAAAACAGCTATGTACAACACCCCCCCCCCTGTATTTTTTAACCCTATAAGCCGTTAATTGTTTAATAACTTAAGTCAAACGAATTTACATTATGGCCACTAAGTTTATTTTACTATCAGCGAAGAAGTCAAGAGAAGCTTTAGTAACTAATGATTAAGTCAACCTTTATTTTGGCAGTTTGGATGCTATTAACAATTAACCCATGCAAAATGTTCACACTTCGAACCAGCGTAAAAGCCACAGCTTTATTTATGGAAATGAAACCCATGAAAATGTCAGCACTCATTTCTTTCGAGTACAGAGAATGTAATTTCAAGACCAATTATTATTCAATACCACGGAAAAAAACAGGGCTCAATTAACCTAATATAAAAGAAGTAATTGAAAACCTGTTGGTCCTGCTTCAGGTTCTGATATCGTAATTATCTCTGGTTCTGGAAATTCAGAGGGGAAAATTGAAAGAGGGTTTTGACCCCTCCCAATTGCATCTTGTAACTTATCGAGAAGGTTAGTAGTTTTTTCCTGTGAGTTGTGGCATCTTTCCACATAATCTAGAAAACCTTGAGTCTCCAAAAACTGTGCTATCTGTAGTCAACAGAAAATAATAAAATCAGATAGCTGCATGCTAGAGGAAGTACTATTCGCTCTAATCATATTATGAAATTTTGAATACCATAGACATGGGGTCAACTGGTTCTTTAGTAGTCCGAGAACGCTTTTTGAGAAATGCTTGAGAATTAAAGCCTGTTTGTGATGAGTTATCCTTAAAAAAAGGGGAAAATAATTAATACAAACAGGAAATGGTTATTGAGATCATTAGTACACAAAGAAATCACATTAACTCACAAGAAAGTTCCGATAACCACTCAGGATCATTGCAAAAAACCTCAAGAAAATCATCCTACAATAAGAGTGTCATATGTAAGAGAACTAGTATTTACAAAGTAGAGAGCCTTTATATACATTACTTGCAGAATAGAAACTGATAGTGTTCAGCCCGACACAATATTTTGCCAAAACTTGCATGAAATAAAAAATATAGGCACATCTAAAAGTATAGAGCAAACAGAGGAAAAAAAGGGAAATGAACTAAAAGCTTTTATGACCTTAAATGAAAATCATGCTCATTGCACCATGGTTTGGCATTGGATTTGAAAGACTGGTCAGCCAGACAGCCAGAGTTTATCTTCATGAAATCAATCTCTACCACATTCGGCTGGAGCAGTTTTAATATCTCATTTCGCAGGATACTGAATTCAGGTTCTGGAATTTGCGGTATCTCTTCTGTCGTTGTTATTCTGTTATATTCTAGATCCACAACCACTACCTGCATATATATATAATTTCAAACTCAAACAATCTTTAATCTAAACAAAATTTTAATAAAGATAGAATTAATAAGAGTTAAAAATCTTACACCATCCATTGTTATGCCATATGTGTCCACGCCAGAATGAAGCCCCATCATGTAAGGTGTTGGGGCATCAATGTAATCTATCCCACTGAAAAATATTAGTGGGATGTAAACATGCTGTGTCATAATTAAAAAGGAAATATCAAAAAGTGAGCACTGGTTGAATGGAGCTGTTTAAAGAAACATTTATAATATACACTAATGCTGACCTGCCACCTAAGAGGATAGATCAAGTGGCAAATGGCTTCCGACACGAGTGTCAATAATGTGTACCTGAATATTTTACACAACTTATGTATAAATTTAAAATAAAACAAACAGAACTTAACAACTGTATCAGCATTCAGCACTACTATAGTATCTAGTAAGTTGATTACAAAATTGCAACATACAAAGTATAAAACTTAAACAGATAAGAAGGAACAGGAAAATGAATTACTTATTTGATCTAAGCAAAATCCTTCTTTCAAGCAGAACAGCAGTAAAAAGCTGGATTAAGTTATCTACATCAAGACACTGAACCAATGGCTGGAAGGATATCTGCACAACACAGAAAACAGTACAGGTATTTAAAAAACTAAAAATGAAAAAAAAAAATAAGAAAAAAAAAGCTAAAGTTGAAAGTAATACATCAGCATGGGGAAGTTTTTCTCTAGGTGGGACCTCTACAGAGAGAAGGTGGCTCTCCACAGCAAACAAAACTCGTTCTTTGCCAGGTGTTGGTAAAGGCACTTTTGACACCATGTAATTTATTATCTCCCATATTGGCTTGCTGGATAAAATGAAAATCGAACTCAAGAAATTAAGCCGAAACTGAATGAAATTGCCCCAGAAATGTTCATATTAACTTAATCAAATTGCTCAATCACCAATGCAGACAACATTTGGACTCGCAATGTTCAAATTAACTTTGGTCAGTCTAGTTCAATTTGGGCATGGGAAGGCAAATAAAGAGCTCATCCAAGGTAGCAGTACAATATGAACATTCAATTAGTAGAACATATCTATTTTACCACACCAATTTATTGTCACTCACTATATCTCAAACAATGTTTCACACAAGCTGGTATCATGAAAAATCCAGGCTGGTAACTGAAAGAACAGTCAGAAATTGGATCTAAGTTGCGAAAGGATCTTCAAAAAGACTTAATAATAAGAAGGAAGTAAGTATAATTAAAGTTGTTTACCTACACCCAGAAGTAAAACAAATAACAAACAATTCTTCTAGAGCTTCTCGAAGGATTTGGAAACTAGGAGAATGAGAGACGAGGCATATGCACTTGTCAGCAAAACAATTTGAAGGAATCTTGTATGCTTCCGCTATATCTTCACAAATTGGGTCACGGAATGCAATGCAACTTACATAGCATTTTGAACCATCTCCCTCTGACGATAACTTAAGGTTAAGTTTATCACGTATCAAGAAATATGTAAAATTAATGCTTACAGACAGGATTATCATATCTACTTTGTTTGGATCCTTGGCTGACCAGGTTAGTACCAGAAGTTATATCTAAACAATGCCCCATTGTCCAAAGACAAGAACTCAGTATGGTACAGTACCGCAGTACCTGTACCAACGTAACTTTTGGTTTCACTTTTCAGCTAAATTTTAAAAAAATAATTTAAAGTTCATGTTAGACTTATTAACTTAATTAAAAATCAGAGCCTTTTATCCCAAACAAGTTGGGGTAGGCTAGAAATGACGCCTGACCCTGATCATTTCTTGTATATATGGCTGGGAACGACATCCTCAACAGCCAATAAAATCGACTGTACCAAACAGCCATGATGAAATTTTTTTAAATTTAAAAATTTGAAAATTCAAATGTTGAATCCAAACCGTTGATCTTATTCAATTTCACGGGCGATGCGTTTTCATATAAGTTTTATAAAAATTGGTGTCAATTTGATATTTGATTAATTGACCAAAATATGAACGTATTAGAATTAATCAGTGATAGTGAACCAGATTCGTTCATTTATTGATCACTTGATCTAGTATCAAATCAACTCCAAAGTTTATAAAACTTATATGAAAACGCATCACCCGTAAAATTGAACAAGATCAACGGTTTAGATTCAGAATTTGAATTTTCAAATTTTAAAATTTTAAAAAAAAATTGGTATGGCTGTTTGGTACAGCCGATTATTAGGCTGCTGAGGATGCTGGTCCTATATGGCTGAGTTTTTACGCTCGCTCGCCAAGTCTATCGCGAGCATGCACGCTTGAACCCTGGACCTCTTAGAAGTCAGCCTAGTGCTCTTACCACTTGAGCTACTAGACCACATACAAAAATATGGAAATGAAAAGCAACTCTTACTGGTACCTTAGCTGACTGGTATCTGACAGAAGCATTATTAAATACTCTTACCTGTTAAAACAATGGGATAGCTCCGTGGGTAACTTGAAGAGTCTTTTTGGTCAATTCCAGAAGAATAGATAGCTACACCAGCTGGCAATACACACTACAGTGCAAGAGTTTCAAGTCAATTGACGAGGTAGAACAAAGTCTCCTTTAAAGTGTTATTACTTGTACGAATTTCAGGTTATTAATCTCAAATTAGTCCCTCAAACTTATATAAATATTACAGGATGTATGCTACATAAGACAGTAATGATTTGTTAGGTCCTATATGCAAATTCTTCATGTCAAATTGTGCTTTATACCATCTAATTTCCTTTAACAAAATGTGACTCGCTCTCAGAACCTAAAACTCCAGTATAACAAAGAGCAAAATTCAAATGTATCAACTAAATTCAAAGAATAACCTTGTTCATGCTTTTTAATTGGAGAAAAAAGACAAATTCCCAGATTTGAGCTGTACATAAACAACAACGCTATAAACCAGTACTTGATTCATACTTTTATCAATCAAAATTCCTCACAGGAATACAATCTCAACCACCGATCAATGAAATTTATAAAAAAGTTTGACAAGCGTATGAGTGAAATTACAGTGGGGAGCTGAGGAGGAGGAGGTGGATACTCTCCATGATTAGAAGGAGGGAATTGATCAACAAACGAAGGCATATACATCACTTCATCTCCTTGATATCCCTTCACATTCTCCAGTGACATTATATCTGGTCCCAATCCACACACCACGAAATACTCGAAAACCCGAGTACACATCTTCCCTTCCCTGGCTCCCTGCAACTTCACTAACAAGCAACTCCGCTGCGCGCCTCTGTTCTCCCTCTTGGATTTGGTTTGGAAGAGGTGGAAATGGAGATCTGTAGCCTGATTAGAGAGAGAGAGAGAGAGAAGAACAAGGGAAGGAGAAGAAGCGGTTGGTGCTTGAAAGAGAAGGTTTGACGCCACTTCGGTCTACGGAGTACGGACTTAGTATGGTCGTGAACCGCGCACGATTTCCTTTGGGCCTGAAGAATGTTTAAGCCCATATTATATTCTTTAGTTGGGTTTTGCGCTGTTGTGTTTTGGATTAGTTTTTCGGCCTATTATCCCTCTTTCTGTTATTGTTTCTTTTTGTTTTATGGAATAATGTAATTTCTTTCTGATATTTTCTTTAGATATATGATACATTGACTACTGACTTATTTTACAAGATGAAAAATGCCAGTCTTTTAATAGTTGATGCGATAATAAGAATAAAATGACATACAAAGTTTGGACAGCATGTGATAGGAAAAAAAAATGTTACATTGCCTAGACATGACAACGTGAGCCTCACAATTCACCTAATAAAACTCTCTTTAAAATTAAAAGAAGTGCGCAATTTAAAGACGCGTCGTGCCATATGTACGTGTAATATTTTATTTCATTTAATCATTCGACAGTATATCCTTTGATTAGGTATTTCTGGCGGAGCCACATAGGGGGCTGAAGGGGCACTGTCCCACTATGCAAATTTGTTTAATTTCTATGTATATATATTTTTTTCCAGAAAACTTATATAATTTGTCCCCTAATAAAATATGCACAAGTAATTTGTACTCCGCATCTTCTGGATGGTTTTCGATCTCAGCCGTCTGATTTAATCTCAATGGATATAGATGCCCCGTGCATAATATCAGAATTGATAGGCTCAAAAAAATCTAACCGTTGAGATTAAATCGGACGGCTCGGATCTAGAGACTTTATTAAACCATCCAGAGGATAGACTCCAAGTAATTTGTCCCCCGCCCGTAATGTCAATTTCTGGCTCCGCCTCTTTTCTTGTTCGAGTTTAATTTTAGACAATTCAGTTAATATATTTCTTTTCAAAAATAATATATTTATAATTCTCTTTTTTCTTTTGAGGGCTAGGCGGCGATAGCAAAGGAAAGATCCGCTAGAAGGAGGGCTTGAACCTCCGACCTTGTGGTTAACAGCCACACGCTCTAACCAACTGAGCTATTCCAGCAGTTGTTATACATTTTTTCTTGATATAAATATAATTTTAAGCCACCTAACCTTCAATATTCGCAAAAAAAAATTCGACCAGATTTCTTTCCCGTCGCGTCAACTTTAGGTTATATTCATACTTTTGAAATTTTTTACCGGACAAAAACAAGAAAATTGTAAGATTTTAATAAAAACGAAACAGTTTACATCTTTAAAATCCCAACAAACAAAGATATTTACTTGCAGCTTAACATAGAGCTGTTTTATATTTAACTATGTAGCATGAAGAAGTGATCAATAGCACGCACCAGGCAGTAATTGAATTAGCTTTTTATTTAGTTACTTTTCTATATTTTTTAATTGGGATGTAAATTTGACAAACCAATATAAACTTCGGTAGTATTAAATGGTCCAAACACTGAGCTCTAACGGTTCTCCATATCATGTCCGCACTGCTGCCAAGACTGAGAGTCCCACGCATTGACATTGGTCCCACCACCTTATAGTGAGTCCAACATTTAGCGTCAGAATTTAGTGAAGGTATTTATCTAGCTTCTGATTCTTACACTTTGTAGATTAATTTATAGTTAGAGTGGGACAAAATTGTTGCTGTTGTAAAATTAAAGGTGGAAGAAATAAATAATAAACAATATCTCAAGAGTAAGTAAGACAATATGCTCAATATAAATTTCAGAATTTTATTATCTCATTCCAACAATCCATACAAATGTACAATGCCTCTATTTATAGGCTATAATAAGATACCTCACATAATGATCAATAAATAATTAGTGGAGATAATGGAAAATAAATGTGTAGTGGAAAATAAAGAGATAAATAAGTAGTGGGAATATGAAGATGAACAATCCACATTTTATTAAATTTCATAACACTTCCCCTTGGATGTTCATCTTTAATTATACACTATTAATATGATACTTCAGGATCAATATTAATATGGTACTTCTGGACCAATTTATCTGCCTCATTAAAAACCTTACCAAGAAAAATCCATTGGAATAAAAACTTGGATAAGGGAAAAAGAGTGCAGTGTGTATAATACTTCCCCTCAATTTAATATTATTGGACGTCTTTCAGTCGATATAGACCTATCTTCTTTCTGAGTTGTTCAAAAATACTCGCTGGCAAAGTTTTTGAGAATAGGTCGGCCAGATTGTTACATGATTGGATTTTTTGAACATCTATTATACCATCCTTTTGTAGATCATGTGTCCAAAAGAACTTTGGTGAAATGTGTTTAGTTCGGTCTCCTTTGATGTATCCTTCTCTAATTTGTGCTATACAAGCTGCATTGTCTTCATATAATAGAGTGGGATTTTTCTTGATATTTTCAAGCCCATATTCTTCTTGAATATCTTGGATGATTGACCTTAATGAAACACATTCTCTACTTGCTTCATATAATGCAATGAGTTCGGCATGATTTGATGATGTGGCAGTTAGAGTCTGTTTTGTTGATCGCCATGAAATTGCAGCTCCACTATATGTAAATACATATCCTGATTGTGATCGCGCTTTATGTGGGTCTGACAAATATCCTGCATCTGCATAACCAACTAGATTGAATTTTGAATCCTTTTGATAGTATAGTCTCATATCACGAGTTCCGCAAAGATAGCGAAAAATATCTTTAATTCAATTCCAATGTCTTCGGGTTGGTTTGGAACTATATCTTGACAATAAATTTACAGCAAATACAATATCAGGTCTTGTATTATTTGCAAGATATAATAACGCTTCTATTGCACTTAAGTATGGTACTTCAGGACCAAGTACTTTTTCATCATTTTCTTGGTGACGAAAAGGATCATTTTCTGCATTTAATGATCGTACGACCATTGGTGTTCTCAAAGGATGAACTTTATCCATATTAAATCTTTTTAATATTTTTTCTGTATAATTTGATTGATGGATAAATATTTCATTCTTTAAATGCTCGATCTGCAGGCCGAGACAAAATTTAGTTATACCAAGGTCTTTCATTTCAAACTCTCTTTTCAGCAATTTTGCAGTATTTTCAATCTCTTCAGGGGATCCAATAATATGTAAATCATCAACATAAACTGCAACTATTGCAAAACCTAAATTTGATTTTTTAATAAAAACACATGGACTAACTAAATTATTTTTATATCCTTCTTTCAAACGATACTCACTAAGTCAATTGTACTACATTCGACCTGATTGTTTTAGTCCATATAAAGATTTTTTCAATTTTATGGAATACATTTCTTTAGGTTTTGATCTATATGCTTCTGGCATTTTTAATCTTTCGGGGATTTTCATATATATGTCACTATCAAGTGAACCATATAAATATGCTGTGACAACATCCATAAGTTGCATTTTTAGATTTTCTGTGGCTGTGAGACTTATTAAAAATCTGAGAGTTATTGCATCCACTACAGGTGAATACGTTTCTTCATAATCTACTCCATATATTTGTGTAAAATCTTGTGCCACTAGCCTTGCTTTGTATCTCACAATTTTATTTTTCTCATTTCTTTTAATGGCAAATACCCATTTGTAACCTACAGGGTTAACCTCTTTAGGTGTTTGGACTACTGGTCCAAATACTTGTCGTTTGTCAAGTGAATTTAATTCAGCTTGTATGGCATCTTTCCATTTAAGCCAATCATTTCTATGCCTACATTCTTCTATGATTTTTGGCACATTATCCTCTTCGCTTATAACATCACTAGCTATAGCGAATGCAAAAATTTCATCCACACGAGTTTCATTTCTGTTCAATATTGTACCAGTTTTTACATAATTTATAGAAATCTCATAATCATTTGGTACTTCAATTTCTTCTGAAACTTCATCAACCTCTTCTGGAGTTTTAGTTTCTTCTGAAATTTTATTAATCTCTTCTAAAAATTTAATTTCTTCTGAAATTTTATTAATCTCTTCTGGAGATTTAGTTTCTTCTGGAACCTTATAAATCTCTTCTGGAGTTTTACCAACTGCTTTATTCTGCTCTTTTCTTTTACGTGAATTTACATCCTTAGAACCAATTGGTCTTCCACGTTTTTTACGTTCATGAGATTCATTTGATATCTTTGTTATATCTATTCGAGCAGGTACATTTATAGCTGGAATATGTGATTTGGTGACTTTATTTATATATGTGAATGCGTCAGGCAATTCATTTGTAATTCTTTGTAAATTTATAATCTTTTAAACTTTAAGTTCACATTGACCACTTCAGGAATCAAGATAAGATAATGATGAATTCTATGTCACTTGTTTATCCAGCTTTTGTTTTCCTTCCCCTAAATTTGAGAATATTGATTCATCAAAATAACAATCAGCAAATCTTGCTGTAAAAGTATCTCCTGTTAATGGTTCTAATATTTGACAATAGAAGGAGAGTTAAAACTAATATAAATTCTCAATCTTCTTTGAGGTCCCATTTTTGTGCGTTGTGGAGGAGAAATTGGAACATATATTGCACAACCAAATACTTTTAAATGGGACAAATTTGGTTCTCTTCTGGAGACCAATTGTAATGGGAAATACTTATGATCAGCAGTTGGCCTTAATCTAATTAGTGCAGCAGCATGTAATATGACATGTCCCCATGCAGAAGATGGTAAACTAGATTTCATAAGTAATGGTCTAGCTATTAATTGTAACTTTTTAATAAACGATTATGCTAGACCGTTTTGTGTATGAACATGTGCCACTGAATGTTCTACAGTAATCCCAATAGACATGCAATAATCATTAAAAGCTTGGGATGTAAATTCTCCTGCATTATTAAGTCGGATTTTTTTAATTTGATAATCCGAAAAGTTGGCTCTCAATTGAATAATTTGTGCTAGTAATCTAGCAAATGCAACATTTCTTGTTGCTAACAAACACACATGTGACCAACGCGTTGATGCATCAATTAAAATCATAAAATATCTAAATGATCCACATGGTGGTGTTATAGGTCCACATATATCTCCTTGAATTCGTTCTAAAAATGATGGAGCTTCAGGTCCAACTTTATTTGGAGATGGCCTAATAATTAGTTTTCCAAGAGAGCATGCTTGGCATGTCAATTCTTTTGATAACAGGATCTTCAGGTCCTTTAGGGGATGCCCATTTGCACTTTCTATTATTCTTCTCATCATAATATTTCCTGGATGACCCAATCTATCATGCCATAATGTAAATAATTTTGGATCAACTAACTTCCGATTAGTGACCATATTTGATTCTATTGCACTTATATAAGTACCATATAGTCCATTAGACAATGCTTGCAATTTTTCTATAATCTTTTTCTGGCCATTTATAATAGATACGATATGAAGATATTTGCAATTTCTTTCATTCATAGTTTCAATATGATAATCATTCTTTCGAATATCTTTAAAACTTAGTAGATTTCTTCTGGATCTACTCGAATATAATGCATCATCTATTATTAGTTTTGTTCCTTCAGGTAACAAAATACAAGCTCTTCCGGAGCCTTCAATAATATTGCTTGAGCCAGATATAGTTTGAATGTTAGTCATACCAGAATGCAATTGCAAAAAGTATTTCTTACTTTTCAATATTGTATTTGTAGTTCCTCTATCAACCAAACATGGATCTTCTTTACTTAATATTGCGTCAGTCATTTTCCCTTGAAATAAAAGAAAAGTAAAAATAAATTTACTTTTATTTATTAACATATTCATAATATAAAAATTAAATATAAATTTAAAATTCCTACGATGAAACTTGATAATATTATTTGGACGTACTGCTAGTACGTTATCAATAATTTATTATAACGAGTTTTTTTTATTTTGATGGTCATATTTTTCTTTGAAAAAACTCTTCAAGAGTAGTAACATGATTTCATCATAACTTCAGGTTATTAATATTATAACTTCAGGTTGTTACTTTAATAACTTCAGGTTATTAATATCATAACTTCAGGTTATGATAAATGAAACAGAGATAAGTAAATAAATAAATAAAATAAATAAATAAAAAGAAAAAAAAATAATTCTAATTTAGCGTTATAACTTCAGGTTATAGTAGAATTTTATTTAATAACTTCTGGTTATTAAATCATTTGACTGCGCAATTTATATAATTTAATTGAAATAACTTCAGGTTATTTTTCATTCAATAACTAATAATAAGTGCTAATATAAATTAAATTGGGAATAACTTCATGGTATTTTTCATCCAGTATCCTATAATAACTTCTGGTTATTAAGGAATAGAACTTCTGGTTCTTTGATAAAAATTTCAATTTTGAATAATAACTTCAGGTTATTTATTTAATAATATTCAGTGGTGTTCCATAACTTCTTGTTATATTAATTTTCTAATTGAACTTCTGGTTCTAAAAAAATAATTCAAATATTGAGAACTTCCAGTTCTAAATAAATTACTTCAAATAACAAGAACTTTCGGTTCTAAATAAATTATTTAAATGATTATGAACTTCAAGTTCTAAATAACATTAAATCGAAATATGAACTTCAGGTTCTCATGTAATAAGAACTTCGGATTCTTGATAAACTTTCAAGTTTCAATAATATCTTCTAGTTATTATTTTATCATCATTCACTTCAGAGAATGATTCTCATAAAATTTCAAACAAAAAAAGTTATAGCAATCAAAAGTTCAAATAAAATTGAAATTAATAAATTATATGATATCAATCAAATCTTTTACTTACCTCAAAATTTCTTTGAGCAATTTATTCTTACTTACCCAAAACTTTTGCAACTTCTTCGTAGCAATTTGTGCAAACAATTTTGCGATTCCTTCCGAGCAAATTCGTGCTGATAACGTGTTGTAAAATTAAAGGTGGAAGAAATAAATAATAAAAAATATCTCAAGAGTAAATAAGACAATATGCTCAATATAAATTTCAGAATTTTATTATCTCATTCCAACAATCCATACAAATGTACAATGCCTCTATTTATGGGCTACAATATGATACCTCACATAATGATCAATAAATAATTAGTGGAGATAATGGAAAATAAATGTGTAGTGGAAAATAAAGAGATAAATAAGTAGTGGGAATATGAAGATGAACAATCCACATTTTATTAAATTTCATAACAGTTGCAAGTTTTTTTTTTTAAACTTAAATTGTTGCAAGTCTGTGAGATCAAACATATCATTTATAGGTTTTCTCACCAATAATAGCTCAAATAAAAAATGTGTCTTTCCACAATATAAAAAGATGGTAGTTTTTTTTTTTTTTTTTAGAAATACTAGATAGAGACTATCTAGGTATATATAAAAAAAATGGTAGTTATTTCTATATCATTGTCAAAATAGATCATTCAAAGGTTTTCTATTAGTAGCTCAGTTGAAATCTTAAAACATGTGCTTTTATACAATTTTTAAAATTAGATATCCTTTGATGTATCATTAATCTTAACAATTATTATTTAAACAATACCGAATTTTTTTCACTTGGTACAATTTATCTTTAATTGTAATTTGTGAGCTCGCTTGATATATTAAACATACTTTTTCATACATGTTCTTACTCTGTAAATTAATTATTTAAGGCATTAGACATTTTTTTTCTCATATTTACTTATTTCATATCAAGAAAAATATTTTGGACCATTAAATCCATAAATATTTTATTTCAAAAAAAATGAATTTAAACCTTTTAAACGAAGTTAGAACCTCCAAATTAGAAAACAAGCGTACCTTTTATGAAGAATAACAGCAAATAATGAAAGCCCCCTCGTGAGTCGTGACTCAAGGGTCGGTTACTATAATATTTACTTATTTTCATTATTATTATTATTATGAGTTTTGCTATGGTGAGTCACGACTCACCAGGGGTCTGTGAGTTGGGCTTAAAACTCCTAGATCTAGTTCAAAATGACCAATCCAAACCGCTCAATACGATCTCCCTATTGAAATCTCCATACAGAACAAATTTTACATTTTTTTCGAAATTTTTAAGTATTTTTTTGAAATTTTAGAAAATCGTTAATCTAATTAGTTCTGAACCGTTCAAAAACAGCAGTTTTTAAAAATCAGAAAAAAATACTTAAAAATTTAAAAAAATATAAAATTTAGTCTGCTTGGAGATTTCAATAGGGAAATCATATTGGACGGTTTGGATCGATCATTTTGAACCAGATTTAGGAGTTTTTTAGTGCGACTCACCATAGAAAAACTCTTATTATTATTATTATTATTATTATTATTATTATTATTATTATTATTATTAGGAGCTATAATCTTTTGAATGCTCGAAAGAGAGGAATTGGAAACAAAAGAGGGAACTTAACTTAAACTATAAATCTTAATTGAAAAGATTAAACTATCAAGTACTCAAGTCTTGACTCTCGAGGAAACTCTTTGTATACACGGCGCAAAACCAATCATCATCAAAAGCTATAAAAAAAAGAATGTTTTAAAAAAAAAAAAAAAAAGAAACAGATAGCAAGCCGAGGGGCCTTATCCTTTTGCGTTAGCATTTAATTTTACTATTTAAAAGTAGTTTCCAATTCATCACCAAAGGATAACGTATATTAACAAAGAACACACCTGTCGAATGTCTTGAACACAACGCTGAAATTTGAAAGCAGCTCTTGTATTGGTTGTATTTCTGATATCGATCCTCAAGGATCGAAATTTCAATAAGCGAACCATAATTTTTACTTTTTTATTTTTATTTCCATGTTGGAAATGAATATGAGCCGGATTTTCATAACCCAACTTTACTAAATTTCTACATTTTTTTAATTATTTATACAAAATGTAGTTTACAACTTCGTATTTAATAATAATAAAATGTTCGGGTCCAAAATGTTCTCAAAACAAGGTTCATTTTGGTGGATCTGTCTCTTTGGTTAGGTTTCAAAGCGAAAACTTGCTATCGAATAGAATGTCTAACGGTTAATACTCGGAATTTCAAATCATGTCATATGTCCTTAAAAAAGCCAATGTAAAGTTTACATTGATAAATATTGTTCATGTCACATTTTTATTTATTCCACAAAATCTACTTATCGAACATACATATTAAAAAGTTATTTGAAATTGTGAAAATTTTAAGTTTCAAAATTAAACTATTAAATAAAAAATTGAAGAAAAAGTTAATATAAATAAACCAACTAAACTTTAATTTCTAGTAAATGTGACGATAATAATTGTTTCATTACGTGCATAGCTGCATAACCAAACTGTTTCAATCAGACTAAAACATTTTGTAAAAAGTTCCAATATACAGGCTGTATCATATGAAGTTCACATCCAGTGAAGTGCTTAACTGAAATGGTCAAAATTTAAACCGTTTAATGGTTTTTTTTTTTTTCGTTTCTAATGTCTATTGTGCTTTGAGAGCCTTTGGTATAAATGACAAGGCACACAAGGGATGCGGATTTGAAACCGGTCTAAAACATCTCATGTAAATATTTAATTTTGAAAAAGTAGAAAATTGTGATTTTTTTTTTAAATAAAGCTGTTCGTTTTTTAATGGTATTTTCTGACTACTACGGTGGACTCCAGATTGGAAGGTAGAAATTAAAAAGAGAATACAGAACAGACAAACTGTACAACCAAAGATACAGTTGAAAAGACAATGAAAATTTTTATTTCCTTTACCTTGTCTTTATTTTATTATTATTATTTTTTTTGGGGTCACACTTTATCTTGTTTTCTATTGGTGGAGGCGGTGCTGAGGTAAATATAAAATTCAACCACAAAGCAACCAGGACAGAAATTGGGCCTACTTACTTACTGAGAGCAGTTGGTTATTATAACACAGATCATTAAATCATGATAATATCATTTTCCTATTTTGAAGCTTATCATGACCGGATTTCCCATCTCCTTGTTTGTTGTCTTTGTTTATGTTTCTTTTTTTTTTTTCCCCCTTTTAATATCCTGAACTTACTAGTCTCATTATCGTGTCTCAATACGTTCGCGTTAGCACAACATCACACGATACGAATGTATTATCTTATAGTATCGTAATTGTGTTGTGTCAGACACGAACGTATTATCTCATCGCATCATAATTGTGTTGTGTCAAAAATTTAAAATATCAACATAATTCAGCACAACACGATTTACATGCCATTTGAAATGAACACGGATGTGACATGTAACATGAATTTAACTTTTTATATTAATATTGATTAATTTTTTAATAAATTATTACTAGACCAATCAAATGCATCCAATTTGACAAAAATAAATACATACATACTATTGAGGTGCAAAAGAAAAAATTAAAATCAAGCATCCAAAAAAATTTATTTTTTCAATTTTTTAAATATTTTTTACAGTAAAAAAACTAAAAGTTTTATGCGATCACTTGACACGGATACATTCTTATCGTGTCATGTCAACACGATGTGTTAATCTTGTCGTGCCAAAATACATATTTTGTTGGTTTTTTACTCATCGAGCGCGATAAAACACGACATGATTAAAAAAATAATGTAGAGACGAAGGAAAAAGTTCCAGTTCGGGGGGGGGGGGGGGGGGGGAGGGGGTATCGATGTAGAGACGGAGGAAGTGGTCAGCCTTCCTGTTTTTTCCCCCTTTTGTAAAAACCAAACTTTGTTGATTTTTTTCTGAGCTTTAACTTTTAATTTAATATTTGTTGAATAAAAAATTCAAGGAGGTGATATAATTGGCATGACGTCAGTTTATCGTATTAGACAGATTGAAATACATAAAACTTTGACAGCTACTTGTGAAGCATATCGGAAAAATGAAATACATGGTCCCATCTCACCTTATACCTATCTGAAAACCCTGTTCTATTGAAATTAGTGGAATCATCATTTTGAGCTCAATTTTTATATGCTGTTGACTGTTGTTGTTGGTTTATTTTTTATTTTTTTGTCGTTGTTCTCGTATGTTGTCAATCATCTTAGCGAGTCCCTCTTTACTGGTCTCTCTCTCCGAAAGCTTGACAACGGCGCTAATGTGTTATTATTATAAATAAATAAATAAAAGTATGTACTACAGTTCTGATTAATGAAGAATTATATCACCAAGGAAATTAACAACTCTCTCTCTCTCTATCTCAACCTAGTGTTGTCATGTCAATTTGGAGTAAAACGAAAGTTTTGCTAGACGATCAGTTTCTTTAATAATCTAATAAAACAAAGCATTTTCTCCACCTAATTAAATTAAACAGTGCTACTTTTCTCAGTAAAAAGTAACCTCGAATAGTTTAGCCAGTATTTTATGACAGCGATCTAACTTTTTCTACAAATAAAAAACTTAAGCAATACTTAACGTGCATAATTTGAAGACTCGCATAATATCTGCTGCTTACGTAATCACTGACTCAAGAATGATTACACGCTAGATCTAGCGTGTAAACACTTGTTTGCGTCATTTGATCGATTTGATATGTGGTTAGATATCAATCGCTATACGAAATAACAATATATTTTATTTTTCCGTCTAATAAAAAAAATAAATTGAGCAACATATCTACCTATATCGCTGGTCAATTGAGCAACATATCTTTATTGTCTTATATTATTTTGTATTTTTATTTGTTCACATATGAGGACATCTTTTGCTAGTTTATTTTAATTTTTTCGGTCTAATGTTGATTTGGGTACGGGTTTAACAAGTTCCTCCCTGCTTATATTATTGGTATGTTTTAAAATATTTAAAGTGTAAGTATCTATAATAAATTTTAGGTTGAATTTTAAATCTGCGATCACAATTTGAAAAAAAAATATATTATTTTTACCTGCTGGATTGAAGAAGTGGCATTGTTTATTCTCACACGGCTCAATCTAACACCAAATGCACATGACAAGTATCTTTAACTTTTCATATATGCCTATTTTGGCATTTGGTGACAGCATCTTGCTCCCAGGGGAGTTTGGTTACACTTACACAAACAGAGGGATCCACATGAGTCATGAGCTTATAATTTCTTTCTTTTTTTTTTTTTGAAAATAAGATGGGTAAAGTACTCTAGCTTATTTTGAAAATTTTGAAATTAAACATCACAAAAGACTTCCGGCCGGATCTTGAATCCGCAGCCTCCACTAAAATTGTGTTGCTCTTTGCCAATTGATCAAGAGCTAATTCTGAGCTCGTAAAATTAATGTACTTATTTTAATTTATTGTTAGCAAATATATATATTAATGTCACTGAATAAGAACATTTCTTACCTAAAGAAGGGCCGTCTAAATCGAATGGAACTTGAACATACATTTAATATGTATAACGACATGACTATATGAAAGAGATGTCATGAAACAATTAAAATGCGTACCACCTAAAGAACGGATAAGATGTCTTGATAGCACATATCCTTTTGTATTCTTCACTAAACAACAAAAATCATTGCCAAACGATAACTTACAAAAACACATAGCTCCCCTGTCTTGTCTGTGTTCCCTAAATAGTTCAAGTCTGTGCACACCAACCTTAAGCAATTGACTTGAAGCTGGTATTACTACTTTTGTTAAAAATTAGGGAAAATTCTTTATTTGCCATCCAAAACTAGCGAAATTGAGAAATTACCATCCAATTTTTTAACTTTCTGATTTTGCCACCCAGAAATAGAGGTCCATTTTGTTTCTACCACTTTGGCACATTTAATAATAGAAATGTCAGTTTAAAAAAAGAATTAAAATTTTTGGACGATTATACCCCAACCCCATCTGGCCATCCATTAAACTAGTCGAATCCAACACAGACCCTAAGCGAATCCAACACAGACCCTAATCAATAAAACCAGTTCGATCCTTCTCATTTCTTCAACTCATCTCTTCTTCTCTTCTATCACACCAGCACGATGATAAACCCTAGATAAGATGAACCCTAGAGAAGAGGAGCGAAAGCAGTGAAAACCCTAGGTCTCGCAAGCTTCATCTCTTCGTCCTCTTCGCTTCCTCTTCATCTCTTACGCTTGAGCGAAACCCTAGACAGTAGCTTGCTTCGTGTTGCTACCAAATTGCTAACAGAGAACAGTCGTTTGCTTCAGGGTTAGAGAGAAGTGCGAGTTCAGATCGGAGAGAGCAAACTAGGTTTATGTTGGGTTCAGATCGGAGAGAGACGCGAGAGATTTGAAGCTAGGAGAGAGACGCACGAGAGAGCAGTTGGGTTCGGATCATGGAGTTGAGATATTGAACTAGGGTTTATGTGTGCGAGAGAGAAGCTCGAGAGAAGAGATGAAGTTGAATGGGTTAAGTCGACTGGGTGGATTGGGTCAGATTGGGTTCTGCTTCAAATCCATGGGCATTTTGGTCAGGAAATTTTCTTTTTATTATTTTAATGTTAGATAATATAAAAAAACAATGAAAGTGGTATTTTCAAAAGGAAACCATGTTTCTGGGTGGCAAAATCAGAAAGTTGAAAAATTAGGTGGCAATTTCCCAATTTCGCTAGTTTTGGGTGGCAAATAAAAAAATTTTCCTAAAAATTATGGTGTGTTTGAATGCGCAAGAATAAGGATTCCGATAAGAATAAGCTCCAAATTCTTTATTTTTGTACAACTCAAACAATAATGGAATAAGGAATTTGGGCCCTTATCCATATTTTAACAAAACCATGGAATTAGAATTAGAAATTTGGTCAAGCATGCATTTCAAGATCCTAATTCTTATTCCTTATTTAACCCCTAATTCTTTTGCACTGAAATTTTCAGAATTTTGGTAAAGAGTAAAAACCTAAAAATTATATATAATCAATTAATCGTCTGTTCTGTAAGCTTAAAAATTTAAATTAAGGAATTAACATGATATGAAAGTTATTTTGCACGTGGGGAGTTTATGGCAATCACTTAATTTTCATCTTTTTTAATAAATTAAGTTGGTAGAGTAAAAATATGTAATTTAAAATTTAAAATTCTTAAACCAACAGAATTAAAACTTTCTTCGTGTATTAGTTTTATATAAGGTCATTTTCCATTAACAACATTTGTTGGAGTTAATGCAATGATCAATATTCTATAAAAGGATTTCAGAATAGGGAAAGGGGAAAAAAATCTCATTTCATGTCATATCTTAGCAACGGAGCTCAAATGATATTCATATTCTAAAGGGAATTAACGTGTGATATCGGAACATCAATATCTAGCTAAACTGAATTTTTTACTTGAAAATTAATATTGCAATTAAAAAGGGTCAAACTATTGGAATCTTAACTTATATTGTATTATAAGTTTTATGTTCTTAAAATTACGCATGTATTATTGCTGAAATAATAAAACTGCCATCTACTTTGGTCGACACTAAGCTCCACCTTATTATTATTATTTTTTTTTGTGAGCCACCAATCATTATTCTCCTCTAAAAATGTTACGTTAGTGACTAACATGTTTTTAATTATGACTTGACAATAGCTGTCGACCTATCTTAAAAAAATAAGCATGTTTTTAATTAAAAGAAAAAAATTTATTCATTTGCTCAAGTGACTAGCTAGAACTATTGTTTTATTCTATATATAGTAAACACGATGTGATGGAAATTTTGAGGCCCTCATTCATCGATAAAAAAAAATAGAAATTTTTTGCTGCATTATTATGTATTTTGAATTACCTTTTTTCTTATTGAAAACGCTTAAATAACAGGATTTGGGATGTGTTTTTTACTCAAACACCCTCAACTATAGCATGCATGTTTTGTTCAAAAAGAATATATATATATATATATATATATATATATATATATAGAGTTTTGCTATGGTGAGTTGCAACTCACAGGAGCTCTGGTGAGTCGCAATCCAAACCGTTCGTTTGCCTTCAATTTTCGTGCAGATCCGCGCTGTGATGAGTCGCTGAGGGATTAAAATTTTCGCCGTTCCGTCTGTTTTCTCTCCGTCTCCCGTCTCTTCCTCTGTAAGCTTCGCCTCTTTCTCTCTCTTCTAATTCGAAACAGAAACAAGTTAGAGCAAACCCTAGAAATCGGAGAGGATGAGAGCACCTCCGCACACGGCACACCTTCCTCCTCCGATCACTTTCTTCTCTCTTTCCTCCTCACGATCTGTGTAGTTACCTCCTCACGATCTCTTACCTCCTCTGATCTGTGCAGCAGAGAACTCTAGATCGGAGAGTTTAGCCGGGCCTTCAATTTAGCCGGGTTCTCCTGATTTCATGCCAGGTTTAGGCAATCGGCTTTAGTTAATGTCTTCTTTGGTTATATAAGGTTTTGGGACTTTAATTGATTACTTCTGTCGAGCTTGCATTAGAACTGATTATGCAAGACAGCTCTACCATTCAGGTACTCTAATTGGCGATATAATTTTAAATTTCTTGACAACAACTAACAATGTTGTTCTTTTAACTGTGTAGAGGAGGCAAGGCAACGGAGAAAGAAGAGAGATTAAGCAAA
Source organism: Rhynchospora breviuscula (assembly GCA_027562975.1). NCBI lineage: Eukaryota > Viridiplantae > Streptophyta > Magnoliopsida > Poales > Cyperaceae > Rhynchospora > Rhynchospora breviuscula. The sequence goes on from CM050402.1 coordinate 57,477,863, forward strand.
AATGGATTTGGGCTTTTATTGGTAATATTCGGTGACGATTTTTATCCAACTAATGAAGAGGATACCCGTGGACAAAGAGGAGACCAATCACCAATGGAGAAGAGGATAATGAAAAAGAGAACAAATGAGCAGAGTTGGTGATTAGTTAACTTTTTGAGTTGATTTTGTGAAAATGACAAATTCTGATATTGCTTGTCAGAAAGAGTTGTAGTTAGGTAATTGCCGAGGATGATTTTGTAGAAAAGACATAGTATGATAATGTTGCCATGTTTTGATCTTTGTCTATGCAAAACAAAAATATCTTTATGTTTTAATTATGTCATGTATGAAATATATACGATGCTTGTATTAAATATGATGTTGTACTATATGATGTATTATTTCACTTTCTTTTTTCACTAATATCTGTGTACTATATGTTGCTCCTCTATCATAAATTAATTAGAAAAGCTATGTTCTATTTTGTCCCAATTTTAGTTTTCAATGATGCACAAGATGACAAAAGATAAAATGTAATTATTTCTAATAGAAACATGCTATTCTCAATGTAATTTGTCACTGATTAAAGCTAAAACTAATTTGGCACCTTTTATTTCTAATCTAAACTAGTAAATGAGCTCAATTTAGTAATAGAGTAGAGAAGGAAAACGGATAACAGTGTAGAAGATATATTTCTAAATGAATTGTTTTAGTCTCATATCTACCAGTACACAGTATATCAGTATATATATAATACAGATACAAGCATAGCCAAGAACGAAGAACCCAAGTCTAAATTAGACGGTAAAGTAATTACTAAAATATATGTAACTAACAACAAGTTAATCACATGACATGAGGATGGAGAAATAATGAAGTCACGTGAGGCAGAAGAGCACCAGCGATCCTTGGTCTTGTGTATATTACCAGTCAATTACCAGTTTTATTCTTTTATATGGTCATGCCTGGTACCACAGTTATGCATACCTGTTCTTTTAAATGTTCCTTTAAATGGAACGAATAATAAATCAATAATCGATTCAAACACATAATGCAGGTACCATTCTACAACAAGAAAAAGATTTTAACAAACTTAGAATCAGATTTTAATCAAATAAAACCTTTCTACAACAAAATAGAACCTTTCTATACCAACATAGAACCTTTTTATAAACATCCTATACCAAAATATAACAATTCTTTCTCATTCTATAACCATGATATAGTCTAAATTATAACAAAATAGACATCATATTTGATTCCACATTCTCAACTTGACAGGTCTTCACTCTTCATATTCATATGCGCTATCCGATTCCACATCTTCAACTTCTTGTTCACTATCAATAGCATCATCTTCAACATCTTCTTGTTTACTGTCAACTGTCGAAGGTGCACCATCATTGGTCTCTATTATGGCCACCATTCTTGGTTCTGTACAAAATATGCAACTACATTTAGTCAATTTTGTTTACTGGAACAATAATTACTTTACTGTTATATAATTGAACTCATGCACCGTCATTGTTAATATCTGTTGCTACATGCTCACTCTTACTTTACTGTTAGATGTATATGAATTGATGCTAAATAAATGAGTTTTTAATCATGTTGATTTGCTCATGTTAACGCCATGGGCTTGTTTTTCACAACAAGCTTGTAATTTTCATTTTTTTACAAGGGTCCAAATACATTTACACAAACCAACTTTTCTAAATTGTATACTGATTTTGCTACTAATCATTCAATTTTTGCTGAACACATATTTTATACTAATTGAAAATGTATCTTGCAACCATATTTTGAAATGGAAGAAAGCAAACTCGCCAATTAGAGTACATGAATGGTAGAGTTGTCTTGCATAATCAGTTCTAATGCAAGCTTGATAGAAATAATCAATTAAAGTCCCAAAACGTTATATAACCAAAGAAGACATTAACTAAAGCCGATTGCCTAAACCTGGCATGAAATCAGGAGAACCTGGCTAAATTGAAGGCCCGGCTAAACTCTCCGATCTAGGGTTCTCTGCTGCACAGATCAGAGGAGGTAAGAGATCGTGAGGAGGTAACTACACAGATCGTGAGGAGGAAAGAGAGAAGAAAGTGATCGGAGGAGGAAGGTGTGCCGTGTGCAGAGGTGCTCTCATCCTCTCCGATTTCTAGGGTTTGCTCTAACTTGTTTCTGTTTCGAATTGGAAGAGAGAGAAAGAGGCGAAGCGTACAGAGGAAGAGACGGGAGACGGAGAGAAAACAGACGGAACGGCAAAAATTTTAATCCCTCAGCGACTCATCACAGCGCGGATCTGCACGAAAATTGAAGGCAAACGAACGGTTTGGATTGCGACTCACCAGAGCTCCTGTGAGTTGCAACTCACCATAGCAAAACTCTATATATATATATATATAGCACGTATGCCTCTTTACTATAGCAGCTACTTGTAGCTAGTTATAACCAAAAGAGAAAAAGAAAAAAAAAAAGAAACTTGTAGCTTGGCTTATCATCAGTTTATTCAATTGTTCATCGACAGCAATAGAATTTGATTGGTTGCTTTCAAAGGATAGAAGTCCTAGAAGTTTCAACCTTGTTCTTCAAAATGACACGACACGATCGTGTTGCCACGACACGTGTGCGTGTTGACAAAGCATGGCACGACACGAATGCATAATTGATACGGCACGATCATGTTGTGTCATAATTATGTCGTGTTGGGACATTAGAAAGTTTGACACGGTCCAACACAACACGATTCGACACGCGACACGACATGAATACAAATTAACACGACACTTCAACACAGATTTAATTATTAAAAAAAATTAATAATTTAAATTCAATTTATAATACTTCATCATATTATATATTTACCATCATTTGACTCATATTTGTTCTTATCTAATTATTATTTTTTATAAAAAAATATTAATAAAAATTTTAAACATAATAAAATAATTAATTATTATGTTTTAATAAATTTTTTCCTTGAATTTTAACTTTTTTAATATTTTTTAACTTTAAAAATAATAAAATAATCTGACATGACTCGACACGACACGACATGTTGCGTTTCATGCCAAAATGTGTGCCGTGTTGGCTCCTTTCACGATTTAGCACGGCACGATAAAAAAAATAATTCATATCAGCACGACATGACACAAGGCTTCAATACGATCGTTCTTGACACGACACGCATGATTAGCAACCCAGTTTCAACCCATGTTGCACTAGTGCTGCAGTGTGCGCAACTGCGCATTGAATGAGAAATAGGATCCTCTACAACGTTATGCGTGTGCGATGTAGTCTCCAACCGTGTGCACCATCTAATATTCTGATCCTGCGATAGCGATTAGTCTGTCAACGCAGAAAAGGATAATCACCTTAAACAAAAAAAAAAAATGAAAATGAAAATCTTCTGAGTTAGATCGCTCGATCAAAAAAAAAAAAAAAAAAGATTCTAGTAATACCACAGTGTGAATATTTTGTTTACATTATATATTTTTTTCCTAACACGGGCAGTTCTATTAATGCAATAACAAGCTTATTTTTTTTATTTTTTGGCTGATGACAACTCGATTGATTTTTTTTTTATGGGAGATATTATATTGATTCGAAAAAAATTATATATAAATTTTAGTAGCTAAATGGACAAATGAATTTTTGTTTCATTTAAAGAGAGAGGGAGGCCTTTGCTATCTAATTTTTTTTTTAATTTTTAAATTAATAAAAGTGCATACGGGGCTTGAACTCTTGACCTCTTCGAGGCCAGCTTAGCGTTCTTACCACTGAGCCACTAGGCCACATGCATGAAATTTTTTTTTTTTATCGACAGAGTAAACTTCATTAATAAAATTTGTAATATATATGGGCAAACTAATGTTCTCATGGCAAATTACCGCATTGGTTTGCACATTTAGACTTACAGATATTTAAACTTATTTTGGCGTAGTTTGAAATTGGTATTTTAACAATATAATTCTCACTGCATAAATATATCTGATCTAGAAGAATTAGCCAAGTTAATATACGCTCTCTTCATACACAAAATAATACACACTTAATTGCAGCCTTGTCACTATGTCAACGACTCAATTGTGAGTTATGGAATGTACAATTGCTTGCTAAAATTAGTAGAACATATTGAACTAAGTTACTTTTCCTTCACAAATCATGAGCACAGGTACAATTTTTGGATCATTTAATTGAAAAAGACCTAATACTTTTTAGAATTTTAATGATGAAGGTTTAAATTCAGAAAATAGTAGCACCACAAATTGATCTGACATTTCCATGCAATTAATATTGCACGAATTTTACATTTAAACAACAGATTTAAGAATGTTAATGTTCTATTCTCACGAGAGGACATCAGCATAAAATTTTATAATCACGATAGCCTTCAATAATCTACTGTAATTAATCTATGTAGTTAATTTGATACTAGGGGTTTTTTCGCGCGTTGCGCGAACTATTTTTTAAAATTTTATATCAATTATTGAATTTTTTTTTAAAATTATCAACGTGTTTTATGTTCTCCCATAGCAAACTACACAACTTACATGAGAAAATATATTTTTGGACCGCAAAAAATATAATATGATAGAAATTAAAGAGAACATCTTACAAATGATATAAAAATTATCGTACCGTGATCCATTTTTATTTTCGTTATTTTTATTAGATTTGCTATTTTTTATTAGATTTACTATCACAGAGCTATTTCCATAATCAGCGCAATCTCTTTATTTGTCTCGTCATTTGCTGCTACTAAACGATATTTTGTTATATTCGTGTGTTGCACAATAATTTTTTTAAAATTTTATATCAATAGTTAAATTTTTTAAATTATTAGCATCTCAGATGCTCTCATAAAAATTATATTTTTGGATCATGAATTAACATAAATATGATAGAGATTTTTTTTAATGTTATATAGCAATAATGAAAAACAAATGTTCACTAAGCATATACTTTAGTTTAATTAGGTACCAGTACCTCATTAATTTGGGGCGGCAGTATTTTCATTCAATTTGGTACGAAGGCGTTGTAATCTGACTCTGGTATATTTTAATGCTATGTGCCCACGGGCTGTTGTGAAAAAAAAAAAAAAATTCCATGCGCATCACTGACAACACCCATGTGCTCTGCCGTCTGCATAGGAGAACTGTCTCGCGAACACTTAGCCTGCGCAACGGGTTTAAAATAAATTGGGAAAGACCCGTTTCGCGAAGGCTGCTTATGGGCGTACGCATGGGATCATCGCTGACACCCATGTGGTCTCGATAGGAGAAACGGCCAAGTGGCCGATCAGAATCCTCTGCGGCTTCACCAAAAAACTTGCAATGCCAAGTTTTTAATATCAACCGTCCAATATAAATGAACGGTCGATCTAAATGACTTGGCCTCTTCAACTCTTCGAGTCATTTTTCCGATTAAACCCTTATGCTTTTGATTTCATACTTTCCGACGAGTTCCCGGCAATTCCGACCACCGCAAGTCATGTGATTAGGCTCTGTAATTTCGTGAGGACTAGGAAAAGATAATCGAGGTTTTCGTTTAAGTCGCGTTGCATATAAGAAATGATATGCCGTCCAAGGCCATCACCAGCTTAAGTTTGTAAAAAAAAAAAAAAAATAGAAATGTTAATTAATGGAATTGATAACAGTTAACACATACACACGGAAAGATTAGATGAAATAAGATTGAATGTGATTCCCCAACGCAAGCTGTACTAATCCAACTCCTCAAAACCTCCCTTGGTACCATAACTGTACCACTTACTGTTTCCCTTGCGACCTGAACCTAGTGTTTACCAAAAATCCGCCGGGTCAGACCCGCCCCGCCCCATGGACCGGACCGCCCCGGACCGTCCATGGACCGCCATGGACTGAAGGGTTAGACCGGAGCGGGTCTACGGCGGGTTTGGGCCGCCATTTCTAAAACAACCCGTGCTAACCCGCCCCGTCTTAACCCGTGGACCGGACCGCCCCGTCCCGTCCAAAACCCGCGCTAAACCCGAACCAGACCCGCTGAAAACCAGCCCAAAACCAGCAAAACCCGTCTGATTTTCCCCTTCCCACTGCCCCAGGCAGGACACACGCCAGCCACGCGCCAGCATGTGCCTGCCACGTGTCACCCGTCCATTGGCCCCAGCTCCCCCCCTCTTTTTTTTTCTCGTCTGCGTCTGACACCCGCGGGAGTCCGCGTCCCAGTCGGTCCCACTCCCCAACTCTCCATCCCACCCACCCAACCCATGGACGACACACGTCCCACTGCCCATCCCACCCAATCCCATCGCGACACGTGTCCCGCTCTCTCTCTTACAACGGCTAAATCCCAGAGAATGAGAGAACCAACTGCTATTTCTGAAAAAAAATTTACAACGGATATTTTAGCCGTTATAATTCCCAACGGCTAGTTTCAAATTTTTTTTTTATAATGATATTACAGAATTTAAAACTCTATAAATACCTCCCTATATCACTTCATTCCCACATCATTCTAACAGCAAACCCTCATTCGCTCACTCTCACATTTCTACAACAAACATTCCCACAATCCTACTTCCATAATTCCATTTCCATTTTCATAATTCCATAATTCTATTCTTATTTATATTTATAGTATTTTTCCATTATTATTTTCGTAATTTCTTATTTAGTTTTATTCCAATCTTATTTTCCATAATTCTAAAAAATGGCATATCCATCTCCTAATCGTAATGATTATCCAAACCTCGATGAATTTTCCCCACCTCCTTATCAACAAAATTCGAATTATATACCACCTCTTTATCCACAAAATCCAAATTATACACCACCAATTTATCCACAAAATCCTAATTATTCTAGTGGAGCGTATGGTTCAAGTTCGAGTGTTTCCGAAATTAATATGACACCTTCAAGTGATGATGCAACTCCAAATCCTACCGTTCCACCGGCATCGAAGATGAAAACTGAAGCAACGGAGAAGAGGAAACGGTCCACTCCTGGTCACAATGCGGCTTGGTGGCGGTATTTCGAGAAGACGTTCGACGAGAAAGGTAATTTAAAATTTGCAACGTGTAAGGTAAAATGTTGTAAAACTAGCTACAAATATGTTTAAAAAAAATGGTATGAGTACCTTATCGAAACATGCCAAAAAACATGAAAATGCCCATGAAGAACCACAAAATGAACCAGATCGTGGGTTGGTCCAAACACTTATAAACTCGAATGGTACTAGAACTCACCGAAAATATGACCCGGAAAAAATGCTTAGCGAGTTTACCCGTTACATTGCCCACAAAGAACAACCATTAAGTATGGCTAATTGCTTGAGTTTTGCACGGTTGATAACTTGTGGTGTAGGCGAACCACTTTATAGGAGATTTCACCATAGGAAAATCACCAAAGAACTCAAGAAATAATTTCTTGAACGAAAAAATGAATTAGTAGCCCAATTTACTTTAGCTACCTATAAGGTGTCCATAACATCTGATATTTGGACTGCTGGTAAACATGGCCTTGATTATAGTTGTATTACTGCACATTATGTTGATGACAACTGGATTTTGCAGAAAAGAATTTTAAGTTTTCGTGTTTTAGATTCTCCGCACACCGCAAAGGTAATTTACGATTCTATTATGGGTGTTTTGAAAGAGTACAACTTGGTTAGGGATTTAGAAAATAAGATTTTCTCGATATCTTTTGACAATGCTAGTAATAATGTCAAGTCAATAGATTATTTTAACTGGTCCCTAAATCCAATTATGGAAGGTGCCATGTTTCACCAAAAATGTGCTTGTCACATTTTGAACTTAACCGTAAAGGCCGGCCTTGATACCGAGGGTGTTGACAAATTGAGTACCAAATTTAAGAATGCTTTGACCCACATTTACTCGAACCAAGTTAGGAAACAAAATTTTCATCAATTATGCCAACGAGTAGGGTTAAGTAAATTAGCCGTTCCATGGGACGTAGACACCCGTTAGAACTCAACTTATAGAATGTTCCACCGAGTCCTCCCTTACAAAGATGTCATAGACAACATGTTGAAGAGCAATAGCGATAGCATTCAACTAATGCTCTCTATGGGCGAGTGGCAACAACTCCAACATGTAAAAGACTTCCTCAAAGCCTTCTTCGATGCAACCGTGAAGCTCTCATGCTCATACACTCCATCGGCCCACGAACTCCTTCAACATCTTTTTGCCATTTCCAAGGTGTATCGTGATATTAGAGGTAAAAATAATTATTTTTAATTTGTTCATTTTTTTAAAATTTTAAATATAAACCGTTTGTATATGGGTTGAAATATAGACCGTTATTTTTAAATGCCTACAATTTTTTTGTTCTTACATTCCAGAAGCTAATTCGTGTATTTTTTAAATTAAATAATTTTTAATTCGGTTTTTTAAAGTACTTGTATCATTATTTTAATTTGTGTATTTTAAAATTAAATAATTTTTAATTTGTTCATTTTTTAGAATTAGAAAATCGGGACGAGACTCTTGCGCCGATTGTAAAAGCAATGACAACCAAATTTCTAAAATATTGGGACGATGTGCCTCTTGTGACTATCATCGCCAACTTCCTTGATCCTCACTGGAAGGTGAAATACACTGTGAAGATGATGCAAAAGTACAAAGAAAATCTTGGTTTACCGGCCCACAATGAGGAGGGACGCATCAACTACGCATTGGAGACCATGTTCAACTTGTACAACTCACGAATAAATGTCGCCCGACCGGCTTCAACAAGGAGTAGCGCGGGGTTAGACTTTTATGTATATATATATATATATATATATATATATATATATAATTTTTCTAATTGTTCAACTTGTTACACATTTGAATATATTAGTTTTCTCATCGATTAATATATATATATTTTTTTATTGAAATTTAATAGAAGCGGTAGCCACCATGGTTTATTAGACGACTTACGAGACGAGGATGACTTAGATGAAAATGCAAGCATGAACGAATTAAAGAGTTACAATTTGGGAATGGTGGAAAAACATCCAGTGGACATCCTCGACTATTGGAAGAGGCATTCAAGTGCTTCTCCAACGCTAGCGATGATGGCGAGAGATATATTTGCAGTACCCGTCTCTACTGTCCCGTCTGAATCATGTTTTAGTTCGGCGAACATGATTCTCACTGATAAACGGAGCAAGCTAGGCCCAAATGTTTTCGAAAGACTTGTGTGCATGAAGGATTGGATCGATGCTGAAAACCGAACACAACATTTTGTTCCAAGAGAAACTAGTTCTTGTGTTGAAACTCAAGGAAGTGGTACTGCAACTGAGGCGGAATCGGACGACGAAGAATATGATCCGAAAGATACCGAGCTATGGTATTTGTGCAACAACTACTAGTTTGGTAATGGTGGTATAAAATTCTAAACTCTTTTAATTTAATTTCATCTAAATTAATTTTAACATATTCATTAAAAAATATTACTAAAAAAAAAAAAGTTAGAACTCCGCCTATGTTATTATTTTATAAAATAATTTAATAGCATAGCCGGTCCCAAGCCCGGAAAAAAGAAGGAGGGTAACTTTATATAATTATATTTGAATTTTTTCATTTAATAAAAAAAATTACAAATCAAATATAAGAAAATAAAAAAATAAAAAAAAAACAGAAAATATAAGTAAAAAGAAAAGAAAAAACGCAAAAGTAAAAAATAAAAATAATTAACGAAAAATAAAAAAAACAGAAAAAAAATATTGAACAAACAAAAAAACGCAAAAAAAAACAGCAAAAAAATAATAAAATGCATTGTTATTATATAATAATTGGCCGCACGTGACCTTGGAGTCTTGGAATTGGAAAAGGGAACTAGGTGGAAGTACATCAACAAAAATGTCAATTGTTGTACAACCTGGTTTTGACAAATAAGCGGTTAAATCAGCATATATAATTATTTTGATTGATCGAATTTAATTAAGACAAAGAGCGGCATATTTAAAACTACCTTCTTTAATAATAATAATAATAATAATAATAAATCATATGTAAGATAGAGTGATGCTTCATATATATCCACTGTGGCATAACGGCATTACATTAGAAACGCCAGATATTTAATCTTCGGTGAATAAAGAATCTTAAATGGAAGCCATAGAAAAAACGCAAAAGTAAAAAATAAAAATAATTAACGAAAAATAAAAAAACAGAAAAAAAAATATTGAACAAACAAAAAAAACGCAAAAAAAAAAACAGCAATAAAATAAATAAAAAACCCGCGGACCGGACCGGACCCGTGCGGGTTAGAAGGGGCGGGTTTAGGAAGGGTTAGGGTCAAAGTTTCTAGGATGGACCGTCCTAACCCGCCCCGTCTTAACCCATGGACCGTCCCTAACCCGCCCCGTCCTAACGCGTGGACCGTCGCGGGTTGGACCGCCCCTCCCCGCCCCGCCCCGTTTGGTAAACACTACCTGAACCCAACGAAAACCAAATGGAGACCAGCACGCTCCTTTCTTCATCATCCCAATGCTAAATTACACTCCAATGCTTGTAAACGCTCTTGATATCATCCTCATTGTACCACATCAGTATCGAACTCAATCCCTCTTGTACCACCGTACCAAGCTAATGGGTCTCCCATCAAATTAGAGGAACACAAGACAAATCAAGTTCACAGTGGTGTTCCTCTTATCCCTACGATTTAAAAAAAAACCCAAATTTCTAAGTTTCGACGGCCTAGATCGCCGGAATTCCACTGGAGAAACCCGACAGGCCCCATCTGAAAAAGAAGTGGTTCTGCCGTCAAACAAGAGCGAGGGGACTTAAACGAAACCCTCCACTATCTTCTCCTAGTCCTCACGAAACTACAGAGCCTAATCTCACGATTTGTGGTGGTCGGAATTGCCGGGAACTCGTCGGAAAGTAAAAAATCAAAAGCATAAGGGTTTAATCGGCAAAATGACTCAAAGAGTTGAAGAGGCCAAGTCATTTAGATCGGACGGTTGATATTAAGAACTTAGCACTGCAAGTTTTTTTTGGACCCGCAAAGGATTCTGATTCGCTAAGTGGCTAAGTGGATGTTTTATTTTGGTACGGCAAACTTATGCATGGTTTTGTATATCGGGTAAGTAAGCAAAGTGAATTACACAGGAGATGAACCCGTCACATTCTCATCCTCTGCAACGAAAGATCAAGCGAAATTCACTGTTCAAAAAACTGTGAAGCTACAGTACTTTCGGATTCGGGCTGAATTGCAGACATTAATATATTAAATATAAAATATAAAATAAAATATAATAATATATATATTAAATGATATGTCCAATTTAAAAAAAAAATTGATGTCACGCGATTCACGCGAAATAAGTTCAAAACATTATACAATTTATGTTGACGTATTGTTCAAGTTAAGAAAGAACAATATTAATTTTCGAATATAAAATTTTGAAATATTGACGAAAATTACTAATGATAAATATAACAAATAAATCCTTACATTTTTATAATCACGAGAATTATCTAACAGTACAAATTAGGACGTCAGACCAAGGAAAATTATATTGCACAGAGAAGAGAATCAGAGATGGTAAACTAAAACCTAGGACATGTTTGAAAACCTAGTATATCTTCGGAATCTAGCTAACAAACTGGACCTAGTATTCATTCATAATGAATGTTGACTTTGTAGAGAGAAAAGGACATAAAATGAGAAACAAATAGATGATTTTCAAAAACAAAAACAAAAACAAATAGATGAGCCTTTTAATCAGTACGTAGCACCATATGATCATTGACGGAATTAACTAGCTAGCTCCATTTTAGTCAGGTTTTTTAAGTGCGCCATTTAGTCAGAATAGCTAATTACATATCTTATAAAATTCATTGCGGATTGGGTAGCTCGAGGAGTTTATCAAACTAAATGTCGAGATATATCCTTAATTAGTCATTTGACAATGGAATTTAACTCAAATATTGTTAAACGGTTTGAATGAGTTGACGAAATGTTGACAAAAAATTTGCAGACTTGACACAGTACGTACCCAGCACCGCCACATTTAAAATTTTAAGAAATTTTTATAAAATACAATTAAAAAAAATGTTATCACTCGTGAGCTTTATAGAATGGACGAATTTAATTATTGGCAAAGCAGTACATCTCGATAATTATGGTACAAATTTTAGTGAGACCAAGGAGGGGCCATAGGACCATTACAACGTGGTCCTGATTAGCTGGGAATGATTATGTTTTCATAGCGGCCTCGAATCGAACATATTTGGAGCAATAATTACAAAAAATTTTAGTCTCCTAAATTTTTACATTTACATTTTTTCAAATAAGTTTGAATATTCGTCTTAAAAAAATGCTAACTCGAGTAGTTTTAAAATAGTGTAAATAATGTTGATTTATTTGAACTGAGTACTTGGCAATGTAAGCCCTTAAACATCAACATAAAAATGCTGAGGAAGGTTGATCGTCGTCTTAAATAAAAAATATTTTATTTTACCTTAAACGAGATGGGAACTACTTTGCTAGTTTCTTCAAGGAATTGCACTGCTTCTACATAATTTCATTTACCCGTTCTCTCCAGTCAAAGATACCTCAGTTAAGACCTAAATAGATGATAAGAGACGTTACACATCATCTCAAATGCCATGCAACAAGCGACATAGATATCTTAATAAAAAAGGGACATAATTTTGAGATTGATCCTACATTGTTCCTCCTGTAGGCTTATACTTAGCGGGTTACTGAATTTCATATAATATTCATATTAAATGAATAGGTGATACATGTTGCACACAATTTGATAGTGGAAGGATAGTATAAGGAATCCAAGATTTTGTGCATCCTTAACCTGTGATAGCTTTTAAATAATAAAACAATTAAATATACCTGGGATCTGCTGTCATTCTTAACAAGCCCGCCGCTAGCGACAAAAGAATAGTAGTGCAATAATGCAAATAAAAAATTAGCGCAAAGAAATAAATAAATCTTTTGCAATTCTACCCCTCTTACATTTTTATTTTGTTGTGGTTTTATCTAACAATATTATAATAACATTTATTTATTCGTGTTATGAACATTTCATTTTATTTTATAGACTTACGAAGAAACTGGAAAGCTGGCTGTCCCTTGACTTTTGTCAGGGATCTTGAATAATAATGCTTCCGAATTTAGAAGTTTCGATAATTAAAAATAATATTTATATTATTTAAATGGCATATGCTTATTTTTGTACAGTTTTAATACTGGAAGTATGAATTAAAATTATAAATAATGATGTGTGGGTGTCGGGATCGTTTAGTTAAATATAGCTGACACTTCAAGCAATGTGAAATAGTATTTTTTTTTCTGATTTCTATAATGTGATACTCTATAACTGATTGTGTGCCAAGTATTATTGCTCATAAAACCGATTCGATTCATCGGCAGACAATAATTTAACAACGTATTATTTTGTTTCTGATTTTTGTGATCCCTTCTTATTTTCATTTTCATCCTCCTCCTCTGATAGCACTGCCTCATCTCATGTCAAAAATAGATACTCTATAGAAGTTACTAGATTTTAAAGAATTGGAATAAAGAAATAACTTATTAGAATTTTAATCAATAAGAGTTAATAGTGATTTAAAATTTGGGTGATGTGGCAAAAGCATAGTATTTTGTGATCACAAGAACGTTTTCGTTCAGAGGGATGAATGATTTTTTTAGAGGAGAGGAATGTAACATTTTAAAATTTAATTTAACTTAAAAATATTTAATTAATATAATTAGTATAAATAATCATAAAAATATTGTATGTGTCAAAAAGATTGTATTGGTATTTTCTATAAAATTTTGGAAACTTTAAAAAATTAAATTGTAATTTTAAAAAAAGAAAGAATGATATTATAATGGCACATTGAAATTGATCCTATTAAATTGCAAATGTTATATTTTTAAATGGCATCCGCGAAAAAAACCAAACAGTTATAAAACTACAAGCAAACCTCGAATGGGAAGAGCATGCCCGGCCCGAGCTTATCCTCTGCCCAGCTGGGCACTCTGCCCATCTCATCACGACTGTCTAGCTGGGCACTCTGCCCATCTCATCACGACTGTCTGATCTAATTTTGACGGTTAACTTTTTTCGAACCTATCAATCTGGTATTAATCACGGAGCATCCATAATTGATCGGACGGTTGTGATGAGATGGGCAGAGTGCCCAGCTGGGCAGAGGATGTGATTCCGGCCCGAGCAGCCCGGGTCGAATTCGGTGCCTCAAACTTGAGAAAAACCTCTTCAATTAAAAATTGAGAAAAACACGGAGATAGAGAGAGAGAGAGAGAGAGAGAGATCATACCAGTTTTAGTTTAAGCCAAAAATAGAAGAGCGAGAGAGAGAGAGAGAGGTTAAAGTGAAACCAAAATAAAAAAAGAAAAAAATGGAGCGTGGCTCCTCCTCCAATGGCATTGTAAGTTGTCTCAACTCTCAGTCTCATCTGTTATAAACTCCACCTAATTCATTAATGAATTTCTTCCTCCATTCCTCTCTGATTTTGCTATATCTGATCCGATACAAAAAGCGAACATCGGGATCGAGCTATCTCTCCATTGGAGAAAGGCTTTGCGCAGTTTTCTTACCATGCATAGTTATACTGGAGGCGCTTGTTTTCGCCGTGGCGGAATGCTTCGAGCAACGGCCTCCGTTTCTCATCGGATCGTCGACGCGCAAGATGAGATATCGTGATTTCGTTCGCCTCTCTGATGAATCTGGATGCTGTAATTTTTTTTTATTGATTTCTATCTGTAAGTTTTGTGCTGAACTGTTGATGCATGTGCTTTCGTCTGGTACATGTTGGAATCAGTAACATGAGAACATGTGTATCTGGATTTAATTAGGAATATGAATAATTGGAAATTATAGATGGAGGAAAAGTTGGCAAATGAGGGTTATAGAATTAATTAAATCCTAATTATTATCTATGATTTTCTTTTTCTTTTTTTAATTGGATCTGAGAAATTGAAGAAAAGTTTTTAATTTAGGCAGGGAATACAGATTAATTTTTGTCCTTTTCTTCTATTAAAATTTGAACTCATGAAATGACAATCACTCAGTGCTGTTATTTTTTCACATTATTTTTCTCTACATCTACATTTCTT
Organism: Rhynchospora breviuscula; assembly: GCA_027562975.1. NCBI lineage: Eukaryota > Viridiplantae > Streptophyta > Magnoliopsida > Poales > Cyperaceae > Rhynchospora > Rhynchospora breviuscula. The sequence continues at coordinate 57,492,937 of CM050402.1, forward strand.
ATTGCTGGTACTAACTGTTTCCTTATTTCATTTTTCGGGGTTAAATTTGAGAAGTTTCTGTAAATGAGGTGGAGGCACTGCATGAGCTGTACAAGAAAATTAGCTGCTCCATTATTGATGATGGGCTAATTCACAAGGTATAGCATAGCATTTTCTTTCTTATTTCATGAAACTTTGTCTTTTCCATTCTGCAATTTTCTAATTATAATGCATTGATTTATGTTATGTATTTTTTAATTGTGAGCCACAAAAATCTTAGGGGTTTTACTCTTCCAATAGAGTGTTTATCTTGGGAAAGTTTGTGCTAAGCAATAAGAAATGTAAGGCGTGGCTGACCATACAGAAGTATATATATCGTTAATTAACAATGATCATATTTTTTAGGAATATCTGTATAAATTATTGTCAAGCTATGGTTTTGATGGAAAAATCCTTTTTTGGAGGGAGAACAAAGGGGTTTATGAAAGAAAGTAAAAAACTAAAAATATATCAATTTAATGAACATTACAAGCAACCTGTTTGCAATAAATAGAAAGTTTTGGAGATGTTTTCTTGCAAGCCACTATCAAGAAATGATATTCCTGGCCTATTTGACCAATAAATTACTAGTACTTCTTGTTCAGATTGATTTAGAATTGATCAATGTAAAATTGTGAATTAAAAGTCAATCATTGACCAATAAACTATGACCAATGATTGATTTGTTTGGTTATCTTCTGTAATTTGTTTTGACATATTTGTATTAGATCAACCTTCAGCATTAATAACATTATCATCATGGGACAATCATGATAATAATAATACTCAGTAGCAGCAGTAGTTTTTAAAAAGTAATATAGACAGTAATAATAGTAAAAGAAATTGTAACTTATGTTAGTAAATAATTATGATTAATAACAATAATGGTTTATTGCAATAATCATTATATAACTACAATAATGTTAATAATAATAATATGATTAAAACAATTATAATAGAAATAACAATGATTATATCAGTAACAACTATAATATAAATAACAATGATTAATTTTTGTTTGTTGTTACTGTATGTGGTCTAGTATCTAAAGTAGCAATAGCACTAGGCTGGCATCTAAGAGGTCCAGGGATCAAGCCCGCATGCTTGCGATAGGTTTGACGAGCCAGCGTAAAAACTTAGCCATATATACAAGAAATGACAGTTGGGGTGTAATTTCTAGCCTACCCCAACTTGTTTTGGATAAAGGCTCTGAACTTTTTTTTTCTTTTTTTGGTAATAGACTAATAGTGTAATACTACTGTTCTTATTCTCAAAATTATTCCAAGTTTCCTACTATTACATACCATCATTATCATCATGCATGTTATTTATTCTTGTGGTATTATTCTTATTATAATTATATATTATATTTGCTAGGAAGAGCTTCAGCTGGCATTGTTCCAAACACCAAGTGGCGAGAACCTTTTTCTTGACAGAGTATGTAAAATCTGCAAATTTAATTGCTCGGGAACTTCTTAATCACATGTTGTTTATATAAAATTCGTGTTAAAGCTTTTATGTTAATGCACTGACTTTGACATATCTATAGCCTCTCTTCTAGATTATGTGCGATGTTGTTACTTCAATATATCCATAGAACTTCTCTAAATTATGTCTGATTTTTGTTATTTTAATTCAAAACTATCACTTATGCAGGTGTTTTATCTATTTGATGAAAAGAGAAATGGTGTGATAGAGTTTGATGAATTTATCCATGCACTAGCTGTGTTCCATCCTTTTGCACCTGTGGAGGATAAAATCAATTGTAAGCATGATGTCCTTGATTTGTTTGCAGAAATAAATAAAAATTTGAAACCAGAATTCTACAGGAGCTAACTTTTGGGAGTATTCTTTATTTCCCAGTTGCATTTAGATTGTATGATTTGAGGCAGACGGGGTTCATTGAGCGTGAAGAGGTCAGTTTCTTATTATTTGTTATATAATTATATTGTAACCTAGCAATGCTCACACCATTAGCTGTCGAAGTTGAAAATTGGTCCGTAATTGTATGTCAATTAAATTAATCCAATTTCCTTCTTTTGCTGTTTTGCACGTTGTTAGGTAAAGCAAATGGTGGTTGCTATACTGTTGGAATCAGACATGAAGCTGACTGATGACCTTCTAGAAGCTATAATAGACAAGGCAAGCTTTGTTAACTCATAATCAAGTTTATATCCTATTATCATGGTATCTTTTACTGAAATGATGAATAAACTTTTTGGACTTTAAACAGACATTTGAAGATGCTGATGCTGATGGAGATGGAAAAATAAACAGAGAAGAATGGAAAGATTATGTGCTTCAGCACCCGTCTTTATTAAAGAATATGACTTTACCATACCTTAGGTAAGCTTTTCCCATTTTCCTAGAGTTCAAGTTACTTTACCTTTCCTGTATTTTGTATTTGTGATAAAATGCGGTAGCTACCACAACTGGTACCCGGAAAACCTTGTCTGTGCTCCAAAATAGAGAAGAAATAAGTCTGAGATCTTGCGCTGACATTGCAGGGACATTACGACAGCATTTCCTAGCTTTGTTTTTAACACCGTGGTTGAAGACTGAGAGTATTGGAGAGCTCCAAATACAAGTTGTTGCTTTCAAGCAGTTCACATCTGCTGTATCAAACAGATATATCATAGGTCAGTGGTGATGTGGAACAGGTGCTGGGGCCTTTTTTGTCCACCCAGAACTTGATTTGTGTTGATGGAAAAACCAAGATCAATATCCAGAAACTGAAAGTCTGACAAATTGACAATTTTGCGGCGAGTTCTTCCATGGTCTCTCACAAAGGCAAAAAATGGTGCTTGCCTGGTTGAAAATCTATAATAATTTTCATTTTCTTCGACTACAATCAGCATCGCCTGGTGCTAACAAAGGCACATATGGTGCTTGCCTGGTTGCAATAATGTCTAGCATTTTTCAATTTCTTTAACTACTGACGAAGTCCAGATAAACAATTGTAGGTTCATCCAACTATTAGTTTTTTTATTTTGTGAAGGCTATTGAATTGTACATATAGTTGGCCCCATTTTTCTAATCATTATCATTCGATATCTATTTTGCAAATTTTTATGAATTTGGATATATCATGTCACTCTGATCATAAGATCGTGCTTAATAGATTTCTCCATGTTTTTTCCTGAATAATGTTCTATATTATTGTTTTATTATTACAATCAATGGGTCGTTCAGAGATCTATTTACCAGATACCCAAATTATGAGCATCGTTTCTACCAGAGCATCATATGCCATTCTGGGTGGAGTTCACTTGATTCAGAGACCAGTTCATTTGACAGAGGTTGAACTGATCATCAAACGACATTTGCTTGCCGATTCTGCTTTTGAAGAGACTAAAAGCTCGCAATTATGGAAAATGTGCATGATGTCTACAATGGATGGTTTAGCTGTCTGATTGTTTGAATTCTCTCATAGCTGCCACAAAGGAAACGAAAGGATCAGCCTGTTGAGATTTCTGTAATTGGTCATCGCAAACTGGACCAACAAGCCCAATTATGAGGTCATAACATGTTTGCACTTGCGCACGTTCGCCAAGTTTAGAAAAACTTGGCAGCCTGCCAAAGAGGCAGGTTCGCCTAGTTACGGAGGCAACAGAGAGCAATTTTGGAGAATCTAAATTTGTCTTTGATCACTTGGGAGTAGGGGTGAAAACAGTTATTGTTTTAATCTTTCTTTCGTATCGTTTCGTTGGACGAAACGAAACGGTTAAAGATTTTGGTTGCGTTTCAAAAATGAAACGATTAACGAAAGCTTGAAATGGTTTCGTCCATGTGTATTTTTGTGATTTCGATCGTTTCGTCCAAAACGAAACGGTTAACGCAAATAGTAATCAATTTCGTTTCGTTTTTTGTGTCCAAAACGAAACGGTTAACGCAACTGACCATTTTTATGGTCGTTTTAGACATTATGCACCCCCGCTTGGGAGTACTTTTCCAGAAACTAAAGCTGTCTTGATAAAATAAAACTGATAGGGAAATAATTACTTTCTCCTGCTGCTATCTGATGACCATAAATAAGATTATTTCGAGCCTATAAGGTGCATTTAGAGGAAAATAGGAGGATGTGTCACGTTTAGCATGAGTGCGTTTGGAACATTTGAGAATAAAAATTAAGATTAATTATTTTGAAATAAGTTTGTTTCGATTAAGATTTTTTAAAGTGATTTTAATTTCAAAATAAAATTTTAATCCAAGTTTTTTATCCCGGATTAATTTTGTTTCCAGAACAAAAATAATTCAAAAAAATTGGATGAATTTATTCAAATTGCAACCACTTAAGAAATTATAAATTACATTTTTTTTAACAGTGCTGCATTACCCGTTACTCTTAATGCTACTTTCAATCTGAACTAAATGCATTTGCTATATTTTCAAAATTAAATTTGCAACGGATACTTCGACCTGCATCGATATATTTTTTTTTAAAAAAAAAAAGGCTGGAGTCACGGTTAGATTTAATTATAGGAGCATATTTATGACAACTCAATAATATTTATTAAATTAATTAAATTCTAATTTAAATTAACGCTTAATACCAATACAAGCGTCCAAAATTACTACATCTCTTTATTTTTATCTTTAAAATAATTAAAATATGTAAATAACAAAAAAAAAATGCCACTTGGTGAGTTTTCCTCATGTTTACCATATTTTGCATCTGTTCCGATCATCGGTATTTATATAAAAAAAATTATTAAGTCACCTGCACATCTTTATGAACTGGTCTCCGATTTTATTCCGCAACTTAGTAAGTATGGCATTAATAATGGGAAAAACAAATCTTTTTCTTTTAGCTGTAGCAAGTGGCAAAATGATGATTATGTTTATGCGACTACATAAAACAACTCAACATGACTAAAATATAACATATTTCTTGAATTAATTTTATCCCATATTCTTATATATATACAACAAGCTGGTTTAATTTGACAACTAGTATTGAACAAGGCATGTTAAATTTGGATTTTTAGTAATTCGAATTTAATAGCTTGGTTTGTTAATAATTTAACATTGATTCCAATATCAAAGTAGATGGAATCACGAACAAATAAGAAATAGAGTGGTTAGATATGCACGGTGTTTGGAGATAGAAGCGTAGAGTTACTAAGAAATTGACAGTACATTATAACTATTTTAGAATTTAATTTAAGGTTTATTTATACTGTCTAAATACTGCATAATCAATTAATCATACTGGACATCATTAGCAGTTGCCAGATATTTAGTACCAACTCAAATCAAACCATCTCATCATCAAAAAAAAAAAAAAAAAAAAAAAAAAACTCAACTCAACCAAAAGAAAATGAGTAAATTTTTTCGGAGGTCACTAAATTTTGTACATAATTCATTTTTGGTCACTCAACTTTCATTTGTCCCTCTAGAACCACTCAACTTCGATGTCGTCCATTTTTGGTCCTTCCGTCGCGATTGCAGGAACTCCGTCTGTTTAATCATGTTTTGGTGCGAACAATTGGAAGGGGAATCAAATCCTCTCCTTTCTCTTTATCTTTAACCTCTGTTGAATCTCTCTCTCCACATCGGTTTGAATACACCCTCCGACATTACCAAGCAAAAAATTGAGCTCTCGCTCTGTCTCTCTCTATTCCCTCTCTCTCTCAAGCAAAAATCATTATACCTCTGACTGTCTTAATCTCTCTCAACCCCGCCTCTCTCTGCGCCTCTTAGTTCAACAAAACCCTATAGCAGCACCTCTTGATCTGAAGCTTTGCAACAAAACCTTACCTTTCTCAATTCTCCTCCGCGGCACTGTCGAAGAGAAGAGAGTAGCAACATGTAGAGGGTAGTAGTTGCAGTAGGATATTTTGTTGAAATTAGATGCTGTCAATTGATGTTGTTATTATGTAGCAAAAAAAGATGCTGTCAATTGAGAGAAGAGATGTTATTTTATTCAGCAATTTAAAACAAATTTTTGTGTGCAGATTTTTCTTTGCGTCTATTGTTATCCAGTTTTGAAAATTTGTTCTATCGTTCTATATTTATCGATCAATTATTACATCTAGGTTTAGTTGGCCAGTACAATTGCCTTTGCAAAAATGGCTCTGGAAATGCCCATCACTTTTATTTTGTGAACTGGTACAGCAAGTGCCTTTGTTCATTGGTACATCAAATGCCCATCATTGGCACAACAAGTGCCTTTGTTCACTTTTACTTTGCAAAAACTGGTACAGCAAGTGCCATTGTTCACTGGTACAGCAAATGCCCATCGCTGGTATAGAAAGTTCCTTTGTTCACATTTACTTTGCAAACTGGTACAGCAAGTGCCTTTGTTCACTTTTGCTTTGCAAAAATTGGTACAGCAAGTGCCTTTGTTCACTTTCAATTTGCAAACTGGTACAGCAAGTGCCTTCGTTCACTTTTACTTTGCAAAAACTGGTACAGCAAATACTTTTTACATGCTGTTAAAATTTGCAAAAAAGAAAATTCAGAAAAGCAACATCTCTGCTCAAATACTAGTAGCGCAAGCTGGCACAGGACCTGACCATGACTAGTAGCAAACCAAATCTCAGTAACCTAACATAACTAAATTGAACGACAGATCATGGATGAGTAAATTGAAACAAAGTTGCAAATAACATCAAGTACTTCAATAATTTACTAGTGTATCCAATAACGACAGACAATAGATGAACAGTAGCTGGCAATTACAACAAAATAGAAATTACATTGGATCCAACAATGGATCCAATAACAACAAAATGCAAAAGTATACTAAAAGGTGGCTGATTCATCTTAATGAAAAGGAACAACAAAATGTAAGGCACAATTCCTTGTACATAACTGCAAATTACATAATATGTCGATGTCTGAATTTCTTTGTACTTGTTGACCTATAAATTTTTATGGTTAACAAAAGAAAAAAGTTTCTTGAAGAACGTGCTTGATTTGGAGATAAAATTGTACGAGTCATGTCTTAACATTTATTGATGGGTGCGAAATATAAAAAAAAAAAAAACACGTGGCTTAATGAAAGGAGTGTATACATGCTTTCATGACATAATGATTAGTTCCCACATTGTCCCATGACTTGTATAGACATATGTAACTCGAGAAAGATATGCAGAGTTGACTTAAAAGAAAAATGAGAAGGAGATGTGGGTGCTAAACTTTAGACCGTCTGATGGTGGTATGTGAAGCATGTTAATTGTGAGTCCAGAATTAAAAGGAAACAAAAAAAACTTCACCTTCAAAAAAAAAAAGAAGAACTGGAGAGATGGTCAGAGGTAGTCAGATGGCAAATCAAATTACCTTCTTTGGACAAGGTCGATTATGTCTAAGGCTTGAAATATTTCTGTACAAGATGTACAAGAAAGAAAATTGAGTAAACAAATGGTTGGTAAGCCTGTGAAGGATGCGCAATAAACTGTCACCTTACCTAGTTAAGAGAGGCAATCAATATGCTGACCAATTTTCCACTTTTTTGTCAAAACAATCTACTGGACGCAAAGAAAGATTAGAGGAGTTGATGGAAAAGTGAATTAAATTGCAGATGGGGAAGGGTATCAATGAGGAATATAAAGTGAGGAATGTTCTAATAACAGGATGCACAAAATGAGATTGCCATAAAAGAAGTCGGCAGCTGGTAATGCAACCTGCATAGAATAAAATTGGAAGAGAATTATTTTGGGATGTTGCAAAAATTAAATCACGAGCACCATTCTCTGTTCAGTAATAACCGTAAAGGTTAATTGCGCAAGGAAGCAAAAAGCAAAAAATAGAAGTTGTCATTAAATGAAAATACAGATTAGCTAATTAGGTGCTGTGATATTCTCAGCGACTCCAATTAAGGAAGATGCCTATTATAGCTAATTCTTGTATAATATACGCCAAATAAAATGACAATATAAAAGGGAGCTTCACAGGAATAGAAACACATAAGCAATTGTGGGACCCATTCACAAGATGAATAATCCAGACTTAACCGTGTAGTTAAAACAAATATGCGGTTACAGGGATTAACAGTGAAAGAATCGAAATTCAAATTGAACGAAGAAGGGATGCCAGGTCACCTATCCCTTGCCTATTATTCTTTTTCAAAATCACCTTTCAAAAGTGGCAGGCGGTCTTCATTTTTTTTTATTATTGCGCAAAAAAAAAGGGAGAAACAAAGAGACGCAAATTGCTGCCAGAGGACTACCCACGTTCTCATAACTGTTGAAAAGAGCCAATTAAACTGGGCCAACTCAGCATACAATCTGTCCATATCCAAGAGATAACTACCAAGATGGAGGCTTATAAAAAGACAGAGAGGCATCAGAAAAAAAAAGGAGGGGATCTGTCGAGAAAAAAAAAAAAGAGAGAGATCTCGAGTAAAAAAAAAGAGAGAGGAACTGTGAGATTGAGATTTTTGTTCTTCTTTCCACAAAATTTCTGTAAACAAAAAAGAGAAAAATCCTGTAGAAAGAGCAAAGAGAAAGGTTTGTAAAAGTATGGTGAAATAAAATATTGCTGCCATTTCTATTTCTGCTATTCAACTTATTTCTTCTCTTATGTAACTTATTTTGTATCATTATGTCATCTGCTGAACATAGATAAAATAGATGTTAACTTGGTTGTCCTTGCATCTGCATCCCTAACTGTGGTTTAGCATATGGATTATAGAAATTTCATTAACTACCCTCTGCCTTTTATATGTCATAAATACTTTATTTTAGATATTATTTAACCTTTTCCTTGGAACTGATTTGCGCCATATACAGACTAGGTTTTGTAGTTTTGTTACATATTTATATATAAAATTTGTTATCTTTTCATAAAATCATATTTTATAAGTTGCCTTTAGTAATTACAGGAACTTCTTGTGAGTTGCAGTTCAATCTCAAAACAGAACAACAAACAGAAAAAGTATCTTTTACTGACCCTTGGGCAGCACGACTTCTCGGCATGGAATTTTGATCTAGCACAACCACTTCGATCAAGATTTGTTTATATCACAATCTGTATCATGCTCAGTTGTGATTTAATCAATAAGAAACCGCTTCATAGGGGTCTGCAGCATGTCTCAGTCCCTATGGAGATGGTATGTACCTAATTGAATTGGATCTGTAGCATGCTCAGTCCATTCGATTTAGGTTGTTTGAACAACAAAGATCAAAATTCCATGCAAAGGTGTCGTTATGCTGCCGAAATTTACAAAGAGAAGTCATGTTTCATTTTATGTTTCTTGCATAAATTAAATCTGAAATATTCTTGATGATTTTCTGGTACCAGTAAAAAGCAGTTTTGACAGTCCACAAGATTATTTTTTTTACTTCACGAATGGTTAAACGGAATCAAATGAAATTTTGACTGCAGATGAAACATGATGTGACACACCTCCTGTAAAAGTTTCAGAATTTTTAGATGGACAGATTAATTATAATGAATTTTAAAAATCAGACAGAAATTGAGTTTCAGAAAACTGTCAGCAAACCGCGCCAGCAAATGTGTCTGAAAGTTCATACCTTAAAACCTTTGAAATTGATCTCTAAAAATTCTACAAAAATTTCTGTAACTGCCTACAGATGTCTATTTTCAAATCTGAAAGTTTTAAGTCATAACTACAAACAGAGAGCAAATGAAAATTCGAAAACTAAACTGGTGTCTGTCTGTCTCAGGAATCTGATTTCAGAAAGTTGCACTGAATTGCAAAATCGTGTAAAAATATCAAAATAAGTCAGAAAAATCCATACTAGATACCAAAATTTCCCTCTTGAAGACTAGTTTCAAATAAATTAAGCCTCATGTCAAAATTCCAAACAGAACAAAAACAGTCATTCAAACAGTGACCAAAGGTTGTGTTAACTAACAAAACTGCTTTTCAGAAAATAACTCTAAGAAATAAAGCCCAATGAAACAAATTCCAAAAATTCTATAAAAATGATATTAAAAATCCTCTCTGAGTCTTCTTTCAAATGAATCTAGTTTCAAAATTTTTGATGAAGAAGAAGGACTGTTTTCCGATTATAAACTGAGAAAGGTCCGGTTGGTCTGTCCAAAGTACACAGTCCAAAAAATTCCCAAGTTTGTCCAAATGTCAAAATATACCAAAATTCATAGAAAATTCGAAAAACCTCAAATGAAATATTCTAAATTCAGAAAATTCTAAAGATTTCAGTTTCACTGATCATTTGATGTCAAAATCATCTAAAGATTGGTCAAATCCGACTTTGATCATTTTCATCATATTGCATCATGTGAAATTCAAATTAAAATTGAAATTTCTTTGGAAATTCTGAAAAGTCCACAAAGCCGAAATAAATTTGTGAGACTCCAATACCTGAAATTTGTGGCAAAATTCTGATTTGAGTTTTAAATGAGCTCAAATTGACACAAATGCAAACCAAATTGAATCAAATTTCGATTCGATTCTAAATTGACTCGAATCGTGTCAAATCCAAATGAAATCTAACTTGAGCATCAAATACGCTCAAGTTGTCAAAAATCTAGTTTGAGACATCAAATCGTCTCGAACTAACTTAATTCGAATCTAAGCTGATTCGAATTGACAAAAAGTCAAACCAAATTATAATTTGAGTTCAAATTAACTCAAGTTATACCCAAATAAGTGCCAAATAAAGTCAAAAGCGGTCTAACTAGACCAAAGCCCCAGTTTGATCACAAGCTCCCTCGTTTATTGAATTAGCGGCCCGCTTGATATTCGATATACGAGTTGCAAAGTTATTGCACCTGAGTGACCAGTGCGGTTTACACTCTTGACCCTAACTTTGCGGAGTACTTGTTTCTAAGTCAACAATATGCTCTGTACTTAGAATCTAGTACTTCATAGGATTCGAGAACAAATAACTCAAATCCTAAATCAAATGTCAAAAACGAGAATAAATATCTCAACTCCAAAACAAAGCGGTATTTGATCGACTAATGGACTGGTCGGTAATTTACCATTATGGTTTAAGTTAGATTTAAAAATCTCAACTTACCATACACACCCCTCAAAAACAAACAACGCATGCATAATCACCTAACAAGTTGCATTTCACAACTCTTTTAGCCTAGACACATAATTCTTCAGATCCCTTAATCAGAGGTTCTCGCGGTTATTCCCGAGGTAATTAACAGCAGGGGCTTGCGCCTGCTGGAAAGAAAGAACTCACAAAATAATAAACCTTCGCGTGAATAGAAATTCATATGAGTTCTTCTCTCTTCATTAAGAAAGGACTTATATCGAATTGCAACGCGCGGAGGGTATCTGAATAGATCTTTCCCTTTCTCGCGGATTCTTAATTTTTTTTCCGCGGTGATAAAAAGGTCCAGACAGATTCTGGCACGCCCGGTGGGACCTCTTTCTCCTCTCATCTTTGGGATTTGAAGACATAGGCAATAAGAGTTGTATAATTTCCTTGTGAAATGCTAACAATAACTTTGAGTGTTGCATCCTTTGCAGGAAATGGCGCTTTTCGGTAGCGACGCTTTCACTGCTGCTATTGCTGGAAATGGTGTTTTCCTGGTGGGCTCCCTGCCTGTTGCCACATCATTCACTCCAATGACCCCTGTCACCCATGTCAACACCGTTCTTGTCATCATGGAAGAAGAAGAAGATGAAGACATTCTTTTCATCACTGAACAAGGTAGAGCCAACAATGTCATGGCCACTACCCCTATCCCAAACAAGCGCCCCAAGCGACGCTTTCGGCCAAACAAGGCTGCCTCTGCCACAACCGCTCATGTTCAAGTGGCACGGGTTAAGGCCCCCAAGCGTAAAGTTATGGAGGTCTATCAGAATGAGTTGGTGATACAACCCCAACTCCCGGTTAGCAACTCTTTCGCCCCACTCAGGGTGGTGAAGAAGAATTCTCCCAGGGCATCTCTTCGCACAACGAGAGAATTGCCAGTTATTTACGAGACTCGGTCTGTCCCAATTCAAGGAAGGACAATCCAACCCGTGGAAGCAATCCATAGGACTTACCAAATTGTCAAGGATAAGAAAGGAAAAAGAAGTGCTAGAGCTGTAATTCCACCAAGTGGCCAATATAAGCAGCCTCGCACTTCAGTGCATGATAGGCTCACTTTTCCCTCACAGAAATGGAGAGAACATCCGCCAGCTCCTAACACAAGAGGGGGACAAAATCGAGTGTACCATGACAGGTCATCAATATCTGTCAAAGAAAGGTTGACTTTTCCCACCCGAGGAAGAAAGGTCAATCTAATTCAGGGATCAAGTCACAAAACAGGCATACCAACAACAAAAGTATGGAGACCTAAACAACAGAAGGAGAAGGTATCCGATCTACGAGAGAAATCAGATGTTGTCCAGTCTCACTCATCTCAAGGAGCTAAAATGAATGGCCATAAGGAGTTTGAGACACACAAAAGAGTGGTAATTCGTGGTAGACAACCACAAGTCGAACAAACGACTTATCGACAGATCAATAAGAGGCAACGAGTCGCTTGGCGAGAGAAAGCACCAGAAGAACATGCCACAGTCTACATGATGTATGTAGTAGAAGAGCCTGAAGAATATGCCACTGTGTGCATGGCTAACACCAGATCTACCAATAGGAGTGAGGAGGATCCAAAAAATGATGAAACCTCTACCAGTGGTCCAAAAGGCCCTCATGACCAACATGAAAAAGACAAAGACAAAGACAAAGAGGACGGTGATGGAAATTCTAATAAAGAAAATGAGGTAGCTTGACTGAGAAAAGAATTGGAGCAAAGAGACCAGCAGATAGCCTCGTTACACTTGGAAAATGGAAATGCCACGAGACTATGCATGGAGCTACACAACTTCCTAGCCAAGAAGGGTCTAATTACAGAAATGGCTCATGGAGATACTGGCCCTATTGTCAATAATCTTGAGTCTCCCAAAATTGACCATGAGGAATTAGGAAAAGACACCACTAAAGCCAAAACCGATAGTGGGAAGGCTAAACAAACACCTCTAAAGGAGAAGGAAGAGCCAAATAACACCTCTTGCAAAACACCTGAGCTGTCAAGGGTGACGAAGCAGGAATTGCAGGAAATGATAAATCAGCAATTACAGGCTGCAGGGGCAGGGCATCTTGTTCGTCCTCTGAGGCGATCAGGGAGACCATATCCTAAGGAGTATGACTCTATCAGATACCCAGATGGGTATGTCATCCCTAAATTCAGGATGTTTGATGGACTAAACACGAAGAATGTTAATCCTGATCAACACTTGGCACACTTTAGAGCCTCGTGTGGTAATTCTGCGGGAATTGAAGAACTACTCCTTCGTCAATTCTCACAGAGTCTCACAGGACCAGCTTTTGATTGGTATGCATCCTTGGAAGATAATAGCATCAAAACTTGGGATGACATGGTGGATGCATTTCGGGCAAAGTTTATCACTATCAGGGGCAAAGTGACCATTGCTGATGTAGTGAATGAGAAGCCTAGAAAGAATGAGTCAATTGTGGATTATGTCAACCGGTGGAGGAGTTTGAATTCCCAGTGTGATTATCCGATCCCGGAGAAAGATGCAGTTGATCTCTTGATGAATAACATGGAAGATTGGATGAAACCATTCTTAAGCTCTCATGATATCCACAATTATGAGAAACTAATCACACATGTGTCTAGGCTTGAATCATTAGGCCCAAGTGTGTGTTCTGAGTACTTTAAAAACAAATATAAGAAGGAGGATGGTAAAAGGGCCAGTACCAAGGCAGTCCAAACTTCTCTGAGTTCATTTCACAAATCAAATGCTTCAAGTAGCAAAAGCCAAGGTAGCAACAATGTGGAAAATAGTGATAAACCCAAGTTCACTAAGCCAACCCTAATTGATCAAATGAGTAAGCCATACTCATTCAAGAAAGAGAAGACTGCTAAACTCTTCAGGGCGGCTTTAAAGAAGGGTCTTGATCTTCCGCCTTGTAAAAGACCAGATGAAATGGATAAGTCAGATGACCCAAACTATTGCCCCTATCACCGAGTGTTGGGACACACAATTGAGAATTGCTATGTATTCAAAGACTGGCTAGAAAAGATGATCCAATCTGGAGACATTGGCATTTATGAAGATGCTAAGCAGAATCCAGCACCTCATGCTCAAGCTAACATGATCTCTCATACAATCTTTGAAGAGGAGAGTGAATCTACTGAACCTTGGACAGTGCATTTGACGAGAAGGACAAAGAAAATGCTTCAAAAATTACAACAAGAGCCCGGGATTAAGTGGAGAAATGAAATGACTCCAGTAATACCTCCTGAACCAAAGGAAAAGTCAGCTCGCCCAGTGATCCTTAAGAAAGTGAACCAAAAGAAAAAGAAAAAGAAGCCAATGGAACTTGTAAAAGAACCAGAGCTCACGACAATAGAAAAGCACATACAAGAGATGGAGGAGTATGAACAAGGTGTACCAACTCCGGCCATGCTTGCAGATTTTATTTCAGAGGAAGATTTGCAACATCTCTTGGGGATAAGCGATGAGAGCATGGATAAGAATGAAAGATTTGAAAAGAAAGATGATGAGATGGCTAAAAAGAAAAATAACAAAAAGAAAAATAAGAAGAATAAAAAGAAAGACCAAAAAGAAAATGAGAAAGAAAATGAAAAGAATCAGAAAATTGAAGATGAACTCTTTTGGAAAACATCTTGCCATTCCATCTCTCACATTGAGGCCTATGAAGAAGAGTTAGACTTGTGTTTCGAAAGTTGCATGGTCACATCTAGCTCTTATGTTGACTCTGACGAAGAGTTTATCTTCCTTAAGAATAATATTTCCGGTGCAGTACTCGGAAGTGATTCAGAAGCAAGTGAAGAAGATGAGTCAATTCTGCTCAAAAGGATGTTCAACTCTGATGAGGAAGGCAAGGAATGCCACGTGAATCTCCGCTCAGGCACCCATATTCCTGAAAGGGAAATGCCTAAAGAAAGTGATAAGGACAAACAAAAGGAGAAGAACAAAACAAAAGCCAAAGAGATAGAAGGCGGAGCAGGACCAAGTGATAAATCCAAGAACAATATAGGAGATTACAATGTGTTGGCTCATTTGCGCAAAATTCCAGCATTGTTGAGTGTTTTTGATGCTCTGATGATGTCACAAGATTTGCGTGAATTGCTCATTCATACACTTCAAAATCCTGAGAAATTCCAAGCCTATTTTGCTGAAAAAAGTATGCAAGAAGCCTTGTACATTGACCAAACAGCGGCTATAACCTTTGATGACAATGATCTGCTAGTTGGCACATCAGAGCACAATCGACCCTTGTATATCACAGGATTAACAAGCGGGTCAAAGGTCAATCGCATTCTGGTTGATCCTGGGTCATCTATCAACATTCTCCCTTTGAAAACGCTAAGGCAATTATCTCTCAATGTCAAGCATCTATCAAAGGAGAAGATATCAATCCTTGGGTTCAATCAAAATTCCCAAAAGGCCCTAGGTTCAATAACTTTGTCTTTTCGATTTGGAGAACTAGACACAGAGATCAAATTTTATGTCATTGATGCGGAAACATCTTACAAGGCGTTGCTTGGAAGACCATGGTTGCATGAAAATTATTTGGTACCATCAACCCTTCATCAATGTGTCAAGTATATGAAGGATGACAAACAAAAAAGGATTAAAGGAGATATTCACCCGTTTGCTGTGCATGAGATTGGTCTTAGCGATGCGAGATATTTTCTAAAACCATCTCCTAAACCTGAATCATTGAAGAAACAATCTTCACAACCTCAAACAGTAGAAGCGAGTCGGGTTTTGAAGGAAAAGATGATGAAATCACTTCAAGTAGCCAAATCAATAAATACACCTAGCAATATTTGTCAAAAACCAAATCCCGTGATCTTACTCGGAAGTGATAGCGATTCTGAAACCATCGAGGATGAGGATATTGATGCCGAGGTAGCCGATTATAGCTCTGATGGTAGCAAAGAGTTGTCTAATCCAACTTCGTTAGTAGTTGAAAAAGTACCTGACAAGCATTCTAAAGATTTGCCCCCAAGAGAAGTGAATCAAGTCAAAGGGCTTCATACCTTCTTTGTCCCGCCAAAGATTGAATATGTGTCGGGACGAGAGGTGGTGCATAAAGGGATTTTATTCTACAAAGCTGAAAATATAAATCCCGAAAATAAAGACACAAATCCTGAAAATTGGAATAGATGGTTGATAGATGACAACACAGAAGAAGAAATGGTAAGGGTTGAGAGTCAAGGATTCTATGGAAAAGAACTCATGCCCCTCTTTGAGAAAGCTCATTGTTTTGACCCAATTACAAAGTCAAGAGCCAAATTGTTCGAGAAGTTATGGAATGGAACTTCCCGAAAAGTGATGGGAGCTGATGGAAAAATGAAATGCACCCGAGGATTGGGGTTTGTAGACGATTTTGAAGATAGAAACCTCTCAAGGTTATATAGAGATTTTCGAATCATTGGCAGCCGAACACGTTTTGGTTCATCGGTAGGCAACAAAAATGAGTCATACTTCTCTTGCCACATGGCGAGAGAAGAATTAATTGAAGATGATGAGCAATTTATATTAGCTGCAAAGAATGCACCTAAAGAACTTGAAGAAGGCGGGCAAAACACAATTGATGAGCTACTCGAAATCAATTTAGGCACAGAAGAAGAGCCTCGACCGACTTTCATCAATGCATCTCTTTCACCTAGCAGAAGAGAACAACTCAAAGCATTTCTTATGCAGTATATTGATTGCTTTGCTTGGAATTATAATGAGATGCCTGGTATAAATCCTGAGGTAGCTGTACATAAGTTAAAAATCGACAAAGATGCTAAACCTATCAAGCAAGCACCTCGAAGGATGAGGGTAGAGTTAGAAGAAAAGGTCACTGCTGAAGTTAAGAAACTCATTGATGCAGGATTCATTAGAGAGGAAGAAAATCCCGAATGGATAGCAAGCATAGTCCCAGTCAAAAAGAAAAATGGACAAATCCGTGTTTGTGTGGACTTTAGGGATTTGAACAAGGCCTGTCCTAAAGATGAATTTCCTTTGCCAGTGACAGAAATCATCATTGATCATACTTCATCATATGAGATATTCTCGTTTATGGATGGATATTCTGGATACAATCAAATCAAAATGGATGAAGCAGATCAAAAGCACACGGCATTCCGTACACCAATCGGAGTGTATTGCTATAAGGTGATGCCATTTGGACTTAAAAATGCCGGGGCAACATATCAGCGGGCCATGACCAAAATATTTGATGATTTGATACACAAAGTGGTCGAATGCTACGTAGATGACTTGGTAGTCAAAGCAAATTCACTCGATGAACATCTTCAATACTTGAAGATTGTATTTGATCGGTTAAGGCAACATGCTTTGAAACTTAATCCATTAAAATGCGCCTTCATGGTCTCATCAGGAAAGTTCTTAGGCTTTGTTGTCCGACATAGAGGGATTGAGATTGACCCTGACAAAATCAAGGCGATCCAGGAGATGCCTCATCCCAGGAACCTAAAACAACTCAGATCACTTCAAGGAAAATTAGCATACATTAGAAGGTTTATTGCCAATCTATCAGGAAGAATAAAACCCTTCACAAGGCTCACCAAAAAGGATATCCCGTTCAAGTGGGATAATGAATGTCAGAAAGCATTGGATGACATAAAGCAATACCTCCTTAACCCACCAGTACTCTCGGCACCAATTCCGGAAAAGGCCCTCATCCTTTACACAACTGCATTAGATGGATCCTTAGGGGCATTAGTGGCACAAGAAAATGAACACGGCAAAGAGAATGCACTCTACTACCTCAGCCGTATGTTAGTGGGGGCAGAACACTCCTATTCACCAATTGAAAAACATTGCTTAGCCTTGATATTTGCAGCTAAAAAACTGAGGCATTACATGTTGGCACACAAGGTCATCCTTATATCCAAGGTAGATCCACTAAAGTATCTCATGACTAGACCTATGCTCACGGGTAGGCTAGCAAGATGGGCAATCTCTTTGATGGAGTTTGACATCACATATGCTCCACAAAAAGCTATTAAAGGACAAGCATTAGCAGATTTCTTAGCGGTACATCCAATTCCTGATGATTCTCCTCTCACATGTGAGTTCCCAGATGAAGAGACATTACATGTTGAGGAAGGTGAGCCTTGTTGGAAGATGTTCTTTGATGGCGCGTCATCTATACAACCAGCCGTTTGGCCACATCTTCCAAGGTTAAGGGCCGGGATTGGCTTAGTCTTCATCACACCTGAAGGAGGCATCATTCGTCATTCATTTGCCTTAACCGAGCCTTGCACAAATAATGAAGCTGAATATGAAGCATTGATAGCTGGATTAGAGATAGCATTGAAATTGGATATTAAGAGACTTCGAGTGTATGGGGACTCTCAATTGGTTCTTAACCAAGTTGAAGGGATATTTCAAGTTCACAAACAAGAGCTGGCAAAGTATCATGAGAAAGCACTTGAATTAATAAAGCAAATCCCAAATGTTTCTTTTGAAAAAGTCTCAAGAGCTTCAAACGGCGTAGCCGATGCGCTTGCTCGAGTGGCCAAAGAATTATGTGAACCCAATAGACAGGAAGTGCAGATAACTATCAAAAATCGCCAATCACTATCTCCATATTTCATGGGAGTAGAAGAAGGGTCAAGTTTACTCTTAGAAGAAGACCTAGATTTTGTTGAAGATAAGCAAGAAGATGCTCTTGCTAGAACTCTAGTAGTTGAAGAAAAAGATGATTGGAGACGATCTTTTATTGACTACTTCAAACACATGACTTTGCCTGAGGGTAAAGCAGCTCAAGAACAACTCAAGAGACGGGCTTTGCGATATGTCTATGTCAACAACACTTTATATAGGAGGTCTTATGATCAAATTTGGTTACGGTGTGTCTCTCACGAAGAGGCTCACCAAATTATGAAGGAAGTACACTCAGGCGTGTGTGGTGCTCATCAATCAGGACCAAAGATGAGGCTCAAGATCAAGCGTTTGGGATATTATTGGCCAACAATGATAACAGACTGTGAAGATTATGCCAAAAGGTGTCACATGTGCCAAATTCATGGGGATTTCATCCATCAACATCCAAATCCCCTACACCCAACCATAGCCTCTTGGCCTTTCGACATGTGGGGAACTGATATAATAGGCCCAATTGACCCACCATCTTCCGGGGGGCACCGATTTATATTAGCTGCGACAGATTACTTCTCTAAGTGGTCTGAGGCTGTGGCACTTCGTGAAGTCAAAACTAAAGATGTGATCAAGTTCTTCAAAACTCATGTCTTATATAGATTTGGGACACCCAGAAGGATCATTTCTGATAATGGAACTGCTTTCAAGAGTGCCAAAGTGTACGAGTTCTCACATCACCATAAGATAGATTGGAGATACTCATCAATCTATAATCCAAGAGCAAATGGGTTAGCTGAGGCATTTAACAAGACATTAATATGCCTCCTCCGAAAGATGGTTGGCAAAAATCATCGAGATTGGCATGAGAAATTGCAAGAAGCACTTTGGGCATATCGCACCACTTATCGGACGCCAACACAAGCAACTCCATATTCCCTAGTTTTTGGGGCGGAGGCAGTTTTACCTCTTGAAATTGAAATACCATCTCTAAGGGTAGCCATGCATGCAGAAATGCCTCTAAGCGAACGTGCTCAACTGAGACTTGACGAACTTGATGCAATGGATGAAACGAGGCTTGCAGCTCAGCAAAATTTGGAGCTATACCGAGCTCAGATGGTAAGAGCATATGATAAATTGGCAAGACCTCGTATATTTCGCGAAGGAGAATTGGTACTTGTGCTTAGACGGCCAATTCTTGGCCGGCATCATGGCCCTAAATTTGCACCAAATTGGGAGGGTCCATATATTATACAGCAAGTGTTTGAGGGAGGGGCATATTTTCTAGTAGACCAAGAAGGAAAAGGGGTGATGCCTCCTATAAATGGGAGATATCTGAAGAAATACTATGCCTGAAACTGACAACACCGAGTCATGGAGCTTTATGTCCCTGGAATAAAAAAAAGAGCGTCTTGCCTTAAACAGGTTCCATAAGGCGTCTCTTCCACATAGAATTTCCTAACTCCACAAATTCCACAGCCAAAATTCCACATAAAAATGGTTAATTGTTGGAGTGTGCCATAAGTCAACCAACACCGGTGTGTTCATCTACCGGCATGAAAGATGAACAACTTTTGTACTTTGTACTTTAACAAGGTATGATCTTGGTCGCTCTTCAGAGCAACCTTTCTATTTTACAGGTATTGGAGCAGCTGGAGCTTTATGTCCATGGAATAAAAGAACGTCTTGCCTTAAATAGGTCTCATAAGGCGTCTCTCCCACATAAAATTTCCTAACTCCACAAATTCCACAGCCAAATTTCCACCTCAAAATGGTTAATTGTTGGAGTGAGCCATAAGTCAACCAACACTGGTACGTTCATCTACCAGCATGAAAGATGAACAAGTTTTGTACTTTGTACTTTAACAAGGTATGATCTTGGTCGCTCTTCAGAGCAACCTTTCTATTTTACAGGTATTGGAGCAGCTGGAGCTTTATGTCCATGGAATAAAAGAACGTCTTGCCTTAAATAGGTCTCATAAGGCGTCTCTCCCACATAAAATTTCCTAACTCCACAAATTCCACAGCCAAATTTCCACCTCAAAATGGTTAATTGTTGGAGTGAGCCATAAGTCAACCAACACTGGTACGTTCATCTACCAGCATGAAAGATGAACAAGTTTTGTACTTTGTACTTTAACAAGGTACGGATAAGTGTTGGGATTCATAAAATCAAGTTCAAAGATTCAAATGTCTAAACACAAGCCCCAAAGAACCAATAACCAATGGTGAAACAACAACAACAAGCAAGATTATGAGTCATAGTAATTCGTCTCATATATCAATATGCCGAAACCACAAAGATATCAAATATCCAAAGACCAATAGAAATAGGAAAAAATACATAAGTGAAGCTAAGGGACTAAGGAGTAAGTTGGTCTCGGAGAATCCTAAGTCCCTCATGAATGTGAATAAGAAAAGCTCTAGCCTGACCCCGGTGGAATCTCTCCTCGACTGTCATCTGCTCATGGTGACGTCGTGTGGTCTCATACTCAATCCAAGCTGCATGAAGGGAAGTCGAAGCCCCCACTATCTGTTGAGATATATCCTCAGCCTGTCGAACCCGTGCTGATAAATCTGAGTCAAGGATACGAAGAGTATCTATAGGAACCCGCTGAGCTCTAAATTCTAGCAGTCGTGCACGGAGCTCGGCAATCCTAACATGAACCTCTCTCTCAATGTGCCAAAGTCGAGAAATAGCAGCCTCAAGTGACGCTCGCTTCATGGACTTGGTGGAAAGTGCATCAGAACGGCGCGCACACTCATCTTTCAGATATTGATGCTTGAGAAAATGCAAGTGATGTCTGCAAGGCACTAAAAGTGATACCGCAAAGTCATGAAAACGCTCATCAAAGTTGTTCCATGAAACCATGTGGAACACACCCCAATCAAAGGGTTGCCAGCCGAAGCAGGTAGAAGCACATGCAAGAGCTATCTTATGAAGCATGATGGAGACCTCAGAAACCACAAATCCTGCAACAAGTACCATAATGTTGGAACATAAAGAGAATAATATGAAGAAAAGGAAGAGTGATATGAGACTTACTTGTAGAAGAGTCGACTTCCCGAGGTGGTATGGGATCTTTGTCAGATGTCTGGGCACTTTTTGTGGGATCTCTGGGAACTTCCTCAACATCTATCTGCAAGTCTGAAGTGGGGGAAGCCTCAGATGAGATATTGGGGGCATAACCTAGAAGAGGCAAAGTCAAAATAGAGGGTGTGGGATGTGTCTCATGAGTGGTGAAATCCGAAGTGAAGTCCTCAGCCATAGTGTCCTCGGGGATATGATCATGGTCTTCAGGAATAAATATAGGAGAAGGCTCTCGGGTACCTTAATAGAAAAAGAGATAAACAATGAAGCAATAAAGTTTAATTGCTTAAGCGTATCAAGTGTAGACCGCATGGAAAAAGTAATACCTGACTCCGAAGGGACTTGAATAGGCGAATGACTCAGAGGAGGAGTAAAGTCCTTAGGAGGAGTAAAATCTCTAGAAGGGTCCTCGGGAGCAATTAGTATAGTGCTATCTGGAGATGTCTCAAGAATCTCAACATCTATATCATCATGAATCTCAATATCTGTGTCACTCTCGGCATCAATAACTACAAAATACAATAAAAAATAGAGTGAATAAATTGCAATGTGGAAGACATAAAGAGAGAGAGATAATGAGAAGGAAAAGAAAAGAAGCTTACCTGGGGACGGGTTCCGAGAAGGAGTTAGATGTCGAGGAGGATCCTCGGGAGGAACTGAAGTGTCCTCATAAAATAACATCTCATGATCGTCGATATCACGATTGTGCTCATCATTAATAACTACAAAGAAAATAAAAAGGTGTTGAAGTAAAAAAAGAAAAGTTGGGAAATGAATAGTTAAAAATGACGAGAAATAGAAATGAACCCGGAGAAGGAGGGGTATGCATATCACAAGACTGGTTTGACTCCGCGCTATTTAAAGGAAGGATATCGCCATCCACTCCAGCAAAGTCAGGAGGTTGACGAGGGCCAGCTTTAGCAGTCACATACTTTCTCTCGTAGGTCTCTTTCAAAGGATATACAAACCTCCTAAGCTCATCCCATTTCCTATCATGATAAAACTTCAACAAATTGCGATGAGCTCGATAATAAAGGGCACTGAACTCAAGGTATCGCGAGGCATGAGGAATAAGAAACTCAGTCCCAGTGCCTAGTCGGAGGATGAAGCGCCAACAATCAGAGAAAGACCTCAAGTCAGGAGATAACCCCTTGGTCGGAAGAAGCGTACCTACTACGACCTGACTATACCCAAACTGATGTGCACAACGCTGTGGGTAGTAAGGTTCCAAAATCAACCGATTACCCAACCTCAAGGGGAGAAATGCCTCTCGTATACTGATCAAAAACTCAGCATCACGATATCGCTGATAAGAAGCACGCGCCAAACGAGGTGTAGCTCCAGGGTGCTCAGGAGGAGTGTCTGTAACCCTCCAATTTGTGTCTCGAGGTGAATCATGGGACAAAACACGAGGAGATATAGGCTGACCAACCCCTCGGCTCCAAACAAACAAGTTGTGAGCATCTTTTACACGTGGGTCAGAAATAGAGACACCCGCTAATTCTGCTAAGAGAGGTAACTTCTTCATCAAATCCTTGGGCATAGAAGGTGTATAGTAGCCTGGCCAATGTGCATGAATCCAAGCATGGATATAGTGAAGCGGAACAACTACTCCGCTATAGGAAGGATCCCTACAAGTAGCAATCTCCCTCAAAGATCGATAAATATTGGCTAAGGCTGGTATGGCCAATGAAACCCTATGTCCTCTAGCTAAGTAGTTGGCCATCATGAACGTTTCGGGTCTAATAGCACCGGCTGGCTCAGCTGGAACAACAAAGTAACACAACCACCAAGCTAGAAAGGCAGTCAAGAACGTCTCTCGACTCTCCTTGAGAGAAGATAAATCAGATAACTTAGGGCCTGAACCATCTCCATATATCGAATATTTACTACCAGTGCAAAGTGGATCTATAACACTTGCAAACGGAGCACCTTCACCTTCTATCTTGTCCATGAAGTGAGAAATCCATACATGAAAAGGAATATCCCTACCCCTACTCCGTCGTTTGTTGCTAATGTTGGAGTAGATTTCAAATACCCGACGGAGAGAAGAATGAAACCACCTTGTCCCCTCGGGACGAGAGCCAAAAAGAAACTTCTCTTGTGGTGAACACTCCTGATACGGTAATCCTAATACAGGTAAACCCGATATTTGGCGCATGTCCCACAATGTCATGGTCATCTCTCTATCTTCTACGAAAAGTGTATTGGTAGGGTAATTCCAATTACTCATAAAACTACGGAAGATGGATGGAATGTGTGTGTAAGTGAATAAGGAAAGATAGACTGCCTCATAAATGCCAGCCTTTCTCAACAATTTCTCCTCATGAGAAAGGACGTAACGGATCCACTCTATTTGACCTGCACTTTTATTTAAGCTACCTTGAAAACCAAAGATTCGAGGGCTCCAAGCATGGGCATCATCTTGACCACCATTAAGCATGGAAATACCTAAAAGCCGTAAAGAAGGTGTCTCGGCATGACGGTCTACTGGTAAAAGGGCAGTAACGGTGCTATCACCCACACCACGAAGATGATGGTCCGTGCCTCGTTTTGGAAATTCTGTGAAAGTCTTGGTCTCAATTGAATTTGTTAAATTTGGAGGGTCCTGATTAGGATGGAAGGTAGGGTACTCATAAGAATGAAGATTTGGAGTTAGGTCATGACGGGGAACTCGCTTCCTCAACAAATCTCTGCCCTCAAGCAAACTGGCATGTAAATCAGGCAGTTCATTTGGGTGCATACCCTCACGTAAGGCTGCTTCAAGGTAATCTTCAATGAATGCCTCAGAGGGCTCATCTGATGGCATATTAGCAGGCCGACTCCAAGAGACCATGATGCCTGAAAATAAGACGACAAGAAGAGTCAGAAATACAAATTTTTCGTGAAGCTCACGAAGTAAAAAAGAGAATAAAGAAGAAAGAAAATCCAAAGTACACCAAAATGAGATGTTCGACACAAATTCTCACAACTCATTTTGGTGGGGGCATTTGTTGACCTATAAATTTTTATGGTTAACAAAAGAAAAAAGTTTCTTGAAGAACGTGCTTGATTTGGAGATAAAATTGTACGAGTCATGTCTTAACATTTATTGATGGGTGCGAAATATAAAAAAAAAAAAACACGTGGCTTAATGAAAGGAGTGTATACATGCTTTCATGACATAATGATTAGTTCCCACATTGTCCCATGACTTGTATAGACATATGTAACTCGAGAAAGATATGCAGAGTTGACTTAAAAGAAAAATGAGAAGGAGATGTGGGTGCTAAACTTTAGACCGTCTGATGGTGGTATGTGAAGCATGTTAATTGTGAGTCCAGAATTAAAAGGAAACAAAAAAAACTTCACCTTCAAAAAAAAAAAGAAGAACTGGAGAGATGGTCAGAGGTAGTCAGATGGCAAATCAAATTACCTTCTTTGGACAAGGTCGATTATGTCTAAGGCTTGAAATATTTCTGTACAAGATGTACAAGAAAGAAAATTGAGTAAACAAATGGTTGGTAAGCCTGTGAAGGATGCGCAATAAACTGTCACCTTACCTAGTTAAGAGAGGCAATCAATATGCTGACCAATTTTCCACTTTTTTGTCAAAACAATCTACTGGACGCAAAGAAAGATTAGAGGAGTTGATGGAAAAGTGAATTAAATTGCAGATGGGGAAGGGTATCAATGAGGAATATAAAGTGAGGAATGTTCTAATAACAGGATGCACAAAATGAGATTGCCATAAAAGAAGTCGGCAGCTGGTAATGCAACCTGCATAGAATAAAATTGGAAGAGAATTATTTTGGGATGTTGCAAAAATTAAATCACGAGCACCATTCTCTGTTCAGTAATAACCGTAAAGGTTAATTGCGCAAGGAAGCAAAAAGCAAAAAATAGAAGTTGTCATTAAATGAAAATACAGATTAGCTAATTAGGTGCTGTGATATTCTCAGCGACTCCAATTAAGGAAGATGCCTATTATAGCTAATTCTTGTATAATATACGCCAAATAAAATGACAATATAAAAGGGAGCTTCACAGGAATAGAAACACATAAGCAATTGTGGGACCCATTCACAAGATGAATAATCCAGACTTAACCGTGTAGTTAAAACAAATATGCGGTTACAGGGATTAACAGTGAAAGAATCGAAATTCAAATTGAACGAAGAAGGGATGCCAGGTCACCTATCCCTTGCCTATTATTCTTTTTCAAAATCACCTTTCAAAAGTGGCAGGCGGTCTTCATTTTTTTTTTATTATTGCGCAAAAAAAAAGGGAGAAACAAAGAGACGCAAATTGCTGCCAGAGGACTACCCACGTTCTCATAACTGTTGAAAAGAGCCAATTAAACTGGGCCAACTCAGCATACAATCTGTCCATATCCAAGAGATAACTACCAAGATGGAGGCTTATAAAAAGACAGAGAGGCATCAGAAAAAAAAAGGAGGGGATCTGTCGAGAAAAAAAAAAAAGAGAGAGATCTCGAGTAAAAAAAAAGAGAGAGGAACTGTGAGATTGAGATTTTTGTTCTTCTTTCCACAAAATTTCTGTAAACAAAAAAGAGAAAAATCCTGTAGAAAGAGCAAAGAGAAAGGTTTGTAAAAGTATGGTGAAATAAAATATTGCTGCCATTTCTATTTCTGCTATTCAACTTATTTCTTCTCTTATGTAACTTATTTTGTATCATTATGTCATCTGCTGAACATAGATAAAATAGATGTTAACTTGGTTGTCCTTGCATCTGCATCCCTAACTGTGGTTTAGCATATGGATTATAGAAATTTCATTAACTACCCTCTGCCTTTTATATGTCATAAATACTTTATTTTAGATATTATTTAACCTTTTCCTTGGAACTGATTTGCGCCATATACAGACTAGGTTTTGTAGTTTTGTTACATATTTATATATAAAATTTGTTATCTTTTCATAAAATCATATTTTATAAGTTGCCTTTAGTAATTACAGGAACTTCTTGTGAGTTGCAGTTCAATCTCAAAACAGAACAACAAACAGAAAAAGTATCTTTTACTGACCCTTGGGCAGCACGACTTCTCGGCATGGAATTTTGATCTAGCACAACCACTTCGATCAAGATTTGTTTATATCACAATCTGTATCATGCTCAGTTGTGATTTAATCAATAAGAAACCGCTTCATAGGGGTCTGCAGCATGTCTCAGTCCCTATGGAGATGGTATGTACCTAATTGAATTGGATCTGTAGCATGCTCAGTCCATTCGATTTAGGTTGTTTGAACAACAAAGATCAAAATTCCATGCAAAGGTGTCGTTATGCTGCCGAAATTTACAAAGAGAAGTCATGTTTCATTTTATGTTTCTTGCATAAATTAAATCTGAAATATTCTTGATGATTTTCTGGTACCAGTAAAAAGCAGTTTTGACAGTCCACAAGATTATTTTTTTTACTTCACGAATGGTTAAACGGAATCAAATGAAATTTTGACTGCAGATGAAACATGATGTGACACACCTCCTGTAAAAGTTTCAGAATTTTTAGATGGACAGATTAATTATAATGAATTTTAAAAATCAGACAGAAATTGAGTTTCAGAAAACTGTCAGCAAACCGCGCCAGCAAATGTGTCTGAAAGTTCATACCTTAAAACCTTTGAAATTGATCTCTAAAAATTCTACAAAAATTTCTGTAACTGCCTACAGATGTCTATTTTCAAATCTGAAAGTTTTAAGTCATAACTACAAACAGAGAGCAAATGAAAATTCGAAAACTAAACTGGTGTCTGTCTGTCTCAGGAATCTGATTTCAGAAAGTTGCACTGAATTGCAAAATCGTGTAAAAATATCAAAATAAGTCAGAAAAATCCATACTAGATACCAAAATTTCCCTCTTGAAGACTAGTTTCAAATAAATTAAGCCTCATGTCAAAATTCCAAACAGAACAAAAACAGTCATTCAAACAGTGACCAAAGGTTGTGTTAACTAACAAAACTGCTTTTCAGAAAATAACTCTAAGAAATAAAGCCCAATGAAACAAATTCCAAAAATTCTATAAAAATGATATTAAAAATCCTCTCTGAGTCTTCTTTCAAATGAATCTAGTTTCAAAATTTTTGATGAAGAAGAAGGACTATTTTCCGATTATAAACTGAGAAAGGTCCGGTTGGTCTGTCCAAAGTACACAGTCCAAAAAATTCCCAAGTTTGTCCAAATGTCAAAATATACCAAAATTCATAGAAAATTCGAAAAACCTCAAATGAAATATTCTAAATTCAGAAAATTCTAAAGATTTCAGTTTCACTGATCATTTGATGTCAAAATCATCTAAAGATTGGTCAAATCCGACTTTGATCATTTTCATCATATTGCATCATGTGAAATTCAAATTAAAATTGAAATTTCTTTGGAAATTCTGAAAAGTCCACAAAGCCGAAATAAATTTGTGAGACTCCAATACCTGAAATTTGTGGCAAAATTCTGATTTGAGTTTTAAATGAGCTCAAATTGACACAAATGCAAACCAAATTGAATCAAATTTCGATTCGATTCTAAATTGACTCGAATCGTGTCAAATCCAAATGAAATCTAACTTGAGCATCAAATACGCTCAAGTTGTCAAAAATCTAGTTTGAGACATCAAATCGTCTCGAACTAACTTAATTCGAATCTAAGCTGATTCGAATTGACAAAAAGTCAAACCAAATTATAATTTGAGTTCAAATTAACTCAAGTTATACCCAAATAAGTGCCAAATAAAGTCAAAAGCGGTCTAACTAGACCAAAGCCCCAGTTTGATCACAAGCTCCCTCGTTTATTGAATTAGCGGCCCGCTTGATATTCGATATACGAGTTGCAAAGTTATTGCACCTGAGTGACCAGTGCGGTTTACACTCTTGACCCTAACTTTGCGGAGTACTTGTTTCTAAGTCAACAATATGCTCTGTACTTAGAATCTAGTACTTCATAGGATTCGAGAACAAATAACTCAAATCCTAAATCAAATGTCAAAAACGAGAATAAATATCTCAACTCCAAAACAAAGCGGTATTTGATCGACTAATGGACTGGTCGGTAATTTACCATTATGGTTTAAGTTAGATTTAAAAATCTCAACTTACCATACACACCCCTCAAAAACAAACAACGCATGCATAATCACCTAACAAGTTGCATTTCACAACTCTTTTAGCCTAGACACATAATTCTTCAGATCCCTTAATCAGAGGTTCTCGCGGTTATTCCCGAGGTAATTAACAGCAGGGGCTTGCGCCTGCTGGAAAGAAAGAACTCACAAAATAATAAACCTTCGCGTGAATAGAAATTCATATGAGTTCTTCTCTCTTCATTAAGAAAGGACTTATATCGAATTGCAACGCGCGGAGGGTATCTGAATAGATCTTTCCCTTTCTCGCGGATTCTTAATTTTTTTTCCGCGGTGATAAAAAGGTCCAGACAGTACTTCTCTACTCCCCTCACCTCATTGGAAGGCACAATTCACCTTTTCTTTGTCACCTACATTCCCAACAATGCTGATGTCAGAAATTTAATAAGGAGTCACAGAAATTTAATAAATAAAGAAAACAGAAATTTACTGATAAATTGCTCAATGAGGATGCAAAAAGGGAAGTAATATTTACTGATAAATTGCCGAAAAATATTGCTGAAAAATTTGTTGAAATAAATTACTGACACATCTAACACATCTAAAGTTGTGGAAGAGAGAGAGAGTAAAAATCATGCTGAAATACATTCTAGTAACCTTATTCAATCAATTTGTCCGTCTGACATAAAAGTCATGCATGGCTGAGAGCAATTAAGATGCTTTGTAAATTTACGTTAATCAAATCAATATTTACTAAATCTTAGTAACCTTATTCACTCAATATTTAGTACGTTAATTGCTATTACCAAATGTTTTGTATATCACAACCAAGCATGGAAATTACTAATTAATTCCAGTAAAAATCAAGAAACAGTAAAAATAGCAATTTGAAAAAGAAAATAGCAATTAAGATGCTTACCATAAATCGGCTTCTCATTGGAGTCATGTCGGTATCGCATTTTGTCAAGAGAGCTAGAAATTGAGGGTGAGATCACCGGAAGAGAGAAAGAATCCTACTGATCTAGCGCGAGAGTAATGTCGGAGCGAGAGATCCATAAACAGAGAGAGAGAGAGAAAGCTTGAGAGAGACAGTGGCGCGGAGTAGAATTGAGAAAGGTAAGGTTGTTAGGGACAGTGGCGCGGAGGAGAATTGAGACTGTCGGAGGGTGTTAGGGTTCGAGTGAGAGAGTGAGCAATGGAGAGAGATTCGACAGAGGTTAAAGAGAAAGGAGATTTGATTCCCAGCCCAATTTTTCGCACCAAAACATGATTAAACAGACGGAGTTGCCTGCAATCGTGACGGAAGGACTGAAAATGGACAATATCAAAGTTGAGTGGTTCTAGAGGGACATGAAAGTTGAGTGACCAAAAATAAATTATGTATAAAGTTTAGTGACCTCCCAAAAAATTTACTCAAAGAAAATAGTATCAACTGGTGGGACCTCTTCTTTCGGTCGAAGAAAGCTGCCAAAGGAGTCGATCTATATCCCCTCCAGTTATTAAATAACAAGAGACATCCTAAATGTCCTACAACCGCACGATTACAATCAAACAGTTTTTTTTTTGCGAAGTGCGAAATCAATTCAAAGTGCATAAGACGGGCGAGATCTCGCATATTTCCATAATAAAATAATGAAACAATATTCTGTCGTAGTTATAAATCTCATGCGGGTTCTATTGTTACATAATTACTGATACATTTCTATTAAGAGTCACTGTAAACGGGTCCCACATTTACCTCTAATTAGAGAATCCAATCGTCAGTGATTTGTTACATAAATTGTACAGGAATATAGAAACAGAGGACATATTTGGATCCTAAGAAGCGTAAACCCTCTCCCCACGAAATAAACAAAACAAAACACACTCTTCTCTCTCTGTCAAAAAAAAAAAAAAAAAATGGCATCTCAACCCACCGGAGCGCCTCCGCCTCCGACGCCGCCGCCTCAGCAACCACCACCTCAACCTCCATCAGCGGCGAAGAAAGGGTTTCTGCGCCGTATCTTTCCTCTTCTTATTGTCGCCAATTTGGCTGTTGGAGGTGCTAATCCCTTTTCCATTTTGAATTTCCTTTTAGTTCTGTTTCCTGATCTGTCTGAGACTTATATTTAGAATGACTAAAGTTTTTTCTACACTGTTCTTCAAGGTTTTTTTTATCTCTATTTTGTTGGATCAAAGCTAATCAGAATACATAGAATGGGGCTTAACCCTTCAAAACCTCAAAGTGTATTATATGCCTCAATGAAGAGTTTGGCCAGGCATTCTTAGGAAAATTTGTTTCCTTTTAAGGTATATAGGATAAATTTTTCATTTTCCTTTTGCTTGGTTAGTTGAATGTTTTGAGGTTTTGATGGGATAGTTAGAACTTAGAAATATTTCACTAAAAATGCAATGGCTACTATCTGCAAAGGTGCATAGTTATGAACTCGATTTTTATTTTTGGTAGAACACTATATACTGAGGGCATCTGATTAGCAAGTTTAGCTTTGTTAGATATTTAAATGGGTTGGAGAAGTGTTGTTGGGCAAGGTGGACTAACCATGGTTATATAGTTATTGTTTGATATTTATTTCTACTGGATACATAGTGAATCCCTTTCATGTGCATAGTTATAGAGTTGTTAGTATGTGAACTGACATTTATTAGATGGTATGCTTTGTGGGATTAAGAGGATCTACCTTTTCTGGGATCAGCAGAACCAGAAAAGAATGTTTGGCCTATATATTTGACCTGTCGTGATCAATTTCATACACTGAAAATAGTTTAGAAGGTACTAGACAAGTAAGATGTGCTTATTATTAGAAAACATGCTTATGAACAGTAAAATTTTGAAAAGTGCGTTATGTTTTTCTGACATATTATGGTGTTGTTATTTTAAGTGTATACATAATTATGTTGTAGAATATTAGCTGCAAGAGGGTTGATTTTGGCATTTTCTAGAACACCTCTTGCGTGTCCAATATATCACCCAAGGTACCACTTGGTTTAACTACGATTTTAACCTGCCATGATAAAGACCGTCATTAAGAACGTGCTGCATTAATCAAGAAATTAGAAACTAAATTTGCCCCTTTATCAACTGGAGAATATTACCACAAGGTCAATTGGCGTCAAAATGGTCCAAGAGAGAAATGACACCAATTTCATGTTCGTGCCAATATCTACTCCACCAGGAGGCCATGGGCTAACAAACATCACTGTTCAAAGCGAGGAGATACACGGTCTGTGTACACTCACTGACACAAGCAATAACTGAACCTCTCAAGCTTTAGCCCGAGCTCTCTCACTCTCTATAATGAGGTCTCTTTCACCACTACAAGATCTAAGTTCAAAACCCTAGATACAAAAAGAAACGAGCCACACTGCACAAAAACAAGGAAGGGAGAAGAAGCAAATTTTGTCTGAGTCTAACAAAAAATTATAATTTCAAGAAGTTAATTTCCATCTGAGGGATTGTAATATTCTTTTAATTAGGAAATCGGCTAGCAGAAAATAAAAACCTCTTTTTTTTAAAAAAAATAAATAAATTCAATAACACATTTGTTGAGATTTTTAATAAAATATTTTGTTATCTAATTAAAAGTAGGTCCCTTGAGAACCGTCTGTTTCGGTTGAGTGATGTACGAGATTAAAAAGGATGCACAAAACAAACTTAAGTTTAGATAATCTCAGACAGTATCTAATATTAAAATTCAAATGCGACTAAACAATTTAAAGCTCTTTTTGTTGGAAAGAAATATTAAAAGGGATATTCTTTTCTGGTGTCGCCATACCAAGATACAAATAAAATAAGTAGTACTAATATGTTTTACTTGTGGTAAGCATTGTGGTTGGGTTGGTTGAGATGTTTTATATTTAGCGAGCAGAGTAGTTGGACCATATGACCTTCAAAGGAATCCTAGCCCACAGTCCTGAACAAACTTTGAAGGAGTGTAAAGGAACTTTAGTCTGGTAATGCTTTAATAGGAGTTTTCTCAGATCATTTCAAGTATTTCTTCTCTTTCGGGCTGTTGGAATTGTAGCCTATATAATTGGAATTTTCTATTTTTTTTCCTTCTCTCTTCAAGCTTCAAATTGGAAGAGTTTCACTTGTTGCATTCCCTTTCACTCTTACATGGCATATAGCCTGAAACCTTCAGCTAATATCTGATTGTGAAGTAGAAAATGACCTGAGAATTTTGAAGATGAATAAGACTATAAGAGAGAGTATATTATTGCTGATCTGAAATCTAAAAATAATTAAAAGCATCACACTACAACCAATATTGAACTTTTACATTTTTCTCAAGGCTTTCAAGAAGAAAGAGGATGGAATTTAATAAGGTTTAATAAATAATAATGATCAAGACAATGGAACACTCCTTTTTTGCATGCCATAATTTGAGAGAATAACAAAACATTAGGAAACACTCCTTATTTGTCATTATGGTTGTCAAAGCTGCTGCTTGTCAAATTTTTTGAAAGATGCTAGGCTCTTTGGACTTGATCTGGTCCTAGAGGAGCCCTAGACCTAGTCTGCTCTTTTGTGCTTAAGCCATCAGCATCAACTTGCCTTTCTGAGTCTGCAGAAACTTAATTGACAGAGGTAATTTAGCATAAAATGGGTTGGGCCAGTCTTGTATGGACTTTGGAGTTCTTTTATTGCCTCTGAAAGTATAATGCTGTATCTGTAAACTTCAGTTGTTATTTTAGTTTATTTATTTTGTATTGGTCCGAGTTGTGTGTTTAAAGGATTAAATTTCTTATAGTTAAGCATGTAATGCATTTCTATATTATGTGATACCATCTTTTTTTGGAAATATTATTCTTATTGATTGTTAACAGTTTACCCTTTTAGCCATTGCACAAGTTGCTGACGATTAAGTTAACTTTTTTTAATTTAGACAATTTGTCTGATGTATTTCTTAATATAAACTTGGTTGTTTTGTAGTTTATGTTCTTACAAGGACTGGTCTGAAAGATAAGAAAACTGAAGAGGAGGCGTCTACAGAGAATAAATCTCTTGAAAAGACCTCACCTGAAATTGCTCCTCCAGTTCCTGCAAAGAAGGAACTTCCACCAATCCCACCAGAGGAACAGCTCCAGCTCTTTAAGTGGATCTTGCAAGAGAAGAGAAAGGTCAAGACCCGTGACCCAGTAGAGAAAAAGAAAATTGACGAGGATAAGGCCCTTCTCAAGGATATCATCCGGTCAGGATCCATCCCTTCTTTGTAAGGTCATTTTGGGAAATTGGTCGTGCTTCTTGGGATCCTTGCCCTGTGTTGATTTAATAATCTGTGTATTGATGCAAATTTTATTCAGTAGATATTTTCATCTTTTAACTGGTAAAGCATGCCATTTGTGTTGTTTTGCATTATTTTCATGCTGTTGAAGGTATAGCTCCAGCAAGATTAGGTTCCGATGGAATTAGATACCAATGATGAGTATGTTTTGCTTTGGAAGGTATTGCTGTATCTGTAAACTCATTACTCCAGTTTTCAAAAGGAGTTGAATGCTTTGAAATTTTTTACTTTTGAACTTAAACAAGGTCCTTTGAGGTTTTTTGTTAAATTGAATGTGTTTAAGCTGTTAATAAAACTGTACTGAAGTATGATTTGCGCTCCTTGGTACCACCTGCCATGTCTAGAACTATTCACTTGACAATTAGCATTGCATTATTTCGCTCATCAATTATTTGCACCAGGAGAGTGTAAATAGTTTCACTAGTTCGTTTTCTACAAATCTAAGGTCATATCCTGCATACATGAAATGTCAGCCAACCATGCACACTTGTCAATATAGAAACACAAGCATTTAAAGCACTAGCTAGCAGAAGATGCCTGAATGGCATAGATACAGATCTGCAGTCACTATATTGAGATTCGCTGTTGCAGATTTTCTGGAATAATTTCTATAACAGTCATAGACACATGGTCCATTAGCCCACCGTGACAAACATTCGTGAAATCCCATCAGGCAGTAGATTGTAACATGAAGTATTCTAGAGAATTTGAATCAGAAAACCTGGAGTCAACAGTCACCGCCTCTACACATATATTTTCAATTACTTTTAAAATTAAAAGTATTTGGGATAAAGCAGTACATAGTGAAATTGACGCATAGGACTATCCATGTGTAATCTTTCTGGCCTTTTGTTACCTCTACACTTTTGGATTTTCCCATGTCAGGTCCCTTTCGTGCCTCCACTCGGTGTTCCTCTCTGTAATTTGTTATATCAATACCTTCATTTGTTATCTTCAAGTCAGTAAGAACATTGGTAGAGTAATGAAAATTCTAGTACTTACGAGTCCTTGATTTTTTTATTTTTTATTTTTAAAGACGAGTTAGAAACATCTACAAAAATTGATTTCTTTTTCCTGGGATTGCTAGAAAGAACTAAGAAGAGAACAGTCAGGGGAAAAATTGCCACTGTACTATATATTTCAGGAGGCTCTATTTATTGTTATTGCTTTTGTTTTTATTTTCTAATGCAAAACTTCTTTTAGCAAACATGCAGTTCATTTAAGCAAAATCACATGATATATCTCTGTTCGTTTTCCTGAATGGATTTGACTTTGCTGTACAGATGCTTATTTTATACAATAAGAATATTGCAGCAAAAAGTGGAAAGAAAACAAAGATAGTCATTATCTCTATATTCATTATTGGGACTATAAATAAGCTGATTGAGCTGCTCTCTGTGGAGACCCGTCAGTTGAAATAGTTGTACGGATTGCTGTTCTATTCTCTAGTGTCTATATATCCTTCTCTTTGTTTTTTCTTACACATAAGATCTCTCTCTCCCTCTCCCTCCTTTCCCCCACCCTCTCTCCATGAATCAAGCTTTTCAAGACCCGCGTGTACCGGTACCTCCACTTGAGGGTGACCAATACCGGCCTTATCCCATGACACCTTACCTACTTGACACACTTCACGACCAAAAGGTAGTCCCAAGCAGAGATATATCCTATTGAAAATTCTTTTAGCATATATACGCCTTTCTTGACTTAATTGTTCTTTATTCTGATAGCATGATGTGATACAATTTTGGATGGAGAATCCTACAATGTCTTATCAGAGTGCCTCTTTTCATGATCAGAAACCAAAGAAGGCAATTAGTTCTAAACCTTCTAGTAATGTGATAAGAGTGTGCTCCAATTGTAATACAACTACAACTCCCTTGTGGCGAAGCGGTCCTTCTGGCCCCAAGGTATCATTCACTTTTTACTCAAAGTATATCTTCATACGATGGGTCTTATTATTGCATCTGTTGATTCGAATTATCTTATTCAGTTCAACACATAGTGCCTCTATTGTTCATACCCTCCCTAAGAGCTTGATGTGAGAATAAGTCAACACAAGTTAGGTTAAAGGAATAATACAAGATACATCAATGGCACCTCCATTATCCTTTGAAGCCGAAACTTCGATATTTAGGTTGATTTTTTTTTTTAACTTTGGCTGAATTTCTTGGCAGTCATTGTGTAATGCGTGTGGTATAAGGCAGAGGAAAGCAAGGCGGGCGGCACTGATGGCAATGGAGGCAGCAAAAGGGGGCACAATTATTCCAATTAAACCAAAAATGCAAGTGAAGAAAGAAAAGAAAAGCAAGGATCACACACTTCCATACAAGAAGCGCTACAATTTTCTTTCACCTATGAACTCCCAGAGGAAACCTAAAGCTAAAAGTTTGTTCATATGCCAAAAATTTCCAAAAGAACAGAGAGATGCCGCGACATTGTTGATGGGTTTATCTTGTGATGTCCTTCATGGTTGAAAACTAAGCTACATTATCCTTGTTTTAGTTTGCTATCTTGTGCTAGTTTTCTCTTCCTTTTTCCTTTTCTCTTTTTGAGATTTTTGGTTCCGGCACTTGAATAAAGTTATGCGGCTACTTATATGCTTTGACATGTTTGCATGAATGACTTTTTGGAAAAAGAGGAAGAGCAATAGATAATGTTTGTATTATTACTGTTTTGGTAATATTAATAATATGCTTATTGCTTTAGAAAGTGACTTCAGGTAATTCAAACTTGTTGGACATCATTATTTTTATGAATTACAGTATCTAAATCTGCAACACGTGTGTTTCAGTACTTTTTAGCTATGATGCTTCTCAAAGGGATAAAATTTGAATAAACAGTCTAGTGCACATGACTAGCGACTCCACTGTTATTCTACATGAAATAAGTTTAAAACATGTTAGTGGCTAGGAATTTAAGAGATTTTGGATAGCAAAATTAAGAAACTGTTAAGTTTAGAATAAATGGAATTTGTGTACTTTGGATGTTGGATTTGGTTCCGAGTAAAACTGAAGACCATCAAGTAAAAAAAATACGGACATAACAGAATGTACATGCACCCATCCGTCAAAAGAGAAAGTATATGCAATTGAGATATTTGATTCCAAATAAGCACCAATTAAGGATGCACATCAAATTGAATAATGAGTATGCCTCAAATATAAGATAAAGATAAGCGTAGCTGAGATTGCATTAAGGAGGGACCTGGATTATTCACTTCTTTACCAAGTCCAATAGCCTTAGCCATAATCACATTGTGTGGCTAGAGTTGAAGATAACATTTTCCATTAAGCTGAGATATATAGATGAGATTTGTATAACAGATCCTCTGACAAAGCGAGAGGAGGATTTTCCCTATCGGAAATTTAGGGTTACTCTTCTTTGAGGTGTCCTTATCCTGGTTTTGTACACGGGGTTTGTTTTCTATGTATGAGACATGTGGTATACTGTGGCAAATGAAAAAGGATTAAAGGATTCATGTCAACAAGGGAACAAAATAAATAAATGAAGAGATTGGTAGAATTTGGATGAACTTGATAAATGACAGGAGTTACTTTCATTTGGATTTTGTGGGATTGACCCTATCTAGATTCAATACTGAGTTGGTAAAACTTATTTGCTTTGTACTTAATGGGCCATATCAATAATTGTTTATTTCAGGTAAATATATGGCTCAATTTCAACCCAATATTTATTTTCTGCAAATAATGGGCCATGTATCCATTTTGTTTGGAAAGGCCTAGTAACCAGAGTGAAGAAGTTGTTTCAAGAAAATGAGCTAAAGGTGTGTAGTTTTTCATGTTATACGAGTCATATAACCACAAGTTCCGTATCCAATACATATAATTTCTCTGAAATTCTTCTATTTTGAAGAAGTGGATCATGGAAGCAATAATCACTTCACATACTATTATACCGTTGTTGTAACTTTAGATCCCTTTT
This sequence comes from Rhynchospora breviuscula, assembly GCA_027562975.1. Lineage (NCBI taxonomy): Eukaryota > Viridiplantae > Streptophyta > Magnoliopsida > Poales > Cyperaceae > Rhynchospora > Rhynchospora breviuscula. The sequence continues at coordinate 57,530,891 of CM050402.1, forward strand.
GTTGTTTTGGCGCTCTCCAGTCTCCTCGCATGGCGCACAGCCACAAATCCGACTCGAATATCCACCTCTCACTCTCTCTCACTGTACACGAATATTCTATACCATAATCATTCTTGCTTCGAAGTTCTCTAATGCCAGGAAGTATTCATTTATCAGGTATTTATCTCTTTCTCATTATTATCGCTTGTGCACCGAGCTCAACTGAATCAATTACGTAAAAATAATTTCACTATGTCAAATTCACAGTAGTTGAGTGGATAGAGGCTCCACCACAGGGAACATTCAGCACTCCTCATTCCATAAAAGGTGTGGAATTTTTTCTTGTTTCTTTGTACTTCTTTTGTGTTTTCACATTAAAATGTAATTTTAATTTGATGGGTTGACTGTGCAGTTTTGGTGGGAAAGAATGCGTATCAGAGTGTAGGAAGAGAGGACTTCACTTTGTGAGTTCCTTTAATTTCCTTAATTTATCTGTTTCGTGCACTTTTTTTTTTTTTGAGCTAAATAGGTATTATATGTCAGAAGCAACATGTCAGAAGTTTTCTAAGAAGCAAATGCCATACACTTGAGCGACAAAATGAGCGTGACCTCTTAATAGACATTAATTTCTCAAGTATTTGTTGGGGTCCGAATTGTAACATAGCAAGGTAATAGATTATTATTATTTATAACATGCAGCCCGGTGACATCTATTCGTGACAATATCGTAATTATGCTTTGTGATTCTGAAGGAAATTTGGTGACAAAGAAAGGTCAGTTCATATTTTATAAAATATATTAAAGAAATGTGATCTGAATTTTGTTAATATATTTCGATGACAGAAGTAAAGACTATCTCAGTTGCTGAGAAAGGAGATGCTGAGATTGTTTTCACTCTGGAATTTGGAGGGGATTTCAAGTTGAGATTAAGTTTTGTACTCAATGAAGAAGAAAAGGAGAAAATTCGCGAATTGGTTGGTAATTTCTTAATATTATACATCATATTTATTTTATTTAATGTTTGTTCAAGGATATTTTGTGATCTGATAAAGTTCCATTTCAGAGGAGCTCTGTATTAAAAAGGAAGCATGCAGAGTTACTTAAGGGTACCAGTGACATATTTTCTCCTGGTATTATAACCTTTTTCTATGTAGTTATCATGGATATGTAATTATTTAAATTCATTTTAACTCAATTTGTTCTATTTTAGTTTTTGTTCTGATTAATTGAAAATTCTCTACAGGGACTTCATCACAACTTAAAAGCAAAGATCATTCTGAACTAAGTACAATAAAGATCCCAAAGATGTCTACTGTGCTAAATCCAAATAAAACTGAAAAGAATGAACTACAAATTTCTTTTCTAAGAGTTTCTCAGTCAGTGGATGACCTAACTGGGGCCAACATTAAAAGAAGCATACCGAACAAAAGCCCAAGTGATAACATAAGAAAAATGATCAGTGCCTTTGAGGGCAATTCCAAGCAGGTAGAATTCCTTTTTGTTCATTAATAAAATTGTTAAATGCATGACTATTTCTTATGTTTTCTTTATTCTTTTTAATTTAATTGTGAGCAGAATTCAGTATCACAAATCAGCCCAAGAACAAGAACTCGATTAAATAAAATTAATTCTCAGACTTCGATGGAGAGCATGCTGTATGAAAATGAAGATATTAAACAGAGGAGAGGTTCTCAGACTCTGATTAGGAGATCGTTTTCTGCTGGAGACTTAGCAGATGCCATTTTGCAAAATGACCCCAATGGACCTCTTATATCTACATCCAATGAGAGAGTTGAAGTCGGGCATCATATTCAACACAAAAATGGTGGTTTGTCGAGTAAACTGCTTTCTAGGACAAGTCATTATCAAGACTGGGATTTTTCAGAACATATGGATGATCTTTCATTTATAGATAAAACAAGTTATTTTTTGGGAATTACTGATATGTTGATGCCATACCATCTATGCCTTACTTCTGCACCAGAGGAAGTAAGAAAATGCCTCCAGAATTTTACTGCAAGCTCGATGCACTATAAAAAGGTAACTAATATATAATATACGTCTCATTGCATGCAAGGAACTTAATTAATTCTTATGAATAAAATCAGGATCTCACATGAATCTTTTACAAGTAGATAAAATTGCATGGAGTTGCATCTCATGGGGATAAGAAAGAAATTGGAAGTAGAAGTCAGACTGAGGACCTGCATCGTAAGAAAGTTGGCAGTTCAAATTTGAACGGGTGGTTGATTGAACAGGTTTCTTTT